>CM039435.1:16093737-17436447 GCA_022379115.2 Bauhinia variegata | reverse complement strand
GTAATATGACACAATAAACCATGTGGAGAAGTTTGGACCAACAAAGAGAGATTTGGTCCAAGAATCATCCAACTTACCAAGTTCGTCCATTTTGGTCTTTCTTCCTTTCGACTAGCTTCAAATGATCGAAAAGCCAAATTCAAGCATAGATTGATGTAATATGACACATAAACCATGTGGAGAAGTTTGGGACCAACGAAGAGAGATTTGGTCCAAGAATCATCCAACTTAGCAAGTTCGTCCATTTTGGTCTTTCTTCCTTTCGACTAGCTTCAAAGTTGATCGAAGCCAAATGTCAAGCATAGATTGATGTAATATGACACAATAAACCATGTGGAGAAGTTTGGGACCAACGAAGAGAGATTTGGTCCAAGAATCATCCAACTTAGCAAGTTCGTCCATTTTGGTCTTCTTCTTTTTCGACTAGCTTCAAAGTTGATCGAAGCCAAATGTCAAGCATAGATTGATGTAATATGACACAATAAACCATGTGGAGAAGTTTGGGACCAACGAAGAGAGATTTGGTCCAAGAATCATCCAACTTAGACAAGTTCGTCCATTTTGGTCTTTCTTCCTTTCGACTAGCTTCAAAGTTGATCGAAGCCAAATGTCAAGCATAGATTGATGTAATATGACACAATAAACCATGTGGAGAAGTTTGGGACCAACGAAGAGAGATTTGGTCCAAGAATCATCCAACTTACCAAGTTCGTCCATTTTGGTCTTTCTTCCTTTCGACTAGCTTCAAATTTGATCGAAGCCAAATGTCAAGCATAGATTGATGTAATATGACACAATAAACCATGTGGAGAAGTTTGGGACCAACGAAGAGAGATTTGGTCCAAGAATCATCCAACTTAACCAAGTTCGTCCATTTTGGTCTTTTTCGTTTCGACTAGCTTCAAAGTTGATCGAAGCCAAATGTCAAGCATAGATTGATGTAATATGACACAATAAACCATGTGGAGAAGTTTGGACCAACGAAGAGAGATTTGGTCCAAGAATCATCCAACTTACCAAGTTCGTCCATTTTGGTCTTTCTTCCTTTCGACTAGCTTCAAAGTTGATCGAAGCCAAATGTCAAGCATAGATTGATGTAATATGACACAATAAACCATGTGGAGAAGTTTGGGACCAACGAAGAGAGATTTGGTCCAAGAATCATCCAACTTAGCCAAGTTCGTCCATTTTGGTCTTTCTTCGTTTCGACTAGCTTCAAAGTTGATCGAAAGCCAAATGTCAAGCATAGATTGATGTAATATGACACAATAAACCATGTGGAGAAGTTTGGGACCAACGAAGAGAGATTTGGTCCAAGAATCATCCAACTTAGCCAAGTTCGTCCATTTTGGTCTTTCTTCGTTTCGACTAGCTTCAAAGTTGATCGAAGCCAAATGTCAAGCATAGATTGATGTAATATGACACAATAAACCATGTGGAGAAGTTTGGGACCAACGAAGAGAGATTTGGTCCAAGAATCATCCAACTTAGACAAGTTCGTCCATTTTGGTCTTTCTTCCTTTCGACTAGCTTCAAAGTTGATCGAAGCCAAATGTCAAGCATAGATTGATGTAATATGACACAATAAACCATGTGGAGAAGTTTGGGACCAACGAAAGAGATTTGGTCCAAGAATCATCCAACTTCACCAAGTTCGTCCATTTTGGTCTTTCTTCCTTTCGACTAGCTTCAAATTTGATCGAAGCCAAATGTCAAGCATAGATTGATGTAATATGACACAATAAACCATGTGGAGAAGTTGGGACCAACGAAGAGAGATTTGTCCAAGAATCATCCAACTTAACCAAGTTCGTCCATTTTGGTCTTTCTTTCGTTTCGACTAGCTTCAAAGTTGATCGAAGCCAAATGTCAAGCATAGATTGATGTAATATGACACAATAAACCATGTGGAGAAGTTTGGGACCAACGAAGAGAGATTTGGTCCAAGAATCATCCAACTTAACCAAGTTCGTCCATTTTGGTCTTTCTTCTTTCGACTAGCTTCAAAGTTGATCGAAGCCAAATGTCAAGCATAGATTGATGTAATATGACACAATAAACCATGTGGAGAAGTTTGGGACCAACGAAGAGAGATTTGGTCCAAGAATCATCCAACTTAACCAAGTTCGTCCATTTTGGTCTTTCTTCTTTCGACTAGCTTTCAAAGTTGATCGAAGCCAAATGTCAAGCATAGATTGATGTAATATGACACAATAAACCATGTGGAGAAGTTTGGGACCAACGAAGAGAGATTTGGTCCAAGAATCATCCAACTTAGCAAAGTTCGTCCATTTTGTCTTTCTTCCTTTCGACTAGCTTCAAAGTTGATCGAAGCCAAATGTCAAGCATAGATTGATGTAATATGACACAATAAACCATGTGGAGAAGTTTGAGACCAACGAAGAGAGATTTGGTCCAAGAATCATCCAACTTACCAAGTTCGTCCATTTTGGTCTTTCTTCGTTTCGACTAGCTTCAAAGTTGATCGAAGCCAAATGTCAAGCATAGATTGATGTAATATGACACAATAAACCATGTGGAGAAGTTTGAGACCAACGAAGAGAGATTTGGTCCAAGAATCATCCAACTTAGCCAAGTTCGTCCATTTTGGTCTTTCTTCTTTTCGACTAGCTTCAAAGTTGATCGAAGCCAAATGTCAAGCATAGATTGATGTAATATGACACAATAAACCATGTGGAGAAGTTTGGGACCAACGAAGAGAGATTTGGTCCAAGAATCATCCAACTTAACCAAGTTCGTCCATTTTGGTCTTTCTTCTTTCGACTAGCTTCAAAGTTGATCGAAGCCAAATGTCAAGCATAGATTGATGTAATATGACACAATAAACCATGTGGAGAAGTTTGGACCAACGAAGAGAGATTTGGTCCAAGAATCATCCAACTTAGCCAAGTTCGTCCATTTTGGTCTTTCTTCCTTTCGACTAGCTTCAAAGTTGATCGAAGCCAAATGTCAAGCATAGATTGATGTAATATGACACAATAAACCATGTAGAAGTTTGGACCAACGAAGAGAGATTTGGTCCAAGAATCATCCAACTTAGCCAAGTTCGTCCATTTTGGTCTTTCTTCTTTTCGACTAGCTTCAAAGTTGATCGAAGCCAAATGTCAAGCATAGATTGATGTAATATGACACAATAAACCATGTGGAGAAGTTTGGGACCAACGAAGAGAGATTTGGTCCAAGAATCATCCAACTTAGCCAAGTTCGTCCATTTTGGTCTTTCTTCTTTTCGACTAGCTTCAAAGTTGATCGAAGCCAAATGTCAAGCATAGATTGATGTAATATGACACAATAAACCATGTGGAGAAGTTTGGGACCAACGAAGAGAGATTTGGTCCAAGAATCATCCAACTTAGACCAAGTTCGTCCATTTTGGTCTTTCTTCTTTCGACTAGCTTCAAAGTTGATCGAAGCCAAATGTCAAGCATAGATTGATGTAATATGACACAATAAACCATGTGGAGAAGTTTGGGACCAACGAAAGAGATTTGGTCCAAGAATCATCCAACTTACCAAGTTCGTCCATTTTGGTCTTTCTTCCTTTCGACTAGCTTCAAATTTGATCGAAGCCAAATGTCAAGCATAGATTGATGTAATATGACACAATAAACCATGTGGAGAAGTTTGGGACCAACGAAGAGAGATTTGGTCCAAGAATCATCCAACTTAACCAAGTTCGTCCATTTTGGTCTTTCTTCGTTTCGACTAGCTTCAAAGTTGATCGAAGCCAAATGTCAAGCATAGATTGATGTAATATGACACAATAAACCATGTGGAGAAGTTTGGGACCAACAAAGAGAGATTTGGTCCAAGAATCATCCAACTTAACCAAGTTCGTCCATTTTGGTCTTTCTTCCTTTCGACTAGCTTCAAAGTTGATCGAAGCCAAATGTCAAGCATAGATTGATGTAATATGACACAATAAACCATGTGAGAAGTTTGGGACCAACGAAGAGAGATTTGGTCCAAGAATCATCCAACTTAACCAAGTTCGTCCATTTTGGTCTTTCTTCGTTTCGACTAGCTTCAAAGTTGATCGAAGCCAAATGTCAAGCATAGATTGATGTAATATGACACAATAAACCATGTGGAGAAGTTTGGGACCAACGAAGAGAGATTTGGTCCAAGAATCATCCAACTTAACCAAGTTCGTCCATTTTGGTCTTTCTTCTTTTCGACTAGCTTCAAAGTTGATCGAAGCCAAATGTCAAGCATAGATTGATGTAATATGACACAATAAACCATGTGGAGAAGTTTGGGACCAACGAAGAGAGATTTGGTCCAAGAATCATCCAACTTAGCCAAGTTCGTCCATTTTGGTCTTTCTTCTTTTCGACTAGCTTCAAAGTTGATCGAAGCCAAATGTCAAGCATAGATTGATGTAATATGACACAATAAACCATGTGGAGAAGTTTGGGACCAACGAAGAGAGATTTGGTCCAAGAATCATCCAACTTAGACAAGTTCGTCCATTTTGGTCTTTCTTCCTTTCGACTAGCTTCAAAGTTGATCGAAGCCAAATGTCAAGCATAGATTGATGTAATATGACACAATAAACCATGTGGAGAAGTTTGGGACCAACGAAGAGAGATTTGGTCCAAGAATCATCCAACTTAACCACCAAGTTCGTCCATTTTGGTCTTTCTCCTTTCGACTAGCTTCAAAGTTGATCGAAGCCAAATGTCAAGCATAGATTGATGTAATATGACACAATAAACCATGTGGAGAAGTTTGGGACCAACGAAGAGAGATTTGGTCCAAGAATCATCCAACTTAACCAAGTTCGTCCATTTTGGTCTTTCTTCTTTCGAACTAGCTTCAAAGTTGATCGAAGCCAAATGTCAAGCATAGATTGATGTAATATGACACAATAAACCATGTGGAGAAGTTTGGGACCAACGAAGAGAGATTTGGTCCAAGAATCATCCAACTTAACCAAGTTCGTCCATTTTGGTCTTTCTTCCTTTCGACTAGCTTCAAAGTTGATCGAAGCCAAATGTCAAGCATAGATTGATGTAATATGACACAATAAACCATGTGGAGAAGTTTGGGACCAACGAAGAGAGATTTGGTCCAAGAATCATCCAACTTAGCCAAGTTCGTCCATTTTGGTCTTTCTTCCTTTCGACTAGCTTCAAAGTTTTCGAAGCCAAATGTCAAGCATAGATTGATGTAATATGACACAATAAACCATGTGGAGAAGTTTGAGACCAACGAAGAGAGATTTGGTCCAAGAATCATCCAACTTAGCCAAGTTCGTCCATTTTGGTCTTTCTTCCTTTCGACTAGCTTCAAATTTGATCGAAGCCAAATGTCAAGCATAGATTGATGTAATATGACACAATAAACCATGAGAAGTTTGGAGACAACGAAAAGAGATTTGGTCCAAGAATCATCCAACTTAACCAACGAAAAGAGATTTGGTCCAAGAATCATCCAACTTAGCAAGTTCGTCCATTTTGGTCTTTCTTCCTTTCGACTAGCTTCAAAGTTGATCGAAGCCAAATGTCAAGCATAGATTGATGTAATATGACACAATAAACCATGTGGAGAAGTTTGGGACCAACGAAGAGAGATTTGGTCCAAGAATCATCCAACTTACCAAGTTCGTCCATTTTGGTCTTTCTTCCTTTCGACTAGCTTCAAATTTGATCGAAGCCAAATGTCAAGCATAGATTGATGTAATATGACACAATAAACCATGTGGAGAAGTTTGGGACCAACGAAGAGAGATTTGGTCCAAGAATCATCCAACTTAGCAAAGTTCGTCCATTTTGGTTTCTTCCTTTCGACTAGCTTCAAAGTTGATCGAAGCCAAATGTCAAGCATAGATTGATGTAATATGACACAATAAACCATGTGGAGAAGTTTGGGACCAACGAAGAGAGATTTGGTCCAAGAATCATCCAACTTAACCAAGTTCGTCCATTTTGGTCTTTCTTCGTTTCGACTAGCTTCAAATTGATCGAAGCCAAATGTCAAGCATAGATTGATGTAATATGACACAATAAACCATGTGGAGAAGTTTGGGACCAACGAAGAAGATTTGGTCCAAGAATCATCCAACTTAGCAATTCGTGTCCATTTTGGTCTTTCTTCGTTTCGACTAGCTTCAAAGTTGATCGAAGCCAAATGTCAAGCATAGATTGATGTAATATGACACAATAAACCATGTGGAGAAGTTTGGACCAACGAAGAGAGATTTGGTCCAAGAATCATCCAACTTAGCAAAGTTCGTCCATTTTGGTCTTTCTTCCGTTCGACTAGCTTCAAAGTTGATTAAAGCCAAATGTCAAGCATAGATTGATGTAATATGACACAATAAACCATGTGGAGAAGTTTGAGACCAACGAAAGAGATTTGGTCCAAGAATCATCCAACTTAGCAAGTTCGTCCATTTTGGTCTTTCTTCCTTTCGACTAGCTTCAAAGTTGATTAAAGCCAAGTCAAGCATAGATTGATGTAATATGACACAATAAACCATGTGGAGAAGTTTGGACCAACGAAGAGAGATTTGGTCCAAGAATCATCCAACTTACCAAGTTCGTCCATTTTGGTCTTTCTTCGTTTCGACTAGCTTCAAAATTAAAGCCAAATGTCAAGCATAGATTGATGTAATATGACACAATAAACCATGTGGAGAAGTTTGGGACCAACGAAGAGAGATTTGGTCCAAGAATCATCCAACTTAGCAAAGTTCGTCCATTTTGGTCTTTCTTCCTTTCGACTAGCTTCAAATTGATCGAAGCCAAATGTCAAGCATAGATTGATGTAATATGACACAATAAACCATGTGGAGAAGTTTGGACCAACGAAGAGAGATTTGGTCCAAGAATCATCCAACTTAGCAAAGTTCGTCCATTTTGGTCTTTCTTCGTTTCGACTAGCTTCAAAGTTGATCGAAGCCAAATGTCAAGCATAGATTGATGTAATATGACACAATAAACCATGTGGAGAAGTTTGAGACCAACGAAGAGAGATTTGGTCCAAGAATCATCCAACTTAGCAAAGTTCGTCCATTTTGGTCTTTCTTCCTTTCGACTAGCTTCAAAGTTGATCGAAGCCAAATGTCAAGCATAGATTGATGTAATATGACACAATAAACCATGTGGAGAAGTTTGGGACCAACGAAGAGAGATTTGGTCCAAGAATCATCCAACTTAGCAAAGTTCGTCCATTTTGGTCTTTCTTCCTTTCGACTAGCTTCAAAGTTGATCGAAGCCAAATGTCAAGCATAGATTGATGTAATATGACACAATAAACCATGTGGAGAAGTTTGAGACCAACGAAGAGAGATTTGGTCCAAGAATCATCCAACTTAGCAAAGTTCGTCCATTTTGGTCTTTCTTCCTTTCGACTAGCTTCAAAGTTGATCGAAAGCCAAATGTCAAGCATAGATTGATGTAATATGACACAATAAACCATGTGGAGAAGTTTGGGACCAACGAAGAGAGATTTGGTCCAAGAATCATCCAACTTACCAATTCGTCCATTTTGTCTTTCTTTCTTCGTTTCGACTAGCTTCAAAGTTGATCGAAGCCAAATGTCAAGCATAGATTGATGTAATATGACACAATAAACCATGTGGAGAAGTTTGGGACCAACGAAGAGAGATTTGGTCCAAGAATCATCCAACTTAGCAAAGTTCGTCCATTTTGGTCTTTCTTCCTTTCGACTAGCTTCAAATTGATTGAGTCCATAAGTGAGAATAACAAAGATATGAATGTAATATGACAACAAGTAAACCATTGAGAAGTTTGGGACCAACTCAAGCACCAATTCGTCAACAACATCTCCACGTTGACACAGCCCAAACTTAAACCTCAACCATAGATCGAGCTATATATCATATGATGATTTTCACAAACTGTAGAATTTGAACCAAGATTTCCAAGAATCATCCAAGTTTCACTTCTTCATCGTCTTCTTCCTTTCTTCTAAATGATCGAAAGCCAAATGTCAAGCATAGATTGATGTAATATGACACAATAAACCATGTGGAGAAGTTTGAGACCAACGAAGAGAGATTTGGTCCAAGAATCATCCAACTTAGCAAGTTCGTCCATTTTGGTCTTTCTTCCTTTCGACTAGCTTCAAAGTTGATTAAAGCCAAATGTCAAGCATAGATTGATGTAATATGACACAATAAACCATGTGGAGAAGTTTGGACCAACGAAGAGAGATTTGGTCCAAGAATCATCCAACTTAGCCAAGTTCGTCCATTTTGGTCTTTCTTCCGTTTCGACTAGCTTCAAAGTTGATCGAAGCCAAATGTCAAGCATAGATTGATGTAATATGACACAATAAACCATGTGGAGAAGTTTGGGACCAACGAAGAGAGATTTGGTCCAAGAATCATCCAACTTAGCAAAGTTCGTCCATTTTGGTCTTTCTTCCTTTCGACTAGCTTCAAAGTTGATCGAAGCCAAATGTCAAGCATAGATTGATGTAATATGACACAATAAACCATGTGGAGAAGTTTGGAGACCAACGAAGAGAGATTTGGTCCAAGAATCATCCAACTTAGCAAAGTTCGTCCATTTTGGTCTTTCTTCCTTTCGACTAGCTTCAAAGTTGATCGAAGCCAAATGTCAAGCATAGATTGATGTAATATGACACAATAAACCATGTGGAGAAGTTTGGGACCAACGAAGAGAGATTTGGTCCAAGAATCATCCAACTTAGCAAAGTTCGTCCATTTTGGTCTTTCTTCCTTTCGACTAGCTTCAAAGTTGATCGAAGCCAAATGTCAAGCATAGATTGATGTAATATGACACAATAAACCATGTGGAGAAGTTTGGACCAACGAAGAGAGATTTGGTCCAAGAATCATCCAACTTAGCAACTTCCATTTTTTTTTTTTTGGTCTTTCTTCGTTTCGACTAGCTTCAAAGTTGATCGAAGCCAAATGTCAAGCATAGATTGATGTAATATGACACAATAAACCATGTGGAGAAGTTTGGGACCAACGAAGAGAGATTTGGTCCAAGAATCATCCAACTTAGCAAAGTTCGTCCATTTTGGTCTTTCTTCCTTTCGACTAGCTTCAAAGTTGATCGAAGCCAAATGTCAAGCATAGATTGATGTAATATGACACAATAAACCATGTGGAGAAGTTTGAGACCAACGAAGAGAGATTTGGTCCAAGAATCATCCAACTTAGCAAAGTTCGTCCATTTTGGTCTTTCTTCCTTTCGACTAGCTTCAAATTTGATCGAAGCCAAATGTCAAGCATAGATTGATGTAATATGACACAATAAACCATGTGGAGAAGTTTGAGACCAACGAAGAGAGATTTGGTCCAAGAATCATCCAACTTAGCAAAGTTCGTCCATTTTGGTCTTTCTTCCTTTCGACTAGCTTCAAAGTTGATCGAAGCCAAATGTCAAGCATAGATTGATGTAATATGACACAATAAACCATGTGGAGAAGTTTGGGACCAACGAAGAGAGATTTGGTCCAAGAATCATCCAACTTACCAAGTTCGTCCATTTTGGTCTTTCTTCGTTTCGACTAGCTTCAAAGTTGATAAAGCCAAATGTCAAGCATAGATTGATGTAATATGACACAATAAACCATGTGGAGAAGTTTGGGACCAACGAAGAGAGATTTGGTCCAAGAATCATCCAACTTAGCAAAGTTCGTCCATTTTGGTCTTTCTTCCTTTCGACTAGCTTCAAATTGATCGAAGCCAAATGTCAAGCATAGATTGATGTAATATGACACAATAAACCATGTGGAGAAGTTTGGGACCAACGAAGAGAGATTTGGTCCAAGAATCATCCAACTTAGCAAAGTTCGTCCATTTTGGTCTTTCTTCTTTTCGACTAGCTTCAAAGTTGATTAAAGCCAAATGTCAAGCATAGATTGATGTAATATGACACAATAAACCATGTGGAGAAGTTTGAGACCAACGAAAAGAGATTTGGTCCAAGAATCATCCAACTTAGCAAAGTTCGTCCATTTTGGTCTTTCTTCTTTTCGACTAGCTTCAAAGTTGATCGAAGCCAAATGTCAAGCATAGATTGATGTAATATGACACAATAAACCATGTGGAGAAGTTTGGACCAACGAAGAGAGATTTGGTCCAAGAATCATCCAACTTACCAAGTTCGTCCATTTTGGTCTTTCTTCCTTTCGACTAGCTTCAAAGTTGATTAAAGCCAAATGTCAAGCATAGATTGATGTAATATGACACAATAAACCATGTGGAGAAGTTTGGGACCAACGAAGAGAGATTTGGTCCAAGAATCATCCAACTTAGCAAAGTTCGTCCATTTTGGTCTTTCTTCCTTTCGACTAGCTTCAAAGTTGATCGAAGCCAAATGTCAAGCATAGATTGATGTAATATGACACAATAAACCATGTGGAGAAGTTTGGGACCAACGAAGAGAGATTTGGTCCAAGAATCATCCAACTTAGCAAAGTTCGTCCATTTTGGTCTTTCTTCCTTTCGACTAGCTTCAAAGTTGATTAAAGAAGCAAATGTCAAGCATAGATTGATGTAATATGACACAATAAACCATGTGGAGAAGTTTGAGACCAACGAAAAGAGATTTGGTCCAAGAATCATCCAACTTAGCAAAGTTCGTCCATTTTGGTCTTTCTTCCTTTCGACTAGCTTCAAAGTTGATCGAAGCCAAATGTCAAGCATAGATTGATGTAATATGACACAATAAACCATGTGGAGAAGTTTGGGACCAACGAAGAGAGATTTGGTCCAAGAATCATCCAACTTAACCAAGTTCGTCCATTTTGGTCTTTCTTCTCGTTTCGACTAGCTTCAAAGTTGATCGAAGCCAAATGTCAAGCATAGATTGATGTAATATGACACAATAAACCATGTGGAGAAGTTTGGGACCAACGAAGAGAGATTTGGTCCAAGAATCATCCAACTTAGCAAAGTTCGTCCATTTTGGTCTTTCTTCCTTTTCGACTAGCTTCAAAGTTGATCGAAGCCAAATGTCAAGCATAGATTGATGTAATATGACACAATAAACCATGTGGAGAAGTTTGAGACCAACGAAAAGAGATTTGGTCCAAGAATCATCCAACTTAGCAAAGTTCGTCCATTTTGGTCTTTCTTCCTTTCGACTAGCTTCAAATTGATCGAAAGCCAAATGTCAAGCATAGATTGATGTAATATGACACAATAAACCATGTGGAGAAGTTTGGGACCAACGAAGAGAGATTTGGTCCAAGAATCATCCAACTTAGCAAAGTTCGTCCATTTTGGTCTTTCTTCCTTTCGACTAGCTTCAAAGTTGATCGAAGCCAAATGTCAAGCATAGATTGATGTAATATGACACAATAAACCATGTGGAGAAGTTGGGACCAACGAAGAGAGATTTGGTCCAAGAATCATCCAACTTACCAAGTTCGTCCATTTTGGTCTTTCTTCGTTTCGACTAGCTTCAAAGTTGATCGAAGCCAAATGTCAAGCATAGATTGATGTAATATGACACAATAAACCATGTGGAGAAGTTTGGGACCAACGAAGAGAGATTTGGTCCAAGAATCATCCAACTTAGCAAGTTCGTCCATTTTGGTCTTTCTTCCTTTCGACTAGCTTCAAAGTTGATCGAAGCCAAATGTCAAGCATAGATTGATGTAATATGACACAATAAACCATGTGGAGAAGTTTGGGACCAACGAAGAGAGATTTGGTCCAAGAATCATCCAACTTAGCAAAGTTCGTCCATTTTGGTCTTTCTTCCTTTCGACTAGCTTCAAAGTTGATCGAAAGCCAAATGTCAAGCATAGATTGATGTAATATGACACAATAAACCATGTGGAGAAGTTTGAGACCAACGAAAAGAGATTTGGTCCAAGAATCATCCAACTTAGCAAAGTTCGTCCATTTTGGTCTTTCTTCCTTTCGACTAGCTTCAAAGTTGATCGAAGCCAAATGTCAAGCATAGATTGATGTAATATGACACAATAAACCATGTGGAGAAGTTTGGGACCAACGAAGAGAGATTTGGTCCAAGAATCATCCAACTTACCAAGTTCGTCCATTTTGGTCTTTCTTCGTTTCGACTAGCTTCAAAGTTGATCGAAGCCAAATGTCAAGCATAGATTGATGTAATATGACACAATAAACCATGTGGAGAAGTTTGGGACCAACGAAGAGAGATTTGGTCCAAGAATCATCCAACTTAGCAAAGTTCGTCCATTTTGGTCTTTCTTCTTTTCGACTAGCTTCAAAGTTGATCGAAGCCAAATGTCAAGCATAGATTGATGTAATATGACACAATAAACCATGTGGAGAAGTTTGAGACCAACGAAAAGAGATTTGGTCCAAGAATCATCCAACTTAGCAAAGTTCGTCCATTTTGGTCTTTCTTCCTTTCGACTAGCTTCAAATTTGATTAAAGCCAAATGTCAAGCATAGATTGATGTAATATGACACAATAAACCATGTGGAGAAGTTTGGGACCAACGAAGAGAGATTTGGTCCAAGAATCATCCAACTTAACCAAGTTCGTCCATTTTGGTCTTTCTCCTTTCGACTAGCTTCAAATTTGATCGAAGCCAAATGTCAAGCATAGATTGATGTAATATGACACAATAAACCATGTGGAGAAGTTTGGGACCAACGAAGAGAGATTTGGTCCAAGAATCATCCAACTTAACCAAGTTCGTCCATTTTGGTCTTTCTTCCTTTCGACTAGCTTCAAATTGATTAAGCCAAATGTCAAGCATAGATTGATGTAATATGACACAATAAACCATGTGGAGAAGTTTGGGACCAACGAAGAGAGATTTGGTCCAAGAATCATCCAACTTAGCAAAGTTCGTCCATTTTGGTCTTTCTTCCTTTCGACTAGCTTCAAAGTTGATCGAAGCCAAATGTCAAGCATAGATTGATGTAATATGACACAATAAACCATGTGGAAGTTTGGGACCAACGAAGAGAGATTTGGTCCAAGAATCATCCAACTTAGCCAAGTTCGTCCATTTTGGTCTTTCTTCTTCGACTAGCTTCAAAGTTGATTAAAGCCAAATGTCAAGCATAGATTGATGTAATATGACACAATAAACCATGTGGAGAAGTTTGAGACCAACGAAAAGAGATTTGGTCCAAGAATCATCCAACTTAGCAAAGTTCGTCCATTTTGGTCTTTCTTCCTTTCGACTAGCTTCAAAGTTGATTAAAGCCAAATGTCAAGCATAGATTGATGTAATATGACACAATAAACCATGTGGAGAAGTTTGGACCAACGAAGAGAGATTTGGTCCAAGAATCATCCAACTTCACCAAGTTCGTCCATTTTGGTCTTTCTTCCTTTCGACTAGCTTCAAAGTTGAATTAAAGCCAAATGTCAAGCATAGATTGATGTAATATGACACAATAAACCATGTGGAGAAGTTTGGGACCAACGAAGAGAGATTTGGTCAAAGAATCATCCAACTTAGCAAAGTTCGTCCATTTTGGTCTTTCTTCCTTTCGACTAGCTTCAAAGTTGATCGAAGCCAAATGTCAAGCATAGATTGATGTAATATGACACAATAAACCATGTGGAGAAGTTTGAGACCAACGAAGAGAGATTTGGTCCAAGAATCATCCAACTTAGCAAAGTTCGTCCATTTTGGTCTTTCTTCCTTTCGACTAGCTTCAAAGTTGATCGAAGCCAAATGTCAAGCATAGATTGATGTAATATGACACAATAAACCATGTGGAGAAGTTTGGGACCAACGAAAAGAGATTTGGTCCAAGAATCATCCAACTTAGCAAAGTTCGTTCCATTTTGGTCTTTCTTCCTTTCGACTAGCTTCAAAGTTGATCGAAGCCAAATGTCAAGCATAGATTGATGTAATATGACACAATAAACCATGTGGAGAAGTTTGGGACCAACGAAGAGAGATTTGGTCCAAGAATCATCCAACTTAACCAAGTTCGTCCATTTTGGTCTTTCTTCGTTTCGACTAGCTTCAAAGTTGAATTAAAGCCAAATGTCAAGCATAGATTGATGTAATATGACACAATAAACCATGTGGAGAAGTTTGGGACCAACGAAGAGAGATTTGGTCCAAGAATCATCCAACTTAGCAAAGTTCGTCCATTTTGGTCTTTCTTCCTTTCGACTAGCTTCAAATTTGATCGAAGCCAAATGTCAAGCATAGATTGATGTAATATGACACAATAAACCATGTGGAGAAGTTTGGGACCAACGAAGAGAGATTTGGTCCAAGAATCATCCAACTTAGCAAAGTTCGTCCATTTTGGTCTTTCTTCCTTTCGACTAGCTTCAAAGTTGATTAAAGCCAAATGTCAAGCATAGATTGATGTAATATGACACAATAAACCATGTGGAGAAGTTTGGAGACCAACGAAAAGAGATTTGGTCCAAGAATCATCCAACTTAGCAAAGTTCGTCCATTTTGGTCTTTCTTCCTTTCGACTAGCTTCAAAGTTGATTAAAGCCAAATGTCAAGCATAGATTGATGTAATATGACACAATAAACCATGTGGAGAAGTTTGGGACCAACGAAGAGAGATTTGGTCCAAGAATCATCCAACTTAACCAAGTTCGTCCATTTTGGTCTTTCTTTCGTTTCGACTAGCTTCAAAGTTGATTAAAGCCAAATGTCAAGCATAGATTGATGTAATATGACACAATAAACCATGTGGAGAAGTTTGGGACCAACGAAGAGAGATTTGGTCCAAGAATCATCCAACTAGCAAAGTTCGTCATTTTGGTCTTTCTTCCTTTCGACTAGCTTCAAAGTTGATCGAAGCCAAATGTCAAGCATAGATTGATGTAATATGACACAATAAACCATGTGGAGAAGTTTGAGACCAACGAAGAGAGATTTGGTCCAAGAATCATCCAACTTAGCCAAGTTCGTCCATTTTGGTCTTTCTTCCTTTCGACTAGCTTCAAATTTGATTAAAGCCAAATGTCAAGCATAGATTGATGTAATATGACACAATAAACCATGTGGAGAAGTTTGGACCAACGAAAAGAGATTTGGTCCAAGAATCATCCAACTTAACCAAGTTCGTCCATTTTGGTCTTTCTTCTTTTTCGACTAGCTTCAAAGTTGATTAAAGCCAAATGTCAAGCATAGATTGATGTAATATGACACAATAAACCATGTGGAGAAGTTTGGACCAACGAAGAGAGATTTGGTCCAAGAATCATCCAACTTAACCAAGTTCGTCCATTTTGGTCTTTCTTCTTTTTCGACTAGCTTCAAAGTTTGATCGAAGCCAAATGTCAAGCATAGATTGATGTAATATGACACAATAAACCATGTGGAGAAGTTTGGGACCAACGAAGAGAGATTTGGTCCAAGAATCATCCAACTTAGACCAAGTTCGTCCATTTTGGTCTTTCTTCTTTCGACTAGCTTCAAAGTTGATTAAAGCCAAATGTCAAGCATAGATTGATGTAATATGACACAATAAACCATGTGGAGAAGTTTGAGACCAACGAAGAGAGATTTGGTCCAAGAATCATCCAACTTAGCAAAGTTCGTCCATTTTGGTCTTTCTTCCTTTCGACTAGCTTCAATTGATAAAGCCAAATGTCAAGCATAGATTGATGTAATATGACACAATAAACCATGTGGAGAAGTTTGGGACCAACAAGAAAAGAGATTTGGTCCAAGAATCATCCAACTTAGCCAAGTTCGTCCATTTTGGTCTTTCTTCCTTTCGACTAGCTTCAAAGTGATCGAAAGCCAAATGTCAAGCATAGATTGATGTAATATGACACAATAAACCATGTGGAGAAGTTTGGGACCAACGAAGAGAGATTTGGTCCAAGAATCATCCAACTTCACAAGTTCGTCCATTTTGGTCTTTCTTCTTCTTTCGACTAGCTTCAAAGTTGATTAAAGCCAAATGTCAAGCATAGATTGATGTAATATGACACAATAAACCATGTGGAGAAGTTTGAGACCAACGAAGAGAGATTTGGTCCAAGAATCATCCAACTTAGCAAGTTCGTCCATTTTGGTCTTTCTTCCTTTCGACTAGCTTCAAAGTTGATAAGCCAAATGTCAAGCATAGATTGATGTAATATGACACAATAAACCATGTGGAGAAGTTTGGGACCAACGAAGAGAGATTTGGTCCAAGAATCATCCAACTTAGCAAAGTTCGTCCATTTTGGTCTTTCTTCCTTTCGACTAGCTTCAAAGTTGATCGAAGCCAAATGTCAAGCATAGATTGATGTAATATGACACAATAAACCATGTGGAGAAGTTTGGGACCAACGAAGAGAGATTTGGTCCAAGAATCATCCAACTTAGCCAAGTTCGTCCATTTTGGTCTTTCTTCCTTTCGACTAGCTTCAAAGTTGATCGAAGCCAAATGTCAAGCATAGATTGATGTAATATGACACAATAAACCATGTGGAGAAGTTTGGGACCAACGAAGAGAGATTTGGTCCAAGAATCATCCAACTTCCAAGTTCGTCCATTTTGGTCTTTCTTCCTTTCGACTAGCTTCAAAGTTGATTAAAGCCAAATGTCAAGCATAGATTGATGTAATATGACACAATAAACCATGTGGAGAAGTTTGGGACCAACGAAGAGAGATTTGGTCCAAGAATCATCCAACTTACAAGTTCGTCCATTTTGGTCTTTCTTCGTTTCGACTAGCTTCAAAGTTGATTAAAGCCAAATGTCAAGCATAGATTGATGTAATATGACACAATAAACCATGTGGAGAAGTTTGAGACCAACGAAGAGAGATTTGGTCCAAGAATCATCCAACTTAGCAAAGTTCGTCCATTTTGGTCTTTCTTCCTTCGACTAGCTTCAAATTGATAAAGCCAAATGTCAAGCATAGATTGATGTAATATGACACAATAAACCATGTGGAGAAGTTTGGGACCAACGAAGAGAGATTTGGTCCAAGAATCATCCAACTTAGCAAAGTTCGTCCATTTTGGTCTTTCTTCCTTTCGACTAGCTTCAAAGTTGATTAAAGCCAAATGTCAAGCATAGATTGATGTAATATGACACAATAAACCATGTGGAGAAGTTTGGGACCAACGAAGAGAGATTTGGTCCAAGAATCATCCAACTTAGCCAAGTTCGTCCATTTTGGTCTTTCTTCCTTTCGACTAGCTTCAAATTGATCGAAGCCAAATGTCAAGCATAGATTGATGTAATATGACACAATAAACCATGTGGAGAAGTTTGAGACCAACGAAGAGAGATTTGGTCCAAGAATCATCCAACTTAGCAAAGTTCGTCCATTTTGGTCTTTCTTCCTTTCGACTAGCTTCAAAGTTGATTAAAGCCAAATGTCAAGCATAGATTGATGTAATATGACACAATAAACCATGTGGAGAAGTTTGGGACCAACGAAGAGAGATTTGGTCCAAGAATCATCCAACTTACCAAGTTCGTCCATTTTGGTCTTTCTTCGTTTCGACTAGCTTCAAAGTTGATCGAAAGCCAAATGTCAAGCATATAGATTGATGTAATATGACACAATAAACCATGTGGAGAAGTTTGGGACCAACGAAGAGAGATTTGGTCCAAGAATCATCCAACTTAGCAAAGTTCGTCCATTTTGGTCTTTCTTCCTTTCGACTAGCTTCAAAGTTGATCGAAGCCAAATGTCAAGCATAGATTGATGTAATATGACACAATAAACCATGTGGAGAAGTTTGAGACCAACGAAAAGAGATTTGGTCCAAGAATCATCCAACTTAGCAAAGTTCGTCCATTTTGGTCTTTCTTCCTTTCGACTAGCTTCAAAGTTGATCGAAGCCAAATGTCAAGCATAGATTGATGTAATATGACACAATAAACCATGTGGAGAAGTTTGAGACCAACGAAAGAGATTTGGTCCAAGAATCATCCAACTTAACCAAGTTCGTCCATTTTGGTCTTTCTTCCTTTCGACTAGCTTCAAATTGATTAAGCCAAATGTCAAGCATAGATTGATGTAATATGACACAATAAACCATGTGGAGAAGTTTGAGACCAACGAAAGAGATTTGGTCCAAGAATCATCCAACTTAGCAAAGTTCGTCCATTTTGGTCTTTCTTCCTTTCGACTAGCTTCAAATTTGATCGAAGCCAAATGTCAAGCATAGATTGATGTAATATGACACAATAAACCATGTGGAGAAGTTTGGGACCAACGAAGAGAGATTTGGTCCAAGAATCATCCAACTTAGCAAAGTTCGTCCATTTTGGTCTTTCTTCCTTTCGACTAGCTTCAAAGTTGATTAAAGCCAAATGTCAAGCATAGATTGATGTAATATGACACAAAAACCATGTGGAGAAGTTTGGGACCAACGAAGAGAGATTTGGTCCAAGAATCATCCAACTTAGCCAAGTTCGTCCATTTTGGTCTTTCTTCCTTTCGACTAGCTTCAAAGTTGATCGAAGCCAAATGTCAAGCATAGATTGATGTAATATGACACAATAAACCATGTGGAGAAGTTTGAGACCAACGAAAAGAGATTTGGTCCAAGAATCATCCAACTTAGCAAAGTTCGTCCATTTTGGTCTTTCTTCCTTTCGACTAGCTTCAAAGTTGATTAAAGCCAAATGTCAAGCATAGATTGATGTAATATGACACAATAAACCATGTGGAGAAGTTTGGGACCAACGAAGAGAGATTTGGTCCAAGAATCATCCAACTTACCAAGTTCGTCCATTTTGGTCTTTCTTCTTCTTTCGACTAGCTTCAAAGTTGATTAAAGCCAAATGTCAAGCATAGATTGATGTAATATGACACAATAAACCATGTGGAGAAGTTTGGGACCAACGAAGAGAGATTTGGTCCAAGAATCATCCAACTTAGCCAAGTTCGTCCATTTTGGTCTTTCTTCCTTTCGACTAGCTTCAAAGTTGATCGAAAGCCAAATGTCAAGCATAGATTGATGTAATATGACACAATAAACCATGTGGAGAAGTTTGAGACCAACGAAGAGAGATTTGGTCCAAGAATCATCCAACTTAGCAAAGTTCGTCCATTTTGGTCTTTCTTCCTTTCGACTAGCTTCAAATTTGATTAAAGCCAAATGTCAAGCATAGATTGATGTAATATGACACAATAAACCATGTGGAGAAGTTTGGACCAACGAAGAGAGATTTGGTCCAAGAATCATCCAACTTAGCCAAGTTCGTCCATTTTGGTCTTTCTTCCTTTCGACTAGCTTCAAAGTTGATTAAAGCCAAATGTCAAGCATAGATTGATGTAATATGACACAATAAACCATGTGGGAAGTTTGGGACCAACGAAGAGAGATTTGGTCCAAGAATCATCCAACTTACCAAGTTCGTCCATTTTGGTCTTTCTCCTTTCGACTAGCTTCAAAGTTGATCGAAGCCAAATGTCAAGCATAGATTGATGTAATATGACACAATAAACCATGTGGAAAGTTTGAGACCAACGAAGAGAGATTTGGTCCAAGAATCATCCAACTTAGCAAAGTTCGTCCATTTTGGTCTTTCTTCCTTTCGACTAGCTTCAAAGTTGATCGAAGCCAAATGTCAAGCATAGATTGATGTAATATGACACAATAAACCATGTGGAGAAGTTTGAGACCAACGAAAGAGATTTGGTCCAAGAATCATCCAACTTAGCCAAGTTCGTCCATTTTGGTCTTTCTTCCTTTCGACTAGCTTCAAAGTTTGATCGAAGCCAAATGTCAAGCATAGATTGATGTAATATGACACAATAAACCATGTGGAGAAGTTTGGGACCAACGAAAGAGATTTGGTCCAAGAATCATCCAACTTAGCAAAGTTCGTCCATTTTGGTCTTTCTTCCTTTCGACTAGCTTCAAAGTTGATCGAAGCCAAATGTCAAGCATAGATTGATGTAATATGACACAATAAACCATGTGGAGAAGTTTGAGACCAACGAAGAGAGATTTGGTCCAAGAATCATCCAACTTAGCAAGTTCGTCCATTTTGGTCTTTCTTCCTTTCGACTAGCTTCAAAGTTGATTAAAGCCAAATGTCAAGCATAGATTGATGTAATATGACACAATAAACCATGTGGAGAAGTTTGGGACCAACGAAGAGAGATTTGGTCCAAGAATCATCCAACTTACCAAGTTCGTCCATTTTGGTCTTTCTTCGTTTCGACTAGCTTCAAAGTTGATCGAAGCCAAATGTCAAGCATAGATTGATGTAATATGACACAATAAACCATGTGGAGAAGTTTGGGACCAACGAAGAGAGATTTGGTCCAAGAATCATCCAACTTAGCCAAGTTCGTCCATTTTGGTCTTTCTTCCTTTCGACTAGCTTCAAATTTGATTAAAGCCAAATGTCAAGCATAGATTGATGTAATATGACACAATAAACCATGTGGAGAAGTTTGGGACCAACGAAAAGAGATTTGGTCCAAGAATCATCCAACTTAGCAAAGTTCGTCCATTTTGGTCTTTCTTCCTTTCGACTAGCTTCAAAGTTGATTAAAGCCAAATGTCAAGCATAGATTGATGTAATATGACACAATAAACCATGTGGAGAAGTTTGGGACCAACGAAGAGAGATTTGGTCCAAGAATCATCCAACTTACCAAGTTCGTCCATTTTGGTCTTTTCTCGTTTCGACTAGCTTCAAAGTTGATCGAAGCCAAATGTCAAGCATAGATTGATGTAATATGACACAATAAACCATGTGGAGAAGTTGGGACCAACGAAGAGAGATTTGGTCCAAGAATCATCCAACTTAGCCAAGTTCGTCCATTTTGGTCTTTCTTCCTTTCGACTAGCTTCAAAGTTGATCGAAGCCAAATGTCAAGCATAGATTGATGTAATATGACACAATAAACCATGTGGAGAAGTTTGGGACCAACGAAGAGAGATTTGGTCCAAGAATCATCCAACTTACCAAGTTCGTCCATTTTGGTCTTTCTTCCTTTCGACTAGCTTCAAAGTTGATTAAAGCCAAATGTCAAGCATAGATTGATGTAATATGACACAATAAACCATGTGGAGAAGTTGGGACCAACGAAGAGAGATTTGGTCCAAGAATCATCCAACTTAGCAAGTTCGTCCATTTTGGTCTTTCTTCTTTTCGACTAGCTTCAAAGTTGATTAAAGCCAAATGTCAAGCATAGATTGATGTAATATGACACAATAAACCATGTGGAGAAGTTTGGGACCAACGAAGAGAGATTTGGTCCAAGAATCATCCAACTTACCAAGTTCGTCCATTTTGGTCTTTCTTCGTTTCGACTAGCTTCAAAGTTGATTAAAGCCAAATGTCAAGCATAGATTGATGTAATATGACACAATAAACCATGTGGAGAAGTTTGGGACCAACGAAGAGAGATTTGGTCCAAGAATCATCCAACTTAGCAAAGTTCGTCCATTTTGGTCTTTCTTCCTTTCGACTAGCTTCAAAGTTGATCGAAGCCAAATGTCAAGCATAGATTGATGTAATATGACACAATAAACCATGTGGAGAAGTTTGAGACCAACGAAGAGAGATTTGGTCCAAGAATCATCCAACTTAGCAAGTTCGTCCATTTTGGTCTTTCTTCCTTTCGACTAGCTTCAAATTGATTAAAGCCAAATGTCAAGCATAGATTGATGTAATATGACACAATAAACCATGTGGAGAAGTTTGGGACCAACGAAGAGAGATTTGGTCCAAGAATCATCCCACTTACCAGCAATTCGTCCATTTTGGTCTTTTCTCGTTTCGACTAGCTCAAAGTTTAGACTACTTACAAAGTTATGGAGACCAACCAAGAGTCATATCAACCTCAACATACCATATGACCCAATCCACCAGCGATAATTCTCCAAATTTTCAAATCCCCAATGTCGATCTCAAAGTTTAATGATGCCACAATAAACCATAGCCAAGTTACGAACCAAAAAGGTCTTTCATCTCTTACCCAATTCGACTTCGCTCAAATTTGGTATGAAAAGCCAAATGACAAGCAATCAAGTAATCGACCACAATGTCAAGCATAGAAGATGAGAAATGTGACAAGAAACCTGTGAAATTTGGTCCAACAAAAGAATTTTTCCAAACTTATCCAAGAATTCAAAGTCTTTCTTTCCTCCAGTTCGACAAGCTTCGTTGATCGAAGCCAAATGTCAAGCATAGATTGATGTAATATGACACAATAAACCATGTGGAGAAGTTTGAGACCAACGAAGAGAGATTTGGTCCAAGAATCATCCAACTTAGCCAAGTTCGTCCATTTTGGTCTTTCTTCCTTTCGACTAGCTTCAAAGTTGATTAAGCCAAATGTCAAGCATAGATTGATGTAATATGACACAATAAACCATGTGGAGAAGTTTGAGACCAACGAAAAGAGATTTGGTCCAAGAATCATCCAACTTAGCAAAGTTCGTCCATTTTGGTCTTTCTTCCTTTCGACTAGCTTCAAATTTGATTAAAGCCAAATGTCAAGCATAGATTGATGTAATATGACACAATAAACCATGTGGAGAAGTTTGAGACCAACGAAAAGAGATTTGGTCCAAGAATCATCCAACTTAGCAAAGTTCGTCCATTTTGGTCTTTCTTCCTTTCGACTAGCTTCAAAGTTGATTAAAGCCAAATGTCAAGCATAGATTGATGTAATATGACACAATAAACCATGTGGAGAGTTTGGGACCAACGAAGAGAGATTTGGTCCAAGAATCATCCAACTTAGCAAAGTTCGTCCATTTTGGTCTTTCTTCCTTTCGACTAGCTTCAAAGTTGATCGAAAGCCAAATGTCAAGCATAGATTGATGTAATATGACACAATAAACCATGTGGAGAAGTTTGAGACCAACGAAGAGAGATTTGGTCCAAGAATCATCCAACTTAGCCAAGTTCGTCCATTTTGGTCTTTCTTCCTTTCGACTAGCTTCAAATTGATCGAAGCCAAATGTCAAGCATAGATTGATGTAATATGACACAATAAACCATGTGGAGAAGTTTGAGACCAACGAAGAGAGATTTGGTCCAAGAATCATCCAACTTAGCCAAGTTCGTCCATTTTGGTCTTTCTTCCTTTCGACTAGCTTCAAAGTTGATTAAGCCAAATGTCAAGCATAGATTGATGTAATATGACACAATAAACCATGTGGAGAAGTTTGGGACCAACGAAGAGAGATTTGGTCCAAGAATCATCCAACTTAACCAAGTTCGTCCATTTTGGTCTTTCTTCGTTTCGACTAGCTTCAAAGTTGATCGAAGCCAAATGTCAAGCATAGATTGATGTAATATGACACAATAAACCATGTGGAGAAGTTTGAGACCAACGAAGAGAGATTTGGTCCAAGAATCATCCAACTTAGCAAAGTTCGTCCATTTTGGTCTTTCTTCTTTCGACTAGCTTCAAAGTTGATCGAAGCCAAATGTCAAGCATAGATTGATGTAATATGACACAATAAACCATGTGGAGAAGTTTGAGACCAACGAAAAGAGATTTGGTCCAAGAATCATCCAACTTAGCAAAGTTCGTCCATTTTGGTCTTTCTTCCTTTCGACTAGCTTCAAAGTTGATTAAAGCCAAATGTCAAGCATAGATTGATGTAATATGACACAATAAACCATGTGGAGAAGTTTGGGACCAACGAAGAGAGATTTGGTCCAAGAATCATCCAACTTAACCAAGTTCGTCCATTTTGGTCTTTCTTCTTTCGACTAGCTTCAAAGATCGAAGCCAAATGTCAAGCATAGATTGATGTAATATGACACAATAAACCATGTGGAGAAGTTTGGGACCAACGAAGAGAGATTTGGTCCAAGAATCATCCAACTTAGCAAGTTCGTCCATTTTGGTCTTTCTTCTTTTCGACTAGCTTCAAAGTTGATCGAAGCCAAATGTCAAGCATAGATTGATGTAATATGACACAATAAACCATGTGGAGAAGTTTGGGACCAACGAAGAGAGATTTGGTCCAAGAATCATCCAACTTAGCAAAGTTCGTCCATTTTGGTCTTTCTTCCTTTCGACTAGCTTCAAAGTTGATCGAAGCCAAATGTCAAGCATAGATTGATGTAATATGACACAATAAACCATGTGGAGAAGTTTGGGACCAACGAAGAGAGATTTGGTCCAAGAATCATCCAACTTAACCAAGTTCGTCCATTTTGGTCTTTCTTCGTTTCGACTAGCTTCAAATTTGATCGAAGCCAAATGTCAAGCATAGATTGATGTAATATGACACAATAAACCATGTGGAGAAGTTTGGACCAACGAAGAGAGATTTGGTCCAAGAATCATCCAACTTAGCAAGTTCGTCCATTTTGGTCTTTCTTCCTTTCGACTAGCTTCAAAGTTGATCGAAGCCAAATGTCAAGCATAGATTGATGTAATATGACACAATAAACCATGTGGAGAAGTTTGAGACCAACGAAAAGAGATTTGGTCCAAGAATCATCCAACTTAGCAAAGTTCGTCCATTTTGGTCTTTCTTCCTTTCGACTAGCTTCAAAGTTGATCGAAGCCAAATGTCAAGCATAGATTGATGTAATATGACACAATAAACCATGTGGAGAAGTTTGAGACCAACGAAGAGAGATTTGGTCCAAGAATCATCCAACTTAGCCAAGTTCGTCCATTTTGGTCTTTCTTCCTTTCGACTAGCTTCAAAGTTGATCGAAGCCAAATGTCAAGCATAGATTGATGTAATATGACACAATAAACCATGTGGAGAAGTTTGGGACCAACGAAGAGAGATTTGGTCCAAGAATCATCCAACTTAGCAAGTTCGTCCATTTTGGTCTTTCTTCGTTTCGACTAGCTTCAAAGTTGATTAAAGCCAAATGTCAAGCATAGATTGATGTAATATGACACAATAAACCATGTGGAGAAGTTTGGAGACCAACGAAAAGAGATTTGGTCCAAGAATCATCCAACTTAGCCAAGTTCGTCCATTTTGGTCTTTCTTCCTTTCGACTAGCTTCAAAGTTGATCGAAGCCAAATGTAAGCATAGATTGATGTAATATGACACAATAAACCATGTGGAGAAGTTTGAGACCAACGAAAAGAGATTTGGTCCAAGAATCATCCAACTTAGCAAAGTTCGTCCATTTTGGTCTTTCTTCCTTTCGACTAGCTTCAAAGTTGATCGAAGCCAAATGTCAAGCATAGATTGATGTAATATGACACAATAAACCATGTGGAGAAGTTTGGGACCAACGAAGAGAGATTTGGTCCAAGAATCATCCAACTTAACCAAGTTCGTCCATTTTGGTCTTTCTTCCTTTCGACTAGCTTCAAAGTTGATCGAAGCCAAATGTCAAGCATAGATTGATGTAATATGACACAATAAACCATGTGGAGAAGTTTGGGACCAACGAAGAGAGATTTGGTCCAAGAATCATCCAACTTAGCCAAGTTCGTCCATTTTGGTCTTTCTTCTTTCGACTAGCTTCAAAGTTGATTAAAGCCAAATGTCAAGCATAGATTGATGTAATATGACACAATAAACCATGTGGAGAAGTTTGGGACCAACGAAGAGAGATTTGGTCCAAGAATCATCCAACTTACCAAGTTCGTCCATTTTGGTCTTTCTTCGTTTCGACTAGCTTCAAATTTGATCGAAGCCAAATGTCAAGCATAGATTGATGTAATATGACACAATAAACCATGTGGAGAAGTTTGGGACCAACGAAGAGAGATTTGGTCCAAGAATCATCCAACTTAGCAAAGTTCGTCCATTTTGGTCTTTCTTCCTTTCGACTAGCTTCAAAGTTGATCGAAGCCAAATGTCAAGCATAGATTGATGTAATATGACACAATAAACCATGTGGAGAAGTTTGGGACCAACGAAGAGAGATTTGGTCCAAGAATCATCCAACTTAACCAAGTTCGTCCATTTTGGTCTTTCTTCGTTTCGACTAGCTTCAAATTTGATCGAAGCCAAATGTCAAGCATAGATTGATGTAATATGACACAATAAACCATGTGGAGAAGTTTGGGACCAACGAAGAGAGATTTGGTCCAAGAATCATCCAACTTAACCAAGTTCGTCCATTTTGGTCTTTCTTCGTTTCGACTAGCTTCAAAGTTGATCGAAGCCAAATGTCAAGCATAGATTGATGTAATATGACACAATAAACCATGTGGAGAAGTTTGGACCAACAAAAGAGATTTGGTCCAAGAATCATCCAACTTAGCAAAGTTCGTCCATTTTGGTCTTTCTTCGTTTCGACTAGCTTCAAAGTTGATCGAAGCCAAATGTCAAGCATAGATTGATGTAATATGACACAATAAACCATGTGGGAAGTTTGAGACCAACGAAAAGAGATTTGGTCCAAGAATCATCCAACTTAGCAAAGTTCGTCCATTTTGGTCTTTCTTCCTTTCGACTAGCTTCAAAGTTGATTAAAGCCAAATGTCAAGCATAGATTGATGTAATATGACACAATAAACCATGTGGAGAAGTTTGGGACCAACGAAGAGAGATTTGGTCCAAGAATCATCCAACTTAGCCAAGTTCGTCCATTTTGGTCTTTCTTCGTTTCGACTAGCTTCAAAGTTGATCGAAGCCAAATGTCAAGCATAGATTGATGTAATATGACACAATAAACCATGTGGAGAAGTTTGAGACCAACGAAAAGAGATTTGGTCCAAGAATCATCCAACTTAGCAAAGTTCGTCCATTTTGGTCTTTCTTCCTTTCGACTAGCTTCAAAGTTGATCAAAGCCAAATGTCAAGCATAGATTGATGTAATATGACACAATAAACCATGTGGAGAAGTTTGGGACCAACGAAGAGAGATTTGGTCCAAGAATCATCCAACTTAGCAAAGTTCGTCCATTTTGGTCTTTCTTCCTTTCGACTAGCTTCAAAGTTGATTAAAGCCAAATGACAAGCATAGATTGATGTAATATGACACAATAAACCATGTGGAGAAGTTTGAGACCAACGAAGAGAGATTTGGTCCAAGAATCATCCAACTTAACCAAGTTCGTCCATTTTGGTCTTTCTTCCGTTCGACTAGCTTCAAATTTGATCGAAGCCAAATGTCAAGCATAGATTGATGTAATATGACACAATAAACCATGTGGAGAAGTTTGGGACCAACGAAGAGAGATTTGGTCCAAGAATCATCCAACTTAGCAAGTTCGTCCATTTTGGTCTTTCTTCCTTTCGACTAGCTTCAAAGTTGATCGAAGCCAAATGTCAAGCATAGATTGATGTAATATGACACAATAAACCATGTGGAGAAGTTTGGGACCAACGAAGAGAGATTTGGTCCAAGAATCATCCAACTTAACCAAGTTCGTCCATTTTGGTCTTTCTTCGTTTCGACTAGCTTCAAAGTTGATCGAAGCCAAATGTCAAGCATAGATTGATGTAATATGACACAATAAACCATGTGGAGAAGTTTGGGACCAACGAAGAGAGATTTGGTCCAAGAATCATCCAACTTAGCAAGTTTTCCATTTTGGTCTTTCTTCTTTTCGACTAGCTTCAAAGTTGATCGAAGCCAAATGTCAAGCATAGATTGATGTAATATGACACAATAAACCATGTGGAGAAGTTTGAGACCAACGAAAAGAGATTTGGTCCAAGAATCATCCAACTTAGCAAAGTTCGTCCATTTTGGTCTTTCTTCCTTTCGACTAGCTTCAAAGTTGATCGAAGCCAAATGTCAAGCATAGATTGATGTAATATGACACAATAAACCATGTGGAGAAGTTTGAGACCAACGAAAAGAGATTTGGTCCAAGAATCATCCAACTTAGCCAAGTTCGTCCATTTTGGTCTTTCTTCTTTTCGACTAGCTTCAAATTGATCGAAGCCAAATGTCAAGCATAGATTGATGTAATATGACACAATAAACCATGTGGAGAAGTTTGGACCAACAAAGAGAGATTTGGTCCAAGAATCATCCAACTTAGCAAGTTCGTCCATTTGGTCTTTCTTCTTTCGACTAGCTTCAAAGTTGATCGAAGCCAAATGTCAAGCATAGATTGATGTAATATGACACAATAAACCATGTGGAGAAGTTTGAGACCAACGAAAAGAGATTTGGTCCAAGAATCATCCAACTTAGCAAAGTTCGTCCATTTTGGTCTTTCTTCCTTTCGACTAGCTTCAAAGTTGATCGAAGCCAAATGTCAAGCATAGATTGATGTAATATGACACAATAAACCATGTGGAGAAGTTTGAGACCAACGAAGAGAGATTTGGTCCAAGAATCATCCAACTTAGCCAAGTTCGTCCATTTTGGTCTTTCTTCTTTCGACTAGCTTCAAATTTGATCGAAGCCAAATGTCAAGCATAGATTGATGTAATATGACACAATAAACCATGTGGAGAAGTTTGGGACCAACGAAGAGAGATTTGGTCCAAGAATCATCCAACTTAGCAAGTTCGTCCATTTTGGTCTTTCTTCTTTTCGACTAGCTTCAAAGTTGATCGAAGCCAAATGTCAAGCATAGATTGATGTAATATGACACAATAAACCATGTGGAGAAGTTTGAGACCAACGAAAAGAGATTTGGTCCAAGAATCATCCAACTTAGCCAAGTTCGTCCATTTTGGTCTTTCTTCTTTCGACTAGCTTCAAAGTTGATCGAAGCCAAATGTCAAGCATAGATTGATGTAATATGACACAATAAACCATGTGGAGAAGTTTGGGACCAACGAAGAGAGATTTGGTCCAAGAATCATCCAACTTAGCCAAGTTCGTCCATTTTGGTCTTTCTTCCTTTCGACTAGCTTCAAAGTTGATCGAAGCCAAATGTCAAGCATAGATTGATGTAATATGACACAATAAACCATGTGGAGAAGTTTGGGACCAACGAAGAGAGATTTGGTCCAAGAATCATCCAACTTACCAAGTTCGTCCATTTTGGTCTTTCTTCGTTTCGACTAGCTTCAAAGTTGATCGAAGCCAAATGTCAAGCATAGATTGATGTAATATGACACAATAAACCATGTGGAGAAGTTTGAGACCAACGAAAAGAGATTTGGTCCAAGAATCATCCAACTTAGCCAAGTTCGTCCATTTTGGTCTTTCTTCCTTTCGACTAGCTTCAAAGTTGATCGAAGCCAAATGTCAAGCATAGATTGATGTAATATGACACAATAAACCATGTGGAGAAGTTTGAGACCAACGAAAAGAGATTTGGTCCAAGAATCATCCAACTTAGCAAAGTTCGTCCATTTTGGTCTTTCTTCCTTTCGACTAGCTTCAAAGTTGATCGAAGCCAAATGTCAAGCATAGATTGATGTAATATGACACAATAAACCATGTGGAGAAGTTTGAGACCAACGAAAAGAGATTTGGTCCAAGAATCATCCAACTTAGCAAAGTTCGTCCATTTTGGTCTTTCTTCGTTTCGACTAGCTTCAAATTTGATCGAAGCCAAATGTCAAGCATAGATTGATGTAATATGACACAATAAACCATGTGGAGAAGTTTGGGACCAACGAAGAGAGATTTGGTCCAAGAATCATCCAACTTAACCAAGTTCGTCCATTTTGGTCTTTCTTCGTTTCGACTAGCTTCAAATTGATCGAAGCCAAATGTCAAGCATAGATTGATGTAATATGACACAATAAACCATGTGGAGAAGTTTGGGACCAACGAAGAGAGATTTGGTCCAAGAATCATCCAACTTAGCAAAGTTCGTCCATTTTGGTCTTTCTTCCTTTCGACTAGCTTCAAAGTTGATCGAAGCCAAATGTCAAGCATAGATTGATGTAATATGACACAATAAACCATGTGGAGAAGTTTGAGACCAACGAAAAGAGATTTGGTCCAAGAATCATCCAACTTAGCCAAGTTCGTCCATTTTGGTCTTTCTTCGTTTCGACTAGCTTCAAAGTTGATTAAAGCCAAATGTCAAGCATAGATTGATGTAATATGACACAATAAACCATGTGGAGAAGTTTGAGACCAACGAAAGAGATTTGGTCCAAGAATCATCCAACTTAGCCAAGTTCGTCCATTTTGGTCTTTCTTCCTTTCGACTAGCTTCAAAGTTGATCGAAGCCAAATGTCAAGCATAGATTGATGTAATATGACACAATAAACCATGTGGAGAAGTTTGGGACCAACGAAGAGAGATTTGGTCCAAGAATCATCCAACTTAGCCAAGTTCGTCCATTTTGGTCTTTCTTCGTTTCGACTAGCTTCAAATTTGATAAAGCCAAATGTCAAGCATAGATTGATGTAATATGACACAATAAACCATGTGGAGAAGTTTGGGACCAACGAAGAGAGATTTGGTCCAAGAATCATCCAACTTAGCAAAGTTCGTCCATTTTGGTCTTTCTTCCTTTCGACTAGCTTCAAAGTTGATCGAAGCCAAATGTCAAGCATAGATTGATGTAATATGACACAATAAACCATGTGGAGAAGTTTGGGACCAACGAAGAGAGATTTGGTCCAAGAATCATCCAACTTAGCCAAGTTCGTCCATTTTGGTCTTTCTTCCTTTCGACTAGCTTCAAATTTGATCGAAGCCAAATGTCAAGCATAGATTGATGTAATATGACACAATAAACCATGTGGAGAAGTTTGGGACCAACGAAGAGAGATTTGGTCCAAGAATCATCCAACTTAGCCAAGTTCGTCCATTTTGGTCTTTCTTCCTTTCGACTAGCTTCAAAGTTGATCGAAGCCAAATGTCAAGCATAGATTGATGTAATATGACACAATAAACCATGTGGAGAAGTTTGGGACCAACAAAGAGAGATTTGGTCCAAGAATCATCCAACTTAACCAAGTTCGTCCATTTTGGTCTTTCTTCCTTTCGACTAGCTTCAAAGTTGATCGAAGCCAAATGTCAAGCATAGATTGATGTAATATGACACAATAAACCATGTGGAGAAGTTTGGGACCAACGAAGAGAGATTTGGTCCAAGAATCATCCAACTTAACCAAGTTCGTCCATTTTGGTCTTTCTTCTTTTCGACTAGCTTCAAAGTTGATCGAAGCCAAATGTCAAGCATAGATTGATGTAATATGACACAATAAACCATGTGGAGAAGTTTGGGACCAACGAAGAGAGATTTGGTCCAAGAATCATCCAACTTAGCCAAGTTCGTCCATTTTGGTCTTTCTTCGTTTCGACTAGCTTCAAAGTTGATTAAAGCCAAATGTCAAGCATAGATTGATGTAATATGACACAATAAACCATGTGGAGAAGTTTGAGACCAACGAAAAGAGATTTGGTCCAAGAATCATCCAACTTAGCAAAGTTCGTCCATTTTGGTCTTTCTTCCTTTCGACTAGCTTCAAAGTTGATCGAAGCCAAATGTCAAGCATAGATTGATGTAATATGACACAATAAACCATGTGGAGAAGTTTGGGACCAACGAAGAGAGATTTGGTCCAAGAATCATCCAACTTAACCAAGTTCGTCCATTTTGGTCTTTCTTCGTTTCGACTAGCTTCAAAGTTGATCGAAGCCAAATGTCAAGCATAGATTGATGTAATATGACACAATAAACCATGTGGAGAAGTTTGGGACCAACGAAGAGAGATTTGGTCCAAGAATCATCCAACTTAGCCAAGTTCGTCCATTTTGGTCTTTCTTCCTTTCGACTAGCTTCAAAGTTGATCGAAGCCAAATGTCAAGCATAGATTGATGTAATATGACACAATAAACCATGTGGAGAAGTTTGAGACCAACGAAAAGAGATTTGGTCCAAGAATCATCCAACTTAGCAAAGTTCGTCCATTTTGGTCTTTCTTCCTTTCGACTAGCTTCAAATTTGATCGAAGCCAAATGTCAAGCATAGATTGATGTAATATGACACAATAAACCATGTGAGAAGTTTGAGACCAACGAAAAGAGATTTGGTCCAAGAATCATCCAACTTAGCAAAGTTCGTCCATTTTGGTCTTTCTTCCTTTCGACTAGCTTCAAATTTGATCGAAGCCAAATGTCAAGCATAGATTGATGTAATATGACACAATAAACCATGTGGAGAAGTTTGAGACCAACGAAAAGAGATTTGGTCCAAGAATCATCCAACTTAGCAAAGTTCGTCCATTTTGGTCTTTCTTCCTTTCGACTAGCTTCAAATTGATCGAAGCCAAATGTCAAGCATAGATTGATGTAATATGACACAATAAACCATGTGGAGAAGTTTGAGACCAACGAAAAGAGATTTGGTCCAAGAATCATCCAACTTAGCAAAGTTCGTCCATTTTGGTCTTTCTTCCTTTCGACTAGCTTCAAAGTTGATCGAAGCCAAATGTCAAGCATAGATTGATGTAATATGACACAATAAACCATGTGGAGAAGTTTGAGACCAACGAAAAGAGATTTGGTCCAAGAATCATCCAACTTAGCAAAGTTCGTCCATTTTGGTCTTTCTTCATTTCGACTAGCTTCAAATTTGATCGAAGCCAAATGTCAAGCATAGATTGATGTAATATGACACAATAAACCATGTGGAGAAGTTTGAGACCAACGAAAAGAGATTTGGTCCAAGAATCATCCAACTTAGCAAAGTTCGTCCATTTTGGTCTTTCTTCGTTTCGACTAGCTTCAAATTTGATCGAAGCCAAATGTCAAGCATAGATTGATGTAATATGACACAATAAACCATGTGGAGAAGTTTGAGACCAACGAAAAGAGATTTGGTCCAAGAATCATCCAACTTAGCAAAGTTCGTCCATTTTGGTCTTTCTTCCTTTCGACTAGCTTCAAAGTTGATCGAAGCCAAATGTCAAGCATAGATTGATGTAATATGACACAATAAACCATGTGGAGAAGTTTGAGACCAACGAAAAGAGATTTGGTCCAAGAATCATCCAACTTAGCCAAGTTCGTCCATTTTGGTCTTTCTTCCTTTCGACTAGCTTCAAAGTTGATCGAAGCCAAATGTCAAGCATAGATTGATGTAATATGACACAATAAACCATGTGGAGAAGTTTGAGACCAACGAAAAGAGATTTGGTCCAAGAATCATCCAACTAGCAAAGTTCGTCCATTTTGGTCTTTCTTCCTTTCGACTAGCTTCAAATTTGATCGAAGCCAAATGTCAAGCATAGATTGATGTAATATGACACAATAAACCATGTGGAGAAGTTTGAGACCAACGAAAGAGATTTGGTCCAAGAATCATCCAACTTAGCCAAGTTCGTCCATTTTGGTCTTTCTTCCTTTCGACTAGCTTCAAAGTTGATCGAAGCCAAATGTCAAGCATAGATTGATGTAATATGACACAATAAACCATGTGGAGAAGTTTGAGACCAACGAAAAGAGATTTGGTCCAAGAATCATCCAACTTAGCCAAGTTCGTCCATTTTGGTCTTTCTTCCTTTCGACTAGCTTCAAAGTTGATCGAAGCCAAATGTCAAGCATAGATTGATGTAATATGACACAATAAACCATGTGGAGAAGTTTGAGACCAACGAAAGAGATTTGGTCCAAGAATCATCCAACTTAGCCAAGTTCGTCCATTTTGGTCTTTCTTCCTTTCGACTAGCTTCAAAGTTGATTAAAGCCAAATGTCAAGCATAGATTGATGTAATATGACACAATAAACCATGTGGAGAAGTTTGAGACCAACGAAAAGAGATTTGGTCCAAGAATCATCCAACTTAGCCAAGTTCGTCCATTTTGGTCTTTCTTCGTTTCGACTAGCTTCAAAGTTGATCGAAGCCAAATGTCAAGCATAGATTGATGTAATATGACACAATAAACCATGTGGAGAAGTTTGAGACCAACGAAAAGAGATTTGGTCCAAGAATCATCCAACTTAGCAAAGTTCGTCCATTTTGGTCTTTCTTCCTTTCGACTAGCTTCAAAGTTGATTAAAGCCAAATGTCAAGCATAGATTGATGTAATATGACACAATAAACCATGTGGAGAAGTTTGAGACCAACGAAAGAGATTTGGTCCAAGAATCATCCAACTTAGCCAAGTTCGTCCATTTTGGTCTTTCTTCCTTTCGACTAGCTTCAAAGTTGATCGAAGCCAAATGTCAAGCATAGATTGATGTAATATGACACAATAAACCATGTGGAGAAGTTTGAGACCAACGAAAGAGATTTGGTCCAAGAATCATCCAACTTAGCAAAGTTCGTCCATTTTGGTCTTTCTTCCTTTCGACTAGCTTCAAAGTTGATCGAAGCCAAATGTCAAGCATAGATTGATGTAATATGACACAATAAACCATGTGGAGAAGTTTGAGACCAACGAAAAGAGATTTGGTCCAAGAATCATCCAACTTAGCAAAGTTCGTCCATTTTGGTCTTTCTTCGTTTCGACTAGCTTCAAAGTTGATCGAAGCCAAATGTCAAGCATAGATTGATGTAATATGACACAATAAACCATGTGGAGAAGTTTGAGACCAACGAAAAGAGATTTGGTCCAAGAATCATCCAACTTGCAAAGTTCGTCCATTTTGGTCTTTCTTCCTTTCGACTAGCTTCAAAGTTGATTAAAGCCAAATGTCAAGCATAGATTGATGTAATATGACACAATAAACCATGTGGAGAAGTTTGAGACCAACGAAAGAGATTTGGTCCAAGAATCATCCAACTTAGCAAAGTTCGTCCATTTTGGTCTTTCTTCTTTCGACTAGCTTCAAAGTTGATCGAAGCCAAATGTCAAGCATAGATTGATGTAATATGACACAATAAACCATGTGGAGAAGTTTGAGACCAACGAAAAGAGATTTGGTCCAAGAATCATCCAACTTAGCAAAGTTCGTCCATTTTGGTCTTTCTTCCTTTCGACTAGCTTCAAAGTTGATCGAAGCCAAATGTCAAGCATAGATTGATGTAATATGACACAATAAACCATGTGGAGAAGTTTGAGACCAACGAAAAGAGATTTGGTCCAAGAATCATCCAACTTAGCAAAGTTCGTCCATTTTGGTCTTTCTTCGTTTCGACTAGCTTCAAAGTTGATCGAAGCCAAATGTCAAGCATAGATTGATGTAATATGACACAATAAACCATGTGAGAAGTTTGAGACCAACGAAAAGAGATTTGGTCCAAGAATCATCCAACTTAGCAAAGTTCGTCCATTTTGGTCTTTCTTCCTTTCGACTAGCTTCAAAGTTGATTAAAGCCAAATGTCAAGCATAGATTGATGTAATATGACACAATAAACCATGTGGAGAAGTTTGAGACCAACGAAAAGAGATTTGGTCCAAGAATCATCCAACTTAGCCAAGTTCGTCCATTTTGGTCTTTCTTCCTTTCGACTAGCTTCAAATTTGATCGAAGCCAAATGTCAAGCATAGATTGATGTAATATGACACAATAAACCATGTGGAGAAGTTTGAGACCAACGAAAAGAGATTTGGTCCAAGAATCATCCAACTTAGCAAAGTTCGTCCATTTTGGTCTTTCTTCCTTTCGACTAGCTTCAAATTTGATCGAAGCCAAATGTCAAGCATAGATTGATGTAATATGACACAATAAACCATGTGGAGAAGTTTGAGACCAACGAAAAGAGATTTGGTCCAAGAATCATCCAACTTAGCCAAGTTCGTCCATTTTGGTCTTTCTTCCTTTCGACTAGCTTCAAAGTTGATCGAAGCCAAATGTCAAGCATAGATTGATGTAATATGACACAATAAACCATGTGGAGAAGTTTGAGACCAACGAAAAGAGATTTGGTCCAAGAATCATCCAACTTAGCAAAGTTCGTCCATTTTGGTCTTTCTTCCTTTCGACTAGCTTCAAAGTTGATTAAAGCCAAATGTCAAGCATAGATTGATGTAATATGACACAATAAACCATGTGGAGAAGTTTGAGACCAACGAAAAGAGATTTGGTCCAAGAATCATCCAACTTAGCAAAGTTCGTCCATTTTGGTCTTTCTTCGTTTCGACTAGCTTCAAAGTTGATCGAAGCCAAATGTCAAGCATAGATTGATGTAATATGACACAATAAACCATGTGGAGAAGTTTGAGACCAACGAAAAGAGATTTGGTCCAAGAATCATCCAACTTAGCAAAGTTCGTCCATTTTGGTCTTTCTTCCTTTCGACTAGCTTCAAAGTTGATTAAAGCCAAATGTCAAGCATAGATTGATGTAATATGACACAATAAACCATGTGGAGAAGTTTGAGACCAACGAAAAGAGATTTGGTCCAAGAATCATCCAACTTAGCCAAGTTCGTCCATTTTGGTCTTTCTTCCTTTCGACTAGCTTCAAAGTTGATCGAAGCCAAATGTCAAGCATAGATTGATGTAATATGACACAATAAACCATGTGGAGAAGTTTGAGACCAACGAAAAGAGATTTGGTCCAAGAATCATCCAACTAGCAAAGTTCGTCCATTTTGGTCTTTCTTCCTTTCGACTAGCTTCAAATTTGATCGAAGCCAAATGTCAAGCATAGATTGATGTAATATGACACAATAAACCATGTGGAGAAGTTTGAGACCAACGAAAAGAGATTTGGTCCAAGAATCATCCAACTTAGCCAAGTTCGTCCATTTTGGTCTTTCTTCCTTTCGACTAGCTTCAAAGTTGATCGAAGCCAAATGTCAAGCATAGATTGATGTAATATGACACAATAAACCATGTGGAGAAGTTTGAGACCAACGAAAAGAGATTTGGTCCAAGAATCATCCAACTTAGCCAAGTTCGTCCATTTTGGTCTTTCTTCCTTTCGACTAGCTTCAAAGTTGATCGAAGCCAAATGTCAAGCATAGATTGATGTAATATGACACAATAAACCATGTGGAGAAGTTTGAGACCAACGAAAAGAGATTTGGTCCAAGAATCATCCAACTTAGCAAAGTTCGTCCATTTTGGTCTTTCTTCCTTTCGACTAGCTTCAAAGTTGATTAAAGCCAAATGTCAAGCATAGATTGATGTAATATGACACAATAAACCATGTGGAGAAGTTTGAGACCAACGAAAAGAGATTTGGTCCAAGAATCATCCAACTTAGCAAAGTTCGTCCATTTTGGTCTTTCTTCCTTTCGACTAGCTTCAAAGTTGATTAAAGCCAAATGTCAAGCATAGATTGATGTAATATGACACAATAAACCATGTGGAGAAGTTTGAGACCAACGAAAAGAGATTTGGTCCAAGAATCATCCAACTTAGCCAAGTTCGTCCATTTTGGTCTTTCTTCCTTTCGACTAGCTTCAAAGTTGATCGAAGCCAAATGTCAAGCATAGATTGATGTAATATGACACAATAAACCATGTGGAGAAGTTTGAGACCAACGAAAGAGATTTGGTCCAAGAATCATCCAACTTAGCAAAGTTCGTCCATTTTGGTTCTTTCTTCATTTCGACTAGCTTCAAAGTTGATCGAAGCCAAATGTCAAGCATAGATTGATGTAATATGACACAATAAACCATGTGGAGAAGTTTGAGACCAACGAAAAGAGATTTGGTCCAAGAATCATCCAACTTAGCAAAGTTCGTCCATTTTGGTCTTTCTTCATTTCGACTAGCTTCAAAGTTGATCGAAGCCAAATGTCAAGCATAGATTGATGTAATATGACACAATAAACCATGTGGAGAAGTTTGAGACCAACGAAAGAGATTTGGTCCAAGAATCATCCAACTTAGCAAAGTTCGTCCATTTTGGTCTTTCTTCATTTCGACTAGCTTCAAAGTTGATCGAAGCCAAATGTCAAGCATAGATTGATGTAATATGACACAATAAACCATGTGGAGAAGTTTGAGACCAACGAAAAGAGATTTGGTCCAAGAATCATCCAACTTAGCCAAGTTCGTCCATTTTGGTCTTTCTTCCTTTCGACTAGCTTCAAAGTTGATCGAAGCCAAATGTCAAGCATAGATTGATGTAATATGACACAATAAACCATGTGGAGAAGTTTGAGACCAACGAAAAGAGATTTGGTCCAAGAATCATCCAACTTGCAAAGTTCGTCCATTTTGGTCTTTCTTCCTTTCGACTAGCTTCAAAGTTGATCGAAGCCAAATGTCAAGCATAGATTGATGTAATATGACACAATAAACCATGTGAGAAGTTTGAGACCAACGAAAAGAGATTTGGTCCAAGAATCATCCAACTTAGCAAAGTTCGTCCATTTTGGTCTTTCTTCGTTTCGACTAGCTTCAAATTTGATCGAAGCCAAATGTCAAGCATAGATTGATGTAATATGACACAATAAACCATGTGGAGAAGTTTGAGACCAACGAAAAGAGATTTGGTCCAAGAATCATCCAACTTGCAAAGTTCGTCCATTTTGGTCTTTCTTCCTTTCGACTAGCTTCAAAGTTGATTAAAGCCAAATGTCAAGCATAGATTGATGTAATATGACACAATAAACCATGTGGAGAAGTTTGAGACCAACGAAAAGAGATTTGGTCCAAGAATCATCCAACTTAGCAAAGTTCGTCCATTTTGGTCTTTCTTCATTTCGACTAGCTTCAAAGTTGATCGAAGCCAAATGTCAAGCATAGATTGATGTAATATGACACAATAAACCATGTGGAGAAGTTTGAGACCAACGAAAAGAGATTTGGTCCAAGAATCATCCAACTTAGCAAAGTTCGTCCATTTTGGTCTTTCTTCCTTTCGACTAGCTTCAAATTTGATCGAAGCCAAATGTCAAGCATAGATTGATGTAATATGACACAATAAACCATGTGGAGAAGTTTGAGACCAACGAAAAGAGATTTGGTCCAAGAATCATCCAACTTAGCAAAGTTCGTCCATTTTGGTCTTTCTTCGTTTCGACTAGCTTCAAAGTTGATCGAAGCCAAATGTCAAGCATAGATTGATGTAATATGACACAATAAACCATGTGGAGAAGTTTGAGACCAACGAAAAGAGATTTGGTCCAAGAATCATCCAACTTAGCAAAGTTCGTCCATTTTGGTCTTTCTTCCTTTCGACTAGCTTCAAATTTGATCGAAGCCAAATGTCAAGCATAGATTGATGTAATATGACACAATAAACCATGTGGAGAAGTTTGAGACCAACGAAAAGAGATTTGGTCCAAGAATCATCCAACTTAGCAAAGTTCGTCCATTTTGGTCTTTCTTCATTTCGACTAGCTTCAAAGTTGATCGAAGCCAAATGTCAAGCATAGATTGATGTAATATGACACAATAAACCATGTGGAGAAGTTTGAGACCAACGAAAAGAGATTTGGTCCAAGAATCATCCAACTTAGCAAAGTTCGTCCATTTTGGTCTTTCTTCCTTTCGACTAGCTTCAAAGTTGATCGAAGCCAAATGTCAAGCATAGATTGATGTAATATGACACAATAAACCATGTGGAGAAGTTTGAGACCAACGAAAAGAGATTTGGTCCAAGAATCATCCAACTTAGCCAAGTTCGTCCATTTTGGTCTTTCTTCCTTTCGACTAGCTTCAAATTTGATCGAAGCCAAATGTCAAGCATAGATTGATGTAATATGACACAATAAACCATGTGGAGAAGTTTGAGACCAACGAAAAGAGATTTGGTCCAAGAATCATCCAACTTAGCAAAGTTCGTCCATTTTGGTCTTTCTTCCTTTCGACTAGCTTCAAATTTGATCGAAGCCAAATGTCAAGCATAGATTGATGTAATATGACACAATAAACCATGTTGAGAAGTTTGAGACCAACGAAAAGAGATTTGGTCCAAGAATCATCCAACTTAGCCAAGTTCGTCCATTTTGGTCTTTCTTCCTTTCGACTAGCTTCAAATTTGATCGAAGCCAAATGTCAAGCATAGATTGATGTAATATGACACAATAAACCATGTGGAGAAGTTTGAGACCAACGAAAAGAGATTTGGTCCAAGAATCATCCAACTTAGCCAAGTTCGTCCATTTTGGTCTTTCTTCGTTTCGACTAGCTTCAAATTTGATCGAAGCCAAATGTCAAGCATAGATTGATGTAATATGACACAATAAACCATGTGGAGAAGTTTGAGACCAACGAAAAGAGATTTGGTCCAAGAATCATCCAACTTAGCAAAGTTCGTCCATTTTGGTCTTTCTTCCTTTCGACTAGCTTCAAAGTTGATCGAAGCCAAATGTCAAGCATAGATTGATGTAATATGACACAATAAACCATGTGGAGAAGTTTGAGACCAACGAAAAGAGATTTGGTCCAAGAATCATCCAACTTAGCCAAGTTCGTCCATTTTGGTCTTTCTTCCTTTCGACTAGCTTCAAATTTGATCGAAGCCAAATGTCAAGCATAGATTGATGTAATATGACACAATAAACCATGTGGAGAAGTTTGAGACCAACGAAAAGAGATTTGGTCCAAGAATCATCCAACTTAGCAAAGTTCGTCCATTTTGGTCTTTCTTCATTTCGACTAGCTTCAAAGTTGATCGAAGCCAAATGTCAAGCATAGATTGATGTAATATGACACAATAAACCATGTGGAGAAGTTTGGACCAACGAAAAGAGATTTGGTCCAAGAATCATCCAACTTAGCCAAGTTCGTCCATTTTGGTCTTTCTTCCTTTCGACTAGCTTCAAAGTTGATCGAAGCCAAATGTCAAGCATAGATTGATGTAATATGACACAATAAACCATGTGGAGAAGTTTGAGACCAACGAAAAGAGATTTGGTCCAAGAATCATCCAACTTAGCAAAGTTCGTCCATTTTGGTCTTTCTTCCTTTCGACTAGCTTCAAAGTTGATTAAAGCCAAATGTCAAGCATAGATTGATGTAATATGACACAATAAACCATGTGGAGAGTTTGGGACCAACGAAGAGAGATTTGGTCCAAGAATCATCCAACTTAGCAAAGTTCGTCCATTTTGGTCTTTCTTCCTTTCGACTAGCTTCAAAGTTGATTAAAGCCAAATGTCAAGCATAGATTGATGTAATATGACACAATAAACCATGTGGAGAAGTTTGAGACCAACGAAAAGAGATTTGGTCCAAGAATCATCCAACTTAGCCAAGTTCGTCCATTTTGGTCTTTCTTCCTTTCGACTAGCTTCAAATTTGATCGAAGCCAAATGTCAAGCATAGATTGATGTAATATGACACAATAAACCATGTGGAGAAGTTTGAGACCAACGAAAGAGATTTGGTCCAAGAATCATCCAACTTAGCCAAGTTCGTCCATTTTGGTCTTTCTTCCTTTCGACTAGCTTCAAAGTTGATTAAAGCCAAATGTCAAGCATAGATTGATGTAATATGACACAATAAACCATGTGGAGAAGTTTGGGACCAACGAAGAGAGATTTGGTCCAAGAATCATCCAACTTAACCAAGTTCGTCCATTTTGGTCTTTCTTCGTTTCGACTAGCTTCAAAGTTGATCGAAGCCAAATGTCAAGCATAGATTGATGTAATATGACACAATAAACCATGTGGAGAAGTTTGAGACCAACGAAAAGAGATTTGGTCCAAGAATCATCCAACTTAGCAAAGTTCGTCCATTTTGGTCTTTCTTCTTTTCGACTAGCTTCAAAGTTGATCGAAGCCAAATGTCAAGCATAGATTGATGTAATATGACACAATAAACCATGTGGAGAAGTTTGAGACCAACGAAAAGAGATTTGGTCCAAGAATCATCCAACTTAGCAAAGTTCGTCCATTTTGGTCTTTCTTCCTTTCGACTAGCTTCAAAGTTGATTAAAGCCAAATGTCAAGCATAGATTGATGTAATATGACACAATAAACCATGTGGAGAGTTTGGGACCAACGAAGAGAGATTTGGTCCAAGAATCATCCAACTTAGCAAAGTTCGTCCATTTTGGTCTTTCTTCCTTTCGACTAGCTTCAAAGTTGATTAAAGCCAAATGTCAAGCATAGATTGATGTAATATGACACAATAAACCATGTGGAGAAGTTTGGGACCAACGAAGAGAGATTTGGTCCAAGAATCATCCAACTTAACCAAGTTCGTCCATTTTGGTCTTTCTTCGTTTCGACTAGCTTCAAATTTGATCGAAGCCAAATGTCAAGCATAGATTGATGTAATATGACACAATAAACCATGTGGAGAAGTTTGGACCAACAAAGAGAGATTTGGTCCAAGAATCATCCAACTTAGCAAGTTCGTCCATTTTGGTCTTTCTTCTTTTCGACTAGCTTCAAAGTTGAACGAAGCCAAATGTCAAGCATAGATTGATGTAATATGACACAATAAACCATGTGGAGAAGTTTGAGACCAACGAAAAGAGATTTGGTCCAAGAATCATCCAACTTAGCAAGTTCGTCCATTTTGGTCTTTTTCCTTTCGACTAGCTTCAAAGTTGATCGAAGCCAAATGTCAAGCATAGATTGATGTAATATGACACAATAAACCATGTGGAGAAGTTTGAGACCAACGAAGAGAGATTTGGTCCAAGAATCATCCAACTTAGCCAAGTTCGTCCATTTTGGTCTTTCTTCCTTTCGACTAGCTTCAAAGTTGATTAAAGCCAAATGTCAAGCATAGATTGATGTAATATGACACAATAAACCATGTGGAGAAGTTTGGGACCAACGAAGAGAGATTTGGTCCAAGAATCATCCAACTTAGCCAAGTTCGTCCATTTTGGTCTTTCTTGTTTCGACTAGCTTCAAAGTTGATTAAAGCCAAATGTCAAGCATAGATTGATGTAATATGACACAATAAACCATGTGGAGAAGTTTGAGACCAACGAAAAGAGATTTGGTCCAAGAATCATCCAACTTAGCCAAGTTCGTCCATTTTGGTCTTTCTTCCTTTCGACTAGCTTCAAAGTTGATCGAAGCCAAATGTCAAGCATAGATTGATGTAATATGACACAATAAACCATGTGGAGAAGTTTGAGACCAACGAAAGAGATTTGGTCCAAGAATCATCCAACTTAGCAAAGTTCGTCCATTTTGGTCTTTCTTCCTTTCGACTAGCTTCAAAGTTGATCGAAGCCAAATGTCAAGCATAGATTGATGTAATATGACACAATAAACCATGTGGAGAAGTTTGGGACCAACGAAAAGAGATTTGGTCCAAGAATCATCCAACTTAACCAAGTTCGTCCATTTTGGTCTTTCTTCCTTTCGACTAGCTTCAAAGTTGATCGAAGCCAAATGTCAAGCATAGATTGATGTAATATGACACAATAAACCATGTGGAGAAGTTTGGGACCAACGAAGAGAGATTTGGTCCAAGAATCATCCAACTTAGCCAAGTTCGTCCATTTTGGTCTTTCTTCGTTTCGACTAGCTTCAAAGTTGATCGAAGCCAAATGTCAAGCATAGATTGATGTAATATGACACAATAAACCATGTGGAGAAGTTTGGGACCAACGAAGAGAGATTTGGTCCAAGAATCATCCAACTTAACCAAGTTCGTCCATTTTGGTCTTTCTTCGTTTCGACTAGCTTCAAATTTGATCGAAGCCAAATGTCAAGCATAGATTGATGTAATATGACACAATAAACCATGTGGAGAAGTTTGGGACCAACGAAGAGAGATTTGGTCCAAGAATCATCCAACTTAGCAAAGTTCGTCCATTTTGGTCTTTCTTCCTTTCGACTAGCTTCAAAGTTGATTAAGCCAAATGTCAAGCATAGATTGATGTAATATGACACAATAAACCATGTGGAGAAGTTTGGGACCAACGAAGAGAGATTTGGTCCAAGAATCATCCAACTTAACCAAGTTCGTCCATTTTGGTCTTTCTTCGTTTCGACTAGCTTCAAATTTGATCGAAGCCAAATGTCAAGCATAGATTGATGTAATATGACACAATAAACCATGTGGAGAAGTTTGGGACCAACGAAGAGAGATTTGGTCCAAGAATCATCCAACTTAACCAAGTTCGTCCATTTTGGTCTTTCTTCGTTTCGACTAGCTTCAAAGTTGATCGAAGCCAAATGTCAAGCATAGATTGATGTAATATGACACAATAAACCATGTGGAGAAGTTTGGACCAACAAAGAGAGATTTGGTCCAAGAATCATCCAACTTAGCAAAGTTCGTCCATTTTGGTCTTTCTTCGTTTCGACTAGCTTCAAAGTTGATCGAAGCCAAATGTCAAGCATAGATTGATGTAATATGACACAATAAACCATGTGGGAAGTTTGAGACCAACGAAAAGAGATTTGGTCCAAGAATCATCCAACTTAGCAAAGTTCGTCCATTTTGGTCTTTCTTCCTTTCGACTAGCTTCAAAGTTGATTAAAGCCAAATGTCAAGCATAGATTGATGTAATATGACACAATAAACCATGTGGAGAAGTTTGGGACCAACGAAGAGAGATTTGGTCCAAGAATCATCCAACTTAGCCAAGTTCGTCCATTTTGGTCTTTCTTCGTTTCGACTAGCTTCAAAGTTGATCGAAGCCAAATGTCAAGCATAGATTGATGTAATATGACACAATAAACCATGTGGAGAAGTTTGAGACCAACGAAAAGAGATTTGGTCCAAGAATCATCCAACTTAGCAAAGTTCGTCCATTTTGGTCTTTCTTCCTTTCGACTAGCTTCAAAGTTGATCGAAGCCAAATGTCAAGCATAGATTGATGTAATATGACACAATAAACCATGTGGAGAAGTTTGGACCAACGAAGAGAGATTTGGTCCAAGAATCATCCAACTTAGCAAAGTTCGTCCATTTTGGTCTTTCTTCCTTTCGACTAGCTTCAAAGTTGATTAAAGCCAAATGTCAAGCATAGATTGATGTAATATGACACAATAAACCATGTGGAGAAGTTTGAGACCAACGAAGAGAGATTTGGTCCAAGAATCATCCAACTTAACCAAGTTCGTCCATTTTGGTCTTTCTTCCGTTCGACTAGCTTCAAATTTGATCGAAGCCAAATGTCAAGCATAGATTGATGTAATATGACACAATAAACCATGTGGAGAAGTTTGGGACCAACGAAGAGAGATTTGGTCCAAGAATCATCCAACTTAGCAAGTTCGTCCATTTTGGTCTTTCTTCCTTTCGACTAGCTTCAAAGTTGATCGAAGCCAAATGTCAAGCATAGATTGATGTAATATGACACAATAAACCATGTGGAGAAGTTTGGGACCAACGAAGAGAGATTTGGTCCAAGAATCATCCAACTTAACCAAGTTCGTCCATTTTGGTCTTTCTTCGTTTCGACTAGCTTCAAATTTGATCGAAGCCAAATGTCAAGCATAGATTGATGTAATATGACACAATAAACCATGTGGAGAAGTTTGGGACCAACGAAGAGAGATTTGGTCCAAGAATCATCCAACTTAGCAAGTTCGTCCATTTTGGTCTTTCTTCTTTTCGACTAGCTTCAAAGTTGATCGAAGCCAAATGTCAAGCATAGATTGATGTAATATGACACAATAAACCATGTGGAGAAGTTTGAGACCAACGAAAAGAGATTTGGTCCAAGAATCATCCAACTTAGCAAAGTTCGTCCATTTTGGTCTTTCTTCCTTTCGACTAGCTTCAAAGTTGATCGAAGCCAAATGTCAAGCATAGATTGATGTAATATGACACAATAAACCATGTGGAGAAGTTTGAGACCAACGAAAAGAGATTTGGTCCAAGAATCATCCAACTTAGCCAAGTTCGTCCATTTTGGTCTTTCTTCTTTCGACTAGCTTCAAATTTGATCGAAGCCAAATGTCAAGCATAGATTGATGTAATATGACACAATAAACCATGTGGAGAAGTTTGGGACCAACAAAGAGAGATTTGGTCCAAGAATCATCCAACTTAGCAAGTTCGTCCATTTTGGTCTTTCTTCTTTCGACTAGCTTCAAAGTTGATCGAAGCCAAATGTCAAGCATAGATTGATGTAATATGACACAATAAACCATGTGGAGAAGTTTGAGACCAACGAAAAGAGATTTGGTCCAAGAATCATCCAACTTAGCAAAGTTCGTCCATTTTGGTCTTTCTTCCTTTCGACTAGCTTCAAAGTTGATCGAAGCCAAATGTCAAGCATAGATTGATGTAATATGACACAATAAACCATGTGGAGAAGTTTGAGACCAACGAAAAGAGATTTGGTCCAAGAATCATCCAACTTAGCCAAGTTCGTCCATTTTGGTCTTTCTTCTTTCGACTAGCTTCAAAGTTGATCGAAGCCAAATGTCAAGCATAGATTGATGTAATATGACACAATAAACCATGTGGAGAAGTTTGGGACCAACGAAGAGAGATTTGGTCCAAGAATCATCCAACTTAGCAAGTTCGTCCATTTTGGTCTTTCTTCTTTTCGACTAGCTTCAAAGTTGATCGAAGCCAAATGTCAAGCATAGATTGATGTAATATGACACAATAAACCATGTGGAGAAGTTTGAGACCAACGAAAAGAGATTTGGTCCAAGAATCATCCAACTTAGCCAAGTTCGTCCATTTTGGTCTTTCTTCTTTTCGACTAGCTTCAAAGTTGATCGAAGCCAAATGTCAAGCATAGATTGATGTAATATGACACAATAAACCATGTGGAGAAGTTTGGACCAACGAAGAGAGATTTGGTCCAAGAATCATCCAACTTAGCCAAGTTCGTCCATTTTGGTCTTTCTTCCTTTCGACTAGCTTCAAAGTTGATTAAAGCCAAATGTCAAGCATAGATTGATGTAATATGACACAATAAACCATGTGGAGAAGTTTGGGACCAACGAAGAGAGATTTGGTCCAAGAATCATCCAACTTACCAAGTTCGTCCATTTTGGTCTTTCTTTGTTTCGACTAGCTTCAAAGTTGATCGAAGCCAAATGTCAAGCATAGATTGATGTAATATGACACAATAAACATGTGGAGAAGTTTGAGACCAACGAAAAGAGATTTGGTCCAAGAATCATCCAACTAAGCCAAGTTCGTCCATTTTGGTCTTTCTTCCTTTCGACTAGCTTCAAAGTTGATCGAAGCCAAATGTAAGCATAGATTGATGTAATATGACACAATAAACCATGTGGAGAAGTTTGAGACCAACGAAAAGAGATTTGGTCCAAGAATCATCCAACTTAGCAAAGTTCGTCCATTTTGGTCTTTCTTCCTTTCGACTAGCTTCAAAGTTGATCGAAGCCAAATGTCAAGCATAGATTGATGTAATATGACACAATAAACCATGTGGAGAAGTTTGAGACCAACGAAAAGAGATTTGGTCCAAGAATCATCCAACTTAGCAAAGTTCGTCCATTTTGGTCTTTCTTCGTTTCGACTAGCTTCAAATTGATCGAAGCCAAATGTCAAGCATAGATTGATGTAATATGACACAATAAACCATGTGGAGAAGTTTGGGACCAACGAAGAGAGATTTGGTCCAAGAATCATCCAACTTAACCAAGTTCGTCCATTTTGGTCTTTCTTCGTTTCGACTAGCTTCAAATTGATCGAAGCCAAATGTCAAGCATAGATTGATGTAATATGACACAATAAACCATGTGGAGAAGTTTGGGACCAACGAAGAGAGATTTGGTCCAAGAATCATCCAACTTAGCAAAGTTCGTCCATTTTGGTCTTTCTTCCTTTCGACTAGCTTCAAAGTTGATCGAAGCCAAATGTCAAGCATAGATTGATGTAATATGACACAATAAACCATGTGGAGAAGTTTGAGACCAACGAAAAGAGATTTGGTCCAAGAATCATCCAACTTAGCCAAGTTCGTCCATTTTGGTCTTTCTTCGTTTCGACTAGCTTCAAAGTTGATTAAAGCCAAATGTCAAGCATAGATTGATGTAATATGACACAATAAACCATGTGGAGAAGTTTGAGACCAACGAAAAGAGATTTGGTCCAAGAATCATCCAACTTAGCCAAGTTCGTCCATTTTGGTCTTTCTTCCTTTCGACTAGCTTCAAAGTTGATTAAAGCCAAATGTCAAGCATAGATTGATGTAATATGACACAATAAACCATGTGGAGAAGTTTGGGACCAACGAAGAGAGATTTGGTCCAAGAATCATCCAACTTACCCAAGTTCGTCCATTTTGGTCTTTCTTCGTTTCGACTAGCTTCAAAGTTGATTAAAGCCAAATGTCAAGCATAGATTGATGTAATATGACACAATAAACCATGTGGAGAAGTTTGGGACCAACGAAGAGAGATTTGGTCCAAGAATCATCCAACTTAGCAAAGTTCGTCCATTTTGGTCTTTCTTCCTTTCGACTAGCTTCAAAGTTGATCGAAGCCAAATGTCAAGCATAGATTGATGTAATATGACACAATAAACCATGTGGAGAAGTTTGGGACCAACGAAGAGAGATTTGGTCCAAGAATCATCCAACTTAGCCAAGTTCGTCCATTTTGGTCTTTCTTCCTTTCGACTAGCTTCAAATTTGATCGAAGCCAAATGTCAAGCATAGATTGATGTAATATGACACAATAAACCATGTGGAGAAGTTTGGGACCAACGAAGAGAGATTTGGTCCAAGAATCATCCAACTTAACCAAGTTCGTCCATTTTGGTCTTTCTTCCGTTTCGACTAGCTTCAAAGTTGATCGAAGCCAAATGTCAAGCATAGATTGATGTAATATGACACAATAAACCATGTGGAGAAGTTTGGGACCAACAAAGAGAGATTTGGTCCAAGAATCATCCAACTTAACCAAGTTCGTCCATTTTGGTCTTTCTTCCTTTCGACTAGCTTCAAAGTTGATCGAAGCCAAATGTCAAGCATAGATTGATGTAATATGACACAATAAACCATGTGGAGAAGTTTGGGACCAACGAAGAGAGATTTGGTCCAAGAATCATCCAACTTAACCAAGTTCGTCCATTTTGGTCTTTCTTCTTTTCGACTAGCTTCAAAGTTGATCGAAGCCAAATGTCAAGCATAGATTGATGTAATATGACACAATAAACCATGTGGAGAAGTTTGGGACCAACGAAGAGAGATTTGGTCCAAGAATCATCCAACTTACCCAAGTTCGTCCATTTTGGTCTTTCTTCGTTTCGACTAGCTTCAAAGTTGATTAAAGCCAAATGTCAAGCATAGATTGATGTAATATGACACAATAAACCATGTGGAGAAGTTTGAGACCAACGAAAAGAGATTTGGTCCAAGAATCATCCAACTTAGCAAAGTTCGTCCATTTTGGTCTTTCTTCCTTTCGACTAGCTTCAAAGTTGATCGAAGCCAAATGTCAAGCATAGATTGATGTAATATGACACAATAAACCATGTGGAGAAGTTTGGGACCAACGAAAGAGATTTGGTCCAAGAATCATCCAACTTACCAAGTTCGTCCATTTTGGTCTTTCTTCCTTTCGACTAGCTTCAAATTTGATCGAAGCCAAATGTCAAGCATAGATTGATGTAATATGACACAATAAACCATGTGGAGAAGTTTGGGACCAACGAAGAGAGATTTGGTCCAAGAATCATCCAACTTAACCAAGTTCGTCCATTTTGGTCTTTCTTCGTTTCGACTAGCTTCAAAGTTGATCGAAGCCAAATGTCAAGCATAGATTGATGTAATATGACACAATAAACCATGTGGAGAAGTTTGGGACCAACGAAGAGAGATTTGGTCCAAGAATCATCCAACTTAACCAAGTTCGTCCATTTTGGTCTTTCTTCCTTTCGACTAGCTTCAAAGTTGATCGAAGCCAAATGTCAAGCATAGATTGATGTAATATGACACAATAAACCATGTGGAGAAGTTTGGGACCAACGAAGAGAGATTTGGTCCAAGAATCATCCAACTTAACCAAGTTCGTCCATTTTGGTCTTTCTTCGTTTCGACTAGCTTCAAAGTTGATCGAAGCCAAATGTCAAGCATAGATTGATGTAATATGACACAATAAACCATGTGGAGAAGTTTGGGACCAACAAAGAGAGATTTGGTCCAAGAATCATCCAACTTAACCAAGTTCGTCCATTTTGGTCTTTCTTCTTTTCGACTAGCTTCAAAGTTGATCGAAGCCAAATGTCAAGCATAGATTGATGTAATATGACACAATAAACCATGTGGAGAAGTTTGGGACCAACGAAGAGAGATTTGGTCCAAGAATCATCCAACTTAGCAAAGTTCGTCCATTTTGGTCTTTCTTCCTTTCGACTAGCTTCAAAGTTGATCGAAGCCAAATGTCAAGCATAGATTGATGTAATATGACACAATAAACCATGTGGAGAAGTTTGGGACCAACGAAGAGAGATTTGGTCCAAGAATCATCCAACTTAGCCAAGTTCGTCCATTTTGGTCTTTCTTCGTTTCGACTAGCTTCAAAGTTGATCGAAGCCAAATGTCAAGCATAGATTGATGTAATATGACACAATAAACCATGTGGAGAAGTTTGGGACCAACGAAGAGAGATTTGGTCCAAGAATCATCCAACTTAGCCAAGTTCGTCCATTTTGGTCTTTCTTCTTTTCGACTAGCTTCAAAGTTGATCGAAGCCAAATGTCAAGCATAGATTGATGTAATATGACACAATAAACCATGTGGAGAAGTTTGGGACCAACGAAGAGAGATTTGGTCCAAGAATCATCCAACTTAGACAAGTTCGTCCATTTTGGTCTTTCTTCCTTTCGACTAGCTTCAAAGTTGATCGAAGCCAAATGTCAAGCATAGATTGATGTAATATGACACAATAAACCATGTGGAGAAGTTTGGGACCAACGAAAAGAGATTTGGTCCAAGAATCATCCAACTTACCAAGTTCGTCCATTTTGGTCTTTCTTCCTTTCGACTAGCTTCAAAGTTGATCGAAGCCAAATGTCAAGCATAGATTGATGTAATATGACACAATAAACCATGTGGAGAAGTTTGGGACCAACGAAGAGAGATTTGGTCCAAGAATCATCCAACTTAACCAAGTTCGTCCATTTTGGTCTTTCTTCGTTTCGACTAGCTTCAAAGTTGATCGAAGCCAAATGTCAAGCATAGATTGATGTAATATGACACAATAAACCATGTGGAGAAGTTTGGGACCAACGAAGAGAGATTTGGTCCAAGAATCATCCAACTTAACCAAGTTCGTCCATTTTGGTCTTTCTTCCTTTCGACTAGCTTCAAAGTTGATCGAAGCCAAATGTCAAGCATAGATTGATGTAATATGACACAATAAACCATGTGGAGAAGTTTGGGACCAACGAAGAGAGATTTGGTCCAAGAATCATCCAACTTAACCAAGTTCGTCCATTTTGGTCTTTCTTCGTTTCGACTAGCTTCAAAGTTGATCGAAGCCAAATGTCAAGCATAGATTGATGTAATATGACACAATAAACCATGTGGAGAAGTTTGGGACCAACGAAGAGAGATTTGGTCCAAGAATCATCCAACTTAACCAAGTTCGTCCATTTTGGTCTTTCTTCTTTTCGACTAGCTTCAAAGTTGATCGAAGCCAAATGTCAAGCATAGATTGATGTAATATGACACAATAAACCATGTGGAGAAGTTTGGGACCAACGAAGAGAGATTTGGTCCAAGAATCATCCAACTTAGACAAGTTCGTCCATTTTGGTCTTTCTTCCTTTCGACTAGCTTCAAAGTTGATCGAAGCCAAATGTCAAGCATAGATTGATGTAATATGACACAATAAACCATGTGGAGAAGTTTGGGACCAACGAAAAGAGATTTGGTCCAAGAATCATCCAACTTACCAAGTTCGTCCATTTTGGTCTTTCTTCCTTTCGACTAGCTTCAAAGTTGATCGAAGCCAAATGTCAAGCATAGATTGATGTAATATGACACAATAAACCATGTGGAGAAGTTTGGGACCAACGAGAGATTTGGTCCAAGAATCATCCAACTTAACCAAGTTCGTCCATTTTGGTCTTTTTCATTTCGACTAGCTTCAAAGTTGATCGAAGCCAAATGTCAAGCATAGATTGATGTAATATGACACAATAAACCATGTGGAGAAGTTTGGGACCAACGAAGAGAGATTTGGTCCAAGAATCATCCAACTTAACCAAGTTCGTCCATTTTGGTCTTTCTTCCTTTCGACTAGCTTCAAAGTTGATCGAAGCCAAATGTCAAGCATAGATTGATGTAATATGACACAATAAACCATGTGGAGAAGTTTGAGACCAACGAAGAGAGATTTGGTCCAAGAATCATCCAACTTAGCCAAGTTCGTCCATTTTGGTCTTTCTTCGTTTCGACTAGCTTCAAAGTTGATCGAAGCCAAATGTCAAGCATAGATTGATGTAATATGACACAATAAACCATGTGGAGAAGTTTGAGACCAACGAAAAGAGATTTGGTCCAAGAATCATCCAACTTAGCCAAGTTCGTCCATTTTGGTCTTTCTTCGTTTCGACTAGCTTCAAAGTTGATCGAAGCCAAATGTCAAGCATAGATTGATGTAATATGACACAATAAACCATGTGGAGAAGTTTGGGACCAACGAAGAGAGATTTGGTCCAAGAATCATCCAACTTAGCCAAGTTCGTCCATTTTGGTCTTTCTTCCTTTCGACTAGCTTCAAAGTTGATCGAAGCCAAATGTCAAGCATAGATTGATGTAATATGACACAATAAACCATGTGGAGAAGTTTGGGACCAACGAAGAGAGATTTGGTCCAAGAATCATCCAACTTAGCCAAGTTCGTCCATTTTGGTCTTTCTTCTTTTCGACTAGCTTCAAAGTTGATCGAAGCCAAATGTCAAGCATAGATTGATGTAATATGACACAATAAACCATGTGGAGAAGTTTGGGACCAACGAAGAGAGATTTGGTCCAAGAATCATCCAACTTAGACAAGTTCGTCCATTTTGGTCTTTCTTCCTTTCGACTAGCTTCAAAGTTGATCGAAGCCAAATGTCAAGCATAGATTGATGTAATATGACACAATAAACCATGTGGAGAAGTTTGGGACCAACGAAAAGAGATTTGGTCCAAGAATCATCCAACTTACCAAGTTCGTCCATTTTGGTCTTTCTTCCTTTCGACTAGCTTCAAAGTTGATCGAAGCCAAATGTCAAGCATAGATTGATGTAATATGACACAATAAACCATGTGGAGAAGTTTGGGACCAACGAAGAGAGATTTGGTCCAAGAATCATCCAACTTAGCCAAGTTCGTCCATTTTGGTCTTTCTTCCTTTCGACTAGCTTCAAAGTTGATCGAAGCCAAATGTCAAGCATAGATTGATGTAATATGACACAATAAACCATGTGGAGAAGTTTGGGACCAACGAAGAGAGATTTGGTCCAAGAATCATCCAACTTAGCCAAGTTCGTCCATTTTGGTCTTTCTTCTTTTCGACTAGCTTCAAAGTTGATCGAAGCCAAATGTCAAGCATAGATTGATGTAATATGACACAATAAACCATGTGGAGAAGTTTGGGACCAACGAAGAGAGATTTGGTCCAAGAATCATCCAACTTAGACAAGTTCGTCCATTTTGGTCTTTCTTCCTTTCGACTAGCTTCAAAGTTGATCGAAGCCAAATGTCAAGCATAGATTGATGTAATATGACACAATAAACCATGTGGAGAAGTTTGGGACCAACGAAAAGAGATTTGGTCCAAGAATCATCCAACTTACCAAGTTCGTCCATTTTGGTCTTTCTTCCTTTCGACTAGCTTCAAAGTTGATCGAAGCCAAATGTCAAGCATAGATTGATGTAATATGACACAATAAACCATGTGGAGAAGTTTGGGACCAACGAAAAGAGATTTGGTCCAAGAATCATCCAACTTCACCAAGTTCGTCCATTTTGGTCTTTCTTCCTTTCGACTAGCTTCAAAGTTGATCGAAGCCAAATGTCAAGCATAGATTGATGTAATATGACACAATAAACCATGTGGAGAAGTTTGGGACCAACGAAGAGAGATTTGGTCCAAGAATCATCCAACTTAGCCAAGTTCGTCCATTTTGGTCTTTCTTCTTTTCGACTAGCTTCAAAGTTGATCGAAGCCAAATGTCAAGCATAGATTGATGTAATATGACACAATAAACCATGTGGAGAAGTTTGGGACCAACGAAAAGAGATTTGGTCCAAGAATCATCCAACTTACCAAGTTCGTCCATTTTGGTCTTTCTTCTTTCGACTAGCTTCAAAGTTGATCGAAGCCAAATGTCAAGCATAGATTGATGTAATATGACACAATAAACCATGTGGAGAAGTTTGGGACCAACGAAGAGAGATTTGGTCCAAGAATCATCCAACTTAACCAAGTTCGTCCATTTTGGTCTTTCTTCGTTTCGACTAGCTTCAAAGTTGATCGAAGCCAAATGTCAAGCATAGATTGATGTAATATGACACAATAAACCATGTGGAGAAGTTTGGGACCAACAAAGAGAGATTTGGTCCAAGAATCATCCAACTTAACCAAGTTCGTCCATTTTGGTCTTTCTTCCTTTCGACTAGCTTCAAAGTTGATCGAAGCCAAATGTCAAGCATAGATTGATGTAATATGACACAATAAACCATGTGGAGAAGTTTGGGACCAACGAAAAGAGATTTGGTCCAAGAATCATCCAACTTAACCAAGTTCGTCCATTTTGGTCTTTCTTCGTTTCGACTAGCTTCAAAGTTGATCGAAGCCAAATGTCAAGCATAGATTGATGTAATATGACACAATAAACCATGTGGAGAAGTTTGGGACCAACGAAGAGAGATTTGGTCCAAGAATCATCCAACTTAACCAAGTTCGTCCATTTTGGTCTTTCTTCTTTTCGACTAGCTTCAAAGTTGATCGAAGCCAAATGTCAAGCATAGATTGATGTAATATGACACAATAAACCATGTGGAGAAGTTTGGGACCAACGAAGAGAGATTTGGTCCAAGAATCATCCAACTTAGACAAGTTCGTCCATTTTGGTCTTTCTTCCTTTCGACTAGCTTCAAAGTTGATCGAAGCCAAATGTCAAGCATAGATTGATGTAATATGACACAATAAACCATGTGGAGAAGTTTGGGACCAACGAAAAGAGATTTGGTCCAAGAATCATCCAACTTACCAAGTTCGTCCATTTTGGTCTTTCTTCCTTTCGACTAGCTTCAAAGTTGATCGAAGCCAAATGTCAAGCATAGATTGATGTAATATGACACAATAAACCATGTGGAGAAGTTTGGGACCAACGAAGAGAGATTTGGTCCAAGAATCATCCAACTTAGCCAAGTTCGTCCATTTTGGTCTTTCTTCCTTTCGACTAGCTTCAAAGTTGATCGAAGCCAAATGTCAAGCATAGATTGATGTAATATGACACAATAAACCATGTGGAGAAGTTTGGGACCAACGAAGAGAGATTTGGTCCAAGAATCATCCAACTTAGCCAAGTTCGTCCATTTTGGTCTTTCTTCTTTTCGACTAGCTTCAAAGTTGATCGAAGCCAAATGTCAAGCATAGATTGATGTAATATGACACAATAAACCATGTGGAGAAGTTTGGGACCAACGAAGAGAGATTTGGTCCAAGAATCATCCAACTTAGACAAGTTCGTCCATTTTGGTCTTTCTTCCTTTCGACTAGCTTCAAAGTTGATCGAAGCCAAATGTCAAGCATAGATTGATGTAATATGACACAATAAACCATGTGGAGAAGTTTGGGACCAACGAAGAGAGATTTGGTCCAAGAATCATCCAACTTACCAAGTTCGTCCATTTTGGTCTTTCTTCCTTTCGACTAGCTTCAAAGTTGATCGAAGCCAAATGTCAAGCATAGATTGATGTAATATGACACAATAAACCATGTGGAGAAGTTTGGGACCAACGAAAGAGATTTGGTCCAAGAATCATCCAACTTACCAAGTTCGTCCATTTTGGTCTTTCTTCCTTTCGACTAGCTTCAAAGTTGATCGAAGCCAAATGTCAAGCATAGATTGATGTAATATGACACAATAAACCATGTGGAGAAGTTTGGGACCAACGAAGAGAGATTTGGTCCAAGAATCATCCAACTTAGCCAAGTTCGTCCATTTTGGTCTTTCTTCGTTTCGACTAGCTTCAAAGTTGATCGAAGCCAAATGTCAAGCATAGATTGATGTAATATGACACAATAAACCATGTGGAGAAGTTTGGGACCAACGAAGAGAGATTTGGTCCAAGAATCATCCAACTTACCAAGTTCGTCCATTTTGGTCTTTCTTCCTTTCGACTAGCTTCAAAGTTGATCGAAGCCAAATGTCAAGCATAGATTGATGTAATATGACACAATAAACCATGTGGAGAAGTTTGGGACCAACGAGAGATTTGGTCCAAGAATCATCCAACTTAACCAAGTTCGTCCATTTTGGTCTTTTTTCTTTCGACTAGCTTCAAAGTTGATCGAAGCCAAATGTCAAGCATAGATTGATGTAATATGACACAATAAACCATGTGGAGAAGTTTGGGACCAACAAAGAGAGATTTGGTCCAAGAATCATCCAACTTAACCAAGTTCGTCCATTTTGGTCTTTCTTCCTTTCGACTAGCTTCAAAGTTGATCGAAGCCAAATGTCAAGCATAGATTGATGTAATATGACACAATAAACCATGTGGAGAAGTTTGAGACCAACGAAAAGAGATTTGGTCCAAGAATCATCCAACTTAGCAAAGTTCGTCCATTTTGGTCTTTCTTCGTTTCGACTAGCTTCAAAGTTGATCGAAGCCAAATGTCAAGCATAGATTGATGTAATATGACACAATAAACCATGTGGAGAAGTTTGGGACCAACGAAGAGAGATTTGGTCCAAGAATCATCCAACTTAGCCAAGTTCGTCCATTTTGGTCTTTCTTCATTTCGACTAGCTTCAAAGTTGATCGAAGCCAAATGTCAAGCATAGATTGATGTAATATGACACAATAAACCATGTGGAGAAGTTTGAGACCAACGAAGAGAGATTTGGTCCAAGAATCATCCAACTTAGCCAAGTTCGTCCATTTTGGTCTTTCTTCGTTTCGACTAGCTTCAAAGTTGATCGAAGCCAAATGTCAAGCATAGATTGATGTAATATGACACAATAAACCATGTGGAGAAGTTTGGGACCAACGAAGAGAGATTTGGTCCAAGAATCATCCAACTTAGCCAAGTTCGTCCATTTTGGTCTTTCTTCCTTTCGACTAGCTTCAAAGTTGATCGAAGCCAAATGTCAAGCATAGATTGATGTAATATGACACAATAAACCATGTGGAGAAGTTTGAGACCAACGAAGAGAGATTTGGTCCAAGAATCATCCAACTTAGCCAAGTTCGTCCATTTTGGTCTTTCTTCGTTTCGACTAGCTTCAAAGTTGATCGAAGCCAAATGTCAAGCATAGATTGATGTAATATGACACAATAAACCATGTGGAGAAGTTTGGGACCAACAAAGAGAGATTTGGTCCAAGAATCATCCAACTTAACCAAGTTCGTCCATTTTGGTCTTTCTTCCTTTCGACTAGCTTCAAAGTTGATCGAAGCCAAATGTCAAGCATAGATTGATGTAATATGACACAATAAACCATGTGGAGAAGTTTGGGACCAACGAAGAGAGATTTGGTCCAAGAATCATCCAACTTAGCCAAGTTCGTCCATTTTGGTCTTTCTTCTTTTCGACTAGCTTCAAAGTTGATCGAAGCCAAATGTCAAGCATAGATTGATGTAATATGACACAATAAACCATGTGGAGAAGTTTGGGACCAACGAAGAGAGATTTGGTCCAAGAATCATCCAACTTAGCCAAGTTCGTCCATTTTGGTCTTTCTTCCTTTCGACTAGCTTCAAAGTTGATCGAAGCCAAATGTCAAGCATAGATTGATGTAATATGACACAATAAACCATGTGGAGAAGTTTGGGACCAACGAAGAGAGATTTGGTCCAAGAATCATCCAACTTAGCCAAGTTCGTCCATTTTGGTCTTTCTTCTTTTCGACTAGCTTCAAAGTTGATCGAAGCCAAATGTCAAGCATAGATTGATGTAATATGACACAATAAACCATGTGGAGAAGTTTGGGACCAACGAAGAGAGATTTGGTCCAAGAATCATCCAACTTAGACAAGTTCGTCCATTTTGGTCTTTCTTCCTTTCGACTAGCTTCAAAGTTGATCGAAGCCAAATGTCAAGCATAGATTGATGTAATATGACACAATAAACCATGTGGAGAAGTTTGGGACCAACGAAGAGAGATTTGGTCCAAGAATCATCCAACTTACCAAGTTCGTCCATTTTGGTCTTTCTTCCTTTCGACTAGCTTCAAAGTTGATCGAAGCCAAATGTCAAGCATAGATTGATGTAATATGACACAATAAACCATGTGGAGAAGTTTGGGACCAACGAAGAGAGATTTGGTCCAAGAATCATCCAACTTAGCCAAGTTCGTCCATTTTGGTCTTTCTTCGTTTCGACTAGCTTCAAAGTTGATCGAAGCCAAATGTCAAGCATAGATTGATGTAATATGACACAATAAACCATGTGGAGAAGTTTGGGACCAACGAAGAGAGATTTGGTCCAAGAATCATCCAACTTAGCCAAGTTCGTCCATTTTGGTCTTTCTTCTTTTCGACTAGCTTCAAAGTTGATCGAAGCCAAATGTCAAGCATAGATTGATGTAATATGACACAATAAACCATGTGGAGAAGTTTGGGACCAACGAAGAGAGATTTGGTCCAAGAATCATCCAACTTAGACAAGTTCGTCCATTTTGGTCTTTCTTCCTTTCGACTAGCTTCAAAGTTGATCGAAGCCAAATGTCAAGCATAGATTGATGTAATATGACACAATAAACCATGTGGAGAAGTTTGGGACCAACGAAAAGAGATTTGGTCCAAGAATCATCCAACTTACCAAGTTCGTCCATTTTGGTCTTTCTTCCTTTCGACTAGCTTCAAAGTTGATCGAAGCCAAATGTCAAGCATAGATTGATGTAATATGACACAATAAACCATGTGGAGAAGTTTGGGACCAACGAAGAGAGATTTGGTCCAAGAATCATCCAACTTAGCCAAGTTCGTCCATTTTGGTCTTTCTTCCTTTCGACTAGCTTCAAAGTTGATCGAAGCCAAATGTCAAGCATAGATTGATGTAATATGACACAATAAACCATGTGGAGAAGTTTGGGACCAACGAAGAGAGATTTGGTCCAAGAATCATCCAACTTACCAAGTTCGTCCATTTTGGTCTTTCTTCTTTCGACTAGCTTCAAAGTTGATCGAAGCCAAATGTCAAGCATAGATTGATGTAATATGACACAATAAACCATGTGGAGAAGTTTGGGACCAACGAAGAGAGATTTGGTCCAAGAATCATCCAACTTAGCCAAGTTCGTCCATTTTGGTCTTTCTTCCTTTCGACTAGCTTCAAAGTTGATCGAAGCCAAATGTCAAGCATAGATTGATGTAATATGACACAATAAACCATGTGGAGAAGTTTGGGACCAACGAAAAGAGATTTGGTCCAAGAATCATCCAACTTACCAAGTTCGTCCATTTTGGTCTTTCTTCCTTTCGACTAGCTTCAAAGTTGATCGAAGCCAAATGTCAAGCATAGATTGATGTAATATGACACAATAAACCATGTGGAGAAGTTTGGGACCAACGAAGAGAGATTTGGTCCAAGAATCATCCAACTTAGCCAAGTTCGTCCATTTTGGTCTTTCTTCCTTTCGACTAGCTTCAAAGTTGATCGAAGCCAAATGTCAAGCATAGATTGATGTAATATGACACAATAAACCATGTGGAGAAGTTTGGGACCAACGAAGAGAGATTTGGTCCAAGAATCATCCAACTTAGCCAAGTTCGTCCATTTTGGTCTTTCTTCTTTTCGACTAGCTTCAAAGTTGATCGAAGCCAAATGTCAAGCATAGATTGATGTAATATGACACAATAAACCATGTGGAGAAGTTTGGGACCAACGAAGAGAGATTTGGTCCAAGAATCATCCAACTTAGACAAGTTCGTCCATTTTGGTCTTTCTTCCTTTCGACTAGCTTCAAAGTTGATCGAAGCCAAATGTCAAGCATAGATTGATGTAATATGACACAATAAACCATGTGGAGAAGTTTGGGACCAACGAAAAGAGATTTGGTCCAAGAATCATCCAACTTACCAAGTTCGTCCATTTTGGTCTTTCTTCCTTTCGACTAGCTTCAAAGTTGATCGAAGCCAAATGTCAAGCATAGATTGATGTAATATGACACAATAAACCATGTGGAGAAGTTTGGGACCAACGAAGAGAGATTTGGTCCAAGAATCATCCAACTTACCAAGTTCGTCCATTTTGGTCTTTCTTCCTTTCGACTAGCTTCAAATTTGATCGAAGCCAAATGTCAAGCATAGATTGATGTAATATGACACAATAAACCATGTGGAGAAGTTTGGGACCAACGAAGAGAGATTTGGTCCAAGAATCATCCAACTTAGACAAGTTCGTCCATTTTGGTCTTTCTTCCTTTCGACTAGCTTCAAAGTTGATCGAAGCCAAATGTCAAGCATAGATTGATGTAATATGACACAATAAACCATGTGGAGAAGTTTGGGACCAACAAAGAGAGATTTGGTCCAAGAATCATCCAACTTAACCAAGTTCGTCCATTTTGGTCTTTCTTCCTTTCGACTAGCTTCAAAGTTGATCGAAGCCAAATGTCAAGCATAGATTGATGTAATATGACACAATAAACCATGTGGAGAAGTTTGGGACCAACGAAGAGAGATTTGGTCCAAGAATCATCCAACTTAACCAAGTTCGTCCATTTTGGTCTTTCTTCTTTTCGACTAGCTTCAAAGTTGATCGAAGCCAAATGTCAAGCATAGATTGATGTAATATGACACAATAAACCATGTGGAGAAGTTTGAGACCAACGAAGAGAGATTTGGTCCAAGAATCATCCAACTTAGACAAGTTCGTCCATTTTGGTCTTTCTTCCTTTCGACTAGCTTCAAAGTTGATCGAAGCCAAATGTCAAGCATAGATTGATGTAATATGACACAATAAACCATGTGGAGAAGTTTGGGACCAACGAAGAGAGATTTGGTCCAAGAATCATCCAACTTAGCCAAGTTCGTCCATTTTGGTCTTTCTTCTTTTCGACTAGCTTCAAAGTTGATCGAAGCCAAATGTCAAGCATAGATTGATGTAATATGACACAATAAACCATGTGGAGAAGTTTGAGACCAACGAAGAGAGATTTGGTCCAAGAATCATCCAACTTAGACAAGTTCGTCCATTTTGGTCTTTCTTCCTTTCGACTAGCTTCAAAGTTGATCGAAGCCAAATGTCAAGCATAGATTGATGTAATATGACACAATAAACCATGTGGAGAAGTTTGGGACCAACGAAGAGAGATTTGGTCCAAGAATCATCCAACTTAGCCAAGTTCGTCCATTTTGGTCTTTCTTCTTTTCGACTAGCTTCAAAGTTGATCGAAGCCAAATGTCAAGCATAGATTGATGTAATATGACACAATAAACCATGTGGAGAAGTTTGGGACCAACGAAGAGAGATTTGGTCCAAGAATCATCCAACTTAGACAAGTTCGTCCATTTTGGTCTTTCTTCCTTTCGACTAGCTTCAAAGTTGATCGAAGCCAAATGTCAAGCATAGATTGATGTAATATGACACAATAAACCATGTGGAGAAGTTTGGGACCAACGAAAAGAGATTTGGTCCAAGAATCATCCAACTTACCAAGTTCGTCCATTTTGGTCTTTCTTCCTTTCGACTAGCTTCAAAGTTGATCGAAGCCAAATGTCAAGCATAGATTGATGTAATATGACACAATAAACCATGTGGAGAAGTTTGGGACCAACGAAGAGAGATTTGGTCCAAGAATCATCCAACTTAGCCAAGTTCGTCCATTTTGGTCTTTCTTCGTTTCGACTAGCTTCAAAGTTGATCGAAGCCAAATGTCAAGCATAGATTGATGTAATATGACACAATAAACCATGTGGAGAAGTTTGGGACCAACGAAGAGAGATTTGGTCCAAGAATCATCCAACTTAGCCAAGTTCGTCCATTTTGGTCTTTCTTCTTTTCGACTAGCTTCAAAGTTGATCGAAGCCAAATGTCAAGCATAGATTGATGTAATATGACACAATAAACCATGTGGAGAAGTTTGGGACCAACGAAGAGAGATTTGGTCCAAGAATCATCCAACTTAGACAAGTTCGTCCATTTTGGTCTTTCTTCCTTTCGACTAGCTTCAAAGTTGATCGAAGCCAAATGTCAAGCATAGATTGATGTAATATGACACAATAAACCATGTGGAGAAGTTTGGGACCAACGAAAAGAGATTTGGTCCAAGAATCATCCAACTTACCAAGTTCGTCCATTTTGGTCTTTCTTCCTTTCGACTAGCTTCAAAGTTGATCGAAGCCAAATGTCAAGCATAGATTGATGTAATATGACACAATAAACCATGTGGAGAAGTTTGGGACCAACGAAGAGAGATTTGGTCCAAGAATCATCCAACTTAACCAAGTTCGTCCATTTTGGTCTTTCTTCGTTTCGACTAGCTTCAAAGTTGATCGAAGCCAAATGTCAAGCATAGATTGATGTAATATGACACAATAAACCATGTGGAGAAGTTTGGGACCAACGAAGAGAGATTTGGTCCAAGAATCATCCAACTTAACCAAGTTCGTCCATTTTGGTCTTTCTTCCTTTCGACTAGCTTCAAAGTTGATCGAAGCCAAATGTCAAGCATAGATTGATGTAATATGACACAATAAACCATGTGGAGAAGTTTGGGACCAACGAAGAGAGATTTGGTCCAAGAATCATCCAACTTAACCAAGTTCGTCCATTTTGGTCTTTCTTCTTTTCGACTAGCTTCAAAGTTGATCGAAGCCAAATGTCAAGCATAGATTGATGTAATATGACACAATAAACCATGTGGAGAAGTTTGGGACCAACGAAGAGAGATTTGGTCCAAGAATCATCCAACTTAGCCAAGTTCGTCCATTTTGGTCTTTCTTCCTTTCGACTAGCTTCAAAGTTGATCGAAGCCAAATGTCAAGCATAGATTGATGTAATATGACACAATAAACCATGTGGAGAAGTTTGGGACCAACGAAGAGAGATTTGGTCCAAGAATCATCCAACTTAGACAAGTTCGTCCATTTTGGTCTTTCTTCTTTTCGACTAGCTTCAAAGTTGATCGAAGCCAAATGTCAAGCATAGATTGATGTAATATGACACAATAAACCATGTGGAGAAGTTTGGGACCAACGAAGAGAGATTTGGTCCAAGAATCATCCAACTTAGCCAAGTTCGTCCATTTTGGTCTTTCTTCTTTTCGACTAGCTTCAAAGTTGATCGAAGCCAAATGTCAAGCATAGATTGATGTAATATGACACAATAAACCATGTGGAGAAGTTTGGGACCAACGAAGAGAGATTTGGTCCAAGAATCATCCAACTTAACCAAGTTCGTCCATTTTGGTCTTTCTTCGTTTCGACTAGCTTCAAAGTTGATCGAAGCCAAATGTCAAGCATAGATTGATGTAATATGACACAATAAACCATGTGGAGAAGTTTGGGACCAACGAAGAGAGATTTGGTCCAAGAATCATCCAACTTACCAAGTTCGTCCATTTTGGTCTTTCTTCCTTTCGACTAGCTTCAAAGTTGATCGAAGCCAAATGTCAAGCATAGATTGATGTAATATGACACAATAAACCATGTGGAGAAGTTTGGGACCAACGAAGAGAGATTTGGTCCAAGAATCATCCAACTTAGCCAAGTTCGTCCATTTTGGTCTTTCTTCCTTTCGACTAGCTTCAAAGTTGATCGAAGCCAAATGTCAAGCATAGATTGATGTAATATGACACAATAAACCATGTGGAGAAGTTTGGGACCAACGAAGAGAGATTTGGTCCAAGAATCATCCAACTTAGCCAAGTTCGTCCATTTTGGTCTTTCTTCTTTTCGACTAGCTTCAAAGTTGATCGAAGCCAAATGTCAAGCATAGATTGATGTAATATGACACAATAAACCATGTGGAGAAGTTTGGGACCAACGAAGAGAGATTTGGTCCAAGAATCATCCAACTTAGACAAGTTCGTCCATTTTGGTCTTTCTTCCTTTCGACTAGCTTCAAAGTTGATCGAAGCCAAATGTCAAGCATAGATTGATGTAATATGACACAATAAACCATGTGGAGAAGTTTGGGACCAACGAAGAGAGATTTGGTCCAAGAATCATCCAACTTACCAAGTTCGTCCATTTTGGTCTTTCTTCCTTTCGACTAGCTTCAAAGTTGATCGAAGCCAAATGTCAAGCATAGATTGATGTAATATGACACAATAAACCATGTGGAGAAGTTTGGGACCAACGAAGAGAGATTTGGTCCAAGAATCATCCAACTTAACCAAGTTCGTCCATTTTGGTCTTTCTTCGTTTCGACTAGCTTCAAAGTTGATCGAAGCCAAATGTCAAGCATAGATTGATGTAATATGACACAATAAACCATGTGGAGAAGTTTGGGACCAACAAAGAGAGATTTGGTCCAAGAATCATCCAACTTACCAAGTTCGTCCATTTTGGTCTTTCTTCCTTTCGACTAGCTTCAAAGTTGATCGAAGCCAAATGTCAAGCATAGATTGATGTAATATGACACAATAAACCATGTGGAGAAGTTTGGGACCAACGAAGAGAGATTTGGTCCAAGAATCATCCAACTTAGCCAAGTTCGTCCATTTTGGTCTTTCTTCGTTTCGACTAGCTTCAAAGTTGATCGAAGCCAAATGTCAAGCATAGATTGATGTAATATGACACAATAAACCATGTGGAGAAGTTTGGGACCAACGAAGAGAGATTTGGTCCAAGAATCATCCAACTTAGCCAAGTTCGTCCATTTTGGTCTTTCTTCTTTTCGACTAGCTTCAAAGTTGATCGAAGCCAAATGTCAAGCATAGATTGATGTAATATGACACAATAAACCATGTGGAGAAGTTTGGGACCAACGAAGAGAGATTTGGTCCAAGAATCATCCAACTTAGACAAGTTCGTCCATTTTGGTCTTTCTTCCTTTCGACTAGCTTCAAAGTTGATCGAAGCCAAATGTCAAGCATAGATTGATGTAATATGACACAATAAACCATGTGGAGAAGTTTGGGACCAACGAAAAGAGATTTGGTCCAAGAATCATCCAACTTACCAAGTTCGTCCATTTTGGTCTTTCTTCCTTTCGACTAGCTTCAAAGTTGATCGAAGCCAAATGTCAAGCATAGATTGATGTAATATGACACAATAAACCATGTGGAGAAGTTTGGGACCAACGAAGAGAGATTTGGTCCAAGAATCATCCAACTTAACCAAGTTCGTCCATTTTGGTCTTTCTTCGTTTCGACTAGCTTCAAAGTTGATCGAAGCCAAATGTCAAGCATAGATTGATGTAATATGACACAATAAACCATGTGGAGAAGTTTGGGACCAACGAAGAGAGATTTGGTCCAAGAATCATCCAACTTAACCAAGTTCGTCCATTTTGGTCTTTCTTCCTTTCGACTAGCTTCAAAGTTGATCGAAGCCAAATGTCAAGCATAGATTGATGTAATATGACACAATAAACCATGTGGAGAAGTTTGGGACCAACGAAGAGAGATTTGGTCCAAGAATCATCCAACTTAACCAAGTTCGTCCATTTTGGTCTTTCTTCTTTTCGACTAGCTTCAAAGTTGATCGAAGCCAAATGTCAAGCATAGATTGATGTAATATGACACAATAAACCATGTGGAGAAGTTTGGGACCAACGAAGAGAGATTTGGTCCAAGAATCATCCAACTTAGCCAAGTTCGTCCATTTTGGTCTTTCTTCCTTTCGACTAGCTTCAAAGTTGATCGAAGCCAAATGTCAAGCATAGATTGATGTAATATGACACAATAAACCATGTGGAGAAGTTTGAGACCAACGAAGAGAGATTTGGTCCAAGAATCATCCAACTTACCAAGTTCGTCCATTTTGGTCTTTCTTCGTTTCGACTAGCTTCAAAGTTGATCGAAGCCAAATGTCAAGCATAGATTGATGTAATATGACACAATAAACCATGTGGAGAAGTTTGAGACCAACGAAGAGAGATTTGGTCCAAGAATCATCCAACTTAGCCAAGTTCGTCCATTTTGGTCTTTCTTCTTTTCGACTAGCTTCAAAGTTGATCGAAGCCAAATGTCAAGCATAGATTGATGTAATATGACACAATAAACCATGTGGAGAAGTTTGGGACCAACGAAGAGAGATTTGGTCCAAGAATCATCCAACTTACCAAGTTCGTCCATTTTGGTCTTTCTTCCTTTCGACTAGCTTCAAAGTTGATCGAAGCCAAATGTCAAGCATAGATTGATGTAATATGACACAATAAACCATGTGGAGAAGTTTGGGACCAACGAAGAGAGATTTGGTCCAAGAATCATCCAACTTAGCCAAGTTCGTCCATTTTGGTCTTTCTTCCTTTCGACTAGCTTCAAAGTTGATCGAAGCCAAATGTCAAGCATAGATTGATGTAATATGACACAATAAACCATGTGGAGAAGTTTGGGACCAACGAAGAGAGATTTGGTCCAAGAATCATCCAACTTAGCCAAGTTCGTCCATTTTGGTCTTTCTTCTTTTCGACTAGCTTCAAAGTTGATCGAAGCCAAATGTCAAGCATAGATTGATGTAATATGACACAATAAACCATGTGGAGAAGTTTGGGACCAACGAAGAGAGATTTGGTCCAAGAATCATCCAACTTAGCCAAGTTCGTCCATTTTGGTCTTTCTTCTTTTCGACTAGCTTCAAAGTTGATCGAAGCCAAATGTCAAGCATAGATTGATGTAATATGACACAATAAACCATGTGGAGAAGTTTGGGACCAACGAAGAGAGATTTGGTCCAAGAATCATCCAACTTAGACAAGTTCGTCCATTTTGGTCTTTCTTCCTTTCGACTAGCTTCAAAGTTGATCGAAGCCAAATGTCAAGCATAGATTGATGTAATATGACACAATAAACCATGTGGAGAAGTTTGGGACCAACGAAAAGAGATTTGGTCCAAGAATCATCCAACTTACCAAGTTCGTCCATTTTGGTCTTTCTTCCTTTCGACTAGCTTCAAAGTTGATCGAAGCCAAATGTCAAGCATAGATTGATGTAATATGACACAATAAACCATGTGGAGAAGTTTGGGACCAACGAAGAGAGATTTGGTCCAAGAATCATCCAACTTAACCAAGTTCGTCCATTTTGGTCTTTCTTCGTTTCGACTAGCTTCAAAGTTGATCGAAGCCAAATGTCAAGCATAGATTGATGTAATATGACACAATAAACCATGTGGAGAAGTTTGGGACCAACGAAGAGAGATTTGGTCCAAGAATCATCCAACTTAACCAAGTTCGTCCATTTTGGTCTTTCTTCCTTTCGACTAGCTTCAAAGTTGATCGAAGCCAAATGTCAAGCATAGATTGATGTAATATGACACAATAAACCATGTGGAGAAGTTTGGGACCAACGAAGAGAGATTTGGTCCAAGAATCATCCAACTTAACCAAGTTCGTCCATTTTGGTCTTTCTTCGTTTCGACTAGCTTCAAAGTTGATCGAAGCCAAATGTCAAGCATAGATTGATGTAATATGACACAATAAACCATGTGGAGAAGTTTGGGACCAACGAAGAGAGATTTGGTCCAAGAATCATCCAACTTAACCAAGTTCGTCCATTTTGGTCTTTCTTCTTTTCGACTAGCTTCAAAGTTGATCGAAGCCAAATGTCAAGCATAGATTGATGTAATATGACACAATAAACCATGTGGAGAAGTTTGGGACCAACGAAGAGAGATTTGGTCCAAGAATCATCCAACTTAGCCAAGTTCGTCCATTTTGGTCTTTCTTCTTTTCGACTAGCTTCAAAGTTGATCGAAGCCAAATGTCAAGCATAGATTGATGTAATATGACACAATAAACCATGTGGAGAAGTTTGGGACCAACGAAGAGAGATTTGGTCCAAGAATCATCCAACTTAGACAAGTTCGTCCATTTTGGTCTTTCTTCCTTTCGACTAGCTTCAAAGTTGATCGAAGCCAAATGTCAAGCATAGATTGATGTAATATGACACAATAAACCATGTGGAGAAGTTTGGGACCAACGAAAAGAGATTTGGTCCAAGAATCATCCAACTTCACCAAGTTCGTCCATTTTGGTCTTTCTTCCTTTCGACTAGCTTCAAAGTTGATCGAAGCCAAATGTCAAGCATAGATTGATGTAATATGACACAATAAACCATGTGGAGAAGTTTGGGACCAACGAAGAGAGATTTGGTCCAAGAATCATCCAACTTAACCAAGTTCGTCCATTTTGGTCTTTCTTCGTTTCGACTAGCTTCAAAGTTGATCGAAGCCAAATGTCAAGCATAGATTGATGTAATATGACACAATAAACCATGTGGAGAAGTTTGGGACCAACGAAGAGAGATTTGGTCCAAGAATCATCCAACTTAACCAAGTTCGTCCATTTTGGTCTTTCTTCCTTTCGACTAGCTTCAAAGTTGATCGAAGCCAAATGTCAAGCATAGATTGATGTAATATGACACAATAAACCATGTGGAGAAGTTTGGGACCAACGAAGAGAGATTTGGTCCAAGAATCATCCAACTTAGCCAAGTTCGTCCATTTTGGTCTTTCTTCCTTTCGACTAGCTTCAAAGTTGATCGAAGCCAAATGTCAAGCATAGATTGATGTAATATGACACAATAAACCATGTGGAGAAGTTTGAGACCAACGAAAAGAGATTTGGTCCAAGAATCATCCAACTTAGCCAAGTTCGTCCATTTTGGTCTTTCTTCCTTTCGACTAGCTTCAAATTTGATCGAAGCCAAATGTCAAGCATAGATTGATGTAATATGACACAATAAACCATGTGGAGAAGTTTGAGACCAACGAAAAGAGATTTGTCCAAGAATCATCCAACTTAACCAAAAGAGATTTGGTCCATCCAACTTAGCAAAGTTCGTCCATTTTGGTCTTTTTTCCTTTCGACTAGCTTCAAAGTTGATCGAAGCCAAATGTCAAGCATAGATTGATGTAATATGACACAATAAACCATGTGGAGAAGTTTGGGACCAACGAAGAGAGATTTGGTCCAAGAATCATCCAACTTACCAAGTTCGTCCATTTTGGTCTTTCTTCGTTTCGACTAGCTTCAAAGTTGATCGAAGCCAAATGTCAAGCATAGATTGATGTAATATGACACAATAAACCATGTGGAGAAGTTTGGGACCAACGAAGAGAGATTTGGTCCAAGAATCATCCAACTTAGCAAAGTTCGTCCATTTTGGTCTTTCTTCCTTTCGACTAGCTTCAAAGTTGATTAAAGCCAAATGTCAAGCATAGATTGATGTAATATGACACAATAAACCATGTGGAGAAGTTTGGGACCAACGAAGAGAGATTTGGTCCAAGAATCATCCAACTTAACCAAGTTCGTCCATTTTGGTCTTTCTTCGTTTCGACTAGCTTCAAAGTTGATCGAAGCCAAATGTCAAGCATAGATTGATGTAATATGACACAATAAACCATGTGGAGAAGTTTGGGACCAACGAAGAGAGATTTGGTCCAAGAATCATCCAACTTAGCAAGTTCGTCCATTTTGGTCTTTCTTCGTTTCGACTAGCTTCAAAGTTGATCGAAGCCAAATGTCAAGCATAGATTGATGTAATATGACACAATAAACCATGTGGAGAAGTTTGAGACCAACGAAGAGAGATTTGGTCCAAGAATCATCCAACTTAGCCAAGTTCGTCCATTTTGGTCTTTCTTCCTTTCGACTAGCTTCAAAGTTGATTAAAGCCAAATGTCAAGCATAGATTGATGTAATATGACACAATAAACCATGTGGAGAAGTTTGAGACCAACGAAAAGAGATTTGGTCCAAGAATCATCCAACTTAGCAAAGTTCGTCCATTTTGGTCTTTCTTCCTTTCGACTAGCTTCAAAGTTGATCGAAGCCAAATGTCAAGCATAGATTGATGTAATATGACACAATAAACCATGTGGAGAAGTTTGGGACCAACGAAGAGAGATTTGGTCCAAGAATCATCCAACTTACCAAGTTCGTCCATTTTGGTCTTTCTTCGTTTCGACTAGCTTCAAAGTTGATCGAAGCCAAATGTCAAGCATAGATTGATGTAATATGACACAATAAACCATGTGGAGAAGTTTGGGACCAACGAAGAGAGATTTGGTCCAAGAATCATCCAACTTAGCAAAGTTCGTCCATTTTGGTCTTTCTTCCTTTCGACTAGCTTCAAAGTTGATCGAAGCCAAATGTCAAGCATAGATTGATGTAATATGACACAATAAACCATGTGGAGAAGTTTGGGACCAACGAAGAGAGATTTGGTCCAAGAATCATCCAACTTAGCAAAGTTCGTCCATTTTGGTCTTTCTTCCTTTCGACTAGCTTCAAAGTTGATCGAAGCCAAATGTCAAGCATAGATTGATGTAATATGACACAATAAACCATGTGGAGAAGTTTGAGACCAACGAAAAGAGATTTGGTCCAAGAATCATCCAACTTAGCAAAGTTCGTCCATTTTGGTCTTTCTTCCTTTCGACTAGCTTCAAAGTTGATTCGAAGCCAAATGTCAAGCATAGATTGATGTAATATGACACAATAAACCATGTGGAGAAGTTTGGGACCAACGAAGAGAGATTTGGTCCAAGAATCATCCAACTTAGCAAAGTTCGTCCATTTTGGTCTTTCTTCCTTTCGACTAGCTTCAAAGTTGATCGAAGCCAAATGTCAAGCATAGATTGATGTAATATGACACAATAAACCATGTGGAGAAGTTTGAGACCAACGAAAGAGATTTGGTCCAAGAATCATCCAACTTAGCAAAGTTCGTCCATTTTGGTCTTTCTTCCTTTCGACTAGCTTCAAAGTTGATTAAAGCCAAATGTCAAGCATAGATTGATGTAATATGACACAATAAACCATGTGGAGAAGTTTGGGACCAACGAAGAGAGATTTGGTCCAAGAATCATCCAACTTCCAAGTTCGTCCATTTTGGTCTTTCTTCGTTTCGACTAGCTTCAAAGTTGATTAAAGCCAAATGTCAAGCATAGATTGATGTAATATGACACAATAAACCATGTGGAGAAGTTTGGGACCAACGAAGAGAGATTTGGTCCAAGAATCATCCAACTTAGCAAAGTTCGTCCATTTTGGTCTTTCTTCCTTTCGACTAGCTTCAAAGTTGATTAAAGCCAAATGTCAAGCATAGATTGATGTAATATGACACAATAAACCATGTGGAGAAGTTTGGGACCAACGAAGAGAGATTTGGTCCAAGAATCATCCAACTTAGCAAAGTTCGTCCATTTTGGTCTTTCTTCCTTTCGACTAGCTTCAAAGTTGATTAAAGCCAAATGTCAAGCATAGATTGATGTAATATGACACAATAAACCATGTGGAGAAGTTTGAGACCAACGAAAAGAGATTTGGTCCAAGAATCATCCAACTTAGCAAAGTTCGTCCATTTTGGTCTTTCTTCCTTTCGACTAGCTTCAAAGTTGATTAAAGCCAAATGTCAAGCATAGATTGATGTAATATGACACAATAAACCATGTGGAGAAGTTTGGGACCAACGAAGAGAGATTTGGTCCAAGAATCATCCAACTTAACCAAGTTCGTCCATTTTGGTCTTTCTTCGTTTCGACTAGCTTCAAAGTTGATTAAAGCCAAATGTCAAGCATAGATTGATGTAATATGACACAATAAACCATGTGGAGAAGTTTGGGACCAACGAAGAGAGATTTGGTCCAAGAATCATCCAACTTAGCAAAGTTCGTCCATTTTGGTCTTTCTTCCTTTCGACTAGCTTCAAAGTTGATCGAAGCCAAATGTCAAGCATAGATTGATGTAATATGACACAATAAACCATGTGGAGAAGTTTGAGACCAACGAAAAGAGATTTGGTCCAAGAATCATCCAACTTAGCCAAGTTCGTCCATTTTGGTCTTTCTTCCTTTCGACTAGCTTCAAAGTTGATTAAAGCCAAATGTCAAGCATAGATTGATGTAATATGACACAATAAACCATGTGGAGAAGTTTGGGACCAACGAAGAGAGATTTGGTCCAAGAATCATCCAACTTAGCAAAGTTCGTCCATTTTGGTCTTTCTTCCTTTCGACTAGCTTCAAAGTTGATTAAAGCCAAATGTCAAGCATAGATTGATGTAATATGACACAATAAACCATGTGGAGAAGTTTGGGACCAACGAAGAGAGATTTGGTCCAAGAATCATCCAACTTAGCAAGTTCGTCCATTTTGGTCTTTCTTCGTTTCGACTAGCTTCAAAGTTGATTAAAGCCAAATGTCAAGCATAGATTGATGTAATATGACACAATAAACCATGTGGAGAAGTTTGGGACCAACGAAGAGAGATTTGGTCCAAGAATCATCCAACTTAGCCAAGTTCGTCCATTTTGGTCTTTCTTCCTTTCGACTAGCTTCAAAGTTGATTAAAGCCAAATGTCAAGCATAGATTGATGTAATATGACACAATAAACCATGTGGAGAAGTTTGAGACCAACGAAAAGAGATTTGGTCCAAGAATCATCCAACTTAGCAAAGTTCGTCCATTTTGGTCTTTCTTCCTTTCGACTAGCTTCAAAGTTGATTAAAGCCAAATGTCAAGCATAGATTGATGTAATATGACACAATAAACCATGTGGAGAAGTTTGAGACCAACGAAAAGAGATTTGGTCCAAGAATCATCCAACTTAGCCAAGTTCGTCCATTTTGGTCTTTCTTCCTTTCGACTAGCTTCAAAGTTGATTAAAGCCAAATGTCAAGCATAGATTGATGTAATATGACACAATAAACCATGTGGAGAAGTTTGGGACCAACGAAGAGAGATTTGGTCCAAGAATCATCCAACTTACCAAGTTCGTCCATTTTGGTCTTTCTTCGTTTCGACTAGCTTCAAAGTTGATTAAAGCCAAATGTCAAGCATAGATTGATGTAATATGACACAATAAACCATGTGGAGAAGTTTGGGACCAACGAAGAGAGATTTGGTCCAAGAATCATCCAACTTAGCCAAGTTCGTCCATTTTGGTCTTTCTTCCTTTCGACTAGCTTCAAAGTTGATTAAAGCCAAATGTCAAGCATAGATTGATGTAATATGACACAATAAACCATGTGGAGAAGTTTGGGACCAACGAAGAGAGATTTGGTCCAAGAATCATCCAACTTAGCAAAGTTCGTCCATTTTGGTCTTTCTTCTTTCGACTAGCTTCAAAGTTGATTAAAGCCAAATGTCAAGCATAGATTGATGTAATATGACACAATAAACCATGTGGAGAAGTTTGAGACCAACGAAAAGAGATTTGGTCCAAGAATCATCCAACTTAGCAAAGTTCGTCCATTTTGGTCTTTCTTCCTTTCGACTAGCTTCAAAGTTGATTAAAGCCAAATGTCAAGCATAGATTGATGTAATATGACACAATAAACCATGTGGAGAAGTTTGGGACCAACGAAGAGAGATTTGGTCCAAGAATCATCCAACTTACCAAGTTCGTCCATTTTGGTCTTTCTTCCTTTCGACTAGCTTCAAAGTTGATTAAAGCCAAATGTCAAGCATAGATTGATGTAATATGACACAATAAACCATGTGGAGAAGTTTGGGACCAACGAAGAGAGATTTGGTCCAAGAATCATCCAACTTAGCAAAGTTCGTCCATTTTGGTCTTTCTTCCTTTCGACTAGCTTCAAAGTTGATTAAAGCCAAATGTCAAGCATAGATTGATGTAATATGACACAATAAACCATGTGGAGAAGTTTGGGACCAACGAAGAGAGATTTGGTCCAAGAATCATCCAACTTAGCAAAGTTCGTCCATTTTGGTCTTTCTTCCGTTCGACTAGCTTCAAAGTTGATTAAAGCCAAATGTCAAGCATAGATTGATGTAATATGACACAATAAACCATGTGGAGAAGTTTGAGACCAACGAAAAGAGATTTGGTCCAAGAATCATCCAACTTAGCAAAGTTCGTCCATTTTGGTCTTTCTTCCTTTCGACTAGCTTCAAAGTTGATTAAAGCCAAATGTCAAGCATAGATTGATGTAATATGACACAATAAACCATGTGGAGAAGTTTGGGACCAACGAAGAGAGATTTGGTCCAAGAATCATCCAACTTACCAAGTTCGTCCATTTTGGTCTTTCTTCGTTTCGACTAGCTTCAAAGTTGATTAAAGCCAAATGTCAAGCATAGATTGATGTAATATGACACAATAAACCATGTGGAGAAGTTTGGGACCAACGAAGAGAGATTTGGTCCAAGAATCATCCAACTTAGCAAAGTTCGTCCATTTTGGTCTTTCTTCTTTCGACTAGCTTCAAAGTTGATCGAAGCCAAATGTCAAGCATAGATTGATGTAATATGACACAATAAACCATGTGGAGAAGTTTGAGACCAACGAAAAGAGATTTGGTCCAAGAATCATCCAACTTAGCAAAGTTCGTCCATTTTGGTCTTTCTTCCTTTCGACTAGCTTCAAATTTGATTAAAGCCAAATGTCAAGCATAGATTGATGTAATATGACACAATAAACCATGTGGAGAAGTTTGGGACCAACGAAGAGAGATTTGGTCCAAGAATCATCCAACTTAGCAAAGTTCGTCCATTTTGGTCTTTCTTCCTTTCGACTAGCTTCAAAGTTGATTAAAGCCAAATGTCAAGCATAGATTGATGTAATATGACACAATAAACCATGTGGAGAAGTTTGGGACCAACGAAGAGAGATTTGGTCCAAGAATCATCCAACTTACCAAGTTCGTCCATTTTGGTCTTTCTTCGTTTCGACTAGCTTCAAAGTTGATTAAAGCCAAATGTCAAGCATAGATTGATGTAATATGACACAATAAACCATGTGGAGAAGTTTGGGACCAACGAAGAGAGATTTGGTCCAAGAATCATCCAACTTAGCCAAGTTCGTCCATTTTGGTCTTTCTTCCTTTCGACTAGCTTCAAATTTGATTAAAGCCAAATGTCAAGCATAGATTGATGTAATATGACACAATAAACCATGTGGAGAAGTTTGGGACCAACGAAGAGAGATTTGGTCCAAGAATCATCCAACTTAGCAAAGTTCGTCCATTTTGGTCTTTCTTCCTTTCGACTAGCTTCAAAGTTGATAAAGCCAAATGTCAAGCATAGATTGATGTAATATGACACAATAAACCATGTGGAGAAGTTTGAGACCAACGAAAAGAGATTTGGTCCAAGAATCATCCAACTTAGCCAAGTTCGTCCATTTTGGTCTTTCTTCCTTTCGACTAGCTTCAAAGTTGATTAAAGCCAAATGTCAAGCATAGATTGATGTAATATGACACAATAAACCATGTGGAGAAGTTTGGGACCAACGAAGAGAGATTTGGTCCAAGAATCATCCAACTTAACCAAGTTCGTCCATTTTGGTCTTTCTTCGTTTCGACTAGCTTCAAAGTTGATTAAAGCCAAATGTCAAGCATAGATTGATGTAATATGACACAATAAACCATGTGGAGAAGTTTGGGACCAACGAAGAGAGATTTGGTCCAAGAATCATCCAACTTAGCAAAGTTCGTCCATTTTGGTCTTTCTTCCTTTCGACTAGCTTCAAAGTTGATCGAAGCCAAATGTCAAGCATAGATTGATGTAATATGACACAATAAACCATGTGGAGAAGTTTGAGACCAACGAAAAGAGATTTGGTCCAAGAATCATCCAACTTAGCAAAGTTCGTCCATTTTGGTCTTTCTTCCTTTCGACTAGCTTCAAATTTGATTAAAGCCAAATGTCAAGCATAGATTGATGTAATATGACACAATAAACCATGTGGAGAAGTTTGGGACCAACGAAGAGAGATTTGGTCCAAGAATCATCCAACTTAACCAAGTTCGTCCATTTTGGTCTTTCTTCCTTTCGACTAGCTTCAAAGTTGATAAAGCCAAATGTCAAGCATAGATTGATGTAATATGACACAATAAACCATGTGGAGAAGTTTGGGACCAACGAAGAGAGATTTGGTCCAAGAATCATCCAACTTAACCAAGTTCGTCCATTTTGGTCTTTCTTCCTTTCGACTAGCTTCAAATTTGATTAAAGCCAAATGTCAAGCATAGATTGATGTAATATGACACAATAAACCATGTGGAGAAGTTTGGGACCAACGAAGAGAGATTTGGTCCAAGAATCATCCAACTTAGCAAAGTTCGTCCATTTTGGTCTTTCTTCCTTTCGACTAGCTTCAAAGTTGATTAAAGCCAAATGTCAAGCATAGATTGATGTAATATGACACAATAAACCATGTGGAGAAGTTTGGGACCAACGAAGAGAGATTTGGTCCAAGAATCATCCAACTTAGCAAAGTTCGTCCATTTTGGTCTTTCTTCCTTTCGACTAGCTTCAAAGTTGATAAAGCCAAATGTCAAGCATAGATTGATGTAATATGACACAATAAACCATGTGGAGAAGTTTGAGACCAACGAAAAGAGATTTGGTCCAAGAATCATCCAACTTAGCAAAGTTCGTCCATTTTGGTCTTTCTTCCTTTCGACTAGCTTCAAAGTTGATTAAAGCCAAATGTCAAGCATAGATTGATGTAATATGACACAATAAACCATGTGGAGAAGTTTGGGACCAACGAAGAGAGATTTGGTCCAAGAATCATCCAACTTCACCAAGTTCGTCCATTTTGGTCTTTCTTCGTTTCGACTAGCTTCAAAGTTGATTAAAGCCAAATGTCAAGCATAGATTGATGTAATATGACACAATAAACCATGTGGAGAAGTTTGGGACCAACGAAGAGAGATTTGGTCCAAGAATCATCCAACTTAGCAAAGTTCGTCCATTTTGGTCTTTTTCCTTTCGACTAGCTTCAAAGTTGATCGAAGCCAAATGTCAAGCATAGATTGATGTAATATGACACAATAAACCATGTGGAGAAGTTTGAGACCAACGAAAAGAGATTTGGTCCAAGAATCATCCAACTTAGCAAAGTTCGTCCATTTTGGTCTTTCTTCCTTTCGACTAGCTTCAAATTTGATTAAAGCCAAATGTCAAGCATAGATTGATGTAATATGACACAATAAACCATGTGGAGAAGTTTGGGACCAACGAAAAGAGATTTGGTCCAAGAATCATCCAACTTAGCAAAGTTCGTCCATTTTGGTCTTTCTTCCTTTCGACTAGCTTCAAAGTTGATTAAAGCCAAATGTCAAGCATAGATTGATGTAATATGACACAATAAACCATGTGGAGAAGTTTGGGACCAACGAAGAGAGATTTGGTCCAAGAATCATCCAACTTCACCAAGTTCGTCCATTTTGGTCTTTCTTCGTTTCGACTAGCTTCAAAGTTGATTAAAGCCAAATGTCAAGCATAGATTGATGTAATATGACACAATAAACCATGTGGAGAAGTTTGGGACCAACGAAGAGAGATTTGGTCCAAGAATCATCCAACTTAGCAAGTTCGTCCATTTTGGTCTTTCTTCCTTTCGACTAGCTTCAAAGTTGATTAAAGCCAAATGTCAAGCATAGATTGATGTAATATGACACAATAAACCATGTGGAGAAGTTTGGGACCAACGAAGAGAGATTTGGTCCAAGAATCATCCAACTTAGCCAAGTTCGTCCATTTTGGTCTTTCTTCCTTTCGACTAGCTTCAAAGTTGATTAAAGCCAAATGTCAAGCATAGATTGATGTAATATGACACAATAAACCATGTGGAGAAGTTTGAGACCAACGAAAAGAGATTTGGTCCAAGAATCATCCAACTTAGCAAAGTTCGTCCATTTTGGTCTTTCTTCCTTTCGACTAGCTTCAAAGTTGATTAAAGCCAAATGTCAAGCATAGATTGATGTAATATGACACAATAAACCATGTGGAGAAGTTTGGGACCAACGAAGAGAGATTTGGTCCAAGAATCATCCAACTTAACCAAGTTCGTCCATTTTGGTCTTTCTTCGTTTCGACTAGCTTCAAAGTTGATTAAAGCCAAATGTCAAGCATAGATTGATGTAATATGACACAATAAACCATGTGGAGAAGTTTGGGACCAACGAAGAGAGATTTGGTCCAAGAATCATCCAACTTAGCAAAGTTCGTCCATTTTGGTCTTTCTTCCTTTCGACTAGCTTCAAAGTTGATCGAAGCCAAATGTCAAGCATAGATTGATGTAATATGACACAATAAACCATGTGGAGAAGTTTGAGACCAACGAAAGAGATTTGGTCCAAGAATCATCCAACTTAGCAAAGTTCGTCCATTTTGGTCTTTCTTCCTTTCGACTAGCTTCAAAGTTGATTAAAGCCAAATGTCAAGCATAGATTGATGTAATATGACACAATAAACCATGTGGAGAAGTTTGGGACCAACGAAAAGAGATTTGGTCCAAGAATCATCCAACTTAACCAAGTTCGTCCATTTTGGTCTTTCTTCCTTTCGACTAGCTTCAAATTTGATTAAAGCCAAATGTCAAGCATAGATTGATGTAATATGACACAATAAACCATGTGGAGAAGTTTGGGACCAACGAAGAGAGATTTGGTCCAAGAATCATCCAACTTAACCAAGTTCGTCCATTTTGGTCTTTCTTCCTTTCGACTAGCTTCAAAGTTGATTAAAGCCAAATGTCAAGCATAGATTGATGTAATATGACACAATAAACCATGTGGAGAAGTTTGGGACCAACGAAGAGAGATTTGGTCCAAGAATCATCCAACTTAGCCAAGTTCGTCCATTTTGGTCTTTCTTCCTTTCGACTAGCTTCAAAGTTGATTAAAGCCAAATGTCAAGCATAGATTGATGTAATATGACACAATAAACCATGTGGAGAAGTTTGAGACCAACGAAAAGAGATTTGGTCCAAGAATCATCCAACTTAGCAAAGTTCGTCCATTTTGGTCTTTCTTCCTTTCGACTAGCTTCAAAGTTGATTAAAGCCAAATGTCAAGCATAGATTGATGTAATATGACACAATAAACCATGTGGAGAAGTTTGGGACCAACGAAAAGAGATTTGGTCCAAGAATCATCCAACTTAGCCAAGTTCGTCCATTTTGGTCTTTCTTCCTTTCGACTAGCTTCAAAGTTGATTAAAGCCAAATGTCAAGCATAGATTGATGTAATATGACACAATAAACCATGTGGAGAAGTTTGGGACCAACGAAGAGAGATTTGGTCCAAGAATCATCCAACTTCACCAAGTTCGTCCATTTTGGTCTTTCTTCGTTTCGACTAGCTTCAAAGTTGATTAAAGCCAAATGTCAAGCATAGATTGATGTAATATGACACAATAAACCATGTGGAGAAGTTTGAGACCAACGAAAAGAGATTTGGTCCAAGAATCATCCAACTTAGCAAAGTTCGTCCATTTTGGTCTTTCTTCCTTTCGACTAGCTTCAAATTTGATTAAAGCCAAATGTCAAGCATAGATTGATGTAATATGACACAATAAACCATGTGGAGAAGTTTGGGACCAACGAAAAGAGATTTGGTCCAAGAATCATCCAACTTAGCAAAGTTCGTCCATTTTGGTCTTTCTTCCTTTCGACTAGCTTCAAAGTTGATTAAAGCCAAATGTCAAGCATAGATTGATGTAATATGACACAATAAACCATGTGGAGAAGTTTGGGACCAACGAAGAGAGATTTGGTCCAAGAATCATCCAACTTAGCCAAGTTCGTCCATTTTGGTCTTTCTTCCTTTCGACTAGCTTCAAAGTTGATCGAAGCCAAATGTCAAGCATAGATTGATGTAATATGACACAATAAACCATGTGGAGAAGTTTGGGACCAACGAAAAGAGATTTGGTCCAAGAATCATCCAACTTAGCAAAGTTCGTCCATTTTGGTCTTTCTTCCTTTCGACTAGCTTCAAAGTTGATTAAAGCCAAATGTCAAGCATAGATTGATGTAATATGACACAATAAACCATGTGGAGAAGTTTGGGACCAACGAAGAGAGATTTGGTCCAAGAATCATCCAACTTACCAAGTTCGTCCATTTTGGTCTTTCTTCGTTTCGACTAGCTTCAAAGTTGATTAAAGCCAAATGTCAAGCATAGATTGATGTAATATGACACAATAAACCATGTGGAGAAGTTTGAGACCAACGAAGAGAGATTTGGTCCAAGAATCATCCAACTTAGCAAAGTTCGTCCATTTTGGTCTTTCTTCCTTTCGACTAGCTTCAAAGTTGATTAAAGCCAAATGTCAAGCATAGATTGATGTAATATGACACAATAAACCATGTGGAGAAGTTTGGGACCAACGAAAAGAGATTTGGTCCAAGAATCATCCAACTTAGCAAAGTTCGTCCATTTTGGTCTTTCTTCCTTTCGACTAGCTTCAAAGTTGATTAAAGCCAAATGTCAAGCATAGATTGATGTAATATGACACAATAAACCATGTGGAGAAGTTTGGGACCAACGAAGAGAGATTTGGTCCAAGAATCATCCAACTTAGCCAAGTTCGTCCATTTTGGTCTTTCTTCCTTTCGACTAGCTTCAAATTTGATCGAAGCCAAATGTCAAGCATAGATTGATGTAATATGACACAATAAACCATGTGGAGAAGTTTGAGACCAACGAAGAGAGATTTGGTCCAAGAATCATCCAACTTAGCAAAGTTCGTCCATTTTGGTCTTTCTTCCTTTCGACTAGCTTCAAAGTTGATTAAAGCCAAATGTCAAGCATAGATTGATGTAATATGACACAATAAACCATGTGGAGAAGTTTGGGACCAACGAAGAGAGATTTGGTCCAAGAATCATCCAACTTACCAAGTTCGTCCATTTTGGTCTTTCTTCGTTTCGACTAGCTTCAAAGTTGATTAAAGCCAAATGTCAAGCATAGATTGATGTAATATGACACAATAAACCATGTGGAGAAGTTTGGGACCAACGAAAAGAGATTTGGTCCAAGAATCATCCAACTTAGCAAAGTTCGTCCATTTTGGTCTTTCTTCCTTTCGACTAGCTTCAAAGTTGATCGAAGCCAAATGTCAAGCATAGATTGATGTAATATGACACAATAAACCATGTGGAGAAGTTTGAGACCAACGAAAAGAGATTTGGTCCAAGAATCATCCAACTTAGCAAAGTTCGTCCATTTTGGTCTTTCTTCCTTTCGACTAGCTTCAAAGTTGATCGAAGCCAAATGTCAAGCATAGATTGATGTAATATGACACAATAAACCATGTGGAGAAGTTTGAGACCAACGAAGAGAGATTTGGTCCAAGAATCATCCAACTTAGCCAAGTTCGTCCATTTTGGTCTTTCTTCCTTTCGACTAGCTTCAAAGTTGATTAAGCCAAATGTCAAGCATAGATTGATGTAATATGACACAATAAACCATGTGGAGAAGTTTGAGACCAACGAAAAGAGATTTGGTCCAAGAATCATCCAACTTAGCAAAGTTCGTCCATTTTGGTCTTTCTTCCTTTCGACTAGCTTCAAAGTTGATTAAAGCCAAATGTCAAGCATAGATTGATGTAATATGACACAATAAACCATGTGGAGAAGTTTGGGACCAACGAAAAGAGATTTGGTCCAAGAATCATCCAACTTAGCAAAGTTCGTTCATTTTGGTCTTTCTTCCTTTCGACTAGCTTCAAAGTTGATTAAAGCCAAATGTCAAGCATAGATTGATGTAATATGACACAATAAACCATGTGGAGAAGTTTGGGACCAACGAAGAGAGATTTGGTCCAAGAATCATCCAACTTAGCCAAGTTCGTCCATTTTGGTCTTTCTTCCTTTCGACTAGCTTCAAAGTTGATCGAAGCCAAATGTCAAGCATAGATTGATGTAATATGACACAATAAACCATGTGGAGAAGTTTGAGACCAACGAAAAGAGATTTGGTCCAAGAATCATCCAACTTAGCAAAGTTCGTCCATTTTGGTCTTTCTTCCTTTCGACTAGCTTCAAAGTTGATTAAAGCCAAATGTCAAGCATAGATTGATGTAATATGACACAATAAACCATGTGGAGAAGTTTGGGACCAACGAAGAGAGATTTGGTCCAAGAATCATCCAACTTACCAAGTTCGTCCATTTTGGTCTTTCTTCGTTTCGACTAGCTTCAAAGTTGATTAAAGCCAAATGTCAAGCATAGATTGATGTAATATGACACAATAAACCATGTGGAGAAGTTTGGGACCAACGAAAAGAGATTTGGTCCAAGAATCATCCAACTTAGCCAAGTTCGTCCATTTTGGTCTTTCTTCCTTTCGACTAGCTTCAAAGTTGATCGAAGCCAAATGTCAAGCATAGATTGATGTAATATGACACAATAAACCATGTGGAGAAGTTTGAGACCAACGAAAAGAGATTTGGTCCAAGAATCATCCAACTTAGCAAAGTTCGTCCATTTTGGTCTTTCTTCCTTTCGACTAGCTTCAAAGTTGATTAAAGCCAAATGTCAAGCATAGATTGATGTAATATGACACAATAAACCATGTGGAGAAGTTTGGACCAACGAAGAGAGATTTGGTCCAAGAATCATCCAACTTAGCCAAGTTCGTCCATTTTGGTCTTTCTTCCTTTCGACTAGCTTCAAAGTTGATTAAAGCCAAATGTCAAGCATAGATTGATGTAATATGACACAATAAACCATGTGGAGAAGTTTGGGACCAACGAAGAGAGATTTGGTCCAAGAATCATCCAACTCACCAAGTTCGTCCATTTTGGTCTTTCTCCTTTCGACTAGCTTCAAAGTTGATCGAAGCCAAATGTCAAGCATAGATTGATGTAATATGACACAATAAACCATGTGGAGAAGTTTGAGACCAACGAAGAGAGATTTGGTCCAAGAATCATCCAACTTAGCAAAGTTCGTCCATTTTGGTCTTTCTTCCTTTCGACTAGCTTCAAAGTTGATCGAAGCCAAATGTCAAGCATAGATTGATGTAATATGACACAATAAACCATGTGGAGAAGTTTGAGACCAACGAAAAGAGATTTGGTCCAAGAATCATCCAACTTAGCCAAGTTCGTCCATTTTGGTCTTTCTTCCTTTCGACTAGCTTCAAATTTGATCGAAGCCAAATGTCAAGCATAGATTGATGTAATATGACACAATAAACCATGTGGAGAAGTTTGGGACCAACGAAGAGAGATTTGGTCCAAGAATCATCCAACTTAGCAAAGTTCGTCCATTTTGGTCTTTCTTCCTTTCGACTAGCTTCAAAGTTGATCGAAGCCAAATGTCAAGCATAGATTGATGTAATATGACACAATAAACCATGTGGAGAAGTTTGAGACCAACGAAAGAGATTTGGTCCAAGAATCATCCAACTTAGCAAAGTTCGTCCATTTTGGTCTTTCTTCCTTTCGACTAGCTTCAAAGTTGATTAAAGCCAAATGTCAAGCATAGATTGATGTAATATGACACAATAAACCATGTGGAGAAGTTTGGGACCAACGAAGAGAGATTTGGTCCAAGAATCATCCAACTCACCAAGTTCGTCCATTTTGGTCTTTTCTTCGTTTCGACTAGCTTCAAAGTTGATCGAAGCCAAATGTCAAGCATAGATTGATGTAATATGACACAATAAACCATGTGGAGAAGTTTGGGACCAACGAAGAGAGATTTGGTCCAAGAATCATCCAACTTAGCCAAGTTCGTCCATTTTGGTCTTTCTTCCTTTCGACTAGCTTCAAATTTGATTAAAGCCAAATGTCAAGCATAGATTGATGTAATATGACACAATAAACCATGTGGAGAAGTTTGGGACCAACGAAAAGAGATTTGGTCCAAGAATCATCCAACTTAGCAAAGTTCGTCCATTTTGGTCTTTCTTCCTTTCGACTAGCTTCAAATTTGATTAAAGCCAAATGTCAAGCATAGATTGATGTAATATGACACAATAAACCATGTGGAGAAGTTTGGGACCAACGAAGAGAGATTTGGTCCAAGAATCATCCAACTTCACCAAGTTCGTCCATTTTGGTCTTTCTTCGTTTCGACTAGCTTCAAAGTTGATCGAAGCCAAATGTCAAGCATAGATTGATGTAATATGACACAATAAACCATGTGGAGAAGTTTGGGACCAACGAAGAGAGATTTGGTCCAAGAATCATCCAACTTAGCCAAGTTCGTCCATTTTGGTCTTTCTTCCTTTCGACTAGCTTCAAAGTTGATTAAAGCCAAATGTCAAGCATAGATTGATGTAATATGACACAATAAACCATGTGGAGAAGTTTGGGACCAACGAAGAGAGATTTGGTCCAAGAATCATCCAACTTACCAAGTTCGTCCATTTTGGTCTTTCTTCGTTTCGACTAGCTTCAAAGTTGATTAAAGCCAAATGTCAAGCATAGATTGATGTAATATGACACAATAAACCATGTGGAGAAGTTTGGGACCAACGAAGAGAGATTTGGTCCAAGAATCATCCAACTTAGCAAAGTTCGTCCATTTTGGTCTTTCTTCTTTTCGACTAGCTTCAAAGTTGATTAAAGCCAAATGTCAAGCATAGATTGATGTAATATGACACAATAAACCATGTGGAGAAGTTTGGGACCAACGAAGAGAGATTTGGTCCAAGAATCATCCAACTTACCAAGTTCGTCCATTTTGGTCTTTCTTCGTTTCGACTAGCTTCAAAGTTGATTAAAGCCAAATGTCAAGCATAGATTGATGTAATATGACACAATAAACCATGTGGAGAAGTTTGGGACCAACGAAGAGAGATTTGGTCCAAGAATCATCCAACTTAGCAAAGTTCGTCCATTTTGGTCTTTCTTCCTTTCGACTAGCTTCAAAGTTGATCGAAGCCAAATGTCAAGCATAGATTGATGTAATATGACACAATAAACCATGTGGAGAAGTTTGAGACCAACGAAAAGAGATTTGGTCCAAGAATCATCCAACTTAGCAAAGTTCGTCCATTTTGGTCTTTCTTCCTTTCGACTAGCTTCAAAGTTGATTAAAGCCAAATGTCAAGCATAGATTGATGTAATATGACACAATAAACCATGTGGAGAAGTTTGGGACCAACGAAGAGAGATTTGGTCCAAGAATCATCCAACTTACCAAGTTCGTCCATTTTGGTCTTTCTTCGTTTCGACTAGCTTCAAAGTTGATCGAAGCCAAATGTCAAGCATAGATTGATGTAATATGACACAATAAACCATGTGGAGAAGTTTGGGACCAACGAAGAGAGATTTGGTCCAAGAATCATCCAACTTAGCCAAGTTCGTCCATTTTGGTCTTTCTTCCTTTCGACTAGCTTCAAATTTGATTAAAGCCAAATGTCAAGCATAGATTGATGTAATATGACACAATAAACCATGTGGAGAAGTTTGAGACCAACGAAGAGAGATTTGGTCCAAGAATCATCCAACTTAGCAAAGTTCGTCCATTTTGGTCTTTCTTCCTTTCGACTAGCTTCAAAGTTGATCGAAGCCAAATGTCAAGCATAGATTGATGTAATATGACACAATAAACCATGTGGAGAAGTTTGAGACCAACGAAGAGAGATTTGGTCCAAGAATCATCCAACTTAACCAAGTTCGTCCATTTTGGTCTTTCTTCCTTTCGACTAGCTTCAAAGTTGATTAAAGCCAAATGTCAAGCATAGATTGATGTAATATGACACAATAAACCATGTGGAGAAGTTTGAGACCAACGAAAAGAGATTTGGTCCAAGAATCATCCAACTTAGCAAAGTTCGTCCATTTTGGTCTTTCTTCCTTTCGACTAGCTTCAAATTTGATTAAAGCCAAATGTCAAGCATAGATTGATGTAATATGACACAATAAACCATGTGGAGAAGTTTGGGACCAACGAAAAGAGATTTGGTCCAAGAATCATCCAACTTAGCCAAGTTCGTCCATTTTGGTCTTTCTTCCTTTCGACTAGCTTCAAAGTTGATTAAAGCCAAATGTCAAGCATAGATTGATGTAATATGACACAATAAACCATGTGGAGAAGTTTGGGACCAACGAAGAGAGATTTGGTCCAAGAATCATCCAACTTCACAAGTTCGTCCATTTTGGTCTTTCTTCGTTTCGACTAGCTTCAAAGTTGATTAAAGCCAAATGTCAAGCATAGATTGATGTAATATGACACAATAAACCATGTGGAGAAGTTTGGGACCAACGAAGAGAGATTTGGTCCAAGAATCATCCAACTTAGCAAAGTTCGTCCATTTTGGTCTTTCTTCCTTTCGACTAGCTTCAAAGTTGATCGAAGCCAAATGTCAAGCATAGATTGATGTAATATGACACAATAAACCATGTGGAGAAGTTTGAGACCAACGAAGAGAGATTTGGTCCAAGAATCATCCAACTTAGCAAAGTTCGTCCATTTTGGTCTTTCTTCTTTCGACTAGCTTCAAATTTGATTAAAGCCAAATGTCAAGCATAGATTGATGTAATATGACACAATAAACCATGTGGAGAAGTTTGGGACCAACGAAAAGAGATTTGGTCCAAGAATCATCCAACTTAGCAAAGTTCGTCCATTTTGGTCTTTCTTCCTTTCGACTAGCTTCAAAGTTGATTAAAGCCAAATGTCAAGCATAGATTGATGTAATATGACACAATAAACCATGTGGAGAAGTTTGGGACCAACGAAGAGAGATTTGGTCCAAGAATCATCCAACTTACCAAGTTCGTCCATTTTGGTCTTTCTTCGTTTCGACTAGCTTCAAAGTTGATTAAAGCCAAATGTCAAGCATAGATTGATGTAATATGACACAATAAACCATGTGGAGAAGTTTGGGACCAACGAAGAGAGATTTGGTCCAAGAATCATCCAACTTAGCCAAGTTCGTCCATTTTGGTCTTTCTTTCTTTCGACTAGCTTCAAAGTTGATTAAAGCCAAATGTCAAGCATAGATTGATGTAATATGACACAATAAACCATGTGGAGAAGTTTGGGACCAACGAAGAGAGATTTGGTCCAAGAATCATCCAACTTAGCAAAGTTCGTCCATTTTGGTCTTTCTTCCTTTCGACTAGCTTCAAAGTTGATTAAAGCCAAATGTCAAGCATAGATTGATGTAATATGACACAATAAACCATGTGGAGAAGTTTGAGACCAACGAAAAGAGATTTGGTCCAAGAATCATCCAACTTAGCAAAGTTCGTCCATTTTGGTCTTTCTTCCTTTCGACTAGCTTCAAAGTTGATTAAAGCCAAATGTCAAGCATAGATTGATGTAATATGACACAATAAACCATGTGGAGAAGTTTGGGACCAACGAAAAGAGATTTGGTCCAAGAATCATCCAACTTAGCAAAGTTCGTCCATTTTGGTCTTTCTTCCTTTCGACTAGCTTCAAAGTTGATTAAAGCCAAATGTCAAGCATAGATTGATGTAATATGACACAATAAACCATGTGGAGAAGTTTGGGACCAACGAAGAGAGATTTGGTCCAAGAATCATCCAACTTAGCCAAGTTCGTCCATTTTGGTCTTTCTTTCTTTCGACTAGCTTCAAAGTTGATTAAAGCCAAATGTCAAGCATAGATTGATGTAATATGACACAATAAACCATGTGGAGAAGTTTGGGACCAACGAAGAGAGATTTGGTCCAAGAATCATCCAACTTAGCAAAGTTCGTCCATTTTGGTCTTTCTTCCGTTCGACTAGCTTCAAAGTTGATTAAAGCCAAATGTCAAGCATAGATTGATGTAATATGACACAATAAACCATGTGGAGAAGTTTGAGACCAACGAAAAGAGATTTGGTCCAAGAATCATCCAACTTAGCAAAGTTCGTCCATTTTGGTCTTTCTTCCTTTCGACTAGCTTCAAAGTTGATTAAAGCCAAATGTCAAGCATAGATTGATGTAATATGACACAATAAACCATGTGGAGAAGTTTGGGACCAACGAAGAGAGATTTGGTCCAAGAATCATCCAACTTACCAAGTTCGTCCATTTTGGTCTTTCTTCATTTCGACTAGCTTCAAAGTTGATTAAAGCCAAATGTCAAGCATAGATTGATGTAATATGACACAATAAACCATGTGGAGAAGTTTGGGACCAACGAAGAGAGATTTGGTCCAAGAATCATCCAACTTAGCAAAGTTCGTCCATTTTGGTCTTTCTTCCTTTCGACTAGCTTCAAAGTTGATCGAAGCCAAATGTCAAGCATAGATTGATGTAATATGACACAATAAACCATGTGGAGAAGTTTGAGACCAACGAAAAGAGATTTGGTCCAAGAATCATCCAACTTAGCAAAGTTCGTCCATTTTGGTCTTTCTTCCTTTCGACTAGCTTCAAATTTGATTAAAGCCAAATGTCAAGCATAGATTGATGTAATATGACACAATAAACCATGTGGAGAAGTTTGGGACCAACGAAAAGAGATTTGGTCCAAGAATCATCCAACTTAACCAAGTTCGTCCATTTTGGTCTTTCTTCCTTTCGACTAGCTTCAAATTTGATTAAAGCCAAATGTCAAGCATAGATTGATGTAATATGACACAATAAACCATGTGGAGAAGTTTGGGACCAACGAAGAGAGATTTGGTCCAAGAATCATCCAACTTAACCAAGTTCGTCCATTTTGGTCTTTCTTCCTTTCGACTAGCTTCAAATTTGATTAAAGCCAAATGTCAAGCATAGATTGATGTAATATGACACAATAAACCATGTGGAGAAGTTTGGGACCAACGAAGAGAGATTTGGTCCAAGAATCATCCAACTTAGCCAAGTTCGTCCATTTTGGTCTTTCTTCCTTTCGACTAGCTTCAAAGTTGATTAAAGCCAAATGTCAAGCATAGATTGATGTAATATGACACAATAAACCATGTGGAGAAGTTTGAGACCAACAAAAAGAGATTTGGTCCAAGAATCATCCAACTTAGCAAAGTTCGTCCATTTTGGTCTTTCTTCCTTTCGACTAGCTTCAAATTTGATTAAAGCCAAATGTCAAGCATAGATTGATGTAATATGACACAATAAACCATGTGGAGAAGTTTGGGACCAACGAAAAGAGATTTGGTCCAAGAATCATCCAACTTAGCAAAGTTCGTCCATTTTGGTCTTTCTTCCTTTCGACTAGCTTCAAAGTTGATTAAAGCCAAATGTCAAGCATAGATTGATGTAATATGACACAATAAACCATGTGGAGAAGTTTGGGACCAACGAAGAGAGATTTGGTCCAAGAATCATCCAACTTAACAATTTCGTCCATTTTGGTCTTTCTTCGTTTCGACTAGCTTCAAAGTTGATTAAAGCCAAATGTCAAGCATAGATTGATGTAATATGACACAATAAACCATGTGGAGAAGTTTGGGACCAACGAAGAGAGATTTGGTCCAAGAATCATCCAACTTAGCAAAGTTCGTTCATTTTGGTCTTTCTTCCTTTCGACTAGCTTCAAAGTTGATCGAAGCCAAATGTCAAGCATAGATTGATGTAATATGACACAATAAACCATGTGGAGAAGTTTGAGACCAACGAAAAGAGATTTGGTCCAAGAATCATCCAACTTAGCAAAGTTCGTTCATTTTGGTCTTTCTTCCTTTCGACTAGCTTCAAAGTTGATTAAAGCCAAATGTCAAGCATAGATTGATGTAATATGACACAATAAACCATGTGGAGAAGTTTGGGACCAACGAAGAGAGATTTGGTCCAAGAATCATCCAACTTCACCAAGTTCGTCCATTTTGGTCTTTCTTCGTTTCGACTAGCTTCAAAGTTGATTAAAGCCAAATGTCAAGCATAGATTGATGTAATATGACACAATAAACCATGTGGAGAAGTTTGGGACCAACGAAGAGAGATTTGGTCCAAGAATCATCCAACTTAGCAAAGTTCGTCATTTTGGTCTTTCTTCCTTTCGACTAGCTTCAAAGTTGATTAAAGCCAAATGTCAAGCATAGATTGATGTAATATGACACAATAAACCATGTGGAGAAGTTTGAGACCAACGAAAAGAGATTTGGTCCAAGAATCATCCAACTTAGCAAAGTTCGTTCATTTTGGTCTTTCTTCCTTTCGACTAGCTTCAAAGTTGATTAAAGCCAAATGTCAAGCATAGATTGATGTAATATGACACAATAAACCATGTGGAGAAGTTTGGGACCAACGAAGAGAGATTTGGTCCAAGAATCATCCAACTTAGCCAAGTTCGTCCATTTTGGTCTTTCTTTCTTTCGACTAGCTTCAAAGTTGATTAAAGCCAAATGTCAAGCATAGATTGATGTAATATGACACAATAAACCATGTGGAGAAGTTTGGGACCAACGAAGAGAGATTTGGTCCAAGAATCATCCAACTTAGCAAAGTTCGTCCATTTTGGTCTTTCTTCCGTTTCGACTAGCTTCAAAGTTGATTAAAGCCAAATGTCAAGCATAGATTGATGTAATATGACACAATAAACCATGTGGAGAAGTTTGAGACCAACGAAAAGAGATTTGGTCCAAGAATCATCCAACTTAGCAAAGTTCGTCCATTTTGGTCTTTCTTCCTTTCGACTAGCTTCAAAGTTGATTAAAGCCAAATGTCAAGCATAGATTGATGTAATATGACACAATAAACCATGTGGAGAAGTTTGGGACCAACGAAGAGAGATTTGGTCCAAGAATCATCCAACTTACCAAGTTCGTCCATTTTGGTCTTTCTTCATTTCGACTAGCTTCAAAGTTGATTAAAGCCAAATGTCAAGCATAGATTGATGTAATATGACACAATAAACCATGTGGAGAAGTTTGGGACCAACGAAGAGAGATTTGGTCCAAGAATCATCCAACTTAGCAAAGTTCGTCCATTTTGGTCTTTCTTCCTTTCGACTAGCTTCAAAGTTGATCGAAGCCAAATGTCAAGCATAGATTGATGTAATATGACACAATAAACCATGTGGAGAAGTTTGAGACCAACGAAGAGAGATTTGGTCCAAGAATCATCCAACTTAGCAAAGTTCGTCCATTTTGGTCTTTCTTCCTTTCGACTAGCTTCAAAGTTGATTAAAGCCAAATGTCAAGCATAGATTGATGTAATATGACACAATAAACCATGTGGAGAAGTTTGGGACCAACGAAAAGAGATTTGGTCCAAGAATCATCCAACTTAACCAAGTTCGTCCATTTTGGTCTTTCTTCCTTTCGACTAGCTTCAAATTTGATTAAGCCAAATGTCAAGCATAGATTGATGTAATATGACACAATAAACCATGTGGAGAAGTTTGGGACCAACGAAGAGAGATTTGGTCCAAGAATCATCCAACTTAGCAAAGTTCGTCCATTTTGGTCTTTCTTCCGTTCGACTAGCTTCAAAGTTGATTAAAGCCAAATGTCAAGCATAGATTGATGTAATATGACACAATAAACCATGTGGAGAAGTTTGAGACCAACGAAAGAGATTTGGTCCAAGAATCATCCAACTTAGCAAAGTTCGTCCATTTTGGTCTTTCTTCCTTTCGACTAGCTTCAAAGTTGATTAAAGCCAAATGTCAAGCATAGATTGATGTAATATGACACAATAAACCATGTGGAGAAGTTTGGGACCAACGAAGAGAGATTTGGTCCAAGAATCATCCAACTTACCAAGTTCGTCCATTTTGGTCTTTCTTCTTTCGACTAGCTTCAAAGTTGATTAAAGCCAAATGTCAAGCATAGATTGATGTAATATGACACAATAAACCATGTGGAGAAGTTTGGGACCAACGAAGAGAGATTTGGTCCAAGAATCATCCAACTTAGCAAAGTTCGTCCATTTTGGTCTTTCTTCCTTTCGACTAGCTTCAAAGTTGATCGAAGCCAAATGTCAAGCATAGATTGATGTAATATGACACAATAAACCATGTGGAGAAGTTTGAGACCAACGAAAGAGATTTGGTCCAAGAATCATCCAACTTAGCCAAGTTCGTCCATTTTGGTCTTTCTTCCTTTCGACTAGCTTCAAATTTGATTAAAGCCAAATGTCAAGCATAGATTGATGTAATATGACACAATAAACCATGTGGAGAAGTTTGGGACCAACGAAGAGAGATTTGGTCCAAGAATCATCCAACTTAACCAAGTTCGTCCATTTTGGTCTTTCTTCCTTTCGACTAGCTTCAAAGTTGATTAAGCCAAATGTCAAGCATAGATTGATGTAATATGACACAATAAACCATGTGGAGAAGTTTGGGACCAACGAAGAGAGATTTGGTCCAAGAATCATCCAACTTAACCAAGTTCGTCCATTTTGGTCTTTCTTCCTTTCGACTAGCTTCAAAGTTGATTAAAGCCAAATGTCAAGCATAGATTGATGTAATATGACACAATAAACCATGTGGAGAAGTTTGGGACCAACGAAGAGAGATTTGGTCCAAGAATCATCCAACTTAGCCAAGTTCGTCCATTTTGGTCTTTCTTCCTTTCGACTAGCTTCAAAGTTGATTAAAGCCAAATGTCAAGCATAGATTGATGTAATATGACACAATAAACCATGTGGAGAAGTTTGAGACCAACGAAGAGAGATTTGGTCCAAGAATCATCCAACTTAGCAAAGTTCGTCCATTTTGGTCTTTCTTCCTTTCGACTAGCTTCAAAGTTGATTAAAGCCAAATGTCAAGCATAGATTGATGTAATATGACACAATAAACCATGTGGAGAAGTTTGGGACCAACGAAAAGAGATTTGGTCCAAGAATCATCCAACTTAGCAAAGTTCGTCCATTTTGGTCTTTCTTCCTTTCGACTAGCTTCAAAGTTGATTAAAGCCAAATGTCAAGCATAGATTGATGTAATATGACACAATAAACCATGTGGAGAAGTTTGGGACCAACGAAGAGAGATTTGGTCCAAGAATCATCCAACTTAACAAGTTCGTCCATTTTGGTCTTTCTTCGTTTCGACTAGCTTCAAAGTTGATTAAAGCCAAATGTCAAGCATAGATTGATGTAATATGACACAATAAACCATGTGGAGAAGTTTGGGACCAACGAAGAGAGATTTGGTCCAAGAATCATCCAACTTAGCAAAGTTCGTCCATTTTGGTCTTTCTTCCTTTCGACTAGCTTCAAAGTTGATCGAAGCCAAATGTCAAGCATAGATTGATGTAATATGACACAATAAACCATGTGGAGAAGTTTGAGACCAACGAAAAGAGATTTGGTCCAAGAATCATCCAACTTAGCAAAGTTCGTCCATTTTGGTCTTTCTTCCTTTCGACTAGCTTCAAATTTGATTAAAGCCAAATGTCAAGCATAGATTGATGTAATATGACACAATAAACCATGTGGAGAAGTTTGGGACCAACGAAGAGAGATTTGGTCCAAGAATCATCCAACTTAACCAAGTTCGTCCATTTTGGTCTTTCTTCCTTTCGACTAGCTTCAAATTTGATTAAGCCAAATGTCAAGCATAGATTGATGTAATATGACACAATAAACCATGTGGAGAAGTTTGGGACCAACGAAGAGAGATTTGGTCCAAGAATCATCCAACTTAACCAAGTTCGTCCATTTTGGTCTTTCTTCCTTTCGACTAGCTTCAAATTTGATTAAAGCCAAATGTCAAGCATAGATTGATGTAATATGACACAATAAACCATGTGGAGAAGTTTGGGACCAACGAAGAGAGATTTGGTCCAAGAATCATCCAACTTAGCCAAGTTCGTCCATTTTGGTCTTTCTTCCTTTCGACTAGCTTCAAAGTTGATTAAAGCCAAATGTCAAGCATAGATTGATGTAATATGACACAATAAACCATGTGGAGAAGTTTGAGACCAACGAAAGAGATTTGGTCCAAGAATCATCCAACTTAGCAAAGTTCGTCCATTTTGGTCTTTCTTCCTTTCGACTAGCTTCAAATTTGATTAAAGCCAAATGTCAAGCATAGATTGATGTAATATGACACAATAAACCATGTGGAGAAGTTTGGGACCAACGAAAAGAGATTTGGTCCAAGAATCATCCAACTTAGCAAAGTTCGTCCATTTTGGTCTTTCTTCCTTTCGACTAGCTTCAAAGTTGATTAAAGCCAAATGTCAAGCATAGATTGATGTAATATGACACAATAAACCATGTGGAGAAGTTTGGGACCAACGAAGAGAGATTTGGTCCAAGAATCATCCAACTTAACAAGTTCGTCCATTTTGGTCTTTCTTCGTTTCGACTAGCTTCAAAGTTGATTAAAGCCAAATGTCAAGCATAGATTGATGTAATATGACACAATAAACCATGTGGAGAAGTTTGGGACCAACGAAGAGAGATTTGGTCCAAGAATCATCCAACTTAGCAAGTTCGTCCATTTTGGTCTTTCTTCCTTTCGACTAGCTTCAAAGTTGATCGAAGCCAAATGTCAAGCATAGATTGATGTAATATGACACAATAAACCATGTGGAGAAGTTTGAGACCAACGAAAAGAGATTTGGTCCAAGAATCATCCAACTTAGCAAAGTTCGTCCATTTTGGTCTTTCTTCCTTTCGACTAGCTTCAAATTTGATTAAAGCCAAATGTCAAGCATAGATTGATGTAATATGACACAATAAACCATGTGGAGAAGTTTGGGACCAACGAAAGAGATTTGGTCCAAGAATCATCCAACTTAACCAAGTTCGTCCATTTTGGTCTTTCTTCCTTTCGACTAGCTTCAAATTTGATTAAGCCAAATGTCAAGCATAGATTGATGTAATATGACACAATAAACCATGTGGAGAAGTTTGGGACCAACGAAGAGAGATTTGGTCCAAGAATCATCCAACTTAACCAAGTTCGTCCATTTTGGTCTTTCTTCCTTTCGACTAGCTTCAAATTTGATTAAAGCCAAATGTCAAGCATAGATTGATGTAATATGACACAATAAACCATGTGGAGAAGTTTGGGACCAACGAAAGAGATTTGGTCCAAGAATCATCCAACTTAACCAAGTTCGTCCATTTTGGTCTTTCTTCCTTTCGACTAGCTTCAAATTGATTAAGCCAAATGTCAAGCATAGATTGATGTAATATGACACAATAAACCATGTGGAGAAGTTTGGGACCAACAAAGAGAGATTTGGTCCAAGAATCATCCAACTTAACCAAGTTCGTCCATTTTGGTCTTTCTTCCTTTCGACTAGCTTCAAATTTGATTAAAGCCAAATGTCAAGCATAGATTGATGTAATATGACACAATAAACCATGTGGAGAAGTTTGAGACCAACGAAAAGAGATTTGGTCCAAGAATCATCCAACTTAGCAAAGTTCGTCCATTTTGGTCTTTCTTCCTTTCGACTAGCTTCAAAGTTGATTAAAGCCAAATGTCAAGCATAGATTGATGTAATATGACACAATAAACCATGTGGAGAAGTTTGGGACCAACGAAGAGAGATTTGGTCCAAGAATCATCCAACTTCACCAAGTTCGTCCATTTTGGTCTTTCTTCGTTTCGACTAGCTTCAAAGTTGATTAAAGCCAAATGTCAAGCATAGATTGATGTAATATGACACAATAAACCATGTGGAGAAGTTTGGGACCAACGAAGAGAGATTTGGTCCAAGAATCATCCAACTTAGCAAAGTTCGTCCATTTTGGTCTTTCTTCCTTTCGACTAGCTTCAAAGTTGATTAAAGCCAAATGTCAAGCATAGATTGATGTAATATGACACAATAAACCATGTGGAGAAGTTTGAGACCAACGAAAAGAGATTTGGTCCAAGAATCATCCAACTTAGCCAAGTTCGTCCATTTTGGTCTTTCTTCTTTCGACTAGCTTCAAAGTTGATTAAAGCCAAATGTCAAGCATAGATTGATGTAATATGACACAATAAACCATGTGGAGAAGTTTGGGACCAACGAAGAGAGATTTGGTCCAAGAATCATCCAACTTAGCAAAGTTCGTCCATTTTGGTCTTTCTTCCTTTCGACTAGCTTCAAAGTTGATTAAAGCCAAATGTCAAGCATAGATTGATGTAATATGACACAATAAACCATGTGGAGAAGTTTGAGACCAACGAAAAGAGATTTGGTCCAAGAATCATCCAACTTAGCAAAGTTCGTCCATTTTGGTCTTTCTTCCTTTCGACTAGCTTCAAAGTTGATTAAAGCCAAATGTCAAGCATAGATTGATGTAATATGACACAATAAACCATGTGGAGAAGTTTGGGACCAACGAAGAGAGATTTGGTCCAAGAATCATCCAACTTACCAAGTTCGTCCATTTTGGTCTTTCTTCCTTTCGACTAGCTTCAAAGTTGATTAAAGCCAAATGTCAAGCATAGATTGATGTAATATGACACAATAAACCATGTGGAGAAGTTTGGGACCAACGAAGAGAGATTTGGTCCAAGAATCATCCAACTTAGCAAAGTTCGTCCATTTTGGTCTTTCTTCCTTTCGACTAGCTTCAAAGTTGATCGAAGCCAAATGTCAAGCATAGATTGATGTAATATGACACAATAAACCATGTGGAGAAGTTTGAGACCAACGAAAAGAGATTTGGTCCAAGAATCATCCAACTTAGCAAAGTTCGTCCATTTTGGTCTTTCTTCCTTTCGACTAGCTTCAAAGTTGATTAAAGCCAAATGTCAAGCATAGATTGATGTAATATGACACAATAAACCATGTGGAGAAGTTTGGGACCAACGAAAAGAGATTTGGTCCAAGAATCATCCAACTTAACCAAGTTCGTCCATTTTGGTCTTTCTTCCTTTCGACTAGCTTCAAATTTGATTAAGCCAAATGTCAAGCATAGATTGATGTAATATGACACAATAAACCATGTGGAGAAGTTTGGGACCAACGAAGAGAGATTTGGTCCAAGAATCATCCAACTTAACCAAGTTCGTCCATTTTGGTCTTTCTTCCTTTCGACTAGCTTCAAAGTTGATTAAAGCCAAATGTCAAGCATAGATTGATGTAATATGACACAATAAACCATGTGGAGAAGTTTGGGACCAACGAAGAGAGATTTGGTCCAAGAATCATCCAACTTAGCCAAGTTCGTCCATTTTGGTCTTTCTTCCTTTCGACTAGCTTCAAAGTTGATTAAAGCCAAATGTCAAGCATAGATTGATGTAATATGACACAATAAACCATGTGGAGAAGTTTGAGACCAACGAAAAGAGATTTGGTCCAAGAATCATCCAACTTAGCAAAGTTCGTCCATTTTGGTCTTTCTTCCTTTCGACTAGCTTCAAATTTGATTAAAGCCAAATGTCAAGCATAGATTGATGTAATATGACACAATAAACCATGTGGAGAAGTTTGGGACCAACGAAAAGAGATTTGGTCCAAGAATCATCCAACTTAGCAAAGTTCGTCCATTTTGGTCTTTCTTCCTTTCGACTAGCTTCAAAGTTGATTAAAGCCAAATGTCAAGCATAGATTGATGTAATATGACACAATAAACCATGTGGAGAAGTTTGGGACCAACGAAGAGAGATTTGGTCCAAGAATCATCCAACTTAACAAGTTCGTCCATTTTGGTCTTTCTTCGTTTCGACTAGCTTCAAAGTTGATTAAAGCCAAATGTCAAGCATAGATTGATGTAATATGACACAATAAACCATGTGGAGAAGTTTGGGACCAACGAAGAGAGATTTGGTCCAAGAATCATCCAACTTAGCAAAGTTCGTCCATTTTGGTCTTTCTTTCTTTCGACTAGCTTCAAAGTTGATCGAAGCCAAATGTCAAGCATAGATTGATGTAATATGACACAATAAACCATGTGGAGAAGTTTGAGACCAACGAAAAGAGATTTGGTCCAAGAATCATCCAACTTAGCAAAGTTCGTCCATTTTGGTCTTTCTTCCTTTCGACTAGCTTCAAAGTTGATTAAAGCCAAATGTCAAGCATAGATTGATGTAATATGACACAATAAACCATGTGGAGAAGTTTGGGACCAACGAAGAGAGATTTGGTCCAAGAATCATCCAACTTACCAAGTTCGTCCATTTTGGTCTTTCTTCGTTTCGACTAGCTTCAAAGTTGATTAAAGCCAAATGTCAAGCATAGATTGATGTAATATGACACAATAAACCATGTGGAGAAGTTTGGGACCAACGAAGAGAGATTTGGTCCAAGAATCATCCAACTTAGCAAAGTTCGTCCATTTTGGTCTTTCTTCCTTTCGACTAGCTTCAAAGTTGATTAAAGCCAAATGTCAAGCATAGATTGATGTAATATGACACAATAAACCATGTGGAGAAGTTTGAGACCAACGAAAAGAGATTTGGTCCAAGAATCATCCAACTTAGCAAAGTTCGTCCATTTTGGTCTTTCTTCCTTTCGACTAGCTTCAAAGTTGATTAAAGCCAAATGTCAAGCATAGATTGATGTAATATGACACAATAAACCATGTGGAGAAGTTTGGGACCAACGAAGAGAGATTTGGTCCAAGAATCATCCAACTTAGCCAAGTTCGTCCATTTTGGTCTTTCTTTCTTTCGACTAGCTTCAAAGTTGATTAAAGCCAAATGTCAAGCATAGATTGATGTAATATGACACAATAAACCATGTGGAGAAGTTTGGGACCAACGAAGAGAGATTTGGTCCAAGAATCATCCAACTTAGCAAAGTTCGTCCATTTTGGTCTTTCTTCCGTTCGACTAGCTTCAAAGTTGATTAAAGCCAAATGTCAAGCATAGATTGATGTAATATGACACAATAAACCATGTGGAGAAGTTTGAGACCAACGAAAAGAGATTTGGTCCAAGAATCATCCAACTTAGCAAAGTTCGTCCATTTTGGTCTTTCTTCCTTTCGACTAGCTTCAAAGTTGATTAAAGCCAAATGTCAAGCATAGATTGATGTAATATGACACAATAAACCATGTGGAGAAGTTTGGGACCAACGAAGAGAGATTTGGTCCAAGAATCATCCAACTTCACCAATTTCGTCCATTTTGGTCTTTCTTCATTTCGACTAGCTTCAAAGTTGATTAAACCAAATGTCAAGCATAGATTGATGTAATATGACACAATAAACCATGTGGAGAAGTTTGGGACCAACGAAGAGAGATTTGGTCCAAGAATCATCCAACTTAGCAAAGTTCGTCCATTTTGGTCTTTCTTCCTTTCGACTAGCTTCAAAGTTGATCGAAGCCAAATGTCAAGCATAGATTGATGTAATATGACACAATAAACCATGTGGAGAAGTTTGAGACCAACGAAAAGAGATTTGGTCCAAGAATCATCCAACTTAGCAAAGTTCGTCCATTTTGGTCTTTCTTCCTTTCGACTAGCTTCAAATTTGATTAAAGCCAAATGTCAAGCATAGATTGATGTAATATGACACAATAAACCATGTGGAGAAGTTTGGGACCAACGAAAAGAGATTTGGTCCAAGAATCATCCAACTTAACCAAGTTCGTCCATTTTGGTCTTTCTTCCTTTCGACTAGCTTCAAATTTGATTAAAGCCAAATGTCAAGCATAGATTGATGTAATATGACACAATAAACCATGTGGAGAAGTTTGGGACCAACAAAGAGAGATTTGGTCCAAGAATCATCCAACTTAACCAAGTTCGTCCATTTTGGTCTTTCTTCCTTTCGACTAGCTTCAAATTTGATTAAAGCCAAATGTCAAGCATAGATTGATGTAATATGACACAATAAACCATGTGGAGAAGTTTGGGACCAACGAAGAGAGATTTGGTCCAAGAATCATCCAACTTAGCCAAGTTCGTCCATTTTGGTCTTTCTTCCTTTCGACTAGCTTCAAAGTTGATTAAAGCCAAATGTCAAGCATAGATTGATGTAATATGACACAATAAACCATGTGGAGAAGTTTGAGACCAACGAAAAGAGATTTGGTCCAAGAATCATCCAACTTAGCCAAGTTCGTCCATTTTGGTCTTTCTTCCTTTCGACTAGCTTCAAATTTGATTAAAGCCAAATGTCAAGCATAGATTGATGTAATATGACACAATAAACCATGTGGAGAAGTTTGGGACCAACGAAGAGAGATTTGGTCCAAGAATCATCCAACTTAGCAAAGTTCGTCCATTTTGGTCTTTCTTCCTTTCGACTAGCTTCAAAGTTGATTAAAGCCAAATGTCAAGCATAGATTGATGTAATATGACACAATAAACCATGTGGAGAAGTTTGGGACCAACGAAGAGAGATTTGGTCCAAGAATCATCCAACTTAACAAGTTCGTCCATTTTGGTCTTTCTTCGTTTCGACTAGCTTCAAAGTTGATTAAAGCCAAATGTCAAGCATAGATTGATGTAATATGACACAATAAACCATGTGGAGAAGTTTGGGACCAACGAAGAGAGATTTGGTCCAAGAATCATCCAACTTAGCAAGTTCGTCCATTTTGGTCTTTCTTCCTTTCGACTAGCTTCAAAGTTGATCGAAGCCAAATGTCAAGCATAGATTGATGTAATATGACACAATAAACCATGTGGAGAAGTTTGAGACCAACGAAAAGAGATTTGGTCCAAGAATCATCCAACTTAGCAAGTTCGTCCATTTTGGTCTTTCTTCCTTTCGACTAGCTTCAAAGTTGATTAAAGCCAAATGTCAAGCATAGATTGATGTAATATGACACAATAAACCATGTGGAGAAGTTTGGGACCAACGAAGAGAGATTTGGTCCAAGAATCATCCAACTTACCAAGTTCGTCCATTTTGGTCTTTCTTCCTTTCGACTAGCTTCAAAGTTGATTAAAGCCAAATGTCAAGCATAGATTGATGTAATATGACACAATAAACCATGTGGAGAAGTTTGGGACCAACGAAGAGAGATTTGGTCCAAGAATCATCCAACTTAGCAAAGTTCGTCCATTTTGGTCTTTCTTCCTTTCGACTAGCTTCAAAGTTGATTAAAGCCAAATGTCAAGCATAGATTGATGTAATATGACACAATAAACCATGTGGAGAAGTTTGAGACCAACGAAAAGAGATTTGGTCCAAGAATCATCCAACTTAGCAAAGTTCGTCCATTTTGGTCTTTCTTCCTTTCGACTAGCTTCAAAGTTGATTAAAGCCAAATGTCAAGCATAGATTGATGTAATATGACACAATAAACCATGTGGAGAAGTTTGGGACCAACGAAGAGAGATTTGGTCCAAGAATCATCCAACTTAGCCAAGTTCGTCCATTTTGGTCTTTCTTTCTTTCGACTAGCTTCAAAGTTGATTAAAGCCAAATGTCAAGCATAGATTGATGTAATATGACACAATAAACCATGTGGAGAAGTTTGGGACCAACGAAGAGAGATTTGGTCCAAGAATCATCCAACTTACCAAGTTCGTCCATTTTGGTCTTTCTTCGTTTCGACTAGCTTCAAAGTTGATCGAAGCCAAATGTCAAGCATAGATTGATGTAATATGACACAATAAACCATGTGGAGAAGTTTGGGACCAACGAAGAGAGATTTGGTCCAAGAATCATCCAACTTAGCCAAGTTCGTCCATTTTGGTCTTTCTTTCTTTCGACTAGCTTCAAAGTTGATTAAAGCCAAATGTCAAGCATAGATTGATGTAATATGACACAATAAACCATGTGGAGAAGTTTGGGACCAACGAAGAGAGATTTGGTCCAAGAATCATCCAACTTAGCAAAGTTCGTCCATTTTGGTCTTTCTTCCTTTCGACTAGCTTCAAATTTGATCGAAGCCAAATGTCAAGCATAGATTGATGTAATATGACACAATAAACCATGTGGAGAAGTTTGAGACCAACGAAAAGAGATTTGGTCCAAGAATCATCCAACTTAGCAAAGTTCGTCCATTTTGGTCTTTCTTCCTTTCGACTAGCTTCAAATTTGATCGAAGCCAAATGTCAAGCATAGATTGATGTAATATGACACAATAAACCATGTGGAGAAGTTTGGGACCAACGAAGAGAGATTTGGTCCAAGAATCATCCAACTTAGCCAAGTTCGTCCATTTTGGTCTTTCTTCCTTTCGACTAGCTTCAAAGTTGATTAAAGCCAAATGTCAAGCATAGATTGATGTAATATGACACAATAAACCATGTGGAGAAGTTTGGGACCAACGAAGAGAGATTTGGTCCAAGAATCATCCAACTTACCAAGTTCGTCCATTTTGGTCTTTCTTCGTTTCGACTAGCTTCAAAGTTGATCGAAGCCAAATGTCAAGCATAGATTGATGTAATATGACACAATAAACCATGTGGAGAAGTTTGGGACCAACGAAGAGAGATTTGGTCCAAGAATCATCCAACTTAGCCAAGTTCGTCCATTTTGGTCTTTCTTCCTTTCGACTAGCTTCAAAGTTGATCGAAGCCAAATGTCAAGCATAGATTGATGTAATATGACACAATAAACCATGTGGAGAAGTTTGGGACCAACGAAGAGAGATTTGGTCCAAGAATCATCCAACTTAGCAAAGTTCGTCCATTTTGGTCTTTCTTCGTTCGACTAGCTTCAAAGTTGATTAAAGCCAAATGTCAAGCATAGATTGATGTAATATGACACAATAAACCATGTGGAGAAGTTTGGGACCAACGAAGAGAGATTTGGTCCAAGAATCATCCAACTTAACCAAGTTCGTCCATTTTGGTCTTTCTTCCTTTCGACTAGCTTCAAAGTTGACGAAAGCCAAATGTCAAGCATAGATTGATGTAATATGACACAATAAACATGTGGAGAAGTTTGAGACCAACGAAGAGAGATTTGGTCCAAGAATCATCCAACTTACCAAGTTCGTCCATTTTGGTCTTTCTTCGTTTCGACTAGCTTCAAAGTTGATCGAAGCCAAATGTCAAGCATAGATTGATGTAATATGACACAATAAACCATGTGGAGAAGTTTGGGACCAACGAAGAGAGATTTGGTCCAAGAATCATCCAACTTAGCCAAGTTCGTCCATTTTGGTCTTTCTTCCTTTCGACTAGCTTCAAATTGATCGAAGCCAAATGTCAAGCATAGATTGATGTAATATGACACAATAAACCATGTGGAGAAGTTTGGGACCAACGAAGAGAGATTTGGTCCAAGAATCATCCAACTTAGCAAAGTTCGTCCATTTTGGTCTTTCTTCCTTTCGACTAGCTTCAAAGTTGATTAAAGCCAAATGTCAAGCATAGATTGATGTAATATGACACAATAAACCATGTGGAGAAGTTTGGGACCAACGAAGAGAGATTTGGTCCAAGAATCATCCAACTTAACCAAGTTCGTCCATTTTGGTCTTTCTTCCTTTCGACTAGCTTCAAAGTTGATCGAAGCCAAATGTCAAGCATAGATTGATGTAATATGACACAATAAACCATGTGGAGAAGTTTGAGACCAACGAAAAGAGATTTGGTCCAAGAATCATCCAACTTAGCAAGTTCGTCCATTTTGGTCTTTCTTCCTTTCGACTAGCTTCAAATTTGATCGAAGCCAAATGTCAAGCATAGATTGATGTAATATGACACAATAAACCATGTGGAGAAGTTTGAGACCAACGAAGAGAGATTTGGTCCAAGAATCATCCAACTTACCAAGTTCGTCCATTTTGGTCTTTCTTCGTTTCGACTAGCTTCAAAGTTGATTAAAGCCAAATGTCAAGCATAGATTGATGTAATATGACACAATAAACCATGTGGAGAAGTTTGGGACCAACGAAGAGAGATTTGGTCCAAGAATCATCCAACTTACCAAGTTCGTCCATTTTGGTCTTTCTTCTTTCGACTAGCTTCAAAGTTGATCGAAGCCAAATGTCAAGCATAGATTGATGTAATATGACACAATAAACCATGTGGAGAAGTTTGGGACCAACGAAGAGAGATTTGGTCCAAGAATCATCCAACTTAGCCAAGTTCGTCCATTTTGGTCTTTCTTCTTTTCGACTAGCTTCAAATTGATCGAAGCCAAATGTCAAGCATAGATTGATGTAATATGACACAATAAACCATGTGAAGTTTGAGACCAACGAAAAGAGATTTGGTCCAAGAATCATCCAACTTAGCAAAGTTCGTCCATTTTGGTCTTTCTTCTTTTCGACTAGCTTCAAATTTGATCGAAGCCAAATGTCAAGCATAGATTGATGTAATATGACACAATAAACCATGTGGAGAAGTTTGAGACCAACGAAAAGAGATTTGGTCCAAGAATCATCCAACTTAGCCAAGTTCGTCCATTTTGGTCTTTCTTTCTTTCGACTAGCTTCAAAGTTGATTAAAGCCAAATGTCAAGCATAGATTGATGTAATATGACACAATAAACCATGTGGAGAAGTTTGGGACCAACGAAGAGAGATTTGGTCCAAGAATCATCCAACTTAGCCAAGTTCGTCCATTTTGGTCTTTCTTCCTTTCGACTAGCTTCAAAGTTGATTAAAGCCAAATGTCAAGCATAGATTGATGTAATATGACACAATAAACCATGTGGAGAAGTTTGGGACCAACGAAGAGAGATTTGGTCCAAGAATCATCCAACTTACCAAGTTCGTCCATTTTGGTCTTTCTTCGTTTCGACTAGCTTCAAAGTTGATTAAAGCCAAATGTCAAGCATAGATTGATGTAATATGACACAATAAACCATGTGGAGAAGTTTGGGACCAACGAAGAGAGATTTGGTCCAAGAATCATCCAACTTACCAAGTTCGTCCATTTTGGTCTTTCTTCCTTTCGACTAGCTTCAAAGTTGATCGAAGCCAAATGTCAAGCATAGATTGATGTAATATGACACAATAAACCATGTGGAGAAGTTTGAGACCAACGAAAAGAGATTTGGTCCAAGAATCATCCAACTTAGCAAAGTTCGTCCATTTTGGTCTTTCTTCCTTTCGACTAGCTTCAAATTTGATCGAAGCCAAATGTCAAGCATAGATTGATGTAATATGACACAATAAACCATGTGGAGAAGTTTGAGACCAACGAAAAGAGATTTGGTCCAAGAATCATCCAACTTAGCAAAGTTCGTCCATTTTGGTCTTTCTTCGTTTCGACTAGCTTCAAAGTTGATTAAAGCCAAATGTCAAGCATAGATTGATGTAATATGACACAATAAACCATGTGGAGAAGTTTGAGACCAACGAAGAGAGATTTGGTCCAAGAATCATCCAACTTCACCAATTTCGTCCATTTTGGTCTTTCTTCCTTTCGACTAGCTTCAAATTTGATCGAAGCCAAATGTCAAGCATAGATTGATGTAATATGACACAATAAACCATGTGGAGAAGTTTGGGACCAACGAAGAGAGATTTGGTCCAAGAATCATCCAACTTCACCAAGTTCGTCCATTTTGGTCTTTCTTCATTTCGACTAGCTTCAAAGTTGATCGAAGCCAAATGTCAAGCATAGATTGATGTAATATGACACAATAAACCATGTGGAGAAGTTTGGGACCAACGAAGAGAGATTTGGTCCAAGAATCATCCAACTTAGCCAAGTTCGTCCATTTTGGTCTTTCTTCTTTTCGACTAGCTTCAAAGTTGATCGAAGCCAAATGTCAAGCATAGATTGATGTAATATGACACAATAAACCATGTGGAGAAGTTTGGGACCAACGAAGAGAGATTTGGTCCAAGAATCATCCAACTTACCAAGTTCGTCCATTTTGGTCTTTCTTCGTTTCGACTAGCTTCAAAGTTGATCGAAGCCAAATGTCAAGCATAGATTGATGTAATATGACACAATAAAACATGTGGAGAAGTTTGGGACCAACGAAGAGAGATTTGGTCCAAGAATCATCCAACTTACCAAGTTCGTCCATTTTGGTCTTTCTTCCTTTCGACTAGCTTCAAATTTGATCGAAGCCAAATGTCAAGCATAGATTGATGTAATATGACACAATAAACCATGTGGAGAAGTTTGGAACCAACGAAGAGAGATTTGGTCCAAGAATCATCCAACTTAACCAAGTTCGTCCATTTTGGTCTTTCTTCCTTTCGACTAGCTTCAAAGTTGATTAAAGCCAAATGTCAAGCATAGATTGATGTAATATGACACAATAAACATGTGGAGAAGTTTGGGACCAACGAAGAGAGATTTGGTCCAAGAATCATCCAACTTAGCCAAGTTCGTCCATTTTGGTCTTTCTTCCTTTCGACTAGCTTCAAAGTTGATCGAAGCCAAATGTCAAGCATAGATTGATGTAATATGACACAATAAACCATGTGGAGAAGTTTGAGACCAACGAAGAGAGATTTGGTCCAAGAATCATCCAACTTCACCAAGTTCGTCCATTTTGGTCTTTCTTCGTTTCGACTAGCTTCAAAGTTGATCGAAGCCAAATGTCAAGCATAGATTGATGTAATATGACACAATAAACCATGTGGAGAAGTTTGGGACCAACGAAGAGAGATTTGGTCCAAGAATCATCCAACTTCACCAAGTTCGTCCATTTTGGTCTTTCTTCATTTCGACTAGCTTCAAAGTTGATCGAAGCCAAATGTCAAGCATAGATTGATGTAATATGACACAATAAACCATGTGGAGAAGTTTGGGACCAACGAAGAGAGATTTGGTCCAAGAATCATCCAACTTAGCCAAGTTCGTCCATTTTGGTCTTTCTTCCTTTCGACTAGCTTCAAAGTTGATTAAAGCCAAATGTCAAGCATAGATTGATGTAATATGACACAATAAACCATGTGGAGAAGTTTGGGACCAACGAAGAGAGATTTGGTCCAAGAATCATCCAACTTCACCAAGTTCGTCCATTTTGGTCTTTCTTCGTTTCGACTAGCTTCAAAGTTGATCAAAGCCAAATGTCAAGCATAGATTGATGTAATATGACACAATAAACCATGTGGAGAAGTTTGGGACCAACGAAGAGAGATTTGGTCCAAGAATCATCCAATTCACCAAGTTCGTCCATTTTGGTCTTTCTTCGTTTCGACTAGCTTCAAAGTTGATCGAAGCCAAATGTCAAGCATAGATTGATGTAATATGACACAATAAACCATGTGGAGAAGTTTGGAACCAACGAAGAGAGATTTGGTCCAAGAATCATCCAACTTCACAAGTTCGTCCATTTTGGTCTTTCTTCGTTTCGACTAGCTTCAAAGTTGATCGAAGCCAAATGTCAAGCATAGATTGATGTAATATGACACAATAAACCATGTGGAGAAGTTTGGGACCAACGAAGAGAGATTTGGTCCAAGAATCATCCAACTTCACCAATTTCGTCCATTTTGGTCTTTCTTCCTTTCGACTAGCTTCAAATTTGATCGAAGCCAAATGTCAAGCATAGATTGATGTAATATGACACAATAAACTATGTGGAGAAGTTTGGAACCAACGAAGAGAGATTTGGTCCAAGAATCATCCAACTTCACAAGTTCGTCCATTTTGGTCTTTCTTCGTTTCGACTAGCTTCAAAGTTGACCGAAGCCAAATGTCAAGCATAGATTGATGTAATATGACACAATAAACCATGTGGAGAAGTTTGGGACCAACGAAGAGAGATTTGGTCCAAGAATCATCCAACTTAGCCAAGTTCGTCCATTTTGGTCTTTCTTCCTTTCGACTAGCTTCAAAGTTGATCGAAGCCAAATGTCAAGCATAGATTGATGTAATATGACACAATAAACCATGTGGAGAAGTTTGAGACCAACGAAGAGAGATTTGGTCCAAGAATCATCCAACTTCACCAAGTTCGTCCATTTTGGTCTTTCTTCGTTTCGACTAGCTTCAAAGTTGATCGAAGCCAAATGTCAAGCATAGATTGATGTAATATGACACAATAAACCATGTGGAGAAGTTTGGGACCAACGAAGAGAGATTTGGTCCAAGAATCATCCAACTTCACCAAGTTCGTCCATTTTGGTCTTTCTTCATTTCGACTAGCTTCAAAGTTGATCGAAGCCAAATGTCAAGCATAGATTGATGTAATATGACACAATAAACCATGTGGAGAAGTTTGGGACCAACGAAGAGAGATTTGGTCCAAGAATCATCCAACTTAGCCAAGTTCGTCCATTTTGGTCTTTCTTCTTTTCGACTAGCTTCAAAGTTGATCGAAGCCAAATGTCAAGCATAGATTGATGTAATATGACACAATAAACCATGTGGAGAAGTTTGGGACCAACGAAGAGAGATTTGGTCCAAGAATCATCCAACTTAGCCAAGTTCGTCCATTTTGGTCTTTCTTCCTTTCGACTAGCTTCAAAGTTGATTAAAGCCAAATGTCAAGCATAGATTGATGTAATATGACACAATAAACCATGTGGAGAAGTTTGGGACCAACGAAGAGAGATTTGGTCCAAGAATCATCCAACTTCACAAATTTCGTCCATTTTGGTCTTTCTTCCTTTCGACTAGCTTCAAATTGATCGAAGCCAAATGTCAAGCATAGATTGATGTAATATGACACAATAAACCATGTGGAGAAGTTTGGAACCAACGAAGAGAGATTTGGTCCAAGAATCATCCAACTTCACAATTTCGTCCATTTTGGTCTTTCTTCGTTTCGACTAGCTTCAAAGTTGATCGAAGCCAAATGTCAAGCATAGATTGATGTAATATGACACAATAAACCATGTGGAGAAGTTTGGGACCAACGAAGAGAGATTTGGTCCAAGAATCATCCAACTTAGCAAAGTTCGTCATTTTGGTCTTTCTTCCTTTCGACTAGCTTCAAAGTTGATCGAAGCCAAATGTCAAGCATAGATTGATGTAATATGACACAATAAACCATGTGGAGAAGTTTGGGACCAACGAAGAGAGATTTGGTCCAAGAATCATCCAACTTAGCCAAGTTCGTCCATTTTGGTCTTTCTTCCTTTCGACTAGCTTCAAAGTTGATTAAGCCAAATGTCAAGCATAGATTGATGTAATATGACACAATAAACCATGTGGAGAAGTTTGAGACCAACGAAGAGAGATTTGGTCCAAGAATCATCCAACTTAGCCAAGTTCGTCCATTTTGGTCTTTCTTCCTTTCGACTAGCTTCAAAGTTGATCGAAGCCAAATGTCAAGCATAGATTGATGTAATATGACACAATAAACCATGTGGAGAAGTTTGAGACCAACGAAAAGAGATTTGGTCCAAGAATCATCCAACTTAGCCAAGTTCGTCCATTTTGGTCTTTCTTCCTTTCGACTAGCTTCAAAGTTGATCGAAGCCAAATGTCAAGCATAGATTGATGTAATATGACACAATAAACCATGTGGAGAAGTTTGAGACCAACGAAAAGAGATTTGGTCCAAGAATCATCCAACTTAGCAAAGTTCGTCCATTTTGGTCTTTCTTCCTTTCGACTAGCTTCAAAGTTGATTAAAGCCAAATGTCAAGCATAGATTGATGTAATATGACACAATAAACCATGTGGAGAAGTTTGGGACCAACGAAGAGAGATTTGGTCCAAGAATCATCCAACTTAGCCAAGTTCGTCCATTTTGGTCTTTCTTCGTTTCGACTAGCTTCAAAGTTGATCGAAGCCAAATGTCAAGCATAGATTGATGTAATATGACACAATAAACCATGTGGAGAAGTTTGGGACCAACGAAGAGAGATTTGGTCCAAGAATCATCCAACTTAGCCAAGTTCGTCCATTTTGGTCTTTCTTCCTTTCGACTAGCTTCAAAGTTGATTAAAGCCAAATGTCAAGCATAGATTGATGTAATATGACACAATAAACCATGTGGAGAAGTTTGGGACCAACGAAGAGAGATTTGGTCCAAGAATCATCCAACTTCACAAAGTTCGTCCATTTTGGTCTTTCTTCCTTTCGACTAGCTTCAAATTGATCGAAGCCAAATGTCAAGCATAGATTGATGTAATATGACACAATAAACTATGTGGAGAAGTTTGGAACCAACGAAGAGAGATTTGGTCCAAGAATCATCCAACTTCACAAGTTCGTCCATTTTGGTCTTTCTTCGTTTCGACTAGCTTCAAAGTTGATCGAAGCCAAATGTCAAGCATAGATTGATGTAATATGACACAATAAACTATGTGGAGAAGTTTGGGACCAACGAAGAGAGATTTGGTCCAAGAATCATCCAACTTAGCAAAGTTCGTCCATTTTGGTCTTTCTTCCTTTCGACTAGCTTCAAAGTTGATCGAAGCCAAATGTCAAGCATAGATTGATGTAATATGACACAATAAACTATGTGGAGAAGTTTGGGACCAACGAAGAGAGATTTGGTCCAAGAATCATCCAACTTAGCCAAGTTCGTCCATTTTGGTCTTTCTTCCTTTCGACTAGCTTCAAAGTTGATTAAAGCCAAATGTCAAGCATAGATTGATGTAATATGACACAATAAACCATGTGGAGAAGTTTGAGACCAACGAAGAGAGATTTGGTCCAAGAATCATCCAACTTAGCCAAGTTCGTCCATTTTGGTCTTTCTTCCTTTCGACTAGCTTCAAATTTGATCGAAGCCAAATGTCAAGCATAGATTGATGTAATATGACACAATAAACCATGTGGAGAAGTTTGAGACCAACGAAAAGAGATTTGGTCCAAGAATCATCCAACTTAGCCAAGTTCGTCCATTTTGGTCTTTCTTCCTTTCGACTAGCTTCAAAGTTGATCGAAGCCAAATGTCAAGCATAGATTGATGTAATATGACACAATAAACCATGTGGAGAAGTTTGAGACCAACGAAAAGAGATTTGGTCCAAGAATCATCCAACTTAGCAAAGTTCGTCCATTTTGGTCTTTCTTCCTTTCGACTAGCTTCAAAGTTGATTAAAGCCAAATGTCAAGCATAGATTGATGTAATATGACACAATAAACCATGTGGAGAAGTTTGGGACCAACGAAGAGAGATTTGGTCCAAGAATCATCCAACTTAGCCAAGTTCGTCCATTTTGGTCTTTCTTCGTTTCGACTAGCTTCAAAGTTGATCGAAGCCAAATGTCAAGCATAGATTGATGTAATATGACACAATAAACTATGTGGAGAAGTTTGGGACCAACGAAGAGAGATTTGGTCCAAGAATCATCCAACTTAGCCAAGTTCGTCCATTTTGGTCTTTCTTCCTTTCGACTAGCTTCAAAGTTGATTAAAGCCAAATGTCAAGCATAGATTGATGTAATATGACACAATAAACCATGTGGAGAAGTTTGGGACCAACGAAGAGAGATTTGGTCCAAGAATCATCCAACTTCACAAATTTCGTCCATTTTGGTCTTTCTTCCTTTCGACTAGCTTCAAATTGATCGAAGCCAAATGTCAAGCATAGATTGATGTAATATGACACAATAAACCATGTGGAGAAGTTTGGAACCAACGAAGAGAGATTTGGTCCAAGAATCATCCAACTTCACAAGTTCGTCCATTTTGGTCTTTCTTCGTTTCGACTAGCTTCAAAGTTGATCGAAGCCAAATGTCAAGCATAGATTGATGTAATATGACACAATAAACCATGTGGAGAAGTTTGGGACCAACGAAGAGAGATTTGGTCCAAGAATCATCCAACTTAGCAAAGTTCGTCATTTTGGTCTTTCTTCCTTTCGACTAGCTTCAAAGTTGATCGAAGCCAAATGTCAAGCATAGATTGATGTAATATGACACAATAAACTATGTGGAGAAGTTTGGGACCAACGAAGAGAGATTTGGTCCAAGAATCATCCAACTTAGCCAAGTTCGTCCATTTTGGTCTTTCTTCCTTTCGACTAGCTTCAAAGTTGATTAAAGCCAAATGTCAAGCATAGATTGATGTAATATGACACAATAAACCATGTGGAGAAGTTTGAGACCAACGAAGAGAGATTTGGTCCAAGAATCATCCAACTTAGCCAAGTTCGTCCATTTTGGTCTTTCTTCCTTTCGACTAGCTTCAAATTTGATCGAAGCCAAATGTCAAGCATAGATTGATGTAATATGACACAATAAACAATGTGGAGAAGTTTGAGACCAACGAAAAGAGATTTGGTCCAAGAATCATCCAACTTAGCCAAGTTCGTCCATTTTGGTCTTTCTTCCTTTCGACTAGCTTCAAAGTTTATCGAAGCCAAATGTCAAGCATAGATTGATGTAATATGACACAATAAACCATGTGGAGAAGTTTGAGACCAACGAAAAGAGATTTGGTCCAAGAATCATCCAACTTAGCAAAGTTCGTCCATTTTGGTCTTTCTTCCTTTCGACTAGCTTCAAAGTTGATTAAAGCCAAATGTCAAGCATAGATTGATGTAATATGACACAATAAACCATGTGGAGAAGTTTGGGACCAACGAAGAGAGATTTGGTCCAAGAATCATCCAACTTAGCCAAGTTCGTCCATTTTGGTCTTTCTTCCTTTCGACTAGCTTCAAAGTTGATCGAAGCCAAATGTCAAGCATAGATTGATGTAATATGACACAATAAACTATGTGGAGAAGTTTGGGACCAACGAAGAGAGATTTGGTCCAAGAATCATCCAACTTCACCAATTTCGTCCATTTTGGTCTTTCTTCGTTTCGACTAGCTTCAAAGTTGATCGAAGCCAAATGTCAAGCATAGATTGATGTAATATGACACAATAAACCATGTGGAGAAGTTTGGGACCAACGAAGAGAGATTTGGTCCAAGAATCATCCAATTCACCAAGTTCGTCCATTTTGGTCTTTCTTCGTTTCGACTAGCTTCAAAGTTGATCGAAGCCAAATGTCAAGCATAGATTGATGTAATATGACACAATAAACTATGTGGAGAAGTTTGGAACCAACGAAGAGAGATTTGGTCCAAGAATCATCCAACTTCACAAGTTCGTCCATTTTGGTCTTTCTTCGTTTCGACTAGCTTCAAAGTTGATCGAAGCAAAATGTCAAGCATAGATTGATGTAATATGACACAATAAACCATGTGGAGAAGTTTGGGACCAACGAAGAGAGATTTGGTCCAAGAATCATCCAACTTCACCAATTTCGTCCATTTTGGTCTTTCTTCCTTTCGACTAGCTTCAAATTTGATCGAAGCCAAATGTCAAGCATAGATTGATGTAATATGACACAATAAACTATGTGGAGAAGTTTGGAACCAACGAAGAGAGATTTGGTCCAAGAATCATCCAACTTCACAAGTTCGTCCATTTTGGTCTTTCTTCGTTTCGACTAGCTTCAAAGTTGATCGAAGCCAAATGTCAAGCATAGATTGATGTAATATGACACAATAAACTATGTGGAGAAGTTTGGGACCAACGAAGAGAGATTTGGTCCAAGAATCATCCAACTTAGCCAAGTTCGTCCATTTTGGTCTTTCTTCGTTTCGACTAGCTTCAAAGTTGATTAAAGCCAAATGTCAAGCATAGATTGATGTAATATGACACAATAAACCATGTGGAGAAGTTTGGGACCAACGAAGAGAGATTTGGTCCAAGAATCATCCAACTTCGCCAATTTCGTCCATTTTGGTCTTTCTTCGTTTCGACTAGCTTCAAAGTTGATCGAAGCCAAATGTCAAGCATAGATTGATGTAATATGACACAATAAACCATGTGGAGAAGTTTGGAACCAACGAAGAGAGATTTGGTCCAAGAATCATCCAACTTCACAAGTTCGTCCATTTTGGTCTTTCTTCGTTTCGACTAGCTTCAAAGTTGATCGAAGCCAAATGTCAAGCATAGATTGATGTAATATGACACAATAAACTATGTGGAGAAGTTTGGGACCAACGAAGAGAGATTTGGTCCAAGAATCATCCAACTTAGCAAAGTTCGTCCATTTTGGTCTTTCTTCCTTTCGACTAGCTTCAAATTGATTAAAGCCAAATGTCAAGCATAGATTGATGTAATATGACACAATAAACTATGTGGAGAAGTTTGGGACCAACGAAGAGAGATTTGGTCCAAGAATCATCCAACTTAGCCAAGTTCGTCCATTTTGGTCTTTCTTCGTTTCGACTAGCTTCAAAGTTGATCGAAGCCAAATGTCAAGCATAGATTGATGTAATATGACACAATAAACTATGTGGAGAAGTTTGGGACCAACGAAGAGAGATTTGGTCCAAGAATCATCCAACTTAGTCAATTTCGTCCATTTTGGTCTTTCTTCGTTTCGACTAGCTTCAAATTTGATCGAAGCCAAATGTCAAGCATAGATTGATGTAATATGACACAATAAACTATGTGGAGAAGTTTGGGACAACGAAGAGAGATTTGGTCCAAGAATCATCCAACTTAGCCAAGTTCGTCCATTTTGGTCTTTCTTCCTTTCGACTAGCTTCAAAGTTGATTAAAGCCAAATGTCAAGCATAGATTGATGTAATATGACACAATAAACCATGTGGAGAAGTTTGAGACCAACGAAGAGAGATTTGGTCCAAGAATCATCCAACTTAGCCAAGTTCGTCCATTTTGGTCTTTCTTCCGTTCGACTAGCTTCAAATTTGATCGAAGCCAAATGTCAAGCATAGATTGATGTAATATGACACAATAAACCATGTGGAGAAGTTTGAGACCAACGAAGAGAGATTTGGTCCAACTTCGCAAATTTCGTCCATTTTGGTCTTTTTTCGTTTCGACTAGCTTCAAAGTTGATCGAAGCCAAATGTCAAGCATAGATTGATGTAATATGACACAATAAACCATGTGGAGAAGTTTGGGACCAACGAAGAGAGATTTGGTCCAAGAATCATCCAACTTAGCCAAGTTCGTCCATTTTGGTCTTTCTTCCTTTCGACTAGCTTCAAAGTTGATCGAAGCCAAATGTCAAGCATAGATTGATGTAATATGACACAATAAACCATGTGGAGAAGTTTGGGACCAACGAAAGAGATTTGGTCCAAGAATCATCCAACTTAGCAAAGTTCGTCCATTTTGGTCTTTCTTCGTTTCGACTAGCTTCAAAGTTGATCGAAGCCAAATGTCAAGCATAGATTGATGTAATATGACACAATAAACCATGTGGAGAAGTTTGGGACCAACGAAGAGAGATTTGGTCCAAGAATCATCCAACTTAACCAAGTTCGTCCATTTTGGTCTTTCTTCGTTTCGACTAGCTTCAAAGTTGATCGAAGCCAAATGTCAAGCATAGATTGATGTAATATGACACAATAAACCTGTGGAGAAGTTTGGGACCAACGAAGAGAGATTTGGTCCAAGAATCATCCAACTTAGCCAATTTCGTCCATTTTGGTCTTTCTTCGTTTCGACTAGCTTCAAATTTGATCGAAGCCAAATGTCAAGCATAGATTGATGTAATATGACACAATAAACTATGTGGAGAAGTTTGGGACAACGAAGAGAGATTTGGTCCAAGAATCATCCAACTTAGCCAAGTTCGTCCATTTTGGTCTTTCTTCCTTTCGACTAGCTTCAAAGTTGATTAAAGCCAAATGTCAAGCATAGATTGATGTAATATGACACAATAAACCATGTGGAGAAGTTTGAGACCAACGAAAAGAGATTTGGTCCAAGAATCATCCAACTTAGCAAAGTTCGTCCATTTTGGTCTTTCTTCCTTTCGACTAGCTTCAAAGTTGATCGAAGCCAAATGTCAAGCATAGATTGATGTAATATGACACAATAAACTATGTGGAGAAGTTTGGGACCAACGAAGAGAATCATCCAACTTAGCCAAGTTCGTCCATTTTGGTCTTTCTTCCTTTCGACTAGCTTCAAAGTTGATCGAAGCCAAATGTCAAGCATAGATTGATGTAATATGACACAATAAACTATGTGGAGAAGTTTGGGACCAACGAAGAGAGATTTGGTCCAAGAATCATCCAACTTCACCAAGTTCGTCCATTTTGGTCTTTCTTCGTTTCGACTAGCTTCAAAGTTGATCGAAGCCAAATGTCAAGCATAGATTGATGTAATATGACACAATAAACCATGTGGAGAAGTTTGGGACCAACGAAGAGAGATTTGGTCCAAGAATCATCCAATTCACCAATTTCGTCCATTTTGGTCTTTCTTCGTTTCGACTAGCTTCAAAGTTGATCGAAGCCAAATGTCAAGCATAGATTGATGTAATATGACACAATAAACCATGTGGAGAAGTTTGGGACCAACGAAGAGAGATTTGGTCCAAGAATCATCCAACTTCACCAATTTCGTCCATTTTGGTCTTTCTTCCTTTCGACTAGCTTCAAATTTGATCGAAGCCAAATGTCAAGCATAGATTGATGTAATATGACACAATAAACTATGTGGAGAAGTTTGGAACCAACGAAGAGAGATTTGGTCCAAGAATCATCCAACTTCACAAGTTCGTCCATTTTGGTCTTTCTTCGTTTCGACTAGCTTCAAAGTTGATCGAAGCCAAATGTCAAGCATAGATTGATGTAATATGACACAATAAACTATGTGGAGAAGTTTGGGACCAACAAAGAGAGATTTGGTCCAAGAATCATCCAACTTACCAAAGTTCGTCCATTTTTGTCTTTCTTCCTTTCGACTAGCTTCAAAGTTGATCGAAGCCAAATGTCAAGCATAGATTGATGTAATATGACACAATAAACCATGTGGAGAAGTTTGGGACCAACGAAGAGAGATTTGGTCCAAGAATCATCCAACTTAGCCAAGTTCGTCCATTTTGGTCTTTCTTCCTTTCGACTAGCTTCAAAGTTGATTAAAGCCAAATGTCAAGCATAGATTGATGTAATATGACACAATAAACCATGTGGAGAAGTTTGAGACCAACGAAGAGAGATTTGGTCCAAGAATCATCCAACTTAGCCAAGTTCGTCCATTTTGGTCTTTCTTCCGTTCGACTAGCTTCAAATTTGATCGAAGCCAAATGTCAAGCATAGATTGATGTAATATGACACAATAAACCATGTGGAGAAGTTTGAGACCAACGAAGAGAGATTTGGTCCAACTTCGCAAATTTCGTCCATTTTGGTCTTTTTTAGTTTCGACTAGCTTCAAAGTTGATCGAAGCCAAATGTCAAGCATAGATTGATGTAATATGACACAATAAACCATGTGGAGAAGTTTGGGACCAACAAAGAGAGATTTGGTCCAAGAATCATCCAACTTAGCCAAGTTCGTCCATTTTGGTCTTTCTTCCTTTCGACTAGCTTCAAAGTTGATCGAAGCCAAATGTCAAGCATAGATTGATGTAATATGACACAATAAACCATGTGGAGAAGTTTGGGACCAACGAAAGAGATTTGGTCCAAGAATCATCCAACTTAGCAAAGTTCGTCCATTTTGGTCTTTCTTCGTTTCGACTAGCTTCAAAGTTGATCGAAGCCAAATGTCAAGCATAGATTGATGTAATATGACACAATAAACCATGTGGAGAAGTTTGGGACCAACGAAGAGAGATTTGGTCCAAGAATCATCCAACTTAACCAAGTTCGTCCATTTTGGTCTTTCTTCGTTTCGACTAGCTTCAAAGTTGATCGAAGCCAAATGTCAAGCATAGATTGATGTAATATGACACAATAAACCATGTGGAGAAGTTTGGGACCAACGAAGAGAGATTTGGTCCAAGAATCATCCAACTTAGCCAAGTTCGTCCATTTTGGTCTTTCTTCCTTTCGACTAGCTTCAAAGTTGATCGAAGCCAAATGTCAAGCATAGATTGATGTAATATGACACAATAAACCATGTGGAGAAGTTTGGGACCAACGAAGAGAGATTTGGTCCAAGAATCATCCAACTTACCAAGTTCGTCATTTTGGTCTTTCTTCCTTTCGACTAGCTTCAAAGTTGATCGAAGCCAAATGTCAAGCATAGATTGATGTAATATGACACAATAAACTATGTGGAGAAGTTTGGGACCAACGAAGAGAGATTTGGTCCAAGAATCATCCAACTTAGCCAAGTTCGTCCATTTTGGTCTTTCTTCCTTTCGACTAGCTTCAAAGTTGATTAAAGCCAAATGTCAAGCATAGATTGATGTAATATGACACAATAAACCATGTGGAGAAGTTTGAGACCAACGAAGAGAGATTTGGTCCAAGAATCATCCAACTTAGCCAAGTTCGTCCATTTTGGTCTTTCTTCCGTTCGACTAGCTTCAAATTTGATCGAAGCCAAATGTCAAGCATAGATTGATGTAATATGACACAATAAACCATGTGGAGAAGTTTGAGACCAACGAAGAGAGATTTGGTCCAACTTCGCAAATTTCGTCCATTTTGGTCTTTTTTCGTTTCGACTAGCTTCAAAGTTGATCGAAGCCAAATGTCAAGCATAGATTGATGTAATATGACACAATAAACCATGTGGAGAAGTTTGGGACCAACAAAGAGAGATTTGGTCCAAGAATCATCCAACTTAGCCAAGTTCGTCCATTTTGGTCTTTCTTCCTTTCGACTAGCTTCAAAGTTGATCGAAGCCAAATGTCAAGCATAGATTGATGTAATATGACACAATAAACCATGTGGAGAAGTTTGGGACCAACGAAAGAGATTTGGTCCAAGAATCATCCAACTTAGCAAAGTTCGTCCATTTTGGTCTTTCTTCGTTTCGACTAGCTTCAAAGTTGATCGAAGCCAAATGTCAAGCATAGATTGATGTAATATGACACAATAAACCATGTGGAGAAGTTTGGGACCAACGAAGAGAGATTTGGTCCAAGAATCATCCAACTTAACCAAGTTCGTCCATTTTGGTCTTTCTTCGTTTCGACTAGCTTCAAAGTTGATCGAAGCCAAATGTCAAGCATAGATTGATGTAATATGACACAATAAACTATGTGGAGAAGTTTGGGACCAACGAAGAGAGATTTGGTCCAAGAATCATCCAACTTAGCCAAGTTCGTCCATTTTGGTCTTTCTTCCATTCGACTAGCTTCAAAGTTGATCGAAGCCAAATGTCAAGCATAGATTGATGTAATATGACACAATAAACCATGTGGAGAAGTTTGGGACCAACGAAAGAGATTTGGTCCAAGAATCATCCAACTTAGCAAAGTTCGTCCATTTTGGTCTTTCTTCCTTTCGACTAGCTTCAAAGTTGATTAAAGCCAAATGTCAAGCATAGATTGATGTAATATGACACAATAAACCATGTGGAGAAGTTTGGGACCAACGAAGAGAGATTTGGTCCAAGAATCATCCAACTTCACCAATTTCGTCCATTTTGGTCTTTCTTCGTTTCGACTAGCTTCAAAGTTGATCGAAGCCAAATGTCAAGCATAGATTGATGTAATATGACACAATAAACCATGTGGAGAAGTTTGGGACCAACGAAGAGAGATTTGGTCCAAGAATCATCCAACTTCACCAAGTTCGTCCATTTTGGTCTTTCTTCGTTTCGACTAGCTTCAAAGTTGACCGAAGCCAAATGTCAAGCATAGATTGATGTAATATGACACAATAAACTATGTGGAGAAGTTTGGGACCAACGAAGAGAGATTTGGTCCAACTTCGCAAATTTCGTCCATTTTGGTCTTTCTTCATTTCGACTAGCTTCAAATTTGATCGAAGCCAAATGTCAAGCATAGATTGATGTAATATGACACAATAAACCATGTGGAGAAGTTTGGGACCAACGAAGAGAGATTTGGTCCAAGAATCATCCAACTTAGCCAAGTTCGTCCATTTTGGTCTTTCTTCCTTTCGACTAGCTTCAAAGTTGATCGAAGCCAAATGTCAAGCATAGATTGATGTAATATGACACAATAAACTATGTGGAGAAGTTTGGGACCAACGAAGAGAGATTTGGTCCAAGAATCATCCAACTTAGCAAAGTTCGTCCATTTTGGTCTTTCTTCCTTTCGACTAGCTTCAAAGTTGATCGAAGCCAAATGTCAAGCATAGATTGATGTAATATGACACAATAAACCATGTGGAGAAGTTTGGGACCAACGAAGAGAGATTTGGTCCAAGAATCATCCAACTTAGCAAAGTTCGTCCATTTTGGTCTTTCTTCCTTTCGACTAGCTTCAAATTTGATCGAAGCCAAATGTCAAGCATAGATTGATGTAATATGACACAATAAACCATGTGGAGAAGTTTGGGACCAACGAAGAGAGATTTGGTCCAAGAATCATCCAACTTAGCCAAGTTCGTCCATTTTGGTCTTTCTTCCTTTCGACTAGCTTCAAAGTTGATCGAAGCCAAATGTCAAGCATAGATTGATGTAATATGACACAATAAACTATGTGGAGAAGTTTGGGACCAACGAAGAGAGATTTGGTCCAAGAATCATCCAACTTAGCCAATTTCGTCCATTTTGGTCTTTCTTCGTTTCGACTAGCTTCAAAGTTGATCGAAGCCAAATGTCAAGCATAGATTGATGTAATATGACACAATAAACTATGTGGAGAAGTTTGGGACCAACGAAGAGAGATTTGGTCCAAGAATCATCCAACTTAGCCAAGTTCGTCCATTTTGGTCTTTCTTCCTTTCGACTAGCTTCAAAGTTGATTAAAGCCAAATGTCAAGCATAGATTGATGTAATATGACACAATAAACCATGTGGAGAAGTTTGAGACCAACGAAAAGAGATTTGGTCCAAGAATCATCCAACTTAGCCAAGTTCGTCCATTTTGGTCTTTCTTCGTTTCGACTAGCTTCAAAGTTGATCGAAGCCAAATGTCAAGCATAGATTGATGTAATATGACACAATAAACTATGTGGAGAAGTTTGGGACCAACGAAGAGAGATTTGGTCCAAGAATCATCCAACTTAGCCAAGTTCGTCCATTTTGGTCTTTCTTCCTTTCGACTAGCTTCAAAGTTGATTAAAGCCAAATGTCAAGCATAGATTGATGTAATATGACACAATAAACCATGTGGAGAAGTTTGAGACCAACGAAAAGAGATTTGGTCCAAGAATCATCCAACTTAGCAAAGTTCGTCCATTTTGGTCTTTCTTCCTTTCGACTAGCTTCAAAGTTGATCGAAGCCAAATGTCAAGCATAGATTGATGTAATATGACACAATAAACTATGTGGAGAAGTTTGGGACCAACGAAGAGAGATTTGGTCCAAGAATCATCCAACTTAGCCAAGTTCGTCCATTTTGGTCTTTCTTCGTTTCGACTAGCTTCAAAGTTGATCGAAGCCAAATGTCAAGCATAGATTGATGTAATATGACACAATAAACCATGTGGAGAAGTTTGGAACCAACGAAGAGAGATTTGGTCCAAGAATCATCCAACTTAGCCAAGTTCGTCCATTTTGGTCTTTCTTCCTTTCGACTAGCTTCAAATTTGATCGAAGCCAAATGTCAAGCATAGATTGATGTAATATGACACAATAAACTATGTGGAGAAGTTTGGGACCAACGAAGAGAGATTTGGTCCAAGAATCATCCAACTTAGCAAAGTTCGTCCATTTTGGTCTTTCTTCGTTTCGACTAGCTTCAAAGTTGATCGAAGCCAAATGTCAAGCATAGATTGATGTAATATGACACAATAAACCATGTGGAGAAGTTTGGGACCAACGAAAGGAGATTTGGTCCAAGAATCATCCAACTTAGCCAAGTTCGTCCATTTTGGTCTTTCTTCCTTTCGACTAGCTTCAAAGTTGATCGAAGCCAAATGTCAAGCATAGATTGATGTAATATGACACAATAAACTATGTGGAGAAGTTTGGGACCAACGAAGAGAGATTTGGTCCAAGAATCATCCAACTTCACCAAGTTCGTCCATTTTGGTCTTTCTTCCTTTCGACTAGCTTCAAAGTTGATCGAAGCCAAATGTCAAGCATAGATTGATGTAATATGACACAATAAACCATGTGGAGAAGTTTGAGACCAACGAAAAGAGATTTGGTCCAAGAATCATCCAACTTAGCAAAGTTCGTCCATTTTGGTCTTTCTTCCTTTCGACTAGCTTCAAATTTGATCGAAGCCAAATGTCAAGCATAGATTGATGTAATATGACACAATAAACCATGTGGAGAAGTTTGAGACCAACGAAAAGAGATTTGGTCCAAGAATCATCCAACTTAGCAAAGTTCGTCCATTTTGGTCTTTCTTCCTTTCGACTAGCTTCAAATTTGATCGAAGCCAAATGTCAAGCATAGATTGATGTAATATGACACAATAAACTATGTGGAGAAGTTTGGGACCAACGAAGAGAGATTTGGTCCAAGAATCATCCAACTTAGCCAAGTTCGTCCATTTTGGTCTTTCTTCGTTTCGACTAGCTTCAAATTTGATCGAAGCCAAATGTCAAGCATAGATTGATGTAATATGACACAATAAACCATGTGGAGAAGTTTGGGACCAACGAAGAGAGATTTGGTCCAAGAATCATCCAACTTAGCAAAGTTCGTCCATTTTGGTCTTTCTTCCTTTCGACTAGCTTCAAAGTTGATCGAAGCCAAATGTCAAGCATAGATTGATGTAATATGACACAATAAACTATGTGGAGAAGTTTGGGACCAACGAAGAGAGATTTGGTCCAAGAATCATCCAACTTAGCCAAGTTCGTCCATTTTGGTCTTTCTTCCTTTCGACTAGCTTCAAAGTTGATCGAAGCCAAATGTCAAGCATAGATTGATGTAATATGACACAATAAACCATGTGGAGAAGTTTGAGACCAACGAGATTTGGTCCAAGAATCATCCAACTTAGCAAAGTTCGTCCATTTTGGTCTTTCTTCCTTTCGACTAGCTTCAAATTTGATCGAAGCCAAATGTCAAGCATAGATTGATGTAATATGACACAATAAACTATGTGGAGAAGTTTGGGACCAACGAAGAGAGATTTGGTCCAAGAATCATCCAACTTCACCAAGTTCGTCCATTTTGGTCTTTCTTCCTTTCGACTAGCTTCAAAGTTGATCGAAGCCAAATGTCAAGCATAGATTGATGTAATATGACACAATAAACCATGTGGAGAAGTTTGAGACCAACGAAAAGAGATTTGGTCCAAGAATCATCCAACTTAGCAAAGTTCGTCCATTTTGGTCTTTCTTCCTTTCGACTAGCTTCAAATTTGATCGAAGCCAAATGTCAAGCATAGATTGATGTAATATGACACAATAAACTATGTGGAGAAGTTTGGGACCAACGAAGAGAGATTTGGTCCAAGAATCATCCAACTTAGCCAAGTTCGTCCATTTTGGTCTTTCTTCCTTTCGACTAGCTTCAAAGTTGATCGAAGCCAAATGTCAAGCATAGATTGATGTAATATGACACAATAAACCATGTGGAGAAGTTTGGGACCAACGAAAGAGATTTGGTCCAAGAATCATCCAACTTCACCAAGTTCGTCCATTTTGGTCTTTCTTCCTTTCGACTAGCTTCAAATTTGATCGAAGCCAAATGTCAAGCATAGATTGATGTAATATGACACAATAAACTATGTGGAGAAGTTTGGACCAACGAAGAGAGATTTGGTCCAAGAATCATCCAACTTCACCAATTTCGTCCATTTTGGTCTTTCTTCGTTTCGACTAGCTTCAAAGTTGATCGAAGCCAAATGTCAAGCATAGATTGATGTAATATGACACAATAAACTATGTGGAGAAGTTTGGGACCAACGAAGAGAGATTTGGTCCAAGAATCATCCAACTTCACCAAGTTCGTCCATTTTGGTCTTTCTTCCTTTCGACTAGCTTCAAAGTTGATCGAAGCCAAATGTCAAGCATAGATTGATGTAATATGACACAATAAACCATGTGGAGAAGTTTGGGACCAACGAAAGAGATTTGGTCCAAGAATCATCCAACTTCACCAATTTCGTCCATTTTGGTCTTTCTTCCTTTCGACTAGCTTCAAAGTTGATCGAAGCCAAATGTCAAGCATAGATTGATGTAATATGACACAATAAACCATGTGGAGAAGTTTGGGACCAACGAAGAGAGATTTGGTCCAAGAATCATCCAACTTCACCAAGTTCGTCCATTTTGGTCTTTCTTCGTTTCGACTAGCTTCAAAGTTGATCGAAGCCAAATGTCAAGCATAGATTGATGTAATATGACACAATAAACCATGTGGAGAAGTTTGAGACCAACGAAAAGAGATTTGGTCCAAGAATCATCCAACTTAGCAAAGTTCGTCCATTTTGGTCTTTCTTCCTTTCGACTAGCTTCAAATTTGATCGAAGCCAAATGTCAAGCATAGATTGATGTAATATGACACAATAAACTATGTGGAGAAGTTTGGGACCAACGAAGAGAGATTTGGTCCAAGAATCATCCAACTTAGCCAATTTCGTCCATTTTGGTCTTTCTTCGTTTCGACTAGCTTCAAATTTGATCGAAGCCAAATGTCAAGCATAGATTGATGTAATATGACACAATAAACCATGTGGAGAAGTTTGGGACCAACGAAGAGAGATTTGGTCCAAGAATCATCCAACTTAGCAAAGTTCGTCCATTTTGGTCTTTCTTCCTTTCGACTAGCTTCAAAGTTGATCGAAGCCAAATGTCAAGCATAGATTGATGTAATATGACACAATAAACATGTGGAGAAGTTTGGGACCAACGAAGAGAGATTTGGTCCAAGAATCATCCAACTTAGCCAAGTTCGTCCATTTTGGTCTTTCTTCCTTTCGACTAGCTTCAAAGTTGATCGAAGCCAAATGTCAAGCATAGATTGATGTAATATGACACAATAAACCATGTGGAGAAGTTTGGACCAACGAAAAGAGATTTGGTCCAAGAATCATCCAACTTAGCAAAGTTCGTCCATTTTGGTCTTTCTTCCTTTCGACTAGCTTCAAATTTGATCGAAGCCAAATGTCAAGCATAGATTGATGTAATATGACACAATAAACTATGTGGAGAAGTTTGGGACCAACGAAGAGAGATTTGGTCCAAGAATCATCCAACTTCACCAATTTCGTCCATTTTGGTCTTTCTTCCTTTCGACTAGCTTCAAAGTTGATCGAAGCCAAATGTCAAGCATAGATTGATGTAATATGACACAATAAACTATGTGGAGAAGTTTGAGACCAACGAAAAGAGATTTGGTCCAAGAATCATCCAACTTAGCAAAGTTCGTCCATTTTGGTCTTTCTTCCTTTCGACTAGCTTCAAATTTGATCGAAGCCAAATGTCAAGCATAGATTGATGTAATATGACACAATAAACTATGTGGAGAAGTTTGGGACCAACGAAGAGAGATTTGGTCCAAGAATCATCCAACTTAGCCAAGTTCGTCCATTTTGGTCTTTCTTCCTTTCGACTAGCTTCAAAGTTGATCGAAGCCAAATGTCAAGCATAGATTGATGTAATATGACACAATAAACCATGTGGAGAAGTTTGGGACCAACGAAAGAGATTTGGTCCAAGAATCATCCAACTTCACCAAGTTCGTCCATTTTGGTCTTTCTTCCTTTCGACTAGCTTCAAATTTGATCGAAGCCAAATGTCAAGCATAGATTGATGTAATATGACACAATAAACTATGTGGAGAAGTTTGGACCAACGAAGAGAGATTTGGTCCAAGAATCATCCAACTTCACCAAGTTCGTCCATTTTGGTCTTTCTTCGTTTCGACTAGCTTCAAAGTTGATCGAAGCCAAATGTCAAGCATAGATTGATGTAATATGACACAATAAACTATGTGGAGAAGTTTGGGACCAACGAAGAGAGATTTGGTCCAAGAATCATCCAACTTCACCAAGTTCGTCCATTTTGGTCTTTCTTCCTTTCGACTAGCTTCAAAGTTGATCGAAGCCAAATGTCAAGCATAGATTGATGTAATATGACACAATAAACCATGTGGAGAAGTTTGGGACCAACGAAAGGAGATTTGGTCCAAGAATCATCCAACTTACCAAGTTCGTCCATTTTGGTCTTTCTTCCTTTCGACTAGCTTCAAAGTTGATCGAAGCCAAATGTCAAGCATAGATTGATGTAATATGACACAATAAACCATGTGGAGAAGTTTGGGACCAACGAAGAGAGATTTGGTCCAAGAATCATCCAACTTCACCAAGTTCGTCCATTTTGGTCTTTCTTCGTTTCGACTAGCTTCAAAGTTGATCGAAGCCAAATGTCAAGCATAGATTGATGTAATATGACACAATAAACCATGTGGAGAAGTTTGAGGCCAACGAAAGAGATTTGGTCCAAGAATCATCCAACTTAGCAAAGTTCGTCCATTTTGGTCTTTCTTCCTTTCGACTAGCTTCAAATTTGATCGAAGCCAAATGTCAAGCATAGATTGATGTAATATGACACAATAAACTATGTGGAGAAGTTTGGGACCAACGAAGAGAGATTTGGTCCAAGAATCATCCAACTTAGCCAAGTTCGTCCATTTTGGTCTTTCTTCCTTTCGACTAGCTTCAAAGTTGATCGAAGCCAAATGTCAAGCATAGATTGATGTAATATGACACAATAAACCATGTGGAGAAGTTTGGGACCAACGAAAGGAGATTTGGTCCAAGAATCATCCAACTTACCAAGTTCGTCCATTTTGGTCTTTCTTCCTTTCGACTAGCTTCAAATTTGATCGAAGCCAAATGTCAAGCATAGATTGATGTAATATGACACAATAAACTATGTGGAGAAGTTTGGGACCAACGAAGAGAGATTTGGTCCAAGAATCATCCAACTTACCAAGTTCGTCCATTTTGGTCTTTCTTCGTTTCGACTAGCTTCAAAGTTGATCGAAGCCAAATGTCAAGCATAGATTGATGTAATATGACACAATAAACCATGTGGAGAAGTTTGAGACCAACGAAAAGAGATTTGGTCCAAGAATCATCCAACTTAGCAAAGTTCGTCCATTTTGGTCTTTCTTCTTTCGACTAGCTTCAAATTTGATCGAAGCCAAATGTCAAGCATAGATTGATGTAATATGACACAATAAACTATGTGGAGAAGTTTGGGACCAACGAAGAGAGATTTGGTCCAAGAATCATCCAACTTAGCCAAGTTCGTCCATTTTGGTCTTTCTTCCTTTCGACTAGCTTCAAAGTTGATCGAAGCCAAATGTCAAGCATAGATTGATGTAATATGACACAATAAACCATGTGGAGAAGTTTGGGACCAACGAAAGGAGATTTGGTCCAAGAATCATCCAACTTCACCAAGTTCGTCCATTTTGGTCTTTCTTCCTTTCGACTAGCTTCAAAGTTGATCGAAGCCAAATGTCAAGCATAGATTGATGTAATATGACACAATAAACCATGTGGAGAAGTTTGGGACCAACGAAAGGAGATTTGGTCCAAGAATCATCCAACTTAGCAAAGTTCGTCCATTTTGGTCTTTCTTCCTTTCGACTAGCTTCAAAGTTGATCGAAGCCAAATGTCAAGCATAGATTGATGTAATATGACACAATAAACCATGTGGAGAAGTTTGGGACCAACGAAGAGAGATTTGGTCCAAGAATCATCCAACTTCACCAATTTCGTCCATTTTGGTCTTTCTTCCTTTCGACTAGCTTCAAAGTTGATCGAAGCCAAATGTCAAGCATAGATTGATGTAATATGACACAATAAACTATGTGGAGAAGTTTGGGACAACGAAGAGAGATTTGGTCCAAGAATCATCCAACTTAGCCAAGTTCGTCCATTTTGGTCTTTCTTCCTTTCGACTAGCTTCAAATTTGATCGAAGCCAAATGTCAAGCATAGATTGATGTAATATGACACAATAAACCATGTGGAGAAGTTTGAGACCAACGAAAAGAGATTTGGTCCAAGAATCATCCAACTTAGCAAAGTTCGTCCATTTTGGTCTTTCTTCCTTTCGACTAGCTTCAAATTTGATCGAAGCCAAATGTCAAGCATAGATTGATGTAATATGACACAATAAACCATGTGGAGAAGTTTGAGACCAACGAAGAGAGATTTGGTCCAAAATCATCCAACTTAGGAAAGTTCGTCCATTTTGGTTTTTTCGTTTCGACTAGCTTCAAATTTGATCGAAGCCAAATGTAAGCATAGATTGATGTAATATGACACAATAAACCATGTGGAGAAGTTTGGGACCAACGAAGAGAGATTTGGTCCAAGAATCATCCAACTTAGCAAAGTTCGTCCATTTTGGTCTTTCTTCCTTTCGACTAGCTTCAAAGTTGATTAAAGCCAAATGTCAAGCATAGATTGATGTAATATGACACAATAAACTATGTGGAGAAGTTTGGGACCAACGAAGAGAGATTTGGTCCAAGAATCATCCAACTTAGCCAAGTTCGTCCATTTTGGTCTTTCTTCCTTTCGACTAGCTTCAAATTTGATCGAAGCCAAATGTCAAGCATAGATTGATGTAATATGACACAATAAACCATGTGGAGAAGTTTGGGACCAACGAAAGAGAGATTTTGTCCAAGAATCATCCAACTTAGCAAAGTTCGTCCATTTTGGTCTTTTTTCCTTTCGACTAGCTTCAAATTTGATCGAAGCCAAATGTCAAGCATAGATTGATGTAATATGACACAATAAACTATGTGGAGAAGTTTGGGACAAACGAAGAGAGATTTGGTCCAAGAATCATCCAACTTAGCAAAGTTCGTCCATTTTGGTCTTTCTTCCTTTCGACAAGCTTCAAATTTGATCGAAGCCAAATGTCAAGCATAGATTGATGTAATATGACACAATAAACTATGTGGAGAAGTTTGGGACAAAAAAAGAGAGATTTGGTCCAAGAATCATCCAACTTAGCAAAGTTCGTCCATTTTGGTCTTTCTTCATTTCGACTAGCTTCAAAGTTTATCGAAGCCAAATGTCAAGCATAGATTGATGTAATATGACACAATAAACATGTGGAGAAGTTTGGGACCAACGAAGAGAGATTTGGTCCAAGAATCATCCAACTTACCAAGTTCGTCCATTTTGGTCTTTCTTCGTTTCGACTAGCTTCAAATTTGATCGAACCAAATGTCAAGCATAGATTGATGTAATATGACACAATAAACTATGTGGAGAAGTTTGGGACCAACGAAGAGAGATTTGGTCCAAGAATCATCCAACTTACCAAGTTCGTCCATTTTGGTCTTTCTTCCTTTCGACTAGCTTCAAAGTTGATCGAAGCCAAATGTCAAGCATAGATTGATGTAATATGACACAATAAACCATGTGGAGAAGTTTGAGACCAACGAAAAGAGATTTGGTCCAAGAATCATCCAACTTAGCAAAGTTCGTCCATTTTTGTCTTTCTTCCTTTCGACTAGCTTCAAAGTTGATCGAAGCCAAATGTCAAGCATAGATTGATGTAATATGACACAATAAACCATGTGGAGAAGTTTGGGACCAACGAAGAGAGATTTGGTCCAAGAATCATCCAACTTAGCCAAGTTCGTCCATTTTGGTCTTTCTTCCTTTCGACTAGCTTCAAAGTTGATCGAAGCCAAATGTCAAGCATAGATTGATGTAATATGACACAATAAACTATGTGGAGAAGTTTGGGACCAACGAAGAGAGATTTGGTCCAAGAATCATCCAACTTAGCCAAGTTCGTCCATTTTGGTCTTTCTTCGTTTCGACTAGCTTCAAAGTTGATCGAAGCCAAATGTCAAGCATAGATTGATGTAATATGACACAATAAACCATGTGAGAAGTTTGGGACCAACGAAAGGAGATTTGGTCCAAGAATCATCCAACTTAGTAAATTTCGTCCATTTTGGTCTTTCTTCCTTTCGACTAGCTTCAAATTGATCGAAGCCAAATGTCAAGCATAGATTGATGTAATATGACACAATAAACTATGTGGAGAAGTTTGGGACCAACGAAGAGAGATTTGGTCCAAGAATCATCCAACTTAGCCAAGTTCGTCCATTTTGGTCTTTCTTCGTTTCGACTAGCTTCAAAGTTGATCGAAGCCAAATGTCAAGCATAGATTGATGTAATATGACACAATAAACCATGTGAGAAGTTTGGGACCAACGAAAGAGATTTGGTCCAAGAATCATCCAACTTAGTAAATTTCGTCCATTTTGGTCTTTCTTCCTTTCGACTAGCTTCAAATTGATCGAAGCCAAATGTCAAGCATAGATTGATGTAATATGACACAATAAACCATGTGGAGAAGTTTGGGACCAACGAAGAGAGATTTGGTCCAAGAATCATCCAACTTAGCAAGTTCGTCCATTTTGGTCTTTCTTCCTTTCGACTAGCTTCAAATTTGATCGAAGCCAAATGTCAAGCATAGATTGATGTAATATGACACAATAAACCATGTGGAGAAGTTTGGGACCAACGAAGAGAGATTTGGTCCAAGAATCATCCAACTTAGCCAAGTTCGTCCATTTTGGTCTTTCTTCCTTTCGACTAGCTTCAAAGTTGATCGAAGCCAAATGTCAAGCATAGATTGATGTAATATGACACAATAAACCATGTGGAGAAGTTTGAGACCAACGAAAGAGATTTGGTCCAAGAATCATCCAACTTAGCCAAGTTCGTCCATTTTGGTCTTTCTTCGTTTCGACTAGCTTCAAAGTTGATCGAAGCCAAATGTCAAGCATAGATTGATGTAATATGACACAATAAACCATGTGGAGAAGTTTAGGACCAACGAAAGGAGATTTGGTCCAAGAATCATCCAACTTACCAAGTTCGTCCATTTTGGTCTTTCTTCCTTTCGACTAGCTTCAAATTTGATCGAAGCCAAATGTCAAGCATAGATTGATGTAATATGACACAATAAACTATGTGGAGAAGTTTGGGACCAACGAAGAGAGATTTGGTCCAAGAATCATCCAACTTACCAAGTTCGTCCATTTTGGTCTTTCTTCCTTTCGACTAGCTTCAAAGTTGATCGAAGCCAAATGTCAAGCATAGATTGATGTAATATGACACAATAAACCATGTGGAGAAGTTTGAGACCAACGAAAAGAGATTTGGTCCAAGAATCATCCAACTTAGCAAAGTTCGTCCATTTTGGTCTTTCTTCCTTTCGACTAGCTTCAAAGTTGATCGAAGCCAAATGTCAAGCATAGATTGATGTAATATGACACAATAAACCATGTGGAGAAGTTTGGGACCAACGAAGAGAGATTTGGTCCAAGAATCATCCAACTTAACCAAGTTCGTCCATTTTGGTCTTTCTTCCTTTCGACTAGCTTCAAAGTTGATCGAAGCCAAATGTCAAGCATAGATTGATGTAATATGACACAATAAACTATGTGGAGAAGTTTGGGACCAACGAAGAGAGATTTGGTCCAAGAATCATCCAACTTAGCCAAGTTCGTCCATTTTGGTCTTTCTTCGTTTCGACTAGCTTCAAAGTTGATCGAAGCCAAATGTCAAGCATAGATTGATGTAATATGACACAATAAACCATGTGAGAAGTTTGGGACCAACGAAAGGAGATTTGGTCCAAGAATCATCCAACTTAGCAAATTTCGTCCATTTTGGTCTTTCTTCCTTTCGACTAGCTTCAAATTGATCGAAGCCAAATGTCAAGCATAGATTGATGTAATATGACACAATAAACCATGTGGAGAAGTTTGGGACCAACGAAGAGAGATTTGGTCCAAGAATCATCCAACTTAGCCAAGTTCGTCCATTTTGGTCTTTCTTCGTTTCGACTAGCTTCAAAGTTGATCGAAGCCAAATGTCAAGCATAGATTGATGTAATATGACACAATAAACCATGTGAGAAGTTTGGGACCAACGAAAGGAGATTTGGTCCAAGAATCATCCAACTTAGTAAAGTTCGTCCATTTTGGTCTTTCTTCCTTTCGACTAGCTTCAAATTGATCGAAGCCAAATGTCAAGCATAGATTGATGTAATATGACACAATAAACCATGTGGAGAAGTTTGGGACCAACGAAGAGAGATTTGGTCCAAGAATCATCCAACTTAGCAAGTTCGTCCATTTTGGTCTTTCTTCCTTTCGACTAGCTTCAAATTTGATCGAAGCCAAATGTCAAGCATAGATTGATGTAATATGACACAATAAACCATGTGGAGAAGTTTGGGACCAACGAAGAGAGATTTGGTCCAAGAATCATCCAACTTAGCCAAGTTCGTCCATTTTGGTCTTTCTTCCTTTCGACTAGCTTCAAAGTTGATCGAAGCCAAATGTCAAGCATAGATTGATGTAATATGACACAATAAACCATGTGGAGAAGTTTGAGACCAACGAAAAGAGATTTGGTCCAAGAATCATCCAACTTAGCCAAGTTCGTCCATTTTGGTCTTTCTTCGTTTCGACTAGCTTCAAAGTTGATCGAAGCCAAATGTCAAGCATAGATTGATGTAATATGACACAATAAACCATGTGGAGAAGTTTGGGACCAACGAAAGAGATTTGGTCCAAGAATCATCCAACTTACCAAGTTCGTCCATTTTGGTCTTTCTTCCTTTCGACTAGCTTCAAATTTGATCGAAGCCAAATGTCAAGCATAGATTGATGTAATATGACACAATAAACCATGTGGAGAAGTTTGGGACCAACGAAGAGAGATTTGGTCCAAGAATCATCCAACTTAGCCAAGTTCGTCCATTTTGGTCTTTCTTCCTTTCGACTAGCTTCAAAGTTGATCGAAGCCAAATGTCAAGCATAGATTGATGTAATATGACACAATAAACCATGTGGAGAAGTTTGAGACCAACGAAGAGAGATTTGGTCCAAGAATCATCCAACTTACCAAGTTCGTCCATTTTGGTCTTTCTTCCTTTCGACTAGCTTCAAATTTGATCGAAGCCAAATGTCAAGCATAGATTGATGTAATATGACACAATAAACCATGTGGAGAAGTTTGGGACCAACGAAGAGAGATTTGGTCCAAGAATCATCCAACTTCACCAAGTTCGTCCATTTTGGTCTTTCTTCGTTTCGACTAGCTTCAAAGTTGATCGAAGCCAAATGTCAAGCATAGATTGATGTAATATGACACAATAAACCATGTGGAGAAGTTTGGGACCAACGAAAGGAGATTTGGTCCAAGAATCATCCAACTTAGCAAAGTTCGTCCATTTTGGTCTTTCTTCCTTTCGACTAGCTTCAAAGTTGATCGAAGCCAAATGTCAAGCATAGATTGATGTAATATGACACAATAAACCATGTGGAGAAGTTTGGGACCAACGAAGAGAGATTTGGTCCAAGAATCATCCAACTTCACCAAGTTCGTCCATTTTGGTCTTTCTTCCTTTCGACTAGCTTCAAAGTTGATCGAAGCCAAATGTCAAGCATAGATTGATGTAATATGACACAATAAACTATGTGGAGAAGTTTGGGACCAACGAAGAGAGATTTGGTCCAAGAATCATCCAACTTAGCCAAGTTCGTCCATTTTGGTCTTTCTTCCTTTCGACTAGCTTCAAATTTGATCGAAGCCAAATGTCAAGCATAGATTGATGTAATATGACACAATAAACCATGTGGAGAAGTTTGAGACCAACGAAAAGAGATTTGGTCCAAGAATCATCCAACTTAGCAAAGTTCGTCCATTTTGGTCTTTCTTCCTTTCGACTAGCTTCAAATTTGATCGAAGCCAAATGTCAAGCATAGATTGATGTAATATGACACAATAAACCATGTGGAGAAGTTTGAGACCAACGAAGAGAGATTTGGTCCAAAATCATCCAACTTAGGAAAGTTCGTCCATTTTGGTTTTTTCCTTTCGACTAGCTTCAAATTTGATCGAAGCCAAATGTAAGCATAGATTGATGTAATATGACACAATAAACCATGTGGAGAAGTTTGGGACCAACGAAGAGAGATTTGGTCCAAGAATCATCCAACTTAGCAAAGTTCGTCCATTTTGGTCTTTCTTCCTTTCGACTAGCTTCAAAGTTGATCGAAGCCAAATGTCAAGCATAGATTGATGTAATATGACACAATAAACTATGTGGAGAAGTTTGGGACCAACGAAGAGAGATTTGGTCCAAGAATCATCCAACTTAGCCAAGTTCGTCCATTTTGGTCTTTCTTCCTTTCGACTAGCTTCAAATTTGATCGAAGCCAAATGTCAAGCATAGATTGATGTAATATGACACAATAAACCATGTGGAGAAGTTTGGGACCAACGAAGGAGATTTGTCCAAGAATCATCCAACTTAGCAAAGTTCGTCCATTTTGGTCTTTTTTCCTTTCGACTAGCTTCAAATTTGATCGAAGCCAAATGTCAAGCATAGATTGATGTAATATGACACAATAAACTATGTGGAGAAGTTTGGGACCAACGAAGAGAGATTTGGTCCAAGAATCATCCAACTTAGCAAAGTTCGTCCATTTTGGTCTTTCTTCCTTTCGACTAGCTTCAAATTTGATCGAAGCCAAATGTCAAGCATAGATTGATGTAATATGACACAATAAACTATGTGGAGAAGTTTGGGACCAAAAAAGAGAGATTTGGTCCAAGAATCATCCAACTTAGCAAAGTTCGTCCATTTTGGTCTTTCTTCATTTCGACTAGCTTCAAAGTTTATCGAAGCCAAATGTCAAGCATAGATTGATGTAATATGACACAATAAACCATGTGGAGAAGTTTGGGACCAACGAAGAGAGATTTGGTCCAAGAATCATCCAACTTACCAAGTTCGTCCATTTTGGTCTTTCTTCGTTTCGACTAGCTTCAAATTTGATCGAAGCCAAATGTCAAGCATAGATTGATGTAATATGACACAATAAACTATGTGGAGAAGTTTGGGACCAACGAAGAGAGATTTGGTCCAAGAATCATCCAACTTACCAAGTTCGTCCATTTTGGTCTTTCTTCCTTTCGACTAGCTTCAAAGTTGATCGAAGCCAAATGTCAAGCATAGATTGATGTAATATGACACAATAAACCATGTGGAGAAGTTTGAGACCAACGAAAAGAGATTTGGTCCAAGAATCATCCAACTTAGCAAAGTTCGTCCATTTTGGTCTTTCTTCCTTTCGACTAGCTTCAAAGTTGATCGAAGCCAAATGTCAAGCATAGATTGATGTAATATGACACAATAAACCATGTGGAGAAGTTTGGGACCAACGAAGAGAGATTTGGTCCAAGAATCATCCAACTTAGCCAAGTTCGTCCATTTTGGTCTTTCTTCCTTTCGACTAGCTTCAAAGTTGATCGAAGCCAAATGTCAAGCATAGATTGATGTAATATGACACAATAAACTATGTGGAGAAGTTTGGGACCAACGAAGAGAGATTTGGTCCAAGAATCATCCAACTTAGCCAAGTTCGTCCATTTTGGTCTTTCTTCGTTTCGACTAGCTTCAAAGTTGATCGAAGCCAAATGTCAAGCATAGATTGATGTAATATGACACAATAAACCATGTGAGAAGTTTGGGACCAACGAAAGGAGATTTTGTCCAAGAATCATCCAACTTAGCAAAGTTCGTCCATTTTGGTCTTTCTTCCTTTCGACTAGCTTCAAATTGATCGAAGCCAAATGTCAAGCATAGATTGATGTAATATGACACAATAAACTATGTGGAGAAGTTTGGGACCAACGAAGAGAGATTTGGTCCAAGAATCATCCAACTTAGCCAAGTTCGTCCATTTTGGTCTTTCTTCGTTTCGACTAGCTTCAAAGTTGATCGAAGCCAAATGTCAAGCATAGATTGATGTAATATGACACAATAAACCATGTGAGAAGTTTGGGACCAACGAAAGGAGATTTGGTCCAAGAATCATCCAACTTAGCAAAGTTCGTCCATTTTGGTCTTTCTTCCTTTCGACTAGCTTCAAATTGATCGAAGCCAAATGTCAAGCATAGATTGATGTAATATGACACAATAAACCATGTGGAGAAGTTTGGGACCAACGAAGAGAGATTTGGTCCAAGAATCATCCAACTTAGCCAAGTTCGTCCATTTTGGTCTTTCTTCCTTTCGACTAGCTTCAAAGTTGATCGAAGCCAAATGTCAAGCATAGATTGATGTAATATGACACAATAAACCATGTGGAGAAGTTTGAGACCAACGAAAAGAGATTTGGTCCAAGAATCATCCAACTTAGCCAAGTTCGTCCATTTTGGTCTTTCTTCCTTTCGACTAGCTTCAAAGTTGATCGAAGCCAAATGTCAAGCATAGATTGATGTAATATGACACAATAAACCATGTGGAGAAGTTTGGGACCAACGAAGAGAGATTTGGTCCAAGAATCATCCAACTTAGCCAAGTTCGTCCATTTTGGTCTTTCTTCGTTTCGACTAGCTTCAAAGTTGATCGAAGCCAAATGTCAAGCATAGATTGATGTAATATGACACAATAAACCATGTGGAGAAGTTTGAGACCAACGAAAAGAGATTTGGTCCAAGAATCATCCAACTTAGCCAAGTTCGTCCATTTTGGTCTTTCTTCCTTTCGACTAGCTTCAAAGTTGATCGAAGCCAAATGTCAAGCATAGATTGATGTAATATGACACAATAAACTATGTGGAGAAGTTTGGGACCAACGAAGAGAGATTTGGTCCAAGAATCATCCAACTTAGCAAAGTTCGTCCATTTTGGTCTTTTTCCTTTCGACTAGCTTCAAATTTGATCGAAGCCAAATGTCAAGCATAGATTGATGTAATATGACACAATAAACCATGTGGAGAAGTTTGGGACCAACGAAGAGAGATTTGGTCCAAGAATCATCCAACTTAGCCAAGTTCGTCCATTTTGGTCTTTCTTCGTTTCGACTAGCTTCAAAGTTGATCGAAGCCAAATGTCAAGCATAGATTGATGTAATATGACACAATAAACCATGTGGAGAAGTTTTGACCAACGAAGAGAGATTTGGTCCAAGAATCATCCAACTTAGCCAAGTTCGTCCATTTTGGTCTTTCTTCCTTTCGACTAGCTTCAAAGTTGATCGAAGCCAAATGTCAAGCATAGATTGATGTAATATGACACAATAAACTATGTGGAGAAGTTTGAGACCAACGAAGAGAGATTTGTCCAAGAATCATCCAACTTAACCAAGTTCGTCCATTTTGGTCTTTTTTCCTTTCGACTAACTTCAAATTTGATCGAAGCCAAATGTCAAGCATAGATTGATGTAATATGACACAATAAACCATGTGGAGAAGTTTGAGACCAACGAAGAGAGATTTGGTCCAAGAATCATCCAACTTAGCCAAGTTCGTCCATTTTGGTCTTTCTTCGTTTCGACTAGCTTCAAAGTTGATCGAAGCCAAATGTCAAGCATAGATTGATGTAATATGACACAATAAACCATGTGGAGAAGTTTGGGACCAACGAAGAGAGATTTGGTCCAAGAATCATCCAACTTAGCAAAGTTCGTCCATTTTGGTCTTTCTTCCTTTCGACTAGCTTCAAAGTTGATCGAAGCCAAATGTCAAGCATAGATTGATGTAATATGACACAATAAACCATGTGGAGAAGTTTGGGACCAACGAAGAGAGATTTGGTCCAAGAATCATCCAACTAAGCAAAGTTCGTCCATTTTGGTCTTTCTTCCTTTCGACTAGCTTCAAAGTTGATCGAAGCCAAATGTCAAGCATAGATTGATGTAATATGACACAATAAACCATGTGGAGAAGTTTGGGACCAACGAAGAGAGATTTGGTCCAAGAATCATCCAACTTAGCAAAGTTCGTCCATTTTGGTCTTTCTTCCTTTCGACTAGCTTCAAATTTGATCGAAGCCAAATGTCAAGCATAGATTGATGTAATATGACACAATAAACTATGTGGAGAAGTTTGAGACCAACGAAGAGAGATTTGTCCAAGAATCATCCAACTTAACCAAGTTCGTCCATTTTGGTCTTTTTTCCTTTCGACTAGCTTCAAATTTGATCGAAGCCAAATGTCAAGCATAGATTGATGTAATATGACACAATAAACCATGTGGAGAAGTTTGAGACCAACGAAGAGAGATTTGGTCCAAGAATCATCCAACTTAGCCAAGTTCGTCCATTTTGGTCTTTCTTCGTTTCGACTAGCTTCAAAGTTGATCGAAGCCAAATGTCAAGCATAGATTGATGTAATATGACACAATAAACCATGTGGAGAAGTTTGGGACCAACGAAGAGAGATTTGGTCCAAGAATCATCCAACTTAGCAAAGTTCGTCCATTTTGGTCTTTCTTCCTTTCGACTAGCTTCAAAGTTGATCGAAGCCAAATGTCAAGCATAGATTGATGTAATATGACACAATAAACCATGTGGAGAAGTTTGGGACCAACGAATAGAGATTTGGTCCAAGAATCATCCAACTAAGCAAAGTTCGTCCATTTTGGTCTTTCTTCCTTTCGACTAGCTTCAAAGTTGATCGAAGCCAAATGTCAAGCATAGATTGATGTAATATGACACAATAAACCATGTGGAGAAGTTTGGGACCAACGAAGAGAGATTTGGTCCAAGAATCATCCAACTTAGCAAAGTTCGTCCATTTTGGTCTTTCTTCCTTTCGACTAGCTTCAAATTTGATCGAAGCCAAATGTCAAGCATAGATTGATGTAATATGACACAATAAACTATGTGGAGAAGTTTGAGACCAACGAAGAGAGATTTGTCCAAGAATCATCCAACTTAACCAAGTTCGTCCATTTTGGTCTTTTTCCTTTCGACTAGCTTCAAATTTGATCGAAGCCAAATGTCAAGCATAGATTGATGTAATATGACACAATAAACCATGTGGAGAAGTTTGAGACCAACGAAGAGAGATTTGGTCCAAGAATCATCCAACTTAGCCAAGTTCGTCCATTTTGGTCTTTCTTCGTTTCGACTAGCTTCAAAGTTGATCGAAGCCAAATGTCAAGCATAGATTGATGTAATATGACACAATAAACTATGTGGAGAAGTTTGGGACCAACGAAGAGAGATTTGGTCCAAGAATCATCCAACTTAGCCAAGTTCGTCCATTTTGGTCTTTCTTCCTTTCGACTAGCTTCAAAGTTGATCGAAGCCAAATGTCAAGCATAGATTGATGTAATATGACACAATAAACTATGTGGAGAAGTTTGGGACCAACGAAGAGAGATTTGGTCCAAGAATCATCCAACTTAGCCAAGTTCGTCCATTTTGGTCTTTCTTCCTTTCGACTAGCTTCAAAGTTGATCGAAGCCAAATGTCAAGCATAGATTGATGTAATATGACACAATAAACCATGTGGAGAAGTTTGGGACCAACGAAGAGAGATTTGGTCCAAGAATCATCCAACTAAGCAAAGTTCGTCCATTTTGGTCTTTCTTCCTTTCGACTAGCTTCAAAGTTTATCGAAGCCAAATGTCAAGCATAGATTGATGTAATATGACACAATAAACCATGTGGAGAAGTTTGGGACAAACGAAGAGAGATTTGGTCCAAGAATCATCCAACTTAGCAAAGTTCGTCCATTTTGGTCTTTCTTCCTTTCGACTAGCTTCAAATTTGATCGAAGCCAAATGTCAAGCATAGATTGATGTAATATGACACAATAAACTATGTGGAGAAGTTTGAGACCAACGAAGAGAGATTTGTCCAAGAATCATCCAACTTAACCAAGTTCGTCCATTTTGGTCTTTCTTCCTTTCGACTAGCTTCAAATTTGATCGAAGCCAAATGTCAAGCATAGATTGATGTAATATGACACAATAAACCATGTGGAGAAGTTTGAGACCAACGAAGAGAGATTTGGTCCAAGAATCATCCAACTTAGCCAAGTTCGTCCATTTTGGTCTTTCTTCGTTTCGACTAGCTTCAAAGTTGATCGAAGCCAAATGTCAAGCATAGATTGATGTAATATGACACAATAAACTATGTGGAGAAGTTTGGGACCAACGAAGAGAGATTTGGTCCAAGAATCATCCAACTTAGCCAAGTTCGTCCATTTTGGTCTTTCTTCCTTTCGACTAGCTTCAAAGTTGATCGAAGCCAAATGTCAAGCATAGATTGATGTAATATGACACAATAAACTATGTGGAGAAGTTTGGGACCAACGAAGAGAGATTTGGTCCAAGAATCATCCAACTTAGCCAAGTTCGTCCATTTTGGTCTTTCTTCCTTTCGACTAGCTTCAAAGTTGATCGAAGCCAAATGTCAAGCATAGATTGATGTAATATGACACAATAAACTATGTGGAGAAGTTTGGGACCAACGAAGAGAGATTTGGTCCAAGAATCATCCAACTAAGCAAAGTTCGTCCATTTTGGTCTTTCTTCCTTTCGACTAGCTTCAAAGTTTATCGAAGCCAAATGTCAAGCATAGATTGATGTAATATGACACAATAAACCATGTGGAGAAGTTTGGGACAAACGAAGAGAGATTTGGTCCAAGAATCATCCAACTTAGCAAAGTTCGTCCATTTTGGTCTTTCTTCCTTTCGACTAGCTTCAAATTTGATCGAAGCCAAATGTCAAGCATAGATTGATGTAATATGACACAATAAACTATGTGGAGAAGTTTGAGACCAACGAAGAGAGATTGGTCCAAGAATCATCCAACTTAACCAAGTTCGTCCATTTTGGTCTTTTTTCCTTTCGACTAGCTTCAAATTTGATCGAAGCCAAATGTCAAGCATAGATTGATGTAATATGACACAATAAACCATGTGGAGAAGTTTGAGACCAACGAAGAGAGATTTGGTCCAAGAATCATCCAACTTAGCCAAGTTCGTCCATTTTGGTCTTTCTTCGTTTCGACTAGCTTCAAAGTTGATCGAAGCCAAATGTCAAGCATAGATTGATGTAATATGACACAATAAACTATGTGGAGAAGTTTGGGACCAACGAAGAGAGATTTGGTCCAAGAATCATCCAACTTAGCCAAGTTCGTCCATTTTGGTCTTTCTTCCTTTCGACTAGCTTCAAAGTTGATCGAAGCCAAATGTCAAGCATAGATTGATGTAATATGACACAATAAACTATGTGGAGAAGTTTGGGACCAACGAAGAGAGATTTGGTCCAAGAATCATCCAACTTAGCCAAGTTCGTCCATTTTGGTCTTTCTTCCTTTCGACTAGCTTCAAAGTTGATCGAAGCCAAATGTCAAGCATAGATTGATGTAATATGACACAATAAACTATGTGGAGAAGTTTGGGACCAACGAAGAGAGATTTGGTCCAAGAATCATCCAACTTAGCAAAGTTCGTCCATTTTGGTCTTTCTTCCTTTCGACTAGCTTCAAAGTTGATCGAAGCCAAATGTCAAGCATAGATTGATGTAATATGACACAATAAACTATGTGGAGAAGTTTGAGACCAACGAAGAGAGATTTGTCCAAGAATCATCCAACTTAACCAAGTTCGTCCATTTTGGTCTTTTCTCCTTTCGACTAGCTTCAAATTTGATCGAAGCCAAATGTCAAGCATAGATTGATGTAATATGACACAATAAACCATGTGGAGAAGTTTGGGACCAACGAAGAGAGATTTGGTCCAAGAATCATCCAACTTAGCAAAGTTCGTCCATTTTGGTCTTTTTTCCTTTCGACTAGCTTCAAATTTGATCGAAGCCAAATGTCAAGCATAGATTGATGTAATATGACACAATAAACCATGTGGAGAAGTTTGGGACCAACGAAGAGAGATTTGGTCCAAGAATCATCCAACTTAGCCAAGTTCGTCCATTTTGGTCTTTCTTCGTTTCGACTAGCTTCAAAGTTGATCGAAGCCAAATGTCAAGCATAGATTGATGTAATATGACACAATAAACCATGTGGAGAAGTTTGAGACCAACGAAAAGAGATTTGGTCCAAGAATCATCCAACTTAGCCAAGTTCGTCCATTTTGGTCTTTCTTCCTTTCGACTAGCTTCAAAGTTGATCGAAGCCAAATGTCAAGCATAGATTGATGTAATATGACACAATAAACTATGTGGAGAAGTTTGGGACCAACGAAGAGAGATTTGGTCCAAGAATCATCCAACTTAGCAAAGTTCGTCCATTTTGGTCTTTTTTCCTTTCGACTAGCTTCAAATTTGATCGAAGCCAAATGTCAAGCATAGATTGATGTAATATGACACAATAAACCATGTGGAGAAGTTTGGGACCAACGAAGAGAGATTTGGTCCAAGAATCATCCAACTTAGCCAAGTTCGTCCATTTTGGTCTTTCTTCCTTTCGACTAGCTTCAAATTTGATCGAAGCCAAATGTCAAGCATAGATTGATGTAATATGACACAATAAACTATGTGGAGAAGTTTGGGACAAACGAAGAGAGATTTGGTCCAAGAATCATCCAACTTAGCCAAGTTCGTCCATTTTGGTCTTTCTTCCTTTCGACTAGCTTCAAAGTTGATCGAAGCCAAATGTCAAGCATAGATTGATGTAATATGACACAATAAACCATGTGGAGAAGTTTGAGACCAACGAAAAGAGATTTGGTCCAAGAATCATCCAACTTAGCCAAGTTCGTCCATTTTGGTCTTTCTTCGTTTCGACTAGCTTCAAAGTTGATCGAAGCCAAATGTCAAGCATAGATTGATGTAATATGACACAATAAACCATGTGGAGAAGTTTTGACCAACGAAGAGAGATTTGGTCCAAGAATCATCCAACTTAGCCAAGTTCGTCCATTTTGGTCTTTCTTCCTTTCGACTAGCTTCAAAGTTGATCGAAGCCAAATGTCAAGCATAGATTGATGTAATATGACACAATAAACTATGTGGAGAAGTTTGAGACCAACGAAGAGAGATTTGTCCAAGAATCATCCAACTTAACCAAGTTCGTCCATTTTGGTCTTTTTTCCTTTCGACTAACTTCCAATTTGATCGAAGCCAAATGTCAAGCATAGATTGATGTAATATGACACAATAAACCATGTGGATAAGTTTGAGACCAACGAAGAGAGATTTGGTCCAAGAATCATCCAACTTCGCCAATTTCGTCCATTTTGGTCTTTCTTCGTTTCGACTAGCTTCAAAGTTGATCGAAGCCAAATGTCAAGCATAGATTGATGTAATATGACACAATAAACCATGTGGAGAAGTTTGGGACCAACGAAGAGAGATTTGGTCCAAGAATCATCCAACTTAGCAAAGTTCGTCCATTTTGGTCTTTCTTCCTTTCGACTAGCTTCAAAGTTGATCGAAGCCAAATGTCAAGCATAGATTGATGTAATATGACACAATAAACCATGTGGAGAAGTTTGGGACCAACGAATAGAGATTTGGTCCAAGAATCATCCAACTAAGCAAAGTTCGTCCATTTTGGTCTTTCTTCCTTTCGACTAGCTTCAAAGTTGATCGAAGCCAAATGTCAAGCATAGATTGATGTAATATGACACAATAAACCATGTGGAGAAGTTTGGGACAAACGAAGAGAGATTTGGTCCAAGAATCATCCAACTTAGCAAAGTTCGTCCATTTTGGTCTTTCTTCCTTTCGACTAGCTTCAAATTTGATCGAACCCAAATGTCAAGCATAGATTGATGTAATATGACACAATAAACTATGTGGAGAAGTTTGAGACCAACGAAGAGAGATTTGTCCAAGAATCATCCAACTTAACCAAGTTCGTCCATTTTGGTCTTTTTTCCTTTCGACTAACTTCAATTTGATCGAAGCCAAATGTCAAGCATAGATTGATGTAATATGACACAATAAACCATGTGGATAAGTTTGAGACCAACGAAGAGAGATTTGGTCCAAGAATCATCCAACTTCGGCAATTTCGTCCATTTTGGTCTTTCTTCGTTTCGACTAGCTTCAAAGTTGATCGAAGCCAAATGTCAAGCATAGATTGATGTAATATGACACAATAAACTATGTGGAGAAGTTTGGGACCAACGAAGAGAGATTTGGTCCAAGAATCATCCAACTTAACCAAGTTCGTCCATTTTGGTCTTTTTTCCTTTCGACTAGCTTCAAATTTGATCGAAGCCAAATGTCAAGCATAGATTGATGTAATATGACACAATAAACCATGTGGAGAAGTTTGGGACCAACGAAGAGAGATTTGGTCCAAGAATCATCCAACTTAGCAAAGTTCGTCCATTTTGGTCTTTCTTCATTTCGACTAGCTTCAAAGTTGATCGAAGCCAAATGTCAAGCATAGATTGATGTAATATGACACAATAAACCATGTGGAGAAGTTTGGGACAAACGAAGAGAGATTTGGTCCAAGAATCATCCAACTTAGCAAAGTTCGTCCATTTTGGTCTTTCTTCCTTTCGACTAGCTTCAAATTTGATCGAACCCAAATGTCAAGCATAGATTGATGTAATATGACACAATAAACTATGTGGAGAAGTTTGAGACCAACGAAGAGAGATTGTGTCCAAGAATCATCCAACTTAACCAAGTTCGTCCATTTTGGTCTTTCTCCTTTCGACTAGCTTCAAATTTGATCGAAGCCAAATGTCAAGCATAGATTGATGTAATATGACACAATAAACCATGTGGAGAAGTTTGGGACCAACGAAGAGAGATTTGGTCCAAGAATCATCCAACTTAGCAAAGTTCGTCCATTTTGGTCTTTTTCCTTTCGACTAGCTTCAAATTTGATCGAAGCCAAATGTCAAGCATAGATTGATGTAATATGACACAATAAACCATGTGGAGAAGTTTGAGACCAACGAAAAGAGATTTGGTCCAAGAATCATCCAACTTAGCCAAGTTCGTCCATTTTGGTCTTTCTTCCTTTCGACTAGCTTCAAAGTTGATCGAAGCCAAATGTCAAGCATAGATTGATGTAATATGACACAATAAACTATGTGGAGAAGTTTGGGACCAACGAAGAGAGATTTGGTCCAAGAATCATCCAACTTAGCAAAGTTCGTCCATTTTGGTCTTTTTCCTTTCGACTAGCTTCAAATTTGATCGAAGCCAAATGTCAAGCATAGATTGATGTAATATGACACAATAAACTATGTGGAGAAGTTTGAGACCAACGAAGAGAGATTTGGTCCAAGAATCATCCAACTTAACCAAGTTCGTCCATTTTGGTCTTTTTTCCTTTCGACTAGCTTCAAATTTGATCGAAGCCAAATGTCAAGCATAGATTGATGTAATATGACACAATAAACCATGTGGAGAAGTTTGGGACCAACGAAGAGAGATTTGGTCCAAGAATCATCCAACTTAGCAAAGTTCGTCCATTTTGGTCTTTTTTCCTTTCGACTAGCTTCAAATTTGATCGAAGCCAAATGTCAAGCATAGATTGATGTAATATGACACAATAAACTATGTGGAGAAGTTTGGGACCAACGAAGAGAGATTTGGTCAAGAATCATCCAACTTAGCCAAGTTCGTCCATTTTGGTCTTTCTTCCTTTCGACTAGCTTCAAATTTGATCGAAGCCAAATGTCAAGCATAGATTGATGTAATATGACACAATAAACTATGTGGAGAAGTTTGGGACAAACGAAGAGAGATTTGGTCCAAGAATCATCCAACTTAGCCAAGTTCGTCCATTTTGGTCTTTCTTCCTTTCGACTAGCTTCAAAGTTGATCGAAGCCAAATGTCAAGCATAGATTGATGTAATATGACACAATAAACCATGTGGAGAAGTTTGAGACCAACGAAAAGAGATTTGGTCCAAGAATCATCCAACTTAGCCAAGTTCGTCCATTTTGGTCTTTCTTTGTTTCGACTAGCTTCAAAGTTGATCGAAGCCAAATGTCAAGCATAGATTGATGTAATATGACACAATAAACCATGTGGAGAAGTTTTTGACCAACGAAGAGAGATTTGGTCCAAGAATCATCCAACTTAGCCAAGTTCGTCCATTTTGGTCTTTCTTCCTTTCGACTAGCTTCAAAGTTGATCGAAGCCAAATGTCAAGCATAGATTGATGTAATATGACACAATAAACTATGTGGAGAAGTTTGAGACCAACGAAGAGAGATTTGTCCAAGAATCATCCAACTTAACCAAGTTCGTCCATTTTGGTCTTTTTTCCTTTCGACTAACTTCCAATTTGATCGAAGCCAAATGTCAAGCATAGATTGATGTAATATGACACAATAAACCATGTGGAGAAGTTTGAGACCAACGAAGAGAGATTTGGTCCAAGAATCATCCAACTTAGCCAAGTTCGTCCATTTTGGTCTTTCTTCGTTTCGACTAGCTTCAAAGTTGATCGAAGCCAAATGTCAAGCATAGATTGATGTAATATGACACAATAAACCATGTGGAGAAGTTTGGGACCAACGAATAGAGATTTGGTCCAAGAATCATCCAACTTAGCAAAGTTCGTCCATTTTGGTCTTTCTTCCTTTCGACTAGCTTCAAATTTGATCGAAGCCAAATGTCAAGCATAGATTGATGTAATATGACACAATAAACTATGTGGAGAAGTTTGAGACCAACGAAGAGAGATTTGGTCCAAGAATCATCCAACTTAACCAAGTTCGTCCATTTTGGTCTTTTTTCCTTTCGACTAGCTTCAAATTTGATCGAAGCCAAATGTCAAGCATAGATTGATGTAATATGACACAATAAACCATGTGGAGAAGTTTGGGACCAACGAAGAGAGATTTGGTCCAAGAATCATCCAACTTAGCAAAGTTCGTCCATTTTGGTCTTTTTTCCTTTCGACTAGCTTCAAATTTGATCGAAGCCAAATGTCAAGCATAGATTGATGTAATATGACACAATAAACTATGTGGAGAAGTTTGGGACCAACGAAGAGAGATTTGGTCAAGAATCATCCAACTTAGCCAAGTTCGTCCATTTTGGTCTTTCTTCCTTTCGACTAGCTTCAAATTTGATCGAAGCCAAATGTCAAGCATAGATTGATGTAATATGACACAATAAACTATGTGGAGAAGTTTGGGACCAACGAAGAGAGATTTGGTCCAAGAATCATCCAACTTAGCCAAGTTCGTCCATTTTGGTCTTTCTTCCTTTCGACTAGCTTCAAAGTTGATCGAAGCCAAATGTCAAGCATAGATTGATGTAATATGACACAATAAACCATGTGGAGAAGTTTGAGAACAACGAAAAGAGATTTGGTCCAAGAATCATCCAACTTAGCCAAGTTCGTCCATTTTGGTCTTTCTTTGTTTCGACTAGCTTCAAAGTTGATCGAAGCCAAATGTCAAGCATAGATTGATGTAATATGACACAATAAACCATGTGGAGAAGTTTTTGAATAACGAAGAGAGATTTGGTCCAAGAATCATCCAACTTAGCCAAGTTCGTCCATTTTGGTCTTTCTTCCTTTCGACTAGCTTCAAAGTTGATCGAAGCCAAATGTCAAGCATAGATTGATGTAATATGACACAATAAACTATGTGGAGAAGTTTGAGACAAACGAAGAGAGATTTGTCCAAGAATCATCCAACTTAACCAAGTTCGTCCATTTTGGTCTTTTTTCCTTTCGACTAACTTCAATTTGATCGAAGCCAAATGTCAAGCATAGATTGATGTAATATGACACAATAAACCATGTGGAGAAGTTTGAGACCAACGAAGAGAGATTTGGTCCAAGAATCATCCAACTTCGCCAAGTTCGTCCATTTTGGTCTTTCTTCGTTTCGACTAGCTTCAAAGTTGATCGAAGCCAAATGTCAAGCATAGATTGATGTAATATGACACAATAAACCATGTGGAGAAGTTTGGGACCAACGAATAGAGATTTGGTCCAAGAATCATCCAACTTAGCAAAGTTCGTCCATTTTGGTCTTTCTTCCTTTCGACTAGCTTCAAAGTTAATCGAAGCCAAATGTCAAGCATAGATTGATGTAATATGACACAATAAACCATGTGGAGAAGTTTGGGACCAACGAAGAGAGATTTGGTCCAAGAATCATCCAACTAAGCAAAGTTCGTCCATTTTGGTCTTTCTTCCTTTCGACTAGCTTCAAAGTTGATCGAAGCCAAATGTCAAGCATAGATTGATGTAATATGACACAATAAACCATGTGGAGAAGTTTGGGACCAACGAAGAGAGATTTGGTCCAAGAATCATCCAACTTAGCCAAGTTCGTCCATTTTGGTCTTTCTTCCTTTCGACTAGCTTCAAAGTTGATCGAAGCCAAATGTCAAGCATAGATTGATGTAATATGACACAATAAACTATGTGGAGAAGTTTGGAACCAACGAAGAGAGATTTGGTCCAAGAATCATCCAACTTAGCCAAGTTCGTCCATTTTGGTCTTTCTTCCTTTCGACTAGCTTCAAAGTTGATCGAAGCCAAATGTCAAGCATAGATTGATGTAATATGACACAATAAACTATGTGGAGAAGTTTGGGACCAACGAAGAGAGATTTGGTCCAAGAATCATCCAACTTAGCCAAGTTCGTCCATTTTGGTCTTTCTTCCTTTCGACTAGCTTCAAAGTTGATCGAAGCCAAATGTCAAGCATAGATTGATGTAATATGACACAATAAACTATGTGGAGAAGTTTGAGACCAACGAAGAGAGATTTGGTCCAAGAATCATCCAACTTAACCAAGTTCGTCCATTTTGGTCTTTTTTCCTTTCGACTAGCTTCAAATTTGATCGAAGCCAAATGTCAAGCATAGATTGATGTAATATGACACAATAAACCATGTGGAGAAGTTTGAGACCAACGAAGAGAGATTTGGTCCAAGAATCATCCAACTTCGCCAAGTTCGTCCATTTTGGTCTTTCTTCGTTTCGACTAGCTTCAAAGTTGATCGAAGCCAAATGTCAAGCATAGATTGATGTAATATGACACAATAAACTATGTGGAGAAGTTTGGAACCAACGAAGAGAGATTTGGTCCAAGAATCATCCAACTTAGCACAGTTCGTCCATTTTGGTCTTTCTTCCTTTCGACTAGCTTCAAAGTTTATCGAAGCCAAATGTCAAGCATAGATTGATGTAATATGACACAATAAACTATGTGGAGAAGTTTGGGACCAACGAAGAGAGATTTGGTCCAAGAATCATCCAACTTAGCAAAGTTCGTCCATTTTGGTCTTTCTTCCTTTCGACTAGCTTCAAATTTGATCGAAGCCAAATGTCAAGCATAGATTGATGTAATATGACACAATAAACTATGTGGAGAAGTTTGAGACCAACGAAGAGAGATTTGTCCAAGAATCATCCAACTTAACCAAGTTCGTCCATTTTGGTCTTTCTTCATTTCGACTAGCTTCAAAGTTGATCGAAGCCAAATGTCAAGCATAGATTGATGTAATATGACACAATAAACCATGTGGAGAAGTTTGGGACAAACGAAGAGAGATTTGGTCCAAGAATCATCCAACTTAGCAAAGTTCGTCCATTTTGGTCTTTCTTCCTTTCGACTAGCTTCAAATTTGATCGAAGCCAAATGTCAAGCATAGATTGATGTAATATGACACAATAAACTATGTGGAGAAGTTTGAGACCAACGAAGAGAGATTGTGTCCAAGAATCATCCAACTTAACCAAGTTCGTCCATTTTGGTCTTTTCTCCTTTCGACTAACTTCAAATTTGATCGAAGCCAAATGTCAAGCATAGATTGATGTAATATGACACAATAAACCATGTGGAGAAGTTTGGGACCAACGAAGAGAGATTTGGTCCAAGAATCATCCAACTAAGCAAAGTTCGTCCATTTTGGTCTTTCTTCCTTTCGACTAGCTTCAAAGTTGATCGAAGCCAAATGTCAAGCATAGATTGATGTAATATGACACAATAAACCATGTGGAGAAGTTTGGGACCAACGAAGAGAGATTTGGTCCAAGAATCATCCAACTTAGCCAAGTTCGTCCATTTTGGTCTTTCTTCCTTTCGACTAGCTTCAAAGTTGATCGAAGCCAAATGTCAAGCATAGATTGATGTAATATGACACAATAAACTATGTGGAGAAGTTTGGAACCAACGAAGAGAGATTTGGTCCAAGAATCATCCAACTTAGCCAAGTTCGTCCATTTTGGTCTTTCTTCCTTTCGACTAGCTTCAAAGTTGATCGAAGCCAAATGTCAAGCATAGATTGATGTAATATGACACAATAAACTATGTGGAGAAGTTTGGGACCAACGAAGAGAGATTTGGTCCAAGAATCATCCAACTTAGCCAAGTTCGTCCATTTTGGTCTTTCTTCCTTTCGACTAGCTTCAAAGTTGATCGAAGCCAAATGTCAAGCATAGATTGATGTAATATGACACAATAAACTATGTGGAGAAGTTTGAGACCAACGAAGAGAGATTTGTCCAAGAATCATCCAACTTAACCAAGTTCGTCCATTTTGGTCTTTTTTCCTTTCGACTAACTTCCAATTTGATCGAAGCCAAATGTCAAGCATAGATTGATGTAATATGACACAATAAACCATGTGGAGAAGTTTGAGACCAACGAAGAGAGATTTGGTCCAAGAATCATCCAACTTAGCCAAGTTCGTCCATTTTGGTCTTTCTTCGTTTCGACTAGCTTCAAAGTTGATCGAAGCCAAATGTCAAGCATAGATTGATGTAATATGACACAATAAACTATGTGGAGAAGTTTGGAACCAACGAAGAGAGATTTGGTCCAAGAATCATCCAACTTAGCACAGTTCGTCCATTTTGGTCTTTCTTCCTTTCGACTAGCTTCAAAATTTATCGAAGCCAAATGTCAAGCATAGATTGATGTAATATGACACAATAAACTATGTGGAGAAGTTTGGGACCAACGAAGAGAGATTTGGTCCAAGAATCATCCAACTTAGCAAAGTTCGTCCATTTTGGTCTTTCTTCCTTTCGACTAGCTTCAAATTTGATCGAAGCCAAATGTCAAGCATAGATTGATGTAATATGACACAATAAACTATGTGGAGAAGTTTGAGACCAACGAAGAGAGATTTGTCCAAGAATCATCCAACTTAACCAAGTTCGTCCATTTTGGTCTTTCTTCCTTTCGACTAGCTTCAAAGTTGATCGAAGCCAAATGTCAAGCATAGATTGATGTAATATGACACAATAAACCATGTGGAGAAGTTTGGGACAAACGAAGAGAGATTTGGTCCAAGAATCATCCAACTTAGCAAAGTTCGTCCATTTTGGTCTTTCTTCCTTTCGACTAGCTTCAAATTTGATCGAAGCCAAATGTCAAGCATAGATTGATGTAATATGACACAATAAACTATGTGGAGAAGTTTGAGACCAACGAAGAGAGATTTGTCCAAGAATCATCCAACTTAACCAAGTTCGTCCATTTTGGTCTTTCTCCTTTCGACTAGCTTCAAATTTGATCGAAGCCAAATGTCAAGCATAGATTGATGTAATATGACACAATAAACCATGTGGAGAAGTTTGGGACCAACGAAGAGAGATTTGGTCCAAGAATCATCCAACTTAGCAAAGTTCGTCCATTTTGGTCTTTTTTCCTTTCGACTAGCTTCAAATTTGATCGAAGCCAAATGTCAAGCATAGATTGATGTAATATGACACAATAAACTATGTGGAGAAGTTTGGGACCAACGAAGAGAGATTTGGTCCAAGAATCATCCAACTTAGCCAAGTTCGTCCATTTTGGTCTTTCTTCCTTTCGACTAGCTTCAAAGTTGATCGAAGCCAAATGTCAAGCATAGATTGATGTAATATGACACAATAAACTATGTGGAGAAGTTTGGGACCAACGAAGAGAGATTTGGTCCAAGAATCATCCAACTTAGCCAAGTTCGTCCATTTTGGTCTTTCTTCCTTTCGACTAGCTTCAAAGTTGATCGAAGCCAAATGTCAAGCATAGATTGATGTAATATGACACAATAAACTATGTGGAGAAGTTTGGGACCAACGAAGAGAGATTTGGTCCAAGAATCATCCAACTTAGCAAGTTCGTCCATTTTGGTCTTTCTTCCTTTCGACTAGCTTCAAAGTTTATCGAAGCCAAATGTCAAGCATAGATTGATGTAATATGACACAATAAACCATGTGGAGAAGTTTGGGACCAACGAAGAGAGATTTGGTCCAAGAATCATCCAACTTAACCAAGTTCGTCCATTTTGGTCTTTTTTCCTTTCGACTAGCTTCAAATTTGATCGAAGCCAAATGTCAAGCATAGATTGATGTAATATGACACAATAAACCATGTGGAGAAGTTTGGGACCAACGAAGAGAGATTTGGTCCAAGAATCATCCAACTTAGCAAAGTTCGTCCATTTTGGTCTTTTTTCATTTCGACTAGCTTCAAAGTTGATCGAAGCCAAATGTCAAGCATAGATTGATGTAATATGACACAATAAACCATGTGGAGAAGTTTGGGACAAACGAAGAGAGATTTGGTCCAAGAATCATCCAACTTAGACAAGTTCGTCCATTTTGGTCTTTCTTCCTTTCGACTAGCTTCAAAGTTGATCGAAGCCAAATGTCAAGCATAGATTGATGTAATATGACACAATAAACTATGTGGAGAAGTTTGGGACCAACGAAGAGAGATTTGGTCCAAGAATCATCCAACTTAGACAAGTTCGTCCATTTTGGTCTTTCTTCCTTTCGACTAGCTTCAAAGTTGATCGAAGCCAAATGTCAAGCATAGATTGATGTAATATGACACAATAAACTATGTGGAGAAGTTTGGGACCAACGAAGAGAGATTTGGTCCAAAAATCATCCAACTTAGCAAAGTTCGTCCATTTTGGTCTTTCTTCCTTTCGACTAGCTTCAAAGTTGATCGAAGCCAAATGTCAAGCATAGATTGATGTAATATGACAAATAAACTATGTGGAGAAGTTTGGGACCAACGAAGAGAGATTTGGTCCAAGAATCATCCAACTTAACCAAGTTCGTCCATTTTGGTCTTTTTTCCTTTCGACTAAGTTCAATTTGATCGAAGCCAAATGTCAAGCATAGATTGATGTAATATGACACAATAAACCATGTGGAGAAGTTTGGGACCAACGAAGAGAGATTTGGTCCAAGAATCATCCAACTTAGCAAAGTTCGTCCATTTTGGTCTTTCTTCCTTTCGACTAGCTTCAAATTTGATCGAACCCAAATGTCAAGCATAGATTGATGTAATATGACACAATAAACTATGTGGAGAAGTTTGAGACCAACGAAGAGAGATTGTGTCCAAGAATCATCCAACTTAACCAAGTTCGTCCATTTTGGTCTTTTTCCTTTCGACTAACTTCAAATTTGATCGAAGCCAAATGTCAAGCATAGATTGATGTAATATGACACAATAAACCATGTGGAGAAGTTTGGAACCAACGAAGAGAGATTTGGTCCAAGAATCATCCAACTTAGCAAAGTTCGTCCATTTTGGTCTTTCTTCCTTTCGACTAGCTTCAAAGTTGATCGAAGCCAAATGTCAAGCATAGATTGATGTAATATGACACAATAAACCATGTGGAGAAGTTTGGGACCAACGAAGAGAGATTTGGTCCAAGAATCATCCAACTTAGCAAAGTTCGTCCATTTTGGTCTTTCTTCATTTCGACTAGCTTCAAAGTTGATCGAAGCCAAATGTCAAGCATAGATTGATGTAATATGACACAATAAACCATGTGGAGAAGTTTGGGACAAACGAAGAGAGATTTGGTCCAAGAATCATCCAACTTAGCAAAGTTCGTCCATTTTGGTCTTTCTTCCTTTCGACTAGCTTCAAATTTGATCGAAGCCAAATGTCAAGCATAGATTGATGTAATATGACACAATAAACTATGTGGAGAAGTTTGAGACCAACGAAGAGAGATTTGTCCAAGAATCATCCAACTTAACCAAGTTCGTCCATTTTGGTCTTTTTTCCTTTCGACTAACTTCCAATTTGATCGAAGCCAAATGTCAAGCATAGATTGATGTAATATGACACAATAAACCATGTGGAGAAGTTTGGGACCAACGAAGAGAGATTTGGTCCAAGAATCATCCAACTTAGCAAAGTTCGTCCATTTTGGTCTTTCTTCCTTTCGACTAGCTTCAAAGTTAATCGAAGCCAAATGTCAAGCATAGATTGATGTAATATGACACAATAAACCATGTGGAGAAGTTTGGGACCAACGAAGAGAGATTTGGTCCAAGAATCATCCAACTTAGCAAAGTTCGTCCATTTTGGTCTTTCTTCCTTTCGACTAGCTTCAAAGTTGATCGAAGCCAAATGTCAAGCATAGATTGATGTAATATGACACAATAAACTATGTGGAGAAGTTTGGGACCAACGAAGAGAGATTTGGTCCAAGAATCATCCAACTTCGCCAAGTTCGTCCATTTTGGTCTTTCTTCGTTTCGACTAGCTTCAAAGTTGATCGAAGCCAAATGTCAAGCATAGATTGATGTAATATGACACAATAAACTATGTGGAGAAGTTTGGGACCAACGAAGAGAGATTTGGTCCAAGAATCATCCAACTTAGCCAAGTTCGTCCATTTTGGTCTTTCTTCCTTTCGACTAGCTTCAAAGTTGATCGAAGCCAAATGTCAAGCATAGATTGATGTAATATGACACAATAAACTATGTGGAGAAGTTTAGGACCAACGAAGAGAGATTTGGTCAAAGAATCATCCAACTTAGACAAGTTCGTCCATTTTGGTCTTTCTTCCTTTCGACTAGCTTCAAAGTTGATCGAAGCCAAATGTCAAGCATAGATTGATGTAATATGACACAATAAACTATGTGGAGAAGTTTGGGACCAACGAAGAGAGATTTGGTCAAAGAATCATCCAACTTAGACAAGTTCGTCCATTTTGGTCTTTCTTCCTTTCGACTAGCTTCAAAGTTGATCGAAGCCAAATGTCAAGCATAGATTGATGTAATATGACACAATAAACTATGTGGAGAAGTTTGGGACCAACGAAGAGAGATTTGGTCCAAGAATCATCCAACTTAGCAAAGTTCGTCCATTTTGGTCTTTCTTCCTTTCGACTAGCTTCAAAGTTGATCGAAGCCAAATGTCAAGCATAGATTGATGTAATATGACACAATAAACTATGTGGAGAAGTTTGGGACCAACGAAGAGAGATTTGGTCCAAGAATCATCCAACTTAACCAAGTTCGTCCATTTTGGTCTTTTTTCCTTTCGACTAGCTTCAAATTTGATCGAAGCCAAATGTCAAGCATAGATTGATGTAATATGACACAATAAACCATGTGGAGAAGTTTGGGACCAACGAAGAGAGATTTGGTCCAAGAATCATCCAACTTAGCAAAGTTCGTCCATTTTGGTCTTTCTTCCTTTCGACTAGCTTCAAATTTGATCGAAGCCAAATGTCAAGCATAGATTGATGTAATATGACACAATAAACTATGTGGAGAAGTTTGAGACCAACGAAGAGAGATTGTGTCCAAGAATCATCCAACTTAACCAAGTTCGTCCATTTTGGTCTTTTTTCCTTTCGACTAGCTTCAAATTTGATCGAAGCCAAATGTCAAGCATAGATTGATGTAATATGACACAATAAACCATGTGGAGAAGTTTGGAACCAACGAAGAGAGATTTGGTCCAAGAATCATCCAACTTAGCAAAGTTCGTCCATTTTGGTCTTTCTTCCTTTCGACTAGCTTCAAAGTTGATCGAAGCCAAATGTCAAGCATAGATTGATGTAATATGACACAATAAACCATGTGGAGAAGTTTGGGACCAACGAAGAGAGATTTGGTCCAAGAATCATCCAACTTAGCAAAGTTCGTCCATTTTGGTCTTTCTTCATTTCGACTAGCTTCAAAGTTGATCGAAGCCAAATGTCAAGCATAGATTGATGTAATATGACACAATAAACCATGTGGAGAAGTTTGGGACCAACGAAGAGAGATTTGGTCCAAGAATCATCCAACTTAGCAAAGTTCGTCCATTTTGGTCTTTCTTCCTTTCGACTAGCTTCAAATTTGATCGAAGCCAAATGTCAAGCATAGATTGATGTAATATGACACAATAAACTATGTGGAGAAGTTTGAGACCAACGAAGAGAGATTGTGTCCAAGAATCATCCAACTTAACCAAGTTCGTCCATTTTGGTCTTTTTCCTTTCGACTAACTTCCAATTTGATCGAAGCCAAATGTCAAGCATAGATTGATGTAATATGACACAATAAACCATGTGGAGAAGTTTGGGACCAACGAAGAGAGATTTGGTCCAAGAATCATCCAACTTAGCAAAGTTCGTCCATTTTGGTCTTTCTTCCTTTCGACTAGCTTCAAAGTTGATCGAAGCCAAATGTCAAGCATAGATTGATGTAATATGACACAATAAACCATGTGGAGAAGTTTGGGACCAACGAAGAGAGATTTGGTCCAAGAATCATCCAACTTAGCAAAGTTCGTCCATTTTGGTCTTTCTTCCTTTCGACTAGCTTCAAAGTTGATCGAAGCCAAATGTCAAGCATAGATTGATGTAATATGACACAATAAACTATGTGGAGAAGTTTGGGACCAACGAAGAGAGATTTGGTCCAAGAATCATCCAACTTAGCCAAGTTCGTCCATTTTGGTCTTTCTTCGTTTCGACTAGCTTCAAAGTTGATCGAAGCCAAATGTCAAGCATAGATTGATGTAATATGACACAATAAACCATGTGGAGAAGTTTGGGACCAACGAAGAGAGATTTGGTCCAAGAATCATCCAACTTAGCCAAGTTCGTCCATTTTGGTCTTTCTTCCTTTCGACTAGCTTCAAAGTTGATCGAAGCCAAATGTCAAGCATAGATTGATGTAATATGACACAATAAACCATGTGGAGAAGTTTAGGACCAACGAAGAGAGATTTGGTCCAAGAATCATCCAACTTAGACAAGTTCGTCCATTTTGGTCTTTCTTCCTTTCGACTAGCTTCAAAGTTGATCGAAGCCAAATGTCAAGCATAGATTGATGTAATATGACACAATAAACCATGTGGAGAAGTTTGGGACCAACGAAGAGAGATTTGGTCAAAGAATCATCCAACTTAGACAAGTTCGTCCATTTTGGTCTTTCTTCCTTTCGACTAGCTTCAAAGTTGATCGAAGCCAAATGTCAAGCATAGATTGATGTAATATGACACAATAAACTATGTGGAGAAGTTTGGGACCAACGAAGAGAGATTTGGTCCAAGAATCATCCAACTTAGCAAAGTTCGTCCATTTTGGTCTTTCTTCCTTTCGACTAGCTTCAAAGTTGATCGAAGCCAAATGTCAAGCATAGATTGATGTAATATGACACAATAAACCATGTGGAGAAGTTTGGGACCAACGAAGAGAGATTTGGTCCAAGAATCATCCAACTTAACCAAGTTCGTCCATTTTGGTCTTTTTTCCTTTCGACTAGTTCCAATTTGATCGAAGCCAAATGTCAAGCATAGATTGATGTAATATGACACAATAAACCATGTGGAGAAGTTTGGGACCAACGAAGAGAGATTTGGTCCAAGAATCATCCAACTTAGCAAAGTTCGTCCATTTTGGTCTTTCTTCCTTTCGACTAGCTTCAAATTTGATCGAAGCCAAATGTCAAGCATAGATTGATGTAATATGACACAATAAACTATGTGGAGAAGTTTGAGACCAACGAAGAGAGATTGGTCCAAGAATCATCCAACTTAACCAAGTTCGTCCATTTTGGTCTTTTTTCCTTTCGACTAACTTCAAATTTGATCGAAGCCAAATGTCAAGCATAGATTGATGTAATATGACACAATAAACCATGTGGAGAAGTTTGGAACCAACGAAGAGAGATTTGGTCCAAGAATCATCCAACTTAGCAAAGTTCGTCCATTTTGGTCTTTCTTCCTTTCGACTAGCTTCAAAGTTGATCGAAGCCAAATGTCAAGCATAGATTGATGTAATATGACACAATAAACCATGTGGAGAAGTTTGGGACCAACGAAGAGAGATTTGGTCCAAGAATCATCCAACTTAGCAAAGTTCGTCCATTTTGGTCTTTCTTCATTTCGACTAGCTTCAAAGTTGATCGAAGCCAAATGTCAAGCATAGATTGATGTAATATGACACAATAAACCATGTGGAGAAGTTTGGGACCAACGAAGAGAGATTTGGTCCAAGAATCATCCAACTTAGCAAAGTTCGTCCATTTTGGTCTTTCTTCCTTTCGACTAGCTTCAAATTTGATCGAAGCCAAATGTCAAGCATAGATTGATGTAATATGACACAATAAACCATGTGGAGAAGTTTGAGACCAACGAAGAGAGATTTGTCCAAGAATCATCCAACTTAGACAAGTTCGTCCATTTTGGTCTTTCTTCCTTTCGACTAGCTTCAAAGTTGATCGAAGCCAAATGTCAAGCATAGATTGATGTAATATGACACAATAAACCATGTGGAGAAGTTTGGGACCAACGAAGAGAGATTTGGTCAAAGAATCATCCAACTTAGACAAGTTCGTCCATTTTGGTCTTTCTTCCTTTCGACTAGCTTCAAAGTTGATCGAAGCCAAATGTCAAGCATAGATTGATGTAATATGACACAATAAACCATGTGGAGAAGTTTGGGACCAACGAAGAGAGATTTGGTCCAAGAATCATCCAACTTAGCAAAGTTCGTCCATTTTGGTCTTTCTTCCTTTCGACTAGCTTCAAAGTTGATCGAAGCCAAATGTCAAGCATAGATTGATGTAATATGACACAATAAACTATGTGGAGAAGTTTGGGACCAACGAAGAGAGATTTGGTCCAAGAATCATCCAACTTAACCAAGTTCGTCCATTTTGGTCTTTTTTCCTTTCGACTAGCTTCAATTTGATCGAAGCCAAATGTCAAGCATAGATTGATGTAATATGACACAATAAACCATGTGGAGAAGTTTGGGACCAACGAAGAGAGATTTGGTCCAAGAATCATCCAACTTAGCAAAGTTCGTCCATTTTGGTCTTTCTTCCTTTCGACTAGCTTCAAAGTTGATCGAAGCCAAATGTCAAGCATAGATTGATGTAATATGACACAATAAACTATGTGGAGAAGTTTGGGACCAACGAAGAGAGATTTGGTCCAAGAATCATCCAACTTAGCCAAGTTCGTCCATTTTGGTCTTTCTTCCTTTCGACTAGCTTCAAAGTTGATCGAAGCCAAATGTCAAGCATAGATTGATGTAATATGACACAATAAACCATGTGGAGAAGTTTGAGACCAACGAAGAGAGATTTGGTCCAAGAATCATCCAACTTCGCCAAGTTCGTCCATTTTGGTCTTTCTTCGTTTCGACTAGCTTCAAAGTTGATCGAAGCCAAATGTCAAGCATAGATTGATGTAATATGACACAATAAACCATGTGGAGAAGTTTGGGACCAACGAAGAGAGATTTGGTCCAAGAATCATCCAACTTAACCAAGTTCGTCCATTTTGGTCTTTCTTCCTTTCGACTAGCTTCAAAGTTGATCGAAGCCAAATGTCAAGCATAGATTGATGTAATATGACACAATAAACCATGTGGAGAAGTTTGAGAACAACGAAAAGAGATTTGGTCCAAGAATCATCCAACTTAGCAAAGTTCGTCCATTTTGGTCTTTCTTGTTTCGACTAGCTTCAAATTTGATCGAACCAAATGTCAAGCATAGATTGATGTAATATGACACAATAAACCATGTGGAGAAGTTTGGGACCAACGAAGAGAGATTTGGTCCAAGAATCATCCAACTTAGCAAGTTCGTCCATTTTGGTCTTTCTTCCTTTCGACTAGCTTCAAAGTTGATCGAAGCCAAATGTCAAGCATAGATTGATGTAATATGACACAATAAACTGTGTGGAGAAGTTTGGGACCAACGAAGAGAGATTTGGTCCAAGAATCATCCAACTTAGCCAAGTTCGTCCATTTTGGTCTTTCTTCCTTTCGACTAGCTTCAAAGTTGATCGAAGCCAAATGTCAAGCATAGATTGATGTAATATGACACAATAAACCATGTGGAGAAGTTTGAGACCAACGAAGAGAGATTTGGTCCAAGAATCATCCAACTTCGCCAAGTTCGTCCATTTTGGTCTTTCTTCGTTTCGACTAGCTTCAAAGTTGATCGAAGCCAAATGTCAAGCATAGATTGATGTAATATGACACAATAAACCATGTGGAGAAGTTTGGGACCAACGAAGAGAGATTTGGTCCAAGAATCATCCAACTTAGCCAAGTTCGTCCATTTTGGTCTTTTTCCTTTCGACTAGCTTCAAAGTTGATCGAAGCCAAATGTCAAGCATAGATTGATGTAATATGACACAATAAACCATGTGGAGAAGTTTGGGACCAACGAAGAGAGATTTGGTCCAAGAATCATCCAACTTAGCAAAGTTCGTCCATTTTGGTCTTTCTTCCTTTCGACTAGCTTCAAATTTGATCGAAGCCAAATGTCAAGCATAGATTGATGTAATATGACACAATAAACCATGTGGAGAAGTTTGGGACCAACGAAGAGAGATTTGGTCCAAGAATCATCCAACTTAGCCAAGTTCGTCCATTTTGGTCTTTCTTCCTTTCGACTAGCTTCAAATTTGATCGAAGCCAAATGTCAAGCATAGATTGATGTAATATGACACAATAAACCATGTGGAGAAGTTTGGGACCAACGAAGAGAGATTTGGTCCAAGAATCATCCAACTTAGCCAAGTTCGTCCATTTTGGTCTTTCTTCGTTTCGACTAGCTTCAAAGTTGATCGAAGCCAAATGTCAAGCATAGATTGATGTAATATGACACAATAAACCATGTGGAGAAGTTTGGGACCAACGAAGAGAGATTTGGTCCAAGAATCATCCAACTTAGCCAAGTTCGTCCATTTTGGTCTTTCTTCGTTTCGACTAGCTTCAAAGTTGATCGAAGCCAAATGTCAAGCATAGATTGATGTAATATGACACAATAAACCATGTGGAGAAGTTTGGGACCAACGAAGAGAGATTTGGTCCAAGAATCATCCAACTTAGCCAAGTTCGTCCATTTTGGTCTTTCTTCGTTTCGACTAGCTTCAAAGTTGATCGAAGCCAAATGTCAAGCATAGATTGATGTAATATGACACAATAAACCATGTGGAGAAGTTTGGGACCAACGAAGAGAGATTTGGTCCAAGAATCATCCAACTTAACCAAGTTCGTCCATTTTGGTCTTTCTTCGTTTCGACTAGCTTCAAAGTTGATCGAAGCAAATGTCAAGCATGATTGATGTAATATGACACAATAAACCATGTGGAGAAGTTTGGGACCAACGAAGAGAGATTTGGTCCAAGAATCATCCAACTTAGCCAAGTTCGTCCATTTTGGTCTTTCTTCCTTTCGACTAGCTTCAAAGTTGATCGAAGCCAAATGTCAAGCATAGATTGATGTAATATGACACAATAAACTATGTGGAGAAGTTTGGGACCAACGAAAAGAGATTTGGTCCAAGAATCATCCAACTTAACCAAGTTCGTCCATTTTGGTCTTTCTTCCTTTCGACTAGCTTCAAAGTTGATCGAAGCCAAATGTCAAGCATAGATTGATGTAATATGACACAATAAACCATGTGGAGAAGTTTGGGACCAACGAAGAGAGATTTGGTCCAAGAATCATCCAGTTTCGCCAAGTTCGTCCATTTTGGTCTTTCTTCCTTTCGACTAGCTTCAAAGTTGATTAAAGCCAAATGTCAAGCATAGATTGATGTAATATGACACAAAAACCATGTGGAGAAGTTTGAGAACAACGAAGAGAGATTTGGTCCAAGAATCATCCAACTTGGCCAAGTTCGTCCATTTTGGTCTTTCTTCCTTTCGACTAGCTTCAAAGTTGATTAAAGCCAAATGTCAAGCATAGATTGATGTAATATGACACAATAAACCATGTGGAGAAGTTTGAGACCAACGAAGAGAGATTTGGTCCAAGAATCATCCAACTTAACCAAGTTCGTCCATTTTGGTCTTTCTTCGTTTCGACTAGCTTCAAAGTTGATCGAAGCCAAATGTCAAGCATAGATTGATGTAATGACACAATAAACCATGTGGAGAAGTTTGGGACCAACGAAGAGAGATTTGGTCCAAGAATCATCCAACTTAACCAAGTTCGTCCATTTTGGTCTTTCTTCGTTTCGACTAGCTTCAAAGTTGATCGAAGCCAAATGTCAAGCATAGATTGATGTAATATGACACAATAAACCATGTGGAGAAGTTTGGGACCAACGAAGAGAGATTTGGTCCAAGAATCATCCAACTTAACCAAGTTCGTCCATTTTGGTCTTTCTTCGTTTCGACTAGCTTCAAAGTTGATCGAAGCCAAATGTCAAGCATAGATTGATGTAATATGACACAATAAACCATGTGGAGAAGTTTGAGACCAACGAAGAGAGATTTGGTCCAAGAATCATCCAACTTAACAAAGTTCGTCCATTTTGGTCTTTCTTCATTTCGACTAGCTTCAAAGTTGATCGAAGCCAAATGTCAAGCATAGATTGATGTAATATGACACAAAAAACCATGTGGAGAAGTTTGAGACCAACGAAGAGAGATTTGGTCCAAGAATCATCCAACTTAACCAAGTTCGTCCATTTTGGTCTTTCTTCCTTTCGACTAGCTTCAAAGTTGATTAAAGCCAAATGTCAAGCATAGATTGATGTAATATGACACAATAAACCATGTGGAGAAGTTTGAGACCAACGAAGAGAGATTTGGTCCAAGAATCATCCAACTTAACCAAGTTCGTCCATTTTGGTCTTTCTTCGTTTCGACTAGCTTCAAAGTTGATCGAAGCCAAAGTCAAGCATAGATTGATGTAATATGACACAATAAACCATGTGGAGAAGTTTGGGACCAACAAAGAGAGATTTGGTCCAAGAATCATCCAACTTAACCAAGTTCGTCCATTTTGGTCTTTCTTCATTTCGACTAGCTTCAAAGTTGATCGAAGCCAAATGTCAAGCATAGATTGATGTAATATGACACAATAAACCATGTGGAGAAGTTTGGGACCAACGAAGAGAGATTTGGTCCAAGAATCATCCAACTTAGCCAAGTTCGTCCATTTTGGTCTTTCTTCGTTTCGACTAGCTTCAAAGTTGATCGAAGCCAAATGTCAAGCATAGATTGATGTAATATGACACAATAAACCATGTGGAGAAGTTTGGGACCAACGAAGAGAGATTTGGTCCAAGAATCATCCAACTTAACCAAGTTCGTCCATTTTGGTCTTTCTTCGTTTCGACTAGCTTCAAAGTTGATCGAAGCCAAATGTCAAGCATAGATTGATGTAATATGACACAATAAACCATGTGGAGAAGTTTGAGACCAACGAAGAGAGATTTGGTCCAAGAATCATCCAACTTAACCAAGTTCGTCCATTTTGGTCTTTCTTCCTTTCGACTAGCTTCAAAGTTGATTAAAGCCAAATGTCAAGCATAGATTGATGTAATATGACACAATAAACCATGTGGAGAAGTTTGAGACCAACGAAGAGAGATTTGGTCCAAGAATCATCCAACTTAACCAAGTTCGTCCATTTTGGTCTTTCTTCGTTTCGACTAGCTTCAAAGTTGATCGAAGCCAAAGTCAAGCATAGATTGATGTAATATGACACAATAAACCATGTGGAGAAGTTTTAGACCAACGAAGAGAGATTTGGTCCAAGAATCATCCAACTTCGCCAAGTTCGTCCATTTTGGTCTTTCTTCCTTTCGACTAGCTTCAAAGTTGATTAAAGCCAAATGTCAAGCATAGATTGATGTAATATGACACAATAAACCATGTGGAGAAGTTTGGGACCAACGAAGAGAGATTTGGTCCAAGAATCATCCAACTTAGCCAAGTTCGTCCATTTTGGTCTTTCTTCGTTTCGACTAGCTTCAAAGTTGATCGAAGCCAAATGTCAAGCATAGATTGATGTAATATGACACAATAAACCATGTGGAGAAGTTTGGGACCAACGAAGAGAGATTTGGTAAGAATCATCCAACTTAACCAAGTTCGTCCATTTTGGTCTTTCTTCGTTTCGACTAGCTTCAAAGTTGATCGAAGCCAAATGTCAAGCATAGATTGATGTAATATGACACAATAAACCATGTGGAGAAGTTTAGACCAACGAAGAGAGATTTGGCCAAGAATCATCCAGTTTCGCCAAGTTCGTCCATTTTGGTCTTTCTTCCTTTCGACTAGCTTCAAAGTTGATTAAAGCCAAATGTCAAGCATAGATTGATGTAATATGACACAAAAAACCATGTGGAGAAGTTTGAGAACAACGAAGAGAGATTTGGTCCAAGAATCATCCAACTTGGCCAAGTTCGTCCATTTGGTCTTTCTTCGTTTCGACTAGCTTCAAAGTTGATCGAAGCCAAATGTCAAGCATAGATTGATGTAATATGACACAAAAAACCATGTGGAGAAGTTTGAGAACAACGAAGAGAGATTTGGTCCAAGAATCATCCAACTTGGCCAAGTTCGTCCATTTGGTCTTTCTTCGTTTCGACTAGCTTCAAAGTTGATCGAAGCCAAATGTCAAGCATAGATTGATGTAATATGACACAATAAACCATGTGGAGAAGTTTGGGACCAACGAAGAGAGATTTGGTCCAAGAATCATCCAACTTAACCAAGTTCGTCCATTTTGGTCTTTCTTCGTTTCGACTAGCTTCAAAGTTGATCGAAGCACAATGTCAAGCATAGATTGATGTAATATGACACAATAAACCATGTGGAGAAGTTTGGGACCAACGAAGAGAGATTTGGTCCAAGAATCATCCAACTTAGCCAAGTTCGTCCATTTTGGTCTTTCTTCGTTTCGACTAGCTTCAAAGTTGATCGAAGCCAAATCTCAAGCATAGATTGATGTAATATGACACAACAAACCATGTGGAGAAGTTTGGGACCAACGAAGAGAGATTTGGTCCAAGAATCATCCAAGTTGACCAAGTTCGTCCATTTTGGTCTTTCTTCGTTTCGACTAGCTTCAAAGTTGATCGAAGCCAAATCTCAAGCATAGATTGATGTAATATGACACAATAAACCATGTGGAGAAGTTTGAACCAACGAAGAGAGATTTGGTCCAAGAATCATCCAACTTAGCCAAGTTCGTCCATTTTGGTCTTTCTTCCTTTCGACTAGCTTCAAAGTTGATCGAAGCCAAATGTCAAGCATAGATTGATGTAATATGACACAATAAACCATGTGGAGAAGTTTGGGACCAACAAAGAGAGATTTGGCCAAGAATCATCCAGTTTCGCCAAGTTCGTCCATTTTGGTCTTTCTTCCTTTCGACTAGCTTCAAAGTTGATTAAAGCCAAATGTCAAGCATAGATTGATGTAATATGACACAAAAACCATGTGGAGAAGTTTGAGACCAACGAAGAGAGATTTGGTCCAAGAATCATCCAACTTAAGTAAGTTCGTCCATTTTGGTCTTTCTTCATTTCGACTAGCTTCAAAGTTGATCGAAGCCAAATGTCAAGCATAGATTGATGTAATATGACACAATAAACCATGTGGAGAAGTTTGGGACCACGAAGAGAGATTTGGTCCAAGAATCATCCAACTTGGCCAAGTTCGTCCATTTTGGTCTTTCTTCGTTTCGACTAGCTTCAAAGTTGATTAAAGCCAAATGTCAAGCATAGATTGATGTAATATGACACAAAAAACCATGTGGAGAAGTTTGAGAACAACGAAGAGAGATTTGGTCCAAGAATCATCCAACTTAACCAAGTTCGTCCATTTTGGTCTTTCTTCCTTTCGACTAGCTTCAAAGTTGATTAAAGCCAAATGTCAAGCATAGATTGATGTAATATGACACAATAAACCATGTGGAGAAGTTTGGGACCAACGAAGAGAGATTTGGTCCAAGAATCATCCAACTTAACCAAGTTCGTCCATTTTGGTCTTTCTTCGTTTCGACTAGCTTCAAAGTTGATCGAAGCCAAATGTCAAGCATAGATTGATGTAATATGACACAATAAACCATGTGGAGAAGTTTAGACCAACAAAGAGAGATTTGGTCCAAGAATCATCCAACTTAACCAAGTTCGTCCATTTTGGTCTTTCTTCGTTTCGACTAGCTTCAAAGTTGATCGAAGCCAAATGTCAAGCATAGATTGATGTAATATGACACAATAAACCATGTGGAGAAGTTTGGGACCAACGAAGAGAGATTTGGTCCAAGAATCATCCAACTTAGCCAAGTTCGTCCATTTTGGTCTTTCTTCGTTTCGACTAGCTTCAAAGTTGATCGAAGCCAAATGTCAAGCATAGATTGATGTAATATGACACAATAAACCATGTGGAGAAGTTTGGGACCAACAAAGAGAGATTTGGTCCAAGAATCATCCAAGTTGACCAAGTTCGTCCATTTTGGTCTTTCTTCGTTTCGACTAGCTTCAAAGTTGATCGAAGCCAAATGTCAAGCATAGATTGATGTAATATGACACAACAAACCATGTGGAGAAGTTTGGGACCAACGAAGAGAGATTTGGTCCAAGAATCATCCAAGTTGACCAAGTTCGTCCATTTTGGTCTTTCTTCGTTTCGACTAGCTTCAAAGTTGATCGAAGCCAAATGTCAAGCATAGATTGATGTAATATGACACAACAAACCATGTGGAGAAGTTTGGGACCAACGAAGAGAGATTTGGTCCAAGAATCATCCAAGTTGACCAAGTTCGTCCATTTTGGTCTTTCTTCGTTTCGACTAGCTTCAAAGTTGATCGAAGCCAAATGTCAAGCATAGATTGATGTAATATGACACAATAAACCATGTGGAGAAGTTTGAGACCAACGAAGAGAGATTTGGTCCAAAAATCATCCAACTTAGCCAAGTTCGTCCATTTTGGTCTTTCTTCCTTTCGACTAGCTTCAAAGTTATTCGAAGCCAAATGTCAAGCATAGATTGATGTAATATGACACAATAAACCATGTGGAGAAGTTTGGGACCAACGAAGAGAGATTTGGTCCAAGAATCATCCAAGTTGACCAAGTTCGTCCATTTTGGTCTTTCTTCGTTTCGACTAGCTTCAAAGTTGATCGAAGCCAAATGTCAAGCATAGATTGATGTAATATGACACAACAAACCATGTGGAGAAGTTTGGGACCAACAAAGAGAGATTTGGTCCAAGAATCATCCAAGTTGACCAAGTTCGTCCATTTTGGTCTTTCTTCGTTTCGACTAGCTTCAAAGTTGATCGAAGCCAAATGTCAAGCATAGATTGATGTAATATGACACAACAAACCATGTGGAGAAGTTTGGGACCAACAAAGAGAGATTTGGTCCAAGAATCATCCAACTTAGCCAAGTTCGTCCATTTTGGTCTTTCTTTGTTTCGACTAGCTTCAAAGTTGATCGAAGCCAAATGTCAAGCATAGATTGATGTAATATGACACAACAAACCATGTGGAGAAGTTTGCGACCAACGAAGAGAGATTTGGTCCAAGAATCATCCAAGTTTACCAAGTTCGTCCATTTTGGTCTTTCTTCGTTTCGACTAGCTTCAAAGTTATCGAAGCCAAATGTCAAGCATAGATTGATGTAATATGACACAACAAACCATGTGGAGAAGTTTGGGACCAACGAAGAGAGATTTGGTCCAAGAATCATCCAAGTTGACCAAGTTCGTCCATTTTGGTCTTTCTTTGTTTCGACTAGCTTCAAAGTTGATCGAAGCCAAATGTCAAGCATAGATTGATGTAATATGACACAATAAACCATGTGGAGAAGTTTGGGACCAACGAAGAGAGATTTGGTCCAAGAATCATCCAAGTTAACCAAGTTCGTCCATTTTGGTCTTTCTTCGTTTCGACTAGCTTCAAAGTTGATCGAAGCCAAATCTCAAGCATAGATTGATGTAATATGACACAACAAACCATGTGGAGAAGTTTGGGACCAACGAAGAGAGATTTGGTCCAAGAATCATCCAAGTTGACCAAGTTCGTCCATTTTGGTCTTTCTTCGTTTCGACTAGCTTCAAAGTTGATCGAAGCCAAATGTCAAGCATAGATTGATGTAATATGACACAACAAACCATGTGGAGAAGTTTGGGACCAACGAAGAGAGATTTGGTGCAAGAATCATCCAACTTAGCCAAGTTCGTCCATTTTGGTCTTTCTTCGTTTCGACTAGCTTCAAAGTTGATCGAAGCCAAATGTCAAGCATAGATTGATGTAATATGACACAACAAACCATGTGGAGAAGTTTGGGACCAACGAAGAGAGATTTGGTCCAAGAATCATCCAAGTTGACCAAGTTCGTCCATTTTGGTCTTTCTTTGTTTCGACTAGCTTCAAAGTTGATCGAAGCCAAATGTCAACTACAGATTGATGTAATATGACACAATAAACCATGTGGAGAAGTTTGGGACCAACGAAGAGAGATTTGGTCCAAGAATCATCCAAGTTAACCAAGTTCGTCCATTTTGGTCTTTCTTCGTTTCGACTAGCTTCAAAGTTGATCGAAGCCAAATCTCAAGCATAGATTGATGTAATATGACACAACAAACCATGTGGAGAAGTTTGGGACCAACGAAGAGAGATTTGGTCCAAGAATCATCCAAGTTAACCAAGTTCGTCCATTTTGGTCTTTCTTCGTTTCGACTAGCTTCAAAGTTGATCGAAGCCAAATCTCAAGCATAGATTGATGTAATATGACACAACAAACCATGTGGAGAAGTTTGGGACCAACGAAGAGAGATTTGGTCCAAGAATCATCCAAGTTGACCAAGTTCGTCCATTTTGGTCTTTCTTCGTTTCGACTAGCTTCAAAGTTGATCGAAGCCAAATGTCAAGCATAGATTGATGTAATATGACACAACAAACCATGTGGAGAAGTTTGGGACCAACGAAGAGAGATTTGGTCCAAGAATCATCCAACTTAGCCAAGTTCGTCCATTTTGGTCTTTCTTCGTTTCGACTAGCTTCAAAGTTGATCGAAGCCAAATGTCAAGCATAGATTGATGTAATATGACACAACAAACCATGTGGAGAAGTTTGGGACCAACGAAGAGAGATTTGGTCCAAGAATCATCCAAGTTGACCAAGTTCGTCCATTTTGGTCTTTCTTCGTTTCGACTAGCTTCAAAGTTGATCGAAGCCAAATCTCAAGCATAGATTGATGTAATATGACACAACAAACCATGTGGAGAAGTTTGGGACCAACGAAGAGAGATTTGGTCCAAGAATCATCCAAGTTAACCAAGTTCGTCCATTTTGGTCTTTCTTCGTTTCGACTAGCTTCAAAGTTGATCGAAGCCAAATGTCAAGCATAGATTGATGTAATATGACACAACAAACCATGTGGAGAAGTTTGGGACCAACGAAGAGAGATTTGGTCCAAGAATCATCCAAGTTGACCAAGTTCGTCCATTTTGGTCTTTCTTCGTTTCGACTAGCTTCAAAGTTGATCGAAGCCAAATCTCAAGCATAGATTGATGTAATATGACACAACAAACCATGTGGAGAAGTTTGGGACCAACGAAGAGAGATTTGGTGCAAGAATCATCCAACTTAGCCAAGTTCGTCCATTTTGGTCTTTCTTCGTTTCGACTAGCTTCAAAGTTGATCGAAGCCAAATGTCAAGCATAGATTATGTAATATGACACAACAAACCATGTGGAGAAGTTTGGGACCAACGAAGAGAGATTTGGTCCAAGAATCATCCAAGTTGACCAAGTTCGTCCATTTTGGTCTTTCTTTGTTTCGACTAGCTTCAAAGTTGATCGAAGCCAAATGTCAACTATAGATTGATGTAATATGACACAATAAACCATGTGGAGAAGTTTGGGACCAACGAAGAGAGATTTGGTCCAAGAATCATCCAAGTTAACCAAGTTCGTCCATTTTGGTCTTTCTTCGTTTCGACTAGCTTCAAAGTTGATCGAAGCCAAATCTCAAGCATAGATTGATGTAATATGACACAACAAACCATGTGGAGAAGTTTGGGACCAACGAAGAGAGATTTGGTCCAAGAATCATCCAAGTTGACCAAGTTCGTCCATTTTGGTCTTTCTTCGTTTCGACTAGCTTCAAAGTTGATCGAAGCCAAATGTCAAGCATAGATTGATGTAATATGACACAACAAACCATGTGGAGAAGTTTGGGACCAACGAAGAGAGATTTGGTCCAAGAATCATCCAAGTTGACCAAGTTCGTCCATTTTGGTCTTTCTTCGTTTCGACTAGCTTCAAAGTTGATCGAAGCAAAATCTCAAGCATAGATTGATGTAATATGACACAACAAACCATGTGGAGAAGTTTGGGACCAACGAAGAGAGATTTGGTGCAAGAATCATCCAATTTAGCCAAGTTTATCCATTTTGGTCTTTCTTCCTTTCGACTAGCTTCAAAGTTGATTAAAGCCAAATGACAAGTACAGATTGATGTAATATGACACAACAAACCATGTGGAGAAGTTTGGGACCAACGAAGAGAGATTTGGTCCAAGAATCATCCAAGTTGACCAAGTTCGTCCATTTTGGTCTTTCTTTGTTTCGACTAGCTTCAAAGTTGATCGAAGCCAAATCTCAAGCATAGATTGATGTAATATGACACAACAAACCATGTGGAGAAGTTTGGGACCAACGAAGAGAGATTTGGTCCAAGAATCATCCAAGTTGACCAAGTTCGTCCATTTTGGTCTTTCTTCGTTTCGACTAGCTTCAAAGTTGATTAAAGCCAAATGTCAAGTATAGATTGATGTAATATGACACAACAAACCATGTGGAGAAGTTTGGGACCAACGAAGAGAGATTTGGTCCAAGAATCATCCAAGTTGACCAAGTTCGTCCATTTTGGTCTTTCTTCGTTTCGACTAGCTTCAAAGTTGATCGAAGCCAAATGTCAAGCATAGATTAATGTAATATGACACAACAAACCATGTGGAGAAGTTTGGGACCAACGAAGAGAGATTTGGTCCAAGAATCATCCAACTTAGCCAAGTTCGTCCATTTTGGTCTTTCTTCCTTTCGACTAGCTTCAAAGTTGATTAAAGCAAATGTCAAGCATAGATTGATGTAATATGACACAACAAACCATGTGGAGAAGTTTGGGACCAACGAAGAGAGATTTGGTCCAAGAATCATCCAAGTTGACCAAGTTCGTCCATTTTGGTCTTTCTTCGTTTCGACTAGCTTCAAAGTTGATCGAAGCCAAATCTCAAGCATAGATTGATGTAATATGACACAACAAACCATGTGGAGAAGTTTGGGACCAACGAAGAGAGATTTGGTCCAAGAATCATCCAAGTTGACCAAGTTCGTCCATTTTGGTCTTTCTTCATTTCGACTAGCTTCAAAGTTGATCGAAGCCAAATGTCAAGCATAGATTGATGTAATATGACACAACAAACCATGTGGAGAAGTTTAGGACCAACGAAGAGAGATTTGGTCCAAGAATCATCCAACTTAGCCAAGTTCGTCCATTTTGGTCTTTCTTCGTTTCGACTAGCTTCAAAGTTGATCGAAGCCAAATGTCAAGCATAGATTGATGTAATATGACACAACAAACCATGTGGAGAAGTTTGGGACCAACGAAGAGAGATTTGGTGCAAGAATCATCCAACTTTGCCAAGTTCGTCCATTTTGGTCTTTCTTCCTTTCGACTAGCTTCAAAGTTGATTAAAGCCAAATGTCAAGCATAGATTGATGTAATATGACACAACAAACCATGTGGAGAAGTTTGGACCAACGAAGAGAGATTTGGTCCAAGAATCATCCAAGTTGACCAAGTTCGTCCATTTTGGTCTTTCTTCGTTTCGACTAGCTTCAAAGTTGATCGAAGCCAAATCTCAAGCATAGATTGATGTAATATGACACAACAAACCATGTGGAGAAGTTTGGGACCAACGAAGAGAGATTTGGTCCAAGAATCATCCAAGTTGACCAAGTTCGTCCATTTTGGTCTTTCTTCGTTTCGACTAGCTTCAAAGTTGATCGAAGCCAAATCTCAAGCATAGATTGATGTAATATGACACAATAAACCATGTGGAGAAGTTTGAGACCAACGAAGAGAGATTTGGTCCAAGAATCATCCAACTTAGCCAAGTTCGTCCATTTTGGTCTTTCTTCCTTTCGACTAGCTTCAAAGTTGATCGAAGCCAAATGTCAAGCATAGATTGATGTAATATGACACAACAAACCATGTGGAGAAGTTTGGGACCAACGAAGAGAGATTTGGTCCAAGAATCATCCAAGTTGACCAAGTTCGTCCATTTTGGTCTTTTTCGTTTCGACTAGCTTCAAAGTTGATCGAAGCCAAATTTCAAGCATAGATTGATGTAATATGACACAACAAACCATGTGGAGAAGTTTGGGACCAACGAAGAGAGATTTGGTCCAAGAATCATCCAAGTTGACCAAGTTCGTCCATTTTGGTCTTTCTTCGTTTCGACTAGCTTCAAAGTTGATCGAAGCCAAATCTCAAGCATAGATTGATGTAATATGACACAACAAACCATGTGGAGAAGTTTGGGACCAACGAAGAGAGATTTGGTCCAAGAATCATCCAAGTTGACCAAGTTCGTCCATTTTGGTCTTTCTTCGTTTCGACTAGCTTCAAAGTTGATTAAAGCCAAATGACAAGTATAGATTGATGTAATATGACACAACAAACCATGTGGAGAAGTTTGGGACCAACGAAGAGAGATTTGGTCCAAGAATCATCCAAGTTGACCAAGTTCGTCCATTTTGGTCTTTCTTCGTTTCGACTAGCTTCAAAGTTGATCGAAGCCAAATCTCAAGCATAGATTGATGTAATATGACACAACAAACCATGTGGAGAAGTTTGGGACCAACGAAGAGAGATTTGGTGCAAGAATCATCCAACTTAGCCAAGTTCGTCCATTTTGGTCTTTCTTCGTTTCGACTAGCTTCAAAGTTGATCGAAGCCAAATGTCAAGCATAGATTGATGTAATATGACACAATAAACCATGTGGAGAAGTTTGGGACCAACGAAGAGAGATTTGGTCCAAGAATCATCAACTTAGCCAAGTTTGTCCATTTTGGTCTTTCTTCGTTCGACTAGCTTCAAAGTTGATCGAAGCCAAATGTCAAGCATAGATTGATGTAATATGACACAATAAACCATGTGGAGAAGTTTGGGACCAACGAAGAGAGATTTGGTCCAAGAATCATCAACTTAGCCAAGTTTGTCCATTTTGGTCTTTCTTCGTTCGACTAGCTTCAAAGTTGATCGAAGCCAAATGTCAAGCATAGATTGATGTAATATGACACAATAAACCATGTGGAGAAGTTTGGGACCAACGAAGAGAGATTTGGGCCAAGAATCATCCAAGTTGACCAAGTTCGTCCATTTTGGTCTTTCTTCGTTTCGACTAGCTTCAAAGTTGATCGAAGCCAAATCTCAAGCATAGATTAATGTAATATGACACAATAAACCATGTGGAGAAGTTTGAGACCAACGAAGAGAGATTTGGTCCAAGAATCATCCAACTTAGCCAAGTTCGTCCATTTTGGTCTTTCTTCCTTTCGACTAGCTTCAAAGTTGATTGAAGCCAAATGACAACTACAGATTGATGTAATATGACACAATAAACCATGTGGAGAAGTTTGGGACCAACGAAGAGAGATTTGGTCCAAGAATCATCCAAGTTGACCAAGTTCGTCCATTTTGGTCTTTCTTTGTTTCGACTAGCTTCAAAGTTGATCGAAGCCAAATGTCAAGCATAGATTGATGTAATATGACACAATAAACCATGTGGAGAAGTTTGGGACCAACGAAGAGAGATTTGGTCCAAGAATCATCAACTTAGCCAAGTTCGTCCATTTTGGTCTTTCTTCCTTTCGACTAGCTTCAAAGTTGATCGAAGCCAAATGTCAAGCATAGATTGATGTAATATGACACAATAAACCATGTGGAGAAGTTTGGGACCAACGAAGAGAGATTTGGTCCAAGAATCATCCAAGTGGACAAAGTTCGTCCATTTTGGTCTTTCTTCGTTTCGACTAGCTTCAAAGTTGATCGAAGCCAAATCTCAAGCATAGATTGATGTAATATGACACAATAAACCATGTGGAGAAGTTTGGGACCAACGAAGAGAGATTTGGTCCAAGAATCATCCAAGTTGACCAAGTTCGTCCATTTTGGTCTTTCTTCGTTTCGACTAGCTTCAAAGTTGATCGAAGCCAAATGTCAAGCATAGATTAATGTAATATGACACAACAAACCATGTGGAGAAGTTTGGGACCAACGAAGAGAGATTTGGTCCAAGAATCATCCAAGTTGACCAAGTTCGTCCATTTTGGTCTTTCTTCGTTTCGACTAGCTTCAAAGTTGATCGAAGCCAAATCTCAAGCATAGATTGATGTAATATGACACAACAAACCATGTGGAGAAGTTTGGGACCAACGAAGAGAGATTTGGTGCAAGAATCATCCAACTTAGCCAAGTTCGTCCATTTTGGTCTTTCTTCTTTTCGACTAGCTTCAAAGTTGATCGAAGCCAAATGTCAAGCATAGATTGATGTAATATGACACAACAAACCATGTGGAGAAGTTTGGGACCAACGAAGAGAGATTTGGTCCAAGAATCATCCAAGTGGACCAAGTTCGTCCATTTTGGTCTTTCTTCGTTTCGACTAGCTTCAAAGTTGATCGAAGCCAAATCTCAAGCATAGATTGATGTAATATGACACAACAAACCATGTGGAGAAGTTTGGGACCAACGAAGAGAGATTTGGTCCAAGAATCATCCAAGTTGACCAAGTTCGTCCATTTTGGTCTTTCTTCGTTTTGACTAGCTTCAAAGTTGATCGAAGCCAAATCTCAAGCATAGATTGATGTAATATGACACAACAAACCATGTGGAGAAGTTTGGGACCAACGAAGAGAGATTTGGTGCAAGAATCATCCAACTTAGCCAAGTTCGTCCATTTTGGTCTTTCTTCGTTTCGACTAGCTTGAAAGTTGATCGAAGCCAAATGTCAAGCATAGATTAATGTAATATGACACAACAAACCATGTGGAGAAGTTTGGGACCAACGAAGAGAGATTTGGTGCAAGAATCATCCAATTTAGCCAAGTTTATCCATTTTGGTCTTTCTTCCTTTCGACTAAGTTCAAAGTTGATTAAAGCCAAATGACAAGTATAGATTGATGTAATATGACACAACAAACCATGTGGAGAAGTTTGGGACCAACGAAGAGAGATTTGGTCCAAGAATCATCCAAGTTGACCAAGTTCGTCCATTTTGGTCTTTCTTCGTTTCGACTAGCTTCAAAGTTGATCGAAGCCAAATCTCAAGCATAGATTGATGTAATATGACACAACAAACCATGTGGAGAAGTTTGGGACCAACGAAGAGAGATTTGGTGCAAGAATCATCCAACTTAGCCAAGTTCGTCCATTTTGGTCTTTCTTTGTTTCGACTAGCTTCAAAGTTGATCGAAGCCAAATCTCAAGCATAGATTGATGTAATATGACACAAAAAACCATGTGGAGAAGTTTGGGACCAACAAAGAGAGATTTGGTCCAAGAATCATCCAAGTTGACCAAGTTCGTCCATTTTGGTCTTTCTTCGTTTCGACTAGCTTCAAAGTTGATCGAAGCCAAATCTCAAGCATAGATTAATGTAATATGACACAACAAACCATGTGGAGAAGTTTAGGACCAACGAAGAGAGATTTGGTGCAAGAATCATCCAACTTAGCCAAGTTCGTCCATTTTGGTCTTTCTTCGTTTCGACTAGCTTCAAAGTTGATCAAAGCCAAATGTCAAGCATAGATTAATGTAATATGACACAACAAACCATGTGGAGAAGTTTGGGACCAACGAAGAGAGATTTGGTGCAAGAATCATCCAACTTAGCCAAGTTTATCCATTTTGGTCTTTCTTCCGTTCGACTAGTTCAAAGTTGATTAAAGCCAAATGTCAAGTATAGATTGATGTAATATGACACAACAAACCATGTGGAGAAGTTTGGGACCAACGAAGAGAGATTTTGTCCAAGAATCATCCAAGTTGACCAAGTTCGTCCATTTTGGTCTTTCTTCGTTTCGACTAGCTTCAAAGTTGATCGAAGCCAAATGTCAAGCATAGATTGATGTAATATGACACAACAAACCATGTGGAGAAGTTTGGGACCAACGAAGAGAGATTTGGTCCAAGAATCATCCAAGTTGACCAAGTTCGTCCATTTTGGTCTTTCTTCGTTTCGACTAGCTTCAAAGTTGATTAAAGCCAAATGTCAAGTATAGATTGATGTAATATGACACAACAAACCATGTGGAGAAGTTTGGGACCAACGAAGAGAGATTTGGTCCAAGAATCATCCAAGTTGACCAAGTTCGTCCATTTTGGTCTTTCTTCGTTTCGACTAGCTTCAAAGTTGATCGAAGCCAAATCTCAAGCATAGATTGATGTAATATGACACAACAAACCATGTGGAGAAGTTTGGGACCAACGAAGAGAGATTTGGTGCAAGAATCATCCAACTTAGCCAAGTTCTTCCATTTTGGTCTTTCTTCCTTTCGACTAGCTTCAAAGTTGATCGAAGCCAAATCTCAAGCATAGATTAATGTAATATGACACAACAAACCATGTGGAGAAGTTTGGGACCAACGAAGAGAGATTTGGTGCAAGAATCATCCAATTTAGCCAAGTTCGTCCATTTTGGTCTTTCTTCCTTTCGACTAGCTTCAAAGTTGATTAAAGCCAAATGACAAGTATAGATTGATGTAATATGACACAACAAACCATGTGGAGAAGTTTGGGACCAACGAAGAGAGATTTGGTCCAAGAATCATCCAAGTTGACCAAGTTCGTCCATTTTGGTCTTTCTTCGTTTCGACTAGCTTCAAAGTTGATCGAAGCCAAATCTCAAGCATAGATTGATGTAATATGACACAACAAACCATGTGGAGAAGTTTGGGACCAACGAAGAGAGATTTGGTCCAAGAATCATCCAAGTTGACCAAGTTCGTCCATTTTGGTCTTTCTTCATTTCGACTAGCTTCAAAGTTGATTAAGCCAAATGTCAAGTATAGATTGATGTAATATGACACAACAAACCATGTGGAGAAGTTTGGGACCAACGAAGAGAGATTTGGTGCAAGAATCATCCAACTTAGCCAAGTTCGTCCATTTTGGTCTTTCTTTGTTTCGACTAGCTTCAAAGTTGATCGAAGCCAAATGTCAAGCATAGATTGATGTAATATGACACAACAAACCATGTGGAGAAGTTTGGGACCAACGAAGAGAGATTTGGTGCAAGAATCATCCAACTTAGCCAAGTTCGTCCATTTTGGTCTTTCTTCGTTTCGACTAGCTTCAAAGTTGATCGAAGCCAAATGTCAAGCATAGATTGATGTAATATGACACAACAAACCATGTGGAGAAGTTTGGGACCAACGAAGAGAGATTTTGTCCAAGAATCATCCAACTTAGCCAAGTTCGTCCATTTGGTCTTTCTTGTTTCGACTAGCTTCAAAGTTGATCGAAGCCAAATGTCAAGCATAGATTGATGTAATATGACACAACAAACCATGTGGAGAAGTTTGGGACCAACGAAGAGAGATTTGGTGCAAGAATCATCCAACTTAGCCAAGTTCGTCCATTTTGGTCTTTCTTCGTTTCGACTAGCTTCAAAGTTGATCGAAGCCAAATGTCAAGCATAGATTGATGTAATATGACACAACAAACCATGTGGAGAAGTTTGGGACCAACGAAGAGAGATTTGGTCCAAGAATCATCCAACTTAGCCAAGTTCGTCCATTTTGGTCTTTCTTCGTTTCGACTAGCTTCAAAGTTGATCGAAGCCAAATGTCAAGCATAGATTAATGTAATATGACACAACAAACCATGTGGAGAAGTTTGGGACCAACGAAGAGAGATTTGGTGCAAGAATCATCCAACTTAGCCAAGTTCGTCCATTTTGGTCTTTCTTCGTTTCGACTAGCTTCAAAGTTGATCGAAGCCAAATGTCAAGCATAGATTGATGTAATATGACACAACAAACCATGTGGAGAAGTTTGGGACCAACGAAGAGAGATTTGGTCCAAGAATCATCCAACTTAGCCAAGTTCGTCCATTTTGGTCTTTCTTCGTTTCGACTAGCTTCAAAGTTGATCGAAGCCAAATGTCAAGCATAGATTGATGTAATATGACACAACAAACCATGTGGAGAAGTTTGGGACCAACGAAGAGAGATTTGGTGCAAGAATCATCCAACTTAGCCAAGTTCTTCCATTTTGGTCTTTCTTCGTTTCGACTAGCTTCAAAGTTGATCGAAGCCAAATGTCAAGCATAGATTGATGTAATATGACACAACAAACCATGTGGAGAAGTTTGGGACCAACGAAGAGAGATTTGGTGCAAGAATCATCCAAGTTAGCCAAGTTCTTCCATTTTGGTCTTTCTTCGTTTCGACTAGCTTCAAAGTTGATCGAAGCCAAATGTCAAGCATAGATTGATGTAATATGACACAACAAACCATGTGGAGAAGTTTGGGACCAACGAAGAGAGATTTGGTCCAAGAATCATCCAACTTAGCCAAGTTCGTCCATTTTGGTCTTTCTTCCTTTCGACTAGCTTCAAAGTTGATCGAAGCCAAATCTCAAGCATAGATTGATGTAATATGACACAACAAACCATGTGGAGAAGTTTGGGACCAACGAAGAGAGATTTGGTGCAAGAATCATCCAACTTAGCCAAGTTCGTCCATTTTGGTCTTTCTTCCTTTCGACTAGCTTCAAAGTTGATCGAAGCCAAATCTCAAGCATAGATTGATGTAATATGACACAACAAACCATGTGGAGAAGTTTGGGACCAACGAAGAGAGATTTGGTCCAAGAATCATCCAATTTAGCCAAGTTTATCCATTTTGGTCTTTCTTCCTTTCGACTAGCTTCAAAGTTGATTAAAGCCAAATGACAAGTATAGATTGATGTAATATGACACAACAAACCATGTGGAGAAGTTTGGGACCAACGAAGAGAGATTTGGTCCAAGAATCATCCAAGTTGACCAAGTTCGTCCATTTTGGTCTTTCTTCGTTTCGACTAGCTTCAAAGTTGATCGAAGCCAAATCTCAAGCATAGATTGATGTAATATGACACAACAAACCATGTGGAGAAGTTTGGGACCAACGAAGAGAGATTTGGTCCAAGAATCATCCAAGTTGACCAAGTTCGTCCATTTTGGTCTTTCTTCATTTCGACTAGCTTCAAAGTTGATTAAGCCAAATGACAAGTATAGATTGATGTAATATGACACAACAAACCATGTGGAGAAGTTTGGGACCAACGAAGAGAGATTTGGTGCAAGAATCATCCAACTTAGCCAAGTTCGTCCATTTTGGTCTTTCTTTGTTTCGACTAGCTTCAAAGTTGATCAAAGCCAAATGTCAAGCATAGATTGATGTAATATGACACAACAAACCATGTGGAGAAGTTTGGGACCAACGAAGAGAGATTTGGTGCAAGAATCATCCAACTTAGCCAAGTTCGTCCATTTTGGTCTTTCTTCGTTTCGACTAGCTTCAAAGTTGATCGAAGCCAAATGTCAAGCATAGATTGATGTAATATGACACAACAAACCATGTGGAGAAGTTTGGGACCAACGAAGAGAGATTTGGTCCAAGAATCATCCAACTTAGCCAAGTTCGTCCATTTTGGTCTTTCTTCGTTTCGACTAGCTTCAAAGTTGATCGAAGCCAAATGTCAAGCATAGATTGATGTAATATGACACAACAAACCATGTGGAGAAGTTTGGGACCAACGAAGAGAGATTTGGTGCAAGAATCATCCAACTTAGCCAAGTTCGTCCATTTTGGTCTTTCTTCGTTTCGACTAGCTTCAAAGTTGATCGAAGCCAAATGTCAAGCATAGATTGATGTAATATGACACAACAAACCATGTGGAGAAGTTTGGGACCAACGAAGAGAGATTTTGTGCAAGAATCATCCAACTTAGCCAAGTTCGTCCATTTTGGTCTTTCTTCGTTTCGACTAGCTTCAAAGTTGATCGAAGCCAAATGTCAAGCATAGATTGATGTAATATGACACAACAAACCATGTGGAGAAGTTTGGGACCAACGAAGAGAGATTTGGTGCAAGAATCATCCAACTTAGCCAAGTTCGTCCATTTTGGTCTTTCTTCGTTTCGACTAGCTTCAAAGTTGATCGAAGCCAAATGTCAAGCATAGATTGATGTAATATGACACAACAAACCATGTGGAGAAGTTTGGGACCAACGAAGAGAGATTTGGTCCAAGAATCATCCAACTTAGCCAAGTTCGTCCATTTTGGTCTTTCTTCGTTTCGACTAGCTTCAAAGTTGATCGAAGCCAAATGTCAAGCATAGATTGATGTAATATGACACAACAAACCATGTGGAGAAGTTTGGGACCAACGAAGAGAGATTTGGTCCAAGAATCATCCAACTTAGCCAAGTTCGTCCATTTTGGTCTTTCTTCGTTTCGACTAGCTTCAAAGTTGATCGAAGCCAAATGTCAAGCATAGATTGATGTAATATGACACAACAAACCATGTGGAGAAGTTTGGGACCAACGAAGAGAGATTTGGTCCAAGAATCATCCAACTAAGCCAAGTTCGTCCATTTTGGTCTTTCTTCCTTTCGACTAGCTTCAAAGTTGATCGAAGCCAAATGTCAAGCATAGATTGATGTAATATGACACAACAAACCATGTGGAGAAGTTTGGGACCAACGAAGAGAGATTTGGTCCAAGAATCATCCAACTTAGCCAAGTTCGTCCATTTTGGTCTTTCTTCGTTTCGACTAGCTTCAAAGTTGATCGAAGCCAAATGTCAAGCATAGATTGATGTAATATGACACAACAAACCATGTGGAGAAGTTTGGGACCAACGAAGAGAGATTTGGTGCAAGAATCATCCAACTTAGCCAAGTTCGTCCATTTTGGTCTTTCTTCGTTTCGACTAGCTTCAAAGTTGATCGAAGCCAAATGTCAAGCATAGATTGATGTAATATGACACAACAAACCATGTGGAGAAGTTTGGGACCAACGAAGAGAGATTTGGTCCAAGAATCATCCAACTTAGCCAAGTTCGTCCATTTTGGTCTTTCTTCGTTTCGACTAGCTTCAAAGTTGATCGAAGCCAAATGTCAAGCATAGATTGATGTAATATGACACAACAAACCATGTGGAGAAGTTTGGGACCAACGAAGAGAGATTTGGTCCAAGAATCATCCAACTAAGCCAAGTTCGTCCATTTTGGTCTTTCTTCCTTTCGACTAGCTTCAAAGTTGATCGAAGCCAAATGTCAAGCATAGATTGATGTAATATGACACAACAAACCATGTGGAGAAGTTTGGGACCAACGAAGAGAGATTTGGTCCAAGAATCATCCAACTTAGCCAAGTTCGTCCATTTTGGTCTTTCTTCGTTTCGACTAGCTTCAAAGTTGATCGAAGCCAAATGTCAAGCATAGATTGATGTAATATGACACAACAAACCATGTGGAGAAGTTTGGGACCAACGAAGAGAGATTTGGTCCAAGAATCATCCAACTTAGCCAAGTTCGTCCATTTTGGTCTTTCTTCGTTTCGACTAGCTTCAAAGTTGATCGAAGCCAAATGTCAAGCATAGATTGATGTAATATGACACAACAAACCATGTGGAGAAGTTTGGGACCAACGAAGAGAGATTTGGTCCAAGAATCATCCAACTTAGCCAAGTTCGTCCATTTTGGTCTTTCTTCGTTTCGACTAGCTTCAAAGTTGATCGAAGCCAAATGTCAAGCATAGATTGATGTAATATGACACAACAAACCATGTGGAGAAGTTTGGGACCAACGAAGAGAGATTTGGTCCAAGAATCATCCAACTTAGCCAAGTTCGTCCATTTTGGTCTTTCTTCCTTTCGACTAGCTTCAAAGTTGATCGAAGCCAAATCTCAAGCATAGATTGATGTAATATGACACAACAAACCATGTGGAGAAGTTTGGGACCAACGAAGAGAGATTTGGTCCAAGAATCATCCAATTTAGCCAAGTTCGTCCATTTTGGTCTTTCTTCCTTTCGACTAGCTTCAAAGTTGATTAAAGCCAAATGACAAGTACAGATTGATGTAATATGACACAACAAACCATGTGGAGAAGTTTGGGACCAACGAAGAGAGATTTGGTCCAAGAATCATCCAAGTTGACCAAGTTCGTCCATTTTGGTCTTTCTTCGTTTCGACTAGCTTCAAAGTTGATCGAAGCCAAATCTCAAGCATAGATTGATGTAATATGACACAACAAACCATGTGGAGAAGTTTGGGACCAACGAAGAGAGATTTGGTCCAAGAATCATCCAAGTTGACCAAGTTCGTCCATTTTGGTCTTTCTTCGTTTCGACTAGCTTCAAAGTTGATTAAGCCAAATGTCAAGTATAGATTGATGTAATATGACACAACAAACCATGTGGAGAAGTTTGGGACCAACGAAGAGAGATTTGGTCCAAGAATCATCCAACTTAGCCAAGTTCGTCCATTTGGTCTTTCTTTGTTTCGACTAGCTTCAAAGTTGATCGAAGCCAAATGTCAAGCATAGATTGATGTAATATGACACAACAAACCATGTGGAGAAGTTTGGGACCAACGAAGAGAGATTTGGTCCAAGAATCATCCAACTTAGCCAAGTTCGTCCATTTTGGTCTTTCTTCGTTTCGACTAGCTTCAAAGTTGATCGAAGCCAAATGTCAAGCATAGATTGATGTAATATGACACAACAAACCATGTGGAGAAGTTTGGGACCAACGAAGAGAGATTTGGTGCAAGAATCATCCAACTTAGCCAAGTTCGTCCATTTTGGTCTTTCTTCGTTTCGACTAGCTTCAAAGTTGATCGAAGCCAAATGTCAAGCATAGATTGATGTAATATGACACAACAAACCATGTGGAGAAGTTTGGGACCAACGAAGAGAGATTTGGTCCAAGAATCATCCAACTTAGCCAAGTTCGTCCATTTTGGTCTTTCTTTGTTTCGACTAGCTTCAAAGTTGATCGAAGCCAAATGTCAAGCATAGATTGATGTAATATGACACAACAAACCATGTGGAGAAGTTTGGGACCAACGAAGAGAGATTTGGTCCAAGAATCATCCAACTTAGCCAAGTTCGTCCATTTTGGTCTTTCTTCGTTTCGACTAGCTTCAAAGTTGATCGAAGCCAAATGTCAAGCATAGATTGATGTAATATGACACAACAAACCATGTGGAGAAGTTTGGGACCAACGAAGAGAGATTTGGTCCAAGAATCATCCAACTTAGCCAAGTTCGTCCATTTTGGTCTTTCTTCGTTTCGACTAGCTTCAAAGTTGATCGAAGCCAAATGTCAAGCATAGATTGATGTAATATGACACAACAAACCATGTGGAGAAGTTTGGGACCAACGAAGAGAGATTTGGTCCAAGAATCATCCAACTTAGCCAAGTTCGTCCATTTTGGTCTTTCTTCGTTTCGACTAGCTTCAAAGTTGATCGAAGCCAAATGTCAAGCATAGATTGATGTAATATGACACAACAAACCATGTGGAGAAGTTTGGGACCAACGAAGAGAGATTTGGTCCAAGAATCATCCAACTTAGCCAAGTTCGTCCATTTTGGTCTTTCTTCCTTTCGACTAGCTTCAAAGTTGATCGAAGCCAAATCTCAAGCATAGATTGATGTAATATGACACAACAAACCATGTGGAGAAGTTTGGGACCAACGAAGAGAGATTTGGTGCAAGAATCATCCAACTTAGCCAAGTTCGTCCATTTTGGTCTTTCTTCCTTTCGACTAGCTTCAAAGTTGATCGAAGCCAAATCTCAAGCATAGATTAATGTAATATGACACAACAAACCATGTGGAGAAGTTTGGGACCAACGAAGAGAGATTTGGTGCAAGAATCATCCAATTTAGCCAAGTTCGTCCATTTTGGTCTTTCTTCCTTTCGACTAGCTTCAAAGTTGATTAAAGCCAAATGTCAAGCATAGATTGATGTAATATGACACAACAAACCATGTGGAGAAGTTTGGGACCAACGAAGAGAGATTTGGTCCAAGAATCATCCAAGTTGACCAAGTTCGTCCATTTTGGTCTTTCTTCGTTTCGACTAGCTTCAAAGTTGATCGAAGCCAAATCTCAAGCATAGATTGATGTAATATGACACAACAAACCATGTGGAGAAGTTTGGGACCAACGAAGAGAGATTTGGTGCAAGAATCATCCAACTTAGCCAAGTTCGTCCATTTTGGTCTTTCTTCGTTTCGACTAGCTTCAAAGTTGATCGAAGCCAAATCTCAAGCATAGATTGATGTAATATGACACAATAAACCATGTGGAGAAGTTTGAGACCAACGAAGAGAGATTTGGTCCAAGAATCATCCAACTTAGCCAAGTTCGTCCATTTTGTCTTTCTTCCTTTCGACTAGCTTCAAAGTTGATAAAGCCAAATGACAAGTATAGATTGATGTAATATGACACAACAAACCATGTGGAGAAGTTTGGGACCAACGAAGAGAGATTTGGTCCAAGAATCATCCAAGTTGACCAAGTTCGTCCATTTTGGTCTTTCTTCGTTTCGACTAGCTTCAAAGTTGATCGAAGCCAAATCTCAAGCATAGATTGATGTAATATGACACAACAAACCATGTGGAGAAGTTTGGGACCAACGAAGAGAGATTTGGTGCAAGAATCATCCAACTTAGCCAAGTTCGTCCATTTTGGTCTTTCTTCGTTTCGACTAGCTTCAAAGTTGATCGAAGCCAAATGTCAAGCATAGATTGATGTAATATGACACAATAAACCATGTGGAGAAGTTTGGGACCAACGAAGAGAGATTTGGTCCAAGAATCATCCAACTTAGCCAAGTTCGTCATTTTGGTCTTTCTTCGTTTCGACTAACTTCAAAGTTGATCGAAGCCAAATGTCAAGCATAGATTGATGTAATATGACACAACAAACCATGTGGAGAAGTTTGGGACCAACGAAGAGAGATTTGGTCCAAGAATCATCCAACTTAGCCAAGTTCGTCCATTTTGGTCTTTCTTCGTTTCGACTAGCTTCAAAGTTGATCGAAAGCAAATGTCAAGCATAGATTGATGTAATATGACACAACAAACCATGTGGAGAAGTTTGGGACCAACGAAGAGAGATTTGGTGCAAGAATCATCCAACTTAGCCAAGTTCGTCCATTTTGGTCTTTCTTCGTTTCGACTAGCTTCAAAGTTGATTAAAGCCAAATGTCAAGTATAGATTGATGTAATATGACACAACAAACCATGTGGAGAAGTTTGGGACCAACGAAGAGAGATTTGGTCCAAGAATCATCCAAGTTGACCAAGTTCGTCCATTTTGGTCTTTCTTCGTTTCGACTAGCTTCAAAGTTGATCGAAGCCAAATCTCAAGCATAGATTGATGTAATATGACACAACAAACCATGTGGAGAAGTTTGGGACCAACGAAGAGAGATTTGGTGCAAGAATCATCCAACTTAGCCAAGTTCGTCCATTTTGGTCTTTCTTCCTTTCGACTAGCTTCAAAGTTGATCGAAGCCAAATGTCAAGCATAGATTGATGTAATATGACACAACAAACCATGTGGAGAAGTTTGGGACCAACGAAGAGAGATTTGGTGCAAGAATCATCCAACTTAGCCAAGTTCGTCCATTTTGGTCTTTCTTCCTTTCGACTAACTTCAAAGTTGATTAAAGCCAAATCTCAAGCATAGATTGATGTAATATGACACAACAAACCATGTGGAGAAGTTTGGGACCAACGAAGAGAGATTTGGTCCAAGAATCATCCAAGTTGACCAAGTTCGTCCATTTTGGTCTTTCTTCGTTTCGACTAGCTTCAAAGTTGATCGAAGCCAAATCTCAAGCATAGATTGATGTAATATGACACAATAAACCATGTGGAGAAGTTTGAGACCAACGAAGAAGATTTGGTCCAAGAATCATCCAACTTAGCCAAGTTCGTCCATTTTGGTCTTTCTTCCTTTCGACTAGCTTCAAAGTTGATTAAAGCCAAATGTCAAGCATAGATTGATGTAATATGACACAACAAACCATGTGGAGAAGTTTGGGACCAACGAAGAGAGATTTGGTCCAAGAATCATCCAATTTGACCAAGTTTGTCCATTTTGGTCTTTCTTCATTTCGACTAGCTTCAAAGTTATCGAAGCCAAATGTCAAGCATAGATTGATGTAATATGACACAACAAACCATGTGGAGAAGTTTGGGACCAACGAAGAGAGATTTGGTCCAAGAATCATCCAAGTTGACCAAGTTCGTCCATTTTGGTCTTTCTTCTTTCGACTAGCTTCAAAGTTGATCGAAGCCAAATGTCAAGCATAGATTGATGTAATATGACACAATAAACCATGTGGAGAAGTTTGGGACCAACGAAGAGAGATTTGGCGCAAGAATCATCCAACTTGACCAAGTTCGTCCATTTTGGTCTTTCTTCGTTTCGACTAGCTTCAAAGTTGATCGAAGCCAAATGTCAAGCATAGATTGATGTAATATGACACACAAACCATGTGGAGAAGTTTGGGACCAACGAAGAGAGATTTGGTCCAAGAATCATCCAAGTTGACCAAGTTCGTCCATTTTGGTCTTTCTTCGTTTCGACTAGCTTCAAAGTTGATCGAAGCCAAATCTCAAGCATAGATTGATGTAATATGACACAACAAACCATGTGGAGAAGTTTGGGACCAACGAAGAGAGATTTGGTCCAAGAATCATCCAAGTTGACCAAGTTCGTCCATTTTGGTCTTTCTTCGTTTCGACTAGCTTCAAAGTTGATCGAAGCCAAATCTCAAGCATAGATTGATGTAATATGACACAACAAACCATGTGGAGAAGTTTGGGACCAACGAAGAGAGATTTGGTGCAAGAATCATCCAACTTAGCCAAGTTCGTCCATTTTTGTCTTTCTTCCTTTCGACTACTTCAAAGTTGATTAAAGCCAAATGACAAGTATAGATTGATGTAATATGACACAACAAACCATGTGGAGAAGTTTGGGACCAACGAAGAGAGATTTGGTCCAAGAATCATCCAAGTTGACCAAGTTCGTCCATTTTGGTCTTTCTTCGTTTCGACTAGCTTCAAAGTTATCGAAGCCAAATGTCAAGCATAGATTGATGTAATATGACACAACAAACCATGTGGAGAAGTTTGGGACCAACGAAGAGAGATTTGGTCCAAGAATCATCCAAGTTGACCAAGTTCGTCCATTTTGGTCTTTCTTCGTTTCGACTAGCTTCAAAGTTGATCGAAGCCAAATGTCAAGTACAAATTGATGTAATATGACACAACAAACCATGTGGAGAAGTTTGGGACCAACGAAGAGAGATTTGGTCCAAGAATCATCCAAGTTTGCCAAGTTCGTCCATTTTGGTCTTTCTTCGTTTCGACTAGCTTCAAAGTTGATCGAAGCCAAATCTCAAGCATAGATTGATGTAATATGACACAACAAACCATGTGGAGAAGTTTGGGACCAACGAAGAGAGATTTGGTCCAAGAATCATCCAACTTAGCCAAGTTCGTCCATTTTGGTCTTTCTTCTTTCGACTAGCTTCAAAGTTGATCGAAGCCAAATCTCAAGCATAGATTGATGTAATATGACACAACAAACCATGTGGAGAAGTTTGAAACCAACGAAGAGAGATTTGGTCCAAGAATCATCCAACTTAGCCAAGTTCGTCCATTTTGGTCTTTCTTCCTTTCGACTAGCTTCAAAGTTGATTAAAGCCAAATGACAAGTATAGATTGATGTAATATGACACAACAAACCATGTGGAGAAGTTTGGGACCAACGAAGAGAGATTTGGTCCAAAATCATCCAAGTTGACCAAGTTCGTCCATTTTGGTCTTTCTTCGTTTCGACTAGCTTCAAAGTTATCGAAGCCAAATGTCAAGCATAGATTGATGTAATATGACACAACAAACCATGTGGAGAAGTTTGGGACCAACGAAGAGAGATTTGGTCCAAGAATCATCCAAGTTGACCAAGTTCGTCCATTTTGGTCTTTCTTCGTTTCGACTAGCTTCAAAGTTGATCGAAGCCAAATCTCAAGCATAGATTGATGTAATATGACACAACAAACCATGTGGAGAAGTTTGGGACCAACGAAGAGAGATTTGGTCCAAGAATCATCCAAGTTGACCAAGTTCGTCCATTTTGGTCTTTCTTCGTTTCGACTAGCTTCAAAGTTGATCGAAGCCAAATCTCAAGCATAGATTGATGTAATATGACACAACAAACCATGTGGAGAAGTTTGGGACCAACAAAGAGAGATTTGGTCCAAGAATCATCCAAGTTGACCAAGTTCGTCCATTTTGGTCTTTCTTCGTTTCGACTAGCTTCAAAGTTGATCGAAGCCAAATGTCAAGTATAGATTGATGTAATATGACACAACAAACCATGTGGAGAAGTTTGGGACCAACGAAGAGAGATTTGGTCCAAGAATCATCCAAGTTGACCAAGTTCGTCCATTTTGGTCTTTCTTCGTTTCGACTAGCTTCAAAGTTGATCGAAGCCAAATCTCAAGCATAGATTGATGTAATATGACACAACAAACCATGTGGAGAAGTTTGGGACCAACGAAGAGAGATTTGGTGCAAGAATCATCCAACTTAGCCAAGTTCGTCCATTTTGGTCTTTCTTCCTTTCGACTAGCTTCAAAGTTGATCGAAGCCAAATCTCAAGCATAGATTGATGTAATATGACACAACAAACCATGTGGAGAAGTTTGAAACCAACGAAGAGAGATTTGGTCCAAGAATCATCCAACTTTGCCAAGTTCGTCCATTTTGGTCTTTCTTCCTTTCGACTAACTTCAAAGTTGATTAAAGCCAAATGTCAAGTACAGATTGATGTAATATGACACAACAAACCATGTGGAGAAGTTTGGGACCAACGAAGAGAGATTTGGTCCAAGAATCATCCAAGTTGACCAAGTTCGTCCATTTTGGTCTTTCTTCGTTTTGACTAGCTTCAAAGTTATCGAAGCCAAATGTCAAGCATAGATTGATGTAATATGACACAACAAACCATGTGGAGAAGTTTGGGACCAACGAAGAGAGATTTGGTCCAAGAATCATCCAAGTTGACCAAGTTCGTCCATTTTGGTCTTTCTTCGTTTCGACTAGCTTCAAAGTTGATCGAAGCCAAATCTCAAGCATAGATTGATGTAATATGACACAACAAACCATGTGGAGAAGTTTGGGACCAACGAAGAGAGATTTGGTCCAAGAATCATCCAAGTTGACCAAGTTCGTCCATTTTGGTCTTTCTTCGTTTCGACTAGCTTCAAAGTTGATCGAAGCCAAATGTCAAGCATAGATTGATGTAATATGACACAACAAACCATGTGGAGAAGTTTGGGACCAACGAAGAGAGATTTGGTCCAAGAATCATCCAAGTTGACCAAGTTCGTCCATTTTGGTCTTTCTTCGTTTCGACTAGCTTAAAGTTGATCGAAGCCAAATGTCAAGCATAGATTGATGTAATATGACACAACAAACCATGTGGAGAAGTTTGGGACCAACGAAGAGAGATTTGGTCCAAGAATCATCCAAGTTGACCAAGTTCGTCCATTTTGGTCTTTCTTCGTTTCGACTAGCTTCAAAGTTGATCGAAGCCAAATGTCAAGCATAGATTGATGTAATATGACACAACAAACCATGTGGAGAAGTTTGGGACCAACAAAGAGAGATTTGGTCCAAGAATCATCCAAGTTGACCAAGTTCGTCCATTTTGGTCTTTCTTCGTTTCGACTAGCTTCAAAGTTGATCGAAGCCAAATCTCAAGCATAGATTGATGTAATATGACACAACAAACCATGTGGAGAAGTTTGGGACCAACGAAGAGAGATTTGGTCCAAGAATCATCCAAGTTAACCAAGTTCGTCCATTTTGGTCTTTCTTCGTTTCGACTAGCTTCAAAGTTGATCGAAGCCAAATGTCAAGCATAGATTGATGTAATATGACACAACAAACCATGTGGAGAAGTTTGAGACCAACGAAGAGAGATTTGGTCCAAGAATCATCCAACTTTGCCAAGTTCGTCCATTTTGGTCTTTCTTCCTTTCGACTAGCTTCAAAGTTGATTAAAGCCAAATGTCAAGTATAGATTGATGTAATATGACACAACAAACCATGTGGAGAAGTTTGGGACCAACGAAGAGAGATTTGGTCCAAGAATCATCCAAGTTGACCAAGTTCGTCCATTTTGGTCTTTCTTCGTTTTGACTAGCTTCAAAGTTGATCGAAGCCAAATGTCAAGCATAGATTGATGTAATATGACACAACAAACCATGTGGAGAAGTTTGGGACCAACGAAGAGAGATTTGGTCCAAGAATCATCCAAGTTGACCAAGTTCGTCCATTTTGGTCTTTCTTCGTTTCGACTAGCTTCAAAGTTGATCGAAGCCAAATGTCAAGCATAGATTGATGTAATATGACACAACAAACCATGTGGAGAAGTTTGGGACCAACGAAGAGAGATTTGGTCCAAGAATCATCCAAGTTAACCAAGTTCGTCCATTTTGGTCTTTCTTCGTTTCGACTAGCTTCAAAGTTGATCGAAGCCAAATGTCAAGCATAGATTGATGTAATATGACACAAAAAACCATGTGGAGAAGTTTGGGACCAACGAAGAGAGATTTGGTCCAAGAATCATCCAAGTTGACCAAGTTCGTCCATTTTGGTCTTTCTTCGTTTCGACTAGCTTCAAAGTTGATCGAAGCCAAATGTCAAGCATAGATTGATGTAATATGACACAACAAACCATGTGGAGAAGTTTGGGACCAACGAAGAGAGATTTGGTCCAAGAATCATCCAAGTTGACCAAGTTCGTCCATTTTGGTCTTTCTTCGTTTCGACTAGCTTCAAAGTTGATCGAAGCCAAATGTCAAGCATAGATTGATGTAATATGACACAACAAACCATGTGGAGAAGTTTGGGACCAACAAAGAGAGATTTGGTCCAAGAATCATCCAAGTTGACCAAGTTCGTCCATTTTGGTCTTTCTTCGTTTCGACTAGCTTCAAAGTTGATCGAAGCCAAATGTCAAGTATAGATTGATGTAATATGACACAACAAACCATGTGGAGAAGTTTGGGACCAACGAAGAGAGATTTGGTCCAAGAATCATCCAAGTTGACCAAGTTCGTCCATTTTGGTCTTTCTTCGTTTCGACTAGCTTCAAAGTTGATCGAAGCCAAATGTCAAGCATAGATTGATGTAATATGACACAACAAACCATGTGGAGAAGTTTGGGACCAACGAAGAGAGATTTGGTGCAAGAATCATCCAACTTAGCCAAGTTCGTCCATTTTGGTCTTTCTTCCTTTCGACTAGCTTCAAAGTTGATCGAAGCCAAATGTCAAGCATAGATTGATGTAATATGACACAACAAACCATGTGGAGAAGTTTGAGACCAACGAAGAGAGATTTGGTCCAAGAATCATCCAACTTCGCAAGTTCGTCCATTTTGGTCTTTCTTCCTTTCGACTAGCTTCAAAGTTGATTAAAGCCAAATGTCAAGTATAGATTGATGTAATATGACACAACAAACCATGTGGAGAAGTTTGGGACCAACGAAGAGAGATTTGGTCCAAGAATCATCCAAGTTGACCAAGTTCGTCCATTTTGGTCTTTCTTCGTTTCGACTAGCTTCAAAGTTATTCGAAGCCAAATGTCAAGCATAGATTGATGTAATATGACACAACAAACCATGTGGAGAAGTTTGGGACCAACGAAGAGAGATTTGGTCCAAGAATCATCCAAGTTAACCAAGTTCGTCCATTTTGGTCTTTCTTCGTTTTCGACTAGCTTCAAAGTTGATCGAAGCCAAATGTCAAGCATAGATTGATGTAATATGACACAACAAAACATGTGGAGAAGTTTGGGACCAACGAAGAGAGATTTGGTCCAAGAATCATCCAACTTAGCCAAGTTCGTCCATTTTGGTCTTTCTTCCTTTCGACTAGCTTCAAAGTTGATTAAAGCCAAATGACAAGTAGATTGATGTAATATGACACAACAAACCATGTGGAGAAGTTTGGGACCAACGAAGAGAGATTTGGTCCAAGAATCATCCAAGTTGACCAAGTTCGTCCATTTTGGTCTTTCTTCGTTTCGACTAGCTTCAAAGTTGATCGAAGCCAAATCACAAGCATAGATTGATGTAATATGACACAACAAACCATGTGGAGAAGTTTGGGACCAACGAAGAGAGATTTGGTCCAAGAATCATCCAATTTAGCCAAGTTCGTCCATTTTGGTCTTTCTTCCTTTCGACTAGCTTCAAAGTTGATCGAAGCCAAATGTCAAGCATAGATTGATGTAATATGACACAACAAACCATGTGGAGAAGTTTGAGACCAACGAAGAGAGATTTGGTGCAAGAATCATCCAACTTAGCCAAGTTCGTCCATTTTGGTCTTTCTTCGTTTCGACTAGCTTCAAAGTTGATCGAAGCCAAATGTCAAGCATAGATTGATGTAATATGACACAACAAACCATGTGGAGAAGTTTTGGACCAACGAAGAGAGATTTGGTCCAAGAATCATCCAAGTTGACCAAGTTCGTCCATTTTGGTCTTTCTTCGTTTCGACTAGCTTCAAAGTTATTCGAAGCCAAATGTCAAGCATAGATTGATGTAATATGACACAACAAACCATGTGGAGAAGTTTGGGACCAACGAAGAGAGATTTGGTCCAAGAATCATCCAAGTTGACCAAGTTCGTCCATTTTGGTCTTTCTTCGTTTCGACTAGCTTCAAAGTTGATCGAAGCAAAATGTCAAGCATAGATTGATGTAATATGACACAATAAACCATGTGGAGAAGTTTGGGACCAACGAAGAGAGATTTGGTTCAAAAATCATCCAAGTTGACCAAGTTCGTCCATTTTGGTCTTTCTTCGTTTCGACTAGCTTCAAAGTTGATCGAAGCCAAATGTCAAGCATAGATTGATGTAATATGACACAACAAACCATGTGGAGAAGTTTGGGACCAACGAAGAGAGATTTGGTCCAAGAATCATCCAAGTTGACCAAGTTCGTCCATTTTGGTCTTTCTTCGTTTCGACTAGCTTCAAAGTTGATCGAAGCCAAATGTCAAGCATAGATTGATGTAATATGACACAACAAACCATGTGGAGAAGTTTGGGACCAACGAAGAGAGATTTGGTCCAAGAATCATCCAAGTTGACCAAGTTCGTCCATTTTGGTCTTTCTTCGTTTCGACTAGCTTCAAAGTTGATCGAAGCCAAATGTCAAGCATAGATTGATGTAATATGACACAATAAACCATGTGGAGAAGTTTGGGACCAACGAAGAGAGATTTGGTCCAAAAATCATCCAAGTTGACCAAGTTCGTCCATTTTGGTCTTTCTTCGTTTCGACTAGCTTCAAAGTTGATCGAAGCCAAATCTCAAGCATAGATTGATGTAATATGACACAATAAACCATGTGGAGAAGTTTGGGACCAACGAAGAGAGATTTGGTCCAAGAATCATCCAAGTTGACCAAGTTCGTCCATTTTGGTCTTTCTTCGTTTCGACTAGCTTCAAAGTTGATCGAAGCCAAATGTCAAGCATAGATTGATGTAATATGACACAATAAACCATGTGGAGAAGTTTGGGACCAACGAAAAGAGATTTGGTCCAAGAATCATCCAAGTTGACCAAGTTCGTCCATTTTGGTCTTTCTTCGTTTCGACTAGCTTCAAAGTTGATCGAAGCCAAATGTCAAGCATAGATTGATGTAATATGACACAACAAACCATGTGGAGAAGTTTGGGACCAACGAAGAGAGATTTGGTCCAAGAATCATCCAAGTTGACCAAGTTCGTCCATTTTGGTCTTTCTTCGTTTCGACTAGCTTCAAAGTTGATCGAAGCCAAATCTCAAGCATAGATTGATGTAATATGACACAATAAACCATGTGGAGAAGTTTGGGACCAACGAAAAGAGATTTGGTCCAAGAATCATCCAAGTTGACCAAGTTCGTCCATTTTGGTCTTTCTTCGTTTCGACTAGCTTCAAAGTTGATCGAAGCCAAATGTCAAGCATAGATTGATGTAATATGACACAACAAACCATGTGGAGAAGTTTGGGACCAACGAAGAGAGATTTGGTCCAAGAATCATCCAAGTTGACCAAGTTCGTCCATTTTGGTCTTTCTTCGTTTCGACTAGCTTCAAAGTTATTCGAAGCCAAATGTCAAGCATAGATTGATGTAATATGACACAATAAACCATGTGGAGAAGTTTGGGACCAACGAAAGAGATTTGGTCCAAGAATCATCCAAGTTGACCAAGTTCGTCCATTTTGGTCTTTCTTCGTTTCGACTAGCTTCAAAGTTGATCGAAGCCAAATGTCAAGCATAGATTGATGTAATATGACACAATAAACCATGTGGAGAAGTTTGGGACCAACGAAGAGAGATTTGGTCCAAAATCATCCAAGTTGACCAAGTTCGTCCATTTTGGTCTTTCTTCGTTTCGACTAGCTTCAAAGTTGATCGAAGCCAAATGTCAAGCATAGATTGATGTAATATGACACAATAAACCATGTGGAGAAGTTTGGGACCAACGAAGAGAGATTTGGTCCAAGAATCATCCAAGTTGACCAAGTTCGTCCATTTTGGTCTTTCTTCGTTTCGACTAGCTTCAAAGTTGATCGAAGCCAAATGTCAAGCATAGATTGATGTAATATGACACAACAAACCATGTGGAGAAGTTTGGGACCAACGAAGAGAGATTTGGTCCAAGAATCATCCAAGTTGACCAAGTTCGTCCATTTTGGTCTTTCTTCGTTTCGACTAGCTTCAAAGTTGATCGAAGCCAAATGTCAAGCATAGATTGATGTAATATGACACAACAAACCATGTGGAGAAGTTTGGGACCAACGAAGAGAGATTTGGTCCAAGAATCATCCAAGTTGACCAAGTTCGTCCATTTTGGTCTTTCTTCGTTTCGACTAGCTTCAAAGTTATCGAAGCCAAATGTCAAGCATAGATTGATGTAATATGACACAACAAACCATGTGGAGAAGTTTGGGACCAACGAAGAGAGATTTGGTCCAAGAATCATCCAAGTTGACCAAGTTCGTCCATTTTGGTCTTTCTTCGTTTCGACTAGCTTCAAATTGATCGAAGCCAAATGTCAAGCATAGATTGATGTAATATGACACAATAAACCATGTGGAGAAGTTTGGGACCAACGAAGAGAGATTTGGTCCAAAAATCATCCAAGTTGACCAAGTTCGTCCATTTTGGTCTTTCTTCGTTTCGACTAGCTTCAAAGTTGATCGAAGCCAAATCTCAAGCATAGATTGATGTAATATGACACAATAAACCATGTGGAGAAGTTTGGGACCAACGAAGAGAGATTTGGTCCAAGAATCATCCAAGTTGACCAAGTTCGTCCATTTTGGTCTTTCTTCGTTTCGACTAGCTTCAAAGTTGATCGAAGCCAAATGTCAAGCATAGATTGATGTAATATGACACAATAAACCATGTGGAGAAGTTTGGGACCAACGAAGAGAGATTTGGTCCAAGAATCATCCAAGTTGACCAAGTTCGTCCATTTTGGTCTTTCTTCGTTTCGACTAGCTTCAAAGTTATCGAAGCCAAATGTCAAGCATAGATTGATGTAATATGACACAACAAACCATGTGGAGAAGTTTGGGACCAACGAAGAGAGATTTGGTCCAAGAATCATCCAAGTTGACCAAGTTCGTCCATTTTGGTCTTTCTTCGTTTCGACTAGCTTCAAAGTTGATCGAAGCCAAATCTCAAGCATAGATTGATGTAATATGACACAATAAACCATGTGGAGAAGTTTGGGACCAACGAAGAGAGATTTGGTCCAAGAATCATCCAAGTTGACCAAGTTCGTCCATTTTGGTCTTTCTTCGTTTCGACTAGCTTCAAAGTTGATCGAAGCCAAATCTCAAGCATAGATTGATGTAATATGACACAATAAACCATGTGGAGAAGTTTGGGACCAACGAAAAGAGATTTGGTCCAAGAATCATCCAAGTTGACCAAGTTCGTCCATTTTGGTCTTTCTTCGTTTCGACTAGCTTCAAAGTTGATCGAAGCCAAATGTCAAGCATAGATTGATGTAATATGACACAATAAACCATGTGGAGAAGTTTGGGACCAACGAAGAGAGATTTGGTCCAAGAATCATCCAAGTTGACCAAGTTCGTCCATTTTGGTCTTTCTTCGTTTCGACTAGCTTCAAAGTTGATCGAAGCCAAATCTCAAGCATAGATTGATGTAATATGACACAACAAACCATGTGGAGAAGTTTGAGACCAACGAAGAGAGATTTGGTCCAAGAATCATCCAACTTAGCCAAGTTCGTCCATTTTGGTCTTTCTTCGTTTCGACTAGCTTCAAAGTTGATCGAAGCCAAATGTCAAGCATAGATTGATGTAATATGACACAATAAACCATGTGGAGAAGTTTGGGACCAACGAAGAGAGATTTGGTTCAAGAATCATCCAAGTTGACCAAGTTCGTCCATTTTGGTCTTTCTTCGTTTCGACTAGCTTCAAAGTTGATCGAAGCCAAATGTCAAGCATAGATTGATGTAATATGACACAACAAACCATGTGGAGAAGTTTGGGACCAACGAAGAGAGATTTGGTCCAAGAATCATCCAAGTTGACCAAGTTCGTCCATTTTGGTCTTTCTTCGTTTCGACTAGCTTCAAAGTTGATCGAAGCCAAATCTCAAGCATAGATTGATGTAATATGACACAACAAACCATGTGGAGAAGTTTGGGACCAACGAAGAGAGATTTGGTCCAAGAATCATCCAAGTTGACCAAGTTCGTCCATTTTGGTCTTTCTTCGTTTCGACTAGCTTCAAAGTTGATCGAAGCCAAATCTCAAGCATAGATTGATGTAATATGACACAACAAACCATGTGGAGAAGTTTGACCAACGAAGAGAGATTTGGTCCAAGAATCATCCAACTTAGCCAAGTTCGTCCATTTTGGTCTTTCTTCCTTTCGACTAGCTTCAAAGTTGATTAAAGCCAAATGACAAGCATAGATTGATGTAATATGACACAACAAACCATGTGGAGAAGTTTGGGACCAACGAAGAGAGATTTGGTCCAAGAATCATCCAACTTAGCCAAGTTCGTCCATTTTGGTCTTTCTTCGTTTCGACTAGCTTCAAAGTTGATCGAAGCCAAATGTCAAGCATAGATTGATGTAATATGACACAACAAACCATGTGGAGAAGTTTGGGACCAACGAAGAGAGATTTGGTCCAAGAATCATCCAAGCTGACCAAGTTCGTCCATTTTGGTCTTTCTTCCTTTCGACTAGCTTCAAAGTTGATTAAAGCCAAATGTCAAGTATAGATTGATGTAATATGACACAACAAACCATGTGGAGAAGTTTGGGACCAACGAAAAGAGATTTGGTCCAAAATCATCCAAGTTGACCAAGTTCGTCCATTTTGGTCTTTCTTCGTTTCGACTAGCTTCAAAGTTGATCGAAGCCAAATCTCAAGCATAGATTGATGTAATATGACACAATAAACCATGTGGAGAAGTTTGGGACCAACGAAGAGAGATTTGGTCCAAGAATCATCCAAGTTGACCAAGTTCGTCCATTTTGGTCTTTCTTCGTTTCGACTAGCTTCAAAGTTGATCGAAGCCAAATGTCAAGCATAGATTGATGTAATATGACACAACAAACCATGTGGAGAAGTTTGGGACCAACGAAGAGAGATTTGGTCCAAGAATCATCCAAGTTGACCAAGTTCGTCCATTTTGGTCTTTCTTCGTTTCGACTAGCTTCAAAGTTGATCGAAGCCAAATGTCAAGCATAGATTGATGTAATATGACACAACAAACCATGTGGAGAAGTTTGGGACCAACGAAGAGATATTTGGTCCAAGAATCATCCAACTTAGCCAAGTTCGTCCATTTTGGTCTTTCTTCCTTTCGACTAGCTTCAAAGTTGATTAAAGCCAAATGTCAAGCATAGATTGATGTAATATGACACAACAAACCATGTGGAGAAGTTTGGGACCAACGAAGAGAGATTTGGTCCAAGAATCATCCAACTTAGCCAAGTTCGTCCATTTTGGTCTTTCTTCGTTTCGACTAGCTTCAAAGTTGATCGAAGCCAAATGTCAAGTATAGATTGATGTAATATGACACAACAAACCATGTGGAGAAGTTTGGGACCAACGAAGAGAGATTTGGTCCAAGAATCATCCAAGCTGACCAAGTTCGTCCATTTTGGTCTTTCTTCCTTTCGACTAGCTTCAAAGTTGATTAAAGCCAAATGTCAAGTATAGATTGATGTAATATGACACAACAAACCATGTGGAGAAGTTTGGGACCAACGAAAAGAGATTTGGTCCAAAAATCATCCAAGTTGACCAAGTTCGTCCATTTTGGTCTTTCTTCGTTTCGACTAGCTTCAAAGTTGATCGAAGCCAAATGTCAAGCATAGATTGATGTAATATGACACAACAAACCATGTGGAGAAGTTTGGGACCAACGAAGAGAGATTTGGTCCAAGAATCATCCAAGTTGACCAAGTTCGTCCATTTTGGTCTTTCTTCGTTTCGACTAGCTTCAAAGTTGATCGAAGCCAAATGTCAAGCATAGATTGATGTAATATGACACAACAAACCATGTGGAGAAGTTTGGGACCAACGAAGAGAGATTTGGTCCAAGAATCATCCAACTTAGCCAAGTTCGTCCATTTTGGTCTTTCTTCGTTTCGACTAGCTTCAAAGTTGATCGAAGCCAAATGTCAAGCATAGATTGATGTAATATGACACAATAAACCATGTGGAGAAGTTTGGGACCAACGAAAAGAGATTTGGTCCAAGAATCATCCAAGTTGACCAAGTTCGTCCATTTTGGTCTTTCTTCGTTTCGACTAGCTTCAAAGTTGATCGAAGCCAAATGTCAAGCATAGATTGATGTAATATGACACAACAAACCATGTGGAGAAGTTTGGGACCAACGAAGAGAGATTTGGTCCAAGAATCATCCAAGTTCACCAAGTTCGTCCATTTTGGTCTTTCTTCTTTTCGACTAGCTTCAAAGTTGATCGAAGCCAAATGTCAAGCATAGATTGATGTAATATGACACAATAAACCATGTGGAGAAGTTTGAGACCAACGAAGAGAGATTTGGTCCAAGAATCATCCAACTTAGCCAAGTTCGTCCATTTTGGTCTTTCTTCCTTTCGACTAGCTTCAAAGTTGATTAAAGCCAAATGTCAAGTATAGATTGATGTAATATGACACAACAAACCATGTGGAGAAGTTTGGGACCAACGAAGAGAGATTTGGTCCAAGAATCATCCAAGTTAACCAAGTTCGTCCATTTTGGTCTTTCTTCGTTTCGACTAGCTTCAAAGTTGATCGAAGCCAAATCTCAAGCATAGATTGATGTAATATGACACAACAAACCATGTGGAGAAGTTTGGGACCAACGAAGAGAGATTTGGTCCAAGAATCATCCAACTTAGCCAAGTTCGTCCATTTTGGTCTTTCTTCCTTTCGACTAGCTTCAAAGTTAATTAAAGCCAAATGACAAGCATAGATTGATGTAATATGACACAACAAACCATGTGGAGAAGTTTGGGACCAACGAAGAGAGATTTGGTCCAAGAATCATCCAAGTTGACCAAGTTCGTCCATTTTGGTCTTTCTTCGTTTCGACTAGCTTCAAAGTTGATCGAAGCCAAATCTCAAGCATAGATTGATGTAATATGACACAACAAACCATGTGGAGAAGTTTGGGACCAACAAAGAGATATTTGGTCCAAGAATCATCCAACTTAGCCAAGTTCGTCCATTTTGGTCTTTCTTCCTTTCGACTAGCTTCAAAGTTGATTAAAGCCAAATGTCAAGTATAGATTGATGTAATATGACACAACAAACCATGTGGAGAAGTTTGGGACCAACGAAGAGAGATTTGGTCCAAGAATCATCCAAGTTGACCAAGTTCGTCCATTTTGGTCTTTCTTCGTTTCGACTAGCTTCAAAGTTGATCGAAGCCAAATCTCAAGCATAGATTGATGTAATATGACACAACAAACCATGTGGAGAAGTTTGGGACCAACGAAGAGAGATTTGGTCCAAGAATCATCCAAGCTGACCAAGTTCGTCCATTTTGGTCTTTCTTCCTTTCGACTAGCTTCAAAGTTGATTAAAGCCAAATGACAAGTAGATTGATGTAATATGACACAACAAACCATGTGGAGAAGTTTGGGACCAACGAAGAGAGATTTGGTCCAAGAATCATCCAAGTTGGCCAAGTTCGTCCATTTTGGTCTTTCTTCGTTTCGACTAGCTTCAAAGTTGATCGAAGCCAAATCTCAAGCATAGATTGATGTAATATGACACAACAAACCATGTGGAGAAGTTTGGGACCAACGAAGAGATATTTGGTCCAAGAATCATCCAACTTAGCCAAGTTCGTCCATTTTGGTCTTTCTTCCTTTCGACTAGCTTCAAAGTTGATTAAAGCCAAATGTCAAGTATAGATTGATGTAATATGACACAACAAACCATGTGGAGAAGTTTGGGACCAACGAAGAGAGATTTGGTCCAAGAATCATCCAAGTTGGCCAAGTTCGTCCATTTTGGTCTTTCTTCGTTTCGACTAGCTTCAAAGTTGATCGAAGCCAAATCTCAAGCATAGATTGATGTAATATGACACAAAAAACCATGTGGAGAAGTTTGGGACCAACGAAGAGAGATTTGGTCCAAGAATCATCCAACTGACCAAGTTCGTCCATTTTGGTCTTTCTTCCTTTCGACTAGCTTCAAAGTTGATTAAAGCCAAATGTCAAGTATAGATTGATGTAATATGACACAATAAACCATGTGGAGAAGTTTGGGACCAACAAAGAGAGATTTGGTCCAAGAATCATCCAAGCTGACCAAGTTCGTCCATTTTGGTCTTTCTTCGTTTCGACTAGCTTCAAAGTTGATCGAAGCCAAATGTCAAGCATAGATTGATGTAATATGACACAACAAACCATGTGGAGAAGTTTGAGACCAACGAAGAGAGATTTGGTCCAAGAATCATCCAAGTTGACCAAGTTCGTCCATTTTGGTCTTTCTTCGTTTCGACTAGCTTCAAAGTTGATCGAAGCCAAATGTCAAGCATAGATTGATGTAATATGACACAACAAACCATGTGGAGAAGTTTGAGACCAACGAAGAGAGATTTGGTCCAAGAATCATCCAAGTTGACCAAGTTCGTCCATTTTGGTCTTTCTTCGTTTCGACTAGCTTCAAAGTTGATCGAAGCCAAATGTCAAGCATAGATTGATGTAATATGACACAATAAACCATGTGGAGAAGTTTGGGACCAACGAAGAGAGATTTGGTCCAAGAATCATCCAAGTTGACCAAGTTCGTCCATTTTGGTCTTTCTTCGTTTCGACTAGCTTCAAAGTTGATCGAAGCCAAATGTCAAGCATAGATTGATGTAATATGACACAACAAACCATGTGGAGAAGTTTGGGACCAACGAAGAGAGATTTGGTCCAAGAATCATCCAAGCTGACCAAGTTCGTCCATTTTGGTCTTTCTTCCTTTCGACTAGCTTCAAAGTTGATCGAAGCCAAATCTCAAGCATAGATTGATGTAATATGACACAACAAACCATGTGGAGAAGTTTGGGACCAACGAAGAGAGATTTGGCCAAGAATCATCCAAGTTGACCAAGTTCGTCCATTTTGTCTTTCTTCGTTTCGACTAGCTTCAAAGTTGATCGAAGCCAAATGTCAAGTATAGATTGATGTAATATGACACAACAAACCATGTGGAGAAGTTTGGGACCAACGAAGAGAGATTTGGCCAAGAATCATCCAAGTTGACCAAGTTCGTCCATTTTGTCTTTCTTCGTTTCGACTAGCTTCAAAGTTGATCGAAGCCAAATGTCAAGCATAGATTGATGTAATATGACACAATAAACCATGTGGAGAAGTTTGGGACCAACGAAGAGAGATTTGGTCCAAGAATCATCCAACTTTGCCAAGTTCGTCCATTTTGGTCTTTCTTCCTTTCGACTAGCTTCAAAGTTGATCGAAGCCAAATGTCAAGCATAGATTGATGTAATATGACACAACAAACCATGTGGAGAAGTTTGGGACCAACGAAGAGAGATTTGGTCCAAGAATCATCCAAGTTGACCAAGTTCGTCCATTTTGGTCTTTCTTCGTTTCGACTAGCTTCAAAGTTGATCGAAGCCAAATCTCAAGCATAGATTGATGTAATATGACACAATAAACCATGTGGAGAAGTTTGAGACCAACGAAGAGAGATTTGGTCCAAGAATCATCCAACTTGACCAAGTTCGTCCATTTTGGTCTTTCTTCCTTTCGACTAGCTTCAAAGTTGATTAAAGCCAAATGTCAAGCATAGATTGATGTAATATGACACAATAAACCATGTGGAGAAGTTTGGGACCAACGAAGAGAGATTTGGTCCAAGAATCATCCAACTTCACCAAGTTCGTCCATTTTGGTCTTTCTTCGTTTCGACTAGCTTCAAAGTTGATCGAAGCCAAATGTCAAGCATAGATTGATGTAATATGACACAATAAACCATGTGGAGAAGTTTGAGACCAACGAAGAGAGATTTGGTCCAAGAATCATCCAACTTAGCCAAGTTCGTCCATTTTGGTCTTTCTTCCTTTTCGACTAGCTTCAAAGTTGATTAAAGCCAAATGACAAGCATAGATTGATGTAATATGACACAATAAACCATGTGGAGAAGTTTGGGACCAACGAAGAGAGATTTGGTCCAAGAATCATCCAACTTCACCAAGTTCGTCCATTTTGGTCTTTCTTCGTTTCGACTAGCTTCAAAGTTGATCGAAGCCAAATGTCAAGCATAGATTGATGTAATATGACACAATAAACCATGTGGAGAAGTTTGGGACCAACGAAGAGAGATTTGGTCCAAGAATCATCCAACTTAACCAAGTTCGTCCATTTTGGTCTTTCTTCATTTCGACTAGCTTCAAAGTTGATGAAGCCAAATGTCAAGCATAGATTGATGTAATATGACACAATAAACCATGTGGAGAAGTTTGGGACCAACGAAGAGAGATTTGGTCCAAGAATCATCCAACTTAACCAAGTTCGTCCATTTTGGTCTTTCTTCGTTTCGACTAGTTCAAAGTTGATCGAAGCCAAATGTCAAGCATAGATTGATGTAATATGACACAATAAACCATGTGGAGAAGTTTGAGACCAACAAAGAGAGATTTGGTCCAAGAATCATCCAACTTAGCCAAGTTCGTCCATTTTGGTCTTTCTTCCTTTTCGACTAGCTTCAAAGTTGATTAAAGCCAAATGACAAGTATAGATTGATGTAATATGACACTAAACCATGTGGAGAAGTTTGGGACAACGAAGAGAGATTTGGTCAAGAATCATCCATCTGCACCAAGTTCGTCCATTTTGGTCTTTCTTCGTTTCGACTAGCTTCAAAGTTGATCGAAGCCAAATCTCAAGCATAGATTGATGTAATATGACACAATAAACCATGTGGAGAAGTTTGGACCAACGAAGAGAGATTTGGTCCAAGAATCATCCAACTTGACCAAGTTCGTCCATTTTGGTCTTTCTTCCTTTCGACTAGCTTCAAAGTTGATTAAGCCAAATGACAAGTATAGATTGATGTAATATGACACAATAAACCATGTGGAGAAGTTTGGGACCAACGAAGAGAGATTTGGTCCAAGAATCATCCAACTTCACAAGTTCGTCCATTTTGGTCTTTCTTCGTTTCGACTAGCTTCAAAGTTGATCGAAGCCAAATCTCAAGCATAGATTGATGTAATATGACACAATAAACCATGTGGAGAAGTTTGGGACCAACGAAGAGAGATTTGGTCCAAGAATCATCCAACTTAGCCAAGTTCGTCCATTTTGGTCTTTCTTCGTTTCGACTAGCTTCAAAGTTGATCGAAGCCAAATGTCAAGCATAGATTGATGTAATATGACACAATAAACCATGTGGAGAAGTTTGGGACCAACAAAGAGAGATTTGGTCCAAGAATCATCCAAGTTGACCAAGTTCGTCCATTTTGGTCTTTCTTCGTTTCGACTAGCTTCAAAGTTGATCGAAGCCAAATGTCAAGCATAGATTGATGTAATATGACACAATAAACCATGTGGAGAAGTTTGGGACCAACGAAGAGAGATTTGGTCCAAGAATCATCCAACTTAACCAAGTTCGTCCATTTTGTTTTTCTTCGTTTCGACTAGCTTCAAAGTTGATTAAAGCCAAATGACAAGCATAGATTGATGTAATATGACACAATAAACCATGTGGAGAAGTTTGGGACCAACGAAGAGAGATTTGGTCCAAGAATCATCCAACTTAACCAAGTTCGTCCATTTTGGTCTTTCTTCGTTTCGACTAGCTTAAAGTTGATCGAAGCCAAATGTCAAGCATAGATTGATGTAATATGACACAATAAACCATGTGGAGAAGTTTGAGACCAACGAAGAGAGATTTGGTCCAAGAATCATCCAACTAAGCCAAGTTCGTCCATTTTGGTCTTTCTTCCTTTCGACTAGCTTCAAAGTTGATTAAAGCCAAATGTCAAGTATAGATTGATGTAATATGACACAATAAACCATGTGGAGAAGTTTGGGACCAACGAAGAGAGATTTGGTCCAAGAATCATCCAACTTAACCAAGTTCGTCCATTTTGGTCTTTCTTCGTTTCGACTAGCTCAAAGTTGATCGAAGCCAAATGTCAAGCATAGATTGATGTAATATGACACAATAAACCATGTGGAGAAGTTTGAGACCAACGAAGAGAGATTTGGTCCAAGAATCATCCAACTTAGCCAAGTTCGTCCATTTTGGTCTTTCTTCCTTTCGACTAGCTTCAAAGTTGATCGAAGCCAAATGTCAAGCATAGATTGATGTAATATGACACAATAAACCATGTGGAGAAGTTTGGGACCAACGAAGAGAGATTTGGTCCAAGAATCATCCAACTTAACCAAGTTCGTCCATTTTGGTCTTTCTTCCTTTCGACTAGCTTCAAAGTTGATCGAAGCCAAATGTCAAGCATAGATTGATGTAATATGACACAATAAACCATGTGGAGAAGTTTGGGACCAACGAAGAGAGATTTGGTCCAAGAATCATCCAAGTTGACCAAGTTCGTCCATTTTGGTCTTTCTTCCTTTCGACTAGCTTCAAAGTTGATCGAAGCCAAATGTCAAGCATAGATTGATGTAATATGACACAATAAACCATGTGGAGAAGTTTGGGACCAACGAAGAGAGATTTGGTCCAAGAATCATCCAACTTAACCAAGTTCGTCCATTTTGGTCTTTCTTCGTTTCGACTAGCTCAAAGTTGATCGAAGCCAAATGTCAAGCATAGATTGATGTAATATGACACAATAAACCATGTGGAGAAGTTTGAGACCAACGAAGAGAGATTTGGTCCAAGAATCATCCAACTTAGCCAAGTTCGTCCATTTTGGTCTTTCTTCCTTTCGACTAGCTTCAAAGTTGATCGAAGCCAAATGTCAAGCATAGATTGATGTAATATGACACAATAAACCATGTGGAGAAGTTTGGGACCAACGAAGAGAGATTTGGTCCAAGAATCATCCAACTTAACCAAGTTCGTCCATTTTGGTCTTTCTTCCTTTCGACTAGCTTCAAAGTTGATCGAAGCCAAATGTCAAGCATAGATTGATGTAATATGACACAATAAACCATGTGGAGAAGTTTGGGACCAACGAAGAGAGATTTGGTCCAAGAATCATCCAAGTTGACCAAGTTCGTCCATTTTGGTCTTTCTTCCTTTCGACTAGCTTCAAAGTTGATCGAAGCCAAATGTCAAGCATAGATTGATGTAATATGACACAATAAACCATGTGGAGAAGTTTGGGACCAACGAAGAGAGATTTGGCCAAGAATCATCCAAGTTGACCAAGTTCGTCCATTTTGGTCTTTCTTCGTTTCGACTAGCTTCAAAGTTGATCGAAGCCAAATGTCAAGCATAGATTGATGTAATATGACACAATAAACCATGTGGAGAAGTTTGTGACCAACGAAGAGAGATTTGGTCCAAGAATCATCCAACTTAGCCAAGTTCGTCCATTTTGGTCTTTCTTCCTTTCGACTAGCTTCAAAGTTGATCGAAGCCAAATGTCAAGCATAGATTGATGTAATATGACACAATAAACCATGTGGAGAAGTTTGGGACCAACGAAGAGAGATTTGGTCCAAGAATCATCCAACTTAACCAAGTTCGTCCATTTTGGTCTTTCTTCCTTTCGACTAGCTTCAAAGTTGATCGAAGCCAAATGTCAAGCATAGATTGATGTAATATGACACAATAAACCATGTGGAGAAGTTTGGGACCAACGAAGAGAGATTTGGTCCAAGAATCATCCAAGTTGACCAAGTTCGTCCATTTTGGTCTTTCTTCCTTTCGACTAGCTTCAAAGTTGATCGAAGCCAAATGTCAAGCATAGATTGATGTAATATGACACAATAAACCATGTGGAGAAGTTTGGGACCAACGAAGAGAGATTTGGCCAAGAATCATCCAAGTTGACCAAGTTCGTCCATTTTGGTCTTTCTTCGTTTCGACTAGCTTCAAAGTTGATCGAAGCCAAATGTCAAGCATAGATTGATGTAATATGACACAATAAACCATGTGGAGAAGTTTGAGACCAACGAAGAGAGATTTGGTCCAAGAATCATCCAACTTAGCCAAGTTCGTCCATTTTGGTCTTTCTTCCTTTTCGACTAGCTTCAAAGTTGATTAAAGCCAAATGACAAGCATAGATTGATGTAATATGACACAATAAACCATGTGGAGAAGTTTGGGACAACGAAGAGAGATTTGGTCCAAGAATCATCCAACTTTACCAAGTTCGTCCATTTTGGTCTTTCTTCTTTTCGACTAGCTTCAAAGTTGATCGAAGCCAAATCTCAAGCATAGATTGATGTAATATGACACAATAAACCATGTGGAGAAGTTTGGGACAACGAAGAGAGATTTGGTCCAAGAATCATCCAAGTTAACCAAGTTCGTCCATTTTGGTCTTTCTTCCTTTTCGACTAGCTTCAAAGTTGATTAAGCCAAATGACAAGCATAGATTGATGTAATATGACACAATAAACCATGTGGAGAAGTTTGGGACCAACGAAGAGAGATTTGGTCCAAGAATCATCCAAGTTGACCAAGTTCGTCCATTTTGGTCTTTCTTCGTTTCGACTAGCTTCAAAGTTGATCGAAGCCAAATCTCAAGCATAGATTGATGTAATATGACACAATAAACCATGTGGAGAAGTTTGGGACCAACGAAGAGAGATTTGGTCCAAGAATCATCCAACTTAACCAAGTTCGTCCATTTTGGTCTTTCTTCGTTTCGACTAGCTTCAAAGTTGATCGAAGCCAAATGTCAAGCATAGATTGATGTAATATGACACAATAAACCATGTGGAGAAGTTTGGGACCAACGAAGAGAGATTTTGTCCAAGAATCATCCAACTTAACCAAGTTCGTCCATTTTGGTCTTTCTTCGTTTCGACTAGCTTCAAAGTTGACCGAAGCCAAATGTCAAGCATAGATTGATGTAATATGACACAATAAACCATGTGGAGAAGTTTGGGACCAACGAAGAGAGATTTGGTCCAAGAATCATCCAAGTTGACCAAGTTCGTCCATTTTGGTCTTTCTTCCTTTCGACTAGCTTCAAAGTTGATCGAAGCCAAATGTCAAGCATAGATTGATGTAATATGACACAATAAACCATGTGGAGAAGTTTGAGACAACGAAGAGAGATTTGGTCCAAGAATCATCCAACTTCACCAAGTTCGTCCATTTTGGTCTTTCTTCGTTTCGACTAGCTTCAAAGTTGATCGAAGCCAAATGTCAAGCATAGATTGATGTAATATGACACAATAAACCATGTGGAGAAGTTTGGGACCAACGAAGAGAGATTTGGTCCAAGAATCATCCAACTTAACCAAGTTCGTCCATTTTGGTCTTTCTTCGTTTCGACTAGCTTCAAAGTTGATCGAAGCCAAATGTCAAGCATAGATTGATGTAATATGACACAATAAACCATGTGGAGAAGTTTGGGACCAACAAGAGAGATTTGGTCCAAGAATCATCCAACTTAACCAAGTTCGTCCATTTTGGTCTTTCTTCGTTTCGACTAGCTTCAAAATTGATCGAAGCCAAATGTCAAGCATAGATTGATGTAATATGACACAATAAACCATGTGGAGAAGTTTGAGACCAACGAAGAGAGATTTGGTCCAAGAATCATCCAACTTAGCCAAGTTTGTCCATTTTGGTCTTTCTTCTTTTTCGACTAGCTTCAAAGTTGATTAAAGCCAAATGACAAGTATAGATTGATGTAATATGACACAATAAACCATGTGGAGAAGTTTGGACCAACGAAGAGAGATTTGGTCCAAGAATCATCCAACTTGACCAAGTTCGTCCATTTTGGTCTTTCTTCGTTTCGACTAGCTTCAAAGTTGATCGAAGCCAAATCTCAAGCATAGATTGATGTAATATGACACAATAAACCATGTGGAGAAGTTTGGGACCAACGAAGAGAGATTTGGTCCAAGAATCATCCAACTTAACCAAGTTCGTCCATTTTGGTCTTTCTTCTTTCGACTAGCTTCAAAGTTGATCGAAGCCAAATGTCAAGCATAGATTGATGTAATATGACACAATAAACCATGTGGAGAAGTTTGAGACCAACGAAGAGAGATTTGGTCCAAGAATCATCCAACTTAACCAAGTTCGTCCATTTTGGTCTTTCTTCGTTTCGACTAGCTTCAAAGTTGATCGAAGCCAAATGTCAAGCATAGATTGATGTAATATGACACAATAAACCATGTGGAGAAGTTTGAGACCAACAAAGAGAGATTTGGTCCAAGAATCATCCAACTAAGCCAAGTTTGTCCATTTTGGTCTTTCTTCCTTTTCGACTAGCTTCAAAGTTGATTAAAGCCAAATGACAAGTATAGATTGATGTAATATGACACAATAAACCATGTGGATAATTTGGGACAACGAAGAGAGATTTGGTCCAAGAATCATCCAAGTTGACCAAGTTCGTCCATTTTGGTCTTTCTTCGTTTCGACTAGCTTCAAAGTTGATCGAAGCCAACTGTCAAGCATAAATTAATGTAATATGACAAGTATAGATTGATTTAATTTGACACAATAAACCATGTGGAGAAGTTTGGGACCAACGAAGAGAGATTTGGTCCAAGAATCATCCAACTTGACCAAGTTCGTCCATTTTGGTCTTTCTTCGTTTCGACTAGCTTCAAAGTTGATCAAAGCCAAATGTCAAGTATAGATTGATGTAATATGACACAATAAACCATGTGGAGAAGTTTGGGACAACGAAAAGAGATTTGGTCCAAGAATCATCCAACTTCACCAAGTTCGTCCATTTTGGTCTTTCTTCGTTTCGACTAACTTCAAAGTTGATCGAAGCCAAATCTCAAGCATAGATTGATGTAATATGACACAATAAACCATGTGGAGAAGTTTGAGACCAACGAAGAGAGATTTGGTCCAAGAATCATCCAACTTGACCAAGTTCGTCCATTTTGGTCTTTCTTCGTTTCGACTAGCTTCAAAGTTGATCGAAGCCAAATCTCAAGCATAGATTGATGTAATATGACACAATAAACCATGTGGAGAAGTTTGGGACCAACGAAGAGAGATTTGGTCCAAGAATCATCCAACTTAACCAAGTTCGTCCATTTTGGTCTTTCTTCATTTCGACTAGCTTCAAAGTTGATCGAAGCCAAATCTCAAGCATAAGTTGATGTAATATGACACAATAAACCATGTGGAGAAGTTTGGGACCAACGAAGAGAGATTTGGTCCAAGAATCATCCAACTTAACCAAGTTCGTCCATTTTGGTCTTTCTTCGTTTCGACTAGCTTCAAAGTTGATCGAAGCCAAATCTCAAGCATAGATTGATGTAATATGACACAATAAACCATGTGGAGAAGTTTGGGACCAACGAAGAGAGATTTGGTCCAAGAATCATCCAACTTAACCAAGTTCGTCCATTTTGGTCTTTCTTCGTTTCGACTAGCTTCAAAGTTGATCGAAGCCAAATGTCAAGCATAGATTGATGTAATATGACACAATAAACCATGTGGAGAAGTTTGAGACCAACGAAGAGAGATTTGGTCCAAGAATCATCCAACTTAAGCAAGTTCGTCCATTTTGGTCTTTCTTCGTTTCGACTAGCTTCAAAGTTGATCGAAGCCAAATTTCAAGTATAGATTGATGTAATATGACACAATAAACCATGTGGAGAAGTTTTGGACCAACGAAGAGAGATTTGGTCCAAGAATCATCCATCTTCACCAAGTTCGTCCATTTTGGTCTTTCTTCGTTTCGACTAGCTTCAAAGTTGATCGAAGCCAAATCTCAAGCATAGATTGATGTAATATGACACAATAAACCATGTGGAGAAGTTTGAGACCAACGAAGAGAGATTTGGTCCAAGAATCATCCAACTTAAGCAAGTTCGTCCATTTTGGTCTTTCTTCGTTTCGACTAGCTTCAAAGTTGATCGAAGCCAAATGTCAAGCATAGATTGATGTAATATGACACAATAAACCATGTGGATAAGTTTGGGACAACGAAGAGAGATTTGGTCCAAGAATAATCCATCTTCACCAATTCGTGCATTTTGGTCTTCCTTTGGTCCAGGAATCATCCAAGTTGACCAAGTTCGTCCATTTTGGTCTTTCTTCGTTTCGACTAGCTTCAAAGTTGATCGAAGCCAAATATCAAGCATAGATTGATGTAATATGACACAATAAACCATGTGGAGAAGTTTGGGACCAACGAAGAGAGATTTGGTCCAAGAATCATCCAACTTGACCAAGTTCGTCCATTTTGGTCTTTCTTCGTTTCGACTAGCTTCAAAGTTGATTAAAGCCAAATGTCAAGCATAGATTGATGTAATATGACACAATAAACCATGTGGATAAGTTTGGGACAACGAAGAGAGATTTGGTCCAAGAATCATCCAACTTCACCAAGTTCGTCCATTTTGGTCTTTCTTTATTTCGACTAGCTTCAAAGTTGATCGAAGCCAAATCTCAAGCATAGATTGATTAATATGACACAATAAACCATGTGGAGAAGTTTGGGACCAACGAAGAGAGATTTGGTCCAAGAATCATCCAACTTGACCAAGTTCGTCCATTTTGGTCTTTCTTCGTTTCGACAAGCTTCAAAGTTGATCGAAGCCAAATGTCAAGCATAGATTGATGTAATATGACACAATAAACCATGTGGAGAAGTTTGGGACCAACGAAAAGAGATTTGGTCCAAGAATCATCCAAGTTGACCAAGTTCGTCCATTTTGGTCTTTCTTCGTTTCGACTAGCTTCAAAGTTGATCGAAGCCAAATGTCAAGCATAGATTGATGTAATATGACACAATAAACCATGTGGAGAAGTTTGGGACCAACGAAGAGAGATTTGGTCCAAGAATCATCCAACTTAACCAAGTTCGTCCATTTTGGTCTTTCTTCCTTTCGACTAGCTTCAAAGTTGATCGAAGCCAAATGTCAAGCATAGATTGATGTAATATGACACAATAAACCATGTGGAGAAGTTTGGGACCAACGAAGAGAGATTTGGTCCAAGAATCATCCAAGTTGACCAAGTTCGTCCATTTTGGTCTTTCTTCGTTTCGACTAGCTTCAAAGTTGATCGAAGCCAAATGTCAAGCATAGATTGATGTAATATGACACAATAAACCATGTGGAGAAGTTTTGGACCAACGAAGAGAGATTTGGTCCAAGAATCATCCAACTTAACCAAGTTCGTCCATTTTGGTCTTTCTTCCTTTCGACTAGCTTCAAAGTTGATTAAAGCCAAATGTCAAGCATAGATTGATGTAATATGACACAATAAACCATGTGGAGAAGTTTGGGACCAACGAAGAGAGATTTGGTCCAAGAATCATCCAAGTTGACCAAGTTCGTCCATTTTGGTCTTTCTTCGTTTCGACTAGCTTCAAAGTTGATCGAAGCCAAATGTCAAGCATAGATTGATGTAATATGACACAATAAACCATGTGGATAAGTTTGGGACCAACGAAGAGAGATTTGGTCCAAGAATCATCCAACTTAACCAAGTTCGTCCATTTTGGTCTTTCTTCCTTTCGACTAGCTTCAAAGTTGATCGAAGCCAAATGTCAAGCATAGATTGATGTAATATGACACAATAAACCATGTGGAGAAGTTTGGGACCAACGAAGAGAGATTTGGTCCAAGAATCATCCAATTAACCAAGTTCGTCCATTTTGGTCTTTCTTCCTTTCGACTAGCTTCAAAGTTGATTAAAGCCAAATGTCAAGCATAGATTGATGTAATATGACACAATAAACCATGTGGAGAAGTTTAGGACCAACGAAGAGAGATTTGGTCCAAGAATCATCCAAGTTGACCAAGTTCGTCCATTTTGGTCTTTCTTCGTTTCGACTAGCTTCAAAGTTGATCGAAGCCAAATGTCAAGCATAGATTGATGTAATATGACACAATAAACCATGTGGATAAGTTTGGGACCAACGAAGAGAGATTTGGTCCAAGAATCATCCAACTTCACCAAGTTCGTCCATTTTGGTCTTTCTTCGTTTCGACTAGCTTCAAAGTTGATCGAAGCCAAATCTCAAGCATAGATTGATGTAATATGACACAATAAACCATGTGGAGAAGTTTGGGACCAACGAAGAGAGATTTGGTCCAAGAATCATCCAACTTGACCAAGTTCGTCCATTTTGGTCTTTCTTCGTTTCGACTAGCTTCAAAGTTGATCGAAGCCAAATCTCAAGCATAGATTGATGTAATATGACACAATAAACCATGTGGAGAAGTTTGGGACCAACGAAGAGAGATTTGGTCCAAGAATCATCCAACTTAACCAAGTTCGTCCATTTTGGTCTTTCTTCCTTTCGACTAGCTTCAAAGTTGATCGAAGCCAAATGTCAAGCATAGATTGATGTAATATGACACAATAAACATGTGGAGAAGTTTGGGACCAACGAAGAGAGATTTGGTCCAAGAATCATCCAACTTAACCAAGTTCGTCCATTTTGGTCTTTCTTCGTTTCGACTAGCTTCAAAGTTGATCGAAGCCAAATGTCAAGCATAGATTGATGTAATATGACACAATAAACCATGTGGAGAAGTTTGGGACCAACGAAGAGAGATTTGGTCCAAGAATCATCCAAGTTGACCAAGTTCGTCCATTTTGGTCTTTCTTCGTTTCGACTAGCTTCAAAGTTGATTAAAGCCAAATCTCAAGCATAGATTGATGTAATATGACACAATAAACCATGTGGAGAAGTTTGCGACCAACGAAGAGAGATTTGGTCCAAGAATCATCCAACTTAACCAAGTTCGTCCATTTTGGTCTTTCTTCCTTTCGACTAGCTTCAAAGTTGATCGAAGCCAAATGTCAAGCATAGATTGATGTAATATGACACAATAAACCATGTGGATAAGTTTGGGACCAACGAAGAGAGATTTGGTCCAAGAATCATCCAATTAACCAAGTTCGTCCATTTTGGTCTTTCTTCCTTTCGACTAGCTTCAAAGTTGATCGAAGCCAAATGTCAAGCATAGATTGATGTAATATGACACAATAAACCATGTGGAGAAGTTTAGGACCAACGAAGAGAGATTTGGTCCAAGAATCATCCAAGTTGACCAAGTTCGTCCATTTTGGTCTTTCTTCTTTTCGACTAGCTTCAAAGTTGATCGAAGCCAAATGTCAAGCATAGATTGATGTAATATGACACAATAAACCATGTGGATAAGTTTGGGACCAACGAAGAGAGATTTGGTCCAAGAATCATCCACTTTAACCAAGTTCGTCCATTTTGGTTTTTTTCGTTTCGACTAGCTTCAAAGTTGATCGAAGCCAAATCTCAAGCATAGATTGATGTAATATGACACAATAAACCATGTGGAGAAGTTTGGGACCAACGAAGAGAGATTTGGTCCAAGAATCATCAACTTAACCAAGTTCGTCCATTTTGGTCTTTCTTCCTTTCGACTAGCTTCAAAGTTGATCGAAGCCAAATGTCAAGCATAGATTGATGTAATATGACACAATAAACCATGTGGAGAAGTTTGGGACCAACGAAGAGAGATTTGGTCCAAGAATCATCCACTTTAACCAAGTTCGTCCATTTTGGTCTTTCTTCGTTTCGACTAGCTTCAAAGTTGATCGAAGCCAAATCTCAAGCATAGATTGATGTAATATGACACAATAAACCATGTGGAGAAGTTTGAGACCAACGAAGAGAGATTTGGTCCAAGAATCATCCAACTTAGCCAAGTTCGTCCATTTTGGTCTTTCTTCCTTTCGACTAGCTTCAAATTGATTAAAGCCAAATGTCAAGCATAGATTGATGTAATATGACACAATAAACCATGTGGAGAAGTTTGAGACCAACGAAGAGAGATTTGGTCCAAGAATCATCCAACTTAGCCAAGTTCGTCCATTTTGGTCTTTCTTCCTTTCGACTAGCTTCAAAGTTGATCGAAGCCAAATCTCAAGCATAGATTGATGTAATATGACACAATAAACCATGTGGAGAAGTTTGAGACCAACGAAGAGAGATTTGGTGAAGAATCATCCAACTTAGCCAAGTTCGTCCATTTTGGTCTTTCTTCATTTCGACTAGCTTCAAAGTTGATCGAAGCCAAATGTCAAGCATAGATTGATGTAATATGACACAATAAACCATGTGGAGAAGTTTGAGACCAACGAAGAGAGATTTGGTCCAAGAATCATCCAACTTAGCCAAGTTTGTCCATTTTGGTCTTTCTTCCTTTCGACTAGCTTCAAATTGATTAAAGCCAAATGACAAGTATAGATTGATGTAATATGACACAATAAACCATGTGGAGAAGTTTGGGACCAACGAAGAGAGATTTGGTCCAAGAATCATCCAACTTGACCAAGTTCGTCCATTTTGGTCTTTCTTCCTTTCGACTAGCTTCAAAGTTGATCGAAGCCAAATCTCAAGCATAGATTGATGTAATATGACACAATAAACCATGTGGATAAGTTTGGGACCAACGAAGAGAGATTTGGTCCAAGAATATCCAACTTGACCAAGTTCGTCCATTTTGGTCTTTCTTCCTTTCGACTAGCTTCAAAGTTGATCGAAGCCAAATGTCAAGCATAGATTGATGTAATATGACACAATAAACCATGTGGAGAAGTTTGGGACCAACGAAGAGAGATTTGGTCCAAGAATCATCCAACTTACCAAGTTCGTCCATTTTGGTCTTTCTTCTTTCGACTAGCTTCAAAGTTGATCGAAGCCAAATGTCAAGCATAGATTGATGTAATATGACACAATAAACCATGTGGAGAAGTTTGGGACCAACGAAGAGAGATTTGGTCCAAGAATTATCCAAGTTGACCAAGTTCGTCCATTTTGGTCTTTCTTCGTTTCGACTAGCTTCAAAGTTGATCGAAGCCAAATCTCAAGCATAGATTGATGTAATATGACACAATAAACCATGTGGAGAAGTTTGGGACCAACGAAGAGAGATTTGGTCCAAGAATCATCCAACTTAGCCAAGTTCGTCCATTTTGGTCTTTCTTCCTTTCGACTAGCTTCAAAGTTGATCGAAGCCAAATCTCAAGCATAGATTGATGTAATATGACACAATAAACCATGTGGATCATTTTGGACCAACGAAGAGAGATTTGGTCCAAGAATCATCCAACTTGACCAAGTTCGTCCATTTTGGTCTTTCTTCCTTTCGACTAGCTTCAAAGTTGATCGAAGCCAAATGTCAAGCATAGATTGATGTAATATGACACAATAAACCATGTGGAGAAGTTTGGGACCAACGAAGAGAGATTTGGTCCAAGAATCATCCAAGTTGACCAAGTTCGTCCATTTTGGTCTTTCTTCGTTTCGACTAGCTTCAAAGTTGATCGAAGCCAAATCTCAAGCATAGATTGATGTAATATGACACAATAAACCATGTGGAGAAGTTTGAGGCCAACGAAGAGAGATTTGGTCCAAGAATCATCCAACTTAGCCAAGTTCGTCCATTTTGGTCTTTCTTCCTTTCGACTAGCTTCAAAGTTGATCGAAGCAAAATCTCAAGCATAGATTGATGTAATATGACACAATAAACCATGTGGAGAAGTTTGAGACCAACGAAGAGAGATTTGGTCCAAGAATCATCCAACTTAGCCAAGTTTGTCCATTTTGGTCTTTCTTCCTTTTCACTAGTTGATTAAAGCCAAATGACAAGTATAGATTGATTTAATATGACACAATAAACCATGTGGATAATTTTGGACCAACGAAGAGAGATTTGGTCCAAGAATCATCCTAGTTGACCAAGTTCGTCCATTTTGGTCTTTCTTCGTTTCGACAAGCTTCAAAGTTGATCGAAGCCAAATCTCAAGCATAGATTGATGTAATATGACACAATAAACTATGTGGAGAAGTTTGGGACCAACGAAGAGAGATTTGGTCCAAGAATTATCCAAGTTGACCAAGTTCGTCCATTTTGGTCTTTCTTTATTTCGACTAGCTTCAAAGTTGATCGAAGCCAAATGTCAAGCATAGATTGATGTAATATGACACAATAAACCATGTGGATAAGTTTGGGACCAACGAAGAGAGATTTGGTCCAAGAATCATCCAATTTGACCAAGTTCGTCCATTTTGTCTTTCTTCCTTTCGACTAGCTTCAAAGTTGATCGAAGCCAAATGTCAAGCATAGATTGATGTAATATGACACAATAAACCATGTGGAAAATTTGGGACCAACGAAGAGAGATTTGGTCCAAGAATTATCCAAGTTGACCAAGTTCGTCCATTTTGGTCTTTCTTCGTTTCGACTAGCTTCAAAGTTGATCGAAGCCAAATCTCAAGCATAGATTGATGTAATATGACACAATAAACCATGTGGAGAAGTTTGGGACCAACGAAGAGAGATTTGGTCCAAGAATCATCCAAGTTGACCAAGTTCGTCCATTTTGGTCTTTCTTCGTTTCGACTAGCTTCAAAGTTGATCGAAGCCAAATGTCAAGCATAGATTGATGTAATATGACACAATAAACCATGTGGAGAAGTTTGGGACCAACGAAGAGAGATTTGGTCCAAGAATCATCCAAGTTGACCAAGTTCGTCCATTTTGGTCTTTCTTTATTTCGACTAGCTTCAAAGTTGATCGAAGCCAAATCTCAAGCATAGATTGATGTAATATGACACAATAAACCATGTGGATCAGTTTGGGACCAACGAAGAGAGATTTGGTCCAAGAATCATCCAACTTGACCAAGTTCGTCCATTTTGGTCTTTCTTCCTTTCGACTAGCTTCAAAGTTGATCGAAGCCAAATGTCAAGCATAGATTGATGTAATATGACACAATAAACCATGTGGAGAAGTTTGGGACCAACGAAGAGAGATTTGGTCCAAGAATCATCCAAGTTGACCAAGTTCGTCCATTTTGGTCTTTCTTCGTTTCGACAAGCTTCAAAGTTGATCGAAGCCAAATCTCAAGCATAGATTGATGTAATATGACACAATAAACCATGTGGAGAAGTTTGAGACCAACGAAGAGAGATTTGGTCCAAGAATCATCCAACTTAGCCAAGTTTGTCCATTTTGGTCTTTCTTCCTTTTCACTAGTTGATTAAAGCCAAATGACAAGTATAGATTGATGTAATATGACACAATAAACCATGTGGATAATTTTGGACCAACGAAGAGAGATTTGGTCCAAGAATCATCCAAGTTGACCAAGTTCGTCCATTTGGTCTTTCTTCGTTTCGACAAGCTTCAAAGTTGATCGAAGCCAAATCTCAAGCATAGATTGATGTAATATGACACAATAAACCATGTGGATAAGTTTGGGACCAACGAAGAGAGATTTGGTCCAAGAATTATCCAAGTTGACCAAGTTCGTCCATTTTGGTCTTTCTTTATTTCGACTAGCTTCAAAGTTGATCGAAGCCAAATCTCAAGCATAGATTGATGTAATATGACACAATAAACCATGTGGATCATTTTGGGACCAACGAAGAGAGATTTGGTCCAAGAATCATCCAAGTTGACCAAGTTCGTCCATTTTGGTCTTTCTTTATTTCGACTAGCTTCAAAGTTGATCGAAGCTAAATGTCAGGAATAGATTGATGTAATATGACACAATAAACCATGTGGATAAGTTTGGGACCAACGAAGAGAGATTTGGTCCAAGAATTATCCAAGTTGACCAAGTTCGTCCATTTTGGTCTTTCTTTATTTCGACTATCTTCAAAGTTGATCGAAGCCAAATCTCAAGCATAGATTGATGTAATATGACACAATAAACCATGTGGATAAGTTTGGGACCAACGAAGAGAGATTTGGTCCAAGAATTATCCAAGTTGACCAAGTTCGTCCATTTTGGTCTTTTTTCGTTTCGACAAGCTTCAAAGTTGATCGAAGCCAAATCTCAAGCATAGATTGATGTAATATGACACAATAAAGCATGTGGATCAATTTAGGACCAACGAAGAGAGATTTGGACCAAGAATATCCAAGTTGACCAAGTTCGTCCATTTTGGTCTTTCTTTATTTCGACTAGCTTCAAAGTTGATCGAAGCCAAATGTCAGAATGGATTGATGTAATATGACACAATAAACCATGTGGATAAGTTTGGGACCAACGAAGAGAGATTTGGTCCAAGAATTATCCAAGTTGACCAAGTTCGTCCATTTTGGTCTTTCTTTATTTCGACTAGCTTCAAAGTTGATCGAAGCCAAATCTCAAGAATAGATTGATGTAATATGACACAATAAACCATGTGGATAAGTTTGGGACTAACGAAGAGAGATTTGGACCAAGAATTATCAAAGTTGACCAAGTTCGTCCATTTTGGTCTTTCTTCATTTCGACAAGCTTCAAAGTTGATCAAAGCCAAATCTCAAGCATAGATTGATGTAATATGACACAATAAACCATGTGGAGAAGTTTGAGACCAACGAAGAGAGATTTGGTCCAAGAATCATCCAACTTAGCCAAGTTTGTCCATTTTGGTCTTTCTTCCTTTTCACTAGTTGATTAAAGCCAAATGACAAGTATAGATTGATTTAATATGACACAATAAACCATGTGGATAATTTTGGACCAACGAAGAGAGATTTGGTCCAAGAATTATCCAAGTTGACCAAGTTCGTCCATTTCGGTCTTTCTTCGTTTCGACAAGCTTCAAAGTTGATCGAAGCCAAATCTCAAGCATAGATTGATGTAATATGACACAATAAACTATGTGGATAAGTTTGGGACCAACGAAGAGAGATTTGGTCCAAGAATTATCCAAGTTGACCAAGTTCGTCCATTTTGGTCTTTCTTTATTTCGACTAGCTTCAAAGTTGATCGAAGCCAAATCTCAAGCATAGATTGATGTAATATGACACAATAAACCATGTGGATCATTTTGGGACCAACGAAGAGAGATTTGGTCCAAGAATCATCCAAGTTGACCAAGTTCGTCCATTTTGGTCTTTCTTTATTTCGACTAGCTTCAAAGTTGATCGAAGCCAAATGTCAAGAATAGATTGATGTAATATGACACAATAAACCATGTGGATAAGTTGGGACCAACGAAGAGAGATTTGGTCCAAGAATTATCCAAGTTGACCAAGTTCGTCCATTTTGGTCTTTCTTTATTTCGACTAGCTTCAAAGTTGATCGAAGCCAAATCTCAAGCATAGATTGATGTAATATGACACAATAAACTATGTGGATAAGTTTGGGACCAACGAAGAGAGATTTGGTCCAAGAATTATCCAAGTTGACCAAGTTCGTCCATTTTGGTCTTTTTTCGTTTCGACAAGCTTCAAAGTTGATCGAAGCCAAATCTCAAGCATAGATTGATGTAATATGACACAATAAACCATGTGGATCAATTTAGGACCAACGAAGAGAGATTTGGACCAAGAATTATCCAAGTTGACCAAGTTCGTCCATTTTGGTCTTTCTTTATTTCGACTAGCTTCAAAGTTGATCGAAGCCAAATGTCAAGCATAGATTGATGTAATATGACACAATAAACCATGTGGATAAGTTTGGGACCAACGAAGAGAGATTTGGTCCAAGAATTATCCAAGTTGACCAAGTTCGTCCATTTTGGTCTTTCTTTATTTCGACTAGCTTCAAAGTTGATCGAAGCCAAATCTCAAGCATAGATTGATGTAATATGACACAATAAACCATGTGGATAAGTTTGGGACCAACGAAGAGAGATTTGGACCAAGAATTATCCAAAGTTGACCAAGTTCGTCCATTTTGGTCTTTCTTCATTTCGACTAGCTTCAAAGTTGATCGAAGCCAAATCTCAAGCATAGATTGATGTAATATGACACAATAAACCATGTGGAGAAGTTTGAGACCAACGAAGAGAGATTTGGTCCAAGAATCATCCAACTTAGCCAAGTTTGTCCATTTTGGTCTTTCTTCCTTTTCACTAGTTGATTAAAGCCAAATGACAAGTATAGATTGATTTAATATGACACAATAAACCATGTGGATAATTTTGGACCAACGAAGAGAGATTTGGTCCAAGAATTATCCAAGTTGACCAAGTTCGTCCATTTTGGTCTTTCTTCGTTTCGACAAGCTTCAAAGTTGATCGAAGCCAAATCTCAAGCATAGATTGATGTAATATGACACAATAAACCATGTGGATAAGTTTGGGACCAACGAAGAGAGATTTGGTCCAAGAATTATCCAAGTTGACCAAGTTCGTCCATTTTGGTCTTTCTTTATTTCGACTAGCTTCAAAGTTGATCGAAGCCAAATCTCAAGCATAGATTGATGTAATATGACACAATAAACCATGTGGATCAGTTTGGGACCAACGAAGAGAGATTTGGTCCAAGAATCATCCAAGTTGACCAAGTTCGTCCATTTTGGTCTTTCTTTATTTCGACTAGCTTCAAAGTTGATCGAAGCCAAATGTCAAGCATAGATTGATGTAATATGACACAATAAACCATGTGGATAAGTTTGGGACCAACGAAGAGAGATTTGGTCCAAGAATTATCCAAGTTGACCAAGTTCGTCCATTTTGGTCTTTCTTTATTTCGACTAGCTTCAAAGTTGATCGAAGCCAAATCTCAAGCATAGATTGATGTAATATGACACAATAAACCATGTGGATAAGTTTGGGACCAACGAAGAGAGATTTGGTCCAAGAATTATCCAAGTTGACCAAGTTCGTCCATTTTGGTCTTTTTTCGTTTCGACAAGCTTCAAAGTTGATCGAAGCCAAATCTCAAGCATAGATTGATGTAATATGACACAATAAACCATGTGGATCAATTTAGGACCAACGAAGAGAGATTTGGTCCAAGAATTATCCAAGTTGACCAAGTTCGTCCATTTTGGTCTTTCTTTATTTCGACTAGCTTCAAAGTTGATCGAAGCCAAATGTCAAGCATAGATTGATGTAATATGACACAATAAACCATGTGGATAAGTTTGGGACCAACGAAGAGAGATTTGGTCCAAGAATCATCCAAGTTGACCAAGTTCGTCCATTTTGGTCTTTCTTTATTTCGACTAGCTTCAAAGTTGATCGAAGCCAAATCTCAAGCATAGATTGATGTAATATGACACAATAAACCATGTGGATAAGTTTGGGACCAACGAAGAGAGATTTGGACCAAGAATTATCCAAGTTGACCAAGTTCGTCCATTTTGGTCTTTCTTCATTTCGACAAGCTTCAAAGTTGATCGAAGCCAAATCTCAAGCATAGATTGATGTAATATGACACAATAAACCATGTGGAGAAGTTTGAGACCAACGAAGAGAGATTTGGTCCAAGAATCATCCAACTTAGCCAAGTTTGTCCATTTTGGTCTTTCTTCCTTTTCACTAGTTGATTAAAGCCAAATGACAAGTATAGATTGATGTAATATGACACAATAAACCATGTGGATAATTTTGGACCAACGAAGAGAGATTTGGTCCAAGAATCATCCAAGTTGACCAAGTTCGTCCATTTTGGTCTTTCTTCGTTTCGACTAGCTTCAAAGTTGATCGAAGCCAAATCTCAAGCATAGATTGATGTAATATGACACAATAAACCATGTGGATAAGTTTGGGACCAACGAAGAGAGATTTGGTCCAAGAATTATCCAAGTTGACCAAGTTCGTCCATTTTGGTCTTTCTTTATTTCGACTAGCTTCAAAGTTGATCGAAGCCAAATCTCAAGCATAGATTGATGTAATATGACACAATAAACCATGTGGATCATTTTGGGACCAACGAAGAGAGATTTGGTCCAAGAATCATCCAAGTTGACCAAGTTCGTCCATTTTGGTCTTTCTTTATTTCGACTAGCTTCAAAGTTGATCGAAGCCAAATGTCAAGCATGGATTGATGTAATATGACACAATAAACCATGTGGATAAGTTTGGGACCAACGAAGAGAGATTTGGTCCAAGAATTATCCAAGTTGACCAAGTTCGTCCATTTTGGTCTTTCTTTATTTCGACTAGCTTCAAAGTTGATCGAAGCCAAATCTCAAGCATAGATTGATGTAATATGACACAATAAACCATGTGGATAAGTTTGGGACCAACGAAGAGAGATTTGGTCCAAGAATTATCCAAGTTGACCAAGTTCGTCCATTTTGGTCTTTTTTCGTTTCGACAAGCTTCAAAGTTGATCGAAGCCAAATCTCAAGCATAGATTGATGTAATATGACACAATAAACCATGTGGATCAATTTAGGACCAACGAAGAGAGATTTGGACCAAGAATTATCCAAGTTGACCAAGTTCGTCCATTTTGGTCTTTCTTTATTTCGACTAGCTTCAAAGTTGATCGAAGCCAAATGTCAAGCATAGATTGATGTAATATGACACAATAAACCATGTGGATAAGTTTGGGACCAACGAAGAGAGATTTGGTCCAAGAATTATCCAAGTTGACCAAGTTCGTCCATTTTGGTCTTTCTTTATTTCGACTAGCTTCAAAGTTGATCGAAGCCAAATCTCAAGCATAGATTGATGTAATATGACACAATAAACCATGTGGATAAGTTTGGGACCAACGAAGAGAGATTTGGACCAAGAATTATCCAAGTTGACCAAGTTCGTCCATTTTGGTCTTTCTTCATTTCGACAAGCTTCAAAGTTGATCGAAGCCAAATCTCAAGCATAGATTGATGTAATATGACACAATAAACCATGTGGAGAAGTTTGAGACCAACGAAGAGAGATTTGGTCCAAGAATCATCCAACTTAGCCAAGTTCGTCCATTTTGGTCTTTCTTCCTTTTCACTAGTTGATTAAAGCCAAATGACAAGCATAGATTGATGTAATATGACACAATAAACCATGTGGATAATTTTGGACCAACGAAGAGAGATTTGGTCCAAGAATCATCCAAGTTGACCAAGTTCGTCCATTTTGGTCTTTCTTCGTTTCGACAAGCTTCAAAGTTGATCGAAGCCAAATCTCAAGCATAGATTGATGTAATATGACACAATAAACTATGTGGATAAGTTTGGGACCAACGAAGAGAGATTTGGTCCAAGAATTATCCAAGTTGACCAAGTTCGTCCATTTTGGTCTTTCTTTATTTCGACTAGCTTCAAAGTTGATCGAAGCCAAATCTCAAGCATAGATTGATGTAATATGACACAATAAACCATGTGGATCAGTTTGGGACCAACGAAGAGAGATTTGGTCCAAGAATCATCCAAGTTGACCAAGTTCGTCCATTTTGGTCTTTCTTTATTTCGACTAGCTTCAAAGTTGATCGAAGCCAAATGTCAAGCATAGATTGATGTAATATGACACAATAAACCATGTGGATAAGTTTGGGACCAACGAAGAGAGATTTGGTCCAAGAATTATCCAAGTTGACCAAGTTCGTCCATTTTGGTCTTTCTTTATTTCGACTAGCTTCAAAGTTGATCGAAGCCAAATCTCAAGCATAGATTGATGTAATATGACACAATAAACCATGTGGATAAGTTTGGGACCAACGAAGAGAGATTTGGTCCAAGAATTATCCAAGTTGACCAAGTTCGTCCATTTTGGTCTTTTTTCGTTTCGACAAGCTTCAAAGTTGATCGAAGCCAAATCTCAAGCATAGATTGATGTAATATGACACAATAAACCATGTGGATCAATTTAGGACCAACGAAGAGAGATTTGGTCCAAGAATTATCCAAGTTGACCAAGTTCGTCCATTTTGGTCTTTCTTTATTTCGACTAGCTTCAAAGTTGATCGAAGCCAAATGTCAAGCATAGATTGATGTAATATGACACAATAAACCATGTGGATAAGTTTGGGACCAACGAAGAGAGATTTGGTCCAAGAATTATCCAAGTTGACCAAGTTCGTCCATTTTGGTCTTTCTTTATTTCGACTAGCTTCAAAGTTGATCGAAGCCAAATCTCAAGCATAGATTGATGTAATATGACACAATAAACCATGTGGATAAGTTTGGGACCAACGAAGAGAGATTTGGACCAAGAATTATCCAAGTTGACCAAGTTCGTCCATTTTGGTCTTTCTTCATTTCGACAAGCTTCAAAGTTGATCGAAGCCAAATCTCAAGCATAGATTGATGTAATATGACACAATAAACCATGTGGAGAAGTTTGAGACCAACGAAGAGAGATTTGGTCCAAGAATCATCCAACTTAGCCAAGTTCGTCCATTTTGGTCTTTCTTCCTTTTCACTAGTTGATTAAAGCCAAATGACAAGCATAGATTGATGTAATATGACACAATAAACCATGTGGATAATTTTGGACCAACGAAGAGAGATTTGGTCCAAGAATTATCCAAGTTGACCAAGTTCGTCCATTTTGGTCTTTCTTCGTTTCGACTAGCTTCAAAGTTGATCGAAGCCAAATCTCAAGCATAGATTGATGTAATATGACACAATAAACCATGTGGATAAGTTTGGGACCAACGAAGAGAGATTTGGTCCAAGAATTATCCAAGTTGACCAAGTTCGTCCATTTTGGTCTTTCTTTATTTCGACTAGCTTCAAAGTTGATCGAAGCCAAATCTCAAGCATAGATTGATGTAATATGACACAATAAACCATGTGGATCAGTTTGGGACCAACGAAGAGAGATTTGGTCCAAGAATCATCCAAGTTGACCAAGTTCGTCCATTTTGGTCTTTCTTTATTTCGACTAGCTTCAAAGTTGATCGAAGCCAAATGTCAAGCATAGATTGATGTAATATGACACAATAAACCATGTGGATAAGTTTGGGACCAACGAAGAGAGATTTGGTCCAAGAATTATCCAAGTTGACCAAGTTCGTCCATTTTGGTCTTTCTTTATTTCGACTAGCTTCAAAGTTGATCGAAGCCAAATCTCAAGCATAGATTGATGTAATATGACACAATAAACCATGTGGATAAGTTTGGGACCAACGAAGAGAGATTTGGTCCAAGAATTATCCAAGTTGACCAAGTTCGTCCATTTTGGTCTTTTTCGTTTCGACAAGCTTCAAAGTTGATCGAAGCCAAATCTCAAGCATAGATTGATGTAATATGACACAATAAACCATGTGGATCAATTTAGGACCAACGAAGAGAGATTTGGACCAAGAATATCCAAGTTGACCAAGTTCGTCCATTTTGGTCTTTCTTTATTTCGACTAGCTTCAAAGTTGATCGAAGCCAAATGTCAAGCATAGATTGATGTAATATGACACAATAAACCATGTGGATAAGTTTGGGACCAACGAAGAGAGATTTGGTCCAAGAATTATCCAAGTTGACCAAGTTCGTCCATTTTGGTCTTTCTTTATTTCGACTAGCTTCAAAGTTGATCGAAGCCAAATCTCAAGCATAGATTGATGTAATATGACACAATAAACCATGTGGATAAGTTTGGGACTAACGAAGAGAGATTTGGACCAAGAATTATCCAAGTTGACCAAGTTCGTCCATTTTGGTCTTTCTTCATTTCGACAAGCTTCAAAGTTGATCGAAGCCAAATCTCAAGCATAGATTGATGTAATATGACACAATAAACCATGTGGAGAAGTTTGAGACCAACGAAGAGAGATTTGGTCCAAGAATCATCCAACTTAGCCAAGTTCGTCCATTTTGGTCTTTCTTCCTTTCGACTAGCTTCAAAGTTGATCGAAGCCAAATGTCAAGCATAGATTGATGTAATATGACACAATAAAATATGTGGATAAGTTTGGGACCAACGAAGAGAGATTTGGTCCAAGAATCATCCAACTTAACCAAGTTCGTCCATTTTGGTCTTTCTTCGTTTCGACTAGCTTCAAAGTTGATCGAAGCCAAATCTCAAGCATAGATTGATGTAATATGACACAATAAACCATGTGGATCAGTTTAGGACCAACGAAGAGAGAATTGGTCCAAGAATCATCCAAGTTGACCAAGTTCGTCCATTTTGGTCTTTCTTTATTTCGACTAGCTTCAAAGTTGATCGAAGCCAAATTCAAGCATAGATTGATGTAATATGACACAATAAACCATGTGGATAAGTTTGGGACAACGAAGAGAGATTTGGTCCAAGAATTATCCAAGTTGACCAAGTTCGTCCATTTTGGTCTTTCTTGTTTCGACTAGCTTCAAAGTTGATCGAAGCCAAATGTCAGGCATGGATTGATGTAATATGACACAATAAACCATGTGGATAAGTTTGGGACCAACGAAGAGAGATTTGGTCCAAGAATCATCCAACTTAACCAAGTTCGTCCATTTTGGTCTTTCTTCGTTTCGACTAGCTTCAAAGTTGATCGAAGCCAAATCTCAAGCATAGATTGATGTAATATGACACAATAAACCATGTGGATAAGTTTGGACCAACGAAGAGAGATTTGGTCCAAGAATCATCCAAGTTGACCAAGTTCGTCCATTTTGGTCTTTCTTTATTTCGACTAGCTTCAAAGTTGATCGAAGCCAAATGTCAAGCATAGATTGATGTAATATGACACAATAAACCATGTGGATAAGTTTGGGACCAACGAAGAGAGATTTGGTCCAAGAATCATCCAAGTTGACCAAGTTCGTCCATTTTGGTCTTTCTTCGTTTCGACTAGCTTCAAAGTTGATCGAAGCCAAATCTCAAGCATAGATTGATGTAATATGACACAATAAACCATGTGGATCAGTTTAGGACCAACGAAGAGAGATTTGGACCAAGAATCATCCAAGTTGACCAAGTTCGTCCATTTTGGTCTTTCTTTATTTCGACTAGCTTCAAAGTTGATCGAAGCCAAATGTCAGGCATAGATTGATGTAATATGACACAATAAACCATGTGGATAAGTTTGGGACCAACGAAGAGAGATTTGGTCCAAGAATTATCCAAGTTGACCAAGTTCGTCCATTTTGGTCTTTCTTTATTTCGACTAGCTTCAAAGTTGATCGAAGCCAAATCTCAAGCATAGATTGATGTAATATGACACAATAAACCATGTGGATCAGTTTAGGACCAACGAAGAGAGATTTGGTCCAAGAATCATCCAAGTTGACCAAGTTCGTCCATTTTGGTCTTTCTTTATTTCGACTAGCTTCAAAGTTGATCGAAGCCAAATCTCAAGCATAGATTGATGTAATATGACACAATAAACCATGTGGAGAAGTTTGGGACCAACGAAGAGAGATTTGGTCCAAGAATTATCCAAGTTGACCAAGTTCGTCCATTTTGGTCTTTCTTCGTTTCGACAAGCTTCAAAGTTGATCGAAGCCAAATCTCAAGCATAGATTGATGTAATATGACACAATAAACCATGTGGAGAAGTTTGAGACCAACGAAGAGAGATTTGGTCCAAGAATTATCCAAGTTAACCAAGTTCGTCCATTTTGGTCTTTCTTGTTTCGACTAGCTTCAAAGTTGATCGAAGCCAAATGTCAAGCATAGATTGATGTAATATGACACAATAAACCATGTGGATAAGTTTGGGACCAACGAAGAGAGATTTGGTCCAAGAATCATCCAACTTAACCAAGTTCGTCCATTTTGGTCTTTCTTCGTTTCGACTAGCTTCAAAGTTGATCGAAGCCAAATCTCAAGCATAGATTGATGTAATATGACACAATAAACCATGTGGATCAGTTTAGGACCAACGAAGAGAGATTTGGTCCAAGAATGATCCAAGTTGACCAAGTTCGTCCATTTTGGTCTTTCTTTATTTCGACTAGCTTCAAAGTTGATCGAAGCCAAATGTCAAGCATAGATTGATGTAATATGACACAATAAACCATGTGGATAAGTTTGGGACCAACGAAGAGAGATTTGGTCCAAGAATTATCCAAGTTGACCAAGTTCGTCCATTTTGGTCTTTCTTCGTTTCGACAAGCTTCAAAGTTGATCGAAGCCAAATCTCAAGCATAGATTGATGTAATATGACACAATAAACCATGTGGAGAAGTTTGGACCAACGAAGAGAGATTTGGCCAAGAATCATCCAACTTAACCAAGTTCGTCCATTTTGGTCTTTCTTCCTTTCGACTAGCTTCAAAGTTGATCGAAGCCAAATGTCAAGCATAGATTGATGTAATATGACACAATAAACCATGTGGATAAGTTTGGGACCAACGAAGAGAGATTTGGTCCAAGAATCATCCAACTTAACCAAGTTCGTCCATTTTGGTCTTTCTTCGTTTCGACTAGCTTCAAAGTTGATCGAAGCCAAATCTCAAGCATAGATTGATGTAATATGACACAATAAACCATGTGGATCAGTTTAGGACCAACGAAGAGAGATTTGGTCCAAGAATCATCCAAGTTGACCAAGTTCGTCCATTTTGGTCTTTCTTTATTTCGACTAGCTTCAAAGTTGATCGAAGCCAAATTTCAAGCATAGATTGATGTAATATGACACAATAAACCATGTGGATAAGTTTGGGACAACGAAGAGAGATTTGGTCCAAGAATCATCCAACTTGACCAAGTTCGTCCATTTTGGTCTTTCTTCCTTTCGACTAGCTTCAAAGTTGATCGAAGCCAAATGTCAAGCATAGATTGATGTAATATGACACAATAAACCATGTGGATAAGTTTGGGACCAACGAAGAGAGATTTGGTCCAAGAATCATCCAACTTAACCAAGTTCGTCCATTTTGGTCTTTCTTCGTTTCGACTAGCTTCAAAGTTGATCGAAGCCAAATCTCAAGCATAGATTGATGTAATATGACACAATAAACCATGTGGATAAGTTTAGGACCAACGAAGAGAGATTTGGTCCAAGAATCATCCAAGTTGACCAAGTTCGTCCATTTTGGTCTTTCTTTATTTCGACTAGCTTCAAAGTTGATCGAAGCCAAATGTCAAGCATAGATTGATGTAATATGACACAATAAACCATGTGGATCAGTTTAGGACCAACGAAGAGAGATTTGGACCAAGAATCATCCAAGTTGACCAAGTTCGTCCATTTTGGTCTTTCTTTATTTCGACTAGCTTCAAAGTTGATCGAAGCCAAATGTCAAGCATAGATTGATGTAATATGACACAATAAACCATGTGGATAAGTTTGGGACCAACGAAGAGAGATTTGGTCCAAGAATTATCCAAGTTGACCAAGTTCGTCCATTTTGGTCTTTCTTCGTTTCGACTAGCTTCAAAGTTGATCGAAGCCAAATCTCAAGCATAGATTGATGTAATATGACACAATAAACCATGTGGAGAAGTTTGAGACCAACGAAGAGAGATTTGGACCAAGAATTATCCAAGTTGACCAAGTTCGTCCATTTTGGTCTTTCTTGTTTCGACTAGCTTCAAAGTTGATCGAAGCCAAATGTCAAGCATAGATTGATGTAATATGACACAATAAACCATGTGGATAAGTTTGGGACCAACGAAGAGAGATTTGGTCCAAGAATCATCCAACTTAACCAAGTTCGTCCATTTTGGTCTTTCTTCGTTTCGACTAGCTTCAAAGTTGATCGAAGCCAAATCTCAAGCATAGATTGATGTAATATGACACAATAAACCATGTGGATCAGTTTAGGACCAACGAAGAGAGATTTGGTCCAAGAATCATCCAAGTTGACCAAGTTCGTCCATTTTGGTCTTTCTTTATTTCGACTAGCTTCAAAGTTGATCGAAGCCAAATGTCAAGCATAGATTGATGTAATATGACACAATAAACCATGTGGATAAGTTTGGGACCAACGAAGAGAGATTTGGTCCAAGAATTATCCAAGTTGACCAAGTTCGTCCATTTTGGTCTTTCTTCGTTTCGACTAGCTTCAAAGTTGATCGAAGCCAAATCTCAAGCATAGATTGATGTAATATGACACAATAAACCATGTGGAGAAGTTTGGGACCAACGAAGAGAGATTTGGCCAAGAATCATCCAACTTAACCAAGTTCGTCCATTTTGGTCTTTCTTCCTTTCGACTAGCTTCAAAGTTGATCGAAGCCAAATGTCAAGCATAGATTGATGTAATATGACACAATAAACCATGTGGATAAGTTTGGGACCAACGAAGAGAGATTTGGTCCAAGAATCATCCAACTTAACCAAGTTCGTCCATTTTGGTCTTTCTTGTTTCGACTAGCTTCAAAGTTGATCGAAGCCAAATGTCAAGCATAGATTGATGTAATATGACACAATAAACCATGTGGATAAGTTTGGGACCAACGAAGAGAGATTTGGTCCAAGAATCATCCAACTTAACCAAGTTCGTCCATTTTGGTCTTTCTTCGTTTCGACTAGCTTCAAAGTTGATCGAAGCCAAATCTCAAGCATAGATTGATGTAATATGACACAATAAACCATGTGGATCAGTTTAGGACCAACGAAGAGAGATTTGGACCAAGAATCATCCAAGTTGACCAAGTTCGTCCATTTTGGTCTTTCTTTATTTCGACTAGCTTCAAAGTTGATCGAAGCCAAATGTCAAGCATAGATTGATGTAATATGACACAATAAACCATGTGGATAAGTTTGGGACCAACGAAGAGAGATTTGGTCCAAGAATTATCCAAGTTGACCAAGTTCGTCCATTTGGTCTTTCTTCGTTTCGACAAGCTTCAAAGTTGATCGAAGCCAAATCTCAAGCATAGATTGATGTAATATGACACAATAAACCATGTGGAGAAGTTTGAGACCAACGAAGAGAGATTTGGTCCAAGAATCATCCAAGTTGACCAAGTTCGTCCATTTTGGTCTTTCTTGTTTCGACTAGCTTCAAAGTTGATCGAAGCCAAATGTCAAGCATAGATTGATGTAATATGACACAATAAACCATGTGGATAAGTTTGGGACCAACGAAGAGAGATTTGGTCCAAGAATCATCCAACTTAACCAAGTTCGTCCATTTTGGTCTTTCTCGTTTCGACTAGCTTCAAAGTTGATCGAAGCCAAATCTCAAGCATAGATTGATGTAATATGACACAATAAAGCATGTGGATCAGTTTAGGACCAACGAAGAGAGATTTGGACCAAGAATCATCCAAGTTGACCAAGTTCGTCCATTTTGGTCTTTCTTTATTTCGACTAGCTTCAAAGTTGATCGAAGCCAAATGTCAAGCATAGATTGATGTAATATGACACAATAAACCATGTGGATAAGTTTGGGACCAACGAAGAGAGATTTGGTCCAAGAATCATCCAAGTTGACCAAGTTCGTCCATTTTGGTCTTTCTTTATTTCGACTAGCTTCAAAGTTGATCGAAGCCAAATGTCAAGCATAGATTGATGTAATATGACACAATAAACCATGTGGATAAGTTTGGGACCAACGAAGAGAGATTTGGTCCAAGAATCATCCAAGTTGACCAAGTTCGTCCATTTGGTCTTTCTTCGTTTCGACTAGCTTCAAAGTTGATCGAAGCCAAATCTCAAGCATAGATTGATGTAATATGACACAATAAACCATGTGGAGAAGTTTGAGACCAACGAAGAGAGATTTGGTCCAAGAATCATCCAAGTTGACCAAGTTCGTCCATTTTGGTCTTTCTTGTTTCGACTAACTTCAAAGTTGATCGAAGCCAAATGTCAAGCATAGATTGATGTAATATGACACAATAAACCATGTGGATAAGTTTGGGACCAACGAAGAGAGATTTGGTCCAAGAATCATCCAACTTAACCAAGTTCGTCCATTTTGGTCTTTCTTCGTTTCGACTAGCTTCAAAGTTGATCGAAGCCAAATCTCAAGCATAGATTGATGTAATATGACACAATAAACCATGTGGATAAGTTTAGGACCAACGAAGAGAGATTTGGTCCAAGAATCATCCAAGTTGACCAAGTTCGTCCATTTTGGTCTTTTTTATTTCGACTAGCTTCAAAGTTGATCGAAGCCAAATGTCAAGCATAGATTGATGTAATATGACACAATAAACCATGTGGATAAGTTTGGGACCAACGAAGAGAGATTTGGTCCAAGAATTATCCAAGTTGACCAAGTTCGTCCATTTTGGTCTTTCTTTATTTCGACTAGCTTCAAAGTTGATCGAAGCCAAATCTCAAGCATAGATTGATGTAATATGACACAATAAACCATGTGGATCAGTTTAGGACCAACGAAGAGAGATTTGGTCCAAGAATTATCCAAGTTGACCAAGTTCGTCCATTTTGGTCTTTCTTTATTTCGACTAGCTTCAAAGTTGATCGAAGCCAAATTTCAAGCATAGATTGATGTAATATGACACAATAAACCATGTGGATAAGTTTGGGACAACGAAGAGAGATTTGGTCCAAGAATCATCCAACTTGACCAAGTTCGTCCATTTTGGTCTTTCTTCCTTTCGACTAGCTTCAAAGTTGATCGAAGCCAAATGTCAAGCATAGATTGATGTAATATGACACAATAAACCATGTGGATAAGTTTGGGACCAACGAAGAGAGATTTGGTCCAAGAATTATCCAACTTAACCAAGTTCGTCCATTTTGGTCTTTCTTGTTTCGACTAGCTTCAAAGTTGATCGAAGCCAAATGTCAAGCATAGATTGATGTAATATGACACAATAAACCATGTGGATAAGTTTGGGACCAACGAAGAGAGATTTGGTCCAAGAATCATCCAACTTAACCAAGTTCGTCCATTTTGGTCTTTCTTCGTTTCGACTAGCTTCAAAGTTGATCGAAGCCAAATCTCAAGCATAGATTGATGTAATATGACACAATAAACCATGTGGATCAGTTTGGGACCAACGAAGAGAGATTTGGTCCAAGAATCATCCAAGTTGACCAAGTTCGTCCATTTTGGTCTTTCTTTATTTCGACTAGCTTCAAAGTTGATCGAAGCCAAATGTCAAGCATAGATTGATGTAATATGACACAATAAACCATGTGGATAAGTTTGGGACTAACGAAGAGAGATTTGGTCCAAGAATTATCCAAGTTGACCAAGTTCGTCCATTTGGTCTTTCTTTGTTTCGACTAGCTTCAAAGTTGATCGAAGCCAAATCTCAAGCATAGATTGATGTAATATGACACAATAAACCATGTGGAGAAGTTTGAGACCAACGAAGAGAGATTTGGACCAAGAATCATCCAAGTTGACCAAGTTCGTCCATTTTGGTCTTTCTTGTTTCGACTAACTTCAAAGTTGATCGAAGCCAAATGTCAAGCATAGATTGATGTAATATGACACAATAAACCATGTGGATAAGTTTGGGACCAACGAAGAGAGATTTGGTCCAAGAATCATCCAACTTAACCAAGTTCGTCCATTTTGGTCTTTCTTCGTTTCGACTAGCTTCAAAGTTGATCGAAGCCAAATCTCAAGCATAGATTGATGTAATATGACACAATAAACCATGTGGATCAGTTTAGGACCAACGAAGAGAGATTTGGACCAAGAATCATCCAAGTTGACCAAGTTCGTCCATTTTGGTCTTTCTTTATTTCGACTAGCTTCAAAGTTGATCGAAGCCAAATGTCAAGCATAGATTGATGTAATATGACACAATAAACCATGTGGATAAGTTTGGGACTAACGAAGAGAGATTTGGTCCAAGAATTATCCAAGTTGACCAAGTTCGTCCATTTTGGTCTTTCTTTATTTCGACTAGCTTCAAAGTTGATCGAAGCCAAATCTCAAGCATAGATTGATGTAATATGACACAATAAACCATGTGGATCAGTTTAGGACCAACGAAGAGAGATTTGGTCCAAGAATTATCCAAGTTGACCAAGTTCGTCCATTTTGGTCTTTCTTTATTTCGACTAGCTTCAAAGTTGATCGAAGCCAAATTTAAAGCATAGATTGATGTAATATGACACAATAAACCATGTGGATAAGTTTGGGACAACGAAGAGAGATTTGGTCCAAGAATCATCCAACTTGACCAAGTTCGTCCATTTTGGTCTTTCTTCCTTTCGACTAGCCTGAAAGTTGATCGAAGCCAAATGTCAAGCATAGATTGATGTAATATGACACAATAAAATATGTGGATAAGTTTGGGACCAACGAAGAGAGATTTGGTCCAAGAATCATCCAACTTAACCAAGTTCGTCCATTTTGGTCTTTCCTCGTTTCGACTAGCTTCAAAGTTGATCGAAGCCAAATTTCAAGCATAGATTGATGTAATATGACACAATAAACCATGTGGATCAGTTTAGGACCAACGAAGAGAGAATTGGACCAAGAATCATCCAAGTTGACCAAGTTCGTCCATTTTGGTCTTTCTTTATTTCGACTAGCTTCAAAGTTGATCGAAGCCAAATGTCAGGCATGGATTGATGTAATATGACACAATAAACCATGTGGATAAGTTTGGGACTAACGAAGAGAGATTTGGTCCAAGAATTATCCAAGTTGACCAAGTTCGTCCATTTTGGTCTTTCTTCGTTTCGACAAGCTTCAAAGTTGATCGAAGCCAAATCTCAAGCATAGATTGATGTAATATGACACAATAAACCATGTGGAGAAGTTTGCGACCAACGAAGAGAGATTTGGCCAAGAATCATCCAACTTAACCAAGTTCGTCCATTTTGGTCTTTCTTCCTTTCGACTAGCTCAAAGTTGATCGAAGCCAAATGTCAAGCATAGATTGATGTAATATGACACAATAAACCATGTGGATAAGTTTGGGACCAACGAAGAGAGATTTGGTCCAAGAATCATCCAACTTAACCAAGTTCGTCCATTTTGGTCTTTCCTCGTTTCGACTAGCTTCAAAGTTGATCGAAGCCAAATCTCAAGCATAGATTGATGTAATATGACACAATAAACCATGTGGATCAGTTTAGGACCAACGAAGAGAGATTTGGACCAAGAATGATCCAAGTTGACCAAGTTCGTCCATTTTGGTCTTTCTTTATTTCGACTAGCTTCAAAGTTGATCGAAGCCAAATTTCAAGCATAGATTGATGTAATATGACACAATAAACCATGTGGATAAGTTTGGACAACGAAGAGAGATTTGGTCCAAGAATCATCCAACTTGACCAAGTTCGTCCATTTTGGTCTTTCTTCCTTTCGACTAGCTTCAAAGTTGATCGAAGCCAAATGTCAAGCATAGATTGATGTAATATGACACAATAAACCATGTGGATAAGTTTGGGACCAACGAAGAGAGATTTGGTCCAAGAATCATCCAACTTAACCAAGTTCGTCCATTTTGGTCTTTCTCGTTTCGACTAGCTTCAAAGTTGATCGAAGCCAAATCTCAAGCATAGATTGATGTAATATGACACAATAAACCATGTGGATCAGTTTAGGACCAACGAAGAGAGATTTGGTCCAAGAATCATCCAAGTTGACCAAGTTCGTCCATTTTGGTCTTTCTTTATTTCGACTAGCTTCAAAGTTGATCGAAGCCAAATGTCAAGCATAGATTGATGTAATATGACACAATAAACCATGTGGATAAGTTTGGGACCAACGAAGAGAGATTTGGTCCAAGAATTATCCAAGTTGACCAAGTTCGTCCATTTTGGTCTTTCTTTCTTTCGACTAGCTTCAAAGTTGATCGAAGCCAAATCTCAAGCATAGATTGATGTAATATGACACAATAAACCATGTGGATCAGTTTAGGACCAACGAAGAGAGATTTGGTCCAAGAATTATCCAAGTTGACCAAGTTCGTCCATTTTGGTCTTTCTTTATTTCGACTAGCTTCAAAGTTGATCGAAGCCAAATGTCAAGCATAGATTGATGTAATATGACACAATAAACCATGTGGAGAAGTTTGGGACCAACGAAGAGAGATTTGGTCCAAGAATCATCCAAGTTGACCAAGTTCGTCCATTTTGGTCTTTCTTCGTTTCGACAAGCTTCAAAGTTGATCGAAGCCAAATCTCAAGCATAGATTGATGTAATATGACACAATAAACCATGTGGAGAAGTTTGAGACCAACGAAGAGAGATTTGGTCCAAGAATTATCCAAGTTGACCAAGTTCGTCCATTTTGGTCTTTCTTGTTTCGACTAGCTTCAAAGTTGATCGAAGCCAAATGTCAAGCATAGATTGATGTAATATGACACAATAAACCATGTGGATAAGTTTGGGACAACGAAGAGAGATTTGGTCCAAGAATCATCCAACTTAACCAAGTTCGTCCATTTTGGTCTTTCCTCGTTTCGACTAGCTTCAAAGTTGATCGAAGCCAAATGTCAAGCATAGATTGATGTAATATGACACAATAAACCATGTGGAGAAGTTTGGGACCAACGAAGAGAGATTTGGTCCAAGAATTATCCAAGTTGACCAAGTTCGTCCATTTTGGTCTTTCTTCGTTTCGACTAGCTTCAAAGTTGATCGAAGCCAAATGTCAAGCATAGATTGATGTAATATGACACAATAAACCATGTGGATAAGTTTGGGACCAACGAAGAGAGATTTGGTCCAAGAATCATCCAAGTTGACCAAGTTCGTCCATTTTGGTCTTTCTTTATTTCGACTAGCTTCAAAGTTGATCGAAGCCAAATCTCAAGCATAGATTGATGTAATATGACACAATAAACCATGTGGATAAGTTTGGGACCAACGAAGAGAGATTTGGTCCAAGAATCATCCAAGTTGACCAAGTTCGTCCATTTTGGTCTTTCTTCCTTTCGACTAGCTTCAAAGTTGATCGAAGCCAAATGTCAAGCATAGATTGATGTAATATGACACAATAAACCATGTGGATAAGTTTGGGACAACGAAGAGAGATTTGGTCCAAGAATCATCCAACTTGACCAAGTTCGTCCATTTTGGTCTTTCTTCCTTTCGACTAGCTTCAAAGTTGATCGAAGCCAAATGTCAAGCATAGATTGATGTAATATGACACAATAAACCATGTGGATAAGTTTGGGACCAACGAAGAGAGATTTGGTCCAAGAATCATCCAACTTAACCAAGTTCGTCCATTTTGGTCTTTCTTCGTTTCGACTAGCTTCAAAGTTGATCGAAGCCAAATGTCAAGCATAGATTGATGTAATATGACACAATAAACCATGTGGATAAGTTTAGGACCAACGAAGAGAGATTTGGTCCAAGAATCATCCAAGTTGACCAAGTTCGTCCATTTTGGTCTTTCTTTATTTCGACTAGCTTCAAAGTTGATCGAAGCCAAATGTCAAGCATAGATTGATGTAATATGACACAATAAACCATGTGGATAAGTTTGGGACCAACGAAGAGAGATTTGGTCCAAGAATCATCCAAGTTGACCAAGTTCGTCCATTTTGGTCTTTCTTCGTTTCGACTAGCTTCAAAGTTGATCGAAGCCAAATCTCAAGCATAGATTGATGTAATATGACACAATAAACCATGTGGAGAAGTTTGGGACCAACGAAGAGAGATTTGGTCCAAGAATCATCCAACTTAACCAAGTTCGTCCATTTTGGTCTTTCTTCCTTTCGACTAGCTTCAAAGTTGATCGAAGCCAAATGTCAAGCATAGATTGATGTAATATGACACAATAAACCATGTGGATAAGTTTGGGACCAACGAAGAGAGATTTGGTCCAAGAATCATCCAACTTAACCAAGTTCGTCCATTTTGGTCTTTCTCGTTTCGACTAGCTTCAAAGTTGATCGAAGCCAAATCTCAAGCATAGATTGATGTAATATGACACAATAAACCATGTGGATCAGTTTAGGACCAACGAAGAGAGATTTGGACCAAGAATCATCCAAGTTGACCAAGTTCGTCCATTTTGGTCTTTCTTTATTTCGACTAGCTTCAAAGTTGATCGAAGCCAAATGTCAAGCATAGATTGATGTAATATGACACAATAAACCATGTGGATAAGTTTGGGACCAACGAAGAGAGATTTGGTCCAAGAATCATCCAAGTTGACCAAGTTCGTCCATTTTGGTCTTTCTTTATTTCGACTAGCTTCAAAGTTGATCGAAGCCAAATCTCAAGCATAGATTGATGTAATATGACACAATAAACCATGTGGAGAAGTTTAGGACCAACGAAGAGAGATTTGGTCCAAGAATCATCCAAGTTGACCAAGTTCGTCCATTTTGGTCTTTCTTTATTTCGACTAGCTTCAAAGTTGATCGAAGCCAAATGTCAAGCATAGATTGATGTAATATGACACAATAAACCATGTGGATAAGTTTGGGACAACGAAGAGAGATTTGGTCCAAGAATCATCCAACTTGACCAAGTTCGTCCATTTTGGTCTTTCTTCCTTTCGACTAGCTTCAAAGTTGATCGAAGCCAAATGTCAAGCATAGATTGATGTAATATGACACAATAAACCATGTGGATAAGTTTGGGACCAACGAAGAGAGATTTGGTCCAAGAATCATCCAACTTAACCAAGTTCGTCCATTTTGGTCTTTCTCGTTTCGACTAGCTTCAAAGTTGATCGAAGCCAAATGTCAAGCATAGATTGATGTAATATGACACAATAAACCATGTGGATAAGTTTGGGACCAACGAAGAGAGATTTGGTCCAAGAATCATCCAAGTTGACCAAGTTCGTCCATTTTGGTCTTTCTTTATTTCGACTAGCTTCAAAGTTGATCGAAGCCAAATGTCAAGCATAGATTGATGTAATATGACACAATAAACCATGTGGATAAGTTTGGGACCAACGAAGAGAGATTTGGTCCAAGAATCATCCAAGTTGACCAAGTTCGTCCATTTTGGTCTTTCTTTATTTCGACTAGCTTCAAAGTTGATCGAAGCCAAATGTCAAGCATAGATTGATGTAATATGACACAATAAACCATGTGGATAAGTTTGGGACCAACGAAGAGAGATTTGGTCCAAGAATCATCCAAGTTGACCAAGTTCGTCCATTTTGGTCTTTCTTTATTTCGACTAGCTTCAAAGTTGATCGAAGCCAAATGTCAAGCATAGATTGATGTAATATGACACAATAAACCATGTGGAGAAGTTTGGGACCAACGAAGAGAGATTTGGTCCAAGAATCATCCAAGTTGACCAAGTTCGTCCATTTTGGTCTTTCTTCGTTTCGACTAGCTTCAAAGTTGATCGAAGCCAAATCTCAAGCATAGATTGATGTAATATGACACAATAAACCATGTGGAGAAGTTTGAGACCAACGAAGAGAGATTTGGTCCAAGAATCATCCAAGTTGACCAAGTTCGTCCATTTTGGTCTTTCTTGTTTCGACTAGCTTCAAAGTTGATCGAAGCCAAATGTCAAGCATAGATTGATGTAATATGACACAATAAACCATGTGGATAAGTTTGGGACCAACGAAGAGAGATTTGGTCCAAGAATCATCCAACTTAACCAAGTTCGTCCATTTTGGTCTTTCTTCCTTTCGACTAGCTTCAAAGTTGATCGAAGCCAAATCTCAAGCATAGATTGATGTAATATGACACAATAAACCATGTGGAGAAGTTTGGGACCAACGAAGAGAGATTTGGTCCAAGAATCATCCAAGTTGACCAAGTTCGTCCATTTTGGTCTTTCTTCGTTTCGACTAGCTTCAAAGTTGATCGAAGCCAAATCTCAAGCATAGATTGATGTAATATGACACAATAAACCATGTGGAGAAGTTTGGGACCAACGAAGAGAGATTTGGTCCAAGAATCATCCAACTTAACCAAGTTCGTCCATTTTGGTCTTTCTTCCTTTCGACTAGCTTCAAAGTTGATCGAAGCCAAATGTCAAGCATAGATTGATGTAATATGACACAATAAACCATGTGGATAAGTTTTGGACCAACGAAGAGAGATTTGGTCCAAGAATCATCCAACTTGACCAAGTTCGTCCATTTTGGGACTTTCTTCAAGCTTCAAGTTCGTCCATTTTGGTCTTTCCTTTCGACTAGCTTCAAAGTTGATTAAAGCCAAATGTCAAGCATAGATTGATGTAATATGACACAATAAACCATGTGGAGAAGTTTGGGACCAACGAAGAGAGATTTGGTCCAAGAATCATCCAAGTTGACCAAGTTCGTCCATTTTGGTCTTTCTTCGTTTCGACTAGCTTCAAAGTTGATCGAAGCCAAATCTCAAGCATAGATTGATGTAATATGACACAATAAACCATGTGGAGAAGTTTGAGACCAACGAAGAGAGATTTGGTCCAAGAATCATCCAACTTAACCAAGTTCGTCCATTTTGGTCTTTCTTCCTTTCGACTAGCTTCAAAGTTGATCGAAGCCAAATGTCAAGCATAGATTGATGTAATATGACACAATAAACCATGTGGATAAGTTTTGGACAACGAAGAGAGATTTGGTCCAAGAATCATCCAACTTGACCAAGTTCGTCCATTTTGGTCTTTCTTCCTTTCGACTAGCTTCAAAGTTGATCGAAGCCAAATGTCAAGCATAGATTGATGTAATATGACACAATAAACCATGTGGAGAAGTTTGGGACCAACGAAGAGAGATTTGGTCCAAGAATCATCCAAGTTGACCAAGTTCGTCCATTTTGGTCTTTCTTCGTTTCGACTAGCTTCAAAGTTGATCGAAGCCAAATCTCAAGCATAGATTGATGTAATATGACACAATAAACCATGTGGAGAAGTTTGGGACCAACGAAGAGAGATTTGGTCCAAGAATCATCCAACTTAACCAAGTTCGTCCATTTTGGTCTTTCTTCCTTTCGACTAGCTTCAAAGTTGATCGAAGCCAAATGTCAAGCATAGATTGATGTAATATGACACAATAAACCATGTGGATAAGTTTTGGACAACGAAGAGAGATTTGGTCCAAGAATCATCCAACTTGACCAAGTTCGTCCATTTTGGTCTTTCTTCCTTTCGACTAGCTTCAAAGTTGATTAAAGCCAAATGTCAAGCATAGATTGATGTAATATGACACAATAAACCATGTGGATAAGTTTGGGACCAACGAAGAGAGATTTGGTCCAAGAATCATCCAAGTTGACCAAGTTCGTCCATTTTGGTCTTTCTTCGTTTCGACTAGCTTCAAAGTTGATCGAAGCCAAATGTCAAGCATAGATTGATGTAATATGACACAATAAACCATGTGGATAAGTTTGGGACCAACGAAGAGAGATTTGGTCCAAGAATCATCCAACTTAACCAAGTTCGTCCATTTTGGTCTTTCTTCCTTTCGACTAGCTTCAAAGTTGATCGAAGCCAAATGTCAAGCATAGATTGATGTAATATGACACAATAAACCATGTGGAGAAGTTTGAGACCAACGAAGAGAGATTTGGTCCAAGAATCATCCAACTTAGCCAAGTTCGTCCATTTTGGTCTTTCTTCCTTTCGACTAGCTTCAAATTGATTAAAGCCAAATGACAAGCATAGATTGATGTAATATGACACAATAAACCATGTGGAGAAGTTTGAGACCAACGAAGAGAGATTTGGTCCAAGAATCATCCAACTTAGACAAGTTCGTCCATTTTGGTCTTTCTTCGTTTCGACTAGCTTCAAAGTTGATCGAAGCCAAATCTCAAGCATAGATTGATGTAATATGACACAATAAACCATGTGGAGAAGTTTGGGACCAACGAAGAGAGATTTGGTCCAAGAATCATCCAAGTTGACCAAGTTCGTCCATTTTGGTCTTTCTTCATTTCGACTAGCTTCAAAGTTGATCGAAGCCAAATGTCAAGCATAGATTGATGTAATATGACACAATAAACCATGTGGAGAAGTTTGGGACCAACGAAGAGAGATTTGGTCCAAGAATCATCCAACTTGACCAAGTTCGTCCATTTTGGTCTTTCTTCGTTTCGACTAGCTTCAAAGTTGATCGAAGCCAAATGTCAAGCATAGATTGATGTAATATGACACAATAAACCATGTGGATAAGTTTGGGACCAACGAAGAGAGATTTGGTCCAAGAATCATCCAACTTAACCAAGTTCGTCCATTTTGGTCTTTCTTCGTTTCGACTAGCTTCAAAGTTGATCGAAGCCAAATCTCAAGCATAGATTGATGTAATATGACACAATAAACCATGTGGAGAAGTTTGGGACCAACGAAGAGAGATTTGGTCCAAGAATCATCCAACTTAGCCAAGTTCGTCCATTTTGGTCTTTCTTCCTTTCGACTAGCTTCAAAGTTGATCGAAGCCAAATGTCAAGCATAGATTGATGTAATATGACACAATAAACCATGTGGAGAAGTTTGGGACCAACGAAGAGAGATTTGGTCCAAGAATCATCCAACTTAGCCAAGTTCGTCCATTTTGGTCTTTCTTCGTTTCGACTAGCTTCAAAGTTGATCGAAGCCAAATCTCAAGCATAGATTGATGTAATATGACACAATAAACCATGTGGAGAAGTTTGGGACCAACGAAGAGAGATTTGGTCCAAGAATCATCCAACTTGACCAAGTTCGTCCATTTTGGTCTTTCTTCCTTTCGACTAGCTTCAAAGTTGATCGAAGCCAAATGTCAAGCATAGATTGATGTAATATGACACAATAAACCATGTGGAGAAGTTTGGGACCAACGAAGAGAGATTTGGTCCAAGAATCATCCAACTTAGCCAAGTTCGTCCATTTTGGTCTTTCTTCCTTTCGACTAGCTTCAAAGTTGATCGAAGCCAAATCTCAAGCATAGATTGATGTAATATGACACAATAAACCATGTGGAGAAGTTTGGGACCAACGAAGAGAGATTTGGTCCAAGAATCATCCAGCTTAGCCAAGTTCGTCCATTTTGGTCTTTCTTCCTTTCGACTAGCTTCAAATTGATTAAAGCCAAATGACAAGTATAGATTGATGTAATATGACACAATAAACCATGTGGATAAGTTTGAGACCAACGAAGAGAGATTTGGTCCAAGAATCATCCACTTAGCCAAGTTCGTCCATTTTGGTCTTTCTTCCTTTCGACTAGCTTCAAAGTTGATTAAAGCCAAATGTCAAGCATAGATTGATGTAATATGACACAATAAACCATGTGGAGAAGTTTGGAACAACGAAGAGAGATTTGGTCCAAGAATCATCCATCTTCACCAAGTTCGTCCATTTTGGTCTTTCTTCGTTTCGACTAGCTTCAAAGTTGATCGAAGCCAAATCTCAAGCATAGATTGATGTAATATGACACAATAAACCATGTGGATAAGTTTGGGACCAACGAAGAGAGATTTGGTCCAAGAATCATCAACTTCACCAAGTTCGTCCATTTTGGTCTTCTTCCTTTCGACTAGCTTCAAAGTTGATCGAAGCCAAATCTCAAGCATAGATTGATGTAATATGACACAATAAACCATGTGGAGAAGTTTGAGACCAACGAAGAGAGATTTGGTCCAAGAATCATCCAACTTAGCCAAGTTCGTCCATTTTGGTCTTTCTTCCTTTCGACTAGCTTCAATTTTGATTAAAGCCAAATGACAAGTATAGATTGATGTAATATGACACAATAAACCATGTGGATAAGTTTGAGACCAACGAAGAGAGATTTGGTCCAAGAATCATCCACTTAGCCAAGTTCGTCCATTTTGGTCTTTCTTCTTTCGACTAGCTTCAAAGTTGATCGAAGCCAAATGTCAAGCATAGATTGATGTAATATGACACAATAAACCATGTGGAGAAGTTTGGGACCAACGAAGAGAGATTTGGTCCAAGAATCATCCAACTTCACCAAGTTCGTCCATTTTGGTCTTTCTTCGTTTCGACTAGCTTCAAAGTTGATCGAAGCCAAATCTCAAGCATAGATTGATGTAATATGACACAATAAACCATGTGGAGAAGTTTGGGACCAACGAAGAGAGATTTGGTCCAAGAATCATCCAACTTCACCAAGTTCGTCCATTTTGGTCTTTCTTCCTTTCGACTAGCTTCAAAGTTGATCGAAGCCAAATGTCAAGCATAGATTGATGTAATATGACACAATAAACCATGTGGAGAAGTTTGGGACCAACGAAGAGAGATTTGGTCCAAGAATCATCCAACTTAGCCAAGTTCGTCCATTTTGGTCTTTCTTTCTTTCGACTAGCTTCAAAGTTGATTAAAGCCAAATGTCAAGCATAGATTGATGTAATATGACACAATAAACCATGTGGAGAAGTTTGGAACAACGAAGAGAGATTTGGTCCAAGAATCATCCAACTTACCAAGTTCGTCCATTTTGGTCTTTCTTCGTTTCGACTAGCTTCAAAGTTGATCGAAGCCAAATGTCAAGCATAGATTGATGTAATATGACACAATAAACCATGTGGAGAAGTTTGAGACCAACGAAGAGAGATTTGGTCCAAGAATCATCCAACTTGACCAAGTTCGTCCATTTTGGTCTTTCTTCGTTTCGACTAGCTTCAAAGTTGATCGAAGCCAAATCTCAAGCATAGATTGATGTAATATGACACAATAAACCATGTGGAGAAGTTTGGGACCAACGAAGAGAGATTTGGTCCAAGAATCATCCAACTTAGCCAAGTTCGTCCATTTTGGTCTTTCTTCCTTTCGACTAGCTTCAAAGTTGATTAAAGCCAAATGACAAGTATAGATTGATGTAATATGACACAATAAACCATGTGGATAAGTTTGGACCAACGAAGAGAGATTTGGTCCAAGAATCATCCAACTTCACCAAGTTCGTGCATTTTGGTCTTTCTTCGTTTCGACTAGCTTCAAAGTTGATCGAAGCCAAATCTCAAGCATAGATTGATGTAATATGACACAATAAACCATGTGGAGAAGTTTGAGACCAACGAAGAGAGATTTGGTCCAAGAATCATCCAACTTAGCCAAGTTTGTCCATTTTGGTCTTTCCTCCTTTCGACTAGCTTCAAAGTTGATTAAAGCCAAATGACAAGTATAGATTGATGTAATATGACACAATAAACCATGTGGATCAGTTTGAGACCAACGAAGAGAGATTTGGTCCAAGAATCATCCACATAGCCAAGTTCGTCCATTTTGGTCTTTCTTCCTTTCGACTAGCTTCAATTTTGATTAAAGCCAAATGACAAGTATAGATTAATGTAATATGACACAATAAACCATGTGGATAAGTTTGGGACAACGAAGAGAGATTTGGTCCAAGAATCATCCAACTCACCAAGTTCGTCCATTTTGGTCTTTCTTCGTTTCGACTAGCTTCAAAGTTGATCGAAGCCAAATCTCAAGCATAGATTGATGTAATATGACACAATAAACCATGTGGAGAAGTTTGGGACCAACGAAGAGAGATTTGGTCCAAGAATCATCCAACTTCACCAAGTTCGTCCATTTTGGTCTTCCTTCCTTTCGACTAGCTTCAAAGTTAATCGAAGCCAAATCTCAAGCATAGATTGATGTAATATGACACATTAAACCATGTGGAGAAGTTTGGGACCAACGAAGAGAGATTTGGTCCAAGAATCATCCAACTTAGCCAAGTTCGTCCATTTTGGTCATTCTTTCTTTCGACTAGCTTCAATTTGATTAAAGCCAAATGACAAGTATAAATTGATGTAATATGACACAATAAACCATGTGGATAAGTTTGGAACAACGAAGAGAGATTTGGTCCAAGAATCATTCATCTTCACCAAGTTCGTCCATTTTGGTCTCTTCGTTTCGACTAGCTTCAAAGTTGATCGAAGCCAAATGTCAAGCATAGATTGATGTAATATGACACAATAAACCATGTGGAGAAGTTTGAGACCAACGAAGAGAGATTTGGTCCAAGAATCATCCAAGTTGACCAAGTTCGTCCATTTTGGTCTTTCTTCGTTTCGACTAGCTTCAAAGTTGATCGAAGCCAAATCTCAAGCATAGATTGATGTAATATGACACAATAAACCATGTGGAGAAGTTTGGGACCAACGAAGAGAGATTTGGTCCAAGAATCATCCAACTTAGCCAAGTTCGTTCATTTTGGTCTTTCTTCCTTTCACTAGCTTCAATGTTGATTAAAGCCAAATGACAAGTATAGATTGATGTAATATGACACAATAAACCATGTGGATCAGTTTGGCACCAACGAAGAGAGATTTGGTCCAAGAATCATTCATCTTCACCAAGTTCGTGCATTTTGGTTTCTTCGTTTCGACTAGCTTCAAAGTTAATCGAAGCCAAATCTCAAGCATAGATTAATGTAATATGACAAAATAAACCATGTGGAGAAGTTTGGGACCAACAAAGAGAGATTTGGTCCAAGAATCATCCAGCTTAGCCAAGTTTATCCATTTTGGTCTTTCTTCCTTTCGACTAGCTTCAATGTTGATTAAAGCAAATGACAAGTATAGATTGATGTAATATGACACAATAAACCATGTGGATAAGTTTGGAACAACGAAGAGATTTGGTCCAAGAATCATTCTTCTTCACCAAGTTCGTGCATTTTGGTCTTTCTTCGTTTCGACTAACTTCAAAGTTGATCAAAGTCAAATGTCAAGCATAGATTGATGTAATATGACACAATAAACCATGTGGAGAAGTTTGGGACCAACGAAGAGAGATTTGGTCCAAGAATCATCCAACTTAGCCAAGTTCGTTCATTTTGGTCTTTCTTCCTTTCACTAGCTTCAATGTTGATTAAAGCCAAATGACAAGTATAGATTGATGTAATATGACACAATAAACCATGTGGATCAGTTTGGGACCAACGAAGAGAGATTTGGTCCAAGAATCATCCAACTTGACCAAGTTCGTCCATTTTGGACTTTCTTCGTTTCGACTAGCTTCAAAGTTGATCGAAGCCAAATCTCAAGCATAGATTGATGTAATATGACACAATAAACCATGTGGAGAAGTTTGGGACCAATGAAGAGAGATTTGGTCCAAGAATCATCTAACTTAGCTAAGTTTATCCATTTTGTCTTTCTTCCTTTCGACTAGCTTCAATGTTGATGAAAGCCAAATGACAAGTATAGATTGATGTAATATGACACAATAAACCATGTGGATAAGTTTGGGACCAACGAAGAGAGATTTGGTCCAAGAATCATCCAACTTGACCAAGTTCGTCCATTTTGGTCTTTCTTCGTTTCGACTAGCTTCAAAGTTGATCGAAGCGGAATGTCAAGTATAGATTGATGTAATATGACACAATAAACCATGTGGATAAGTTTGGGACCAACGAAGAGAGATTTGGTCCAAAATCATCCAACTTCACCAAGTTCGTGCATTTTGGTCTTCCTTCGTTTCGACTAGCTTCAAAGTTGATCGAAGCCAAATGTCAAGCATAGATTGATGTAATATGACACAATAAACCATGTGGAGAAGTTTGAGACCAACGAAGAGATATTTGGTCCAAGAATCATCCAACTTAACCAAGTTCGTCCATTTTGGTCTTTCTTCCTTTCGACTAACTTCAAAGTTGATCGAAGCCAAATCTCAAGCATAGATTGATGTAATATGACACAACAAACCATGTGGAGAAGTTTGGGACCAACGAAGAGAGATTTGCTACAAGAATCATCCAACTTGACCAAGTTCGTCCATTTTGGTCTTTCTTCGTTTCGACTAGCTTCAAAGTTGATCGAAGCCAAATCTCAATCATAGATTGATGTAATATGACACATTAAACAATGTGGAGAAGTTTGGGACCAACGAAGAGAGATTTGGTCCAAGAATCATCCAGCTTAGCCAAGTTTATCCATTTTGGTCATTCTTCCTTTCGACTAGCTTCAATTTTGAGTAAAGCCAAATGACAAGTATAGATTGATGTAATATGACACAATAAACCATGTGGATAAGTTTGGGATAACCGAAGAGAGATTTGCTCCAAGAATCATTCATCTTCACCAAGTTCGTGCATTTTGGTCTACCTTCGTTTCGACTAGCTTCAAAGTTAATCGAAGCCAAATCTCAAGCATAGATTGATGTAATATGACACAATAAACCCTATGGAGAAGTTTGGGACCAACGAAGAGAGATTTTGTTGAAGAATCATCCAAGTTAGCCAAGTTCGTCCATTTTGGTCATTCTTTCTTTCGACTAGCTTCAATTGTGATTAAAGCCAAATGACATGTATAGATTGATGTAATATGACACAATAAATCATGTGGATAAGTTTGGGATAACCGAAGAGAGATTTGGTCCAAGAATCAATCATCTTCACCAAGTTCGTGCATTTTGGTCTACCTTCGTTTCGACTAGCTTCAAAGTTGATCGAAGCCAAATCTCAAGATTAGATTGATGTAATATGACACAATAAACCATGTGGAGAAGTTTGGGACCAACAAAGAGAGATTTTGTCCAAGAATCATCCAACTTAGCCAAGTTTATCCATTTTGGTCTTTCTTCCTTTCGACTAGCTTCAATGTTGATTAAATCCAAATGACAAGTATAGATTGATGTAATATGACACAATAAACCATGTGGTTAAGTTTGGAACAACGAAGAGAGATTTGGTCCAAGATTCATTCATCTTCACTAAGTTCGTGCATTTTGGTCTTTCTTCGTTTCGACTAGCTTCAAAGTTGATCGAAGCCAAATGTCAAGCATAGATTGATGTAATATGACACAATAAACCATGTGGAGAAGTTTGTGACCAACGAAGAGAGATTTGGTCCAAGAATCATCCAACTTAGCCAAGTTCGTCCATTTTGGTCTTTCTTCCTTTCGACTAGCTTCAAAGTTGATCGAAGCCAAATCTCAAGCATAGATTGATGTAATATGACACAACAAACCATGTGGAGAAGTTTGGGACCAACGAAGAGAGATTTGGTCCAAGAATCATCCAACTTAGCCAAGTTCGTCCATTTTGGTCTTTCTTCCTTTCGACTAGCTTCAAATTGATTAAAGCCAAATGACAAGTATAGATTGATGTAATATGACACAATAAACCATGTGGATAAGTTTGAGACCAACGAAGAGAGATTTGGTCCAAGAATCATCCACTTAGCCAAGTTCGTCCATTTTGGTCATTCTTCCTTTCGACTAGCTTCAATTTTGATTAAAGCCAAATGACAAGTATAGATTGATGTAATATGACACAATAAACCATGTGGATAAGTTTGGAACAACGAAGAGAGATTTGGTCCAAGAATCATCCATCTTCACCAAGTTCGTCCATTTTGGTCTTTCTTCGTTTCGACTAGCTTCAAAGTTGATCGAAGCCAAATCTCAAGCATAGATTGATGTAATATGACACAATAAACCATGTGGATAAGTTTGGGACCAACGAAGAGAGATTTGGTCCAAGAATCATCAAACTTCACCAAGTTCGTGCATTTTGGTCTTCCTTCCTTTCGACTAGCTTCAAAGTTGATCGAAGCCAAATCTCAAGCATAGATTGATGTAATATGACACAATAACCATGTGGAGAAGTTTGAGACCAACGAAGAGAGATTTGGTCCAAGAATCATCCAACTTAGCCAAGTTTGTCCATTTTGGTCTTTCCTCCTTTCGACTAGCTTCAATATTGATTAAAGCCAAATGACAAGTATAGATTGATGTAATATGACACAATAAACCATGTGGATCAGTTTGAGACCAACGAAGAGAGATTTGGTCCAAGAATCATCCACATAGCCAAGTTCGTCCATTTTGGTCATTCTTCCTTTCGACTAGCTTCAATTTTGATTAAAGCCAAATGACAAGTATAAATTGATGTAATATGACACAATAAACCATGTGGATAAGTTTGGGACAACGAAGAGAGATTTGGTCCAAGAATCATTCATCTCACCAAGTTCGTGCATTTTGGTCACCTTCGTTTCGACTAGCTTCAAAGTTGATCGAAGCCAAATCTCAAGCATAGATTGATGTAATATGACACAATAAACCATGTGGATAAGTTTGGGACCAACGAAGAGAGATTTGGTCCAAGAATCATCCAACTTCACCAAGTTCGTCCATTTTGGTCTTCCTTCCTTTCGACTAGCTTCAAAGTTGATCGAAGCCAAATCTCAAGCATAGATTGATGTAATATGACACATAAACCATGTGGAGAAGTTTGGGACCAACGAAGAGAGATTTGGTCCAAGAATCATCCAACTTAGCCAAGTTCGTCCATTTTGGTCATTCTTTCTTTCGACTAGCTTCAATTTTGATTAAAGCCAAATGACAAGTATAAATTGATGTAATATGACACAATAAACCATGTGGATAAGTTTGGAACAACGAAGAGAGATTTGGTCCAAGAATCATTCATCTTCACCAAGTTCGTGCATTTTGGTCTACCTTCGTTTCGACTAGCTTCAAAGTTGATCGAAGCCAAATGTCAAGCATAGATTGATGTAATATGACACAATAAACCATGTGGAGAAGTTTGAGACCAACGAAGAGAGATTTGGTCCAAGAATCATCCAAGTTGACCAAGTTCGTCCATTTTGGTCTTTCTTCGTTTCGACTAGCTTCAAAGTTGATCGAAGCCAAATCTCAAGCATAGATTGATGTAATATGACACAATAAACCATGTGGAGAAGTTTGGGACCAACGAAGAGAGATTTGGTCCAAGAATCATCCAACTTAGCCAAGTTCGTTCATTTTGGTCTTTCTTCCTTTCACTAGCTTCAATGTTGATTAAAGCCAAATGACAAGTATAGATTGATGTAATATGACACAATAAACCATGTGGATCAGTTTGGCACCATCGAAGAGAGAGTTGGTCCACGAATCATTCATCTTCACCAAGTTCGTGCATTTTGGTCTTTTTCGTTTCGACTAGCTTCAAAGTTAATCGAAGCCAAATCTCAAGCATAGATTAAAGTAATATGACAAAATAAACCATGTGGAGAAGTTTGGGACCAACAAAGAGAGATTTGGTCCAAGAATCATCCAGCTTAGCCAAGTTTATCCATTTTGGTCTTTCTTCCTTTCGACTAGCTTCAATGTTGATTAAAGCTAAATGACAAGTATAGATTGATGTAATATGAGACAATAAACCATGTGGATAAGTTTGGAACAACCGAAGAGATTTGGTCCAAGAATCATTCTTCTTCACCAAGTTCGTGCATTTTGGTCTTTCTTCGTTTCGACTAACTTCAAAGTTGATCAAAGTCAAATGTCAAGCATAGATTGATGTAATATGACACAATAAACCATGTGGAGAAGTTTGGGACCAACGAAGAGAGATTTGGTCCAAGAATCATCCAACTTAGCCAAGTTCGTTCATTTTGGTCTTTCTTCCTTTCACTAGCTTCAATGTTGATTAAAGCCAAATGACAAGTATAGATTGATGTAATATGACACAATAAACCATGTGGATCAGTTTGGGACCAACGAAGAGAGATTTGGTCCAAGAATCATCCAACTTGACCAAGTTCGTCCATTTTGGACTTTCTTCGTTTCGACTAGCTTCAAAGTTGATCGAAGCCAAATCTCAAGCATAGATTGATGTAATATGACACAATAAACCATGTGGAGAAGTTTGGGACCAATGAAGAGAGATTTAGTCCAAGAATCATCTAACTTAGCTAAGTTTATCCATTTTGTCTTTCTTCCTTTCGACTAGCTTCAATGTTGATGAAAGCCAAATGACAAGTATAGATTGATGTAATATGACACAATATACCATGTGGATCAGTTTGGGACCAACGAAGAGAGATTTGGTCCAAGAATCATCCAACTTGACCAAGTTCGTCCATTTTGGACTTTCTTCGTTTCGACTAGCTTCAAAGTTGATCGAAGCGGAATGTCAAGTATAGATTGATGTAATATGACACAATAAACCATGTGGATAAGTTTGGGACCAAGGAAGAGAGATTTGGTCCCAAAATCATCCAACTTCACCAAGTTCGTGCATTTTGGTCTTCCTTCGTTTCGACTAGCTTCAAAGTTGATCGAAGCCAAATGTCAAGCATAGATTGATGTAATATGACACAATAAACCATGTGGAGAAGTTTGAGACCAACGAAGAGATATTTGGTCCAAGAATCATCCAACTTAACCATGTTCGTCCATTTTGGTCTTTCTTCCTTTCGACTAACTTCAAAGTTGATCGAAGCCAAATCTCAAGCATAGATTAATGTAATATGACACAACAAACCATGTGGAGAAGTTTGGGACCAACGAAGAGTGATTTGCTACAAGAATCATCCAACTTGACCAAGTTCGTCCATTTTGGTCTTTCTTCGTTTCGACTAGCTTCAAAGTTGATCGAAGCCAAATCTCAATCATAGACTGATGTAATATGACACATTAAACAATGTGGAGAAGTTTGGGACCAACGAAGAGAGATTTGGTCCAAGAATCATCCAGCTTAGCCAAGTTTATCCATTTTGGTCATTCTTCCTTTCGACTAGCTTGAATTTTGAGTAAAGCCAAATGACAAGTATAGATTGATGTAATATGACACAATAAACCATGTGGATAAGTTTGGGATAACCGAAGAGAGATTTGCTCCAAGAATCATTCATCTTCACCAAGTTCGTGCATTTTGGTCTACCTTCGTTTCGACTAGCTTCAAAGTTAATCGAAGCCAAATCTCAAGCATAGATTGATGTAATATGACACAATAAACCCTATGGAGAAGTTTGGGACCAACGAAGAGAGATTTTGTTGAAGAATCATCCAAGTTAGCCAAGTTCGTCCATTTTGGTCATTCTTTCTTTCGACTAGCTTCAATTGTGATTAAAGCCAAATGACATGTATAGATTGATGTAATATGACACAATAAATCATGCGGATAAGTTTGGGATAACCGAAGAGACAGTTGGTCCAAGAATCAATCATCTTCACCAAGTTCGTGCATTTTGGTCTACCTTCGTTTCGACTAGCTTCAAAGTTGATCGAAGCCAAATCTCAAGATTAGATTGAAGTAATATGACACAATAAACCATGTGGAGAAGTTTGGGACCAACAAAGAGAGATTTTGTCCAAGAATCATCCAACTTAGCCAAGTTTATCCATTTTGGTCTTTCTTCCTTTCGACTAGCTTCAATGTTGATTAAATCCAAATGACAAGTATAGATTGATCTAATATGAGACAATAAACCATGTGGTTAAGTTTGGAACAACCGAAGGGAGATTTGGTCCAAGATTCATTCATCTTCACTAAGTTCGTGCATTTTGGTCTACCTTCGTTTCGACTAGCTTCAAAGTTGATCGAAGCCAAATGTCAAGCATAGATTGATGTAATATGACACAATAAACCATGTGGAGAAGTTTGAGACCAACGAAGAGAGATTTGGTCCAAGAATCATCCAACTTAGCCAAGTTCGTCCATTTTGGTCTTTCTTCCTTTCGACTAGCTTCAAAGTTGATCGAAGCCAAATGTCAAGCATAGATTGATGTAATATGACACAACAAACCATGTGGAGAAGTTTGGGACCAACGAAGAGAGATTTGGTCCAAGAATCATCCAACTTAGCCAAGTTCGTCCATTTTGGTCTTTCTTCCTTTCGACTAGCTTCAAATTGATTAAAGCCAAATGTCAAGTATAGATTGATGTAATATGACACAATAAACCATGTGGAGAAGTTTGAGACCAACGAAGAGAGATTTGGTCCAAGAATCATCCAACTTAGCCAAGTTCGTCCATTTTGGTCATTCTTCCTTTCGACTAGCTTCAATTTTGATTAAAGCCAAATGACAAGTATAAATTGATGTAATATGACACAATAAACCATGTGGAGAAGTTTGGGACCAACGAAGAGAGATTTGGTCCAAGAATCATCCAACTTAGCCAAGTTCGTCCATTTTGGTCTTTCTTCGTTTCGACTAGCTTCAAAGTTGATCGAAGCCAAATGTCAAGCATAGATTGATGTAATATGACACAATAAACCATGTGGAGAAGTTTGGGACCAACGAAGAGAGATTTGGTCCAAGAATCATCCAACTTAGCCAAGTTCGTCCATTTTGGTCTTTCTTTCTTTCGACTAGCTTCAAAGTTGATTAAAGCCAAATGACAAGCATAGATTGATGTAATATGACACAATAAACCATGTGGAGAAGTTTGGAACAACGAAGAGAGATTTGGTCCAAGAATCATCCAACTTACCAAGTTCGTCCATTTTGGTCTTTCTTCGTTTCGACTAGCTTCAAAGTTGATCGAAGCCAAATGTCAAGCATAGATTGATGTAATATGACACAATAAACCATGTGGATAAGTTTGGGACCAACGAAGAGAGATTTGGTCCAAGAATCATCAAACTTCACCAAGTTCGTGCATTTTGGTCTTCCTTCCTTTCGACTAGCTTCAAAGTTGATCGAAGCCAAATCTCAAGCATAGATTGATGTAATATGACACAATAAACCATGTGGAGAAGTTTGAGACCAACGAAGAGAGATTTGGTCCAAGAATCATCCAACTTAGCCAAGTTTGTCCATTTTGGTCTTTCTTCCTTTCGACTAGCTTCAATATTGATTAAAGCCAAATGACAAGTATAGATTGATGTAATATGACACAATAAACCATGTGGATCAGTTTGAGACCAACGAAGAGAGATTTGGTCCAAGAATCATCCACTTAGCCAAGTTCGTCCATTTTGGTCTTTCTTCCTTTCGACTAGCTTCAATTTTGATTAAAGCCAAATGACAAGTATAAATTGATGTAATATGACACAATAAACCATGTGGATAAGTTTGGGACAACGAAGAGAGATTTGGTCCAAGAATCATCCATCCTCACCAAGTTCGTGCATTTTGGTCTTTCTTCGTTTCGACTAGCTTCAAAGTTGATCGAAGCCAAATCTCAAGCATAGATTGATGTAATATGACACAATAAACCATGTGGATAAGTTTGGGACCAACGAAGAGAGATTTGGTCCAAGAATCATCAAACTTCACCAAGTTCGTCCATTTTGGTCTTCCTTCCTTTCGACTAGCTTCAAAGTTGATCGAAGCCAAATCTCAATCATAGATTGATGTAATATGACACAATAAACCATGTGGAGAAGTTTGGGACCAACGAAGAGAGATTTGGTCCAAGAATCATCCAACTTAGCCAAGTTCGTCCATTTTGGTCTTTCTTTCTTTCGACTAGCTTCAATTTTGATTAAAGCCAAATGACAAGTATAGATTGATGTAATATGACACAATAAACCATGTGGATAAGTTTGGAACAACGAAGAGAGATTTGGTCCAAGAATCATTCATCTTCACCAAGTTCGTGCATTTTGGTCTTTCTTCGTTTCGACTAGCTTCAAAGTTGATCGAAGCCAAATGTCAAGCATAGATTGATGTAATATGACACAATAAACCATGTGGAGAAGTTTGAGACCAACGAAGAGAGATTTGGTCCAAGAATCATCCAAGTTGACCAAGTTCGTCCATTTTGGTCTTTCTTCGTTTCGACTAGCTTCAAAGTTGATCGAAGCCAAATCTCAAGCATAGATTGATGTAATATGACACAATAAACCATGTGGAGAAGTTTGGGACCAACGAAGAGAGATTTGGTCCAAGAATCATCCAACTTAGCCAAGTTCGTTCATTTTGGTCTTTCTTCCTTTCACTAGCTTCAATGTTGATTAAAGCCAAATGACAAGTATAGATTGATGTAATATGACACAATAAACCATGTGGATCAGTTTGGCACCATCGAAGAGAGAGTTGGTCCACGAATCATTCATCTTCACCAAGTTCGTGCATTTTGGTCTAGTTTCGTTTCGACTAGCTTTAAAGTTAATCGAAGCCAAATCTCAAGCATAGATTAAAGTAATATGACAAAATAAACCATGTGGAGAAGTTTGGGACCAACAAAGAGAGATTTGGTCCAAGAATCATCCAGCTTAGCCAAGTTTATCCATTTTGGTCTTTCTTCCTTTCGACTAGCTTCAATGTTGATTAAAGCTAAATGACAAGTATAGATTGATGTAATATGAGACAATAAACCATGTGGATAAGTTTGGAACAACCGAAGAGATTTAGTCCAAGAATCATTCTTCTTCACCAAGTTCGTGCATTTTGGTCTTTCTTCGTTTCGACTAACTTCAAAGTTGATCAAAGTCAAATGTCAAGCATAGATTGATGTAATATGACACAATAAACCATGTGGAGAAGTTTGGGACCAGCGAAGAGAGATTTGGTCCAAGAATCATCCAACTTAGCCAAGTTCGTTCATTTTGGTCTTTCTTCCTTTCACTAGCTTCAATGTTGATTAAAGCCAAATGACAAGTATAGATTGATGTAATATGACACAATAAACCATGTGGATCAGTTTGGGACCAACGAAGAGAGATTTGGTCCAAGAATCATCCAACTTGACCAAGTTCGTCCATTTTGGACTTTCTTCGTTTCGACTAGCTTCAAAGTTGATCGAAGCCAAATCTCAAGCATAGATTGATGTAATATGACACAATAAACCATGTGGAGAAGTTTGGGACCAATGAAGAGAGATTTAGTCCAAGAATCATCTAACTTAGCTAAGTTTATCCATTTTGTCTTTCTTCCTTTCGACTAGCTTCAATGTTGATGAAAGCCAAATGACAAGTATAGATTGATGTAATATGACACAATAACCATGTGGATCAGTTTGGGACCAACGAAGAGAGATTTGGTCCAAGAATCATCCAACTTGACCAAGTTCGTCCATTTTGGACTTTCTTCGTTTCGACTAGCTTCAAAGTTGATCGAAGCGGAATGTCAAGTATAGATTGATGTAATATGACACAATAAACCATGTGGATAAGTTTGGGACCAAGAAGAGAGATTTGGTCCCAAAATCATCCAACTTCACCAAGTTCGTGCATTTTGGTCTTCCTTCGTTTCGACTAGCTTCAAAGTTGATCGAAGCCAAATGTCAAGCATAGATTGATGTAATATGACACAATAAACCATGTGGAGAAGTTTGAGACCAACGAAGAGATATTTGGTCCAAGAATCATCCAACTTAACCATGTTCGTCCATTTTGGTCTTTCTTCCTTTCGACTAACTTCAAAGTTGATCGAAGCCAAATCTCAAGCATAGATTAATGTAATATGACACAACAAACCATGTGGAGAAGTTTGGGACCAACGAAGAGTGATTTGCTACAAGAATCATCCAACTTGACCAAGTTCGTCCATTTTGGTCTTTCTTCGTTTCGACTAGCTTCAAAGTTGATCGAAGCCAAATCTCAATCATAGATTGATGTAATATGACACATTAAACAATGTGGAGAAGTTTGGGACCAACGAAGAGAGATTTGGTCCAAGAATCATCCAGCTTAGCCAAGTTTATCCATTTTGGTCATTCTTCCTTTCGACTAGCTTGAATTTTGAGTAAAGCCAAATGACAAGTATAGATTGATGTAATATGACACAATAAACCATGTGGATAAGTTTGGGATAACGAAGAGAGATTTGCTCCAAGAATCATTCATCTTCACCAAGTTCGTGCATTTTGGTCTACCTTCGTTTCGACTAGCTTCAAAGTTAATCGAAGCCAAATCTCAAGCATAGATTGATGTAATATGACACAATAAACCCTATGGAGAAGTTTGGGACCAACGAAGAGAGATTTTGTTGAAGAATCATCCAAGTTAGCCAAGTTCGTCCATTTTGGTCATTCTTTCTTTCGACTAGCTTCAATTGTGATTAAAGCCAAATGACATGTATAGATTGATGTAATATGACACAATAAACCATGTGGATAAGTTTGGGATAACCGAAGAGACAGTTGGTCCAAGAATCAATCATCTTCACCAAGTTCGTGCATTTTGGTCTACCTTCGTTTCGACTAGCTTCAAAGTTGATCGAAGCCAAATCTCAAGATTAGATTGAAGTAATATGACACAATAAACCATGTGGAGAAGTTTGGGACCAACAAAGAGAGATTTTGTCCAAGAATCATCCAACTTAGCCAAGTTTATCCATTTTGGTCTTTCTTCCTTTCGACTAGCTTCAATGTTGATTAAAGCCAAATGACAAGTATAGATTGATGTAATATGAGACAATAAACCATGTGGTTAAGTTTGGAACAACGAAGGGAGATTTGGTCCAAGAATCATTCATCTTCACCAAGTTCGTGCATTTTGGTCTTTCTTCGTTTCGACTAGCTTCAAAGTTGATCGAAGCCAAATGTCAAGCATAGATTGATGTAATATGACACAATAAACCATGTGGAGAAGTTTGGGACCAACGAAGAGAGATTTGGTCCAAGAATCATCCAACTTAGCCAAGTTCGTCCATTTTGGTCTTTCTTCCTTTCGACTAGCTTCAAAGTTGATCGAAGCCAAATGTCAAGCATAGATTGATGTAATATGACACAATAAACCATGTGGAGAAGTTTGGGACCAACGAAGAGAGATTTGGTCCAAGAATCATCCAACTTAGCCAAGTTCGTCCATTTTGGTCTTTCTTCCTTTCGACTAGCTTCAAATTGATTAAAGCCAAATGACAAGTATAGATTGATGTAATATGACACAATAAACCATGTGGAGAAGTTTGAGACCAACGAAGAGAGATTTGGTCCAAGAATCATCCAACTTAGCCAAGTTCGTCCATTTTGGTCTTTCTTCCTTTCGACTAGCTTCAATTTTGATTAAAGCCAAATGACAAGTATAGATTGATGTAATATGACACAATAAACCATGTGGAGAAGTTTGGGACCAACGAAGAGAGATTTGGTCCAAGAATCATCCAACTTACCAAGTTCGTCCATTTTGGTCTTTCTTCGTTTCGACTAGCTTCAAAGTTGATCGAAGCCAAATCTCAAGCATAGATTGATGTAATATGACACAATAAACCATGTGGAGAAGTTTGGGACCAACGAAGAGAGATTTGGTCCAAGAATCATCCAACTTAGCCAAGTTCGTCCATTTTGGTCTTTCTTTCTTTCGACTAGCTTCAAAGTTGATTAAAGCCAAATGACAAGCATAGATTGATGTAATATGACACAATAAACCATGTGGATAAGTTTGGAACAACGAAGAGAGATTTGGTCCAAGAATCATCCAACTTCACCAAGTTCGTCCATTTTGGTCTTTCTTCGTTTCGACTAGCTTCAAAGTTGATCGAAGCCAAATGTCAAGCATAGATTGATGTAATATGACACAATAAACCATGTGGAGAAGTTTGAGACCAACGAAGAGAGATTTGGTCCAAGAATCATCCAACTTGACCAAGTTCGTCCATTTTGGTCTTTCTTCGTTTCGACTAGCTTCAAAGTTGATCGAAGCCAAATCTCAAGCATAGATTGATGTAATATGACACAATAAACCATGTGGATAAGTTTGGGACCAACGAAGAGAGATTTGGTCCAAGAATCATCCAACTTCACCAAGTTCGTGCATTTTGGTCTTCTTCCTTTCGACTAGCTTCAAAGTTGATCGAAGCCAAATCTCAAGCATAGATTGATGTAATATGACACAATAAACCATGTGGAGAAGTTTGAGACCAACGAAGAGAGATTTGGTCCAAGAATCATCCAACTTAGCCAAGTTCGTCCATTTTGGTCTTTCTCCTTTCGACTAGCTTCAAATTGATTAAAGCCAAATGACAAGTATAGATTGATGTAATATGACACAATAAACCATGTGGATCAGTTTGAGACCAACGAAGAGAGATTTGGTCCAAGAATCATCCATTAGCCAAGTTCGTCCATTTTGGTCTTTCTTCCTTTCGACTAGCTTCAATTTTGATTAAAGCCAAATGACAAGTATAGATTGATGTAATATGACACAATAAACCATGTGGATAAGTTTGGGACAACGAAGAGAGATTTGGTCCAAGAATCATTCATCTTCACCAAGTTCGTCCATTTTGGTCACCTTCGTTTCGACTAGCTTCAAAGTTGATCGAAGCCAAATCTCAAGCATAGATTGATGTAATATGACACAATAAACCATGTGGATAAGTTTGGGACCAACGAAGAGAGATTTGGTCCAAGAATCATCCAACTTCACCAAGTTCGTCCATTTTGGTCTTTCTTCCTTTCGACTAGCTTCAAAGTTGATCGAAGCCAAATCTCAAGCATAGATTGATGTAATATGACACAATAAACCATGTGGAGAAGTTTGGGACCAACGAAGAGAGATTTGGTCCAAGAATCATCCAACTTAGCCAAGTTCGTCCATTTTGTCATTCTTTCTTTCGACTAGCTTCAATTTTGATTAAAGCCAAATGACAAGTATAGATTGATGTAATATGACACAATAAACCATGTGGATAAGTTTGGAACAACGAAGAGAGATTTGGTCCAAGAATCATCCATCTTCACCAAGTTCGTCCATTTTGGTCTACCTTCGTTTCGACTAGCTTCAAAGTTGATCGAAGCCAAATGTCAAGCATAGATTGATGTAATATGACACAATAAACCATGTGGAGAAGTTTGAGACCAACGAAGAGAGATTTGGTCCAAGAATCATCCAAGTTGACCAAGTTCGTCCATTTTGGTCTTTCTTCGTTTCGACTAGCTTCAAAGTTGATCGAAGCCAAATCTCAAGCATAGATTGATGTAATATGACACAATAAACCATGTGGAGAAGTTTGGGACCAACGAAGAGAGATTTGGTCCAAGAATCATCCAACTTAGCCAAGTTCGTTCATTTTGGTCTTTCTTCCTTTCGACTAGCTTCAATGTTGATTAAAGCCAAATGACAAGTATAGATTGATGTAATATGACACAATAAACCATGTGGATCAGTTTGGCACCAACGAAGAGAGATTTGGTCCAAGAATCATTCATCTTCACCAAGTTCGTGCATTTTGGTCTACCTTCGTTTCGACTAGCTTCAAAGTTGATCGAAGCCAAATCTCAAGCATAGATTGATGTAATATGACACAATAAACCATGTGGAGAAGTTTGGGACCAACGAAGAGAGATTTGGTCCAAGAATCATCCAGCTTAGCCAAGTTTATCCATTTTGGTCTTTCTTCCTTTCGACTAGCTTCAATGTTGATTAAAGCCAAATGACAAGTATAGATTGATGTAATATGACACAATAAACCATGTGGATAAGTTTGGAACAACGAAGAGATTTGGTCCAAGAATCATTCTTCTTCACCAAGTTCGTGCATTTTGGTCTTTCTTCGTTTCGACTAGCTTCAAAGTTGATCAAAGCCAAATGTCAAGCATAGATTGATGTAATATGACACAATAAACCATGTGGAGAAGTTTGGGACCAACGAAGAGAGATTTGGTCCAAGAATCATCCAACTTAGCCAAGTTCGTTCATTTTGGTCTTTCTTCCTTTCGACTAGCTTCAATGTTGATTAAAGCCAAATGACAAGTATAGATTGATGTAATATGACACAATAAACCATGTGGATCAGTTTGGGACCAACGAAGAGAGATTTGGTCCAAGAATCATCCAACTTGACCAAGTTCGTCCATTTTGGTCTTTCTTCGTTTCGACTAGCTTCAAAGTTGATCGAAGCCAAATCTCAAGCATAGATTGATGTAATATGACACAATAAACCATGTGGAGAAGTTTGGGACCAACGAAGAGAGATTTGGTCCAAGAATCATCCAACTTAGCCAAGTTTATCCATTTTGTCTTTCTTCCTTTCGACTAGCTTCAATGTTGATGAAAGCCAAATGACAAGTATAGATTGATGTAATATGACACAATAAACCATGTGGATCAGTTTGGGACCAACGAAGAGAGATTTGGTCCAAGAATCATCCAACTTGACCAAGTTCGTCCATTTTGGTCTTTCTTCGTTTCGACTAGCTTCAAAGTTGATCGAAGCCAAATGTCAAGTATAGATTGATGTAATATGACACAATAAACCATGTGGATAAGTTTGGGACCAACGAAGAGAGATTTGGTCCAAAATCATCCAACTTCACCAAGTTCGTGCATTTTGGTCTTCCTTCGTTTCGACTAGCTTCAAAGTTGATCGAAGCCAAATGTCAAGCATAGATTGATGTAATATGACACAATAAACCATGTGGAGAAGTTTGAGACCAACGAAGAGAGATTTGGTCCAAGAATCATCCAACTTAACCAAGTTCGTCCATTTTGGTCTTTCTTCCTTTCGACTAACTTCAAAGTTGATCGAAGCCAAATCTCAAGCATAGATTGATGTAATATGACACAATAAACCATGTGGAGAAGTTTGGGACCAACGAAGAGAGATTTGCTCCAAGAATCATCCAACTTGACCAAGTTCGTCCATTTTGGTCTTTCTTCGTTTCGACTAGCTTCAAAGTTGATCGAAGCCAAATCTCAAGCATAGATTGATGTAATATGACACAATAAACCATGTGGAGAAGTTTGGGACCAACGAAGAGAGATTTGGTCCAAGAATCATCCAGCTTAGCCAAGTTTATCCATTTTGGTCATTCTTCCTTTCGACTAGCTTCAATTTTGAGTAAAGCCAAATGACAAGTATAGATTGATGTAATATGACACAATAAACCATGTGGATAAGTTTGGGATAACCGAAGAGAGATTTGGTCCAAGAATCATTCATCTTCACCAAGTTCGTGCATTTTGGTCTACCTTCGTTTCGACTAGCTTCAAAGTTAATCGAAGCCAAATCTCAAGCATAGATTGATGTAATATGACACAATAAACCCTGTGGAGAAGTTTGGGACCAACGAAGAGAGATTTTGTCCAAGAATCATCCAAGTTAGCCAAGTTCGTCCATTTTGGTCTTTCTTTCTTTCGACTAGCTTCAATTGTGATTAAAGCCAAATGACAAGTATAGATTGATGTAATATGACACAATAAACCATGTGGATAAGTTTGGGATAACGAAGAGAGATTTGGTCCAAGAATCAATCATCTTCACCAAGTTCGTGCATTTTGGTCTACCTTCGTTTCGACTAGCTTCAAAGTTGATCGAAGCCAAATCTCAAGATAGATTGATGTAATATGACACAATAAACCATGTGGAGAAGTTTGGGACCAACGAAGAGAGATTTTGTCCAAGAATCATCCAACTTAGCCAAGTTTATCCATTTTGGTCTTTCTTCCTTTCGACTAGCTTCAATGTTGATTAAAGCCAAATGACAAGTATAGATTGATGTAATATGACACAATAAACCATGTGGTTAAGTTTGGAACAACGAAGAGAGATTTGGTCCAAGAATCATTCATCTTCACCAAGTTCGTGCATTTTGGTCTTCTTCGTTTCGACTAGCTTCAAAGTTGATCGAAGCCAAATGTCAAGCATAGATTGATGTAATATGACACAATAAACCATGTGGAGAAGTTTGGGACCAACGAAGAGAGATTTGGTCCAAGAATCATCCAACTTAGCCAAGTTCGTCCATTTTGGTCTTTCTTCCTTTCGACTAGCTTCAAAGTTGATCGAAGCCAAATCTCAAGCATAGATTGATGTAATATGACACAACAAACCATGTGGAGAAGTTTGGGACCAACGAAGAGAGATTTGGTCCAAGAATCATCCAACTTAGCCAAGTTCGTCCATTTTGGTCTTTCCTCCTTTCGACTAGCTTCAAATTGATTAAAGCCAAATGACAAGTATAGATTGATGTAATATGACACAATAAACCATGTGGATAAGTTTGAGACCAACGAAGAGAGATTTGGTCCAAGAATCATCCACTTAGCCAAGTTCGTCCATTTTGGTCATTCTTCCTTTCGACTAGCTTCAATTTTGATTAAAGCCAAATGACAAGCATAGATTGATGTAATATGACACAATAAACCATGTGGATAAGTTTGGAACAACGAAGAGAGATTTGGTCCAAGAATCATCCATCCTCACCAAGTTCGTCCATTTTGGTCTTTCTTCGTTTCGACTAGCTTCAAAGTTGATCGAAGCCAAATCTCAAGCATAGATTGATGTAATATGACACAATAAACCATGTGGATAAGTTTGGGACCAACGAAGAGAGATTTGGTCCAAGAATCATCAAACTTCACCAAGTTCGTGCATTTTGGTCTTCCTTCCTTTCGACTAGCTTCAAAGTTGATCGAAGCCAAATCTCAAGCATAGATTGATGTAATATGACACAATAAACCATGTGGAGAAGTTTGAGACCAACGAAGAGAGATTTGGTCCAAGAATCATCCAACTTAGCCAAGTTTGTCCATTTTGGTCTTTCTCCTTTCGACTAGCTTCAATATTGATTAAAGCCAAATGACAAGTATAGATTGATGTAATATGACACAATAAACCATGTGGATCAGTTTGAGACCAACGAAGAGAGATTTGGTCCAAGAATCATCCACATAGCCAAGTTCGTCCATTTTGGTCATTCTTCCTTTCGACTAGCTTCAATTTTGATTAAAGCCAAATGACAAGTATAAATTAATGTAATATGACACAATAAACCATGTGGATAAGTTTGGGACAACGAAGAGAGATTTGGTCCAAGAATCATTCATCCTCACCAAGTTCGTGCATTTTGGTCACCTTCGTTTCGACTAGCTTCAAAGTTGATCGAAGCCAAATCTCAAGCATAGATTGATGTAATATGACACAATAAACCATGTGGATAAGTTTGGGACCAACGAAGATTGATTTGGTCCAAGAATCATCAAACTTCACCAAGTTCGTCCATTTTGGTCTTCCTTCCTTTCGACTAGCTTCAAAGTTAATCGAAGCCAAATCTCAATCATAGATTGATGTAATATGACACATTAAACCATGTGGAGAAGTTTGGGACCAACGAAGAGAGATTTGGTCCAAGAATCATCCAACTTAGCCAAGTTCGTCCATTTTGGTCATTCTTTCTTTCGACTAGCTTCAATTTTGATTAAAGCCAAATGACAAGTATAAATTGATGTAATATGACACAATAAACCATGTGGATAAGTTTGGAACAATCGAAGAGAGAGTTGGTCCAAGAATCATTCATCTTCACCAAGTTCGTGCATTTTGGTCTACCTTCGTTTCGACTAGCTTCAAAGTTGATCGAAGCCAAATGTCAAGCATAGATTGATGAAATATGACACAATAAACCATGTGGAGAAGTTTGAGACCAACGAAGAGAGATTTGGTCCAAGAATCATCCAAGTTGACCAAGTTCGTCCATTTTGGTCTTTCTTCGTTTCGACTAGCTTCAAAGTTGATCGAAGCCAAATCTCAAGCATAGATTGATGTAATATGACACAATAAACCATGTGGAGAAGTTTGGGACCAACGAAGAGAGATTTGGTCCAAGAATCATCCAACTTAGCCAAGTTCGTTCATTTTGGTCTTTCTTCCTTTCACTAGCTTCAATGTTGATTAAAGCCAAATGACAAGTATAGATTGATGTAATATGACACAATAAACCATGTGGATCAGTTTGGCACCATCGAAGAGAGAGTTGGTCCACGAATCATTCATCTTCACCAAGTTCGTGCATTTTGGTCTTTTTCGTTTCGACTAGCTTTAAAGTTAATCGAAGCCAAATCTCAAGCATAGATTAAAGTAATATGACAAAATAAACCATGTGGAGAAGTTTGGGACCAACAAAGAGAGATTTGGTCCAAGAATCATCCAGCTTAGCCAAGTTTATCCATTTTGGTCTTTCTTCCTTTCGACTAGCTTCAATGTTGATTAAAGCTAAATGACAAGTATAGATTGATGTAATATGAGACAATAAACCATGTGGATAAGTTTGGAACAACCGAAGAGATTTAGTCCAAGAATCATTCTTCTTCACCAAGTTCGTGCATTTTGGTCTTTCTTCGTTTCGACTAACTTCAAAGTTGATCAAAGTCAAATGTCAAGCATAGATTGATGTAATATGACACAATAAACCATGTGGAGAAGTTTGGGACCAGCGAAGAGAGATTTGGTCCAAGAATCATCCAACTTAGCCAAGTTCGTTCATTTTGGTCTTTCTTCCTTTCACTAGCTTCAATGTTGATTAAAGCCAAATGACAAGTATAGATTGATGTAATATGACACAATATACCATGTGGATCAGTTTGGGACCAACGAAGAGAGATTTGGTCCAAGAATCATCCAACTTGACCAAGTTCGTCCATTTTGGACTTTCTTCGTTTCGACTAGCTTCAAAGTTGATCGAAGCCAAATCTCAAGCATAGATTGATGTAACATGACACAATAAACCATGTGGAGAAGTTTGGGACCAATGAAGAGAGATTTAGTCCAAGAATCATCTAACTTAGCTAAGTTTATCCATTTTGTCTTTCTTCCTTTCGACTAGCTTCAATGTTGATGAAAGCCAAATGACAAGTATAGATTGATGTAATATGACACAATATACCATGTGGATCAGTTTGGGACCAACGAAGAGAGATTTGGTCCAAGAATCATCCAACTTGACCAAGTTCGTCCATTTTGGACTTTCTTCGTTTCGACTAGCTTCAAAGTTGATCGAAGCGGAATGTCAAGTATAGATTGATGTAATATGACACAATAAACCATGTGGATAAGTTTGGGACCAAGGAAGAGAGATTTGGTCCCAAAATCATCCAACTTCACCAAGTTCGTGCATTTTGGTCTTCCTTCGTTTCGACTAGCTTCAAAGTTGATCGAAGCCAAATGTCAAGCATAGATTGATGTAATATGACACAATAAACCATGTGGAGAAGTTTGAGACCAACGAAGAGATATTTGGTCCAAGAATCATCCAACTTAACCATGTTCGTCCATTTTGGTCTTTCTTCCTTTCGACTAACTTCAAAGTTGATCGAAGCCAAATCTCAAGCATAGATTAATGTAATATGACACAACAAACCATGTGGAGAAGTTTGGGACCAACGAAGAGTGATTTGCTACAAGAATCATCCAACTTGACCAAGTTCGTCCATTTTGGTCTTTCTTCGTTTCGACTAGCTTCAAAGTTGATCGAAGCCAAATCTCAATCATAGACTGATGTAATATGACACATTAAACAATGTGGAGAAGTTTGGGACCAACGAAGAGAGATTTGGTCCAAGAATCATCCAGCTTAGCCAAGTTTATCCATTTTGGTCATTCTTCCTTTCGACTAGCTTGAATTTTGAGTAAAGCCAAATGACAAGTATAGATTGATGTAATATGACACAATAAACCATGTGGATAAGTTTGGGATAACCGAAGAGAGATTTGCTCCAAGAATCATTCATCTTCACCAAGTTCGTGCATTTTGGTCTACCTTCGTTTCGACTAGCTTCAAAGTTAATCGAAGCCAAATCTCAAGCATAGATTGATGTAATATGACACAATAAACCCTATGGAGAAGTTTGGGACCAACGAAGAGAGATTTTGTTGAAGAATCATCCAAGTTAGCCAAGTTCGTCCATTTTGGTCATTCTTTCTTTCGACTAGCTTCAATTGTGATTAAAGCCAAATGACATGTATAGATTGATGTAATATGACACAATAAATCATGCGGATAAGTTTGGGATAACCGAAGAGACAGTTGGTCCAAGAATCAATCATCTTCACCAAGTTCGTGCATTTTGGTCTACCTTCGTTTCGACTAGCTTCAAAGTTGATCGAAGCCAAATCTCAAGATTAGATTGAAGTAATATGACACAATAAACCATGTGGAGAAGTTTGGGACCAACAAAGAGAGATTTTGTCCAAGAATCATCCAACTTAGCCAAGTTTATCCATTTTGGTCTTTCTTCCTTTCGACTAGCTTCAATGTTGATTAAATCCAAATGACAAGTATAGATTGATCTAATATGAGACAATAAACCATGTGGTTAAGTTTGGAACAACCGAAAGGAGATTTGGTCCAAGATTCATTCATCTTCACTAAGTTCGTGCATTTTGGTCTACCTTCGTTTCGACTAGCTTCAAAGTTGATCGAAGCCAAATGTCAAGCATAGATTGATGTAATATGACACAATAAACCATGTGGAGAAGTTTGAGACCAACGAAGAGAGATTTGGTCCAAGAATCATCCAACTTAGCCAAGTTCGTCCATTTTGGTCTTTCTTCCTTTCGACTAGCTTCAATTTTGATTAAAGCCAAATGACAAGCATAGATTGATGTAATATGACACAACAAACCATGTGGAGAAGTTTGGGACCAACGAAGAGAGATTTGGTCCAAGAATCATCCAACTTAGCCAAGTTCGTCCATTTTGGTCTTTCTTCATTTCGACTAGCTTCAAAGTTGATCGAAGCCAAATCTCAATCATAGATTGATGTAATATGACACATTAAACCATGTGGAGAAGTTTGGGACCAACGAAGAGAGATTTGGTCCAAGAATCATCCAACTTAGCCAAGTTCGTCCATTTTGGTCATTCTTTCTTTCGACTAGCTTCAATTTTGATTAAAGCCAAATGACAAGTATAGATTGATGTAATATGACACAATAAACCATGTGGATAAGTTTGGAACAACGAAGAGAGATTTGGTCCAAGAATCATTCATCTTCACCAAGTTCGTGCATTTTGGTCTACCTTCGTTTCGACTAGCTTCAAAGTTGATCGAAGCCAAATGTCAAGCATAGATTGATGTAATATGACACAATAAACCATGTGGAGAAGTTTGAGACCAACGAAGAGAGATTTGGTCCAAGAATCATCCAAGTTGACCAAGTTCGTCCATTTTGGTCTTTCTTCGTTTCGACTAGCTTCAAAGTTGATCGAAGCCAAATCTCAAGCATAGATTGATGTAATATGACACAATAAACCATGTGGATAAGTTTGGGACCAACGAAGAGAGATTTGGTCCAAGAATCATCAAACTTCACCAAGTTCGTGCATTTTGGTCTTCCTTCCTTTCGACTAGCTTCAAAGTTGATCGAAGCCAAATCTCAAGCATAGATTGATGTAATATGACACAATAAACCATGTGGAGAAGTTTGAGACCAACGAAGAGAGATTTGGTCCAAGAATCATCCAACTTAGCCAAGTTTGTCCATTTTGGTCTTTCCTCCTTTCGACTAGCTTCAATATTGATTAAAGCCAAATGACAAGTATAGATTGATGTAATATGACACAATAAACCATGTGGATCAGTTTGAGACCAACGAATAGAGATTTGGTCCAAGAATCATCCACATAGCCAAGTTCGTCCATTTTGGTCATTCTTCCTTTCGACTAGCTTCAATTTTGATTAAAGCCAAATGACAAGTATAAATTGATGTAATATGACACAATAAACCATGTGGATAAGTTTGGGACAACCGAAGAGAGATTTGGTCCAAGAATCATTCATCCTCACCAAGTTCGTGCATTTTGGTCACCTTCGTTTCGACTAGCTTCAAAGTTGATCGAAGCCAAATCTCAAGCATAGATTGATGTAATATGACACAATAAACCATGTGGATAAGTTTGGGACCAACGAAGAGAGATTTGGTCCAAGAATCATCAAACTTCACCAAGTTCGTCCATTTTGGTCTTCCTTCCTTTCGACTAGCTTCAAAGTTAATCGAAGCCAAATCTCAATCATAGATTGATGTAATATGACACATTAAACCATGTGGAGAAGTTTGGGACCAACGAAGAGAGATTTGGTCCAAGAATCATCCAACTTAGCCAAGTTCGTCCATTTTGGTCATTCTTTCTTTCGACTAGCTTCAATTTTGATTAAAGCCAAATGACAAGTATAAATTGATGTAATATGACACAATAAACCATGTGGATAAGTTTGGAACAATCGAAGAGAGAGTTGGTCCAAGAATCATTCATCTTCACCAAGTTCGTGCATTTTGGTCTACCTTCGTTTCGACTAGCTTCAAAGTTGATCGAAGCCAAATGTCAAGCATAGATTGATGTAATATGACACAATAAACCATGTGGAGAAGTTTGAGACCAACGAAGAGAGATTTGGTCCAAGAATCATCCAAGTTGACCAAGTTCGTCCATTTTGGTCTTTCTTCGTTTCGACTAGCTTCAAAGTTGATCGAAGCCAAATCTCAAGCATAGATTGATGTAATATGACACAATAAACCATGTGGAGAAGTTTGGGACCAGCGAAGAGAGATTTGGTCCAGGAATCATCCAACTTAGCCAAGTTCGTTCATTTTGGTCTTTCTTCCTTTCACTAGCTTCAATGTTGATTAAAGCCAAATGACAAGTATAGATTGATGTAATATGACACAATAAACCATGTGGATCAGTTTGGCACCATCGAAGAGAGAGTTGGTCCACGAATCATTCATCTTCACCAAGTTCGTGCATTTTGGTCTACCTTCGTTTCGACTAGCTTTAAAGTTAATCGAAGCCAAATCTCAAGCATAGATTAAAGTAATATGACAAAATAAACCATGTGGAGAAGTTTGGGACCAACAAAGAGAGATTTGGTCCAAGAATCATCCAGCTTAGCCAAGTTTATCCATTTTGGTCTTTCTTCCTTTCGACTAGCTTCAATGTTGATTAAAGCTAAATGACAAGTATAGATTGATGTAATATGAGACAATAAACCATGTGGATAAGTTTGGAACAACCGAAGAGATTTAGTCCAAGAATCATTCTTCTTCACCAAGTTCGTGCATTTTGGTCTTTCTTCGTTTCGACTAACTTCAAAGTTGATCAAAGTCAAATGTCAAGCATAGATTGATGTAATATGACACAATAAACCATGTGGAGAAGTTTGGGACCAGCGAAGAGAGATTTGGTCCAAGAATCATCCAACTTAGCCAAGTTCGTTCATTTTGGTCTTTCTTCCTTTCACTAGCTTCAATGTTGATTAAAGCCAAATGACAAGTATAGATTGATGTAATATGACACAATATACCATGTGGATCAGTTTGGGACCAACGAAGAGAGATTTGGTCCAAGAATCATCCAACTTGACCAAGTTCGTCCATTTTGGACTTTCTTCGTTTCGACTAGCTTCAAAGTTGATCGAAGCCAAATCTCAAGCATAGATTGATGTAACATGACACAATAAACCATGTGGAGAAGTTTGGGACCAATGAAGAGAGATTTAGTCCAAGAATCATCTAACTTAGCTAAGTTTATCCATTTTGTCTTTCTTCCTTTCGACTAGCTTCAATGTTGATGAAAGCCAAATGACAAGTATAGATTGATGTAATATGACACAATATACCATGTGGATCAGTTTGGGACCAACGAAGAGAGATTTGGTCCAAGAATCATCCAACTTGACCAAGTTCGTCCATTTTGGACTTTCTTCGTTTCGACTAGCTTCAAAGTTGATCGAAGCGGAATGTCAAGTATAGATTGATGTAATATGACACAATAAACCATGTGGATAAGTTTGGGACCAAGGAAGAGAGATTTGGTCCCAAAATCATCCAACTTCACCAAGTTCGTGCATTTTGGTCTTCCTTCGTTTCGACTAGCTTCAAAGTTGATCGAAGCCAAATGTCAAGCATAGATTGATGTAATATGACACAATAAACCATGTGGAGAAGTTTGAGACCAACGAAGAGATATTTGGTCCAAGAATCATCCAACTTAACCATGTTCGTCCATTTTGGTCTTTCTTCCTTTCGACTAACTTCAAAGTTGATCGAAGCCAAATCTCAAGCATAGATTAATGTAATATGACACAACAAACCATGTGGAGAAGTTTGGGACCAACGAAGAGTGATTTGCTACAAGAATCATCCAACTTGACCAAGTTCGTCCATTTTGGTCTTTCTTCGTTTCGACTAGCTTCAAAGTTGATCGAAGCCAAATCTCAATCATAGACTGATGTAATATGACACATTAAACAATGTGGAGAAGTTTGGGACCAACGAAGAGAGATTTGGTCCAAGAATCATCCAGCTTAGCCAAGTTTATCCATTTTGGTCATTCTTCCTTTCGACTAGCTTGAATTTTGAGTAAAGCCAAATGACAAGTATAGATTGATGTAATATGACACAATAAACCATGTGGATAAGTTTGGGATAACCGAAGAGAGATTTGCTCCAAGAATCATTCATCTTCACCAAGTTCGTGCATTTTGGTCTACCTTCGTTTCGACTAGCTTCAAAGTTAATCGAAGCCAAATCTCAAGCATAGATTGATGTAATATGACACAATAAACCCTATGGAGAAGTTTGGGACCAACGAAGAGAGATTTTGTTGAAGAATCATCCAAGTTAGCCAAGTTCGTCCATTTTGGTCATTCTTTCTTTCGACTAGCTTCAATTGTGATTAAAGCCAAATGACATGTATAGATTGATGTAATATGACACAATAAATCATGCGGATAAGTTTGGGATAACCGAAGAGACAGTTGGTCCAAGAATCAATCATCTTCACCAAGTTCGTGCATTTTGGTCTACCTTCGTTTCGACTAGCTTCAAAGTTGATCGAAGCCAAATCTCAAGATTAGATTGAAGTAATATGACACAATAAACCATGTGGAGAAGTTTGGGACCAACAAAGAGAGATTTTGTCCAAGAATCATCCAACTTAGCCAAGTTTATCCATTTTGGTCTTTCTTCCTTTCGACTAGCTTCAATGTTGATTAAATCCAAATGACAAGTATAGATTGATCTAATATGAGACAATAAACCATGTGGTTAAGTTTGGAACAACCGAAGGGAGATTTGGTCCAAGATTCATTCATCTTCACTAAGTTCGTGCATTTTGGTCTACCTTCGTTTCGACTAGCTTCAAAGTTGATCGAAGCCAAATGTCAAGCATAGATTGATGTAATATGACACAATAAACCATGTGGAGAAGTTTGAGACCAACGAAGAGAGATTTGGTCCAAGAATCATCCAACTTAGCCAAGTTTATCCATTTTGGTCTTTCTTCCTTTCGACTAGCTTCAATTTTGATTAAAGCCAAATGACAAGTATAGATTGATGTAATATGACACAACAAACCATGTGGAGAAGTTTGGGACCAACAAAGAGAGATTTGGTCCAAGAATCATCCAACTTAGCCAAGTTCGTCCATTTTGGTCTTTCTTCATTTTGACTAGCTTCAAAGTTGATCGAAGCCAAATCTCAATCATAGATTGATGTAATATGACACATTAAACCATGTGGAGAAGTTTGGGACCAACGAAGAGAGATTTGGTCCAAGAATCATCCAACTTAGCCAAGTTCGTCCATTTTGGTCATTCTTTCTTTCGACTAGCTTCAATTTTGATTAAAGCCAAATGACAAGTATAAATTGATGTAATATGACACAATAAACCATGTGGATAAGTTTGGAACAACGAAGAGAGATTTGGTCCAAGAATCATTCATCTTCACCAAGTTCGTGCATTTTGGTCTACCTTCGTTTCGACTAGCTTCAAAGTTGATCGAAGCCAAATGTCAAGCATAGATTGATGTAATATGACACAATAAACCATGTGGAGAAGTTTGAGACCAACGAAGAGAGATTTGGTCCAAGAATCATCCAAGTTGACCAAGTTCGTCCATTTTGGTCTTTCTTCGTTTCGACTAGCTTCAAAGTTGATCGAAGCCAAATCTCAAGCATAGATTGATGTAATATGACACAATAAACCATGTGGAGAAGTTTGGGACCAACGAAGAGAGATTTGGTCCAAGAATCATCCAACTTAGCCAAGTTCGTTCATTTTGGTCTTTCTTCCTTTCACTAGCTTCAATGTTGATTAAAGCCAAATGACAAGTATAGATTGATGTAATATGACACAATAAACCATGTGGATCAGTTTGGCACCATCGAAGAGAGAGTTGGTCCACGAATCATTCATCTTCACCAAGTTCGTGCATTTTGGTCTACCTTCGTTTCGACTAGCTTTAAAGTTAATCGAAGCCAAATCTCAAGCATAGATTAAAGTAATATGACAAAATAAACCATGTGGAGAAGTTTGGGACCAACAAAGAGAGATTTGGTCCAAGAATCATCCAGCTTAGCCAAGTTTATCCATTTTGGTCTTTCTTCCTTTCGACTAGCTTCAATGTTGATTAAAGCTAAATGACAAGTATAGATTGATGTAATATGACACAATAAACCATGTGGATAAGTTTGGAACAACGAAGAGATTTGGTCCAAGAATCATTCTTCTTCACCAAGTTCGTGCATTTTGGTCTTTCTTCGTTTCGACTAGCTTCAAAGTTGATCAAAGTCAAATGTCAAGCATAGATTGATGTAATATGACACAATAAACCATGTGGAGAAGTTTGGGACCAGCGAAGAGAGATTTGGTCCAAGAATCATCCAACTTAGCCAAGTTCGTTCATTTTGGTCTTTCTTCCTTTCACTAGCTTCAATGTTGATTAAAGCCAAATGACAAGTATAGATTGATGTAATATGACACAATAAACCATGTGGATCAGTTTGGGACCAACGAAGAGAGATTTGGTCCAAGAATCATCCAACTTGACCAAGTTCGTCCATTTTGGACTTTCTTCGTTTCGACTAGCTTCAAAGTTGATCGAAGCCAAATCTCAAGCATAGATTGATGTAATATGACACAATAAACCATGTGGAGAAGTTTGGGACCAATGAAGAGAGATTTAGTCCAAGAATCATCTAACTTAGCTAAGTTTATCCATTTTGTCTTTCTTCTTTTCGACTAGCTTCAATGTTGATGAAAGCCAAATGACAAGTATAGATTGATGTAATATGACACAATAAACCATGTGGATCAGTTTGGGACCAACGAAGAGAGATTTGGTCCAAGAATCATCCAACTTGACCAAGTTCGTCCATTTTGGTCTTTCTTCGTTTCGACTAGCTTCAAAGTTGATCGAAGCGGAATGTCAAGTATAGATTGATGTAATATGACACAATAAACCATGTGGATAAGTTTGGGACCAAGGAAGAGAGATTTGGTCCCAAAATCATCCAACTTCACCAAGTTCGTGCATTTTGGTCTTCCTTCGTTTCGACTAGCTTCAAAGTTGATCGAAGCCAAATGTCAAGCATAGATTGATGTAATATGACACAATAAACCATGTGGAGAAGTTTGAGACCAACGAAGAGATATTTGGTCCAAGAATCATCCAACTTAACCAAGTTCGTCCATTTTGGTCTTTCTTCCTTTCGACTAACTTCAAAGTTGATCGAAGCCAAATCTCAAGCATAGATTGATGTAATATGACACAATAAACCATGTGGAGAAGTTTGGGACCAACGAAGAGAGATTTGCTACAAGAATCATCCAACTTGACCAAGTTCGTCCATTTTGGTCTTTCTTCGTTTCGACTAGCTTCAAAGTTGATCGAAGCCAAATCTCAATCATAGATTGATGTAATATGACACATTAAACAATGTGGAGAAGTTTGGGACCAACGAAGAGAGATTTGGTCCAAGAATCATCCAGCTTAGCCAAGTTTATCCATTTTGGTCATTCTTCCTTTCGACTAGCTTGAATTTTGAGTAAAGCCAAATGACAAGTATAGATTGATGTAATATGACACAATAAACCATGTGGATAAGTTTGGGATAACCGAAGAGAGATTTGCTCCAAGAATCATTCATCTTCACCAAGTTCGTGCATTTTGGTCTACCTTCGTTTCGACTAGCTTCAAAGTTAATCGAAGCCAAATCTCAAGCATAGATTGATGTAATATGACACAATAAACCCTATGGAGAAGTTTGGGACCAACGAAGAGAGATTTTGTTGAAGAATCATCCAAGTTAGCCAAGTTCGTCCATTTTGGTCATTCTTTCTTTCGACTAGCTTCAATTGTGATTAAAGCCAAATGACAAGTATAGATTGATGTAATATGACACAATAAATCATGTGGATAAGTTTGAGATAACCGAAGAGACATTTGGTCCAAGAATCAATCATCTTCACCAAGTTCGTGCATTTTGGTCTACCTTCGTTTCGACTAGCTTCAAAGTTGATCGAAGCCAAATCTCAAGATTAGATTGAAGTAATATGACACAATAAACCATGTGGAGAAGTTTGGGACCAACAAAGAGAGATTTTGTCCAAGAATCATCCAACTTAGCCAAGTTTATCCATTTTGGTCTTTCTTCCTTTCGACTAGCTTCAATGTTGATTAAATCCAAATGACAAGTATAGATTGATGTAATATGACACAATAAACCATGTGGTTAAGTTTGGAACAACGAAGGAGATTTGGTCCAAGAATCATTCAACTTCACTAAGTTCGTGCATTTTGGTCTACCTTCGTTTCGACTAGCTTCAAAGTTGATCGAAGCCAAATGTCAAGCATAGATTGATGTAATATGACACAATAAACCATGTGGAGAAGTTTGAGACCAACGAAGAGAGATTTGGTCCAAGAATCATCCAGCTTAGCCAAGTTTATCCATTTTGGTCATTCTTCCTTTCGACTAGCTTCAATTTTGATTAAAGCCAAATGACAAGTATAAATTGATGTAATATGACACAACAAACCATGTGGAGAAGTTTGGGACCAACAAAGAGAGATTTGGTCCAAGAATCATCCAACTTAGCGAAGTTCGTCCATTTTGGTCTTTCTTCATTTTGACTAGCTTCAAAGTTGATCGAAGCCAAATCTCAATCATAGATTGATGTAATATGACACATTAAACCATGTGGAGAAGTTTGGGCAACGAAGAGAGATTTGGTCCAAGAATCATCCAACTTAGCCAAGTTCGTCCATTTTGGTCATTCTTTCTTTCGACTAGCTTCAATTTTGATTAAAGCCAATTGACAAGTATAAATTGATGTAATATGACACAATAAACCATGTGGATAAGTTTGGAACAATCGAAGAGAGAGTTGGTCCAAGAATCATTCATCTTCACCAAGTTCGTGCATTTTGGTCTACCTTCGTTTCGACTAGCTTCAAAGTTGATCGAAGCCAAATGTCAAGCATAGATTGATGAAATATGACACAATAAACCATGTGGAGAAGTTTGAGACCAACGAAGAGAGATTTGGTCCAAGAATCATCCAAGTTGACCAAGTTCGTCCATTTTGGTCTTTCTTCGTTTCGACTAGCTTCAAAGTTGATCGAAGCCAAATCTCAAGCATAGATTGATGTAATATGACACAATAAACCATGTGGAGAAGTTTGGGACCAACGAAGAGAGATTTGGTCCAAGAATCATCCAACTTAGCCAAGTTCGTTCATTTTGGTCTTTCTTCCTTTCACTAGCTTCAATGTTGATTAAAGCCAAATGACAAGTATAGATTGATGTAATATGACACAATAAACCATGTGGATCAGTTTGGCACCATCGAAGAGAGAGTTGGTCCACGAATCATTCATCTTCACCAAGTTCGTGCATTTTGGTCTACCTTCGTTTCGACTAGCTTTAAAGTTAATCGAAGCCAAATCTCAAGCATAGATTAAAGTAATATGACAAAATAAACCATGTGGAGAAGTTTGGGACCAACAAAGAGAGATTTGGTCCAAGAATCATCCAGCTTAGCCAAGTTTATCCATTTTGGTCTTTCTTCCTTTCGACTAGCTTCAATGTTGATTAAAGCTAAATGACAAGTATAGATTGATGTAATATGAGACAATAAACCATGTGGATAAGTTTGGAACAACCGAAGAGATTTGGTCCAAGAATCATTCTTCTTCACCAAGTTCGTGCATTTTGGTCTTTCTTCGTTTCGACTAGCTTCAAAGTTGATCAAAGTCAAATGTCAAGCATAGATTGATGTAATATGACACAATAAACCATGTGGAGAAGTTTGGGACCAGCGAAGAGAGATTTGGTCCAAGAATCATCCAACTTAGCCAAGTTCGTTCATTTTGGTCTTTCTTCCTTTCACTAGCTTCAATGTTGATTAAAGCCAAATGACAAGTATAGATTGATGTAATATGACACAATAAACCATGTGGATCAGTTTGGGACCAACGAAGAGAGATTTGGTCCAAGAATCATCCAACTTGACCAAGTTCGTCCATTTTGGTCTTTCTTCGTTTCGACTAGCTTCAAAGTTGATCGAAGCCAAATCTCAAGCATAGATTGATGTAATATGACACAATAAACCATGTGGAGAAGTTTGGGACCAACGAAGAGAGATTTGGTCCAAGAATCATCTAACTTAGCTAAGTTTATCCATTTTGTCTTTCTTCCTTTCGACTAGCTTCAATGTTGATGAAAGCCAAATGACAAGTATAGATTGATGTAATATGACACAATAAACCATGTGGATCAGTTTGGGACCAACGAAGAGAGATTTGGTCCAAGAATCATCCAACTTGACCAAGTTCGTCCATTTTGGTCTTTCTTCGTTTCGACTAGCTTCAAAGTTGATCGAAGCCAAATGTCAAGTATAGATTGATGTAATATGACACAATAAACCATGTGGATAAGTTTGGGACCAAGGAAGAGAGATTTGGTCCCAAAATCATCCAACTTCACCAAGTTCGTGCATTTTGGTCTTCCTTCGTTTCGACTAGCTTCAAAGTTGATCGAAGCCAAATGTCAAGCATAGATTGATGTAATATGACACAATAAACCATGTGGAGAAGTTTGAGACCAACGAAGAGAGATTTGGTCCAAGAATCATCCAACTTAACCAAGTTCGTCCATTTTGGTCTTTCTTCCTTTCGACTAGCTTCAAAGTTGATCGAAGCCAAATCTCAAGCATAGATTGATGTAATATGACACAATAAACCATGTGGAGAAGTTTGGGACCAACGAAGAGAGATTTGGTCCAAGAATCATCCAACTTGACCAAGTTCGTCCATTTTGGTCTTTCTTCGTTTCGACTAGCTTCAAAGTTGATCGAAGCCAAATCTCAAGCATAGATTGATGTAATATGACACAATAAACCATGTGGAGAAGTTTGGGACCAACGAAGAGAGATTTGGTCCAAGAATCATCCAGCTTAGCCAAGTTTATCCATTTTGGTCTTTCTTCCTTTCGACTAGCTTCAATTTTGATTAAAGCCAAATGACAAGTATAGATTGATGTAATATGACACAATAAACCATGTGGATAAGTTTGGGACAACCGAAGAGAGATTTGGTCCAAGAATCATTCATCTTCACCAAGTTCGTGCATTTTGGTCTACCTTCGTTTCGACTAGCTTCAAAGTTAATCGAAGCCAAATCTCAAGCATAGATTGATGTAATATGACACAATAAACCATGTGGAGAAGTTTGGGACCAACGAAGAGAGATTTTGTCCAAGAATCATCCAACTTAGCCAAGTTCGTCCATTTTGGTCATTCTTTCTTTCGACTAGCTTCAATTGTGATTAAAGCCAAATGACAAGTATAGATTGATGTAATATGACACAATAAACCATGTGGATAAGTTTGGGATAACGAAGAGAGATTTGGTCCAAGAATCATCATCTTCACCAAGTTCGTGCATTTTGGTCTTTCTTCGTTTCGACTAGCTTCAAAGTTGATCGAAGCCAAATCTCAAGCATAGATTGATGTAATATGACACAATAAACCATGTGGAGAAGTTTGGGACCAACAAAGAGAGATTTTGTCCAAGAATCATCCAACTTAGCCAAGTTTATCCATTTTGGTCTTTCTTCCTTTCGACTAGCTTCAATGTTGATTAAAGCCAAATGACAAGTATAGATTGATGTAATATGACACAATAAACCATGTGGTTAAGTTTGGAACAACGAAGAGAGATTTGGTCCAAGAATCATTCAACTTCACCAAGTTCGTGCATTTTGGTCTTTCTTCGTTTCGACTAGCTTCAAAGTTGATCGAAGCCAAATGTCAAGCATAGATTGATGTAATATGACACAATAAACCATGTGGAGAAGTTTGAGACCAACGAAGAGAGATTTGGTCCAAGAATCATCCAACTTAGCCAAGTTTATCCATTTTGGTCTTTCTTCCTTTCGACTAGCTTCAATTTTGATTAAAGCCAAATGACAAGTATAGATTGATGTAATATGACACAATAAACCATGTGGAGAAGTTTGGGACCAACAAAGAGAGATTTGGTCCAAGAATCATCCAACTTAGCCAAGTTCGTCCATTTTGGTCTTTCTTCATTTTGACTAGCTTCAAAGTTGATCGAAGCCAAATCTCAATCATAGATTGATGTAATATGACACAATAAACCATGTGGAGAAGTTTGGGACCAACGAAGAGAGATTTGGTCCAAGAATCATCCAACTTAGCCAAGTTCGTCCATTTTGGTCATTCTTTCTTTCGACTAGCTTCAATTTTGATTAAAGCCAAATGACAAGTATAAATTGATGTAATATGACACAATAAACCATGTGGATAAGTTTGGAACAACGAAGAGAGATTTGGTCCAAGAATCATCCATCTTCACCAAGTTCGTCCATTTTGGTCTACCTTCGTTTCGACTAGCTTCAAAGTTGATCGAAGCCAAATGTCAAGCATAGATTGATGTAATATGACACAATAAACCATGTGGAGAAGTTTGAGACCAACGAAGAGAGATTTGGTCCAAGAATCATCCAAGTTGACCAAGTTCGTCCATTTTGGTCTTTCTTCGTTTCGACTAGCTTCAAAGTTGATCGAAGCCAAATCTCAAGCATAGATTGATGTAATATGACACAATAAACCATGTGGAGAAGTTTGGGACCAACGAAGAGAGATTTGGTCCAAGAATCATCCAACTTAGCCAAGTTCGTCCATTTTGGTCTTTCTTCCTTTCGACTAGCTTCAATGTTGATTAAAGCCAAATGACAAGTATAGATTGATGTAATATGACACAATAAACCATGTGGATCAGTTTGGCACCAACGAAGAGAGATTTGGTCCAAGAATCATTCATCTTCACCAAGTTCGTGCATTTTGGTCTACCTTCGTTTCGACTAGCTTCAAAGTTGATCGAAGCCAAATCTCAAGCATAGATTGATGTAATATGACACAATAAACCATGTGGAGAAGTTTGGGACCAACAAAGAGAGATTTGGTCCAAGAATCATCCAACTTAGCCAAGTTTATCCATTTTGGTCTTTCTTCCTTTCGACTAGCTTCAATGTTGATTAAAGCCAAATGACAAGTATAGATTGATGTAATATGACACAATAAACCATGTGGATAAGTTTGGAACAACGAAGAGATTTGGTCCAAGAATCATTCAACTTCACCAAGTTCGTGCATTTTGGTCTTTCTTCGTTTCGACTAGCTTCAAAGTTGATCAAAGTCAAATGTCAAGCATAGATTGATGTAATATGACACAATAAACCACGTGGAGAAGTTTGGGACCAGCGAAGAGAGATTTGGTCCAAGAATCATCCAACTTAGCCAAGTTCGTTCATTTTGGTCTTTCTTCCTTTCACTAGCTTCAATGTTGATTAAAGCCAAATGACAAGTATAGATTGATGTAATATGACACAATAAACCATGTGGATCAGTTTGGGACCAACGAAGAGAGATTTGGTCCAAGAATCATCCAAGTTGACCAAGTTCGTCCATTTTGGTCTTTCTTCCTTTCGACTAGCTTCAATTTTGATTAAAGCCAAATGACAAGTATAGATTGATGTAATATGACACAATAAACCATGTGGAGAAGTTTGGGACAACGAAGAGAGATTTGGTCCAAAAATCATTCATCTTCACCAAGTTCGTGCATTTTGCTCTACCTTCGTTTTGACTAGCTTCAAAGTTGATCGAAGCCAAATCTCAAGCATAGATTGATGTAATATGACACAATAAAACATGTGGAGAAGGTTGCGACAAACGAAGAGAGATTTGGTCCAAGAATCATCCAACTTAGCCAAGTTTATCCATTTTGGTCTTTCTTCCTTTCGACTAGCTTCAATGTTGATTAAAGCCAAATGACAAGTATAGATTGATGTAATATGACACAATAAACCATGTGGATCAGTTTGGGACAAACGAAGAGAGATTTGGTCCAAAAATCATCCAACTTAACCAAGTTCGTCCATTTTGGTCTTTCTTCCTTTCGACTAGCTTCAATGTTGATTAAACCCAAATGACAAGTATAGATTGATGTAATATGACACAATAAACCATGTGGATAAGTTTGGGACCAACGAAGAGAGATTTGGTCCCAGAATCATCCAAGTTCACCAAGTTCGTGCATTTTGGTCTTCCTTCGTTTCGACTAGCTTCAAAGTTGATCGAAGCCAAATGTCAAGCATAGATTGATGTAATATGACACAATAAACCATGTGGAGAAGTTTGGGACCAAAGAAGAGAGATTTGGTCCAAGAATCATCCAAGTTGACCAAGTTCGTCCATTTTGGTCTTTCTTCGTTTCGACTAGTTTCAAAGTTGATCGAAGCCAAATGTCAAGCATAGATTGATGTAATATGACACAATAAACCATGTGGAGAAGTTTGAGGCCAACGAAGAGAGATTTGGTCCAAGAATCATCCAACTTAACCAAGTTCGTCCATTTTGGTCTTTCTTCCTTTCGACTAGCTTCAGTTTTGATTAAAGCCAAATGACAAGTATAGATTGATGTAATATGACACAATAAACCATGTGGATAAGTTTGGGACAACCGAAGAGAGTTTTGGTCCAAAAATCATTCATCTTCACCAAGTTCGTGCATTTTGCTCTACTTCGTTTTGACTAACTTCAAAGTTGATCGAAGCCAAATCTCAAGCATAGATTGATGTAATATGACACAATAAAACATTTGGAGAAGGTTGCGACAAACGAAGAGAGATTTGGTCCAAGAATCATCCAACTTAACCAAGTTCGTCCATTTTGGTCTTTCTTCGTTTCGACTAGCTTCAAAGTTGATCGAAGCCAAATGTCAAGCATAGATTGATGTAATATGACACAATAAACCATGTGGAGAAGTTTGAGACCAACGAAGAGAGATTTGGTCCAAGAATCATCCAACTTAACCAAGTTCGTCCATTTTGGTCTTTCTTCCTTTCGACTAACTTCAAAGTTGATCGAAGCCAAATCTCAAGCATAGATTAATGTAATATGACACAATAAACCATGTGGAGAAGTTTGGGACCAACGAAGAGAGATTTGGTGCAAGAATCATCCAACTTGACCAAGTTGTCCATTTTGGTCTTTCTTCGTTTCGACTAGCTTCAAAGTTGATCGAAGCCAAATCTCAAGCATAGATTGATGTAATATGACACAATAAACCATGTGGATCAGTTTGGGACAAACGAAGATAGATTTGGTCCAAGAATCATCCAACTTGACCAAGTTTGTCCATTTTCGTCTTTCTTCGTTTCGACTAGCTTCAATGTTGATTAAAGCCAAATGACAAGTATAGATTGATGTAATATGACACAATAAACCATGTGGATAAGTTTGGTACCAATGAAGAGAGATTTGGTCAAAGAATCATCCAACCTAAGCAAGTTCGTCCATTTTGGTCTTTCTTCGTTTCGACTAGCTTTAAAGTTGATCGAAGTCAAATCTCAAGCATAGATTGAAGTAATATGACACAATAAACCATGTGGAGTAGTTTGGGACCAACAAAGAGAGATTTGGTCCAAGAATCATCCAGATTAGCCAAGTTTATCCATTTTGGTCTTTCTTCCTTTCGACTAGCTTCAATGTTGATTAAAGCCAAATGACAAGTATAGATTGATGTAATATGACACAATAAACCATGTGGATAAGTTTGGGACAACCGAAGAGAGATTTGGTCCAAGAATCATTCATCTTCACCAAGTTCGTGCATTTTGGTCTACCTTCGTTTCGACTAGCTTCAAAGTTGATCGAAGCCAAATCTCAAGCATAGATTGATGTAATATGACACAATAAACCATGTGGAGAAGTTTGGGACCAACGAAGAGAGATTTTGTCCAAGAATCATCCAACTTAGCCAAGTTCGTCCATTTTGGTCATTCTTTCTTTCGACTAGCTTCAATTGTGATTAAAGCCAAATACAAGTATAGATTGATGTAATATGACACAATAAACCATGTGGATAAGTTTGGGACAACCGAAGAGAGATTTGGTCCAAGAATCATCATCTTCACCAAGTTCGTGCATTTTGGTCTACCTTCGTTTCGACTAGCTTCAAAGTTGATCGAAGCCAAATCTCAAGCATAGATTGATGTAATATGACACAATAAACCATGTGGAGAAGTTTGGGACCAACAAAGAGAGATTTTGTCCAAGAATCATCCAACTTAGCCAAGTTTGTCCATTTTGGTCTTTCTTCCTTTCGACTAGCTTCAATGTTGATTAAAGCCAAATGACAAGTATAGATTGATGTAATATGACACAATAAACCATGTGGATAAGTTTGGAACAACGAAGAGATTTGGTCCAAGAATCATTCAACTTCACCAAGTTCGTGCATTTTGGTCTTTCTTCGTTTCGACTAGCTTCAAAGTTGATCGAAGCCAAATGTCAAGCATAGATTGATGTAATATGACACAATAAACCATGTGGAGAAGTTTGGGACCAACGAAGAGAGATTTGGTCCAAGAATCATCCAACTTAGCCAAGTTCGTCCATTTTGGTCTTTCTTCCTTTCGACTAGCTTCAATGTTGATTAAAGCCAAATGACAAGTATAGATTGATGTAATATGACACAATAAACCATGTGGATCAGTTTGGGACCAACGAAGAGAGATTTGGTCCAAGAATCATCCAACTTGACCAAGTTCGTCCATTTTGGTCTTTCTTCATTTCGACTAGCTTCAAAGTTGATCAAAGCCAAATGTCAAGCATAGATTGATGTAATATGACACAATAAACCATGTGGAGAAGTTTGGGACCAACGAAGAGAGATTTGGTCCAAGAATCATCCAACTTAGCCAAGTTCGTTCATTTTGGTCTTTCTTCCTTTCGACTAGCTTCAATGTTGATTAAAGCCAAATGACAAGTATAGATTGATGTAATATGACACAATAAACCATGTGGAGAAGTTTGGGACCAACGAAGAGAGATTTGGTCCAAGAATCATCCAAGTTGACCAAGTTCGTCCATTTTGGTCTTTCTTCCTTTCGACTAGCTTCAATTTTGATTAAAGCCAAATGACAAGTATAGATTGATGTAATATGACACAATAAACCATGTGGACAAGTTTGGGACAACCGAAGAGAGTTTTGGTCCAAAAATCATTCATCTTCACCAAGTTCGTGCATTTTGCTCTTTCTTCGTTTTGACTAGCTTCAAAGTTGATCGAAGCCAAATCTCAAGCATAGATTGATGTAATATGACAGAATAAAACATTTGGAGAAGGTTGCGACAAACGAAGAGATATTTGGTCCAAGAATCATCCAACTTAGCCAAGTTTATCCATTTTGGTCTTTCTTCCTTTCGACTAGCTTCAATGTTGATTAAAGCCAAATGACAAGTATAGATTGATGTAATATGACACAATAAACCATGTGGATCAGTTTGGACCAAACGAAGAGAGATTTGGTCCAAGAATCATCCAACTTAACCAAGTTCGTCCATTTTGGTCTTTCTTCCTTTCGACTAGCTTCAAAGTTGATTAAACCCAAATGACAAGTATAGATTGATGTAATATGACACAATAAACCATGTGGAAGTTTGGGACCAACGAAGAGAGATTTGGTCCCAGAATCATCCAAGTTCACCAAGTTCGTGCATTTTGGTCTTCCTTCGTTTCGACTAGCTTCAAAGTTGATCGAAGCCAAATGTCAAGCATAGATTGATGTAATATGACACAATAAACCATGTGGAGAAGTTTGGGACCAAAGAAGAGAGATTTGGTCCAAGAATCATCCAAGTTGACCAAGTTCGTCCATTTTGGTCTTTCTTCGTTTCGACTAGCTTCAAAGTTGATCGAAGCCAAATGTCAAGCATAGATTGATGTAATATGACACAATAAACCATGTGGAGAAGTTTGAGGCCAACGAAGAGAGATTTGGTCCAAGAATCATCCAACTTAACCAAGTTCGTCCATTTTGGTCTTTCTTCCTTTCGACTAGCTTCAGTTTTGATTAAAGCCAAATGACAAGTATAGATTGATGTAATATGACACAATAAACCATGTGGATAAGTTTGGGACAACGAAGAGAGATTTGGTCCAAAAATCATTCATCTTCACCAAGTTCGTGCATTTTGGTCTACTTCGTTTTGACTAGCTTCAAAGTTGATCGAAGCCAAATCTCAAGCATAGATTGATGTAATATGACACAATAAAACATGTGGAGAAGTTTGCGACAACGAAGAGAGATTTGGTCCAAGAATCATCCAACTTAACCAAGTTCGTCCATTTTGGTCTTTCTTCGTTTCGACTAGCTTCAAAGTTGATCGAAGCCAAATGTCAAGCATAGATTGATGTAATATGACACAATAAACCATGTGGAGAAGTTTGAGACCAACGAAGAGAGATTTGGTCCAAGAATCATCCAACTTAACCAAGTTCGTCCATTTTGGTCTTTCTTCCTTTCGACTAGCTTCAAAGTTGATCGAAGCCAAATCTCAAGCATAGATTGATGTAATATGACACAATAAACCATGTGGAGAAGTTTGGGACCAACGAAGAGAGATTTGGTCCAAGAATCATCCAACTTGACCAAGTTTGTCCATTTTGGTCTTTCTTCGTTTCGACTAGCTTCAAAGTTGATCGAAGCCAAATCTCAAGCATAGATTGATGTAATATGACACAATAAACCATGTGGAGAAGTTTGGGACAAACGAAGAGAGATTTGGTCCAAGAATCATCCAACTTGACCAAGTTGTCCATTTTGGTCTTTCTTCGTTTCGACTAGCTTCAATGTTGATTAAAGCCAAATGACAAGTATAGATTGATGTAATATGACACAATAAACCATGTGGATAAGTTTGGTACCAACGAAGAGAGATTTGGTCAAAGAATCATCCAACCTAAGCAAGTTCGTCCATTTTGGTCTTTCTTCGTTTCGACTAGCTTTAAAGTTGATCGAAGCCAAATCTCAAGCATAGATTGATGTAATATGACACAATAAACCATGTGGAGAAGTTTGGGACCAACAAAGAGAGATTTGGTCCAAGAATCATCCAATTAGCCAAGTTTATCCATTTTGGTCTTTCTTCCTTTCGACTAGCTTCAATGTTGATTAAAGCCAAATGACAAGTATAGATTGATGTAATATGACACAATAAACCATGTGGATAAGTTTGGAACAACGAAGAGAGATTTGGTCCAAGAATCATTCATCTTCACCAAGTTCGTGCATTTTGGTCTTTCTTCGTTTCGACTAGCTTCAAAGTTGATCGAAGCCAAATCTCAAGCATAGATTGATGTAATATGACACAATAAACCATGTGGAAAAGTTTGGGACCAACGAAGAGAGATTTGGTCCAAGAATCATCCAACTTGACCAAGTTCGTCCATTTTGGTCTTTTTTTTTTTCGACTAGCTTCAAAGTTGATTAAAGCCAAATGACAAGTATAGATTGATGTAATATGACACAATAAACCATGTGGATAAGTTTGGGACAACCAAAGAGAGATTTGGTCCAAGAATCATCCATTTTCACCAAGTTCGTGCATTTTGGTCTACCTTCGTTTCGACTAGCTTCAAAGTTGATCGAAGCCAAATCGAAAGCATAGATTGATGTAATATGACACAATAAACCATGTGGAGAAGTTTGGACCAACGAAGAGAGATTTGGTCCAAGAATCATCCAACTTAACCAAGTTCGTCCATTTTGGTCTTTCTTCCTTTCGACTAGCTTCAATTTTGATTAAAGCCAAATGACAAGTATAGATTGATGTAATATGACACAATAAACCATGTGGATCAGTTTGGGACCAACGAAGAGAGATTTGGTCCAAGAATCATCCAACTTGACCAAGTTCGTCCATTTTGGTCTTTCTTCGTTTCGACTAGCTTCAAAGTTGATCGAAGCCAAATCTCAAGCATAGATTGATGTAATATGACACAATAAACCATGTGGAGAAGTTTGGGACAAACGAAGAGAGATTTGGTCCAAAAATCATCCAACTTATCCAACTTAACCAAGTTCGTCCATTTTGGTCTTTCTTCCTTTCGACTAGCTTCAATGTTGATTAAAGCCAAATGACAAGTATAGATTGATGTAATATGACACAATAAACCATGTGGATAAGTTTGGGACCAACGAAGAGAGATTTGGTCCAAGAATCATCCAACTTCACCAAGTTCGTCCATTTTGGTCTTTCTTCGTTTCGACTAGCTTCAAAGTTGATCGAAGCCAAATGTCAAGCATAGATTGATGTAATATGACACAATAAACCATGTGGAGAAGTTTGGGACCAACGAAGAGAGATTTGGTCCAAGAATCATCCAAGTTGACCAAGTTCGTCCATTTTGGTCTTTCTTCGTTTCGACTAGCTTCAAAGTTGATCGAAGCCAAATGTCAAGCATAGATTGATGTAATATGACACAATAAACCATGTGGAGAAGTTTGAGGCCAACGAAGAGAGATTTGGTCCAAGAATCATCCAACTTAACCAAGTTCGTCCATTTTGGTCTTTCTTCCTTTCGACTAGCTTCAATTTTGATTAAAGCCAAATGACAAGTATAGATTGATGTAATATGACACAATAAACCATGTGGAGAAGTTTGGGACAACGAAGAGAGATTTGGTCCAAAAATCATCCAACTTCACCAAGTTCGTCCATTTTGGTCTTTCTTCGTTTTGACTAGCTTCAAAGTTGATCGAAGCCAAATCTCAAGCATAGATTGATGTAATATGACACAATAAACCATGTGGAGAAGTTTGGGACAAACGAAGAGAGATTTGGTCCAAGAATCATCCAACTTAACCAAGTTCGTCCATTTTGGTCTTTCTTCGTTTCGACTAGCTTCAAAGTTGATCGAAGCCAAATGTCAAGCATAGATTGATGTAATATGACACAATAAACCATGTGGAGAAGTTTGAGACCAACGAAGAGAGATTTGGTCCAAGAATCATCCAACTTAACCAAGTTCGTCCATTTTGGTCTTTCTTCCTTTCGACTAGCTTCAAAGTTGATCGAAGCCAAATCTCAAGCATAGATTGATGTAATATGACACAATAAACCATGTGGAGAAGTTTGGGACCAACGAAGAGAGATTTGGTCCAAGAATCATCCAACTTGACCAAGTTGTCCATTTTGGTCTTTCTTCGTTTCGACTAGCTTCAAAGTTGATCGAAGCCAAATCTCAAGCATAGATTGATGTAATATGACACAATAAACCATGTGGAGAAGTTTGGGACAAACGAAGAGAGATTTGGTCCAAGAATCATCCAACTTGACCAAGTTCGTCCATTTTGGTCTTTCTTCGTTTCGACTAGCTTCAAAGTTGATTAAAGCCAAATGACAAGTATAGATTGATGTAATATGACACAATAAACCATGTGGAGAAGTTTGGACCAACGAAGAGAGATTTGGTCAAAGAATCATCCAACTTAAGCAAGTTCGTCCATTTTGGTCTTTCTTCGTTTCGACTAGCTTCAAAGTTGATCGAAGCCAAATCTCAAGCATAGATTGATGTAATATGACACAATAAACCATGTGGAGAAGTTTGGGACCAACGAAGAGAGATTTGGTCCAAGAATCATCCAATTAGCCAAGTTTATCCATTTTGGTCTTTCTTCCTTTCGACTAGCTTCAATGTTGATTAAAGCCAAATGACAAGTATAGATTGATGTAATATGACACAATAAACCATGGGATAAGTTTGGAACAACGAAGAGAGATTTGGTCCAAGAATCATCCAACTTCACCAAGTTCGTCCATTTTGGTCTTTCTTCGTTTCGACTAGCTTCAAAGTTGATCGAAGCCAAATGTCAAGCATAGATTGATGTAATATGACACAATAAACCATGTGGAGAAGTTTGGGACCAACGAAGAGAGATTTGGTCCAAGAATCATCCAACTTGACCAAGTTCGTCCATTTTGGTCTTTTTTTTTTCGACTAGCTTCAAAGTTGATTAAAGCCAAATGTCAAGTATAGATTGATGTAATATGACACAATAAACCATGTGGATAAGTTTGGGACCAACGAAGAGAGATTTGGTCCAAGAATCATCCATTTTCACCAAGTTCGTCCATTTTGGTCTTCTTCGTTTCGACTAGCTTCAAAGTTGATCGAAGCCAAATCTCAAGCATAGATTGATGTAATATGACACAATAAACCATGTGGAGAAGTTTGGACCAACGAAGAGAGATTTGGTCCAAGAATCATCCAACTAAACCAAGTTCGTCCATTTTGGTCTTTCTTCCTTTCGACTAGCTTCAATTTTGATTAAAGCCAAATGACAAGTATAGATTGATGTAATATGACACAATAAACCATGTGGAGAAGTTTGGGACCAACGAAGAGAGATTTGGTCCAAGAATCATCCAACTTGACCAAGTTCGTCATTTTGGTCTTTCTTCGTTTCGACTAGTTTCAAAGTTGATCGAAGCCAAATCTCAAGCATAGATTGATGTAATATGACACAATAAACCATGTGGAGAAGTTTGGGACAAACGAAGAGAGATTTGGTCCAAGAATCATCCAACTTAGCCAAGTTTCTCCATTTTGTCTTTCTTCCTTTCGACTAGCTTCAATGTTGAATAAAGCCAAATGACAAGTATAGATTGATGTAATATGACACAATAAACCATGTGGAGAAGTTTGGGACCAACGAAGAGAGATTTGGTCCAAGAATCATCCAACTTGAGCAAGTTCGTCCATTTTGGTCTTTCTTCCTTTGACTAGCTTCAAAGTTGATTAAAGCCAAATGACAAGTATAGATTGATGTAATATGACACAATAAACCATGTGGATAAGTTTGGGACAACCAAAGAGAGATTTGGTCCAAGAATCATCCAACTTCACCAAGTTCGTGCATTTTGGTCTTTCTTCGTTTCGACTAGCTTCAAAGTTGATCGAAGCCAAATCTCAAGCATAGATTGATGTAATATGACACAATAAACCATGTGGAGAAGTTTGGGACCAACGAAGAGAGATTTGGTCCAAGAATCATCCAACTTAACCAAGTTCGTCCATTTTGGTCTTTCTTCCTTTCGACTAGCTTCAAAGTTGATTAAAGCCAAATGACAAGTATAGATTGATGTAATATGACACAATAAACCATGTGGAGAAGTTTGGGACCAACAAAGAGAGATTTGGTCCAAGAATCATCCAACTTGACCAAGTTCGTCCATTTTGGTCTTTCTTCGTTTCGACTAGCTTCAAAGTTGATCGAAGCCAAATCTCAAGCATAGATTGATGTAATATGACACAATAAACCATGTGGAGAAGTTTGGGACAAACGAAGAGAGATTTGGTCCAAGAATCATCCAACTTAGCCAAGTTCTCCATTTTGTCTTTCTTCCTTTCGACTAGCTTCAATGTTGATTAAGCCAAATCACAAGTATAGATTGATGTAATATGACACAAAAACCATGTGGATCAGTTTGGCGCCAACGAAGAGAGATTTGGTCCAAGAATCATCCAACTTGACCAAGTTCGTCCATTTTGGTTTTTCTTCGTTTCGACTAGCTTCAAAGTTGATCGAGCCAAATGTCAAGCATAGATTGATGTAATATGACACAATAAACCATGTGGAGAAGTTTGGGACCAACGAAGAGAGATTTGGTCCAAGAATCATCCAACTTAGCCAAGTTTATCCATTTTGTCTTTCTTCCTTTCGACTAGCTTCAAAGTTGATTAAAGCCAAATGACAAGTATAGATTGATGTAATATGACACAATAAACCATGTGGAGAAGTTTGGGACCAACGAAGAGAGATTTGGTCCCAGAATCATCCAACTTCACCAAGTTCGTCCATTTTGGTCTTCCTTCATTTCGACAAACTTCAAAGTTGATCGAAGCCAAATGTCAAGCATAGCTTAGTCAAGTTTGTCCATTTTGGTCTTTCTTCCTTTCGACTAGCTTCAATATTGATTAAAGCCAAATGACAAGTATAGATTGATGTAATATGACACAATAAACCATGTGGATCAGTTTGGGACAAACGAAGAGAGATTTGGTCCAAAAATCATCCAACTTGACCAAGTTCGTCCATTTTGGTCTTTCTTCGTTTCGACTAGCTTCAAAGTTGATCGAAGCCAAATCTCAAGCATAGATTGATGTAATATGACACAATAAACCATGTGGAGAAGTTTGGGACCAACGAAGAGAGATTTGGTCCAAGAATCATCCAACTTGACCAAGTTCGTCCATTTTGGTCTTTCTTCGTTTCGACTAGCTTCAAAGTTGATCGAAGCCAAATCTCAAGCATAGATTGATGTAATATGACACAATAAACCATGTGGAGAAGTTTGGGACCAACGAAGAGAGATTTGGTCCAAGAATCATCCAACTTAACCAAGTTCGTCCATTTTGGTCTTTCTTCCTTTCGACTAGCTTCAAAGTTGATTAAACCCAAATGACAAGTATAGATTGATGTAATATGACACAATAAACCATGTGGAGAAGTTTGGGACCAACGAAGAGAGATTTGGTCCAAGAATCATCCAACTTCACCAAGTTCGTCCATTTTGGTCTTTCTTCGTTTCGACTAGCTTCAAAGTTGATCGAAGCCAAATGTCAAGCATAGATTGATGTAATATGACACAATAAACCATGTGGAGAAGTTTGGGACCAAAGAAGAGAGATTTGGTCCAAGAATCATCCAAGTTGACCAAGTTCGTCCATTTTGGTCTTTCTTCGTTTCGACTAGCTTCAAAGTTGATCGAAGCCAAATCTCAAGCATAGATTGATGTAATATGACACAATAAACCATGTGGAGAAGTTTGAGACCAACGAAGAGAGATTTGGTCCAAGAATCATCCAAGTTAACCAAGTTCGTCCATTTTGGTCTTTCTTCGTTTCGACTACACAGTTGATCGAAGCCAAATCTCAAGCATAGATTGATGTAATATGACACAATAAACCATGTGGAGAAGTTTGAGACCAACGAAGAGAGATTTGGTCCAAGAATCATCCAAGTTGACAAGTTCGTCCATTTTGGTCTTTCTTCATTTCGACTAGCTTCAAAGTTGATCGAAGCCAAATCTCAAGCATAGATTGATGTAATATGACACAATAAACCATGTGGAGAAGTTTGAGACCAACGAAGAGAGATTTGGTCCAAGAATCATCCAACTTAGCAAAGTTCGTCCATTTTGGTCCTTCTTCCTTTCGACAAGCTTCAAAGTTGATTAAAGCCAAATGTCAAGCATAGATTGATGTAATATGACACAATAAACCATGTGGAGAAGTTTGAGACCAACGAAGAGAGATTTGGTCCAAGAATCATCCAACTTCACCAAGTTCGTCCATTTTGGTCTTTCTTCGTTTCGACTAGTTCAATGTTGATTAAAGCCAAATGTCAAGCATAGATTGATGTAATATGACACAATAAACCATGTGGAGAAGTTTGGGACCAACGAAGAGAGATTTGGTCCAAGAATCATCCAACTTCACCAAGTTCGTCCATTTTGGTCTTCCTTCGTTTCGACTAGCTTCAAAGTTGATCGAAGCCAAATGTCAAGCATAGATTGATGTAATATGACACAATAAACCATGTGGAGAAGTTTGGGACCAAAGAAGAGAGATTTGGTCCAAGAATCATCCAAGTTGACCAAGTTCGTCCATTTTGGTCTTTCTTCGTTTCGACTAGCTTCAAAGTTATCGAAGCCAAATGTCAAGCATAGATTGATGTAATATGACACAATAAACCATGTGGAGAAGTTTGAGACCAACGAAGAGAGATTTGGTCCAAGAATCATCCAAGTTGACCAAGTTCGTCCATTTTGGTCTTTCTTCGTTTCGACTAGCTTCAAAGTTGATCGAAGCCAAATCTCAAGCATAGATTGATGTAATATGACACAATAAACCATGTGGAGAAGTTTGGGACCAACGAAGAGAGATTTGGTCCAAGAATCATCCAACTTAACCAAGTTCGTCCATTTTGGTCTTTCTTCTTTCGACTAGCTTCAATTTTGATAAAGCCAAATGACAAGTATAGATTGATGTAATATGACACAATAAACCATGTGGAGAAGTTTGGGACAACGAAGAGAGATTTGGTCCAAGAATCATCCAACTTCACCAAGTTCGTGCATTTTGGTCTTTCTTCGTTTCGACTAGCTTCAAAGTTGATCGAAGCCAAATCTCAAGCATAGATTGATGTAATATGACACAATAAACCATGTGGAGAAGTTTGGGACCAACGAAGAGAGATTTGGTCCAAGAATCATCCAACTTAGCCAAGTTCGTCCATTTTGGTCTTTCTTTGTTTCGACTAGCTTCAAAGTTGATCGAAGCCAAATGTCAAGCATAGATTGATGTAATATGACACAATAAACCATGTGGAGAAGTTTGGACCAACGAAGAGAGATTTGGTCCAAGAATCATCCAAGTTGACCAAGTTCGTCCATTTTGGTCTTTCTTCGTTTCGACTAGCTTCAAAGTTGATCGAAGCCAAATGTCAAGCATAGATTGATGTAATATGACACAATAAACCATGTGGAGAAGTTTGGGACCAACGAAGAGAGATTTGGTCCAAGAATCATCCAACTTAGCCAAGTTCGTCCATTTTGGTCTTTCTTCGTTTCGACTAGCTTCAAAGTTGATCAAAGCCAAATGTCAAGCATAGATTGATGTAATATGACACAATAAACCATGTGGAGAAGTTTGAGACCAACGAAGAGAGATTTGGTCCAAGAATCATCCAACTGAGCAAAGTTCGTCCATTTTGGTCTTTCTTCCTTTCGACTAGCTTCAAAGTTGATTAAAGCCAAATGTCAAGCATAGATTGATGTAATATGACACAATAAACATGTGGAGAAGTTTTAGACCAACGAAGAGAGATTTGGTCCAAGAATCATCCAACTTACCAAGTTCGTCCATTTTGGTCTTTCTTCGTTTCGACTAGCTTCAAAGTTGATCGAAGCCAAATGTCAAGCATAGATTGATGTAATATGACACAAATAAACCATGTGGAGAAGTTTGAGACCAACGAAGAGAGATTTGGTCCAAGAATCATCCAACTTAGCCAAGTTCGTCCATTTTGGTCTTTCTTCCTTTCGACTAGCTTCAAAGTTAATCGAAGCCAAATGTCAAGCATAGATTGATGTAATATGACACAATAAACCATGTGGAGAAGTTTGGGACCAACGAAGAGAGATTTGGTCCAAGAATCATCCAAGTTTACCAAGTTCGTCCATTTTGGTCTTTCTTCGTTTCGACTAGCTTCAAAGTTAATCGAAGCCAAATCTCAAGCATAGATTGATGTAATATGACACAATAAACCATGTGGAGAAGTTTGGGACCAACGAAGAGAGATTTGGTCCAAGAATCATCCAACTTAGCCAAGTTCGTCCATTTTGGTCTTTCTTATTTCGACTAGCTTCAAAGTTGATCGAAGCCAAATGTCAAGCATAGATTGATGTAATATGACACAATAAACCATGTGGAGAAGGTTTGAGACCAACAAAGAGAGATTTGGTCCAAGAATCATCCAACTTAGCAAAGTTCGTCCATTTTGGTCTTTCTTCCTTTCGACTAGCTTCAAAGTTGATCAAGCCAAATGTCAAGCATAGATTGATGTAATATGACACAATAAACCATGTGGAGAGTTGGAGACCAACGAAGAGAGATTTGGTCCAAGAATCATCCAACTTAGCAAAGTTCGTCCATTTTGGTTTTTCTTCGTTTCGACTAGCTTCAAAGTTGATCGAAGCCAAATCTCAAGCATAGATTGATGTAATATGACACAATAAACCATGTGGAGAAGTTTGAGACCAACGAAGAGAGATTTGGTCCAAGAATCATCCAAGTTGACCAAGTTCGTCCATTTTGGTTTTTCTTCGTTTCGACTAGCTTCAAAGTTGATCGAAGCCAAATGTCAAGCATAGATTGATGTAATATGACACAATAAACCATGTGGAGAAGTTTGAGACCAACAAAGAGAGATTTGGTCCAAGAATCATCCAACTTAGCAAAGTTCGTCCATTTTGGTCTTTCTTCCTTTCGACTACTTCAAAGTTGATCAAAGCCAAATGTCAAGCATAGATTGATGTAATATGACACAATAAACCATGTGGAGAGGTTGGAGACCAACGAAGAGAGATTTGGTCCAAGAATCATCCAACTTAGCAAAGTTCGTCCATTTTGGTTTTTCTTCGTTTCGACTAGCTTCAAAGTTGATCGAAGCCAAATGTCAAGCATAGATTGATGTAATATGACACAATAAACCATGTGGAGAAGTTTGAGACCAACGAAGAGAGATTTGGTCCAAGAATCATCCAAGTTGACCAAGTTCGTCCATTTTGGTTTTTCTTCGTTTCGACTAGCTTCAAAGTTAATCGAAGCCAAATGTCAAGCATAGATTGATGTAATATGACACAATAAACCATGTGGAGAGGTTTGAGACCAACAAAAGAGATTTGGTCCAAGAATCATCCAACTTAGCAAAGTTCGTCCATTTTGGTCTTTCTTCCTTTCGACTAGCTTCAAAGTTGATCGAAGCCAAATGTCAAGCATAGATTGATGTAATATGACACAATAAACCATGTGGAGAGGTTGGAGACCAACGAAGAGAGATTTGGTCCAAGAATCATCCAACTTAGCAAAGTTCGTCCATTTTGGTTTTCTTCGTTTCGACTAGCTTCAAAGTTGATCGAAGCCAAATCTCAAGCATAGATTGATGTAATATGACACAATAAACCATGTGGAGAAGTTTGAGACCAACGAAGAGAGATTTGGTCCAAGAATCATCCAAGTTGACCAAGTTCGTCCATTTTGGTTTTCTTCGTTTCGACTAGCTTCAAAGTTGATCGAAGCCAAATGTCAAGCATAGATTGATGTAATATGACACAATAAACCATGTGGAGAAGTTTGAGACCAACAAAGAGATTTGGTCCAAGAATCATCCAACTTAGCAAAGTTCGTCCATTTTGGTCTTTCTTCCTTTCGACTAGCTTCAAAGTTGATCGAAGCCAAATGTCAAGCATAGATTGATGTAATATGACACAATAAACCATGTGGAGAAGTTTGAGACCAACGAAGAGAGATTTGGTCCAAGAATCATCCAACTTAGCCAAGTTCGTCCATTTTGGTCTTTCTTCGTTTCGACTAGCTTCAAAGTTGATCGAAGCCAAATGTCAAGCATAGATTGATGTAATATGACACAATAAACCATGTGGAGAAGTTTGAGACCAACGAAGAGAGATTTGGTCCAAGAATCATCCAACTTAGCCAAGTTCGTCCATTTTGGTCTTTTTTCGTTTCGACTAGCTTCAAAGTTGATCGAAGCCAAATGTCAAGCATAGATTGATGTAATATGACACAATAAACCATGTGGAGAGGTTTGAGACCAACGAAGAGAGATTTGGTCCAAGAATCATCCAACTTAGCAAAGTTCGTCCATTTTGGTCTTTCTTCGTTTCGACTAGCTTCAAAGTTGATCGAAGCCAAATGTCAAGCATAGATTGATGTAATATGACACAATAAACCATGTGGAGAAGTTTGAGACCAACGAAGAGAGATTTGGTCCAAGAATCATCCAACTTGACCAAGTTCGTCCATTTTGGTCTTTCTTCGTTTCGACTAGCTTCAAAGTTGATCGAAGCCAAATGTCAAGCATAGATTGATGTAATATGACACAATAAACCATGTGGAGAAGTTTGAGACCAACGAAGAGAGATTTGGTCCAAGAATCATCCAACTTAGCAAAGTTCGTCCATTTTGGTCTTTCTTCGTTTCGACTAGCTTCAAAGTTGATCGAAGCCAAATGTCAAGCATAGATTGATGTAATATGACACAATAAACCATGTGGAGAAGTTTGAGACCAACGAAGAGAGATTTGGTCCAAGAATCATCCAACTTACCAAGTTCGTCCATTTTGGTCTTTCTTCCTTTCGACTAGCTTCAAAGTTGATCAAAGCCAAATGTCAAGCATAGATTGATGTAATATGACACAATAAACCATGTGGAGAGGTTTGAGACCAACGAAGAGAGATTTGGTCCAAGAATCATCCAACTTAGCAAAGTTCGTCCATTTTGGTCTTTTTCGTTTCGACTAGCTTCAAAGTTGATCGAAGCCAAATGTCAAGCATAGATTGATGTAATATGACACAATAAACCATGTGGAGAAGTTTGAGACCAACGAAGAGAGATTTGGTCCAAGAATCATCCAAGTTGACCAAGTTCGTCCATTTTGGTTTTCTTCGTTTCGACTAGCTTCAAAGTTGATCGAAGCCAAATGTCAAGCATAGATTGATGTAATATGACACAATAAACCATGTGGAGAAGTTTGAGACCAACGAAGAGAGATTTGGTCCAAGAATCATCCAACTTAGCCAAGTTCGTCCATTTTGGTCTTTCTTCGTTTCGACTAGCTTCAAAGTTGATCGAAGCCAAATGTCAAGCATAGATTGATGTAATATGACACAATAAACCATGTGGAGAAGTTTGAGACCAACGAAGAGAGATTTGGTCCAAGAATCATCCAACTTGACCAAGTTCGTCCATTTTGGTCTTTCTTCGTTTCGACTAGCTTCAAAGTTGATCGAAGCCAAATGTCAAGCATAGATTGATGTAATATGACACAATAAACCATGTGGAGAAGTTTGAGACCAACGAAGAGAGATTTGGTCCAAGAATCATCCAACTTAGCAAAGTTCGTCCATTTTGGTCTTTCTTCGTTTCGACTAGCTTCAAAGTTGATCGAAGCCAAATGTCAAGCATAGATTGATGTAATATGACACAATAAACCATGTGGAGAAGTTTGAGACCAACGAAGAGAGATTTGGTCCAAGAATCATCCAAGTTTACCAAGTTCGTCCATTTTGGTCTTTCTTCGTTTCGACTAGCTTCAAAGTTGATCGAAGCCAAATGTCAAGCATAGATTGATGTAATATGACACAATAAACCATGTGGAGAAGTTTGAGACCAACGAAGAGAGATTTGGTCCAAGAATCATCCAACTTAGCCAAGTTCGTCCATTTTGGTCTTTCTTCCTTTCGACTAGCTTCAAAGTTGATCGAAGCCAAATGTCAAGCATAGATTGATGTAATATGACACAATAAACCATGTGGAGAAGTTTGGACCAACGAAGAGAGATTTTCCAAGAATCATCCAAGTTGACCAAGTTCGTCCATTTTGGTCTTTCTTCGTTTCGACTAGCTTCAAAGTTGATCGAAGCCAAATGTCAAGCATAGATTGATGTAATATGACACAATAAACCATGTGGAGAAGTTTGAGACCAACGAAGAGAGATTTGGTCCAAGAATCATCCAAGTTAGCCAAGTTCGTCCATTTTGGTCTTTCTTCGTTTCGACTAGCTTCAAAGTTGATCGAAGCCAAATGTCAAGCATAGATTGATGTAATATGACACAATAAACCATGTGGAGAAGTTTGAGACCAACGAAGAGAGATTTGGTCCAAGAATCATCCAAGTTGACCAAGTTCGTCCATTTTGGTCTTTCTTCTTTTCGACTAGCTTCAAAGTTGATCGAAGCCAAATGTCAAGCATAGATTGATGTAATATGACACAATAAACCATGTGGAGAAGTTTGAGACCAACGAAGAGAGATTTGGTCCAAGAATCATCCAACTTAGCCAAGTTCGTCCATTTTGGTCTTTCTTCCTTTCGACTAGCTTCAAAGTTGATCGAAGCCAAATGTCAAGCATAGATTGATGTAATATGACACAATAAACCATGTGGAGAAGTTTGAGACCAACGAAGAGAGATTTGGTCCAAGAATCATCCAACTTGACCAAGTTCGTCCATTTTGGTCTTTCTTCGTTTCGACTAGCTTCAAAGTTGATCGAAGCCAAATGTCAAGCATAGATTGATGTAATATGACACAATAAACCATGTGGAGAAGTTTGAGACCAACGAAGAGAGATTTGGTCCAAGAATCATCCAACTTAGCCAAGTTCGTCCATTTTGGTCTTTCTTTCTTTCGACTAGCTTCAAAGTTGATCGAAGCCAAATGTCAAGCATAGATTGATGTAATATGACACAATAAACCATGTGGAGAAGTTTGAGACCAACGAAGAGAGATTTGGTCCAAGAATCATCCAACTTGACCAAGTTCGTCCATTTTGGTCTTTCTTCGTTTCGACTAGCTTCAAAGTTGATCGAAGCCAAATGTCAAGCATAGATTGATGTAATATGACACAATAAACCATGTGGAGAAGTTTGAGACCAACGAAGAGAGATTTGGTCCAAGAATCATCCAACTTACCAAGTTCGTCCATTTTGGTCTTTCTTCGTTTCGACTAGCTTCAAAGTTGATCGAAGCCAAATGTCAAGCATAGATTGATGTAATATGACACAATAAACCATGTGGAGAAGTTTGAGACCAACGAAGAGAGATTTGGTCCAAGAATCATCCAAGTTGACCAAGTTCGTCCATTTTGGTCTTTCTTCGTTTCGACTAGCTTCAAAGTTGATCGAAGCCAAATGTCAAGCATAGATTGATGTAATATGACACAATAAACCATGTGGAGAAGTTTGAGACCAACGAAGAGAGATTTGGTCCAAGAATCATCCAACTTAGCCAAGTTCGTCCATTTTGGTCTTTCTTTCTTTCGACTAGCTTCAAAGTTGATCGAAGCCAAATGTCAAGCATAGATTGATGTAATATGACACAATAAACCATGTGGAGAAGTTTGAGACCAACGAAGAGAGATTTGGTCCAAGAATCATCCAACTTAGCCAAGTTCGTCCATTTTGGTCTTTCTTCGTTTCGACTAGCTTCAAAGTTGATCGAAGCCAAATGTCAAGCATAGATTGATGTAATATGACACAATAAACCATGTGGAGAAGTTTGAGACCAACGAAGAGAGATTTGGTCCAAGAATCATCCAAGTTGACCAAGTTCGTCCATTTTGGTCTTTCTTCGTTTCGACTAGCTTCAAAGTTGATCGAAGCCAAATGTCAAGCATAGATTGATGTAATATGACACAATAAACCATGTGGAGAAGTTTGAGACCAACGAAGAGAGATTTGGTCCAAGAATCATCCAACTTAGCCAAGTTCGTCCATTTTGGTCTTTCTTCTTTCGACTAGCTTCAAAGTTGATCGAAGCCAAATGTCAAGCATAGATTGATGTAATATGACACAATAAACCATGTGGAGAAGTTTGAGACCAACGAAGAGAGATTTGGTCCAAGAATCATCCAACTTAACCAAGTTCGTCCATTTTGGTCTTTCTTCGTTTCGACTAGCTTCAAAGTTGATCGAAGCCAAATGTCAAGCATAGATTGATGTAATATGACACAATAAACCATGTGGAGAAGTTTGAGACCAACGAAGAGAGATTTGGTCCAAGAATCATCCAAGTTTACCAAGTTCGTCCATTTTGGTCTTTCTTCGTTTCGACTAGCTTCAAAGTTGATCGAAGCCAAATGTCAAGCATAGATTGATGTAATATGACACAATAAACCATGTGGAGAAGTTTGAGACCAACGAAGAGAGATTTGGTCCAAGAATCATCCAACTTAGCCAAGTTCGTCCATTTTGGTCTTTCTTCCTTTCGACTAGCTTCAAAGTTGATCGAAGCCAAATGTCAAGCATAGATTGATGTAATATGACACAATAAACCATGTGGAGAAGTTTGAGACCAACGAAGAGAGATTTGGTCCAAGAATCATCCAACTTGACCAAGTTCGTCCATTTTGGTCTTTCTTCGTTTCGACTAGCTTCAAAGTTGATCGAAGCCAAATGTCAAGCATAGATTGATGTAATATGACACAATAAACCATGTGGAGAAGTTTGAGACCAACGAAGAGAGATTTGGTCCAAGAATCATCCAAGTTGACCAAGTTCGTCCATTTTGGTCTTTCTTCGTTTCGACTAGCTTCAAAGTTGATCGAAGCCAAATGTCAAGCATAGATTGATGTAATATGACACAATAAACCATGTGGAGAAGTTTGAGACCAACGAAGAGAGATTTGGTCCAAGAATCATCCAAGTTAGCCAAGTTCGTCCATTTTGGTCTTTCTTCGTTTCGACTAGCTTCAAAGTTGATCGAAGCCAAATGTCAAGCATAGATTGATGTAATATGACACAATAAACCATGTGGAGAAGTTTGAGACCAACGAAGAGAGATTTGGTCCAAGAATCATCCAAGTTGACCAAGTTCGTCCATTTTGGTCTTTCTTCGTTTCGACTAGCTTCAAAGTTGATCGAAGCCAAATGTCAAGCATAGATTGATGTAATATGACACAATAAACCATGTGGAGAAGTTTGGGACCAACGAAGAGAGATTTGGTCCAAGAATCATCCAACTTGACCAAGTTCGTCCATTTTGGTCTTTCTTCGTTTCGACTAGCTTCAAAGTTGATCGAAGCCAAATGTCAAGCATAGATTGATGTAATATGACACAATAAACCATGTGGAGAAGTTTGGACCAACGAAGAGAGATTTGGTCCAAGAATCATCCAAGTTAACCAAGTTCGTCCATTTTGGTCTTTCTTCGTTTCGACTAGCTTCAAAGTTGATCGAAGCCAAATGTCAAGCATAGATTGATGTAATATGACACAATAAACCATGTGGAGAAGTTTGGGACCAACGAAGAGAGATTTGGTCCAAGAATCATCCAAGTTGACCAAGTTCGTCCATTTTGGTCTTTCTTCGTTTCGACTAGCTTCAAAGTTGATCGAAGCCAAATGTCAAGCATAGATTGATGTAATATGACACAATAAACCATGTGGAGAAGTTTGAGACCAACGAAGAGAGATTTGGTCCAAGAATCATCCAAGTTAGCCAAGTTCGTCCATTTTGGTCTTTCTTCGTTTCGACTAGCTTCAAAGTTGATCGAAGCCAAATGTCAAGCATAGATTGATGTAATATGACACAATAAACCATGTGGAGAAGTTTGAGACCAACGAAGAGAGATTTGGTCCAAGAATCATCCAAGTTGACCAAGTTCGTCCATTTTGGTCTTTCTTTGTTTCGACTAGCTTCAAAGTTGATCGAAGCCAAATGTCAAGCATAGATTGATGTAATATGACACAATAAACCATGTGGAGAAGTTTGAGACCAACGAAGAGAGATTTGGTCCAAGAATCATCCAACTTAGCCAAGTTCGTCCATTTTGGTCTTTCTTCCTTTCGACTAGCTTCAAAGTTGATCGAAGCCAAATGTCAAGCATAGATTGATGTAATATGACACAATAAACCATGTGGAGAAGTTTGAGACCAACGAAGAGAGATTTGGTCCAAGAATCATCCAACTTAGCCAAGTTCGTCCATTTTGGTCTTTCTTCGTTTCGACTAGCTTCAAAGTTGATCGAAGCCAAATGTCAAGCATAGATTGATGTAATATGACACAATAAACCATGTGGAGAAGTTTGAGACCAACGAAGAGAGATTTGGTCCAAGAATCATCCAAGTTGACCAAGTTCGTCCATTTTGGTCTTTCTTCGTTTCGACTAGCTTCAAAGTTGATCGAAGCCAAATGTCAAGCATAGATTGATGTAATATGACACAATAAACCATGTGGAGAAGTTTGAGACCAACGAAGAGAGATTTGGTCCAAGAATCATCCAACTTAGCCAAGTTCGTCCATTTTGGTCTTTCTTCGTTTCGACTAGCTTCAAAGTTGATCGAAGCCAAATGTCAAGCATAGATTGATGTAATATGACACAATAAACCATGTGGAGAAGTTTGAGACCAACGAAGAGAGATTTGGTCCAAGAATCATCCAACTTAGCCAAGTTCGTCCATTTTGGTCTTTCTTCGTTTCGACTAGCTTCAAAGTTGATCGAAGCCAAATGTCAAGCATAGATTGATGTAATATGACACAATAAACCATGTGGAGAAGTTTGGGACCAACGAAGAGAGATTTGGTCCAAGAATCATCCAAGTTGACCAAGTTCGTCCATTTTGGTCTTTCTTCGTTTCGACTAGCTTCAAAGTTGATCGAAGCCAAATGTCAAGCATAGATTGATGTAATATGACACAATAAACCATGTGGAGAAGTTTGGACCAACGAAGAGAGATTTGGTCCAAGAATCATCCAACTTAGCCAAGTTCGTCCATTTTGGTCTTTCTTCGTTTCGACTAGCTTCAAAGTTGATCGAAGCCAAATGTCAAGCATAGATTGATGTAATATGACACAATAAACCATGTGGAGAAGTTTGAGACCAACGAAGAGAGATTTGGTCCAAGAATCATCCAAGTTGACCAAGTTCGTCCATTTTGGTCTTTCTTCGTTTCGACTAGCTTCAAAGTTGATCGAAGCCAAATGTCAAGCATAGATTGATGTAATATGACACAATAAACCATGTGGAGAAGTTTGGACCAACGAAGAGAGATTTGGTCCAAGAATCATCCAAGTGACCAAGTTCGTCCATTTTGGTCTTTCTTCGTTTCGACTAGCTTCAAAGTTGATCGAAGCCAAATGTCAAGCATAGATTGATGTAATATGACACAATAAACCATGTGGAGAAGTTTGAGACCAACGAAGAGAGATTTGGTCCAAGAATCATCCAACTTAGCAAAGTTCGTCCATTTTGGTCTTTCTTCCTTTCGACTAGCTTCAAAGTTGATCGAAGCCAAATGTCAAGCATAGATTGATGTAATATGACACAATAAACCATGTGGAGAAGTTTGAGACCAACGAAGAGAGATTTGGTCCAAGAATCATCCAAGTTGACCAAGTTCGTCCATTTTGGTCTTTCTTCGTTTCGACTAGCTTCAAAGTTGATCGAAGCCAAATGTCAAGCATAGATTGATGTAATATGACACAATAAACCATGTGGAGAAGTTTGAGACCAACGAAGAGAGATTTGGTCCAAGAATCATCCAAGTTGACCAAGTTCGTCCATTTTGGTCTTTCTTCGTTTCGACTAGCTTCAAAGTTGATCGAAGCCAAATGTCAAGCATAGATTGATGTAATATGACACAATAAACCATGTGGAGAAGTTTGGGACCAACGAAGAGAGATTTGGTCCAAGAATCATCCAACTTGCAAGTTCGTCCATTTTGGTCTTTCTTCGTTTCGACTAGCTTCAAAGTTGATCGAAGCCAAATGTCAAGCATAGATTGATGTAATATGACACAATAAACCATGTGGAGAAGTTTGAGACCAACGAAGAGAGATTTGGTCCAGAATCATCCAACTTAGCAAGTTCGTCCATTTTGGTCTTTCTTCCTTTCGACTAGCTTCAAAGTTGATCGAAGCCAAATGTCAAGCATAGATTGATGTAATATGACACAATAAACCATGTGGAGAAGTTTGAGACCAACGAAGAGAGATTTGGTCCAAGAATCATCCAAGTTGACCAAGTTCGTCCATTTTGGTCTTTCTTCGTTTCGACTAGCTTCAAAGTTGATCGAAGCCAAATGTCAAGCATAGATTGATGTAATATGACACAATAAACCATGTGGAGAAGTTTGAGACCAACGAAGAGAGATTTGGTCCAAGAATCATCCAAGTTGACCAAGTTCGTCCATTTTGGTCTTTCTTCGTTTCGACTAGCTTCAAAGTTGATCGAAGCCAAATGTCAAGCATAGATTGATGTAATATGACACAATAAACCATGTGGAGAAGTTTTGGACCAACGAAGAGAGATTTGGTCCAAGAATCATCCAACTTACCAAGTTCGTCCATTTTGGTCTTTCTTCGTTTCGACTAGCTTCAAAGTTGATCGAAGCCAAATGTCAAGCATAGATTGATGTAATATGACACAATAAACCATGTGGAGAAGTTTGAGACCAACGAAGAGAGATTTGGTCCAAGAATCATCCAAGTTGACCAAGTTCGTCCATTTTGGTCTTTCTTCCTTTCGACTAGCTTCAAAGTTGATCGAAGCCAAATGTCAAGCATAGATTGATGTAATATGACACAATAAACCATGTGGAGAAGTTTGAGACCAACGAAGAGAGATTTGGTCCAAGAATCATCCAACTTACCAAGTTCGTCCATTTTGGTCTTTCTTCGTTTCGACTAGCTTCAAAGTTGATCGAAGCCAAATGTCAAGCATAGATTGATGTAATATGACACAATAAACCATGTGGAGAAGTTTGGGACCAACGAAGAGAGATTTGGTCCAAGAATCATCCAAGTTGACCAAGTTCGTCCATTTTGGTCTTTCTTCGTTTCGACTAGCTTCAAAGTTGATCGAAGCCAAATGTCAAGCATAGATTGATGTAATATGACACAATAAACCATGTGGAGAAGTTTGGGACCAACGAAGAGAGATTTGGTCCAAGAATCATCCAACTTGACCAAGTTCGTCCATTTTGGTCTTTCTTCGTTTCGACTAGCTTCAAAGTTGATCGAAGCCAAATGTCAAGCATAGATTGATGTAATATGACACAATAAACCATGTGGAGAAGTTTGAGACCAACGAAGAGAGATTTGGTCCAAGAATCATCCAACTTAGCCAAGTTCGTCCATTTTGGTCTTTCTTCGTTTCGACTAGCTTCAAAGTTGATCGAAGCCAAATGTCAAGCATAGATTGATGTAATATGACACAATAAACCATGTGGAGAAGTTTGAGACCAACGAAGAGAGATTTGGTCCAAGAATCATCCAACTTACCAAGTTCGTCCATTTTGGTCTTTCTTCGTTTCGACTAGCTCAAAGTTGATCGAAGCCAAATGTCAAGCATAGATTGATGTAATATGACACAATAAACCATGTGGAGAAGTTTGAGACCAACGAAGAGAGATTTGGTCCAAGAATCATCCAAGTTGACCAAGTTCGTCCATTTTGGTCTTTCTTCGTTTCGACTAGCTTCAAAGTTGATCGAAGCCAAATCAAGCATAGATTGATGTAATATGACACAATAAACCATGTGGAGAAGTTTGGGACCAACGAAGAGAGATTTGGTCCAAGAATCATCCAACTTAGCCAAGTTCGTCCATTTTGGTCTTTCTTCGTTTCGACTAGCTTCAAAGTTGATCGAAGCCAAATGTCAAGCATAGATTGATGTAATATGACACAATAAACCATGTGGAGAAGTTTGAGACCAACGAAGAGAGATTTGGTCCAAGAATCATCCAAGTTGACCAAGTTCGTCCATTTTGGTCTTTCTTCGTTTCGACTAGCTTCAAAGTTGATCGAAGCCAAATGTCAAGCATAGATTGATGTAATATGACACAATAAACCATGTGGAGAAGTTTGGGACCAACGAAGAGAGATTTGGTCCAAGAATCATCCAAGTTGACCAAGTTCGTCCATTTTGGTCTTTCTTCGTTTCGACTAGCTTCAAAGTTGATCGAAGCCAAATGTCAAGCATAGATTGATGTAATATGACACAATAAACCATGTGGAGAAGTTTGAGACCAACGAAGAGAGATTTGGTCCAAGAATCATCCAACTTAGCCAAGTTCGTCCATTTTGGTCTTTCTTCCTTTCGACTAGCTTCAAAGTTGATCGAAGCCAAATGTCAAGCATAGATTGATGTAATATGACACAATAAACCATGTGGAGAAGTTTGAGACCAACGAAGAGAGATTTGGTCCAAGAATCATCCAAGTTGACCAAGTTCGTCCATTTTGGTCTTTCTTCGTTTCGACTAGCTTCAAAGTTGATCGAAGCCAAATGTCAAGCATAGATTGATGTAATATGACACAATAAACCATGTGGAGAAGTTTGAGACCAACGAAGAGAGATTTGGTCCAAGAATCATCCAAGTTGACCAAGTTCGTCCATTTTGGTCTTTCTTCGTTTCGACTAGCTTCAAAGTTGATCGAAGCCAAATGTCAAGCATAGATTGATGTAATATGACACAATAAACCATGTGGAGAAGTTTGGGACCAACGAAGAGAGATTTGGTCCAAGAATCATCCAACTTACCAAGTTCGTCCATTTTGGTCTTTCTTCGTTTCGACTAGCTTCAAAGTTGATCGAAGCCAAATCCAAGCATAGATTGATGTAATATGACACAATAAACCATGTGGAGAAGTTTGAGACCAACGAAGAGAGATTTGGTTCAAGAATCATCCAACTTAACCAAGTTCGTCCATTTTTGTCTTTCTTCGTTTCGACTAGCTTCAAAGTTGATCGAAGCCAAATGTCAAGCATAGATTGATGTAATATGACACAATAAACCATGTGGAGAAGTTTGAGACCAACGAAGAGAGATTTGGTCCAAGAATCATCCAAGTTGACCAAGTTCGTCCATTTTGGTCTTTCTTCGTTTCGACTAGCTTCAAAGTTGATCGAAGCCAAATCTCAAGCATAGATTGATGTAATATGACACAATAAACCATGTGGAGAAGTTTGAGACCAACGAAGAGAGATTTGGTCCAAGAATCATCCAAGTTGACCAAGTTCGTCCATTTTGGTCTTTCTTCGTTTCGACTAGCTTCAAAGTTGATCGAAGCCAAATGTCAAGCATAGATTGATGTAATATGACACAATAAACCATGTGGAGAAGTTTGGGACCAACGAAGAGAGATTTGGTCCAAGAATCATCCAACTTAGCAAGTTCGTCCATTTTGGTCTTTCTTCGTTTCGACTAGCTTCAAAGTTGATCGAAGCCAAATGTCAAGCATAGATTGATGTAATATGACACAATAAACCATGTGGAGAAGTTTGAGACCAACGAAGAGAGATTTGGTCCAAGAATCATCCAAGTTGACCAAGTTCGTCCATTTTGGTCTTTCTTCCTTTCGACTAGCTTCAAAGTTGATCGAAGCCAAATGTCAAGCATAGATTGATGTAATATGACACAATAAACCATGTGGAGAAGTTTGAGACCAACGAAGAGAGATTTGGTCCAAGAATCATCCAACTTAGCCAAGTTCGTCCATTTTGGTCTTTCTTCGTTTCGACTAGCTTCAAAGTTGATCGAAGCCAAATGTCAAGCATAGATTGATGTAATATGACACAATAAACCATGTGGAGAAGTTTGGGACCAACGAAGAGAGATTTGGTCCAAGAATCATCCAAGTTGACCAAGTTCGTCCATTTTGGTCTTTCTTCGTTTCGACTAGCTTCAAAGTTGATCGAAGCCAAATGTCAAGCATAGATTGATGTAATATGACACAATAAACCATGTGGAGAAGTTTGGACCAACGAAGAGAGATTTGGTCCAAGAATCATCCAACTTGACCAAGTTCGTCCATTTTTGTCTTTCTTCGTTTCGACTAGCTTCAAAGTTGATCGAAGCCAAATGTCAAGCATAGATTGATGTAATATGACACAATAAACCATGTGGAGAAGTTTGAGACCAACGAAGAGAGATTTGGTCCAAGAATCATCCAACTTACCAAGTTCGTCCATTTTGGTCTTTCTTCGTTTCGACTAGCTTCAAAGTTGATCGAAGCCAAATGTCAAGCATAGATTGATGTAATATGACACAATAAACCATGTGGAGAAGTTTGGGACCAACGAAGAGAGATTTGGTCCAAGAATCATCCAACTTGACCAAGTTCGTCCATTTTGTCTTTTTCGTTTCGACTAGCTTCAAAGTTGATCGAAGCCAAATGTCAAGCATAGATTGATGTAATATGACACAATAAACCATGTGGAGAAGTTTGGGACCAACGAAGAGAGATTTGGTCCAAGAATCATCCAAGTTGACCAAGTTCGTCCATTTTGGTCTTTCTTCGTTTCGACTAGCTTCAAAGTTGATCGAAGCCAAATGTCAAGCATAGATTGATGTAATATGACACAATAAACCATGTGGAGAAGTTTGAGACCAACAAAGAGAGATTTGGTCCAAGAATCATCCAAGTTGACCAAGTTCGTCCATTTTGGTCTTTCTTCGTTTCGACTAGCTTCAAAGTTGATCGAAGCCAAATTCAAGCATAGATTGATGTAATATGACACAATAAACCATGTGGAGAAGTTTTGGACCAACGAAGAGAGATTTGGTCCAAGAATCATCCAACTTGACCAAGTTCGTCCATTTTGGTCTTTCTTTGTTTCGACTAGCTTCAAAGTTGATCGAAGCCAAATGTCAAGCATAGATTGATGTAATATGACACAATAAACCATGTGGAGAAGTTTGGGACCAACGAAGAGAGATTTGGTCCAAGAATCATCCAAGTTGACCAAGTTCGTCCATTTTGGTCTTTCTTCGTTTCGACTAGCTTCAAAGTTGATCGAAGCCAAATGTCAAGCATAGATTGATGTAATATGACACAATAAACCATGTGGAGAAGTTTGAGACCAACGAAGAGAGATTTGGTCCAAGAATCATCCAAGTTGACCAAGTTCGTCCATTTTGGTCTTTCTTCGTTTCGACTAGCTTCAAAGTTGATCGAAGCCAAATGTCAAGCATAGATTGATGTAATATGACACAATAAACCATGTGGAGAAGTTTGAGACCAACGAAGAGAGATTTGGTCCAAGAATCATCCAAGTTGACCAAGTTCGTCCATTTTGGTCTTTCTTCGTTTCGACTAGCTTCAAAGTTGATCGAAGCCAAATGTCAAGCATAGATTGATGTAATATGACACAATAAACCATGTGGAGAAGTTTGAGACCAACGAAGAGAGATTTGGTCCAAGAATCATCCAAGTTGACCAAGTTCGTCCATTTTGGTCTTTCTTCGTTTCGACTAGCTTCAAAGTTGATCGAAGCCAAATGTCAAGCATAGATTGATGTAATATGACACAATAAACCATGTGGAGAAGTTTGGACCAACGAAGAGAGATTTGGTCCAAGAATCATCCAACTTGACCAAGTTCGTCCATTTTGGTCTTTCTTCGTTTCGACTAGCTTCAAAGTTGATCGAAGCCAAATGTCAAGCATAGATTGATGTAATATGACACAATAAACCATGTGGAGAAGTTTGGACCAACGAAGAGAGATTTGGTCCAAGAATCATCCAAGTTGACCAAGTTCGTCCATTTTGGTCTTTCTTCGTTTCGACTAGCTTCAAAGTTGATCGAAGCCAAATGTCAAGCATAGATTGATGTAATATGACACAATAAACCATGTGGAGAAGTTTGAGACCAACGAAGAGAGATTTGGTCCAAGAATCATCCAAGTTGACCAAGTTCGTCCATTTGGTCTTTCTTCGTTTCGACTAGCTTCAAAGTTGATCGAAGCCAAATCTCAAGCATAGATTGATGTAATATGACACAATAAACCATGTGGAGAAGTTTGGGACCAACGAAGAGAGATTTGGTCCAAGAATCATCCAACTTGACCAAGTTCGTCCATTTTGGTCTTTCTTCGTTTCGACTAGCTTCAAAGTTGATCGAAGCCAAATGTCAAGCATAGATTGATGTAATATGACACAATAAACCATGTGGAGAAGTTTGGGACCAACGAAGAGAGATTTGGTCCAAGAATCATCCAAGTTGACCAAGTTCGTCCATTTTGGTCTTTCTTCGTTTCGACTAGCTTCAAAGTTGATCGAAGCCAAATGTCAAGCATAGATTGATGTAATATGACACAATAAACCATGTGGAGAAGTTTGAGACCAACAAAGAGAGATTTGGTCCAAGAATCATCCAAGTTGACCAAGTTCGTCCATTTTGGTCTTTCTTCGTTTCGACTAGCTTCAAAGTTGATCGAAGCCAAATGTCAAGCATAGATTGATGTAATATGACACAATAAACCATGTGGAGAAGTTTGAGACCAACGAAGAGAGATTTGGTCCAAGAATCATCCAAGTTGACCAAGTTCGTCCATTTTGGTCTTTCTTCGTTTCGACTAGCTTCAAAGTTGATCGAAGCCAAATGTCAAGCATAGATTGATGTAATATGACACAATAAACCATGTGGAGAAGTTTGAGACCAACGAAGAGAGATTTGGTCCAAGAATCATCCAAGTTGACCAAGTTCGTCCATTTTGGTCTTTCTTCGTTTCGACTAGCTTCAAAGTTGATCGAAGCCAAATGTCAAGCATAGATTGATGTAATATGACACAATAAACCATGTGGAGAAGTTTTGGACCAACGAAGAGAGATTTGGTCCAAGAATCATCCAACTTGACCAAGTTCGTCCATTTTGGTCTTTCTTTGTTTCGACTAGCTTCAAAGTTGATCGAAGCCAAATGTCAAGCATAGATTGATGTAATATGACACAATAAACCATGTGGAGAAGTTTGGGACCAACGAAGAGAGATTTGGTCCAAGAATCATCCAAGTTGACCAAGTTCGTCCATTTTGGTCTTTCTTCGTTTCGACTAGCTTCAAAGTTGATCGAAGCCAAATGTCAAGCATAGATTGATGTAATATGACACAATAAACCATGTGGAGAAGTTTGAGACCAACGAAGAGAGATTTGGTCCAAGAATCATCCAAGTTGACCAAGTTCGTCCATTTTGGTCTTTCTTCGTTTCGACTAGCTTCAAAGTTGATCGAAGCCAAATGTCAAGCATAGATTGATGTAATATGACACAATAAACCATGTGGAGAAGTTTGGGACCAACGAAGAGAGATTTGGTCCAAGAATCATCCAACTTGACCAAGTTCGTCCATTTTGGTCTTTCTTCGTTTCGACTAGCTTCAAAGTTGATCGAAGCCAAATGTCAAGCATAGATTGATGTAATATGACACAATAAACCATGTGGAGAAGTTTGAGACCAACGAAGAGAGATTTGGTCCAAGAATCATCCAACTTAGCCAAGTTCGTCCATTTTGGTCTTTCTTCTTTCGACTAGCTTCAAAGTTGATCGAAGCCAAATGTCAAGCATAGATTGATGTAATATGACACAATAAACCATGTGGAGAAGTTTGAGACCAACGAAGAGAGATTTGGTCCAAGAATCATCCAACTTGACCAAGTTCGTCCATTTTGGTCTTTCTTCGTTTCGACTAGCTTCAAAGTTGATCGAAGCCAAATGTCAAGCATAGATTGATGTAATATGACACAATAAACCATGTGGAGAAGTTTGAGACCAACGAAGAGAGATTTGGTCCAAGAATCATCCAAGTTGACCAAGTTCGTCCATTTGGTCTTTCTTCCTTTCGACTAGCTTCAAAGTTGATCGAAGCCAAATGTCAAGCATAGATTGATGTAATATGACACAATAAACCATGTGGAGAAGTTTGAGACCAACGAAGAGAGATTTGGTCCAAGAATCATCCAACTTGACCAAGTTCGTCCATTTTGGTCTTTCTTCGTTTCGACTAGCTTCAAAGTTGATCGAAGCCAAATGTCAAGCATAGATTGATGTAATATGACACAATAAACCATGTGGAGAAGTTTGAGACCAACAAAGAGAGATTTGGTCCAAGAATCATCCAAGTTGACCAAGTTCGTCCATTTTGGTCTTTCTTCGTTTCGACTAGCTTCAAAGTTGATCGAAGCCAAATGTCAAGCATAGATTGATGTAATATGACACAATAAACCATGTGGAGAAGTTTTGGACCAACGAAGAGAGATTTGGTCCAAGAATCATCCAACTTGACCAAGTTCGTCCATTTTGGTCTTTCTTTGTTTCGACTAGCTTCAAAGTTGATCGAAGCCAAATGTCAAGCATAGATTGATGTAATATGACACAATAAACCATGTGGAGAAGTTTGGGACCAACGAAGAGAGATTTGGTCCAAGAATCATCCAAGTTGACCAAGTTCGTCCATTTGGTCTTTCTTCGTTTCGACTAGCTTCAAAGTTGATCGAAGCCAAATGTCAAGCATAGATTGATGTAATATGACACAATAAACCATGTGGAGAAGTTTGGGACCAACGAAGAGAGATTTGGTCCAAGAATCATCCAACTTGACCAAGTTCGTCCATTTTTGTCTTTTTCGTTTCGACTAGCTTCAAAGTTGATCGAAGCCAAATCTCAAGCATAGATTGATGTAATATGACACAATAAACCATGTGGAGAAGTTTGAGACCAACGAAGAGAGATTTGGTCCAAGAATCATCCAACTTACCAAGTTCGTCCATTTTGGTCTTTCTTCCTTTCGACTAGCTTCAAAGTTGATTAAGCCAAATGTCAAGCATAGATTGATGTAATATGACACAATAAACCATGTGGAGAAGTTTGAGACCAACGAAGAGAGATTTGGTCCAAGAATCATCCAAGTTGACCAAGTTCGTCCATTTGGGTCTTTCTTCGTTTCGACTAGCTTCAAAGTTGATCGAAGCCAAATCTCAAGCATAGATTGATGTAATATGACACAAAAACCATGTGGAGAAGTTTGGGACCAACGAAGAGAGATTTGGTCCAAGAATCATCCAAGTTGACCAAGTTCGTCCATTTTGGTCTTTCTTCGTTTCGACTAGCTTCAAAGTTGATCGAAGCCAAATGTCAAGCATAGATTGATGTAATATGACACAATAAACCATGTGGAGAAGTTTGAGACCAAAAGAGAGATTTGGTCCAAGAATCATCCAAGTTAACCAAGTTCGTCCATTTTGGTCTTTCTTCGTTTCGACTAGCTTCAAAGTTGATCGAAGCCAAATGTCAAGCATAGATTGATGTAATATGACACAATAAACCATGTGGAGAAGTTTGGGACCAACAAAGAGAGATTTGGTCCAAGAATCATCCAACTTGACCAAGTTCGTCCATTTTGGTCTTTCTTCGTTTCGACTAGCTTCAAAGTTGATCGAAGCCAAATGTCAAGTATAGATTGATGTAATATGACACAAAACCATGTGGAGAAGTTTGAGACCAACGAAGAGAGATTTGGTCCAAGAATCATCCAAGTTGACCAAGTTCGTCCATTTGGGTCTTTCTTCGTTTCGACTAGCTTCAAAGTTGATCGAAGCCAAATGTCAAGCATAGATTGATGTAATATGACACAATAAACCATGTGGAGAAGTTTGGGACCAACGAAGAGAGATTTGGTCCAAGAATCATCCAACTTGACCAAGTTCGTCCATTTTGTCTTTTTCGTTTCGACTAGCTTCAAAGTTGATCGAAGCCAAATGTCAAGCATAGATTGATGTAATATGACACAATAAACCATGTGGAGAAGTTTGAGACCAACGAAGAGAGATTTGGTCCAAGAATCATCCAACTTAGCCAAGTTCGTCCATTTTGGTCTTTCTTCCTTTCGACTAGCTTCAATGTTGATTAAGCCAAATGACAAGCATAGATTGATGTAATATGACACAATAAAACAATGTGGAGAAGTTTGAGACCAACGAAGAGAGATTTGGTCCAAGAATCATCCAAGTTGACCAAGTTCGTCCATTTGGTCTTTCTTCGTTTCGACTAGCTTCAAAGTTGATCGAAGCCAAATGTCAAGCATAGATTGATGTAATATGACACAATAAACCATGTGGAGAAGTTTGGGACCAACGAAGAGAGATTTGGTCCAAGAATCATCCAAGTTGACCAAGTTCGTCCATTTTGGTCTTTCTTCGTTTCGACTAGCTTCAAAGTTGATCGAAGCCAAATGTCAAGCATAGATTGATGTAATATGACACAATAAACCATGTGGAGAAGTTTGAGACCAACAAAGAGAGATTTGGTCCAAGAATCATCCAAGTTAACCAAGTTCGTCCATTTTGGTCTTTCTTCGTTTCGACTAGCTTCAAAGTTGATCGAAGCCAAATGTCAAGCATAGATTGATGTAATATGACACAATAAACCATGTGGAGAAGTTTGAGACCAACAAAGAGAGATTTGGTCCAAGAATCATCCAAGTTGACCAAGTTCGTCCATTTTGGTCTTTCTTCGTTTCGACTAGCTTCAAAGTTGATCGAAGCCAAATGTCAAGCATAGATTGATGTAATATGACACAATAAACCATGTGGAGAAGTTTGGGACCAACGAAGAGAGATTTGGTCCAAGAATCATCCAAGTTGACCAAGTTCGTCCATTTGGGTCTTTCTTCGTTTCGACTAGCTTCAAAGTTGATCGAAGCCAAATGTCAAGCATAGATTGATGTAATATGACACAATAAACCATGTGGAGAAGTTTGGACCAACGAAGAGAGATTTGGTCCAAGAATCATCCAACTTGACCAAGTTCGTCCATTTTGGTCTTTTTCGTTTCGACTAGCTTCAAAGTTGATCGAAGCCAAATGTCAAGCATAGATTGATGTAATATGACACAATAAACCATGTGGAGAAGTTTGAGACCAACGAAGAGAGATTTGGTCCAAGAATCATCCAACTTAGCCAAGTTCGTCCATTTTGGTCTTTCTTCCTTTCGACTAGCTTCAAAGTTGACGAAACCAAATGTCAAGCATAGATTGATGTAATATGACACAATAAACCATGTGGAGAAGTTTGAGACCAACAAAGAGAGATTTGGTCAAAGAATCATCCAAGTTGACCAAGTTCGTCCATTTGGGTCTTTCTTCGTTTCGACTAGCTTCAAGTTGATCGAAGCCAAATGTCAAGCATAGATTGATGTAATATGACACAATAAACCATGTGGAGAAGTTTGGGACCAACGAAGAGAGATTTGGTCCAAGAATCATCCAAGTTGACCAAGTTCGTCCATTTTGGTCTTTCTTCCTTTCGACTAGCTTCAAAGTTGATTAAAGCCAAATGTCAAGCATAGATTGATGTAATATGACACAATAAACCATGTGGAGAAGTTTGGGACCAACGAAGAGAGATTTGGTCCAAGAATCATCCAAGTTGACCAAGTTCGTCCATTTTGGTCTTTCTTCGTTTCGACTAGCTTCAAAGTTGATCGAAGCCAAATGTCAAGCATAGATTGATGTAATATGACACAACAAACCATGTGGAGAAGTTGGGACCAACAAAGAGAGATTTGGTCCAAGAATCATCCAAGTTGACCAAGTTCGTCCATTTTGGTCTTTCTTCGTTTCGACTAGCTTCAAAGTTGATCGAAGCCAAATGTCAAGCATAGATTGATGTAATATGACACAATAAACATGTGGAGAAGTTTGAGACCAACGAAGAGAGATTTGGTCCAAGAATCATCCAACTTAGCCAAGTTTGTCCATTTTGGTCTTTCTTCCTTTCGACTAGCTTCAAAGTTGATTAAAGCCAAATGTCAAGCATAGATTGATGTAATATGACACAATAAACCATGTGGAGAAGTTTGGGACCAACGAAGAGAGATTTGGTCAAGAATCATCCAAGTTGACCAAGTTCGTCCATTTTGGTCTTTCTTCGTTTCGACTAGCTTCAAAGTTGATCGAAGCCAAATGTCAAGCATAGATTGATGTAATATGACACAATAAACCATGTGGAGAAGTTTGAGACCAACAAAGAGAGATTTGGTCCAAGAATCATCCAAGTTGACCAAGTTCGTCCATTTTGGTCTTTCTTCGTTTCGACTAGCTTCAAAGTTGATCGAAGCCAAATGTCAAGCATAGATTGATGTAATATGACACAATAAACCATGTGGAGAAGTTTGGGACCAACGAAGAGAGATTTGGTCCAAGAATCATCCAACTTGACCAAGTTCGTCCATTTTGGTCTTTCTTCGTTTCGACTAGCTTCAAAGTTGATCGAAGCCAAATGTCAAGCATAGATTGATGTTATATATGACACAATAAACCATGTGGAGAAGTTTGAGACCAACGAAGAGAGATTTGGTCAAGAATCATCCAAGTTGACCAAGTTCGTCCATTTTGGTCTTTCTTCGTTTCGACTAGCTTCAAAGTTGATTGAAGCCAAATGTCAAGCATAGATTGATGTAATATGACACAATAAACCATGTGGAGAAGTTTGAGACAACAAGAGAGATTTGGTCCAAGAATCATCCAAGTTGACCAAGTTCGTCCATTTTGGTCTTTCTTCGTTTCGACTAGCTTCAAAGTTGATCGAAGCCAAATGTCAAGCATAGATTGATGTAATATGACACAATAAACCATGTGGAGAAGTTTGGGACCAACGAAGAGAGATTTGGTCAAGAATCATCCAAGTTGACCAAGTTCGTCCATTTGGGTCTTTCTTCGTTTCGACTAGCTTCAAAGTTGATCGAAGCCAAATGTCAAGCATAGATTGATGTAATATGACACAATAAACCATGTGGAGAAGTTTGAGACCAACAAAGAGAGATTTGGTCCAAGAATCATCCAAGTTGACCAAGTTCGTCCATTTTGGTCTTTCTTCGTTTCGACTAGCTTCAAAGTTGATCGAAGCCAAATGTCAAGCATAGATTGATGTAATATGACACAATAAACCATGTGGAGAAGTTTGGGACCAACAAAGAGAGATTTGGTCCAAGAATCATCCAAGTTGACCAAGTTCGTCCATTTTGGTCTTTCTTCGTTTTGACTAGCTTCAAATTGATCGAAGCCAAATGTCAAGCATAGATTGATGTAATATGACACAATAAACCATGTGGAGAAGTTTGGGACCAACGAAGAGAGATTTGGTCCAAGAATCATCCAACTTGACCAAGTTCGTCCATTTTGTCTTTCTTCGTTTTGACTAGCTTCAAAGTTGATCGAGGCCAAATGTCAAGCATAGATTGATGTAATATGACACAATAAACCATGTGGAGAAGTTTGAGACCAACGAAAGAGAGATTTTGGTCCAAGAATCATCCAACTTAGCCAAGTTTGTCCATTTTGGTCTTTCTTCCTTTCGACTAGCTTCAAGTTGATTAAAGCCAAATGACAAGCATAGATTGATGTAATATGACACAATAAACCATGTGGAGAAGTTTGGGACCAACGAAGAGAGATTTGGTCAAGAATCAACCAACTTGACCTAGTTCGTCCATTTTGGTCTTTCGTCGTTTCGACTAGCTTCAAAGTTGATCGAAGACAAATGTCAAGCATAGATTGATGTAATATGACACAACAAACCATGTGGAGAAGTTTGGACCAACAAAGAGAGATTTGGTCCAAGAATCATCCAAGTTGACCAAGTTCGTCCATTTTGGTCTTTCTTCCTTTCGACTAGCTTCAAATGTTGATTAAAGCCAAATGTCAAGTATAGATTGATGTAATATGACACAATAAACCATGTGGAGAAGTTTGGGACCAACGATGAGAGATTTGGTCAAAGAATCATCCAACTTGACCAAGTTCGTCCATTTTGGTCTTTCGTCATTTCGACTAGCTTCAAAGTTGATCGAAGACAAATGTCAAGCATAGATTGATGTAATATGACACAACAAACCATGTGGAGAAGTTTGGGACCAACAAAGAGAGATTTGGTCCAAGAATCATCCCAAGTTGACCAAGTTCGTCCATTTTGGTCTTTCTTTGTTTCGACTAGCTTCAATGTTGATTAAAGCCAAATGTCAAGCATAGATTGATGTAATATGACACAATAAACCATGTGGAGAAGTTTGGGACCAACAAAGAGAGATTTGGTCCAAGAATCATCCAAGTTAACCAAGTTCGTCCATTTTGGTCTTTCTTCGTTTCGACTAGCTTCAAAGTTGACGAAGCCAAATGTCAAGCATAGATTGATGTAATATGACACAATAAACCATGTGGAGAAGTTTGAGACCAACGAAGAGAGATTTGGTCAAAGAATCATCCAAGTTGACCAAGTTCGTCCATTTTGGTCTTTCTTCGTTTCGACTAGCTTCAAAGTTGATCGAAGCCAAATGTCAAGCATAGATTAATGATGTATATGACACAATAAACCATGTGGAGAAGTTTGAGACAAACGAAGAGAGATTTGATCCAAGAATCATCCAACTTAGCCAAGTTTGTCCATTTTGGTCTTTCTTCCTTTCGACTAGCTTCAAAGTTGATCGAAGCCAAATGTCAAGCATAGATTAATGTAATATGACAATAAATACATGTGGAGAAGTTTGGACCAACGAAGAGAGATTTGGTCCAAGAATCATCCAAGTTGACCAAGTTCGTCCATTTTTGTCTTTTTTCGTTTCGACTAACTTCAAAGTTGATCTAAGCCAAATGTCAAATATAGATTGATGTAATATGACACAACAAACCATATGGATCAGTTTGGGACGAACGAAGAGAGATTTGGTCCAAGAATCATCCAAGTTGACCAAGTTCTTCCATTTTGGTCTTTCTTCGTTTCGACTAGCTTCAAAGTTGATCGAAGCCAAATGTTAAGTATAGATTGATGTAATATGACAGAATAAACCATGTGGAGAAGTTTGGGACCTACAAAGAGAGATTTGGTCCAAGAATCATCCAAGTTGACCAAGTTCATCCATTTTGGTCATTCTTCCTTTCGACTAGCTTCAAAGTTGATCGAAGCCAAATGTCAAGCATAGATCGATGTAATATGACACAATAAATCATGTGGAGAAGTTTGAGACAAACGAAGAGAGATTTGGTCCAAGAATTATCCAAGTTGACCAAGTTTGTCCATTTTGGTCTTTCTTCGTTTCGACTAGCTTCAAAGTTGATCGAAGCCAAATGTCAAGCATAGATTGATGTAATATGACACAATAAACCATGTGGAGAAGTTTGAGACCAAGGAAGAGAGATGAGGTCCAAGAATCATCCAACTTAGCCATGTTTGTCCATTTTGGTCTTTCTTCCTTTCGACTAGCTTCAAAGTTGATCGAAGCCAAATGTCAAGCATAGATTGATGTAATATGACACAATAAACCATGTGGAGAAGTTTGAGAGCAACGAAGAGAGATTAGGTCCAAGAATCATCCAACTTAGCCAAGTTTGTCCATTTTGGTCTTTCATCGTTTCGACTAGCTTCAAAGTTGATCGAAGCCAAATGTCAAGCATATATTGATGTAATATGACAGAACAAACCATGTGGAGAAGTTGGGGACCAACAAAGACAGATTTTGTCCAAGAATCATTCAAGTTGACCAAGTTTGTCCATTTTGGAGTTTCTTCGTTTCGACTAGCTTCAAAGTTGATCGAAACAAATGTCAAGCATAGATTGATGTAATATGACAAAACAATACATGTGGAGAAGTTTGGCACCAATGAAGAGAGATTTGGTCCAAGAATCATCCAAGTTGACCAAGTTCGTCCATTTTGATCTTTCTTTGTTTCGACTAGTTTCAAAGTTGATCGAAGCCAAATGTCAAGTATAGATGGATGTAATATGACACAATAAACCATGTGGATAAGTTTGGGACCAACAATGAGAGATTTAGTCCAAGAATCATCCAAGTTGACCAAGTTCATCCATTTAGGTCTCTCTTCATTTCGACTAGCTTCAAAGTTAATCGAAGCCAAATGTCAAGTATAGATTGATGTAATATGACAGAACAAACCATGTGGAGAAGTTTGGGACCAACGAAGAGAGATTTTGTCCAAGAATCATTCAAGTTGACCAAGTTTGTCCATTTTGGACTTTCTTCGTTTCGACTAGCTTCAAAGTTGATCGAAGCCAAATGTCAAGCATAGATTAATGTAATATCATAAAACAATACATGTGGAGAAGTTTGGACCAACGAAGAGAGATTTGGTCCAAGAATTATCAAGTTGACCAAGTTCGTCCATTTTGGTCTTTCTTCGTTTCGACTAGCTTCAAAGTTGACGAAGCCAAATGTCAAGTATAGATTGATGTAATATGACACAATAAACCATGTGGAGAAGTTTGGGACCAACAATGAGAGATTTGGTCCAAGAATCATCCAAGTTGACCAAGTTCATTCATTTAGGTGTTTCTTCATTTCGACTACCTTCAAAGTTAATCGAACCAAATGTCAAGTATAGATTGATGTAATATGACAGAACAAACCATGTGGAGAAGTTTGGACCGACGAAGAGAGATTTGGTCCAAGAATCATCCAAGTTGACCAAGTTCATCCATTTTGGTCATTCTTCTTTCGACTAGCTTCAAAGTTGATCGAAGCCAAATGTCAAGTATATATTGATGTAATATGACAGAACAAACCATGTGGAGAAGTTTGGGACCAACGAAGAGAGATTTGGTCCGAGAATCATCCAAGTTGACCAAGTTCGTCCATTTAGGTCTTTCATCGTTTCGACTAGCTTCAAAGTTGATCGAAGCCAAATGTCAAGTATATATTGATGTAGTATGACAGAACAAACCATGTGGAGAAGTTTGGGACCAACGAAGAAAGATTTGGTCCAAGAATCATCCAAGTTAACTAAGTTTGTCCATTTTGGTCTTTCTTCGTTTCGACTAGCTTCAAAGTTGAACGAAGCCAAATCTCAAGCATAGATTGATGTAATATGACACAATAAACCATGTGGAGAAGTTTGAGACCAACGAAGAGAGATTTGGTCCAAGAATCATCCAACTTAGCCAAGTTTGTCCATTTTGGTCTTCTTCCTTTCGACTAGCTTCAATGTTGAATAAGCCAAATGACAAGTTAGATTGATGTAATATGACACAATAAACCATGTGGATCAGTTTGGGACCAACGAAGAGAGATTTGGTCCAAGAATTATCCAAGTTGACCAAGTTTGTCCATTTTGGTCTTTCTTCATTTCGACTAGCTTCAAAGTTGATCGAAGCCAAATGTCAAGCATAGATTAATGTAATATGACACAACAAACCATGTGGAGAAGTTTGGGACCAACGAAGAGAGATGTGGTCCAAGAATCATCAAAGTTGACCAAGTTCATCCATTTTTCTCATTCTTCCTTTTGACTAGCTTTAAAGTTGATCGAAGCCAAATCTCAAGCATAGATTGATGCAATATGACACAATAAACCATGTGGAGAAGTTTGAGACCAACGAAGAGAGATTTGGTCCAAGAATCATCCATGTTGACCAAGTTCGTCCATTTGGGTCATTCTTCCTTTCGACTAGCTTCAAAGTTGAACGAAGCCAAATGACAAGTATAGATTGATGTAATATGACACAATAAACCATGTGGATCCGTTTGGGACGAACGGAAGAGAGATTTGGTCCAAGAATCATCCAAGTTGACCAAGTTCGTCCATTTTGTCTTTTTCCATTTCGACTAGCTTCAAAGTTGATCGAAGCCAAATGTCAAGCATAGATTAATGTAATATGACACAACAAAACCATGTGGAGAACTTTGGGACCAACGAAGAGAGATTTGGTCCAAGAATTATCTAAGTTGACCAAGTTCGTCCATTTTGGTCTTTCTTCCTTTCGACTAGCTTCAAAGTTGATCGAAGCCAAATCTCAAGTATAGATTGATGTAATATGACACAACAACCATGTGGAGAAGTTTGGGACCAACGAAGAGAGATTTGGTCCAAGAATCATCCAACTTAGCTAAGTTTGTCCATTTTGGTCTTTCTTCCTTTCGGCTAGCTTCAATGTTAATGAAACCAAATGACAAGTATATATTGATGTAATATGACACAATAACCATGTGGATAAGTTTGGGACCATTGAAAAGAGATTTGGTCGAAGAATCATCTAACTTCACCAACTTCGTCCATTTTGGTCTTCCTTCGTTTCGACTAGCTTCAAAGTTAATCGAAGCCAAATGTCAACCATAGATTGATGTAATATGACACAATAAACCTTGTGGAGAAGTTTTGAGACCAAAGAAGAGAGATTTGGTCCAAGAATCCTCCAACTTGACCAAGTTCGTCCATTTTGGTCTTCCTTCGTTTCGACTAGCTTCAAAGTTGATCGAAGCCAAATCTTAAGCATAGATTGATGTAATATGACACAACAGACCATGTGGAGAAGTTTGGGACCAATGAAGAGTGATTTGATCCAAGAATCATCCAACTTCACCAAGTTCGTCCATTTTGTTCTTTCTTCGTTTCGACTAGCTTCAAAGTTGATTAAAGCCAAACGACAAGTATAGATTGATGTAATATGACACAATAAACCTTGTGGATCAGTTTGGGACCAAGGAAGAGAGATTTGGTCCAAGAATCATCTAACTTGACCAAGTTCGTCCATTTTGGTCGTTCTTCGCTTCGACTAGCTTCAATGTTGATTAAACCCAAATGTCAAGCATAGATTGATGTAATATAACACAATAAACCATGTGGATAAGTTTGGGACCAACGAAGAAAGATTTGGTCCAAGAATCATCCAATTTAACCAAGTTTGTCCATTTTGGTCTTTCCTCCTTTTGACTAACTTCAATTTTGATTAAACCCAAATGACAAGTATAGATTGATGTAATATGACACAATAAACCATGTGGATAAGTTTGGGACCAACGAAGAGAGATTTGGTCAAAGAATCATCTAACTTCTCCAAGTTCGTGCATTTTGGTCTTCATTCGTTTCGACTAGCTTCAAAGTTGATCGAAGCCAAATCTTAAGCATAGATTGATGTAATATGACACAACAAACCATGCGGAGAAGTTTGGGACCAACGAAGAGTGATTTGGTGCAAGAATCATCTAACTTGACCAAGTACGTCCATTTTGGTGTTTCTTCGTTTCGACTAGCTTCAAAGTTAATCGAAGCCAAATGTCAACCATAGATTGATGTAATATGACACAATAAACCATGTGGAGAAGTTTGAGACCAAGAAGAGAGATTTGGTCAAGAATCATCCAACTTAGCCAAGTTCGTCCATTTTGGTCTTTCTTCCTTTCGACTAGCTTCAAAGTTGGTCGAAGCCAAATGTCAAGTATAGATTGATGTAATATGACACAATAAACCATGTGGATAAGTTTGGGACCAACGAAGAGAGATTTGGTCAAAGAATCATCCAACTTCACCAAGTTCGTGCATTTTGGTCTTCCTTCGTTTCGACTAGCTTCAAAGTTGATCAAAGCCAAATGTCAAGCATAGATTGATGTAATATGACACAATAAACCATGTGGAGAAGTTTGAGACCAACGAAGAGAGATTTGGTCCAAGAATCACCCAACTTAGTCAAGTTTGTCCATTTTGGTCTTTCTTCCTTTCGACTAACTTCAATGTTTTTAAAGCCAAATGACAAGTATAGATTGATGTAATATGACACAATAAACCATGTGGAAGTTTGGGACCAACGAAGAGAGATTTGGTCCAAGAATCATCCAACTTCACCAAGTTCGTCCATTTTGGTCTTCCTTCGTTTCGACTAGCTTCAAAGTTGATGAAGCCAAATCTCAAGCATAGATTGATGTAATATGACACAATAAACCATGTGGAGAAGTTTGGGACCAATGAAGAGTGATTTGATCCAAGAATCATCCAACTTGACCAAGTTCGTCCATTTTGGTCTTTTTTCGTTTCGACTAGCTTCAAAGTTGATCGAAGCCAAATGTCAAGTATAGATTGATGTAATATGACATAACAAACCTTGTGGAGAAGTTTGGACCAACGAAGAGAGATTTGGTCAAGAATCATCCAACTTAGCCAAGTTCGTCCATTTTAGTCATTCTTCCTTTGACTACATTCAATTTTGATTAAAGCCAAATGTCAAGTATAGATTGATGTAATATCACACAATAAACCATGTGGATAAGTTTGGAACAACCAAAGAGATATTTGGTCCAAGAATCATCCAACTTCACCAAGTTCGTCCAATTTGGTCTTTTCTTCGTTTCGACTAGCTTCAAAGTTGATCGAAGCCAAATGTCAAGCATAGATTGATGTAATATGACACAATAAACCATGTGGATAAGTTTGGGACCAACGAAGAGAGATTTGGTCCAAGAATCATCCAACTTAACCAAGTTCGTCCATTTTGGTCTTTCTTAGTTTCGACTAGCTTCAATGTTGATTAAAGCCAAACGTCAAGTATAGATTGATGTAATATGACACAATAAACCTTGTGGATCAGTTTGGGACCAACGAAGAGAGATTTGGTCCAAGAATCATCCAACTTGACGAAGTTCGTCCATTTTGGTCGTTCTTCGCTTCGACTAGCTTCAATGTTGATTAAAGCCAAATGACAAGTATAATTGATGTAATATAACAACAAAAACCATGTGGAGAAGTTTGGGATCAACGAAGAGAGATTTGGTCCAAGAATCATCCAACTTAACCAAGTTCGTCCATTTTGGTGTTCTTCGTTTCGACTAGCTTCAAAGTTGATCAAAGCCAAATGTCAAGCATAGATTGATGTAATATGACACAATAAACCATGTGGAGAAGTTTGAGACCAACGAAGAGAGATTTGGTCCAAGAATCATCCAACTTGACCAAATTCGTCCATTTTGGTCTTTCTTCGTTTCGACTAGCTTCAAAGTTAATCGAAGCCAAATGTCAACCATAGATTGATGTAATATGACACAATAAACCATGTGGAGAAGTTTGAGACCAAAGAAGAGAGATTTAGTCAAGAATCATCCAACTTAGCAAGTTCGTCCATTTTGGTCTTTCTTCCTTTCGACTAGCTTCAAAGTTGATCGAAGCCAAATGTCAAGCTTAGATTGATGTAATATGACACAATAAACCATGTGGATAAGTTTGGGACGAACAAAGAGAGATTTGTTCCAAGAATCATCCAACTTCGCAAGTTTGTCCATTTTGGTCTTTCTTCGTTTGCGACTAGCTTCAATGTTGATTAAACCAAATGACAAGTATAGATTGATGTAATATGACACAATAAACCATGTGGATAAGTTTGGGACCAACGAAGAGAGATTTGGTCAAAGAATCATCCAACTTAGTCAAGTTGTCCATTTTGGTCTTTCCTCCTTTCGACTAACTTCAAAGTTGATTGAAGCCAAATGTCAAGTATAGATTGATGTAATATGACACAATAAACCATGTGGATAAGTTTGGGACCAACGAAGAGAGATTTGGTCCAAGAATCATCCAACTTAACCAAGTTCGTCCATTTTGGTGTTTCTTAGTTTCGACTAGCTTCAATGTTGATTAAACCCAAATGACAAGTATAGATTGATGTAATATGACACAATAAACCATGTGGATAAGTTTGGGACCAACGAAGAGAGATTTGTCCAAGAATCATCTAACTTAGTCAAGTTTGTCCATTTTGGTCTTTCTTCCTTTCGATTAACTTCAATGTTGATTAAGCCAAATGACAAGTATAGATTGATGTAATATGACACAATAAACCATGTGGATAAGTTTGGGACCAACGAAGAGAGATTTGGTCTAAGAATCATTCATCTTCACCAAGTTCGTGCATTTTGGTCTTTCTTCGCTTTCGACTTGCTTCAAAGTTGATCGAAGCCAAATGTCAAGCATAGATTGATGTAATATGACACAATAAAACATGTGGAGAAGTTTGGGACCAACGAAGAGAGATTTGGTCCAAGAATCATCCAAGTTGACCAAGTTCGTCCATTTTGGTCTTCCTTCGTTTCGACTAGCTTCATAGTTTATCGAAACCAAATGTCAAGCATAGATTGATGTAATATGACACAATAAACCATGTGGAGAAGTTTGGGACCAACGAAGAGAGATTTGGTCCAAGAATCATCCAAGTTGACCAGGTTCGTCCATTTTAGTCTTCCTCATTTCGACTACCTTCAAAGTTTATCGAAGCCAAATTTCAACCATAGATTGATGTAATATGACACAATAAACCATGTGGAGAAGTTTGAGACAACGAAAAGAGATTTGGTCCAAGAATCATCTAACTTGACCAAGTTCGTCCATTTTGGTCTTTCTTCGTTTCGACTAGCTTCAAAGTTGATGAAGCCAAATTTCAACCTTAGATTGATGTAATATGACACAATAAACCATGTGGAGAAGTTTGAGACCAACGAAAAGAGATTTGGTCCAAGAATCATCCAACTTAGCCAAGTTCGTCCATTTTGGTCTTTCTTCCTTTCGGCTAGCTTCAAAGTTGATCGAAGCCAAATGTCAAGCATAGATTGATGTAATATGACACAATAAACCATGTGGAGAAGTTTGAGAAAAACGAAGAGAGATTTGGTAAAAGAATCATCCAACTTGACCAAGTTCGTCCATTTTGGTCTTTCTTCGTTTCGACTACCTTCAAAGTTGATCCAAGCCAAATGTCAAGCATGGATTTATGTAATATGACACAATAAACCATGTGGAGAAGTTTGGGACCAACGAAGAGAGATTTGGTCCAAGAATCATCCAAGTTGACCAAGTTCGTCCATTTTGGTCTTTATTCGTTTCGACTAGCTTCAAAGTTGATCGAAGCCAAATGTCAACCTTAGATTGATGTAATATGACACAATAAACCATGTGGAGAAGTTTGGGACCAACGAAGAAAGATTTGGTCCAAGAATCATCCAACTTGAGCAAGTTGTCCATTTTGGTCTTTCTTCGTTTCGACTAGCTTCAAAGTTGATCGAAGCCAAATGTCAAGCATAGATTGATGTAATATGACACAATAAACCATGTGGAGAAGTTTGAGACCAACGAAGAGAGATTTGGTCCAAGAATCATCCAACTTAGCCAAGTTCGTCCATTTTGGTCTTTCTTCCTTTCGACTAGCTTCAAAGTTGATCGAAGCCAAATGTCAAGCATAGATTTGTGTAATTGACACAATAAACCATGTGGAGAAGTTAGAGACCAACGAAGAGAGATTTGGTCCAAGAGACATCTAACTTAGCCAAGTTCGTCCATTTTGGTCTTTCTTCCTTTCGACTAGATTCAAAGTTGATCGAAGCCAAATGTCAAGCATAGATTGATGTAATATGACACAATAAACCATGTGGAGAAGTTTGAGGCCAAGGAAGAGAGATTTGGTCCAAGAATCATCCAACTTGACCAAGTTCGTCCAAGTTCGTCCCTTTTTGGTCTTTCTTCGTTTCGACTAGCTTCAAAGTTGATCGAGCCAAATGTCAAGCATAGAGATTTGCTGTAATATGACACAATTAAACATTGTGGACAGTTTGAGACCAACGAAGAGAGATTGTGGTCCAAGAATCATCCAACTTAACCAAGTTCGTCCATTTTGGTTTTCTTCGTTTCGACTACTTCAAAGTTGATCAAGCCAAATGTCAAGCATAGATTGATGTAATATGACACAAATAAACCATGTGGAGAAGTTTGGGACCAACGAAGAGAGATTTGGTCCAAGAATCATCCAACTTGACCAAGTTCGTCCATTTTGGTCTTTATTCGTTTCGACTAGCTTCAAAGTTGATCGAAGCCAAATGTCAAGCATAGATTGATGTAATATGACACAATAAACCATGTGGAGAAGTTTGGGACCAACGATGAGAGATTTGGTCCAAGAATCATCCAACTTAGCAAGTTATCCATTTTGGTCTTTCTTCGTTTCGACTAGCTTCAAAGTTGATCGAAGCCAAATGTCAAGCATAGATTGATGTAATATGACACAATAAACCATGTGGAGAAGTTTGAGACCAACGAAGAGAGATTTGGTCCAAGAATCATCCAACTTAGCCAAGTTCGTCCATTTTGGTCTTTCTTCGTTTCGACTAGCTTCAAAGTTGATCGAAGCCAAATGTCAAGCATAGATTGATGTAATATGACACAATAAACCATGTGGAGAAGTTTGAGACCAACGAAGAGAGATTTGGTCCAAGAATCATCCAACTTAACCAAGTTCGTCCATTTTGGTCTTTCTTCCTTTCGACTAGCTTCAAAGTTGATCGAAGCCAAATGTCAAGCATAGATTGATGTAATATGACACAATAAACCATGTGGAGAAGTTTGAGACCAACGAAGAGAGATTTGGTAAAGAATCATCCAACTTGACCAAGTTCGTCCATTTTGGTCTTTCTTCGTTTCGACTAGCTTCAAAGTTGATCGAAGCCAAATGTCAAGCAAGATTGATGTAATATGACACAATAAACCATGTGGAGAAGTTTGGGACCAACGAAGAGAGATTTGGTCCAAGAATCATCCAACTTGACCAAGTTCGTCCATTTTGGTCTTTCTTCGTTTCGACTAGCTTCAAAGTTGATCGAAGCCAAATGTCAAGCATAGATTGATGTAATATGACACAATAAACCATGTGGAGAAGTTTGGGACCAAAGAAGAGAGATTTGGTCCAAGAATCATCCAAGTTGACCAAGTTCGTCCATTTTCGTCTTATTCTTCTTTCGACTAGCTTCAAAGTTGATCGAAGCCAAATGTCAAGCTTAGATTGATGTAATATGACACAATAAACCATGTGGAGAAGTTTGGGACCAACGAAGAGAGATTTGGTCCAAGAATCATCCAACTTGAGCAAGTTCGTCCATTTTGGTCTTTCTTGTTTCGACTAGCTTCAAAGTTGATCGAAGCCAAATGTCAAGCATAGATTGATGTAATATGACACAATAAACCATGTGGAGAAGTTTGAGACCAACGAAGAGAGATTTGGTCCAAGAGTCATCCAACTTAGCCAAGTTCGTCCATTTTGGTCTTTCTTCCTTTCGACTAGCTTCAAAGTTGATCGAAGCCAAATGTCAAGCATAGATTGTGTAATATGACACAATAAACCATGTGGAGAAGTTTGAGACCAACGAAGAGAGATTTGGTCCAAGAATCATCCAACTTAGCCAAGTTCGTCCATTTTGGTCTTTCTTCCTTTCGACTAGCTTCAAAGTTGATCGAAGCCAAATGTCAAGCATAGATTGATGTAATATGACACAATAAACCATGTGGAGAAGTTTGACCAACGAAGAGAGATTTGGTCCAAGAATCATCCAAGTTGACCAAGTTCGTCCATTTTGGTCTTTCTTCGTTTCGACTAGCTTCAAAGTTGATCGAAGCCAAATGTCAAGCTTAGATTGATGTAATATGACACAATAAACCATGTGGAGAAGTTTGAGACCAACGAAGAGAGATTTGGTCCAAGAATCATCCAACTTAGCCAAGTTCGTCCATTTTGGTCTTTCTTCCTTTCGACTAGCTTCAAAGTTGATCGAAGCCAAATGTCAAGCATAGATTGATGTAATATGACACAATAAACCATGTGGAGAAGTTTGGGACCCAAGAAGAGAGATTTGGTCCAAGAATCATCCAACTTGACCAAGTTCGTCCATTTTGGTCTTTATTCGTTTCGACTAGCTTCAAAGTTGATCGAAGCCAAATGTCAAGCTTAGATTGATGTAATATGACACAATAAACCATGTGGAGAAGTTTGAGACCAACGAAGAGAGATTTGTGAAAAGAATCATCCAAGTTGACCAAGTTCGTCCATTTTGGTCTTTCTTCCTTTCGACTAGCTTCAAAGTTATCGAAACCAAATGTCAAGCATAGATTGATGTAATATGACACAATAAACCATGTGGAGAAGTTTGAGACCAACGAAGAGAGATTTGGTCCAAGAATCATCCAACTTAACCAAGTTCGTCCATTTTGGTCTTTCTTCGTTTCGACTAGCTTCAAAGTTGATCGAAGCCAAATGTCAAGCATAGATTGATGTAATATGACACAATAAACCATGTGGAGAAGTTTGGGACCAACGAAGAGAGATTTGGTGCAAGAATCATCCAACTTAACCAAGTTCGTCCATTTTGGTCTTTCTTCCTTTCGACTAGCTTCAAAGTTGATCGAAGCCAAATGTCAAGCATAGATTGATGTAATATGACACAATAAACCATGTGGAGAAGTTTGAGACCAACGAAGAGAGATTTGGTCCAAGAATCATCTAACTTGACCAAGTTCGTCCATTTTGGTCTTTCTTCATTTCGACTAGCTTCAAAGTTGATCGAAGCCAAATGTCAAGCATAGATTGATGTAATATGACACAATAAACCATGTGGAGAAGTTTGAGACCAACGAAGAGAGATTTGGTCCAAGAATCATCCAACTTAGCCAAGTTCGTCCATTTTGGTCTTTCTTCCTTTCGACTAGCTTCAAAGTTGATCGAAGCCAAATGTCAAGCATAGATTGATGTAATATGACACAATAAACCATGTGGAGAAGTTTGGGACCAACGAAGAGAGATTTGGTCCAAGAATCATCCATCTTAGCCAAGTTCGTCCATTTTGGTCTTTCTTCCTTTCGACTAGCTTCAAAGTTGATCGAAGCCAAATGTCAAGCATAGATTGATGTAATATGACACAATAAACCATGTGGAGAAGTTTGGGACCAACGAAGAGAGATTTGGTCCAAGAATCATCCAACTTTACCAAGTTCATCCATTTTGGTCTTTCTTCCTTTCGACTAGCTTCAAAGTACGTCGAAGCCAAATGTCAAGCATAGATTGATGTAATATGACACAATAAACCATGTGGAGAAGTTTGGGACCAACGAAGAGAGATTTGGTCCAAGAATCATCCAACTTAGCCAAGTTCGTCCATTTTGGTCTTTCTTCCTTTCGACTAGCTTCAAAGTTGATCGAAGCCAAATGTCAAGCATAGATTGATGTAATATGACACAATAAACCATGTGGAGAAGTTTGGGACCAACGAAGAGAGATTTGGTCCAAGAATCATCCAACTTAGCCAAGTTCGTCCATTTTGGTCTTTCTTCCTTTCGACTAGCTTCAAAGTTGATCGAAGCCAAATGTCAAGCATAGATTGATGTAATATGACACAATAAACCATGTGGAGAAGTTTGGGACCAACGAAGAGAGATTTGGTCCAAGAATCATCCAACTTTACCAAGTTCATCCATTTTGGTGTTTCTTCCTTTCGACTAGCTTGAAAGTTGTCGAACCCAAATGTCAAGCATAGATTGATGTAATATGACACAATAAACCATGTGGAGAAGTTTGGGACCAACGAAGAGAGATTTGGTCCAAGAATCATCCAACTTAACCAAGTTCGTCCATTTTAGTCTTTCTTCCTTTCGACTAGCTTCAAAGTTGATCGAAGCCAAATGTCAAGCATAGATTGATGTAATATGACACAATAAACCATGTGGAGAAGTTTGAGACCAACGAAGAGAGATTTGGTCCAAGAATCATCCAACTTGACCAAGTTTATCCATTTTGGTCTTTCTTCAGTTCGACTAGCTTCAAAGTTGATCGAAGCCAAATGTCAAGCATAGATTGATGTAATATGACACAATAAACCATGTGGAGAAGTTTGAGACCAACGAAGAGAGATTTGGTCCAAGAATCATCCAACTTAGGCAAGTTTGTCCATTTTGGTCTTTCTTCCATTTGACTAACTTCAATGTTGATTAAAGCCAAATGACAAGTATAGATTGATGTAATTTGACACAATAAACCATGTGGAGAAGTTTGGGACCAACGAAGAGAGATTTGGTCCAAGAATCATCCAACTTAGCCAAGTTCGTCCATTTTGGTCTTTCTTCCTTTCGACTAGCTTCAAAGTTGATCGAAGCCAAATGTCAAGCATAGATTGATGTAATATGACACAATAAACCATGTGGAGAAGTTTGGGACCAACGAAGAGAGATTTGGTCCAAGAATCATCCAACTTACCAAGTTCGTCCATTTTGGTCTTTCTTCCTTTCGACTAGCTTCAAAGTTGTCGAAGCCAAATGTCAAGCATAGATTGATGTAATATGACACAATAAACCATGTGGAGAAGTTTGGGACCAACGAAGAGAGATTTGGTCCAAGAATCATCCAACTTAACCAAGTTCGTCCATTTTGGTCTTTCTTCGTTTCGACTAGCTTCAAAGTTGATCGAAGCCAAATGTCAAACATAGATTGATGTAATATGAAACAATAAACCATGTGGAGAAGTTTGAGACCAATGAAGAGAGATTTGGTCCAAGAATCATCCAACTTAGGTAAGTTTGTCCATTTTGGTCTTTCTTCGTTTCGACTAGCTTCAAAGTTGATCGAAGCCAAATGTCAAGCATAGATTGATGTAATATGACACAATAAACAATGTGGAGAAGTTTGAGACCAACGAAGAGAGATTTGGTCCAAGAATCATCCAACTTAGCCAAGTTCGTCCATTTTAGTCTTTCTTCCTTTCGACTAGCTTCAAAGTTGATCGAAGCCAAATGTCAAGCATAGATTGATGTAATATGACACAATAAACCATGTGGATAAGTTTGAGACCAACGAAGAGAGATTTGGTCCAAGAATCATCCAACTTGACCAAGTTTGTCCATTTTGGTCTTTCTTCATTTCGACTAGCTTCAAAGTTGATCGAAGCCAAATGTCAAGCATAGATTGATGTAATATGACACAATAAACCATGTGGAGAAGTTTGAGACCAACGAAGAGAGATTTGGTCCAAGAATCATCCAACTTAGCCAAGTTCGTCCATTTTAGTCTTTCTTCCTTTCGACTAGCTTCAAAGTTTATCGAAGCCAAATGTCAAGCATAGATTGATGTAATATGACACAATAAACCATGTGGAGAAGTTTGAGACCAACGAAAAGAGATTTGGTCCAAGAATCATCCAACTTAGGCAAGTTTGTCCATTTTGGTCTTTCTTCCATTTGACTAACTTAAATGTTGATTAAAGCCAAATGACAAGTATAGATTGATGTAATATGACACAATAAACCATGTGGATAAGTTTGGGACAACAAAGAGAGATTTGGTCCAAGAATCATCCATCTTCACCAAGTTCGTCCATTTTGTCTTTCTTCGTTTCGACTAGCTTCAAAGTTATCGAAACCAAATGTCAAGCATAGATTGATGTAATATGACACAATAAACCATGTGGAGAAGTTTGGGACCAACGAAGAGAGATTTGGTGCAAGAATCATCCAACTTGACCAAGTTCGTCCATTTTGGTCTTTCTTCGTTTCGACTAGCTTCAAAGTTGATCGAAGCCAAATTCAAGCATAGATTGATGTAATATGACACAATAAACCATGTGGAGAAGTTTGAGACCAACGAAGAGAGATTTGGTCCAAGAATCATCCAACTTAACCAAGTTCGTCCATTTTGGTCTTTCTTCCTTTCACTAGCTTCAAAGTTGATCGAAGCCAAATGTCAAGCATAGATTGATGTAATATGACACAATAAACCATGTGGAGAAGTTTGAGACCAACGAAGAGAGATTTGGTCCAAGAATCATCCTACTTAGGCAAGTTTGTCCATTTTGGTCTTCTTCCTTTTGACTAGCTTCAATGTTGATTAAGCCAAATGACAAGTATAGATTGATGTAATATGACACAATAAACCATGTGGATAAGTTTGGGACAACGAAGAGAGATTTGGTCAAAGAATCATCCAACTTCACCAAGTTCGTCCATTTTGGTCTTCTTTCGTTTCGACTAGCTTCAAAGTTGATCGAAGCCAAATGTCAAGCTTAGATTGATGTAATATGACACAATAAACCATGTGGAGAAGTTGGAGACCAACGAAGAGAGATTTGGTCCAAGAATCATCCAAATTGACCAAGTTCGTCCATTTTGGTCTTTCTTTGTTTCGACTAGCTTCAAAGTTGATCGAAGCCAAATGTCAAGCATAGATTGATGTAATATGACACAATAAACCATGTGGAGAAGTTTGGGACCAACGAAGAGAGATTTGGTCCAAGAATCATCCAACTTGACCAAGTTCGTCCATTTTGGTCTTTCTTCGTTTCGACTAGCTTCAAAGTTGATCGAAGCCAAATGCAAGCATAGATTGATGTAATATGACACAATAAACCATGTGGAGAAGTTTGAGACCAACGAAGAGAGATTTGGTCCAAGAATCATCCAACTTAGCCAAGTTCGTCCATTTTAGTCTTTCTTCCTTTCGACTAGCTTCAAAGTTGATCGAAGCCAAATGTCAAGCATAGATTGATGTAATATGACACAATAAACCATGTGGAGAAGTTGGAGACCAACGAAGAGAGATTTGGTCCAAGAATCATCCAACTTGACCAAGTTCGTCCATTTTGGTCTTTCTTGTTTCGACTAGCTTCAAAGTTGATCGAAGCCAAATGTCAAGCATAGATTGATGTAATATGACACAATAAACCATGTGGAGAAGTTTGGGACCAACAAAGAGAGATTTTGTCCAAGAATCATCCAACTTAGCTTCAAAGTTCATCGAAGCCAAATGTCAAGCATAGATTGATGTAATATGACACAATAAACCATGTGGAGAAGTTTGAGACCAACGAAGAGAGATTTGGTAAAAGAATCATCCAAGTTCACCAAGTTCGTCCATTTTGGTCTTTCTTCGTTTCGACTAGCTTCAAAGTTGATCGAAGCCAAATGTCAAGCATAGATTGATGTAATATGACACAATAAACCATGTGGAGAAGTTTGAGACCAACGAAGAGAGATTTGGTCCAAGAATCATCCAACTTAGCCAAGTTCGTCCATTTTGGTCTTTCTTCCTTTCGACTAGCTTCAAAGTTCATCGAAGCCAAATGTCAAGCATAGATTTGTGTAATATGACACAATAAACCATGTGGAGAAGTTTGAGACCAACGAAGAGAGATTTGGTCCAAGAATCATCCAAGTTGACCAAGTTCGTCCATTTTTGTCTTTCTTCGTTTCGACTAGCTTCAAAGTTGATCGAAGCCAAATGTCAAGCATAGATTGATGTAATATGACACAATAAACCATGTGGAAAGTTGGAGACCAACGAAGAGAGATTTGGTCCAAGAATCATCCAACTTGACCAAGTTCGTCCATTTTGCTCTTTCTTCATTTCGACTAGCTTCAAAGTTGATCGAAGCCAAATGTCAAGCATAGATTGATGTAATATGACACAATAAACCATGTGGAGAAGTTGGAGACCAACGAAGAGAGATTTGGTCCAAGAATCATCCAACTTGACCAAGTTCGTCCATTTTGGTCTTTCTTGTTTCGACTAGCTTCAAAGTTGATCGAAGCCAAATGTCAAGCATAGATTGATGTAATATGACACAATAAACCATGTGGAGAAGTTTGAGACCAACGAAGAGAGATTTGGTCCAAGAATCATCCAACTTAACCAAGTTCGTCCATTTTGGTCTTTCTTCCTTTCGACTAGCTTCAAAGTTGATCGAAGCCAAATGTCAAGCATAGATTGATGTAATATGACACAATAAACCATGTGGAGAAGTTTGAGACCAACAAAGAGAGATTTGGTCCAAGAATCATCCAACTTCACCAAGTTCGTCCATTTTGGTCTTTTTTCGTTTCGACTAGCTTCAAAGTTGATCGAAGCCAAATGTCAAGCATAGATTGATGTAATATGACACAATAAACCATGTGGAGAAGTTTGAGACCAAAGAAGAGAGATTTGGTCCAAGAATCATCCAACTTAGCCAAGTTCGTCCATTTTGGTCTTTCTTCCTTTCGACTAGCTTCAAAGTTGATCGAAGCCAAATGTCAAGCATAGATTGATGTAATATGACACAATAAACCATGTGGAGAAGTTTGAGACCAACGAAGAGAGATTTGGTCCAAGAATCATCCAACTTACCAAGTTCGTCCATTTTGGTCTTTCTTGTTTCGACTAGCTTCAAAGTTGATCGAAGCCAAATGTCAAGCATAGATTGATGTAATATGACACAATAAACCATGTGGAGAAGTTTGAGACCAACGAAGAGAGATTTGGTAAAAGAATCATCCAACTTAACCAAGTTCGTCCATTTTGGTCTTTCTTCATTTCGACTAGCTTCAAAGTTGATCGAAGCCAAATGTCAAGCATAGATTGATGTAATATGACACAATAAACCATGTGGAGAAGTTTGAGACCAACGAAGAGAGATTTGGTCCAAGAATCATCCAACTTAGCCAAGTTCGTCCATTTTGGTCTTTCTTCGTTTCGACTAGCTTCAAAGTTGATCGAAGCCAAATGTCAAGCATAGATTGATGTAATATGACACAATAAACCATGTGGAGAAGTTTGAGACCAACGAAGAGAGATTTGGTCCAAGAATCATCCAACTTGACCAAGTTCGTCCATTTTGGTCTTTCTTCGTTTCGACTAGCTTCAAAGTTGATCGAAGCCAAATGTCAAGCATAGATTGATGTAATATGACACAATAAACCATGTGGAGAAGTTTGAGACCAACGAAGAGAGATTTGGTCCAAGAATCATCCAACTTAGCCAAGTTCGTCCATTTTGGTCTTTCTTCCTTTCGACTAGCTTCAAAGTTGATCGAAGCCAAATGTCAAGCATAGATTGATGTAATATGACACAATAAACCATGTGGAGAAGTTTGAGACCAACGAAGAGAGATTTGGTCCAAGAATCATCCAACTTAACCAAGTTCGTCCATTTTGGTCTTTCTTCCTTTCGACTAGCTTCAAAGTTGATCGAAGCCAAATGTCAAGCATAGATTGATGTAATATGACACAATAAACCATGTGGAGAAGTTTGAGACCAACGAAGAGAGATTTGGTCCAAGAATCATCCAACTTGACCAAGTTCGTCCATTTTGGTCTTTCTTGTTTCGACTAGCTTCAAAGTTGATCGAAGCCAAATGTCAAGCATAGATTGATGTAATATGACACAATAAACCATGTGGAGAAGTTTGAGACCAACGAAGAGAGATTTGGTCCAAGAATCATCCAACTTGACCAAGTTCGTCCATTTTGGTCTTTCTTCATTTTGACTAGCTTCAAAGTTGATCGAAGCCAAATGTCAAGCATAGATTGATGTAATATGACACAATAAACCATGTGGAGAAGTTTGAGACCAACGAAGAGAGATTTGGTCCAAGAATCATCCAACTTAGCCAAGTTCGTCCATTTTGGTCTTTCTTCCTTTCGACTAGCTTCAAAGTTGATCGAAGCCAAATGTCAAGCATAGATTGATGTAATATGACACAATAAACCATGTGGAGAAGTTTGAGACCAACGAAGAGAGATTTGGTCCAAGAATCATCCAACTTAACCAAGTTCGTCCATTTTGGTCTTTCTTCCTTTCGACTAGCTTCAAAGTTGATCGAAGCCAAATGTCAAGCATAGATTGATGTAATATGACACAATAAACCATGTGGAGAAGTTTGAGACCAACGAAGAGAGATTTGGTCCAAGAATCATCCAACTTAGCCAAGTTCGTCCATTTTGGTCTTTCTTCCTTTCGACTAGCTTCAAAGTTGATCGAAGCCAAATGTCAAGCATAGATTGATGTAATATGACACAATAAACCATGTGGAGAAGTTTGAGACCAACGAAGAGAGATTTGGTCCAAGAATCATCCAACTTGACCAAGTTCGTCCATTTTGGTCTTTCTTCATTTCGACTAGTTCAAAGTTGATCGAAGCCAAATGTCAAGCATAGATTGATGTAATATGACACAATAAACCATGTGGAGAAGTTTGAGACCAACGAAGAGAGATTTGGTCCAAGAATCATCCAACTTAGCCAAGTTCGTCCATTTTGGTCTTTCTTCCTTTCGACTAGCTTCAAAGTTGATCGAAGCCAAATGTCAAGCATAGATTGATGTAATATGACACAATAAACCATGTGGAGAAGTTGGAGACCAACGAAGAGAGATTTGGTCCAAGAATCATCCAACTTACCAAGTTCGTCCATTTTGGTCTTTCTTCGTTTCGACTAGCTTCAAAGTTGATCGAAGCCAAATGTCAAGCATAGATTGATGTAATATGACACAATAAACCATGTGGAGAAGTTTGAGACCAACGAAGAGAGATTTGGTCCAAGAATCATCCAACTTAGCCAAGTTCGTCCATTTTGGTCTTTCTTCCTTTCGACTAGCTTCAAAGTTGATCGAAGCCAAATGTCAAGCATAGATTGTGTAATATGACACAATAAACCATGTGGAGAAGTTTGAGACCAACGAAGAGAGATTTGGTCCAAGAATCATCCAACTTAACCAAGTTCGTCCATTTTGGTCTTTCTTCCTTTCGACTAGCTTCAAAGTTGATCGAAGCCAAATGTCAAGCATAGATTGATGTAATATGACACAATAAACCATGTGGAGAAGTTTGAGACCAACGAAAAGAGATTTGGTCCAAGAATCATCCAACTTGACCAAGTTCGTCCATTTTGGTCTTTCTTCATTTCGACTAGCTTCAAAGTTGATCGAAGCCAAATGTCAAGCATAGATTGATGTAATATGACACAATAAACCATGTGGAGAAGTTTGAGACCAACGAAGAGAGATTTGGTCCAAGAATCATCCAACTTAGGCAAGTTCGTCCATTTTGGTCTTTCTTCATTTGACTAGCTTCAAAGTTGATTAAAGCCAAATGTCAAGCATAGATTGATGTAATATGACACAATAAACCATGTGGAGAAGTTTGGGACAACCAAAGAGAGATTTGGTCCAAGAATCATCCAACTTCACCAAGTTCGTCCATTTTGGTCTTTCTTCATTTCGACTAGCTTCAAAGTTGATCGAAGCCAAATGTCAAGCATAGATTGATGTAATATGACACAATAAACCATGTGGAGAAGTTTGAGACCAACGAAGAGAGATTTGGTCCAAGAATCATCCAACTTGACCAAGTTCGTCCATTTTGGTCTTTCTTCGTTTCGACTAGCTTCAAAGTTGATCGAAGCCAAATGTCAAGCATAGATTGATGTAATATGACACAATAAACCATGTGGAGAAGTTTGAGACCAACGAAGAGAGATTTGGTCCAAGAATCATCCAACTTAGCCAAGTTCGTCCATTTTGGTCTTTCTTCCTTTCGACTAGCTTCAAAGTTGATCGAAGCCAAATGTCAAGCATAGATTGATGTAATATGACACAATAAACCATGTGGAAAGTTGGAGACCAACGAAGAGAGATTTGGTCCAAGAATCATCCAACTTGACCAAGTTCGTCCATTTTGGTCTTTCTTCATTTCGACTAGTTCAAAGTTGATCGAAGCCAAATGTCAAGCATAGATTGATGTAATATGACACAATAAACCATGTGGAGAAGTTTGAGACCAACGAAGAGAGATTTGGTCCAAGAATCATCCAACTTAGCCAAGTTCGTCCATTTTGGTCTTTCTTCCTTTCGACTAGCTTCAAAGTTGATCGAAGCCAAATGTCAAGCATAGATTGATGTAATATGACACAATAAACCATGTGGAAAAGTTGGAGACCAACGAAGAGAGATTTGGTCCAAGAATCATCCAACTTAGCCAAGTTCGTCCATTTTGGTCTTTCTTCGTTTCGACTAGCTTCAAAGTTGATCGAAGCCAAATGTCAAGCATAGATTGATGTAATATGACACAATAAACCATGTGGAGAAGTTTGAGACCAACGAAGAGAGATTTGGTCCAAGAATCATCCAACTTACCAAGTTCGTCCATTTTGGTCTTTCTTCCTTTCGACTAGCTTCAAAGTTGATCGAAGCCAAATGTCAAGCATAGATTGATGTAATATGACACAATAAACCATGTGGAGAAGTTTGAGACCAACGAAGAGAGATTTGGTCCAAGAATCATCCAACTTAACCAAGTTCGTCCATTTTGGTCTTTCTTCCTTTCGACTAGCTTCAAAGTTGATCGAAGCCAAATGTCAAGCATAGATTGATGTAATATGACACAATAAACCATGTGGAGAAGTTTGAGACCAACGAAGAGAGATTTGGTCCAAGAATCATCCAACTTGACCAAGTTCGTCCATTTTGGTCTTTCTTCATTTCGACTAGCTTCAAAGTTGATCGAAGCCAAATGTCAAGCATAGATTGATGTAATATGACACAATAAACCATGTGGAGAAGTTTGAGACCAACGAAGAGAGATTTGGTCCAAGAATCATCCAACTTACCAAGTTCGTCCATTTTGGTCTTTCTTCCTTTCGACTAGCTTCAAAGTTGATTAAAGCCAAATGTCAAGCATAGATTGATGTAATATGACACAATAAACCATGTGGAGAAGTTTGGGACAACGAAGAGAGATTTGGTCCAAGAATCATCCAACTTACCAAGTTCGTCCATTTTGGTCTTTCTTCATTTCGACTAGCTTCAAAGTTGATCGAAGCCAAATGTCAAGCATAGATTGATGTAATATGACACAATAAACCATGTGGAGAAGTTTGAGACCAACGAAGAGAGATTTGGTCCAAGAATCATCCAACTTGACCAAGTTCGTCCATTTTGGTCTTTCTTCGTTTCGACTAGCTTCAAAGTTGATCGAAGCCAAATGTCAAGCATAGATTGATGTAATATGACACAATAAACCATGTGGAGAAGTTTGAGACCAACGAAGAGAGATTTGGTCCAAGAATCATCCAACTTAGCCAAGTTCGTCCATTTTGGTCTTTCTTCCTTTCGACTAGCTTCAAAGTTGATCGAAGCCAAATGTCAAGCATAGATTGATGTAATATGACACAATAAACCATGTGGAAAAGTTGGAGACCAACGAAGAGAGATTTGGTCCAAGAATCATCCAACTTGACCAAGTTCGTCCATTTTGGTCTTTCTTCATTTCGACTAGCTTCAAAGTTGATCGAAGCCAAATGTCAAGCATAGATTGATGTAATATGACACAATAAACCATGTGGAGAAGTTTGAGACCAACGAAGAGAGATTTGGTCCAAGAATCATCCAACTTAGCCAAGTTCGTCCATTTTGGTCTTTCTTCCTTTCGACTAGCTTCAAAGTTGATCGAAGCCAAATGTCAAGCATAGATTGATGTAATATGACACAATAAACCATGTGGAGAAGTTTGAGACCAACGAAGAGAGATTTGGTCCAAGAATCATCCAACTTGACCAAGTTCGTCCATTTTGGTCTTTCTTCTTTCGACTAGCTTCAAAGTTGATCGAAGCCAAATGTCAAGCATAGATTGATGTAATATGACACAATAAACCATGTGGAGAAGTTTGAGACCAACGAAGAGAGATTTGGTCCAAGAATCATCCAACTTGACCAAGTTCGTCCATTTTGGTCTTTCTTCGTTTCGACTAGCTTCAAAGTTGATCGAAGCCAAATGTCAAGCATAGATTGATGTAATATGACACAATAAACCATGTGGAGAAGTTTGAGACCAACGAAGAGAGATTTGGTCCAAGAATCATCCAACTTTGCCAAGTTCGTCCATTTTGGTCTTTCTTCCTTTCGACTAGCTTCAAAGTTGATCGAAGCCAAATGTCAAGCATAGATTGATGTAATATGACACAATAAACCATGTGGAGAAGTTTGAGACCAACGAAGAGAGATTTGGTCCAAGAATCATCCAACTTAACCAAGTTCGTCCATTTTGGTCTTTCTTCCTTTCGACTAGCTTCAAAGTTGATCGAAGCCAAATGTCAAGCATAGATTGATGTAATATGACACAATAAACCATGTGGAGAAGTTTGAGACCAACGAAGAGAGATTTGGTCCAAGAATCATCCAACTTGACCAAGTTCGTCCATTTTGGTCTTTCTTCATTTCGACTAGCTTCAAAGTTGATCGAAGCCAAATGTCAAGCATAGATTGATGTAATATGACACAATAAACCATGTGGAGAAGTTTGAGACCAACGAAGAGAGATTTGGTCCAAGAATCATCCAACTTAGCAAGTTCGTCCATTTTGGTCTTTCTTCATTTCGACTAGCTTCAAAGTTGATTAAAGCCAAATGTCAAGCATAGATTGATGTAATATGACACAATAAACCATGTGGAGAAGTTTGGGACCAACGAAGAGAGATTTGGTCCAAGAATCATCCAACTTCACCAAGTTCGTCCATTTTGGTCTTTCTTCATTTCGACTAGCTTCAAAGTTGATCGAAGCCAAATGTCAAGCATAGATTGATGTAATATGACACAATAAACCATGTGGAGAAGTTTGAGACCAACGAAGAGAGATTTGGTCCAAGAATCATCCAACTTGACCAAGTTCGTCCATTTTGGTCTTTCTTCGTTTCGACTAGCTTCAAAGTTGATCGAAGCCAAATGTCAAGCATAGATTGATGTAATATGACACAATAAACCATGTGGAGAAGTTTGGGACCAACGAAGAGAGATTTGGTCCAAGAATCATCCAACTTAGCCAAGTTCGTCCATTTTGGTCTTTCTTCCTTTCGACTAGCTTCAAAGTTGATCGAAGCCAAATGTCAAGCATAGATTGATGTAATATGACACAATAAACCATGTGGAGAAGTTGGAGACCAACGAAGAGAGATTTGGTCCAAGAATCATCCAACTTGACCAAGTTCGTCCATTTTGGTCTTTCTTCATTTCGACTAGCTTCAAAGTTGATCGAAGCCAAATGTCAAGCATAGATTGATGTAATATGACACAATAAACCATGTGGAGAAGTTTGAGACCAACGAAGAGAGATTTGGTCCAAGAATCATCCAACTTAACCAAGTTCGTCCATTTTGGTCTTTCTTCGTTTCGACTAGCTTCAAAGTTGATCGAAGCCAAATGTCAAGCATAGATTGATGTAATATGACACAATAAACCATGTGGAGAAGTTTGGGACCAACGAAGAGAGATTTGGTCCAAGAATCATCCAACTTAGCCAAGTTCGTCCATTTTGGTCTTTCTTCCTTTCGACTAGCTTCAAAGTTGATCGAAGCCAAATGTCAAGCATAGATTGATGTAATATGACACAATAAACCATGTGGAGAAGTTTGGGACCAACGAAGAGAGATTTGGTCCAAGAATCATCCAACTTAACCAAGTTCGTCCATTTTGGTCTTTCTTCGTTTCGACTAGCTTCAAAGTTGATCGAAGCCAAATGTCAAGCATAGATTGATGTAATATGACACAATAAACCATGTGGAGAAGTTTGAGACCAACGAAGAGAGATTTGGTCCAAGAATCATCCAACTTAACCAAGTTCGTCCATTTTGGTCTTTCTTCGTTTCGACTAGCTTCAAAGTTGATCGAAGCCAAATGTCAAGCATAGATTGATGTAATATGACACAATAAACCATGTGGAGAAGTTTGAGACCAACGAAGAGAGATTTGGTCCAAGAATCATCCAACTTAACCAAGTTCGTCCATTTTGGTCTTTCTTCGTTTCGACTAGCTTCAAAGTTGATCGAAGCCAAATGTCAAGCATAGATTGATGTAATATGACACAATAAACCATGTGGAGAAGTTTGGGACCAACGAAGAGAGATTTGGTCCAAGAATCATCCAACTTAACCAAGTTCGTCCATTTTGGTCTTTCTTCGTTTCGACTAGCTTCAAAGTTGATCGAAGCCAAATGTCAAGCATAGATTGATGTAATATGACACAATAAACCATGTGGAGAAGTTTGAGACCAACGAAGAGAGATTTGGTCCAAGAATCATCCAACTTAACCAAGTTCGTCCATTTTGGTCTTTCTTCGTTTCGACTAGCTTCAAAGTTGATCGAAGCCAAATGTCAAGCATAGATTGATGTAATATGACACAATAAACCATGTGGAGAAGTTTGGGACCAACGAAGAGAGATTTGGTCCAAGAATCATCCAACTTAACCAAGTTCGTCCATTTTGGTCTTTCTTCGTTTCGACTAGCTTCAAAGTTGATCGAAGCCAAATGTCAAGCATAGATTGATGTAATATGACACAATAAACCATGTGGAGAAGTTTGGGACCAACGAAGAGAGATTTGGTCCAAGAATCATCCAACTTAACCAAGTTCGTCCATTTTGGTCTTTCTTCGTTTCGACTAGCTTCAAAGTTGATCGAAGCCAAATGTCAAGCATAGATTGATGTAATATGACACAATAAACCATGTGGAGAAGTTTGAGACCAACGAAGAGAGATTTGGTCCAAGAATCATCCAACTTAACCAAGTTCGTCCATTTTGGTCTTTCTTCTTTCGACTAGCTTCAAAGTTGATCGAAGCCAAATGTCAAGCATAGATTGATGTAATATGACACAATAAACCATGTGGAGAAGTTTGGGACCAACGAAGAGAGATTTGGTCCAAGAATCATCCAACTTAACCAAGTTCGTCCATTTTGGTCTTTCTTCGTTTCGACTAGCTTCAAAGTTGATCGAAGCCAAATGTCAAGCATAGATTGATGTAATATGACACAATAAACCATGTGGAGAAGTTTGAGACCAACGAAGAGAGATTTGGTCCAAGAATCATCCAACTTAACCAAGTTCGTCCATTTTGGTCTTTCTTCGTTTCGACTAGCTTCAAAGTTGATCGAAGCCAAATGTCAAGCATAGATTGATGTAATATGACACAATAAACCATGTGGAGAAGTTTGGGACCAACGAAGAGAGATTTGGTCCAAGAATCATCCAACTTAACCAAGTTCGTCCATTTTGGTCTTTCTTCGTTTCGACTAGCTTCAAAGTTGATCGAAGCCAAATGTCAAGCATAGATTGATGTAATATGACACAATAAACCATGTGGAGAAGTTTGGGACCAACGAAGAGAGATTTGGTCCAAGAATCATCCAACTTAACCAAGTTCGTCCATTTTGGTCTTTCTTCGTTTCGACTAGCTTCAAAGTTGATCGAAGCCAAATGTCAAGCATAGATTGATGTAATATGACACAATAAACCATGTGGAGAAGTTTGGGACCAACGAAGAGAGATTTGGTCCAAGAATCATCCAACTTAACCAAGTTCGTCCATTTTGGTCTTTCTTCGTTTCGACTAGCTTCAAAGTTGATCGAAGCCAAATGTCAAGCATAGATTGATGTAATATGACACAATAAACCATGTGGAGAAGTTTGGGACCAACGAAGAGAGATTTGGTCCAAGAATCATCCAACTTAACCAAGTTCGTCCATTTTGGTCTTTCTTCGTTTCGACTAGCTTCAAAGTTGATCGAAGCCAAATGTCAAGCATAGATTGATGTAATATGACACAATAAACCATGTGGAGAAGTTTGGGACCAACGAAGAGAGATTTGGTCCAAGAATCATCCAACTTAACCAAGTTCGTCCATTTTGGTCTTTCTTCGTTTCGACTAGCTTCAAAGTTGATCGAAGCCAAATGTCAAGCATAGATTGATGTAATATGACACAATAAACCATGTGGAGAAGTTTGGGACCAACGAAGAGAGATTTGGTCCAAGAATCATCCAACTTAACCAAGTTCGTCCATTTTGGTCTTTCTTCGTTTCGACTAGCTTCAAAGTTGATCGAAGCCAAATGTCAAGCATAGATTGATGTAATATGACACAATAAACCATGTGGAGAAGTTTGGGACCAACGAAGAGAGATTTGGTCCAAGAATCATCCAACTTAACCAAGTTCGTCCATTTTGGTCTTTCTTCGTTTCGACTAGCTTCAAAGTTGATCGAAGCCAAATGTCAAGCATAGATTGATGTAATATGACACAATAAACCATGTGGAGAAGTTTGGGACCAACGAAGAGAGATTTGGTCCAAGAATCATCCAACTTAACCAAGTTCGTCCATTTTGGTCTTTCTTCGTTTCGACTAGCTTCAAAGTTGATCGAAGCCAAATGTCAAGCATAGATTGATGTAATATGACACAATAAACCATGTGGAGAAGTTTGGGACCAACGAAGAGAGATTTGGTCCAAGAATCATCCAACTTAACCAAGTTCGTCCATTTTGGTCTTTCTTCGTTTCGACTAGCTTCAAAGTTGATCGAAGCCAAATGTCAAGCATAGATTGATGTAATATGACACAATAAACCATGTGGAGAAGTTTGGGACCAACGAAGAGAGATTTGGTCCAAGAATCATCCAACTTAACCAAGTTCGTCCATTTTGGTCTTTCTTCGTTTCGACTAGCTTCAAAGTTGATCGAAGCCAAATGTCAAGCATAGATTGATGTAATATGACACAATAAACCATGTGGAGAAGTTTGAGACCAACGAAGAGAGATTTGGTCCAAGAATCATCCAACTTAACCAAGTTCGTCCATTTTGGTCTTTCTTCCTTTCGACTAGCTTCAAAGTTGATCGAAGCCAAATGTCAAGCATAGATTGATGTAATATGACACAATAAACCATGTGGAGAAGTTTGGGACCAACGAAGAGAGATTTGGTCCAAGAATCATCCAACTTAACCAAGTTCGTCCATTTTGGTCTTTCTTCGTTTCGACTAGCTTCAAAGTTGATCGAAGCCAAATGTCAAGCATAGATTGATGTAATATGACACAATAAACCATGTGGAGAAGTTTGAGACCAACGAAGAGAGATTTGGTCCAAGAATCATCCAACTTAACCAAGTTCGTCCATTTTGGTCTTTCTTCGTTTCGACTAGCTTCAAAGTTGATCGAAGCCAAATGTCAAGCATAGATTGATGTAATATGACACAATAAACCATGTGGAGAAGTTTGAGACCAACGAAGAGAGATTTGGTCCAAGAATCATCCAACTTAACCAAGTTCGTCCATTTTGGTCTTTCTTCCTTTCGACTAGCTTCAAAGTTGATCGAAGCCAAATGTCAAGCATAGATTGATGTAATATGACACAATAAACCATGTGGAGAAGTTTGGGACCAACGAAGAGAGATTTGGTCCAAGAATCATCCAACTTAACCAAGTTCGTCCATTTTGGTCTTTCTTCGTTTCGACTAGCTTCAAAGTTGATCGAAGCCAAATGTCAAGCATAGATTGATGTAATATGACACAATAAACCATGTGGAGAAGTTTGAGACCAACGAAGAGAGATTTGGTCCAAGAATCATCCAACTTAACCAAGTTCGTCCATTTTGGTCTTTCTTCGTTTCGACTAGCTTCAAAGTTGATCGAAGCCAAATGTCAAGCATAGATTGATGTAATATGACACAATAAACCATGTGGAGAAGTTTGAGACCAACGAAGAGAGATTTGGTCCAAGAATCATCCAACTTAACCAAGTTCGTCCATTTTGGTCTTTCTTCGTTTCGACTAGCTTCAAAGTTGATCGAAGCCAAATGTCAAGCATAGATTGATGTAATATGACACAATAAACCATGTGGAGAAGTTTGGGACCAACGAAGAGAGATTTGGTCCAAGAATCATCCAACTTAACCAAGTTCGTCCATTTTGGTCTTTCTTCGTTTCGACTAGCTTCAAAGTTGATCGAAGCCAAATGTCAAGCATAGATTGATGTAATATGACACAATAAACCATGTGGAGAAGTTTGAGACCAACGAAGAGAGATTTGGTCCAAGAATCATCCAACTTAACCAAGTTCGTCCATTTTGGTCTTTCTTCGTTTCGACTAGCTTCAAAGTTGATCGAAGCCAAATGTCAAGCATAGATTGATGTAATATGACACAATAAACCATGTGGAGAAGTTTGAGACCAACGAAGAGAGATTTGGTCCAAGAATCATCCAACTTAACCAAGTTCGTCCATTTTGGTCTTTCTTCGTTTCGACTAGCTTCAAAGTTGATCGAAGCCAAATGTCAAGCATAGATTGATGTAATATGACACAATAAACCATGTGGAGAAGTTTGAGACCAACGAAGAGAGATTTGGTCCAAGAATCATCCAACTTAACCAAGTTCGTCCATTTTGGTCTTTCTTCCTTTCGACTAGCTTCAAAGTTGATCGAAGCCAAATGTCAAGCATAGATTGATGTAATATGACACAATAAACCATGTGGAGAAGTTTGGGACCAACGAAGAGAGATTTGGTCCAAGAATCATCCAACTTAACCAAGTTCGTCCATTTTGGTCTTTCTTCGTTTCGACTAGCTTCAAAGTTGATCGAAGCCAAATGTCAAGCATAGATTGATGTAATATGACACAATAAACCATGTGGAGAAGTTTGAGACCAACGAAGAGAGATTTGGTCCAAGAATCATCCAACTTAACCAAGTTCGTCCATTTTGGTCTTTCTTCGTTTCGACTAGCTTCAAAGTTGATCGAAGCCAAATGTCAAGCATAGATTGATGTAATATGACACAATAAACCATGTGGAGAAGTTTGGGACCAACGAAGAGAGATTTGGTCCAAGAATCATCCAACTTAACCAAGTTCGTCCATTTTGGTCTTTCTTCGTTTCGACTAGCTTCAAAGTTGATCGAAGCCAAATGTCAAGCATAGATTGATGTAATATGACACAATAAACCATGTGGAGAAGTTTGAGACCAACGAAGAGAGATTTGGTCCAAGAATCATCCAACTTAACCAAGTTCGTCCATTTTGGTCTTTCTTCGTTTCGACTAGCTTCAAAGTTGATCGAAGCCAAATGTCAAGCATAGATTGATGTAATATGACACAATAAACCATGTGGAGAAGTTTGAGACCAACGAAGAGAGATTTGGTCCAAGAATCATCCAACTTAACCAAGTTCGTCCATTTTGGTCTTTCTTCGTTTCGACTAGCTTCAAAGTTGATCGAAGCCAAATGTCAAGCATAGATTGATGTAATATGACACAATAAACCATGTGGAGAAGTTTGAGACCAACGAAGAGAGATTTGGTCCAAGAATCATCCAACTTAACCAAGTTCGTCCATTTTGGTCTTTCTTCGTTTCGACTAGCTTCAAAGTTGATCGAAGCCAAATGTCAAGCATAGATTGATGTAATATGACACAATAAACCATGTGGAGAAGTTTGGGACCAACGAAGAGAGATTTGGTCCAAGAATCATCCAACTTAACCAAGTTCGTCCATTTTGGTCTTTCTTCGTTTCGACTAGCTTCAAAGTTGATCGAAGCCAAATGTCAAGCATAGATTGATGTAATATGACACAATAAACCATGTGGAGAAGTTTGAGACCAACGAAGAGAGATTTGGTCCAAGAATCATCCAACTTAACCAAGTTCGTCCATTTTGGTCTTTCTTCGTTTCGACTAGCTTCAAAGTTGATCGAAGCCAAATGTCAAGCATAGATTGATGTAATATGACACAATAAACCATGTGGAGAAGTTTGGACCAACGAAGAGAGATTTGGTCCAAGAATCATCCAACTTAACCAAGTTCGTCCATTTTGGTCTTTCTTCGTTTCGACTAGCTTCAAAGTTGATCGAAGCCAAATGTCAAGCATAGATTGATGTAATATGACACAATAAACCATGTGGAGAAGTTTGGGACCAACGAAGAGAGATTTGGTCCAAGAATCATCCAACTTAACCAAGTTCGTCCATTTTGGTCTTTCTTCGTTTCGACTAGCTTCAAAGTTGATCGAAGCCAAATGTCAAGCATAGATTGATGTAATATGACACAATAAACCATGTGGAGAAGTTTGGGACCAACGAAGAGAGATTTGGTCCAAGAATCATCCAACTTAACCAAGTTCGTCCATTTTGGTCTTTCTTCGTTTCGACTAGCTTCAAAGTTGATCGAAGCCAAATGTCAAGCATAGATTGATGTAATATGACACAATAAACCATGTGGAGAAGTTTGGGACCAACGAAGAGAGATTTGGTCCAAGAATCATCCAACTTAACCAAGTTCGTCCATTTTGGTCTTTCTTCGTTTCGACTAGCTTCAAAGTTGATCGAAGCCAAATGTCAAGCATAGATTGATGTAATATGACACAATAAACCATGTGGAGAAGTTTGGGACCAACGAAGAGAGATTTGGTCCAAGAATCATCCAACTTAACCAAGTTCGTCCATTTTGGTCTTTCTTCGTTTCGACTAGCTTCAAAGTTGATCGAAGCCAAATGTCAAGCATAGATTGATGTAATATGACACAATAAACCATGTGGAGAAGTTTGGGACCAACGAAGAGAGATTTGGTCCAAGAATCATCCAACTTAACCAAGTTCGTCCATTTTGGTCTTTCTTCGTTTCGACTAGCTTCAAAGTTGATCGAAGCCAAATGTCAAGCATAGATTGATGTAATATGACACAATAAACCATGTGGAGAAGTTTGGGACCAACGAAGAGAGATTTGGTCCAAGAATCATCCAACTTAACCAAGTTCGTCCATTTTGGTCTTTCTTCGTTTCGACTAGCTTCAAAGTTGATCGAAGCCAAATGTCAAGCATAGATTGATGTAATATGACACAATAAACCATGTGGAGAAGTTTGGGACCAACGAAGAGAGATTTGGTCCAAGAATCATCCAACTTAACCAAGTTCGTCCATTTTGGTCTTTCTTCGTTTCGACTAGCTTCAAAGTTGATCGAAGCCAAATGTCAAGCATAGATTGATGTAATATGACACAATAAACCATGTGGAGAAGTTTGAGACCAACGAAGAGAGATTTGGTCCAAGAATCATCCAACTTAACCAAGTTCGTCCATTTTGGTCTTTCTTCGTTTCGACTAGCTTCAAAGTTGATCGAAGCCAAATGTCAAGCATAGATTGATGTAATATGACACAATAAACCATGTGGAGAAGTTTGGGACCAACGAAGAGAGATTTGGTCCAAGAATCATCCAACTTAACCAAGTTCGTCCATTTTGGTCTTTCTTCGTTTCGACTAGCTTCAAAGTTGATCGAAGCCAAATGTCAAGCATAGATTGATGTAATATGACACAATAAACCATGTGGAGAAGTTTGAGACCAACGAAGAGAGATTTGGTCCAAGAATCATCCAACTTAACCAAGTTCGTCCATTTTGGTCTTTCTTCGTTTCGACTAGCTTCAAAGTTGATCGAAGCCAAATGTCAAGCATAGATTGATGTAATATGACACAATAAACCATGTGGAGAAGTTTTGGACCAACGAAGAGAGATTTGGTCCAAGAATCATCCAACTTAACCAAGTTCGTCCATTTTGGTCTTTCTTCGTTTCGACTAGCTTCAAAGTTGATCGAAGCCAAATGTCAAGCATAGATTGATGTAATATGACACAATAAACCATGTGGAGAAGTTTTGGACCAACGAAGAGAGATTTGGTCCAAGAATCATCCAACTTAACCAAGTTCGTCCATTTTGGTCTTTCTTCGTTTCGACTAGCTTCAAAGTTGATCGAAGCCAAATGTCAAGCATAGATTGATGTAATATGACACAATAAACCATGTGGAGAAGTTTGGGACCAACGAAGAGAGATTTGGTCCAAGAATCATCCAACTTAACCAAGTTCGTCCATTTTGGTCTTTCTTCGTTTCGACTAGCTTCAAAGTTGATCGAAGCCAAATGTCAAGCATAGATTGATGTAATATGACACAATAAACCATGTGGAGAAGTTTGGGACCAACGAAGAGAGATTTGGTCCAAGAATCATCCAACTTAACCAAGTTCGTCCATTTTGGTCTTTCTTCGTTTCGACTAGCTTCAAAGTTGATCGAAGCCAAATGTCAAGCATAGATTGATGTAATATGACACAATAAACCATGTGGAGAAGTTTGGGACCAACGAAGAGAGATTTGGTCCAAGAATCATCCAACTTAACCAAGTTCGTCCATTTTGGTCTTTCTTCGTTTCGACTAGCTTCAAAGTTGATCGAAGCCAAATGTCAAGCATAGATTGATGTAATATGACACAATAAACCATGTGGAGAAGTTTGAGACCAACGAAGAGAGATTTGGTCCAAGAATCATCCAACTTAACCAAGTTCGTCCATTTTGGTCTTTCTTCGTTTCGACTAGCTTCAAAGTTGATCGAAGCCAAATGTCAAGCATAGATTGATGTAATATGACACAATAAACCATGTGGAGAAGTTTGGGACCAACGAAGAGAGATTTGGTCCAAGAATCATCCAACTTAACCAAGTTCGTCCATTTTGGTCTTTCTTCGTTTCGACTAGCTTCAAAGTTGATCGAAGCCAAATGTCAAGCATAGATTGATGTAATATGACACAATAAACCATGTGGAGAAGTTTGGGACCAACGAAGAGAGATTTGGTCCAAGAATCATCCAACTTAACCAAGTTCGTCCATTTTGGTCTTTCTTCGTTTCGACTAGCTTCAAAGTTGATCGAAGCCAAATGTCAAGCATAGATTGATGTAATATGACACAATAAACCATGTGGAGAAGTTTGAGACCAACGAAGAGAGATTTGGTCCAAGAATCATCCAACTTAACCAAGTTCGTCCATTTTGGTCTTTCTTCGTTTCGACTAGCTTCAAAGTTGATCGAAGCCAAATGTCAAGCATAGATTGATGTAATATGACACAATAAACCATGTGGAGAAGTTTGGGACCAACGAAGAGAGATTTGGTCCAAGAATCATCCAACTTAACCAAGTTCGTCCATTTTGGTCTTTCTTCGTTTCGACTAGCTTCAAAGTTGATCGAAGCCAAATGTCAAGCATAGATTGATGTAATATGACACAATAAACCATGTGGAGAAGTTTGGGACCAACGAAGAGAGATTTGGTCCAAGAATCATCCAACTTAACCAAGTTCGTCCATTTTGGTCTTTCTTCGTTTCGACTAGCTTCAAAGTTGATCGAAGCCAAATGTCAAGCATAGATTGATGTAATATGACACAATAAACCATGTGGAGAAGTTTGGGACCAACGAAGAGAGATTTGGTCCAAGAATCATCCAACTTAACCAAGTTCGTCCATTTTGGTCTTTCTTCGTTTCGACTAGCTTCAAAGTTGATCGAAGCCAAATGTCAAGCATAGATTGATGTAATATGACACAATAAACCATGTGGAGAAGTTTTGGACCAACGAAGAGAGATTTGGTCCAAGAATCATCCAACTTAACCAAGTTCGTCCATTTTGGTCTTTCTTCGTTTCGACTAGCTTCAAAGTTGATCGAAGCCAAATGTCAAGCATAGATTGATGTAATATGACACAATAAACCATGTGGAGAAGTTTGGGACCAACGAAGAGAGATTTGGTCCAAGAATCATCCAACTTAACCAAGTTCGTCCATTTTGGTCTTTCTTCGTTTCGACTAGCTTCAAAGTTGATCGAAGCCAAATGTCAAGCATAGATTGATGTAATATGACACAATAAACCATGTGGAGAAGTTTGAGACCAACGAAGAGAGATTTGGTCCAAGAATCATCCAACTTAACCAAGTTCGTCCATTTTGGTCTTTCTTCGTTTCGACTAGCTTCAAAGTTGATCGAAGCCAAATGTCAAGCATAGATTGATGTAATATGACACAATAAACCATGTGGAGAAGTTTGAGACCAACGAAGAGAGATTTGGTCCAAGAATCATCCAACTTAACCAAGTTCGTCCATTTTGGTCTTTCTTCGTTTCGACTAGCTTCAAAGTTGATCGAAGCCAAATGTCAAGCATAGATTGATGTAATATGACACAATAAACCATGTGGAGAAGTTTGGGACCAACGAAGAGAGATTTGGTCCAAGAATCATCCAACTTAACCAAGTTCGTCCATTTTGGTCTTTCTTCGTTTCGACTAGCTTCAAAGTTGATCGAAGCCAAATGTCAAGCATAGATTGATGTAATATGACACAATAAACCATGTGGAGAAGTTTGGGACCAACGAAGAGAGATTTGGTCCAAGAATCATCCAACTTAACCAAGTTCGTCCATTTTGGTCTTTCTTCGTTTCGACTAGCTTCAAAGTTGATCGAAGCCAAATGTCAAGCATAGATTGATGTAATATGACACAATAAACCATGTGGAGAAGTTTGAGACCAACGAAGAGAGATTTGGTCCAAGAATCATCCAACTTAACCAAGTTCGTCCATTTTGGTCTTTCTTCGTTTCGACTAGCTTCAAAGTTGATCGAAGCCAAATGTCAAGCATAGATTGATGTAATATGACACAATAAACCATGTGGAGAAGTTTGAGACCAACGAAGAGAGATTTGGTCCAAGAATCATCCAACTTAACCAAGTTCGTCCATTTTGGTCTTTCTTCGTTTCGACTAGCTTCAAAGTTGATCGAAGCCAAATGTCAAGCATAGATTGATGTAATATGACACAATAAACCATGTGGAGAAGTTTGGGACCAACGAAGAGAGATTTGGTCCAAGAATCATCCAACTTAACCAAGTTCGTCCATTTTGGTCTTTCTTCGTTTCGACTAGCTTCAAAGTTGATCGAAGCCAAATGTCAAGCATAGATTGATGTAATATGACACAATAAACCATGTGGAGAAGTTTGAGACCAACGAAGAGAGATTTGGTCCAAGAATCATCCAACTTAACCAAGTTCGTCCATTTTGGTCTTTCTTCGTTTCGACTAGCTTCAAAGTTGATCGAAGCCAAATGTCAAGCATAGATTGATGTAATATGACACAATAAACCATGTGGAGAAGTTTGGGACCAACGAAGAGAGATTTGGTCCAAGAATCATCCAACTTAACCAAGTTCGTCCATTTTGGTCTTTCTTCGTTTCGACTAGCTTCAAAGTTGATCGAAGCCAAATGTCAAGCATAGATTGATGTAATATGACACAATAAACCATGTGGAGAAGTTTGGGACCAACGAAGAGAGATTTGGTCCAAGAATCATCCAACTTAACCAAGTTCGTCCATTTTGGTCTTTCTTCGTTTCGACTAGCTTCAAAGTTGATCGAAGCCAAATGTCAAGCATAGATTGATGTAATATGACACAATAAACCATGTGGAGAAGTTTGGGACCAACGAAGAGAGATTTGGTCCAAGAATCATCCAACTTAACCAAGTTCGTCCATTTTGGTCTTTCTTCGTTTCGACTAGCTTCAAAGTTGATCGAAGCCAAATGTCAAGCATAGATTGATGTAATATGACACAATAAACCATGTGGAGAAGTTTGGGACCAACGAAGAGAGATTTGGTCCAAGAATCATCCAACTTAACCAAGTTCGTCCATTTTGGTCTTTCTTCGTTTCGACTAGCTTCAAAGTTGATCGAAGCCAAATGTCAAGCATAGATTGATGTAATATGACACAATAAACCATGTGGAGAAGTTTGGGACCAACGAAGAGAGATTTGGTCCAAGAATCATCCAACTTAACCAAGTTCGTCCATTTTGGTCTTTCTTCGTTTCGACTAGCTTCAAAGTTGATCGAAGCCAAATGTCAAGCATAGATTGATGTAATATGACACAATAAACCATGTGGAGAAGTTTGAGACCAACGAAGAGAGATTTGGTCCAAGAATCATCCAACTTAACCAAGTTCGTCCATTTTGGTCTTTCTTCGTTTCGACTAGCTTCAAAGTTGATCGAAGCCAAATGTCAAGCATAGATTGATGTAATATGACACAATAAACCATGTGGAGAAGTTTGAGACCAACGAAGAGAGATTTGGTCCAAGAATCATCCAACTTAACCAAGTTCGTCCATTTTGGTCTTTCTTCGTTTCGACTAGCTTCAAAGTTGATCGAAGCCAAATGTCAAGCATAGATTGATGTAATATGACACAATAAACCATGTGGAGAAGTTTGAGACCAACGAAGAGAGATTTGGTCCAAGAATCATCCAACTTAACCAAGTTCGTCCATTTTGGTCTTTCTTCGTTTCGACTAGCTTCAAAGTTGATCGAAGCCAAATGTCAAGCATAGATTGATGTAATATGACACAATAAACCATGTGGAGAAGTTTGGGACCAACGAAGAGAGATTTGGTCCAAGAATCATCCAACTTAACCAAGTTCGTCCATTTTGGTCTTTCTTCGTTTCGACTAGCTTCAAAGTTGATCGAAGCCAAATGTCAAGCATAGATTGATGTAATATGACACAATAAACCATGTGGAGAAGTTTGGGACCAACGAAGAGAGATTTGGTCCAAGAATCATCCAACTTAACCAAGTTCGTCCATTTTGGTCTTTCTTCGTTTCGACTAGCTTCAAAGTTGATCGAAGCCAAATGTCAAGCATAGATTGATGTAATATGACACAATAAACCATGTGGAGAAGTTTGAGACCAACGAAGAGAGATTTGGTCCAAGAATCATCCAACTTAACCAAGTTCGTCCATTTTGGTCTTTCTTCGTTTCGACTAGCTTCAAAGTTGATCGAAGCCAAATGTCAAGCATAGATTGATGTAATATGACACAATAAACAATGTGGAGAAGTTTGGGACCAACGAAGAGAGATTTGGTCCAAGAATCATCCAACTTAACCAAGTTCGTCCATTTTGGTCTTTCTTCGTTTCGACTAGCTTCAAAGTTGATCGAAGCCAAATGTCAAGCATAGATTGATGTAATATGACACAATAAACCATGTGGAGAAGTTTGGGACCAACGAAGAGAGATTTGGTCCAAGAATCATCCAACTTAACCAAGTTCGTCCATTTTGGTCTTTCTTCGTTTCGACTAGCTTCAAAGTTGATCGAAGCCAAATGTCAAGCATAGATTGATGTAATATGACACAATAAACCATGTGGAGAAGTTTGAGACCAACGAAGAGAGATTTGGTCCAAGAATCATCCAACTTAACCAAGTTCGTCCATTTTGGTCTTTCTTCGTTTCGACTAGCTTCAAAGTTGATCGAAGCCAAATGTCAAGCATAGATTGATGTAATATGACACAATAAACCATGTGGAGAAGTTTGAGACCAACGAAGAGAGATTTGGTCCAAGAATCATCCAACTTAACCAAGTTCGTCCATTTTGGTCTTTCTTCGTTTCGACTAGCTTCAAAGTTGATCGAAGCCAAATGTCAAGCATAGATTGATGTAATATGACACAATAAACCATGTGGAGAAGTTTGGGACCAACGAAGAGAGATTTGGTCCAAGAATCATCCAACTTAACCAAGTTCGTCCATTTTGGTCTTTCTTCGTTTCGACTAGCTTCAAAGTTGATCGAAGCCAAATGTCAAGCATAGATTGATGTAATATGACACAATAAACCATGTGGAGAAGTTTGAGACCAACGAAGAGAGATTTGGTCCAAGAATCATCCAACTTAACCAAGTTCGTCCATTTTGGTCTTTCTTCGTTTCGACTAGCTTCAAAGTTGATCGAAGCCAAATGTCAAGCATAGATTGATGTAATATGACACAATAAACCATGTGGAGAAGTTTGAGACCAACGAAGAGAGATTTGGTCCAAGAATCATCCAACTTAACCAAGTTCGTCCATTTTGGTCTTTCTTCGTTTCGACTAGCTTCAAAGTTGATCGAAGCCAAATGTCAAGCATAGATTGATGTAATATGACACAATAAACCATGTGGATAAGTTTGGGACCAACGAAGAGAGATTTGGTCCAAGAATCATCCAACTTAACCAAGTTCGTCCATTTTGGTCTTTCTTCGTTTCGACTAGCTTCAAAGTTGATCGAAGCCAAATGTCAAGCATAGATTGATGTAATATGACACAATAAACCATGTGGAGAAGTTTGGGACCAACGAAGAGAGATTTGGTCCAAGAATCATCCAACTTAACCAAGTTCGTCCATTTTGGTCTTTCTTCGTTTCGACTAGCTTCAAAGTTGATCGAAGCCAAATGTCAAGCATAGATTGATGTAATATGACACAATAAACAATGTGGAGAAGTTTGAGACCAACGAAGAGAGATTTGGTCCAAGAATCATCCAACTTAACCAAGTTCGTCCATTTTGGTCTTTCTTCGTTTCGACTAGCTTCAAAGTTGATCGAAGCCAAATGTCAAGCATAGATTGATGTAATATGACACAATAAACCATGTGGAGAAGTTTGAGACCAACGAAGAGAGATTTGGTCCAAGAATCATCCAACTTAACCAAGTTCGTCCATTTTGGTCTTTCTTCGTTTCGACTAGCTTCAAAGTTGATCGAAGCCAAATGTCAAGCATAGATTGATGTAATATGACACAATAAACCATGTGGAGAAGTTTGGGACCAACGAAGAGAGATTTGGTCCAAGAATCATCCAACTTAACCAAGTTCGTCCATTTTGGTCTTTCTTCGTTTCGACTAGCTTCAAAGTTGATCGAAGCCAAATGTCAAGCATAGATTGATGTAATATGACACAATAAACCATGTGGAGAAGTTTGGGACCAACGAAGAGAGATTTGGTCCAAGAATCATCCAACTTAACCAAGTTCGTCCATTTTGGTCTTTCTTCGTTTCGACTAGCTTCAAAGTTGATCGAAGCCAAATGTCAAGCATAGATTGATGTAATATGACACAATAAACCATGTGGAGAAGTTTGGGACCAACGAAGAGAGATTTGGTCCAAGAATCATCCAACTTAACCAAGTTCGTCCATTTTGGTCTTTCTTCGTTTCGACTAGCTTCAAAGTTGATCGAAGCCAAATGTCAAGCATAGATTGATGTAATATGACACAATAAACCATGTGGAGAAGTTTGAGACCAACGAAGAGAGATTTGGTCCAAGAATCATCCAACTTAACCAAGTTCGTCCATTTTGGTCTTTCTTCGTTTCGACTAGCTTCAAAGTTGATCGAAGCCAAATGTCAAGCATAGATTGATGTAATATGACACAATAAACCATGTGGAGAAGTTTGGGACCAACGAAGAGAGATTTGGTCCAAGAATCATCCAACTTAACCAAGTTCGTCCATTTTGGTCTTTCTTCGTTTCGACTAGCTTCAAAGTTGATCGAAGCCAAATGTCAAGCATAGATTGATGTAATATGACACAATAAACCATGTGGAGAAGTTTGGGACCAACGAAGAGAGATTTGGTCCAAGAATCATCCAACTTAACCAAGTTCGTCCATTTTGGTCTTTCTTCGTTTCGACTAGCTTCAAAGTTGATCGAAGCCAAATGTCAAGCATAGATTGATGTAATATGACACAATAAACCATGTGGAGAAGTTTGAGACCAACGAAGAGAGATTTGGTCCAAGAATCATCCAACTTAACCAAGTTCGTCCATTTTGGTCTTTCTTCGTTTCGACTAGCTTCAAAGTTGATCGAAGCCAAATGTCAAGCATAGATTGATGTAATATGACACAATAAACCATGTGGAGAAGTTTGAGACCAACGAAGAGAGATTTGGTCCAAGAATCATCCAACTTAACCAAGTTCGTCCATTTTGGTCTTTCTTCGTTTCGACTAGCTTCAAAGTTGATCGAAGCCAAATGTCAAGCATAGATTGATGTAATATGACACAATAAACCATGTGGAGAAGTTTGGGACCAACGAAGAGAGATTTGGTCCAAGAATCATCCAACTTAACCAAGTTCGTCCATTTTGGTCTTTCTTCGTTTCGACTAGCTTCAAAGTTGATCGAAGCCAAATGTCAAGCATAGATTGATGTAATATGACACAATAAACCATGTGGAGAAGTTTGGGACCAACGAAGAGAGATTTGGTCCAAGAATCATCCAACTTAACCAAGTTCGTCCATTTTGGTCTTTCTTCGTTTCGACTAGCTTCAAAGTTGATCGAAGCCAAATGTCAAGCATAGATTGATGTAATATGACACAATAAACCATGTGGAGAAGTTTGGGACCAACGAAGAGAGATTTGGTCCAAGAATCATCCAACTTAACCAAGTTCGTCCATTTTGGTCTTTCTTCGTTTCGACTAGCTTCAAAGTTGATCGAAGCCAAATGTCAAGCATAGATTGATGTAATATGACACAATAAACCATGTGGATAAGTTTGGGACCAACGAAGAGAGATTTGGTCCAAGAATCATCCAACTTAACCAAGTTCGTCCATTTTGGTCTTTCTTCGTTTCGACTAGCTTCAAAGTTGATCGAAGCCAAATGTCAAGCATAGATTGATGTAATATGACACAATAAACCATGTGGAGAAGTTTGGGACCAACGAAGAGAGATTTGGTCCAAGAATCATCCAACTTAACCAAGTTCGTCCATTTTGGTCTTTCTTCGTTTCGACTAGCTTCAAAGTTGATCGAAGCCAAATGTCAAGCATAGATTGATGTAATATGACACAATAAACCATGTGGAGAAGTTTGGGACCAACGAAGAGAGATTTGGTCCAAGAATCATCCAACTTAACCAAGTTCGTCCATTTTGGTCTTTCTTCGTTTCGACTAGCTTCAAAGTTGATCGAAGCCAAATGTCAAGCATAGATTGATGTAATATGACACAATAAACCATGTGGAGAAGTTTGAGACCAACGAAGAGAGATTTGGTCCAAGAATCATCCAACTTAACCAAGTTCGTCCATTTTGGTCTTTCTTCGTTTCGACTAGCTTCAAAGTTGATCGAAGCCAAATGTCAAGCATAGATTGATGTAATATGACACAATAAACCATGTGGAGAAGTTTGGGACCAACGAAGAGAGATTTGGTCCAAGAATCATCCAACTTAACCAAGTTCGTCCATTTTGGTCTTTCTTCGTTTCGACTAGCTTCAAAGTTGATCGAAGCCAAATGTCAAGCATAGATTGATGTAATATGACACAATAAACCATGTGGAGAAGTTTGGGACCAACGAAGAGAGATTTGGTCCAAGAATCATCCAACTTAACCAAGTTCGTCCATTTTGGTCTTTCTTCGTTTCGACTAGCTTCAAAGTTGATCGAAGCCAAATGTCAAGCATAGATTGATGTAATATGACACAATAAACCATGTGGATAAGTTTGGGACCAACGAAGAGAGATTTGGTCCAAGAATCATCCAACTTAACCAAGTTCGTCCATTTTGGTCTTTCTTCGTTTCGACTAGCTTCAAAGTTGATCGAAGCCAAATGTCAAGCATAGATTGATGTAATATGACACAATAAACCATGTGGAGAAGTTTGGGACCAACGAAGAGAGATTTGGTCCAAGAATCATCCAACTTAACCAAGTTCGTCCATTTTGGTCTTTCTTCGTTTCGACTAGCTTCAAAGTTGATCGAAGCCAAATGTCAAGCATAGATTGATGTAATATGACACAATAAACCATGTGGAGAAGTTTGAGACCAACGAAGAGAGATTTGGTCCAAGAATCATCCAACTTAACCAAGTTCGTCCATTTTGGTCTTTCTTCGTTTCGACTAGCTTCAAAGTTGATCGAAGCCAAATGTCAAGCATAGATTGATGTAATATGACACAATAAACAATGTGGATAAGTTTGGGACCAACGAAGAGAGATTTGGTCCAAGAATCATCCAACTTAACCAAGTTCGTCCATTTTGGTCTTTCTTCGTTTCGACTAGCTTCAAAGTTGATCGAAGCCAAATGTCAAGCATAGATTGATGTAATATGACACAATAAACCATGTGAGAAGTTTGGGACCAACGAAGAGAGATTTGGTCCAAGAATCATCCAACTTAACCAAGTTCGTCCATTTTGGTCTTTCTTCGTTTCGACTAGCTTCAAAGTTGATCGAAGCCAAATGTCAAGCATAGATTGATGTAATATGACACAATAAACAATGTGGAGAAGTTTGGGACCAACGAAGAGAGATTTGGTCCAAGAATCATCCAACTTAACCAAGTTCGTCCATTTTGGTCTTTCTTCGTTTCGACTAGCTTCAAAGTTGATCGAAGCCAAATGTCAAGCATAGATTGATGTAATATGACACAATAAACCATGTGGAGAAGTTTGGGACCAACGAAGAGAGATTTGGTCCAAGAATCATCCAACTTAACCAAGTTCGTCCATTTTGGTCTTTCTTCGTTTCGACTAGCTTCAAAGTTGATCGAAGCCAAATGTCAAGCATAGATTGATGTAATATGACACAATAAACCATGTGGAGAAGTTTGAGACCAACGAAGAGAGATTTGGTCCAAGAATCATCCAACTTAACCAAGTTCGTCCATTTTGGTCTTTCTTCGTTTCGACTAGCTTCAAAGTTGATCGAAGCCAAATGTCAAGCATAGATTGATGTAATATGACACAATAAACCATGTGGATAAGTTTGGGACCAACGAAGAGAGATTTGGTCCAAGAATCATCCAACTTAACCAAGTTCGTCCATTTTGGTCTTTCTTCGTTTCGACTAGCTTCAAAGTTGATCGAAGCCAAATGTCAAGCATAGATTGATGTAATATGACACAATAAACAATGTGGAGAAGTTTGGGACCAACGAAGAGAGATTTGGTCCAAGAATCATCCAACTTAACCAAGTTCGTCCATTTTGGTCTTTCTTCGTTTCGACTAGCTTCAAAGTTGATCGAAGCCAAATGTCAAGCATAGATTGATGTAATATGACACAATAAACCATGTGGAGAAGTTTGGACCAACGAAGAGAGATTTGGTCCAAGAATCATCCAACTTAACCAAGTTCGTCCATTTTGGTCTTTCTTCGTTTCGACTAGCTTCAAAGTTGATCGAAGCCAAATGTCAAGCATAGATTGATGTAATATGACACAATAAACCATGTGGAGAAGTTTGGGACCAACGAAGAGAGATTTGGTCCAAGAATCATCCAACTTAACCAAGTTCGTCCATTTTGGTCTTTCTTCGTTTCGACTAGCTTCAAAGTTGATCGAAGCCAAATGTCAAGCATAGATTGATGTAATATGACACAATAAACCATGTGGATAAGTTTGGGACCAACGAAGAGAGATTTGGTCCAAGAATCATCCAACTTAACCAAGTTCGTCCATTTTGGTCTTTCTTCGTTTCGACTAGCTTCAAAGTTGATCGAAGCCAAATGTCAAGCATAGATTGATGTAATATGACACAATAAACCATGTGGAGAAGTTTGGGACCAACGAAGAGAGATTTGGTCCAAGAATCATCCAACTTAACCAAGTTCGTCCATTTTGGTCTTTCTTCGTTTCGACTAGCTTCAAAGTTGATCGAAGCCAAATGTCAAGCATAGATTGATGTAATATGACACAATAAACCATGTGGAGAAGTTTGGGACCAACGAAGAGAGATTTGGTCCAAGAATCATCCAACTTAACCAAGTTCGTCCATTTTGGTCTTTCTTCGTTTCGACTAGCTTCAAAGTTGATCGAAGCCAAATGTCAAGCATAGATTGATGTAATATGACACAATAAACCATGTGGAGAAGTTTGGGACCAACGAAGAGAGATTTGGTCCAAGAATCATCCAACTTAACCAAGTTCGTCCATTTTGGTCTTTCTTCGTTTCGACTAGCTTCAAAGTTGATCGAAGCCAAATGTCAAGCATAGATTGATGTAATATGACACAATAAACCATGTGGAGAAGTTTGGGACCAACGAAGAGAGATTTGGTCCAAGAATCATCCAACTTAACCAAGTTCGTCCATTTTGGTCTTTCTTCGTTTCGACTAGCTTCAAAGTTGATCGAAGCCAAATGTCAAGCATAGATTGATGTAATATGACACAATAAACCATGTGGAGAAGTTTTGGACCAACGAAGAGAGATTTGGTCCAAGAATCATCCAACTTAACCAAGTTCGTCCATTTTGGTCTTTCTTCGTTTCGACTAGCTTCAAAGTTGATCGAAGCCAAATGTCAAGCATAGATTGATGTAATATGACACAATAAACCATGTGGAGAAGTTTGGGACCAACGAAGAGAGATTTGGTCCAAGAATCATCCAACTTAACCAAGTTCGTCCATTTTGGTCTTTCTTCGTTTCGACTAGCTTCAAAGTTGATCGAAGCCAAATGTCAAGCATAGATTGATGTAATATGACACAATAAACCATGTGGAGAAGTTTGGGACCAACGAAGAGAGATTTGGTCCAAGAATCATCCAACTTAACCAAGTTCGTCCATTTTGGTCTTTCTTCGTTTCGACTAGCTTCAAAGTTGATCGAAGCCAAATGTCAAGCATAGATTGATGTAATATGACACAATAAACCATGTGGAGAAGTTTGAGACCAACGAAGAGAGATTTGGTCCAAGAATCATCCAACTTAACCAAGTTCGTCCATTTTGGTCTTTCTTCGTTTCGACTAGCTTCAAAGTTGATCGAAGCCAAATGTCAAGCATAGATTGATGTAATATGACACAATAAACCATGTGGAGAAGTTTGGGACCAACGAAGAGAGATTTGGTCCAAGAATCATCCAACTTAACCAAGTTCGTCCATTTTGGTCTTTCTTCGTTTCGACTAGCTTCAAAGTTGATCGAAGCCAAATGTCAAGCATAGATTGATGTAATATGACACAATAAACCATGTGGAGAAGTTTGGACCAACGAAGAGAGATTTGGTCCAAGAATCATCCAACTTAACCAAGTTCGTCCATTTTGGTCTTTCTTCGTTTCGACTAGCTTCAAAGTTGATCGAAGCCAAATGTCAAGCATAGATTGATGTAATATGACACAATAAACCATGTGGAGAAGTTTGGGACCAACGAAGAGAGATTTGGTCCAAGAATCATCCAACTTAACCAAGTTCGTCCATTTTGGTCTTTCTTCGTTTCGACTAGCTTCAAAGTTGATCGAAGCCAAATGTCAAGCATAGATTGATGTAATATGACACAATAAACCATGTGGAGAAGTTTGGGACCAACGAAGAGAGATTTGGTCCAAGAATCATCCAACTTAACCAAGTTCGTCCATTTTGGTCTTTCTTCGTTTCGACTAGCTTCAAAGTTGATCGAAGCCAAATGTCAAGCATAGATTGATGTAATATGACACAATAAACAATGTGGAGAAGTTTGGGACCAACGAAGAGAGATTTGGTCCAAGAATCATCCAACTTAACCAAGTTCGTCCATTTTGGTCTTTCTTCGTTTCGACTAGCTTCAAAGTTGATCGAAGCCAAATGTCAAGCATAGATTGATGTAATATGACACAATAAACCATGTGGAGAAGTTTGAGACCAACGAAGAGAGATTTGGTCCAAGAATCATCCAACTTAACCAAGTTCGTCCATTTTGGTCTTTCTTCGTTTCGACTAGCTTCAAAGTTGATCGAAGCCAAATGTCAAGCATAGATTGATGTAATATGACACAATAAACCATGTGGAGAAGTTTGGGACCAACGAAGAGAGATTTGGTCCAAGAATCATCCAACTTAACCAAGTTCGTCCATTTTGGTCTTTCTTCGTTTCGACTAGCTTCAAAGTTGATCGAAGCCAAATGTCAAGCATAGATTGATGTAATATGACACAATAAACCATGTGGATAAGTTTGGGACCAACGAAGAGAGATTTGGTCCAAGAATCATCCAACTTAACCAAGTTCGTCCATTTTGGTCTTTCTTCGTTTCGACTAGCTTCAAAGTTGATCGAAGCCAAATGTCAAGCATAGATTGATGTAATATGACACAATAAACCATGTGGATAAGTTTGGGACCAACGAAGAGAGATTTGGTCCAAGAATCATCCAACTTAACCAAGTTCGTCCATTTTGGTCTTTCTTCGTTTCGACTAGCTTCAAAGTTGATCGAAGCCAAATGTCAAGCATAGATTGATGTAATATGACACAATAAACCATGTGGATAAGTTTGGGACCAACGAAGAGAGATTTGGTCCAAGAATCATCCAACTTAACCAAGTTCGTCCATTTTGGTCTTTCTTCGTTTCGACTAGCTTCAAAGTTGATCGAAGCCAAATGTCAAGCATAGATTGATGTAATATGACACAATAAACCATGTGGAGAAGTTTGGGACCAACGAAGAGAGATTTGGTCCAAGAATCATCCAACTTAACCAAGTTCGTCCATTTTGGTCTTTCTTCGTTTCGACTAGCTTCAAAGTTGATCGAAGCCAAATGTCAAGCATAGATTGATGTAATATGACACAATAAACAATGTGGATAAGTTTGGGACCAACGAAGAGAGATTTGGTCCAAGAATCATCCAACTTAACCAAGTTCGTCCATTTTGGTCTTTCTTCGTTTCGACTAGCTTCAAAGTTGATCGAAGCCAAATGTCAAGCATAGATTGATGTAATATGACACAATAAACCATGTGGATAAGTTTGGGACCAACGAAGAGAGATTTGGTCCAAGAATCATCCAACTTAACCAAGTTCGTCCATTTTGGTCTTTCTTCGTTTCGACTAGCTTCAAAGTTGATCGAAGCCAAATGTCAAGCATAGATTGATGTAATATGACACAATAAACCATGTGGAGAAGTTTGGGACCAACGAAGAGAGATTTGGTCCAAGAATCATCCAACTTAACCAAGTTCGTCCATTTTGGTCTTTCTTCGTTTCGACTAGCTTCAAAGTTGATCGAAGCCAAATGTCAAGCATAGATTGATGTAATATGACACAATAAACCATGTGGAGAAGTTTGGGACCAACGAAGAGAGATTTGGTCCAAGAATCATCCAACTTAACCAAGTTCGTCCATTTTGGTCTTTCTTCGTTTCGACTAGCTTCAAAGTTGATCGAAGCCAAATGTCAAGCATAGATTGATGTAATATGACACAATAAACCATGTGGAGAAGTTTGAGACCAACGAAGAGAGATTTGGTCCAAGAATCATCCAACTTAACCAAGTTCGTCCATTTTGGTCTTTCTTCGTTTCGACTAGCTTCAAAGTTGATCGAAGCCAAATGTCAAGCATAGATTGATGTAATATGACACAATAAACAATGTGGAGAAGTTTGGGACCAACGAAGAGAGATTTGGTCCAAGAATCATCCAACTTAACCAAGTTCGTCCATTTTGGTCTTTCTTCGTTTCGACTAGCTTCAAAGTTGATCGAAGCCAAATGTCAAGCATAGATTGATGTAATATGACACAATAAACCATGTGGATAAGTTTGGGACCAACGAAGAGAGATTTGGTCCAAGAATCATCCAACTTAACCAAGTTCGTCCATTTTGGTCTTTCTTCGTTTCGACTAGCTTCAAAGTTGATCGAAGCCAAATGTCAAGCATAGATTGATGTAATATGACACAATAAACCATGTGGAGAAGTTTGGGACCAACGAAGAGAGATTTGGTCCAAGAATCATCCAACTTAACCAAGTTCGTCCATTTTGGTCTTTCTTCGTTTCGACTAGCTTCAAAGTTGATCGAAGCCAAATGTCAAGCATAGATTGATGTAATATGACACAATAAACCATGTGGATAAGTTTGGGACCAACGAAGAGAGATTTGGTCCAAGAATCATCCAACTTAACCAAGTTCGTCCATTTTGGTCTTTCTTCGTTTCGACTAGCTTCAAAGTTGATCGAAGCCAAATGTCAAGCATAGATTGATGTAATATGACACAATAAACCATGTGGATAAGTTTGGGACCAACGAAGAGAGATTTGGTCCAAGAATCATCCAACTTAACCAAGTTCGTCCATTTTGGTCTTTCTTCGTTTCGACTAGCTTCAAAGTTGATCGAAGCCAAATGTCAAGCATAGATTGATGTAATATGACACAATAAACAATGTGGATAAGTTTGGGACCAACGAAGAGAGATTTGGTCCAAGAATCATCCAACTTAACCAAGTTCGTCCATTTTGGTCTTTCTTCGTTTCGACTAGCTTCAAAGTTGATCGAAGCCAAATGTCAAGCATAGATTGATGTAATATGACACAATAAACCATGTGGAGAAGTTTGGGACCAACGAAGAGAGATTTGGTCCAAGAATCATCCAACTTAACCAAGTTCGTCCATTTTGGTCTTTCTTCGTTTCGACTAGCTTCAAAGTTGATCGAAGCCAAATGTCAAGCATAGATTGATGTAATATGACACAATAAACCATGTGGATAAGTTTGGGACCAACGAAGAGAGATTTGGTCCAAGAATCATCCAACTTAACCAAGTTCGTCCATTTTGGTCTTTCTTCGTTTCGACTAGCTTCAAAGTTGATCGAAGCCAAATGTCAAGCATAGATTGATGTAATATGACACAATAAACCATGTGGATAAGTTTGGGACCAACGAAGAGAGATTTGGTCCAAGAATCATCCAACTTAACCAAGTTCGTCCATTTTGGTCTTTCTTCGTTTCGACTAGCTTCAAAGTTGATCGAAGCCAAATGTCAAGCATAGATTGATGTAATATGACACAATAAACAATGTGGAGAAGTTTGGGACCAACGAAGAGAGATTTGGTCCAAGAATCATCCAACTTAACCAAGTTCGTCCATTTTGGTCTTTCTTCGTTTCGACTAGCTTCAAAGTTGATCGAAGCCAAATGTCAAGCATAGATTGATGTAATATGACACAATAAACCATGTGGAGAAGTTTGAGACCAACGAAGAGAGATTTGGTCCAAGAATCATCCAACTTAACCAAGTTCGTCCATTTTGGTCTTTCTTCGTTTCGACTAGCTTCAAAGTTGATCGAAGCCAAATGTCAAGCATAGATTGATGTAATATGACACAATAAAATGTGGATAAGTTTGGGACCAACGAAGAGAGATTTGGTCCAAGAATCATCCAACTTAACCAAGTTCGTCCATTTTGGTCTTTCTTCGTTTCGACTAGCTTCAAAGTTGATCGAAGCCAAATGTCAAGCATAGATTGATGTAATATGACACAATAAACAATGTGGATAAGTTTGGGACCAACGAAGAGAGATTTGGTCCAAGAATCATCCAACTTAACCAAGTTCGTCCATTTTGGTCTTTCTTCGTTTCGACTAGCTTCAAAGTTGATCGAAGCCAAATGTCAAGCATAGATTGATGTAATATGACACAATAAACCATGTGGATAAGTTTGGGACCAACGAAGAGAGATTTGGTCCAAGAATCATCCAACTTAACCAAGTTCGTCCATTTTGGTCTTTCTTCGTTTCGACTAGCTTCAAAGTTGATCGAAGCCAAATGTCAAGCATAGATTGATGTAATATGACACAATAAACCATGTGGATAAGTTTGGGACCAACGAAGAGAGATTTGGTCCAAGAATCATCCAACTTAACCAAGTTCGTCCATTTTGGTCTTTCTTCGTTTCGACTAGCTTCAAAGTTGATCGAAGCCAAATGTCAAGCATAGATTGATGTAATATGACACAATAAACCATGTGGATAAGTTTGGGACCAACGAAGAGAGATTTGGTCCAAGAATCATCCAACTTAACCAAGTTCGTCCATTTTGGTCTTTCTTCGTTTCGACTAGCTTCAAAGTTGATCGAAGCCAAATGTCAAGCATAGATTGATGTAATATGACACAATAAACCATGTGGAGAAGTTTGGGACCAACGAAGAGAGATTTGGTCCAAGAATCATCCAACTTAACCAAGTTCGTCCATTTTGGTCTTTCTTCGTTTCGACTAGCTTCAAAGTTGATCGAAGCCAAATGTCAAGCATAGATTGATGTAATATGACACAATAAACCATGTGGATAAGTTTGGGACCAACGAAGAGAGATTTGGTCCAAGAATCATCCAACTTAACCAAGTTCGTCCATTTTGGTCTTTCTTCGTTTCGACTAGCTTCAAAGTTGATCGAAGCCAAATGTCAAGCATAGATTGATGTAATATGACACAATAAACCATGTGGAGAAGTTTGAGACCAACGAAGAGAGATTTGGTCCAAGAATCATCCAACTTAACCAAGTTCGTCCATTTTGGTCTTTCTTCGTTTCGACTAGCTTCAAAGTTGATCGAAGCCAAATGTCAAGCATAGATTGATGTAATATGACACAATAAACAATGTGGATAAGTTTGGGACCAACGAAGAGAGATTTGGTCCAAGAATCATCCAACTTAACCAAGTTCGTCCATTTTGGTCTTTCTTCGTTTCGACTAGCTTCAAAGTTGATCGAAGCCAAATGTCAAGCATAGATTGATGTAATATGACACAATAAACAATGTGGATAAGTTTGGGACCAACGAAGAGAGATTTGGTCCAAGAATCATCCAACTTAACCAAGTTCGTCCATTTTGGTCTTTCTTCGTTTCGACTAGCTTCAAAGTTGATCGAAGCCAAATGTCAAGCATAGATTGATGTAATATGACACAATAAACAATGTGGATAAGTTTGGGACCAACGAAGAGAGATTTGGTCCAAGAATCATCCAACTTAACCAAGTTCGTCCATTTTGGTCTTTCTTCGTTTCGACTAGCTTCAAAGTTGATCGAAGCCAAATGTCAAGCATAGATTGATGTAATATGACACAATAAACCATGTGGAGAAGTTTGAGACCAACGAAGAGAGATTTGGTCCAAGAATCATCCAACTTAACCAAGTTCGTCCATTTTGGTCTTTCTTCGTTTCGACTAGCTTCAAAGTTGATCGAAGCCAAATGTCAAGCATAGATTGATGTAATATGACACAATAAACAATGTGGATAAGTTTGGGACCAACGAAGAGAGATTTGGTCCAAGAATCATCCAACTTAACCAAGTTCGTCCATTTTGGTCTTTCTTCGTTTCGACTAGCTTCAAAGTTGATCGAAGCCAAATGTCAAGCATAGATTGATGTAATATGACACAATAAACAATGTGGATAAGTTTGGGACCAACGAAGAGAGATTTGGTCCAAGAATCATCCAACTTAACCAAGTTCGTCCATTTTGGTCTTTCTTCGTTTCGACTAGCTTCAAAGTTGATCGAAGCCAAATGTCAAGCATAGATTGATGTAATATGACACAATAAACCATGTGGAGAAGTTTGGACCAACGAAGAGAGATTTGGTCCAAGAATCATCCAACTTAACCAAGTTCGTCCATTTTGGTCTTTCTTCGTTTCGACTAGCTTCAAAGTTGATCGAAGCCAAATGTCAAGCATAGATTGATGTAATATGACACAATAAACCATGTGGATAAGTTTGGGACCAACGAAGAGAGATTTGGTCCAAGAATCATCCAACTTAACCAAGTTCGTCCATTTTGGTCTTTCTTCGTTTCGACTAGCTTCAAAGTTGATCGAAGCCAAATGTCAAGCATAGATTGATGTAATATGACACAATAAACCATGTGGATAAGTTTGGGACCAACGAAGAGAGATTTGGTCCAAGAATCATCCAACTTAACCAAGTTCGTCCATTTTGGTCTTTCTTCGTTTCGACTAGCTTCAAAGTTGATCGAAGCCAAATGTCAAGCATAGATTGATGTAATATGACACAATAAACAATGTGGATAAGTTTGGGACCAACGAAGAGAGATTTGGTCCAAGAATCATCCAACTTAACCAAGTTCGTCCATTTTGGTCTTTCTTCGTTTCGACTAGCTTCAAAGTTGATCGAAGCCAAATGTCAAGCATAGATTGATGTAATATGACACAATAAACCATGTGGATAAGTTTGGGACCAACGAAGAGAGATTTGGTCCAAGAATCATCCAACTTAACCAAGTTCGTCCATTTTGGTCTTTCTTCGTTTCGACTAGCTTCAAAGTTGATCGAAGCCAAATGTCAAGCATAGATTGATGTAATATGACACAATAAACAATGTGGATAAGTTTGGGACCAACGAAGAGAGATTTGGTCCAAGAATCATCCAACTTAACCAAGTTCGTCCATTTTGGTCTTTCTTCGTTTCGACTAGCTTCAAAGTTGATCGAAGCCAAATGTCAAGCATAGATTGATGTAATATGACACAATAAACCATGTGGATAAGTTTGGGACCAACGAAGAGAGATTTGGTCCAAGAATCATCCAACTTAACCAAGTTCGTCCATTTTGGTCTTTCTTCGTTTCGACTAGCTTCAAAGTTGATCGAAGCCAAATGTCAAGCATAGATTGATGTAATATGACACAATAAACAATGTGGATAAGTTTGGGACCAACGAAGAGAGATTTGGTCCAAGAATCATCCAACTTAACCAAGTTCGTCCATTTTGGTCTTTCTTCGTTTCGACTAGCTTCAAAGTTGATCGAAGCCAAATGTCAAGCATAGATTGATGTAATATGACACAATAAACCATGTGGAGAAGTTTGGGACCAACGAAGAGAGATTTGGTCCAAGAATCATCCAACTTAACCAAGTTCGTCCATTTTGGTCTTTCTTCGTTTCGACTAGCTTCAAAGTTGATCGAAGCCAAATGTCAAGCATAGATTGATGTAATATGACACAATAAACCATGTGGAGAAGTTTGGGACCAACGAAGAGAGATTTGGTCCAAGAATCATCCAACTTAACCAAGTTCGTCCATTTTGGTCTTTCTTCGTTTCGACTAGCTTCAAAGTTGATCGAAGCCAAATGTCAAGCATAGATTGATGTAATATGACACAATAAACAATGTGGATAAGTTTGGGACCAACGAAGAGAGATTTGGTCCAAGAATCATCCAACTTAACCAAGTTCGTCCATTTTGGTCTTTCTTCGTTTCGACTAGCTTCAAAGTTGATCGAAGCCAAATGTCAAGCATAGATTGATGTAATATGACACAATAAACCATGTGGAGAAGTTTGGGACCAACGAAGAGAGATTTGGTCCAAGAATCATCCAACTTAACCAAGTTCGTCCATTTTGGTCTTTCTTCGTTTCGACTAGCTTCAAAGTTGATCGAAGCCAAATGTCAAGCATAGATTGATGTAATATGACACAATAAACAATGTGGATAAGTTTGGGACCAACGAAGAGAGATTTGGTCCAAGAATCATCCAACTTAACCAAGTTCGTCCATTTTGGTCTTTCTTCGTTTCGACTAGCTTCAAAGTTGATCGAAGCCAAATGTCAAGCATAGATTGATGTAATATGACACAATAAACCATGTGGAGAAGTTTGAGACCAACGAAGAGAGATTTGGTCCAAGAATCATCCAACTTAACCAAGTTCGTCCATTTTGGTCTTTCTTCGTTTCGACTAGCTTCAAAGTTGATCGAAGCCAAATGTCAAGCATAGATTGATGTAATATGACACAATAAACAATGTGGATAAGTTTGGGACCAACGAAGAGAGATTTGGTCCAAGAATCATCCAACTTAACCAAGTTCGTCCATTTTGGTCTTTCTTCGTTTCGACTAGCTTCAAAGTTGATCGAAGCCAAATGTCAAGCATAGATTGATGTAATATGACACAATAAACAATGTGGATAAGTTTGGGACCAACGAAGAGAGATTTGGTCCAAGAATCATCCAACTTAACCAAGTTCGTCCATTTTGGTCTTTCTTCGTTTCGACTAGCTTCAAAGTTGATCGAAGCCAAATGTCAAGCATAGATTGATGTAATATGACACAATAAACAATGTGGATAAGTTTGGGACCAACGAAGAGAGATTTGGTCCAAGAATCATCCAACTTAACCAAGTTCGTCCATTTTGGTCTTTCTTCGTTTCGACTAGCTTCAAAGTTGATCGAAGCCAAATGTCAAGCATAGATTGATGTAATATGACACAATAAACAATGTGGATAAGTTTGGGACCAACGAAGAGAGATTTGGTCCAAGAATCATCCAACTTAACCAAGTTCGTCCATTTTGGTCTTTCTTCGTTTCGACTAGCTTCAAAGTTGATCGAAGCCAAATGTCAAGCATAGATTGATGTAATATGACACAATAAACAATGTGGATAAGTTTGGGACCAACGAAGAGAGATTTGGTCCAAGAATCATCCAACTTAACCAAGTTCGTCCATTTTGGTCTTTCTTCGTTTCGACTAGCTTCAAAGTTGATCGAAGCCAAATGTCAAGCATAGATTGATGTAATATGACACAATAAACAATGTGGATAAGTTTGGGACCAACGAAGAGAGATTTGGTCCAAGAATCATCCAACTTAACCAAGTTCGTCCATTTTGGTCTTTCTTCGTTTCGACTAGCTTCAAAGTTGATCGAAGCCAAATGTCAAGCATAGATTGATGTAATATGACACAATAAACCATGTGGATAAGTTTGGGACCAACGAAGAGAGATTTGGTCCAAGAATCATCCAACTTAACCAAGTTCGTCCATTTTGGTCTTTCTTCGTTTCGACTAGCTTCAAAGTTGATCGAAGCCAAATGTCAAGCATAGATTGATGTAATATGACACAATAAACCATGTGGAGAAGTTTGGGACCAACGAAGAGAGATTTGGTCCAAGAATCATCCAACTTAACCAAGTTCGTCCATTTTGGTCTTTCTTCGTTTCGACTAGCTTCAAAGTTGATCGAAGCCAAATGTCAAGCATAGATTGATGTAATATGACACAATAAACCATGTGGATAAGTTTGGGACCAACGAAGAGAGATTTGGTCCAAGAATCATCCAACTTAACCAAGTTCGTCCATTTTGGTCTTTCTTCGTTTCGACTAGCTTCAAAGTTGATCGAAGCCAAATGTCAAGCATAGATTGATGTAATATGACACAATAAACCATGTGGAGAAGTTTGGGACCAACGAAGAGAGATTTGGTCCAAGAATCATCCAACTTAACCAAGTTCGTCCATTTTGGTCTTTCTTCGTTTCGACTAGCTTCAAAGTTGATCGAAGCCAAATGTCAAGCATAGATTGATGTAATATGACACAATAAACAATGTGGATAAGTTTGGGACCAACGAAGAGAGATTTGGTCCAAGAATCATCCAACTTAACCAAGTTCGTCCATTTTGGTCTTTCTTCGTTTCGACTAGCTTCAAAGTTGATCGAAGCCAAATGTCAAGCATAGATTGATGTAATATGACACAATAAACCATGTGGATAAGTTTGGGACCAACGAAGAGAGATTTGGTCCAAGAATCATCCAACTTAACCAAGTTCGTCCATTTTGGTCTTTCTTCGTTTCGACTAGCTTCAAAGTTGATCGAAGCCAAATGTCAAGCATAGATTGATGTAATATGACACAATAAACAATGTGGATAAGTTTGGGACCAACGAAGAGAGATTTGGTCCAAGAATCATCCAACTTAACCAAGTTCGTCCATTTTGGTCTTTCTTCGTTTCGACTAGCTTCAAAGTTGATCGAAGCCAAATGTCAAGCATAGATTGATGTAATATGACACAATAAACAATGTGGATAAGTTTGGGACCAACGAAGAGAGATTTGGTCCAAGAATCATCCAACTTAACCAAGTTCGTCCATTTTGGTCTTTCTTCGTTTCGACTAGCTTCAAAGTTGATCGAAGCCAAATGTCAAGCATAGATTGATGTAATATGACACAATAAACAATGTGGATAAGTTTGGGACCAACGAAGAGAGATTTGGTCCAAGAATCATCCAACTTAACCAAGTTCGTCCATTTTGGTCTTTCTTCGTTTCGACTAGCTTCAAAGTTGATCGAAGCCAAATGTCAAGCATAGATTGATGTAATATGACACAATAAACAATGTGGATAAGTTTGGGACCAACGAAGAGAGATTTGGTCCAAGAATCATCCAACTTAACCAAGTTCGTCCATTTTGGTCTTTCTTCGTTTCGACTAGCTTCAAAGTTGATCGAAGCCAAATGTCAAGCATAGATTGATGTAATATGACACAATAAACAATGTGGATAAGTTTGGGACCAACGAAGAGAGATTTGGTCCAAGAATCATCCAACTTAACCAAGTTCGTCCATTTTGGTCTTTCTTCGTTTCGACTAGCTTCAAAGTTGATCGAAGCCAAATGTCAAGCATAGATTGATGTAATATGACACAATAAACAATGTGGATAAGTTTGGGACCAACGAAGAGAGATTTGGTCCAAGAATCATCCAACTTAACCAAGTTCGTCCATTTTGGTCTTTCTTCGTTTCGACTAGCTTCAAAGTTGATCGAAGCCAAATGTCAAGCATAGATTGATGTAATATGACACAATAAACAATGTGGATAAGTTTGGGACCAACGAAGAGAGATTTGGTCCAAGAATCATCCAACTTAACCAAGTTCGTCCATTTTGGTCTTTCTTCGTTTCGACTAGCTTCAAAGTTGATCGAAGCCAAATGTCAAGCATAGATTGATGTAATATGACACAATAAACCATGTGGAGAAGTTTGGGACCAACGAAGAGAGATTTGGTCCAAGAATCATCCAACTTAACCAAGTTCGTCCATTTTGGTCTTTCTTCGTTTCGACTAGCTTCAAAGTTGATCGAAGCCAAATGTCAAGCATAGATTGATGTAATATGACACAATAAACAATGTGGATAAGTTTGGGACCAACGAAGAGAGATTTGGTCCAAGAATCATCCAACTTAACCAAGTTCGTCCATTTTGGTCTTTCTTCGTTTCGACTAGCTTCAAAGTTGATCGAAGCCAAATGTCAAGCATAGATTGATGTAATATGACACAATAAACCATGTGGAGAAGTTTGGGACCAACGAAGAGAGATTTGGTCCAAGAATCATCCAACTTAACCAAGTTCGTCCATTTTGGTCTTTCTTCGTTTCGACTAGCTTCAAAGTTGATCGAAGCCAAATGTCAAGCATAGATTGATGTAATATGACACAATAAACCATGTGGATAAGTTTGGGACCAACGAAGAGAGATTTGGTCCAAGAATCATCCAACTTAACCAAGTTCGTCCATTTTGGTCTTTCTTCGTTTCGACTAGCTTCAAAGTTGATCGAAGCCAAATGTCAAGCATAGATTGATGTAATATGACACAATAAACCATGTGGATAAGTTTGGGACCAACGAAGAGAGATTTGGTCCAAGAATCATCCAACTTAACCAAGTTCGTCCATTTTGGTCTTTCTTCGTTTCGACTAGCTTCAAAGTTGATCGAAGCCAAATGTCAAGCATAGATTGATGTAATATGACACAATAAACCATGTGGATAAGTTTGGGACCAACGAAGAGAGATTTGGTCCAAGAATCATCCAACTTAACCAAGTTCGTCCATTTTGGTCTTTCTTCGTTTCGACTAGCTTCAAAGTTGATCGAAGCCAAATGTCAAGCATAGATTGATGTAATATGACACAATAAACCATGTGGATAAGTTTGGGACCAACGAAGAGAGATTTGGTCCAAGAATCATCCAACTTAACCAAGTTCGTCCATTTTGGTCTTTCTTCGTTTCGACTAGCTTCAAAGTTGATCGAAGCCAAATGTCAAGCATAGATTGATGTAATATGACACAATAAACCATGTGGATAAGTTTGGGACCAACGAAGAGAGATTTGGTCCAAGAATCATCCAACTTAACCAAGTTCGTCCATTTTGGTCTTTCTTCGTTTCGACTAGCTTCAAAGTTGATCGAAGCCAAATGTCAAGCATAGATTGATGTAATATGACACAATAAACAATGTGGATAAGTTTGGGACCAACGAAGAGAGATTTGGTCCAAGAATCATCCAACTTAACCAAGTTCGTCCATTTTGGTCTTTCTTCGTTTCGACTAGCTTCAAAGTTGATCGAAGCCAAATGTCAAGCATAGATTGATGTAATATGACACAATAAACCATGTGGATAAGTTTGGGACCAACGAAGAGAGATTTGGTCCAAGAATCATCCAACTTAACCAAGTTCGTCCATTTTGGTCTTTCTTCGTTTCGACTAGCTTCAAAGTTGATCGAAGCCAAATGTCAAGCATAGATTGATGTAATATGACACAATAAACAATGTGGATAAGTTTGGGACCAACGAAGAGAGATTTGGTCCAAGAATCATCCAACTTAACCAAGTTCGTCCATTTTGGTCTTTCTTCGTTTCGACTAGCTTCAAAGTTGATCGAAGCCAAATGTCAAGCATAGATTGATGTAATATGACACAATAAACAATGTGGATAAGTTTGGGACCAACGAAGAGAGATTTGGTCCAAGAATCATCCAACTTAACCAAGTTCGTCCATTTTGGTCTTTCTTCGTTTCGACTAGCTTCAAAGTTGATCGAAGCCAAATGTCAAGCATAGATTGATGTAATATGACACAATAAACAATGTGGATAAGTTTGGGACCAACGAAGAGAGATTTGGTCCAAGAATCATCCAACTTAACCAAGTTCGTCCATTTTGGTCTTTCTTCGTTTCGACTAGCTTCAAAGTTGATCGAAGCCAAATGTCAAGCATAGATTGATGTAATATGACACAATAAACAATGTGGATAAGTTTGGGACCAACGAAGAGAGATTTGGTCCAAGAATCATCCAACTTAACCAAGTTCGTCCATTTTGGTCTTTCTTCGTTTCGACTAGCTTCAAAGTTGATCGAAGCCAAATGTCAAGCATAGATTGATGTAATATGACACAATAAACAATGTGGATAAGTTTGGGACCAACGAAGAGAGATTTGGTCCAAGAATCATCCAACTTAACCAAGTTCGTCCATTTTGGTCTTTCTTCGTTTCGACTAGCTTCAAAGTTGATCGAAGCCAAATGTCAAGCATAGATTGATGTAATATGACACAATAAACAATGTGGATAAGTTTGGGACCAACGAAGAGAGATTTGGTCCAAGAATCATCCAACTTAACCAAGTTCGTCCATTTTGGTCTTTCTTCGTTTCGACTAGCTTCAAAGTTGATCGAAGCCAAATGTCAAGCATAGATTGATGTAATATGACACAATAAACCATGTGGATAAGTTTGGGACCAACGAAGAGAGATTTGGTCCAAGAATCATCCAACTTAACCAAGTTCGTCCATTTTGGTCTTTCTTCGTTTCGACTAGCTTCAAAGTTGATCGAAGCCAAATGTCAAGCATAGATTGATGTAATATGACACAATAAACCATGTGGATAAGTTTGGGACCAACGAAGAGAGATTTGGTCCAAGAATCATCCAACTTAACCAAGTTCGTCCATTTTGGTCTTTCTTCGTTTCGACTAGCTTCAAAGTTGATCGAAGCCAAATGTCAAGCATAGATTGATGTAATATGACACAATAAACAATGTGGATAAGTTTGGGACCAACGAAGAGAGATTTGGTCCAAGAATCATCCAACTTAACCAAGTTCGTCCATTTTGGTCTTTCTTCGTTTCGACTAGCTTCAAAGTTGATCGAAGCCAAATGTCAAGCATAGATTGATGTAATATGACACAATAAACAATGTGGATAAGTTTGGGACCAACGAAGAGAGATTTGGTCCAAGAATCATCCAACTTAACCAAGTTCGTCCATTTTGGTCTTTCTTCGTTTCGACTAGCTTCAAAGTTGATCGAAGCCAAATGTCAAGCATAGATTGATGTAATATGACACAATAAACCATGTGGATAAGTTTGGGACCAACGAAGAGAGATTTGGTCCAAGAATCATCCAACTTAACCAAGTTCGTCCATTTTGGTCTTTCTTCGTTTCGACTAGCTTCAAAGTTGATCGAAGCCAAATGTCAAGCATAGATTGATGTAATATGACACAATAAACAATGTGGATAAGTTTGGGACCAACGAAGAGAGATTTGGTCCAAGAATCATCCAACTTAACCAAGTTCGTCCATTTTGGTCTTTCTTCGTTTCGACTAGCTTCAAAGTTGATCGAAGCCAAATGTCAAGCATAGATTGATGTAATATGACACAATAAACAATGTGGATAAGTTTGGGACCAACGAAGAGAGATTTGGTCCAAGAATCATCCAACTTAACCAAGTTCGTCCATTTTGGTCTTTCTTCGTTTCGACTAGCTTCAAAGTTGATCGAAGCCAAATGTCAAGCATAGATTGATGTAATATGACACAATAAACCATGTGGATAAGTTTGGGACCAACGAAGAGAGATTTGGTCCAAGAATCATCCAACTTAACCAAGTTCGTCCATTTTGGTCTTTCTTCGTTTCGACTAGCTTCAAAGTTGATCGAAGCCAAATGTCAAGCATAGATTGATGTAATATGACACAATAAACAATGTGGATAAGTTTGGGACCAACGAAGAGAGATTTGGTCCAAGAATCATCCAACTTAACCAAGTTCGTCCATTTTGGTCTTTCTTCGTTTCGACTAGCTTCAAAGTTGATCGAAGCCAAATGTCAAGCATAGATTGATGTAATATGACACAATAAACCATGTGGAGAAGTTTGGGACCAACGAAGAGAGATTTGGTCCAAGAATCATCCAACTTAACCAAGTTCGTCCATTTTGGTCTTTCTTCGTTTCGACTAGCTTCAAAGTTGATCGAAGCCAAATGTCAAGCATAGATTGATGTAATATGACACAATAAACAATGTGGATAAGTTTGGGACCAACGAAGAGAGATTTGGTCCAAGAATCATCCAACTTAACCAAGTTCGTCCATTTTGGTCTTTCTTCGTTTCGACTAGCTTCAAAGTTGATCGAAGCCAAATGTCAAGCATAGATTGATGTAATATGACACAATAAACCATGTGGATAAGTTTGGGACCAACGAAGAGAGATTTGGTCCAAGAATCATCCAACTTAACCAAGTTCGTCCATTTTGGTCTTTCTTCGTTTCGACTAGCTTCAAAGTTGATCGAAGCCAAATGTCAAGCATAGATTGATGTAATATGACACAATAAACCATGTGGATAAGTTTGGGACCAACGAAGAGAGATTTGGTCCAAGAATCATCCAACTTAACCAAGTTCGTCCATTTTGGTCTTTCTTCGTTTCGACTAGCTTCAAAGTTGATCGAAGCCAAATGTCAAGCATAGATTGATGTAATATGACACAATAAACAATGTGGATAAGTTTGGGACCAACGAAGAGAGATTTGGTCCAAGAATCATCCAACTTAACCAAGTTCGTCCATTTTGGTCTTTCTTCGTTTCGACTAGCTTCAAAGTTGATCGAAGCCAAATGTCAAGCATAGATTGATGTAATATGACACAATAAACAATGTGGATAAGTTTGGGACCAACGAAGAGAGATTTGGTCCAAGAATCATCCAACTTAACCAAGTTCGTCCATTTTGGTCTTTCTTCGTTTCGACTAGCTTCAAAGTTGATCGAAGCCAAATGTCAAGCATAGATTGATGTAATATGACACAATAAACAATGTGGATAAGTTTGGGACCAACGAAGAGAGATTTGGTCCAAGAATCATCCAACTTAACCAAGTTCGTCCATTTTGGTCTTTCTTCGTTTCGACTAGCTTCAAAGTTGATCGAAGCCAAATGTCAAGCATAGATTGATGTAATATGACACAATAAACAATGTGGATAAGTTTGGGACCAACGAAGAGAGATTTGGTCCAAGAATCATCCAACTTAACCAAGTTCGTCCATTTTGGTCTTTCTTCGTTTCGACTAGCTTCAAAGTTGATCGAAGCCAAATGTCAAGCATAGATTGATGTAATATGACACAATAAACAATGTGGATAAGTTTGGGACCAACGAAGAGAGATTTGGTCCAAGAATCATCCAACTTAACCAAGTTCGTCCATTTTGGTCTTTCTTCGTTTCGACTAGCTTCAAAGTTGATCGAAGCCAAATGTCAAGCATAGATTGATGTAATATGACACAATAAACAATGTGGATAAGTTTGGGACCAACGAAGAGAGATTTGGTCCAAGAATCATCCAACTTAACCAAGTTCGTCCATTTTGGTCTTTCTTCGTTTCGACTAGCTTCAAAGTTGATCGAAGCCAAATGTCAAGCATAGATTGATGTAATATGACACAATAAACCATGTGGAGAAGTTTGAGACCAACGAAGAGAGATTTGGTCCAAGAATCATCCAACTTAACCAAGTTCGTCCATTTTGGTCTTTCTTCGTTTCGACTAGCTTCAAAGTTGATCGAAGCCAAATGTCAAGCATAGATTGATGTAATATGACACAATAAACAATGTGGATAAGTTTGGGACCAACGAAGAGAGATTTGGTCCAAGAATCATCCAACTTAACCAAGTTCGTCCATTTTGGTCTTTCTTCGTTTCGACTAGCTTCAAAGTTGATCGAAGCCAAATGTCAAGCATAGATTGATGTAATATGACACAATAAACAATGTGGATAAGTTTGGGACCAACGAAGAGAGATTTGGTCCAAGAATCATCCAACTTAACCAAGTTCGTCCATTTTGGTCTTTCTTCGTTTCGACTAGCTTCAAAGTTGATCGAAGCCAAATGTCAAGCATAGATTGATGTAATATGACACAATAAACCATGTGGAGAAGTTTGGGACCAACGAAGAGAGATTTGGTCCAAGAATCATCCAACTTAACCAAGTTCGTCCATTTTGGTCTTTCTTCGTTTCGACTAGCTTCAAAGTTGATCGAAGCCAAATGTCAAGCATAGATTGATGTAATATGACACAATAAACAATGTGGATAAGTTTGGGACCAACGAAGAGAGATTTGGTCCAAGAATCATCCAACTTAACCAAGTTCGTCCATTTTGGTCTTTCTTCGTTTCGACTAGCTTCAAAGTTGATCGAAGCCAAATGTCAAGCATAGATTGATGTAATATGACACAATAAACAATGTGGATAAGTTTGGGACCAACGAAGAGAGATTTGGTCCAAGAATCATCCAACTTAACCAAGTTCGTCCATTTTGGTCTTTCTTCGTTTCGACTAGCTTCAAAGTTGATCGAAGCCAAATGTCAAGCATAGATTGATGTAATATGACACAATAAACAATGTGGATAAGTTTGGGACCAACGAAGAGAGATTTGGTCCAAGAATCATCCAACTTAACCAAGTTCGTCCATTTTGGTCTTTCTTCGTTTCGACTAGCTTCAAAGTTGATCGAAGCCAAATGTCAAGCATAGATTGATGTAATATGACACAATAAACAATGTGGATAAGTTTGGGACCAACGAAGAGAGATTTGGTCCAAGAATCATCCAACTTAACCAAGTTCGTCCATTTTGGTCTTTCTTCGTTTCGACTAGCTTCAAAGTTGATCGAAGCCAAATGTCAAGCATAGATTGATGTAATATGACACAATAAACAATGTGGATAAGTTTGGGACCAACGAAGAGAGATTTGGTCCAAGAATCATCCAACTTAACCAAGTTCGTCCATTTTGGTCTTTCTTCGTTTCGACTAGCTTCAAAGTTGATCGAAGCCAAATGTCAAGCATAGATTGATGTAATATGACACAATAAACAATGTGGATAAGTTTGGGACCAACGAAGAGAGATTTGGTCCAAGAATCATCCAACTTAACCAAGTTCGTCCATTTTGGTCTTTCTTCGTTTCGACTAGCTTCAAAGTTGATCGAAGCCAAATGTCAAGCATAGATTGATGTAATATGACACAATAAACAATGTGGATAAGTTTGGGACCAACGAAGAGAGATTTGGTCCAAGAATCATCCAACTTAACCAAGTTCGTCCATTTTGGTCTTTCTTCGTTTCGACTAGCTTCAAAGTTGATCGAAGCCAAATGTCAAGCATAGATTGATGTAATATGACACAATAAACAATGTGGATAAGTTTGGGACCAACGAAGAGAGATTTGGTCCAAGAATCATCCAACTTAACCAAGTTCGTCCATTTTGGTCTTTCTTCGTTTCGACTAGCTTCAAAGTTGATCGAAGCCAAATGTCAAGCATAGATTGATGTAATATGACACAATAAACAATGTGGATAAGTTTGGGACCAACGAAGAGAGATTTGGTCCAAGAATCATCCAACTTAACCAAGTTCGTCCATTTTGGTCTTTCTTCGTTTCGACTAGCTTCAAAGTTGATCGAAGCCAAATGTCAAGCATAGATTGATGTAATATGACACAATAAACAATGTGGATAAGTTTGGGACCAACGAAGAGAGATTTGGTCCAAGAATCATCCAACTTAACCAAGTTCGTCCATTTTGGTCTTTCTTCGTTTCGACTAGCTTCAAAGTTGATCGAAGCCAAATGTCAAGCATAGATTGATGTAATATGACACAATAAACAATGTGGATAAGTTTGGGACCAACGAAGAGAGATTTGGTCCAAGAATCATCCAACTTAACCAAGTTCGTCCATTTTGGTCTTTCTTCGTTTCGACTAGCTTCAAAGTTGATCGAAGCCAAATGTCAAGCATAGATTGATGTAATATGACACAATAAACCATGTGGATAAGTTTGGGACCAACGAAGAGAGATTTGGTCCAAGAATCATCCAACTTAACCAAGTTCGTCCATTTTGGTCTTTCTTCGTTTCGACTAGCTTCAAAGTTGATCGAAGCCAAATGTCAAGCATAGATTGATGTAATATGACACAATAAACAATGTGGATAAGTTTGGGACCAACGAAGAGAGATTTGGTCCAAGAATCATCCAACTTAACCAAGTTCGTCCATTTTGGTCTTTCTTCGTTTCGACTAGCTTCAAAGTTGATCGAAGCCAAATGTCAAGCATAGATTGATGTAATATGACACAATAAACAATGTGGATAAGTTTGGGACCAACGAAGAGAGATTTGGTCCAAGAATCATCCAACTTAACCAAGTTCGTCCATTTTGGTCTTTCTTCGTTTCGACTAGCTTCAAAGTTGATCGAAGCCAAATGTCAAGCATAGATTGATGTAATATGACACAATAAACCATGTGGATAAGTTTGGGACCAACGAAGAGAGATTTGGTCCAAGAATCATCCAACTTAACCAAGTTCGTCCATTTTGGTCTTTCTTCGTTTCGACTAGCTTCAAAGTTGATCGAAGCCAAATGTCAAGCATAGATTGATGTAATATGACACAATAAACAATGTGGATAAGTTTGGGACCAACGAAGAGAGATTTGGTCCAAGAATCATCCAACTTAACCAAGTTCGTCCATTTTGGTCTTTCTTCGTTTCGACTAGCTTCAAAGTTGATCGAAGCCAAATGTCAAGCATAGATTGATGTAATATGACACAATAAACAATGTGGATAAGTTTGGGACCAACGAAGAGAGATTTGGTCCAAGAATCATCCAACTTAACCAAGTTCGTCCATTTTGGTCTTTCTTCGTTTCGACTAGCTTCAAAGTTGATCGAAGCCAAATGTCAAGCATAGATTGATGTAATATGACACAATAAACAATGTGGATAAGTTTGGGACCAACGAAGAGAGATTTGGTCCAAGAATCATCCAACTTAACCAAGTTCGTCCATTTTGGTCTTTCTTCGTTTCGACTAGCTTCAAAGTTGATCGAAGCCAAATGTCAAGCATAGATTGATGTAATATGACACAATAAACAATGTGGATAAGTTTGGGACCAACGAAGAGAGATTTGGTCCAAGAATCATCCAACTTAACCAAGTTCGTCCATTTTGGTCTTTCTTCGTTTCGACTAGCTTCAAAGTTGATCGAAGCCAAATGTCAAGCATAGATTGATGTAATATGACACAATAAACAATGTGGATAAGTTTGGGACCAACGAAGAGAGATTTGGTCCAAGAATCATCCAACTTAACCAAGTTCGTCCATTTTGGTCTTTCTTCGTTTCGACTAGCTTCAAAGTTGATCGAAGCCAAATGTCAAGCATAGATTGATGTAATATGACACAATAAACCATGTGGAGAAGTTTGGGACCAACGAAGAGAGATTTGGTCCAAGAATCATCCAACTTAACCAAGTTCGTCCATTTTGGTCTTTCTTCGTTTCGACTAGCTTCAAAGTTGATCGAAGCCAAATGTCAAGCATAGATTGATGTAATATGACACAATAAACAATGTGGATAAGTTTGGGACCAACGAAGAGAGATTTGGTCCAAGAATCATCCAACTTAACCAAGTTCGTCCATTTTGGTCTTTCTTCGTTTCGACTAGCTTCAAAGTTGATCGAAGCCAAATGTCAAGCATAGATTGATGTAATATGACACAATAAACAATGTGGATAAGTTTGGGACCAACGAAGAGAGATTTGGTCCAAGAATCATCCAACTTAACCAAGTTCGTCCATTTTGGTCTTTCTTCGTTTCGACTAGCTTCAAAGTTGATCGAAGCCAAATGTCAAGCATAGATTGATGTAATATGACACAATAAACAATGTGGATAAGTTTGGGACCAACGAAGAGAGATTTGGTCCAAGAATCATCCAACTTAACCAAGTTCGTCCATTTTGGTCTTTCTTCGTTTCGACTAGCTTCAAAGTTGATCGAAGCCAAATGTCAAGCATAGATTGATGTAATATGACACAATAAACCATGTGGATAAGTTTGGGACCAACGAAGAGAGATTTGGTCCAAGAATCATCCAACTTAACCAAGTTCGTCCATTTTGGTCTTTCTTCGTTTCGACTAGCTTCAAAGTTGATCGAAGCCAAATGTCAAGCATAGATTGATGTAATATGACACAATAAACAATGTGGATAAGTTTGGGACCAACGAAGAGAGATTTGGTCCAAGAATCATCCAACTTAACCAAGTTCGTCCATTTTGGTCTTTCTTCGTTTCGACTAGCTTCAAAGTTGATCGAAGCCAAATGTCAAGCATAGATTGATGTAATATGACACAATAAACAATGTGGATAAGTTTGGGACCAACGAAGAGAGATTTGGTCCAAGAATCATCCAACTTAACCAAGTTCGTCCATTTTGGTCTTTCTTCGTTTCGACTAGCTTCAAAGTTGATCGAAGCCAAATGTCAAGCATAGATTGATGTAATATGACACAATAAACAATGTGGATAAGTTTGGGACCAACGAAGAGAGATTTGGTCCAAGAATCATCCAACTTAACCAAGTTCGTCCATTTTGGTCTTTCTTCGTTTCGACTAGCTTCAAAGTTGATCGAAGCCAAATGTCAAGCATAGATTGATGTAATATGACACAATAAACAATGTGGATAAGTTTGGGACCAACGAAGAGAGATTTGGTCCAAGAATCATCCAACTTAACCAAGTTCGTCCATTTTGGTCTTTCTTCGTTTCGACTAGCTTCAAAGTTGATCGAAGCCAAATGTCAAGCATAGATTGATGTAATATGACACAATAAACCATGTGGATAAGTTTGGGACCAACGAAGAGAGATTTGGTCCAAGAATCATCCAACTTAACCAAGTTCGTCCATTTTGGTCTTTCTTCGTTTCGACTAGCTTCAAAGTTGATCGAAGCCAAATGTCAAGCATAGATTGATGTAATATGACACAATAAACAATGTGGATAAGTTTGGGACCAACGAAGAGAGATTTGGTCCAAGAATCATCCAACTTAACCAAGTTCGTCCATTTTGGTCTTTCTTCGTTTCGACTAGCTTCAAAGTTGATCGAAGCCAAATGTCAAGCATAGATTGATGTAATATGACACAATAAACAATGTGGATAAGTTTGGGACCAACGAAGAGAGATTTGGTCCAAGAATCATCCAACTTAACCAAGTTCGTCCATTTTGGTCTTTCTTCGTTTCGACTAGCTTCAAAGTTGATCGAAGCCAAATGTCAAGCATAGATTGATGTAATATGACACAATAAACAATGTGGATAAGTTTGGGACCAACGAAGAGAGATTTGGTCCAAGAATCATCCAACTTAACCAAGTTCGTCCATTTTGGTCTTTCTTCGTTTCGACTAGCTTCAAAGTTGATCGAAGCCAAATGTCAAGCATAGATTGATGTAATATGACACAATAAACAATGTGGATAAGTTTGGGACCAACGAAGAGAGATTTGGTCCAAGAATCATCCAACTTAACCAAGTTCGTCCATTTTGGTCTTTCTTCGTTTCGACTAGCTTCAAAGTTGATCGAAGCCAAATGTCAAGCATAGATTGATGTAATATGACACAATAAACAATGTGGATAAGTTTGGGACCAACGAAGAGAGATTTGGTCCAAGAATCATCCAACTTAACCAAGTTCGTCCATTTTGGTCTTTCTTCGTTTCGACTAGCTTCAAAGTTGATCGAAGCCAAATGTCAAGCATAGATTGATGTAATATGACACAATAAACAATGTGGATAAGTTTGGGACCAACGAAGAGAGATTTGGTCCAAGAATCATCCAACTTAACCAAGTTCGTCCATTTTGGTCTTTCTTCGTTTCGACTAGCTTCAAAGTTGATCGAAGCCAAATGTCAAGCATAGATTGATGTAATATGACACAATAAACAATGTGGATAAGTTTGGGACCAACGAAGAGAGATTTGGTCCAAGAATCATCCAACTTAACCAAGTTCGTCCATTTTGGTCTTTCTTCGTTTCGACTAGCTTCAAAGTTGATCGAAGCCAAATGTCAAGCATAGATTGATGTAATATGACACAATAAACAATGTGGATAAGTTTGGGACCAACGAAGAGAGATTTGGTCCAAGAATCATCCAACTTAACCAAGTTCGTCCATTTTGGTCTTTCTTCGTTTCGACTAGCTTCAAAGTTGATCGAAGCCAAATGTCAAGCATAGATTGATGTAATATGACACAATAAACAATGTGGATAAGTTTGGGACCAACGAAGAGAGATTTGGTCCAAGAATCATCCAACTTAACCAAGTTCGTCCATTTTGGTCTTTCTTCGTTTCGACTAGCTTCAAAGTTGATCGAAGCCAAATGTCAAGCATAGATTGATGTAATATGACACAATAAACAATGTGGATAAGTTTGGGACCAACGAAGAGAGATTTGGTCCAAGAATCATCCAACTTAACCAAGTTCGTCCATTTTGGTCTTTCTTCGTTTCGACTAGCTTCAAAGTTGATCGAAGCCAAATGTCAAGCATAGATTGATGTAATATGACACAATAAACAATGTGGATAAGTTTGGGACCAACGAAGAGAGATTTGGTCCAAGAATCATCCAACTTAACCAAGTTCGTCCATTTTGGTCTTTCTTCGTTTCGACTAGCTTCAAAGTTGATCGAAGCCAAATGTCAAGCATAGATTGATGTAATATGACACAATAAACAATGTGGATAAGTTTGGGACCAACGAAGAGAGATTTGGTCCAAGAATCATCCAACTTAACCAAGTTCGTCCATTTTGGTCTTTCTTCGTTTCGACTAGCTTCAAAGTTGATCGAAGCCAAATGTCAAGCATAGATTGATGTAATATGACACAATAAACCATGTGGATAAGTTTGGGACCAACGAAGAGAGATTTGGTCCAAGAATCATCCAACTTAACCAAGTTCGTCCATTTTGGTCTTTCTTCGTTTCGACTAGCTTCAAAGTTGATCGAAGCCAAATGTCAAGCATAGATTGATGTAATATGACACAATAAACAATGTGGATAAGTTTGGGACCAACGAAGAGAGATTTGGTCCAAGAATCATCCAACTTAACCAAGTTCGTCCATTTTGGTCTTTCTTCGTTTCGACTAGCTTCAAAGTTGATCGAAGCCAAATGTCAAGCATAGATTGATGTAATATGACACAATAAACCATGTGGATAAGTTTGGGACCAACGAAGAGAGATTTGGTCCAAGAATCATCCAACTTAACCAAGTTCGTCCATTTTGGTCTTTCTTCGTTTCGACTAGCTTCAAAGTTGATCGAAGCCAAATGTCAAGCATAGATTGATGTAATATGACACAATAAACAATGTGGATAAGTTTGGGACCAACGAAGAGAGATTTGGTCCAAGAATCATCCAACTTAACCAAGTTCGTCCATTTTGGTCTTTCTTCGTTTCGACTAGCTTCAAAGTTGATCGAAGCCAAATGTCAAGCATAGATTGATGTAATATGACACAATAAACAATGTGGATAAGTTTGGGACCAACGAAGAGAGATTTGGTCCAAGAATCATCCAACTTAACCAAGTTCGTCCATTTTGGTCTTTCTTCGTTTCGACTAGCTTCAAAGTTGATCGAAGCCAAATGTCAAGCATAGATTGATGTAATATGACACAATAAACAATGTGGATAAGTTTGGGACCAACGAAGAGAGATTTGGTCCAAGAATCATCCAACTTAACCAAGTTCGTCCATTTTGGTCTTTCTTCGTTTCGACTAGCTTCAAAGTTGATCGAAGCCAAATGTCAAGCATAGATTGATGTAATATGACACAATAAACCATGTGGATAAGTTTGGGACCAACGAAGAGAGATTTGGTCCAAGAATCATCCAACTTAACCAAGTTCGTCCATTTTGGTCTTTCTTCGTTTCGACTAGCTTCAAAGTTGATCGAAGCCAAATGTCAAGCATAGATTGATGTAATATGACACAATAAACATGTGGATAAGTTTGGGACCAACGAAGAGAGATTTGGTCCAAGAATCATCCAACTTAACCAAGTTCGTCCATTTTGGTCTTTCTTCGTTTCGACTAGCTTCAAAGTTGATCGAAGCCAAATGTCAAGCATAGATTGATGTAATATGACACAATAAACCATGTGGATAAGTTTGGGACCAACGAAGAGAGATTTGGTCCAAGAATCATCCAACTTAACCAAGTTCGTCCATTTTGGTCTTTCTTCGTTTCGACTAGCTTCAAAGTTGATCGAAGCCAAATGTCAAGCATAGATTGATGTAATATGACACAATAAACAATGTGGATAAGTTTGGGACCAACGAAGAGAGATTTGGTCCAAGAATCATCCAACTTAACCAAGTTCGTCCATTTTGGTCTTTCTTCGTTTCGACTAGCTTCAAAGTTGATCGAAGCCAAATGTCAAGCATAGATTGATGTAATATGACACAATAAACAATGTGGATAAGTTTGGGACCAACGAAGAGAGATTTGGTCCAAGAATCATCCAACTTAACCAAGTTCGTCCATTTTGGTCTTTCTTCGTTTCGACTAGCTTCAAAGTTGATCGAAGCCAAATGTCAAGCATAGATTGATGTAATATGACACAATAAACAATGTGGATAAGTTTGGGACCAACGAAGAGAGATTTGGTCCAAGAATCATCCAACTTAACCAAGTTCGTCCATTTTGGTCTTTCTTCGTTTCGACTAGCTTCAAAGTTGATCGAAGCCAAATGTCAAGCATAGATTGATGTAATATGACACAATAAACAATGTGGATAAGTTTGGGACCAACGAAGAGAGATTTGGTCCAAGAATCATCCAACTTAACCAAGTTCGTCCATTTTGGTCTTTCTTCGTTTCGACTAGCTTCAAAGTTGATCGAAGCCAAATGTCAAGCATAGATTGATGTAATATGACACAATAAACAATGTGGATAAGTTTGGGACCAACGAAGAGAGATTTGGTCCAAGAATCATCCAACTTAACCAAGTTCGTCCATTTTGGTCTTTCTTCGTTTCGACTAGCTTCAAAGTTGATCGAAGCCAAATGTCAAGCATAGATTGATGTAATATGACACAATAAACAATGTGGATAAGTTTGGGACCAACGAAGAGAGATTTGGTCCAAGAATCATCCAACTTAACCAAGTTCGTCCATTTTGGTCTTTCTTCGTTTCGACTAGCTTCAAAGTTGATCGAAGCCAAATGTCAAGCATAGATTGATGTAATATGACACAATAAACAATGTGGATAAGTTTGGGACCAACGAAGAGAGATTTGGTCCAAGAATCATCCAACTTAACCAAGTTCGTCCATTTTGGTCTTTCTTCGTTTCGACTAGCTTCAAAGTTGATCGAAGCCAAATGTCAAGCATAGATTGATGTAATATGACACAATAAACAATGTGGATAAGTTTGGGACCAACGAAGAGAGATTTGGTCCAAGAATCATCCAACTTAACCAAGTTCGTCCATTTTGGTCTTTCTTCGTTTCGACTAGCTTCAAAGTTGATCGAAGCCAAATGTCAAGCATAGATTGATGTAATATGACACAATAAACAATGTGGATAAGTTTGGGACCAACGAAGAGAGATTTGGTCCAAGAATCATCCAACTTAACCAAGTTCGTCCATTTTGGTCTTTCTTCGTTTCGACTAGCTTCAAAGTTGATCGAAGCCAAATGTCAAGCATAGATTGATGTAATATGACACAATAAACAATGTGGATAAGTTTGGGACCAACGAAGAGAGATTTGGTCCAAGAATCATCCAACTTAACCAAGTTCGTCCATTTTGGTCTTTCTTCGTTTCGACTAGCTTCAAAGTTGATCGAAGCCAAATGTCAAGCATAGATTGATGTAATATGACACAATAAACAATGTGGATAAGTTTGGGACCAACGAAGAGAGATTTGGTCCAAGAATCATCCAACTTAACCAAGTTCGTCCATTTTGGTCTTTCTTCGTTTCGACTAGCTTCAAAGTTGATCGAAGCCAAATGTCAAGCATAGATTGATGTAATATGACACAATAAACAATGTGGATAAGTTTGGGACCAACGAAGAGAGATTTGGTCCAAGAATCATCCAACTTAACCAAGTTCGTCCATTTTGGTCTTTCTTCGTTTCGACTAGCTTCAAAGTTGATCGAAGCCAAATGTCAAGCATAGATTGATGTAATATGACACAATAAACCATGTGGATAAGTTTGGGACCAACGAAGAGAGATTTGGTCCAAGAATCATCCAACTTAACCAAGTTCGTCCATTTTGGTCTTTCTTCGTTTCGACTAGCTTCAAAGTTGATCGAAGCCAAATGTCAAGCATAGATTGATGTAATATGACACAATAAACAATGTGGATAAGTTTGGGACCAACGAAGAGAGATTTGGTCCAAGAATCATCCAACTTAACCAAGTTCGTCCATTTTGGTCTTTCTTCGTTTCGACTAGCTTCAAAGTTGATCGAAGCCAAATGTCAAGCATAGATTGATGTAATATGACACAATAAACCATGTGGATAAGTTTGGGACCAACGAAGAGAGATTTGGTCCAAGAATCATCCAACTTAACCAAGTTCGTCCATTTTGGTCTTTCTTCGTTTCGACTAGCTTCAAAGTTGATCGAAGCCAAATGTCAAGCATAGATTGATGTAATATGACACAATAAACAATGTGGATAAGTTTGGGACCAACGAAGAGAGATTTGGTCCAAGAATCATCCAACTTAACCAAGTTCGTCCATTTTGGTCTTTCTTCGTTTCGACTAGCTTCAAAGTTGATCGAAGCCAAATGTCAAGCATAGATTGATGTAATATGACACAATAAACAATGTGGATAAGTTTGGGACCAACGAAGAGAGATTTGGTCCAAGAATCATCCAACTTAACCAAGTTCGTCCATTTTGGTCTTTCTTCGTTTCGACTAGCTTCAAAGTTGATCGAAGCCAAATGTCAAGCATAGATTGATGTAATATGACACAATAAACAATGTGGATAAGTTTGGGACCAACGAAGAGAGATTTGGTCCAAGAATCATCCAACTTAACCAAGTTCGTCCATTTTGGTCTTTCTTCGTTTCGACTAGCTTCAAAGTTGATCGAAGCCAAATGTCAAGCATAGATTGATGTAATATGACACAATAAACAATGTGGATAAGTTTGGGACCAACGAAGAGAGATTTGGTCCAAGAATCATCCAACTTAACCAAGTTCGTCCATTTTGGTCTTTCTTCGTTTCGACTAGCTTCAAAGTTGATCGAAGCCAAATGTCAAGCATAGATTGATGTAATATGACACAATAAACAATGTGGATAAGTTTGGGACCAACGAAGAGAGATTTGGTCCAAGAATCATCCAACTTAACCAAGTTCGTCCATTTTGGTCTTTCTTCGTTTCGACTAGCTTCAAAGTTGATCGAAGCCAAATGTCAAGCATAGATTGATGTAATATGACACAATAAACAATGTGGATAAGTTTGGGACCAACGAAGAGAGATTTGGTCCAAGAATCATCCAACTTAACCAAGTTCGTCCATTTTGGTCTTTCTTCGTTTCGACTAGCTTCAAAGTTGATCGAAGCCAAATGTCAAGCATAGATTGATGTAATATGACACAATAAACAATGTGGATAAGTTTGGGACCAACGAAGAGAGATTTGGTCCAAGAATCATCCAACTTAACCAAGTTCGTCCATTTTGGTCTTTCTTCGTTTCGACTAGCTTCAAAGTTGATCGAAGCCAAATGTCAAGCATAGATTGATGTAATATGACACAATAAACAATGTGGATAAGTTTGGGACCAACGAAGAGAGATTTGGTCCAAGAATCATCCAACTTAACCAAGTTCGTCCATTTTGGTCTTTCTTCGTTTCGACTAGCTTCAAAGTTGATCGAAGCCAAATGTCAAGCATAGATTGATGTAATATGACACAATAAACAATGTGGATAAGTTTGGGACCAACGAAGAGAGATTTGGTCCAAGAATCATCCAACTTAACCAAGTTCGTCCATTTTGGTCTTTCTTCGTTTCGACTAGCTTCAAAGTTGATCGAAGCCAAATGTCAAGCATAGATTGATGTAATATGACACAATAAACAATGTGGATAAGTTTGGGACCAACGAAGAGAGATTTGGTCCAAGAATCATCCAACTTAACCAAGTTCGTCCATTTTGGTCTTTCTTCGTTTCGACTAGCTTCAAAGTTGATCGAAGCCAAATGTCAAGCATAGATTGATGTAATATGACACAATAAACAATGTGGATAAGTTTGGGACCAACGAAGAGAGATTTGGTCCAAGAATCATCCAACTTAACCAAGTTCGTCCATTTTGGTCTTTCTTCGTTTCGACTAGCTTCAAAGTTGATCGAAGCCAAATGTCAAGCATAGATTGATGTAATATGACACAATAAACAATGTGGATAAGTTTGGGACCAACGAAGAGAGATTTGGTCCAAGAATCATCCAACTTAACCAAGTTCGTCCATTTTGGTCTTTCTTCGTTTCGACTAGCTTCAAAGTTGATCGAAGCCAAATGTCAAGCATAGATTGATGTAATATGACACAATAAACCATGTGGATAAGTTTGGGACCAACGAAGAGAGATTTGGTCCAAGAATCATCCAACTTAACCAAGTTCGTCCATTTTGGTCTTTCTTCGTTTCGACTAGCTTCAAAGTTGATCGAAGCCAAATGTCAAGCATAGATTGATGTAATATGACACAATAAACAATGTGGATAAGTTTGGGACCAACGAAGAGAGATTTGGTCCAAGAATCATCCAACTTAACCAAGTTCGTCCATTTTGGTCTTTCTTCGTTTCGACTAGCTTCAAAGTTGATCGAAGCCAAATGTCAAGCATAGATTGATGTAATATGACACAATAAACCATGTGGATAAGTTTGGGACCAACGAAGAGAGATTTGGTCCAAGAATCATCCAACTTAACCAAGTTCGTCCATTTTGGTCTTTCTTCGTTTCGACTAGCTTCAAAGTTGATCGAAGCCAAATGTCAAGCATAGATTGATGTAATATGACACAATAAACAATGTGGATAAGTTTGGGACCAACGAAGAGAGATTTGGTCCAAGAATCATCCAACTTAACCAAGTTCGTCCATTTTGGTCTTTCTTCGTTTCGACTAGCTTCAAAGTTGATCGAAGCCAAATGTCAAGCATAGATTGATGTAATATGACACAATAAACAATGTGGATAAGTTTGGGACCAACGAAGAGAGATTTGGTCCAAGAATCATCCAACTTAACCAAGTTCGTCCATTTTGGTCTTTCTTCGTTTCGACTAGCTTCAAAGTTGATCGAAGCCAAATGTCAAGCATAGATTGATGTAATATGACACAATAAACAATGTGGATAAGTTTGGGACCAACGAAGAGAGATTTGGTCCAAGAATCATCCAACTTAACCAAGTTCGTCCATTTTGGTCTTTCTTCGTTTCGACTAGCTTCAAAGTTGATCGAAGCCAAATGTCAAGCATAGATTGATGTAATATGACACAATAAACCATGTGGATAAGTTTGGGACCAACGAAGAGAGATTTGGTCCAAGAATCATCCAACTTAACCAAGTTCGTCCATTTTGGTCTTTCTTCGTTTCGACTAGCTTCAAAGTTGATCGAAGCCAAATGTCAAGCATAGATTGATGTAATATGACACAATAAACATGTGGATAAGTTTGGGACCAACGAAGAGAGATTTGGTCCAAGAATCATCCAACTTAACCAAGTTCGTCCATTTTGGTCTTTCTTCGTTTCGACTAGCTTCAAAGTTGATCGAAGCCAAATGTCAAGCATAGATTGATGTAATATGACACAATAAACCATGTGGATAAGTTTGGGACCAACGAAGAGAGATTTGGTCCAAGAATCATCCAACTTAACCAAGTTCGTCCATTTTGGTCTTTCTTCGTTTCGACTAGCTTCAAAGTTGATCGAAGCCAAATGTCAAGCATAGATTGATGTAATATGACACAATAAACCATGTGGATAAGTTTGGGACCAACGAAGAGAGATTTGGTCCAAGAATCATCCAACTTAACCAAGTTCGTCCATTTTGGTCTTTCTTCGTTTCGACTAGCTTCAAAGTTGATCGAAGCCAAATGTCAAGCATAGATTGATGTAATATGACACAATAAACAATGTGGATAAGTTTGGGACCAACGAAGAGAGATTTGGTCCAAGAATCATCCAACTTAACCAAGTTCGTCCATTTTGGTCTTTCTTAGTTTCGACTAGCTTCAAAGTTGATCGAAGCCAAATGTCAAGCATAGATTGATGTAATATGACACAATAAACAATGTGGATAAGTTTGGGACCAACGAAGAGAGATTTGGTCCAAGAATCATCCAACTTAACCAAGTTCGTCCATTTTGGTCTTTCTTCGTTTCGACTAGCTTCAAAGTTGATCGAAGCCAAATGTCAAGCATAGATTGATGTAATATGACACAATAAACAATGTGGATAAGTTTGGGACCAACGAAGAGAGATTTGGTCCAAGAATCATCCAACTTAACCAAGTTCGTCCATTTTGGTCTTTCTTCGTTTCGACTAGCTTCAAAGTTGATCGAAGCCAAATGTCAAGCATAGATTGATGTAATATGACACAATAAACAATGTGGATAAGTTTGGGACCAACGAAGAGAGATTTGGTCCAAGAATCATCCAACTTAACCAAGTTCGTCCATTTTGGTCTTTCTTCGTTTCGACTAGCTTCAAAGTTGATCGAAGCCAAATGTCAAGCATAGATTGATGTAATATGACACAATAAACCATGTGGATAAGTTTGGGACCAACGAAGAGAGATTTGGTCCAAGAATCATCCAACTTAACCAAGTTCGTCCATTTTGGTCTTTCTTCGTTTCGACTAGCTTCAAAGTTGATCGAAGCCCAATGTCAAGCATAGATTGATGTAATATGACACAATAAACAATGTGGATAAGTTTGGGACCAACGAAGAGAGATTTGGTCCAAGAATCATCCAACTTAACCAAGTTCGTCCATTTTGGTCTTTCTTAGTTTCGACTAGCTTCAAAGTTGATCGAAGCCAAATGTCAAGCATAGATTGATGTAATATGACACAATAAACAATGTGGATAAGTTTGGGACCAACGAAGAGAGATTTGGTCCAAGAATCATCCAACTTAACCAAGTTCGTCCATTTTGGTCTTTCTTCGTTTCGACTAGCTTCAAAGTTGATCGAAGCCAAATGTCAAGCATAGATTGATGTAATATGACACAATAAACAATGTGGATAAGTTTGGGACCAACGAAGAGAGATTTGGTCCAAGAATCATCCAACTTAACCAAGTTCGTCCATTTTGGTCTTTCTTCGTTTCGACTAGCTTCAAAGTTGATCGAAGCCAAATGTCAAGCATAGATTGATGTAATATGACACAATAAACAATGTGGATAAGTTTGGGACCAACGAAGAGAGATTTGGTCCAAGAATCATCCAACTTAACCAAGTTCGTCCATTTTGGTCTTTCTTCGTTTCGACTAGCTTCAAAGTTGATCGAAGCCAAATGTCAAGCATAGATTGATGTAATATGACACAATAAACAATGTGGATAAGTTTGGGACCAACGAAGAGAGATTTGGTCCAAGAATCATCCAACTTAACCAAGTTCGTCCATTTTGGTCTTTCTTCGTTTCGACTAGCTTCAAAGTTGATCGAAGCCAAATGTCAAGCATAGATTGATGTAATATGACACAATAAACAATGTGGATAAGTTTGGGACCAACGAAGAGAGATTTGGTCCAAGAATCATCCAACTTAACCAAGTTCGTCCATTTTGGTCTTTCTTCGTTTCGACTAGCTTCAAAGTTGATCGAAGCCAAATGTCAAGCATAGATTGATGTAATATGACACAATAAACCATGTGGATAAGTTTGGGACCAACGAAGAGAGATTTGGTCCAAGAATCATCCAACTTAACCAAGTTCGTCCATTTTGGTCTTTCTTCGTTTCGACTAGCTTCAAAGTTGATCGAAGCCAAATGTCAAGCATAGATTGATGTAATATGACACAATAAACAATGTGGATAAGTTTGGGACCAACGAAGAGAGATTTGGTCCAAGAATCATCCAACTTAACCAAGTTCGTCCATTTTGGTCTTTCTTCGTTTCGACTAGCTTCAAAGTTGATCGAAGCCAAATGTCAAGCATAGATTGATGTAATATGACACAATAAACAATGTGGATAAGTTTGGGACCAACGAAGAGAGATTTGGTCCAAGAATCATCCAACTTAACCAAGTTCGTCCATTTTGGTCTTTCTTCGTTTCGACTAGCTTCAAAGTTGATCGAAGCCAAATGTCAAGCATAGATTGATGTAATATGACACAATAAACAATGTGGATAAGTTTGGGACCAACGAAGAGAGATTTGGTCCAAGAATCATCCAACTTAACCAAGTTCGTCCATTTTGGTCTTTCTTCGTTTCGACTAGCTTCAAAGTTGATCGAAGCCAAATGTCAAGCATAGATTGATGTAATATGACACAATAAACAATGTGGATAAGTTTGGGACCAACGAAGAGAGATTTGGTCCAAGAATCATCCAACTTAACCAAGTTCGTCCATTTTGGTCTTTCTTCGTTTCGACTAGCTTCAAAGTTGATCGAAGCCAAATGTCAAGCATAGATTGATGTAATATGACACAATAAACAATGTGGATAAGTTTGGGACCAACGAAGAGAGATTTGGTCCAAGAATCATCCAACTTAACCAAGTTCGTCCATTTTGGTCTTTCTTCGTTTCGACTAGCTTCAAAGTTGATCGAAGCCAAATGTCAAGCATAGATTGATGTAATATGACACAATAAACAATGTGGATAAGTTTGGGACCAACGAAGAGAGATTTGGTCCAAGAATCATCCAACTTAACCAAGTTCGTCCATTTTGGTCTTTCTTCGTTTCGACTAGCTTCAAAGTTGATCGAAGCCAAATGTCAAGCATAGATTGATGTAATATGACACAATAAACAATGTGGATAAGTTTGGGACCAACGAAGAGAGATTTGGTCCAAGAATCATCCAACTTAACCAAGTTCGTCCATTTTGGTCTTTCTTCGTTTCGACTAGCTTCAAAGTTGATCGAAGCCAAATGTCAAGCATAGATTGATGTAATATGACACAATAAACAATGTGGATAAGTTTGGGACCAACGAAGAGAGATTTGGTCCAAGAATCATCCAACTTAACCAAGTTCGTCCATTTTGGTCTTTCTTCGTTTCGACTAGCTTCAAAGTTGATCGAAGCCAAATGTCAAGCATAGATTGATGTAATATGACACAATAAACAATGTGGATAAGTTTGGGACCAACGAAGAGAGATTTGGTCCAAGAATCATCCAACTTAACCAAGTTCGTCCATTTTGGTCTTTCTTCTTTCGACTAGCTTCAAAGTTGATCGAAGCCAAATGTCAAGCATAGATTGATGTAATATGACACAATAAACAATGTGGATAAGTTTGGGACCAACGAAGAGAGATTTGGTCCAAGAATCATCCAACTTAACCAAGTTCGTCCATTTTGGTCTTTCTTCGTTTCGACTAGCTTCAAAGTTGATCGAAGCCAAATGTCAAGCATAGATTGATGTAATATGACACAATAAACAATGTGGATAAGTTTGGGACCAACGAAGAGAGATTTGGTCCAAGAATCATCCAACTTAACCAAGTTCGTCCATTTTGGTCTTTCTTCGTTTCGACTAGCTTCAAAGTTGATCGAAGCCAAATGTCAAGCATAGATTGATGTAATATGACACAATAAACAATGTGGATAAGTTTGGGACCAACGAAGAGAGATTTGGTCCAAGAATCATCCAACTTAACCAAGTTCGTCCATTTTGGTCTTTCTTCGTTTCGACTAGCTTCAAAGTTGATCGAAGCCAAATGTCAAGCATAGATTGATGTAATATGACACAATAAACCATGTGGATAAGTTTGGGACCAACGAAGAGAGATTTGGTCCAAGAATCATCCAACTTAACCAAGTTCGTCCATTTTGGTCTTTCTTCCTTTCGACTAGCTTCAAAGTTGATCGAAGCCAAATGTCAAGCATAGATTGATGTAATATGACACAATAAACATGTGGATAAGTTTGGGACCAACGAAGAGAGATTTGGTCCAAGAATCATCCAACTTAACCAAGTTCGTCCATTTTGGTCTTTCTTCGTTTCGACTAGCTTCAAAGTTGATCGAAGCCAAATGTCAAGCATAGATTGATGTAATATGACACAATAAACCATGTGGATAAGTTTGGGACCAACGAAGAGAGATTTGGTCCAAGAATCATCCAACTTAACCAAGTTCGTCCATTTTGGTCTTTCTTCCTTTCGACTAGCTTCAAAGTTGATCGAAGCCAAATGTCAAGCATAGATTGATGTAATATGACACAATAAACAATGTGGATAAGTTTGGGACCAACGAAGAGAGATTTGGTCCAAGAATCATCCAACTTAACCAAGTTCGTCCATTTTGGTCTTTCTTCGTTTCGACTAGCTTCAAAGTTGATCGAAGCCAAATGTCAAGCATAGATTGATGTAATATGACACAATAAACAATGTGGATAAGTTTGGGACCAACGAAGAGAGATTTGGTCCAAGAATCATCCAACTTAACCAAGTTCGTCCATTTTGGTCTTTCTTCGTTTCGACTAGCTTCAAAGTTGATCGAAGCCAAATGTCAAGCATAGATTGATGTAATATGACACAATAAACAATGTGGATAAGTTTGGGACCAACGAAGAGAGATTTGGTCCAAGAATCATCCAACTTAACCAAGTTCGTCCATTTTGGTCTTTCTTCCTTTCGACTAGCTTCAAAGTTGATCGAAGCCAAATGTCAAGCATAGATTGATGTAATATGACACAATAAACAATGTGGATAAGTTTGGGACCAACGAAGAGAGATTTGGTCCAAGAATCATCCAACTTAACCAAGTTCGTCCATTTTGGTCTTTCTTCGTTTCGACTAGCTTCAAAGTTGATCGAAGCCAAATGTCAAGCATAGATTGATGTAATATGACACAATAAACAATGTGGATAAGTTTGGGACCAACGAAGAGAGATTTGGTCCAAGAATCATCCAACTTAACCAAGTTCGTCCATTTTGGTCTTTCTTCGTTTCGACTAGCTTCAAAGTTGATCGAAGCCAAATGTCAAGCATAGATTGATGTAATATGACACAATAAACAATGTGGATAAGTTTGGACCAACGAAGAGAGATTTGGTCCAAGAATCATCCAACTTAACCAAGTTCGTCCATTTTGGTCTTTCTTCGTTTCGACTAGCTTCAAAGTTGATCGAAGCCAAATGTCAAGCATAGATTGATGTAATATGACACAATAAACAATGTGGATAAGTTTGGGACCAACGAAGAGAGATTTGGTCCAAGAATCATCCAACTTAACCAAGTTCGTCCATTTTGGTCTTTCTTCGTTTCGACTAGCTTCAAAGTTGATCGAAGCCAAATGTCAAGCATAGATTGATGTAATATGACACAATAAACAATGTGGATAAGTTTGGGACCAACGAAGAGAGATTTGGTCCAAGAATCATCCAACTTAACCAAGTTCGTCCATTTTGGTCTTTCTTCGTTTCGACTAGCTTCAAAGTTGATCGAAGCCAAATGTCAAGCATAGATTGATGTAATATGACACAATAAACAATGTGGATAAGTTTGGGACCAACGAAGAGAGATTTGGTCCAAGAATCATCCAACTTAACCAAGTTCGTCCATTTTGGTCTTTCTTAGTTTCGACTAGCTTCAAAGTTGATCGAAGCCAAATGTCAAGCATAGATTGATGTAATATGACACAATAAACAATGTGGATAAGTTTGGGACCAACGAAGAGAGATTTGGTCCAAGAATCATCCAACTTAACCAAGTTCGTCCATTTTGGTCTTTCTTAGTTTCGACTAGCTTCAAAGTTGATCGAAGCCAAATGTCAAGCATAGATTGATGTAATATGACACAATAAACCATGTGGATAAGTTTGGGACCAACGAAGAGAGATTTGGTCCAAGAATCATCCAACTTAACCAAGTTCGTCCATTTTTGTCTTTCTTCGTTTCGACTAGCTTCAAAGTTGATCGAAGCCAAATGTCAAGCATAGATTGATGTAATATGACACAATAAACCATGTGGATAAGTTTGGGACCAACGAAGAGAGATTTGGTCCAAGAATCATCCAACTTAACCAAGTTCGTCCATTTTGGTCTTTCTTCGTTTCGACTAGCTTCAAAGTTGATCGAAGCCAAATGTCAAGCATAGATTGATGTAATATGACACAATAAACATGTGGATAAGTTTGGGACCAACGAAGAGAGATTTGGTCCAAGAATCATCCAACTTAACCAAGTTCGTCCATTTTGGTCTTTCTTCCTTTCGACTAGCTTCAATGTTGATTAAAGCCAAATGACAAGCATAGATTGATGTAATATGACACAATAAACAATGTGGATAAGTTTGGGACCAACGAAGAGAGATTTGGTCCAAGAATCATCCAACTTAACCAAGTTCGTCCATTTTGGTCTTTCTTCGTTTTGACTAGCTTCAAAGTTGATCGAAGCCAAATGTCAAGCATAGATTGATGTAATATGACACAATAAACAATGTGGATAAGTTTGGGACCAACGAAGAGAGATTTGGTCCAAGAATCATCCAACTTAACCAAGTTCGTCCATTTTGGTCTTTCTTAGTTTCGACTAGCTTCAAAGTTGATCGAAAGCCAAATGTCAAGCATAGATTGATGTAATATGACACAATAAACCATGTGGATAAGTTTGGGACCAACGAAGAGAGATTTGGTCCAAGAATCATCCAACTTAACCAAGTTCGTCCATTTTGGTCTTTCTTCGTTTCGACTAGCTTCAAAGTTGATCGAAGCCAAATGTCAAGCATAGATTGATGTAATATGACACAATAAACAATGTGGATAAGTTTGGGACCAACGAAGAGAGATTTGGTCCAAGAATCATCCAACTTAACCAAGTTCGTCCATTTTGGTCTTTCTTCGTTTCGACTAGCTTCAAAGTTGATCGAAGCCAAATGTCAAGCATAGATTGATGTAATATGACACAATAAACAATGTGGATAAGTTTGGGACCAACGAAGAGAGATTTGGTCCAAGAATCATCCAACTTAACCAAGTTCGTCCATTTTGGTCTTTCTTCGTTTCGACTAGCTTCAAAGTTGATCGAAGCCAAATGTCAAGCATAGATTGATGTAATATGACACAATAAACAATGTGGATAAGTTTGGGACCAACGAAGAGAGATTTGGTCCAAGAATCATCCAACTTAACCAAGTTCGTCCATTTTGGTCTTTCTTCGTTTCGACTAGCTTCAAAGTTGATTAAGCCAAATGTCAAGCATAGATTGATGTAATATGACACAATAAACAATGTGGATAAGTTTGGGACCAACGAAGAGAGATTTGGTCCAAGAATCATCCAACTTAACCAAGTTCGTCCATTTTGGTCTTTCTTCGTTTCGACTAGCTTCAAAGTTGATCGAAGCCAAATGTCAAGCATAGATTGATGTAATATGACACAATAAACCATGTGGATAAGTTTGGGACCAACGAAGAGAGATTTGGTCCAAGAATCATCCAACTTAACCAAGTTCGTCCATTTTGGTCTTTCTTCGTTTCGACTAGCTTCAAAGTTGATCGAAGCCAAATGTCAAGCATAGATTGATGTAATATGACACAATAAACAATGTGGATAAGTTTGGGACCAACGAAGAGAGATTTGGTCCAAGAATCATCCAACTTAACCAAGTTCGTCCATTTTGGTCTTTCTTCAGTTTCGACTAGCTTCAAAGTTGATCGAAGCCAAATGTCAAGCATAGATTGATGTAATATGACACAATAAACCATGTGGATAAGTTTGGGACCAACGAAGAGAGATTTGGTCCAAGAATCATCCAACTTAACCAAGTTCGTTCATTTTTGTCTTTCTTCCTTTCGACTAGCTTCAATGTTGATTAAAGCCAAATGACAAGCATAGATTGATGTAATATGACACAATAAACCATGTGGATAAGTTTGGGACCAACGAAGAGAGATTTGGTCCAAGAATCATCCAACTTAACCAAGTTCGTCCATTTTGGTCTTTCTTCGTTTCGACTAGCTTCAAAGTTGATCGAAGCCAAATGTCAAGCATAGATTGATGTAATATGACACAATAAACCATGTGGATAAGTTTGGGACCAACGAAGAGAGATTTGGTCCAAGAATCATCCAACTTAACCAAGTTCGTCCATTTTGGTCTTTCTTCGTTTCGACTAGCTTCAAGTTGATTAAAGCCAAATGTCAAGCATAGATTGATGTAATATGACACAATAAACCATGTGGATAAGTTTGGGACCAACGAAGAGAGATTTGGTCCAAGAATCATCCAACTTAACCAAGTTCGTCCATTTTGGTCTTTCTTCGTTTCGACTAGCTTCAAAGTTGATCGAAGCCAAATGTCAAGCATAGATTGATGTAATATGACACAATAAACAATGTGGATAAGTTTGGGACCAACGAAGAGAGATTTGGTCCAAGAATCATCCAACTTAACCAAGTTCGTCCATTTTGGTCTTTCTTCGTTTCGACTAGCTTCAAAGTTGATCGAAGCCAAATGTCAAGCATAGATTGATGTAATATGACACAATAAACCATGTGGAGAAGTTTGAGACCAACGAAGAGAGATTTGGTCCAAGAATCATCCAACTTAGCCAAGTTCGTTCATTTTGGTCTTTCTTCCTTTCGACTAGCTTCAATGTTGATTAAAGCCAAATGACAAGCATAGATTGATGTAATATGACACAATAAACCATGTGGATAAGTTTGGGACCAACGAAGAGAGATTTGGTCCAAGAATCATCCAACTTAACCAAGTTCGTCCATTTTGGTCTTTCTTCGTTTCGACTAGCTTCAAAGTTGATCGAAGCCAAATGTCAAGCATAGATTGATGTAATATGACACAATAAACAATGTGGATAAGTTTGGGACCAACGAAGAGAGATTTGGTCCAAGAATCATCCAACTTAACCAAGTTCGTCCATTTTGGTCTTTCTTCGTTTCGACTAGCTTCAAAGTTGATCGAAGCCAAATGTCAAGCATAGATTGATGTAATATGACACAATAAACAATGTGGATAAGTTTGGGACCAACGAAGAGAGATTTGGTCCAAGAATCATCCAACTTAACCAAGTTCGTCCATTTTGGTCTTTCTTCGTTTCGACTAGCTTCAAAGTTGATCGAAGCCAAATGTCAAGCATAGATTGATGTAATATGACACAATAAACCATGTGGATAAGTTTGGGACCAACGAAGAGAGATTTGGTCCAAGAATCATCCAACTTAACCAAGTTCGTCCATTTTGGTCTTTCTTCGTTTCGACTAGCTTCAATGTTGATTAAGCCAAATGTCAAGCATAGATTGATGTAATATGACACAATAAACCATGTGGATAAGTTTGGGACCAACGAAGAGAGATTTGGTCCAAGAATCATCCAACTTAACCAAGTTCGTCCATTTTGGTCTTTCTTCGTTTCGACTAGCTTCAAAGTTGATCGAAGCCAAATGTCAAGCATAGATTGATGTAATATGACACAATAAACAATGTGGATAAGTTTGGGACCAACGAAGAGAGATTTGGTCCAAGAATCATCCAACTTAACCAAGTTCGTCCATTTTGGTCTTTCTTCGTTTCGACTAGCTTCAAAGTTGATCGAAGCCAAATGTCAAGCATAGATTGATGTAATATGACACAATAAACCATGTGGATAAGTTTGGGACCAACGAAGAGAGATTTGGTCCAAGAATCATCCAACTTAACCAAGTTCGTCCATTTTGGTCTTTCTTCGTTTCGACTAGCTTCAAAGTTGATCGAAGCCAAATGTCAAGCATAGATTGATGTAATATGACACAATAAACATGTGGATAAGTTTGGGACCAACGAAGAGAGATTTGGTCCAAGAATCATCCAACTTAACCAAGTTCGTCCATTTTGGTCTTTCTTAGTTTCGACTAGCTTCAAACTTGATCGAAGCCAAATGTCAAGCATAGATTGATGTAATATGACACAATAAACAATGTGGATAAGTTTGGGACCAACGAAGAGAGATTTGGTCCAAGAATCATCCAACTTACCAAGTTCGTCCATTTTGGTCTTTCTTCGTTTCGACTAGCTTCAAAGTTGATCGAAGCCAAATGTCAAGCATAGATTGATGTAATATGACACAATAAACAATGTGGATAAGTTTGAGACCAACGAAGAGAGATTTGGTCCAAGAATCATCCAACTTAGCCAAGTTCGTTCATTTTGGTCTTTCTTCCTTTCGACTAGCTTCAATGTTGATTAAGCCAAATGACAAGCATAGATTGATGTAATATGACACAATAAACCATGTGGATAAGTTTGGGACCAACGAAGAGAGATTTGGTCCAAGAATCATCCAACTTAACCAAGTTCGTCCATTTTTGTCTTTCTTCCTTTCGACTAGCTTCAAAGTTGATCGAAGCCAAATGTCAAGCATAGATTGATGTAATATGACACAATAAACCATGTGGATAAGTTTGGGACCAACGAAGAGAGATTTGGTCCAAGAATCATCCAACTTAGCCAAGTTCGTCCATTTTGGTCTTTCTTCCTTTCGACTAGCTTCAATGTTGATTAAAGCCAAATGTCAAGCATAGATTGATGTAATATGACACAATAAACCATGTGGATAAGTTTGGGACCAACGAAGAGAGATTTGGTCCAAGAATCATCCAACTTAACCAAGTTCGTCCATTTTGGTCTTTCTTCGTTTCGACTAGCTTCAAAGTTGATCGAAGCCAAATGTCAAGCATAGATTGATGTAATATGACACAATAAACAATGTGGATAAGTTTGAGACCAACGAAGAGAGATTTGGTCCAAGAATCATCCAACTTAACCAAGTTCGTCCATTTTGGTCTTTCTTCGTTTCGACTAGCTTCAAAGTTGATCGAAGCCAAATGTCAAGCATAGATTGATGTAATATGACACAATAAACCATGTGGATAAGTTTGGGACCAACGAAGAGAGATTTGGTCCAAGAATCATCCAACTTAACCAAGTTCGTCATTTTTGTCTTTCTTCCTTTCGACTAGCTTCAATGTTGATTAAAGCCAAATGACAAGTATAGATTGATGTAATATGACACAATAAACCATGTGGATAAGTTTGGGACCAACGAAGAGAGATTTGGTCCAAGAATCATCCAACTTAGCCAAGTTCGTTCATTTTGGTCTTTCTTCCTTTCGACTAGCTTCAATGTTGATTAAAGCCAAATGACAAGTATAGATTGATGTAATATGACACAATAAACCATGTGGATAAGTTTGGGACCAACGAAGAGAGATTTGGTCCAAGAATCATCCAACTTAACCAAGTTCGTCCATTTTGGTCTTTCTTCGTTTCGACTAGCTTCAAAGTTGATCGAAGCCAAATGTCAAGCATAGATTGATGTAATATGACACAATAAACAATGTGGATAAGTTTGAGACCAACGAAGAGAGATTTGGTCCAAGAATCATCCAACTTAACCAAGTTCGTCCATTTTTGTCTTTCTTCGTTTCGACTAGCTTCAAAGTTGATCGAAGCCAAATGTCAAGCATAGATTGATGTAATATGACACAATAAACCATGTGGAGAAGTTTGAGACCAACGAAGAGAGATTTGGTCCAAGAATCATCCAACTTAGCCAAGTTCGTTCATTTTGGTCTTTCTTCCTTTCGACTAGCTTCAATGTTGATTAAAGCCAAATGACAAGTATAGATTGATGTAATATGACACAATAAACCATGTGGATAAGTTTGGGACCAACGAAGAGAGATTTGGTCCAAGAATCATCCAACTTAGCCAAGTTCGTTCATTTTTCTTTCTTCCTTTCGACTAGCTTCAATGTTGATTAAAGCCAAATGACAAGTATAGATTGATGTAATATGACACAATAAACCATGTGGATAAGTTTGGGACCAACGAAGAGAGATTTGGTCCAAGAATCATCCAACTTAACCAAGTTCGTCCATTTTGGTCTTTCTTCGTTTCGACTAGCTTCAAAGTTGATCGAAGCCAAATGTCAAGCATAGATTGATGTAATATGACACAATAAACCATGTGGATAAGTTTGGGACCAACGAAGAGAGATTTGGTCCAAGAATCATCCAACTTAACCAAGTTCGTCCATTTTGGTCTTTCTTCGTTTCGACTAGCTTCAAAGTTGATCGAAGCCAAATGTCAAGCATAGATTGATGTAATATGACACAATAAACATGTGGATAAGTTTGGGACCAACGAAGAGAGATTTGGTCCAAGAATCATCCAACTTAACCAAGTTCGTCCATTTTGGTCTTTCTTCGTTTCGACTAGCTTCAAAGTTGATCGAAGCCAAATGTCAAGCATAGATTGATGTAATATGACACAATAAACCATGTGGATAAGTTTGGGACCAACGAAGAGAGATTTGGTCCAAGAATCATCCAACTTAACCAAGTTCGTCCATTTTGGTCTTTCTTGTTTCGACTAGCTTCAAAGTTGATCGAAGCCAAATGTCAAGCATAGATTGATGTAATATGACACAATAAACCATGTGGATAAGTTTGGGACCAACGAAGAGAGATTTGGTCCAAGAATCATCCAACTTAACCAAGTTCGTCCATTTTGGTCTTTCTTCGTTTCGACTAGCTTCAAAGTTGATCGAAGCCAAATGTCAAGCATAGATTGATGTAATATGACACAATAAACCATGTGGATAAGTTTGGGACCAACGAAGAGAGATTTGGTCCAAGAATCATCCAACTTAACCAAGTTCGTCCATTTTGGTCTTTCTTCGTTTCGACTAGCTTCAAAGTTGATCGAAGCCAAATGTCAAGCATAGATTGATGTAATATGACACAATAAACCATGTGGAGAAGTTTGAGACCAACGAAGAGAGATTTGGTCCAAGAATCATCCAACTTAGCCAAGTTCGTTCATTTTGGTCTTTCTTCCTTTCGACTAGCTTCAATGTTGATTAAAGCCAAATGACAAGTATAGATTGATGTAATATGACACAATAAACCATGTGGATAAGTTTGGGACCAACGAAGAGAGATTTGGTCCAAGAATCATCCAACTTAGCCAAGTTCGTCCATTTTGGTCTTTCTTCCTTTCGACTAGCTTCAATGTTGATTAAAGCCAAATGACAAGTATAGATTGATGTAATATGACACAATAAACCATGTGGATAAGTTTGGGACCAACGAAGAGAGATTTGGTCCAAGAATCATCCAACTTAACCAAGTTCGTCCATTTTGGTCTTTTTTCGTTTCGACTAGCTTCAAAGTTGATCGAAGCCAAATGTCAAGCATAGATTGATGTAATATGACACAATAAACCATGTGGATAAGTTTGGGACCAACGAAGAGAGATTTGGTCCAAGAATCATCCAACTTAACCAAGTTCGTCCATTTTGGTCTTTCTTCGTTTCGACTAGCTTCAAAGTTGATCGAAGCCAAATGTCAAGCATAGATTGATGTAATATGACACAATAAACCATGTGGAGAAGTTTGAGACCAACGAAGAGAGATTTGGTCCAAGAATCATCCAACTTAGCCAAGTTCGTTCATTTTGGTCTTTCTTCCTTTCGACTAGCTTCAATGTTGATCGAAGCCAAATGTCAAGTATAGATTGATGTAATATGACACAATAAACCATGTGGATAAGTTTGGGACCAACGAAGAGAGATTTGGTCCAAGAATCATCCAACTTAACCAAGTTCGTCCATTTTGGTCTTTCTTCGTTTCGACTAGCTTCAAAGTTGATCGAAGCCAAATGTCAAGCATAGATTGATGTAATATGACACAATAAACATGTGGATAAGTTTGGGACCAACGAAGAGAGATTTGGTCCAAGAATCATCCAACTTAACCAAGTTCGTCCATTTTGGTCTTTCTTAGTTTCGACTAGCTTCAAAGTTGATCGAAGCCAAATGTCAAGCATAGATTGATGTAATATGACACAATAAACCATGTGGAGAAGTTTGAGACCAACGAAGAGAGATTTGGTCCAAGAATCATCCAACTTAGCCAAGTTCGTTCATTTTGGTCTTTCTTCCTTTCGACTAGCTTCAATGTTGATTAAAGCCAAATGACAAGTATAGATTGATGTAATATGACACAATAAACCATGTGGATAAGTTTGGACCAACGAAGAGAGATTTGGTCCAAGAATCATCCAACTTAGCCAAGTTCGTTCATTTTTGTCTTTCTTCCTTTCGACTAGCTTCAATGTTGATTAAAGCCAAATGACAAGTATAGATTGATGTAATATGACACAATAAACCATGTGGATAAGTTTGGGACCAACGAAGAGAGATTTGGTCCAAGAATCATCCAACTTAACCAAGTTCGTCCATTTTGGTCTTTCTTCGTTTCGACTAGCTTCAAAGTTGATCGAAGCCAAATGTCAAGCATAGATTGATGTAATATGACACAATAAACCATGTGGATAAGTTTGGGACCAACGAAGAGAGATTTGGTCCAAGAATCATCCAACTTAACCAAGTTCGTCCATTTTGGTCTTTCTTCGTTTCGACTAGCTTCAAAGTTGATCGAAGCCAAATGTCAAGCATAGATTGATGTAATATGACACAATAAACCATGTGGAGAAGTTTGAGACCAACGAAGAGAGATTTGGTCCAAGAATCATCCAACTTAGCCAAGTTCGTTCATTTTGGTCTTTCTTCCTTTCGACTAGCTTCAATGTTGATCGAAGCCAAATGTCAAGCATAGATTGATGTAATATGACACAATAAACCATGTGGATAAGTTTGGGACCAACGAAGAGAGATTTGGTCCAAGAATCATCCAACTTAGCCAAGTTCGTCCATTTTGGTCTTTCTTCGTTTCGACTAGCTTCAAAGTTGATCGAAGCCAAATGTCAAGCATAGATTGATGTAATATGACACAATAAACCATGTGGATAAGTTTGGGACCAACGAAGAGAGATTTGGTCCAAGAATCATCCAACTTAACCAAGTTCGTCCATTTTGGTCTTTCTTCGTTTCGACTAGCTTCAAAGTTGATCGAAGCCAAATGTCAAGCATAGATTGATGTAATATGACACAATAAACCATGTGGAGAAGTTTGAGACCAACGAAGAGAGATTTGGTCCAAGAATCATCCAACTTAGCCAAGTTCGTTCATTTTGGTCTTTCTTCCTTTCGACTAGCTTCAATGTTGATTAAAGCCAAATGACAAGTATAGATTGATGTAATATGACACAATAAACCATGTGGATAAGTTTGGGACCAACGAAGAGAGATTTGGTCCAAGAATCATCCAACTTAGCCAAGTTCGTTCATTTTGGTCTTTCTTCGTTTCGACTAGCTTCAAAGTTGATCGAAGCCAAATGTCAAGCATAGATTGATGTAATATGACACAATAAACCATGTGGAGAAGTTTGAGACCAACGAAGAGAGATTTGGTCCAAGAATCATCCAACTTAGCCAAGTTCGTTCATTTTGGTCTTTCTTCCTTTCGACTAGCTTCAATGTTGATTAAAGCCAAATGACAAGTATAGATTGATGTAATATGACACAATAAACCATGTGGATAAGTTTGGGACCAACGAAGAGAGATTTGGTCCAAGAATCATCCAACTTAGCCAAGTTCGTCCATTTTGGTCTTTCTTCCTTTCGACTAGCTTCAATGTTGATTAAAGCCAAATGACAAGTATAGATTGATGTAATATGACACAATAAACCATGTGGATAAGTTTGGGACCAACGAAGAGAGATTTGGTCCAAGAATCATCCAACTTAGCCAAGTTCGTTCATTTTGGTCTTTCTTCCTTTCGACTAGCTTCAATGTTGATCAAAGCCAAATGACAAGTATAGATTGATGTAATATGACACAATAAACCATGTGGATAAGTTTGGGACCAACGAAGAGAGATTTGGTCCAAGAATCATCCAACTTAGCCAAGTTCGTTCATTTTGGTCTTTCTTCCTTTCGACTAGCTTCAATGTTGATTAAAGCCAAATGACAAGTATAGATTGATGTAATATGACACAATAAACCATGTGGATAAGTTTGGGACCAACGAAGAGAGATTTGGTCCAAGAATCATCCAACTTAACCAAGTTCGTCCATTTTGGTCTTTCTTCGTTTCGACTAGCTTCAAAGTTGATCGAAGCCAAATGTCAAGCATAGATTGATGTAATATGACACAATAAACAATGTGGATAAGTTTGGGACCAACGAAGAGAGATTTGGTCCAAGAATCATCCAACTTAACCAAGTTCGTCCATTTTGGTCTTTCTTCGTTTCGACTAGCTTCAAAGTTGATCGAAGCCAAATGTCAAGCATAGATTGATGTAATATGACACAATAAACCATGTGGAGAAGTTTGAGACCAACGAAGAGAGATTTGGTCCAAGAATCATCCAACTTAGCCAAGTTCGTTCATTTTGGTCTTTCTTCCTTTCGACTAGCTTCAAAGTTGATCGAAGCCAAATGTCAAGCATAGATTGATGTAATATGACACAATAAACCATGTGGATAAGTTTGGGACCAACGAAGAGAGATTTGGTCCAAGAATCATCCAACTTAGCCAAGTTCGTTCATTTTTGTCTTTCTTCCTTTCGACTAGCTTCAATGTTGATTAAAGCCAAATGACAAGTATAGATTGATGTAATATGACACAATAAACCATGTGGATAAGTTTGGGACCAACGAAGAGAGATTTGGTCCAAGAATCATCCAACTTAGCCAAGTTCGTTCATTTTGGTCTTTCTTCCTTTCGACTAGCTTCAATGTTGATTAAAGCCAAATGACAAGTATAGATTGATGTAATATGACACAATAAACCATGTGGATAAGTTTGGGACCAACGAAGAGAGATTTGGTCCAAGAATCATCCAACTTAACCAAGTTCGTCCATTTTGGTCTTTCTTCGTTTCGACTAGCTTCAAAGTTGATCGAAGCCAAATGTCAAGCATAGATTGATGTAATATGACACAATAAACCATGTGGATAAGTTTGGGACCAACGAAGAGAGATTTGGTCCAAGAATCATCCAACTTAACCAAGTTCGTCCATTTTGGTCTTTCTTCGTTTCGACTAGCTTCAAAGTTGATCGAAGCCAAATGTCAAGCATAGATTGATGTAATATGACACAATAAACAATGTGGATAAGTTTGGGACCAACGAAGAGAGATTTGGTCCAAGAATCATCCAACTTAACCAAGTTCGTCCATTTTGGTCTTTCTTCGTTTCGACTAGCTTCAAAGTTGATCGAAGCCAAATGTCAAGCATAGATTGATGTAATATGACACAATAAACCATGTGGAGAAGTTTGAGACCAACGAAGAGAGATTTGGTCCAAGAATCATCCAACTTAGCCAAGTTCGTTCATTTTGGTCTTTCTTCCTTTCGACTAGCTTCAATGTTGATTAAAGCCAAATGACAAGTATAGATTGATGTAATATGACACAATAAACCATGTGGATAAGTTTGGGACCAACGAAGAGAGATTTGGTCCAAGAATCATCCAACTTAACCAAGTTCGTCCATTTTGGTCTTTCTTCGTTTCGACTAGCTTCAAAGTTGATCGAAGCCAAATGTCAAGCATAGATTGATGTAATATGACACAATAAACAATGTGGATAAGTTTGGGACCAACGAAGAGAGATTTGGTCCAAGAATCATCCAACTTAACCAAGTTCGTCCATTTTGGTCTTTCTTAGTTTCGACTAGCTTCAAAGTTGATCGAAGCCAAATGTCAAGCATAGATTGATGTAATATGACACAATAAACCATGTGGAGAAGTTTGAGACCAACGAAGAGAGATTTGGTCCAAGAATCATCCAACTTAACCAAGTTCGTCCATTTTGGTCTTTCTTCGTTTCGACTAGCTTCAAAGTTGATCGAAGCCAAATGTCAAGCATAGATTGATGTAATATGACACAATAAACCATGTGGATAAGTTTGGGACCAACGAAGAGAGATTTGGTCCAAGAATCATCCAACTTAACCAAGTTCGTCCATTTTGGTCTTTCTTCCTTTCGACTAGCTTCAAAGTTGATCGAAGCCAAATGTCAAGCATAGATTGATGTAATATGACACAATAAACAATGTGGATAAGTTTGGGACCAACGAAGAGAGATTTGGTCCAAGAATCATCCAACTTAACCAAGTTCGTCCATTTTGGTCTTTCTTAGTTTCGACTAGCTTCAAAGTTGATCGAAGCCAAATGTCAAGCATAGATTGATGTAATATGACACAATAAACCATGTGGAGAAGTTTGAGACCAACGAAGAGAGATTTGGTCCAAGAATCATCCAACTTAGCCAAGTTCGTTCATTTTGGTCTTTCTTCCTTTCGACTAGCTTCAATGTTGATTAAAGCCAAATGACAAGTATAGATTGATGTAATATGACACAATAAACCATGTGGATAAGTTTGGGACCAACGAAGAGAGATTTGGTCCAAGAATCATCCAACTTAACCAAGTTCGTCCATTTTGGTCTTTCTTCGTTTCGACTAGCTTCAAAGTTGATCGAAGCCAAATGTCAAGCATAGATTGATGTAATATGACACAATAAACCATGTGGATAAGTTTGGGACCAACGAAGAGAGATTTGGTCCAAGAATCATCCAACTTAACCAAGTTCGTCCATTTTGGTCTTTCTTCGTTTCGACTAGCTTCAAAGTTGATCGAAGCCAAATGTCAAGCATAGATTGATGTAATATGACACAATAAACCATGTGGAGAAGTTTGAGACCAACGAAGAGAGATTTGGTCCAAGAATCATCCAACTTAACCAAGTTCGTCCATTTTGGTCTTTCTTCGTTTCGACTAGCTTCAAAGTTGATCGAAGCCAAATGTCAAGCATAGATTGATGTAATATGACACAATAAACCATGTGGATAAGTTTGGGACCAACGAAGAGAGATTTGGTCCAAGAATCATCCAACTTAACCAAGTTCGTCCATTTTGGTCTTTCTTCGTTTCGACTAGCTTCAAAGTTGATCGAAGCCAAATGTCAAGCATAGATTGATGTAATATGACACAATAAACCATGTGGATAAGTTTGGGACCAACGAAGAGAGATTTGGTCCAAGAATCATCCAACTTAACCAAGTTCGTCCATTTTGGTCTTTCTTCCTTTCGACTAGCTTCAAAGTTGATCGAAGCCAAATGTCAAGCATAGATTGATGTAATATGACACAATAAACCATGTGGATAAGTTTGGGACCAACGAAGAGAGATTTGGTCCAAGAATCATCCAACTTAACCAAGTTCGTCCATTTTGGTCTTTCTTCGTTTCGACTAGCTTCAAAGTTGATCGAAGCCAAATGTCAAGCATAGATTGATGTAATATGACACAATAAACCATGTGGATAAGTTTGGGACCAACGAAGAGAGATTTGGTCCAAGAATCATCCAACTTAACCAAGTTCGTCCATTTTGGTCTTTCTTCGTTTCGACTAGCTTCAAGTTGATCGAAGCCAAATGTCAAGCATAGATTGATGTAATATGACACAATAAACCATGTGGAGAAGTTTGAGACCAACGAAGAGAGATTTGGTCCAAGAATCATCCAACTTAGCCAAGTTCGTTCATTTTTGTCTTTCTTCCTTTCGACTAGCTTCAATGTTGATTAAAGCCAAATGACAAGCATAGATTGATGTAATATGACACAATAAACCATGTGGATAAGTTTGGGACCAACGAAGAGAGATTTGGTCCAAGAATCATCCAACTTAACCAAGTTCGTCCATTTTGGTCTTTCTTCCTTTCGACTAGCTTCAATGTTGATTAAAGCCAAATGACAAGTATAGATTGATGTAATATGACACAATAAACCATGTGGATAAGTTTGGGACCAACGAAGAGAGATTTGGTCCAAGAATCATCCAACTTAACCAAGTTCGTCCATTTTGGTCTTTCTTCGTTTCGACTAGCTTCAAAGTTGATCGAAGCCAAATGTCAAGCATAGATTGATGTAATATGACACAATAAACAATGTGGATAAGTTTGGGACCAACGAAGAGAGATTTGGTCCAAGAATCATCCAACTTAACCAAGTTCGTCCATTTTGGTCTTTCTTAGTTTCGACTAGCTTCAAAGTTGATCGAAGCCAAATGTCAAGCATAGATTGATGTAATATGACACAATAAACCATGTGGATAAGTTTGGGACCAACGAAGAGAGATTTGGTCCAAGAATCATCCAACTTAACCAAGTTCGTCCATTTTGGTCTTTCTTCGTTTCGACTAGCTTCAAAGTTGATCGAAGCCAAATGTCAAGCATAGATTGATGTAATATGACACAATAAACAATGTGGATAAGTTTGGGACCAACGAAGAGAGATTTGGTCCAAGAATCATCCAACTTAACCAAGTTCGTCCATTTTGGTCTTTCTTAGTTTCGACTAGCTTCAAAGTTGATCGAAGCCAAATGTCAAGCATAGATTGATGTAATATGACACAATAAACCATGTGGATAAGTTTGGGACCAACGAAGAGAGATTTGGTCCAAGAATCATCCAACTTAACCAAGTTCGTCCATTTTGGTCTTTCTTCCTTTCGACTAGCTTCAAAGTTGATCGAAGCCAAATGTCAAGCATAGATTGATGTAATATGACACAATAAACAATGTGGATAAGTTTGGGACCAACGAAGAGAGATTTGGTCCAAGAATCATCCAACTTAACCAAGTTCGTCCATTTTGGTCTTTCTTCGTTTCGACTAGCTTCAAAGTTGATCGAAGCCAAATGTCAAGCATAGATTGATGTAATATGACACAATAAACAATGTGGATAAGTTTGGGACCAACGAAGAGAGATTTGGTCCAAGAATCATCCAACTTAACCAAGTTCGTCCATTTTGGTCTTTCTTAGTTTCGACTAGCTTCAAAGTTGATCGAAGCCAAATGTCAAGCATAGATTGATGTAATATGACACAATAAACCATGTGGATAAGTTTGGGACCAACGAAGAGAGATTTGGTCCAAGAATCATCCAACTTAACCAAGTTCGTCCATTTTTGTCTTTCTTCGTTTCGACTAGCTTAAACTTGATCGAAGCCAAATGTCAAGCATAGATTGATGTAATATGACACAATAAACCATGTGGAGAAGTTTGGGACCAACGAAGAGAGATTTGGTCCAAGAATCATCCAACTTAGCCAAGTTCGTTCATTTTTGTCTTTCTTCCTTTCGACTAGCTTCAATGTTGATTAAAGCCAAATGACAAGTATAGATTGATGTAATATGACACAATAAACCATGTGGATAAGTTTGGGACCAACGAAGAGAGATTTGGTCCAAGAATCATCCAACTTAACCAAGTTCGTCCATTTTGGTCTTTCTTCGTTTCGACTAGCTTCAATGTTGATTAAAGCCAAATGACAAGTATAGATTGATGTAATATGACACAATAAACCATGTGGATAAGTTTGGGACCAACGAAGAGAGATTTGGTCCAAGAATCATCCAACTTAACCAAGTTCGTCCATTTTGGTCTTTCTTCGTTTCGACTAGCTTCAAAGTTGATCGAAGCCAAATGTCAAGCATAGATTGATGTAATATGACACAATAAACAATGTGGATAAGTTTGGGACCAACGAAGAGAGATTTGGTCCAAGAATCATCCAACTTAACCAAGTTCGTCCATTTTGGTCTTTCTTAGTTTCGACTAGCTTCAAAGTTGATCGAAGCCAAATGTCAAGCATAGATTGATGTAATATGACACAATAAACCATGTGGAGAAGTTTGAGACCAACGAAGAGAGATTTGGTCCAAGAATCATCCAACTTAACCAAGTTCGTTCATTTTGGTCTTTCTTCCTTTCGACTAGCTTCAATGTTGATTAAAGCCAAATGACAAGTATAGATTGATGTAATATGACACAATAAACCATGTGGATAAGTTTGGGACCAACGAAGAGAGATTTGGTCCAAGAATCATCCAACTTAGCCAAGTTCGTTCATTTTGTCTTTCTTCCTTTCGACTAGCTTCAAAGTTGATCGAAGCCAAATGTCAAGCATAGATTGATGTAATATGACACAATAAACCATGTGGATAAGTTTGGGACCAACGAAGAGAGATTTGGTCCAAGAATCATCCAACTTAGCCAAGTTCGTTCATTTTGGTCTTTCTTCCTTTCGACTAGCTTCAATGTTGATTAAAGCCAAATGACAAGTATAGATTGATGTAATATGACACAATAAACCATGTGGAAAGTTTGGGACCAACGAAGAGAGATTTGGTCCAAGAATCATCCAACTTAGCCAAGTTCGTTCATTTTTGTCTTTCTTCCTTTCGACTAGCTTCAATGTTGATTAAAGCCAAATGACAAGTATAGATTGATGTAATATGACACAATAAACCATGTGGATAAGTTTGGGACCAACGAAGAGAGATTTGGTCCAAGAATCATCCAACTTAACCAAGTTCGTCCATTTTGGTCTTTCTTCCTTTCGACTAGCTTCAATGTTGATTAAAGCCAAATGACAAGTATAGATTGATGTAATATGACACAATAAATCATGTGGATAAGTTTGGGACCAACGAAGAGAGATTTGGTCCAAGAATCATCCAACTTAACCAAGTTCGTCCATTTTGGTCTTTCTTCGTTTCGACTAGCTTCAAGTTGATCGAAGCCAAATGTCAAGCATAGATTGATGTAATATGACACAATAAACAATGTGGATAAGTTTGGGACCAACGAAGAGAGATTTGGTCCAAGAATCATCCAACTTAGCCAAGTTCGTTCATTTTGTCTTTCTTCCTTTCGACTAGCTTCAATGTTGATTAAAGCCAAATGACAAGTATAGATTGATGTAATATGACACAATAAACCATGTGGATAAGTTTGGGACCAACGAAGAGAGATTTGGTCCAAGAATCATCCAACTTAACCAAGTTCGTCCATTTTGGTCTTTCTTCGTTTCGACTAGCTTCAATGTTGATTAAAGCCAAATGACAAGTATAGATTGATGTAATATGACACAATAAACCATGTGGAGAAGTTTGAGACCAACGAAGAGAGATTTGGTCCAAGAATCATCCAACTTAGCCAAGTTCGTTCATTTTGGTCTTTCTTCCTTTCGACTAGCTTCAATGTTGATTGAAGCCAAATGACAAGTATAGATTGATGTAATATGACACAATAAACCATGTGGAAAGTTTGGGACCAACGAAGAGAGATTTGGTCCAAGAATCATCCAACTTAGCCAAGTTCGTTCATTTTTGTCTTTCTTCCTTTCGACTAGCTTCAATGTTGATTAAAGCCAAATGACAAGTATAGATTGATGTAATATGACACAATAAACCATGTGGATAAGTTTGGGACCAACGAAGAGAGATTTGGTCCAAGAATCATCCAACTTAACCAAGTTCGTCCATTTTGGTCTTTCTTCCTTTCGACTAGCTTCAATGTTGATTAAAGCCAAATGACAAGTATAGATTGATGTAATATGACACAATAAATCATGTGGATAAGTTTGGGACCAACGAAGAGAGATTTGGTCCAAGAATCATCCAACTTAACCAAGTTCGTCCATTTTGGTCTTTCTTCCTTTCGACTAGCTTCAAAGTTGATCGAAGCCAAATGTCAAGCATAGATTGATGTAATATGACACAATAAACAATGTGGATAAGTTTGGGACCAACGAAGAGAGATTTGGTCCAAGAATCATCCAACTTAACCAAGTTCGTCCATTTTGGTGTTTTTTAGTTTCGACTAGCTTCAAAGTTGATCGAAGCCAAATGTCAAGCATAGATTGATGTAATATGACACAATAAACCATGTGGAGAAGTTTGAGACCAACGAAGAGAGATTTGGTCCAAGAATCATCCAACTTAGCCAAGTTCGTTCATTTTGGTCTTTCTTCCTTTCGACTAGCTTCAATGTTGATTAAAGCCAAATGACAAGTATAGATTGATGTAATATGACACAATAAACCATGTGGATAAGTTTGGGACCAACGAAGAGAGATTTGGTCCAAGAATCATCCAACTTAACCAAGTTCGTCCATTTTGGTCTTTCTTCGTTTCGACTAGCTTCAATGTTGATTAAAGCCAAATGACAAGTATAGATTGATGTAATATGACACAATAAACCATGTGGAGAAGTTTGAGACCAACGAAGAGAGATTTGGTCCAAGAATCATCCAACTTAGCCAAGTTCGTTCATTTTGGTCTTTCTTCCTTTCGACTAGCTTCAATGTTGATTAAAGCCAAATGACAAGTATAGATTGATGTAATATGACACAATAAACCATGTGGATAAGTTTGGGACCAACGAAGAGAGATTTGGTCCAAGAATCATCCAACTTAGCCAAGTTCGTTCATTTTTGTCTTTCTTCCTTTCGACTAGCTTCAAAGTTGATCGAAGCCAAATGTCAAGCATAGATTGATGTAATATGACACAATAAACCATGTGGATAAGTTTGGGACCAACGAAGAGAGATTTGGTCCAAGAATCATCCAACTTAGCCAAGTTCGTTCATTTTGGTCTTTCTTCCTTTCGACTAGCTTCAATGTTGATTAAAGCCAAATGACAAGTATAGATTGATGTAATATGACACAATAAATCATGTGGAAAGTTTGGGACCAACGAAGAGAGATTTGGTCCAAGAATCATCCAACTTAGCCAAGTTCGTTCATTTTTGTCTTTCTTCCTTTCGACTAGCTTCAATGTTGATTAAAGCCAAATGACAAGTATAGATTGATGTAATATGACACAATAAACCATGTGGATAAGTTTGGGACAAACGAAGAGAGATTTGGTCCAAGAATCATCCAACTTAACCAAGTTCGTCCATTTTGGTCTTTCTTCCTTTCGACTAGCTTCAATGTTGATTAAAGCCAAATGACAAGTATAGATTGATGTAATATGACACAATAAACCATGTGGATAAGTTTGGGACCAACGAAGAGAGATTTGGTCCAAGAATCATCCAACTTAGCCAAGTTCGTTCATTTTGGTCTTTCTTCCTTTCGACTAGCTTCAATGTTGATTGAAGCCAAATGACAAGTATAGATTGATGTAATATGACACAATAAATCATGTGGAAAAGTTTGGGACCAACGAAGAGAGATTTGGTCCAAGAATCATCCAACTTAGCCAAGTTCGTTCATTTTTGTCTTTCTTCCTTTCGACTAGCTTCAATGTTGATTAAAGCCAAATGACAAGTATAGATTGATGTAATATGACACAATAAACCATGTGGATAAGTTTGGGACCAACGAAGAGAGATTTGGTCCAAGAATCATCCAACTTAACCAAGTTCGTCCATTTTGGTCTTTCTTCCTTTCGACTAGCTTCAATGTTGATTAAAGCCAAATGACAAGTATAGATTGATGTAATATGACACAATAAATCATGTGGATAAGTTTGGGACCAACGAAGAGAGATTTGGTCCAAGAATCATCCAACTTAACCAAGTTCGTCCATTTTGGTCTTTCTTCATTTCGACTAGCTTCAAAGTTGATCGAAGCCAAATGTCAAGCATAGATTGATGTAATATGACACAATAAACAATGTGGATAAGTTTGGGACCAACGAAGAGAGATTTGGTCCAAGAATCATCCAACTTAACCAAGTTCGTCCATTTTGGTCTTTTTTAGTTTCGACTAGCTTCAAACTTGATCGAAGCCAAATGTCAAGCATAGATTGATGTAATATGACACAATAAACCATGTGGAGAAGTTTGAGACCAACGAAGAGAGATTTGGTCCAAGAATCATCCAACTTAGCCAAGTTCGTTCATTTTGGTCTTTCTTCCTTTCGACTAGCTTCAATGTTGATTAAAGCCAAATGACAAGTATAGATTGATGTAATATGACACAATAAACCATGTGGATAAGTTTGGGACCAACGAAGAGAGATTTGGTCCAAGAATCATCCAACTTAACCAAGTTCGTCCATTTTGGTCTTTCTTCGTTTCGACTAGCTTCAATGTTGATTAAAGCCAAATGACAAGTATAGATTGATGTAATATGACACAATAAACCATGTGGAGAAGTTTGAGACCAACGAAGAGAGATTTGGTCCAAGAATCATCCAACTTAGCCAAGTTCGTTCATTTTGGTCTTTCTTCCTTTCGACTAGCTTCAATGTTGATTAAAGCCAAATGACAAGTATAGATTGATGTAATATGACACAATAAACCATGTGGATAAGTTTGGGACCAACGAAGAGAGATTTGGTCCAAGAATCATCCAACTTAGCCAAGTTCGTTCATTTTTGTCTTTCTTCCTTTCGACTAGCTTCAAAGTTGATCGAAGCCAAATGTCAAGCATAGATTGATGTAATATGACACAATAAACCATGTGGATAAGTTTGGGACCAACGAAGAGAGATTTGGTCCAAGAATCATCCAACTTAGCCAAGTTCGTTCATTTTGGTCTTTCTTCCTTTCGACTAGCTTCAATGTTGATTAAAGCCAAATGACAAGTATAGATTGATGTAATATGACACAATAAATCATGTGGATAAGTTTGGGACCAACGAAGAGAGATTTGGTCCAAGAATCATCCAACTTAGCCAAGTTCGTTCATTTTTGTCTTTCTTCCTTTCGACTAGCTTCAATGTTGATTAAAGCCAAATGACAAGTATAGATTGATGTAATATGACACAATAAACCATGTGGATAAGTTTGGGACCAACGAAGAGAGATTTGGTCCAAGAATCATCCAACTTAACCAAGTTCGTCCATTTTGGTCTTTCTTCCTTTCGACTAGCTTCAATGTTGATTAAAGCCAAATGACAAGTATAGATTGATGTAATATGACACAATAAACCATGTGGATAAGTTTGGGACCAACGAAGAGAGATTTGGTCCAAGAATCATCCAACTTAACCAAGTTCGTCCATTTTGGTCTTTCTTCCTTTCGACTAGCTTCAATGTTGATTAAAGCCAAATGACAAGTATAGATTGATGTAATATGACACAATAAACCATGTGGATAAGTTTGGGACCAACGAAGAGAGATTTGGTCCAAGAATCATCCAACTTAACCAAGTTCGTCCATTTTGGTCTTTCTTCGTTTCGACTAGCTTCAAAGTTGATCGAAGCCAAATGTCAAGCATAGATTGATGTAATATGACACAATAAACCATGTGGATAAGTTTGGGACCAACGAAGAGAGATTTGGTCCAAGAATCATCCAACTTAGCCAAGTTCGTTCATTTTTGTCTTTCTTCCTTTCGACTAGCTTCAATGTTGATTAAAGCCAAATGACAAGTATAGATTGATGTAATATGACACAATAAACCATGTGGATAAGTTTGGGACCAACGAAGAGAGATTTGGTCCAAGAATCATCCAACTTAACCAAGTTCGTCCATTTTGGTCTTTCTTCGTTTCGACTAGCTTCAATGTTGATTAAAGCCAAATGACAAGTATAGATTGATGTAATATGACACAATAAACCATGTGGAGAAGTTTGAGACCAACGAAGAGAGATTTGGTCCAAGAATCATCCAACTTAGCCAAGTTCGTTCATTTTGGTCTTTCTTCCTTTCGACTAGCTTCAATGTTGATTGAAGCCAAATGACAAGTATAGATTGATGTAATATGACACAATAAACCATGTGGAAAGTTTGGGACCAACGAAGAGAGATTTGGTCCAAGAATCATCCAACTTAGCCAAGTTCGTTCATTTTTGTCTTTCTTCCTTTCGACTAGCTTCAATGTTGATTAAAGCCAAATGACAAGTATAGATTGATGTAATATGACACAATAAACCATGTGGATAAGTTTGGGACCAACGAAGAGAGATTTGGTCCAAGAATCATCCAACTTAACCAAGTTCGTCCATTTTGGTCTTTCTTCGTTTCGACTAGCTTCAATGTTGATTAAAGCCAAATGACAAGTATAGATTGATGTAATATGACACAATAAACCATGTGGAGAAGTTTGAGACCAACGAAGAGAGATTTGGTCCAAGAATCATCCAACTTAGCCAAGTTCGTTCATTTTGGTCTTTCTTCCTTTCGACTAGCTTCAATGTTGATGAAGCCAAATGACAAGTATAGATTGATGTAATATGACACAATAAATCATGTGGATAAGTTTGGGACCAACGAAGAGAGATTTGGTCCAAGAATCATCCAACTTAACCAAGTTCGTCCATTTTGGTCTTTCTTCGTTTCGACTAGCTTCAAAGTTGATCGAAGCCAAATGTCAAGCATAGATTGATGTAATATGACACAATAAACAATGTGGATAAGTTTGGGACCAACGAAGAGAGATTTGGTCCAAGAATCATCCAACTTAGCCAAGTTCGTTCATTTTTGTCTTTCTTCCTTTCGACTAGCTTCAATGTTGATTAAAGCCAAATGACAAGTATAGATTGATGTAATATGACACAATAAACCATGTGGATAAGTTTGGGACCAACGAAGAGAGATTTGGTCCAAGAATCATCCAACTTAACCAAGTTCGTCCATTTTGGTCTTTCTTCGTTTCGACTAGCTTCAATGTTGATTAAAGCCAAATGACAAGTATAGATTGATGTAATATGACACAATAAACCATGTGGAGAAGTTTGAGACCAACGAAGAGAGATTTGGTCCAAGAATCATCCAACTTAGCCAAGTTCGTTCATTTTGGTCTTTCTTCCTTTCGACTAGCTTCAATGTTGATTGAAGCCAAATGACAAGTATAGATTGATGTAATATGACACAATAAACCATGTGGAAAGTTTGGGACCAACGAAGAGAGATTTGGTCCAAGAATCATCCAACTTAGCCAAGTTCGTTCATTTTTGTCTTTCTTCCTTTCGACTAGCTTCAATGTTGATTAAAGCCAAATGACAAGTATAGATTGATGTAATATGACACAATAAACCATGTGGATAAGTTTGGGACCAACGAAGAGAGATTTGGTCCAAGAATCATCCAACTTAACCAAGTTCGTCCATTTTGGTCTTTCTTCCTTTCGACTAGCTTCAATGTTGATTAAAGCCAAATGACAAGTATAGATTGATGTAATATGACACAATAAACCATGTGGAGAAGTTTGAGACCAACGAAGAGAGATTTGGTCCAAGAATCATCCAACTTAGCCAAGTTCGTTCATTTTGGTCTTTCTTCCTTTCGACTAGCTTCAATGTTGATTGAAGCCAAATGACAAGTATAGATTGATGTAATATGACACAATAAACCATGTGGAAAGTTTGAGACCAACGAAGAGAGATTTGGTCCAAGAATCATCCAACTTAGCCAAGTTCGTTCATTTTGGTCTTTCTTCCTTTCGACTAGCTTCAATGTTGATTAAAGCCAAATGACAAGTATAGATTGATGTAATATGACACAATAAATCATGTGGATAAGTTTGGGACCAACGAAGAGAGATTTGGTCCAAGAATCATCCAACTTAGCCAAGTTCGTTCATTTTTGTCTTTCTTCCTTTCGACTAGCTTCAAAGTTGATCGAAGCCAAATGTCAAGCATAGATTGATGTAATATGACACAATAAACCATGTGGATAAGTTTGGGACCAACGAAGAGAGATTTGGTCCAAGAATCATCCAACTTAGCCAAGTTCGTTCATTTTGGTCTTTCTTCCTTTCGACTAGCTTCAATGTTGATTAAAGCCAAATGACAAGTATAGATTGATGTAATATGACACAATAAACCATGTGGAAAGTTTGGGACCAACGAAGAGAGATTTGGTCCAAGAATCATCCAACTTAGCCAAGTTCGTTCATTTTGTCTTTCTTCCTTTCGACTAGCTTCAATGTTGATTAAAGCCAAATGACAAGTATAGATTGATGTAATATGACACAATAAACCATGTGGATAAGTTTGGGACCAACGAAGAGAGATTTGGTCCAAGAATCATCCAACTTAACCAAGTTCGTCCATTTTGGTCTTTCTTCCTTTCGACTAGCTTCAATGTTGATTAAAGCCAAATGACAAGTATAGATTGATGTAATATGACACAATAAACCATGTGGAGAAGTTTGAGACCAACGAAGAGAGATTTGGTCCAAGAATCATCCAACTTAGCCAAGTTCGTTCATTTTGGTCTTTCTTCCTTTCGACTAGCTTCAATGTTGATTGAAGCCAAATGACAAGTATAGATTGATGTAATATGACACAATAAATCATGTGGATAAGTTTGGGACCAACGAAGAGAGATTTGGTCCAAGAATCATCCAACTTAGCCAAGTTCGTTCATTTTTGTCTTTCTTCCTTTCGACTAGCTTCAATGTTGATTAAAGCCAAATGACAAGTATAGATTGATGTAATATGACACAATAAACCATGTGGATAAGTTTGGGACAAACGAAGAGAGATTTGGTCCAAGAATCATCCAACTTAACCAAGTTCGTCCATTTTGGTCTTTCTTCCTTTCGACTAGCTTCAATGTTGATTAAAGCCAAATGACAAGTATAGATTGATGTAATATGACACAATAAATCATGTGGATAAGTTTGGGACCAACGAAGAGAGATTTGGTCCAAGAATCATCCAACTTAACCAAGTTCGTCCATTTTGGTCTTTCTTCCTTTCGACTAGCTTCAATGTTGATCGAAGCCAAATGTCAAGCATAGATTGATGTAATATGACACAATAAACAATGTGGATAAGTTTGGGACCAACGAAGAGAGATTTGGTCCAAGAATCATCCAACTTAACCAAGTTCGTCCATTTTGGTCTTTCTTAGTTTCGACTAGCTTCAAACTTGATCGAAGCCAAATGTCAAGCATAGATTGATGTAATATGACACAATAAACCATGTGGAGAAGTTTGAGACCAACGAAGAGAGATTTGGTCCAAGAATCATCCAACTTAGCCAAGTTCGTTCATTTTGGTCTTTCTTCCTTTCGACTAGCTTCAATGTTGATTAAAGCCAAATGACAAGTATAGATTGATGTAATATGACACAATAAATCATGTGGATAAGTTTGGGACCAACGAAGAGAGATTTGGTCCAAGAATCATCCAACTTAACCAAGTTCGTCCATTTTGGTCTTTCTTCGTTTCGACTAGCTTCAATGTTGATTAAAGCCAAATGACAAGTATAGATTGATGTAATATGACACAATAAACCATGTGGAGAAGTTTGAGACCAACGAAGAGAGATTTGGTCCAAGAATCATCCAACTTAGCCAAGTTCGTTCATTTTGGTCTTTCTTCCTTTCGACTAGCTTCAATGTTGATTAAAGCCAAATGACAAGTATAGATTGATGTAATATGACACAATAAACCATGTGGATAAGTTTGGGACCAACGAAGAGAGATTTGGTCCAAGAATCATCCAACTTAGCCAAGTTCGTTCATTTTTGTCTTTCTTCCTTTCGACTAGCTTCAAAGTTGATCGAAGCCAAATGTCAAGCATAGATTGATGTAATATGACACAATAAACCATGTGGATAAGTTTGGGACCAACGAAGAGAGATTTGGTCCAAGAATCATCCAACTTAGCCAAGTTCGTTCATTTTGGTCTTTCTTCCTTTCGACTAGCTTCAATGTTGATTAAAGCCAAATGACAAGTATAGATTGATGTAATATGACACAATAAATCATGTGGAAAGTTTGGGACCAACGAAGAGAGATTTGGTCCAAGAATCATCCAACTTAGCCAAGTTCGTTCATTTTTGTCTTTCTTCCTTTCGACTAGCTTCAATGTTGATTAAAGCCAAATGACAAGTATAGATTGATGTAATATGACACAATAAACCATGTGGATAAGTTTGGGACCAACGAAGAGAGATTTGGTCCAAGAATCATCCAACTTAACCAAGTTCGTCCATTTTGGTCTTTCTTCCTTTCGACTAGCTTCAATGTTGATTAAAGCCAAATGACAAGTATAGATTGATGTAATATGACACAATAAACCATGTGGATAAGTTTGGGACCAACGAAGAGAGATTTGGTCCAAGAATCATCCAACTTAACCAAGTTCGTCCATTTTGGTCTTTCTTCGTTTCGACTAGCTTCAATGTTGATCGAAGCCAAATGTCAAGCATAGATTGATGTAATATGACACAATAAACAATGTGGATAAGTTTGGGACCAACGAAGAGAGATTTGGTCCAAGAATCATCCAACTTAGCCAAGTTCGTTCATTTTTGTCTTTCTTCCTTTCGACTAGCTTCAATGTTGATTAAAGCCAAATGACAAGTATAGATTGATGTAATATGACACAATAAACCATGTGGATAAGTTTGGGACCAACGAAGAGAGATTTGGTCCAAGAATCATCCAACTTAACCAAGTTCGTCCATTTTGGTCTTTCTTCGTTTCGACTAGCTTCAATGTTGATTAAAGCCAAATGACAAGTATAGATTGATGTAATATGACACAATAAACCATGTGGAGAAGTTTGAGACCAACGAAGAGAGATTTGGTCCAAGAATCATCCAACTTAGCCAAGTTCGTTCATTTTGGTCTTTCTTCCTTTCGACTAGCTTCAATGTTGATTAAAGCCAAATGACAAGTATAGATTGATGTAATATGACACAATAAACCATGTGGATAAGTTTGGGACCAACGAAGAGAGATTTGGTCCAAGAATCATCCAACTTAGCCAAGTTCGTCCATTTTTGTCTTTCTTCCTTTCGACTAGCTTCAAAGTTGATCGAAGCCAAATGTCAAGCATAGATTGATGTAATATGACACAATAAACCATGTGGATAAGTTTGGGACCAACGAAGAGAGATTTGGTCCAAGAATCATCCAACTTAGCCAAGTTCGTTCATTTTGGTCTTTCTTCCTTTCGACTAGCTTCAATGTTGATTAAAGCCAAATGACAAGTATAGATTGATGTAATATGACACAATAAATCATGTGGATAAGTTTGGGACCAACGAAGAGAGATTTGGTCCAAGAATCATCCAACTTAGCCAAGTTCGTTCATTTTGGTCTTTCTTCCTTTCGACTAGCTTCAATGTTGATTAAAGCCAAATGACAAGTATAGATTGATGTAATATGACACAATAAATCATGTGGATAAGTTTGGGACCAACGAAGAGAGATTTGGTCCAAGAATCATCCAACTTAGCCAAGTTCGTTCATTTTTGTCTTTCTTCCTTTCGACTAGCTTCAATGTTGATTAAAGCCAAATGACAAGTATAGATTGATGTAATATGACACAATAAACCATGTGGATAAGTTTGGGACAAACGAAGAGAGATTTGGTCCAAGAATCATCCAACTTAACCAAGTTCGTCCATTTTGGTCTTTCTTCCTTTCGACTAGCTTCAATGTTGATTAAAGCCAAATGACAAGTATAGATTGATGTAATATGACACAATAAATCATGTGGATAAGTTTGGGACCAACGAAGAGAGATTTGGTCCAAGAATCATCCAACTTAACCAAGTTCGTCCATTTTGGTCTTTCTTCCTTTCGACTAGCTTCAAAGTTGATCGAAGCCAAATGTCAAGCATAGATTGATGTAATATGACACAATAAACAATGTGGATAAGTTTGGGACCAACGAAGAGAGATTTGGTCCAAGAATCATCCAACTTAACCAAGTTCGTCCATTTTGGTCTTTCTTAGTTTCGACTAGCTTCAAACTTGATCGAAGCCAAATGTCAAGCATAGATTGATGTAATATGACACAATAAACCATGTGGAGAAGTTTGAGACCAACGAAGAGAGATTTGGTCCAAGAATCATCCAACTTAGCCAAGTTCGTTCATTTTGGTCTTTCTTCCTTTCGACTAGCTTCAATGTTGATTAAAGCCAAATGACAAGTATAGATTGATGTAATATGACACAATAAATCATGTGGATAAGTTTGGGACCAACGAAGAGAGATTTGGTCCAAGAATCATCCAACTTAGCCAAGTTCGTTCATTTTGAATTTCTTCCTTTCGACTAGCTTCAATGTTGATTAAAGCCAAATGACAAGTATAGATTGATGTAATATGACACAATAAACCATGTGGATAAGTTTGGGACCAACGAAGAGAGATTTGGTCCAAGAATCATCCAACTTAGCCAAGTTCGTTCATTTTTGACTTTCTTCCTTTCGACTAGCTTCAATGTTGATTAAAGCCAAATGACAAGTATAGATTGATGTAATATGACACAATAAACCATGTGGATAAGTTTGGGACCAACGAAGAGAGATTTGGTCAAGAATCATCCAACTTAGCCAAGTTCGTTCATTTTGGTCTTTCTTCCTTTCGACTAGCTTCAATGTTGATTAAAGCCAAATGACAAGTATAGATTGATGTAATATGACACAATAAATCATGTGGATAAGTTTGGGACCAACGAAGAGAGATTTGGTCCAAGAATCATCCAACTTAGCCAAGTTCGTTCATTTTTGATTTTTTTCCTTTCGACTAACTTAAATGTTGATTAAAGCCAAATGACAAGTATAGATTGATGTAATATGACACAATAAATCATGTGGATAAGTTTGGGACCAACAAAGAGAGATTTGGTCCAAGAATCATCCAACTTAGCCAAGTTCGTTCATTTTGGTCTTTCTTCCTTTCGACTAGCTTCAATGTTGATTAAAGCCAAATGACAAGTATAGATTGATGTAATATGACACAATAAACCATGTGGATAAGTTTGGGACCAACGAAGAGAGATTTGGTCCAAGAATCATCCAACTTAACCAAGTTCGTCCATTTTGGTCTTTCTTCGTTTCGACTAGCTTCAAAGTTTATCGAAGCCAAATGTCAAGCATAGATTGATGTAATATGACACAATAAACCATGTGGATAAGTTTGGGACCAACGAAGAGAGATTTGGTCAAGAATCATCCAACTTAGCCAAGTTCGTTCATTTTGTCTTTCTTCCTTTCGACTAGCTTCAATGTTGATTAAAGCCAAATGACAAGTATAGATTGATGTAATATGACACAATAAATCATGTGGATAAGTTTGGGACCAACGAAGAGAGATTTGGTCCAAGAATCATCCAACTTAGCCAAGTTCGTTCATTTTTGACTTTCTTCCTTTCGACTAACTTCAATGTTGATTAAAGCCAAATGACAAGTATAGATTGATGTAATATGACACAATAAATCATGTGGATAAGTTTGGGACCAACAAAGAGAGATTTGGTCCAAGAATCATCCAACTTAGCCAAGTTCGTTCATTTTTGAATTTCTTCCTTTCGACTAGCTTCAATGTTAATTAAAGCCAAATGACAAGTATAGATTGATGTAATATGACACAATAAACCATGTGGATAAGTTTGGGACCAACGAAGAGAGATTTGGTCCAAGAATCATCCAACTTAGCCAAGTTCGTTCATTTTTGTCTTTCTTCCTTTCGACTAGCTTCAATGTTGATTAAAGCCAAATGACAAGTATAGATTGATGTAATATGACACAATAAACCATGTGGATAAGTTTGGGACCAACGAAGAGAGATTTGGTCAAGAATCATCCAACTTAGCCAAGTTCGTTCATTTTGGTCTTTCTTCCTTTCGACTAGCTTCAATGTTGATTAAAGCCAAATGACAAGTATAGATTGATGTAATATGACACAATAAACCATGTGGATAAGTTTGGGACCAACGAAGAGAGATTTGGTCCAAGAATCATCCAACTTAGCCAAGTTCGTTCATTTTTGACTTTCTTCCTTTCGACTAACTTCAATGTTGATTAAAGCCAAATGACAAGTATAGATTGATGTAATATGACACAATAAACCATGTGGATAAGTTTGGGACCAACGAAGAGAGATTTGGTCAAGAATCATCCAACTTAGCCAAGTTCGTTCATTTTGATCTTTCTTCCTTTCGACTAGCTTCAATGTTGATTAAAGCCAAATGACAAGTATAGATTGATGTAATATGACACAATAAATCATGTGGATAAGTTTGGGACCAACGAAGAGAGATTTGGTCCAAGAATCATCCAACTTAGCCAAGTTCGTTCATTTTTGACTTTCTTCCTTTCGACTAACTTCAATGTTGATTAAAGCAAAATGACAAGTATAGATTGATGTAATATGACACAATAAATCATGTGGATAAGTTTGGGACCAACAAAGAGAGATTTGGTCCAAGAATCATCCAACTTAGCCAAGTTCGTTCATTTTGGTCTTTCTTCCTTTCGACTAGCTTCAATGTTGATTAAAGCCAAATGACAAGTATAGATTGATGTAATATGACACAATAAATCATGTGGATAAGTTTGGGACCAACGAAGAGAGATTTGGTCCAAGAATCATCCAACTTAGCCAAGTTCGTTCATTTTGATCTTTCTTCCTTTCGACTAGCTTCAATGTTGATTAAAGCCAAATGACAAGTATAGATTGATGTAATATGACACAATAAATCATGTGGAAAAGTTTGGGACCAACGAAGAGAGATTTGGTCCAAGAATCATTCAACTTAGCCAAGTTCGTTCATTTTTGTCCTTCTTCCTTTCGACTAGCTTCAATGTTGATTAAAGCCAAATGACAAGTATAGATTGATGTAATATGACACAATAAACCATGTGGATAAGTTTGGGACAAACGAAAAGAGATTTGGTCCAAGAATCATCCAACTTAACCAAGTTCGTCCATTTTGGTCTTTCTTCCTTTCGACTAGCTGCAATGTTGATTAAAGCCAAATGACAAGTATAGATTGATGTAATATGACACAATAAATCATGTGGATAAGTTTGGGACCAACGAAGAGAGATTTGGCCCAAGAATCATCCAACTTAGCCAAGTTCGTTCATTTTTGAATTTCTTCCTTTCGACTAACTTCAATGTTAATTAAAGCCAAATGACAAGTATAGATTGATGTAATATGACACAATAAACCATGTGGATAAGTTTGGGACCAACGAAGAGAGATTTGGTCCAAGAATCATCCAACTTAGCCAAGTTCGTTCATTTTTGACTTTCTTCCTTTCGACTAACTTCAATGTTGATTAAAGCCAAATGACAAGTATAGATTGATGTAATATGACACAATAAACCATGTGGATAAGTTTGGGACCAACGAAGAGAGATTTGGTCAAGAATCATCCAACTTAGCCAAGTTCGTTCATTTTGATCTTTCTTCCTTTCGACTAGCTTCAATGTTGATTAAAGCCAAATGACAAGTATAGATTGATGTAATATGACACAATAAATCATGTGGATAAGTTTGGGACCAACGAAGAGAGATTTGTTCCAAGAATCATCCAACTTAGCCAAGTTCGTTAATTTTTGATTTTTTTCCTTTCGACTAACTTAAATGTTGATTAAAGCCAAATGACAAGTATAGATTGATGTAATATGACACAATAAATCATGTGGATAAGTTTGGGACCAACAAAGAGAGATTTGGTCCAAGAATCATCCAACTTAGCCAAGTTCGTTCATTTTGGTCTTTCTTCCTTTCGACTAGCTTCAATGTTGATTAAAGCCAAATGACAAGTATAGATTGATGTAATATGACACAATAAACCATGTGGATAAGTTTGGGACCAACGAAGAGAGATTTGGTCCAAGAATCATCCAACTTAACCAAGTTCGTCTATTTTGGTCTTTCTTCGTTTCGACTAGCTTCAAAGTTTATCGAAGCAAATGTCAAGCATAGATTGATGTAATATGACACAATAAACCATGTGGATAAGTTTGGGACCAACGAAGAGAGATTTGGTCAAGAATCATCCAACTTAGCCAAGTTCGTTCATTTTGATCTTTCTTCCTTTCGACTAGCTTCAATGTTGATTAAAGCCAAATGACAAGTATAGATTGATGTAATATGACACAATAAATCATGTGGATAAGTTTGGGACCAACGAAGAGAGATTTGGTCCAAGAATCATCCAACTTAGCCAAGTTCGTTCATTTTTGACTTTCTTCCTTTCGACTAACTTCAATGTTGATTAAAGCAAAATGACAAGTATAGATTGATGTAATATGACACAATAAATCATGTGGATAAGTTTGGGACCAACAAAGAGAGATTTGGTCCAAGAATCATCCAACTTAGCCAAGTTCGTTCATTTTTGAATTTCTTCCTTTCGACTAGCTTCAATGTTAATTAAAGCCAAATGACAAGTATAGATTGATGTAATATGACACAATAAACCATGTGGATAAGTTTGGGACCAACGAAGAGAGATTTGGTCCAAGAATCATCCAACTTAGCCAAGTTCGTTCATTTTTGACTTTCTTCCTTTCGACTAACTTCAATGTTGATTAAAGCCAAATGACAAGTATAGATTGATGTAATATGACACAATAAACCATGTGGATAAGTTTGGGACCAACGAAGAGAGATTTGGTCAAGAATCATCCAACTTAGCCAAGTTCGTTCATTTTGATCTTTCTTCCTTTCGACTAGCTTCAATGTTGATTAAAGCCAAATGACAAGTATAGATTGATGTAATATGACACAATAAACCATGTGGATAAGTTTGGGACCAACGAAGAGAGATTTGGTCCAAGAATCATCCAACTTAGCCAAGTTCGTTCATTTTTGACTTTCTTCCTTTCGACTAACTTCAATGTTGATTAAAGCCAAATGACAAGTATAGATTGATGTAATATGACACAATAAACCATGTGGATAAGTTTGGGACCAACGAAGAGAGATTTGGTCAAGAATCATCCAACTTAGCCAAGTTCGTTCATTTTGATCTTTCTTCCTTTCGACTAGCTTCAATGTTGATTAAAGCCAAATGACAAGTATAGATTGATGTAATATGACACAATAAATCATGTGGATAAGTTTGGGACCAACGAAGAGAGATTTGGTCCAAGAATCATCCAACTTAGCCAAGTTCGTTCATTTTTGACTTTCTTCCTTTCGACTAACTTCAATGTTGATTAAAGCAAAATGACAAGTATAGATTGATGTAATATGACACAATAAATCATGTGGATAAGTTTGGGACCAACAAAGAGAGATTTGGTCCAAGAATCATCCAACTTAGCCAAGTTCGTTCATTTTGGTCTTTCTTCCTTTCGACTAGCTTCAATGTTGATTAAAGCCAAATGACAAGTATAGATTGATGTAATATGACACAATAAATCATGTGGATAAGTTTGGGACCAACGAGGAGAGATTTGGTCAAAGAATCATCCAACTTAGCCAAGTTCGTTCATTTTGGTCTTTCTTCCTTTCGACTAGCTTCAATGTTGATTAAAGCCAAATGACAAGTATAGATTGATGTAATATGACACAATAAATCATGTGGAAAAGTTTGGGACCAACGAAGAGAGATTTGGTCCAAGAATCATTCAACTTAGCCAAGTTCGTTCATTTTTGTCCTTCTTCCTTTCGACTAGCTTCAATGTTGATTAAAGCCAAATGACAAGTATAGATTGATGTAATATGACACAATAAACCATGTGGATAAGTTTGGGACAAACGAAAAGAGATTTGGTCCAAGAATCATCCAACTTAACCAAGTTCGTCCATTTTGGTCTTTCTTCCTTTCGACTAGCTTCAATGTTGATTAAAGCCAAATGACAAGTATAGATTGATGTAATATGACACAATAAATCATGTGGATAAGTTTGGGACCAACGAAGAGAGATTTGGTCCAAGAATCATCCAACTTAGCCAAGTTCGTTCATTTTTGAATTTCTTCCTTTCGACTAGCTTCAATGTTGATTAAAGCCAAATGACAAGTATAGATTGATGTAATATGACACAATAAACCATGTGGATAAGTTTGGGACCAACGAAGAGAGATTTGGTCCAAGAATCATCCAACTTAGCCAAGTTCGTTCATTTTTGACTTTCTTCCTTTCGACTAACTTCAATGTTGATTAAAGCCAAATGACAAGTATAGATTGATGTAATATGACACAATAAACCATGTGGATAAGTTTGGGACCAACGAAGAGAGATTTGGTCAAGAATCATCCAACTTAGCCAAGTTCGTTCATTTTGATCTTTCTTCCTTTCGACTAGCTTCAATGTTGATTAAAGCCAAATGACAAGTATAGATTGATGTAATATGACACAATAAATCATGTGGATAAGTTTGGGACCAACGAAGAGAGATTTGTTCCAAGAATCATCCAACTTAGCCAAGTTCGTTAATTTTTGATTTTTTTCCTTTCGACTAACTTAAATGTTGATTAAAGCCAAATGACAAGTATAGATTGATGTAATATGACACAATAAATCATGTGGATAAGTTTGGGACCAACAAAGAGAGATTTGGTCCAAGAATCATCCAACTTAGCCAAGTTCGTTCATTTTGGTCTTTCTTCCTTTCGACTAGCTTCAATGTTGATTAAAGCCAAATGACAAGTATAGATTGATGTAATATGACACAATAAACCATGTGGATAAGTTTGGGACCAACGAAGAGAGATTTGGTCCAAGAATCATCCAACTTAACCAAGTTCGTCTATTTTGGTCTTTCTTCGTTTCGACTAGCTTCAAAGTTTATCGAAGGCAAATGTCAAGCATAGATTGATGTAATATGACACAATAAACCATGTGGATAAGTTTGGGACCAACGAAGAGAGATTTGGTCAAGAATCATCCAACTTAGCCAAGTTCGTTCATTTTGATCTTTCTTCCTTTCGACTAGCTTCAATGTTGATTAAAGCCAAATGACAAGTATAGATTGATGTAATATGACACAATAAATCATGTGGATAAGTTTGGGACCAACGAAGAGAGATTTGGTCCAAGAATCATCCAACTTAGCCAAGTTCGTTCATTTTTGACTTTCTTCCTTTCGACTAACTTCAATGTTGATTAAAGCAAAATGACAAGTATAGATTGATGTAATATGACACAATAAATCATGTGGATAAGTTTGGGACCAACGAAGAGAGATTTGGTCCAAGAATCATCCAACTTAGCCAAGTTCGTTCATTTTTGAATTTCTTCCTTTCGACTAACTTCAATGTTGATTAAAGCCAAATGACAAGTATAGATTGATGTAATATGACACAATAAACCATGTGGATAAGTTTGGGACCAACGAAGAGAGATTTGGTCCAAGAATCATCCAACTTAGCCAAGTTCGTTCATTTTTGACTTTCTTCCTTTCGACTAACTTCAATGTTGATTAAAGCCAAATGACAAGTATAGATTGATGTAATATGACACAATAAACCATGTGGATAAGTTTGGGACCAACGAAGAGAGATTTGGTCAAGAATCATCCAACTTAGCCAAGTTCGTTCATTTTGGTCTTTCTTCCTTTCGACTAGCTTCAATGTTGATTAAAGCCAAATGACAAGTATAGATTGATGTAATATGACACAATAAACCATGTGGATAAGTTTGGGACCAACGAAGAGAGATTTGGTCCAAGAATCATCCAACTTAGCCAAGTTCGTTCATTTTTGACTTTCTTCCTTTCGACTAACTTCAATGTTGATTAAAGCCAAATGACAAGTATAGATTGATGTAATATGACACAATAAACCATGTGGATAAGTTTGGGACCAACGAAGAGAGATTTGGTCAAGAATCATCCAACTTAGCCAAGTTCGTTCATTTTGGTCTTTCTTCCTTTCGACTAGCTTCAATGTTGATTAAAGCCAAATGACAAGTATAGATTGATGTAATATGACACAATAAATCATGTGGATAAGTTTGGGACCAACGAAGAGAGATTTGGTCCAAGAATCATCCAACTTAGCCAAGTTCGTTCATTTTTGTCTTTCTTCCTTTCGACTAGCTTCAATGTTGATTAAAGCAAATGACAAGTATAGATTGATGTAATATGACACAATAAATCATGTGGATAAGTTTGGGACCAACGAAGAGAGATTTGGTCCAAGAATCATCCAACTTAGCCAAGTTCGTTCATTTTGGTCTTTCTTCCTTTCGACTAGCTTCAATGTTGATTAAAGCCAAATGACAAGTATAGATTGATGTAATATGACACAATAAATCATGTGGATAAGTTTGGGACCAACGAAGAGAGATTTGGTCCAAGAATCATCCAACTTAGCCAAGTTCGTTCATTTTGATCTTTCTTCCTTTCGACTAGCTTCAATGTTGATTAAAGCCAAATGACAAGTATAGATTGATGTAATATGACACAATAAATCATGTGGAAAAGTTTGGGACCAACGAAGAGAGATTTGGTCCAAGAATCATCCAACTTAGCCAAGTTCGTTCATTTTTGTCTTTCTTCCTTTCGACTAGCTTCAATGTTGATTAAAGCCAAATGACAAGTATAGATTGATGTAATATGACACAATAAACCATGTGGATAAGTTTGGGACAAACGAAGAGAGATTTGGTCCAAGAATCATCCAACTTAACCAAGTTCGTCCATTTTGGTCTTTCTTCCTTTCGACTAGCTTCAATGTTGATTAAAGCCAAATGACAAGTATAGATTGATGTAATATGACACAATAAATCATGTGGATAAGTTTGGGACCAACGAAGAGAGATTTGGTCCAAGAATCATCCAACTTAGCCAAGTTCGTTCATTTTTGTCTTTCTTCCTTTCGACTAGCTTCAATGTTGATTAAAGCCAAATGACAAGTATAGATTGATGTAATATGACACAATAAACCATGTGGATAAGTTTGGGACCAACGAAGAGAGATTTGGTCCAAGAATCATCCAACTTAGCCAAGTTCGTTCATTTTTGTCTTTCTTCCTTTCGACTAGCTTCAATGTTGATTAAAGCCAAATGACAAGTATAGATTGATGTAATATGACACAATAAACCATGTGGATAAGTTTGGGACCAACGAAGAGAGATTTGGTCAAGAATCATCCAACTTAGCCAAGTTCGTTCATTTTGATCTTTCTTCCTTTCGACTAGCTTCAATGTTGATTAAAGCCAAATGACAAGTATAGATTGATGTAATATGACACAATAAATCATGTGGATAAGTTTGGGACCAACGAAGAGAGATTTGGTCCAAGAATCATCCAACTTAGCCAAGTTCGTTCATTTTTGATTTTTTTCCTTTCGACTAACTTAAATGTTGATTAAAGCCAAATGACAAGTATAGATTGATGTAATATGACACAATAAATCATGTGGATAAGTTTGGGACCAACAAAGAGAGATTTGGTCCAAGAATCATCCAACTTAGCCAAGTTCGTTCATTTTGGTCTTTCTTCCTTTCGACTAGCTTCAATGTTGATTAAAGCCAAATGACAAGTATAGATTGATGTAATATGACACAATAAACCATGTGGATAAGTTTGGGACCAACGAAGAGAGATTTGGTCCAAGAATCATCCAACTTAACCAAGTTCGTCTATTTTGGTCTTTCTTCGTTTCGACTAGCTTCAAAGTTGATCGAAGCCAAATGTCAAGCATAGATTGATGTAATATGACACAATAAACCATGTGGATAAGTTTGGGACCAACGAAGAGAGATTTGGTCAAGAATCATCCAACTTAGCCAAGTTCGTTCATTTTGATCTTTCTTCCTTTCGACTAGCTTCAATGTTGATTAAAGCCAAATGACAAGTATAGATTGATGTAATATGACACAATAAACCATGTGGATAAGTTTGGGACCAACGAAGAGAGATTTGGTCCAAGAATCATCCAACTTAGCCAAGTTCGTTCATTTTTGACTTTCTTCCTTTCGACTAACTTCAATGTTGATTAAAGCCAAATGACAAGTATAGATTGATGTAATATGACACAATAAACCATGTGGATAAGTTTGGGACCAACGAAGAGAGATTTGGTCAAGAATCATCCAACTTAGCCAAGTTCGTTCATTTTGTCTTTCTTCCTTTCGACTAGCTTCAATGTTGATTAAAGCCAAATGACAAGTATAGATTGATGTAATATGACACAATAAATCATGTGGATAAGTTTGGGACCAACGAAGAGAGATTTGGTCCAAGAATCATCCAACTTAGCCAAGTTCGTTCATTTTTGACTTTCTTCCTTTCGACTAACTTCAATGTTGATTAAAGCCAAATGACAAGTATAGATTGATGTAATATGACACAATAAATCATGTGGATAAGTTTGGGACCAACGAAGAGAGATTTGGTCCAAGAATCATCCAACTTAGCCAAGTTCGTTCATTTTGGTCTTTCTTCCTTTCGACTAGCTTCAATGTTGATTAAAGCCAAATGACAAGTATAGATTGATGTAATATGACACAATAAATCATGTGGATAAGTTTGGGACCAACGAAGAGAGATTTGGTCCAAGAATCATCCAACTTAGCCAAGTTCGTTCATTTTGGTCTTTCTTCCTTTCGACTAGCTTCAATGTTGATTAAAGCCAAATGACAAGTATAGATTGATGTAATATGACACAATAAATCATGTGGAAAAGTTTGGGACCAACGAAGAGAGATTTGGTCCAAGAATCATCCAACTTAGCCAAGTTCGTTCATTTTTGTCTTTCTTCCTTTCGACTAGCTTCAATGTTGATTAAAGCCAAATGACAAGTATAGATTGATGTAATATGACACAATAAACCATGTGGATAAGTTTGGGACAAACGAAGAGAGATTTGGTCCAAGAATCATCCAACTTAACCAAGTTCGTCCATTTTGGTCTTTCTTCCTTTCGACTAGCTTCAATGTTGATTAAAGCCAAATGACAAGTATAGATTGATGTAATATGACACAATAAATCATGTGGATAAGTTTGGGACCAACGAAGAGAGATTTGGTCCAAGAATCATCCAACTTAGCCAAGTTCGTTCATTTTTGAATTTCTTCCTTTCGACTAACTTCAATGTTAATTAAAGCCAAATGACAAGTATAGATTGATGTAATATGACACAATAAACCATGTGGATAAGTTTGGGACCAACGAAGAGAGATTTGGTCCAAGAATCATCCAACTTAGCCAAGTTCGTTCATTTTTGACTTTCTTCCTTTCGACTAACTTCAATGTTGATTAAAGCCAAATGACAAGTATAGATTGATGTAATATGACACAATAAACCATGTGGATAAGTTTGGGACCAACGAAGAGAGATTTGGTCAAGAATCATCCAACTTAGCCAAGTTCGTTCATTTTGATCTTTCTTCCTTTCGACTAGCTTCAATGTTGATTAAAGCCAAATGACAAGTATAGATTGATGTAATATGACACAATAAATCATGTGGATAAGTTTGGGACCAACGAAGAGAGATTTGGTCCAAGAATCATCCAACTTAGCCAAGTTCGTTAATTTTTGATTTTTTTCCTTTCGACTAACTTAAATGTTGATTAAAGCCAAATGACAAGTATAGATTGATGTAATATGACACAATAAATCATGTGGATAAGTTTGGGACCAACAAAGAGAGATTTGGTCCAAGAATCATCCAACTTAGCCAAGTTCGTTCATTTTGGTCTTTCTTCCTTTCGACTAGCTTCAATGTTGATTAAAGCCAAATGACAAGTATAGATTGATGTAATATGACACAATAAACCATGTGGATAAGTTTGGGACCAACGAAGAGAGATTTGGTCCAAGAATCATCCAACTTAACCAAGTTCGTCTATTTTGGTCTTTCTTCGTTTCGACTAGCTTCAAAGTTTATCGAAGGCAAATGTCAAGCATAGATTGATGTAATATGACACAATAAACCATGTGGATAAGTTTGGGACCAACGAAGAGAGATTTGGTCAAGAATCATCCAACTTAGCCAAGTTCGTTCATTTTGATCTTTCTTCCTTTCGACTAGCTTCAATGTTGATTAAAGCCAAATGACAAGTATAGATTGATGTAATATGACACAATAAATCATGTGGATAAGTTTGGGACCAACGAAGAGAGATTTGGTCCAAGAATCATCCAACTTAGCCAAGTTCGTTCATTTTTGACTTTCTTCCTTTCGACTAACTTCAATGTTGATTAAAGCAAAATGACAAGTATAGATTGATGTAATATGACACAATAAATCATGTGGATAAGTTTGGGACCAACAAAGAGAGATTTGGTCCAAGAATCATCCAACTTAGCCAAGTTCGTTCATTTTTGAATTTCTTCCTTTCGACTAGCTTCAATGTTGATTAAAGCCAAATGACAAGTATAGATTGATGTAATATGACACAATAAACCATGTGGATAAGTTTGGGACCAACGAAGAGAGATTTGGTCCAAGAATCATCCAACTTAGCCAAGTTCGTTCATTTTTGTCTTTCTTCCTTTCGACTACTTCAATGTTGATTAAAGCCAAATGACAAGTATAGATTGATGTAATATGACACAATAAACCATGTGGATAAGTTTGGGACCAACGAAGAGAGATTTGGTCAAGAATCATCCAACTTAGCCAAGTTCGTTCATTTTGATCTTTCTTCCTTTCGACTAGCTTCAATGTTGATTAAAGCCAAATGACAAGTATAGATTGATGTAATATGACACAATAAACCATGTGGATAAGTTTGGGACCAACGAAGAGAGATTTGGTCCAAGAATCATCCAACTTAGCCAAGTTCGTTCATTTTTGACTTTCTTCCTTTCGACTAACTTCAATGTTGATTAAAGCCAAATGACAAGTATAGATTGATGTAATATGACACAATAAACCATGTGGATAAGTTTGGGACCAACGAAGAGAGATTTGGTCAAGAATCATCCAACTTAGCCAAGTTCGTTCATTTTGATCTTTCTTCCTTTCGACTAGCTTCAATGTTGATTAAAGCCAAATGACAAGTATAGATTGATGTAATATGACACAATAAATCATGTGGATAAGTTTGGGACCAACGAAGAGAGATTTGGTCCAAGAATCATCCAACTTAGCCAAGTTCGTTCATTTTTGACTTTCTTCCTTTCGACTAACTTCAATGTTGATTAAAGCAAAATGACAAGTATAGATTGATGTAATATGACACAATAAATCATGTGGATAAGTTTGGGACCAACAAAGAGAGATTTGGTCCAAGAATCATCCAACTTAGCCAAGTTCGTTCATTTTGGTCTTTCTTCCTTTCGACTAGCTTCAATGTTGATTAAAGCCAAATGACAAGTATAGATTGATGTAATATGACACAATAAATCATGTGGATAAGTTTGGGACCAACGAAGAGAGATTTGGTCCAAGAATCATCCAACTTAGCCAAGTTCGTTCATTTTGGTCTTTCTTCCTTTCGACTAGCTTCAATGTTGATTAAAGCCAAATGACAAGTATAGATTGATGTAATATGACACAATAAATCATGTGGAAAAGTTTGGGACCAACGAAGAGAGATTTGGTCCAAGAATCATTCAACTTAGCCAAGTTCGTTCATTTTTGTCCTTCTTCCTTTCGACTAGCTTCAATGTTGATTAAAGCCAAATGACAAGTATAGATTGATGTAATATGACACAATAAACCATGTGGATAAGTTTGGGACAAACGAAGAGAGATTTGGTCCAAGAATCATCCAACTTAACCAAGTTCGTCCATTTTGGTCTTTCTTCCTTTCGACTAGCTTCAATGTTGATTAAAGCCAAATGACAAGTATAGATTGATGTAATATGACACAATAAATCATGTGGATAAGTTTGGGACCAACGAAGAGAGATTTGGTCCAAGAATCATCCAACTTAGCCAAGTTCGTTCATTTTTGAATTTCTTCCTTTCGACTAACTTCAATGTTAATTAAAGCCAAATGACAAGTATAGATTGATGTAATATGACACAATAAACCATGTGGATAAGTTTGGGACCAACGAAGAGAGATTTGGTCCAAGAATCATCCAACTTAGCCAAGTTCGTTCATTTTTGACTTTCTTCCTTTCGACTAACTTCAATGTTGATTAAAGCCAAATGACAAGTATAGATTGATGTAATATGACACAATAAACCATGTGGATAAGTTTGGGACCAACGAAGAGAGATTTGGTCAAGAATCATCCAACTTAGCCAAGTTCGTTCATTTTGATCTTTCTTCCTTTCGACTAGCTTCAATGTTGATTAAAGCCAAATGACAAGTATAGATTGATGTAATATGACACAATAAATCATGTGGATAAGTTTGGGACCAACGAAGAGAGATTTGGTCCAAGAATCATCCAACTTAGCCAAGTTCGTTAATTTTTGATTTTTTTCCTTTCGACTAACTTAAATGTTGATTAAAGCCAAATGACAAGTATAGATTGATGTAATATGACACAATAAATCATGTGGATAAGTTTGGGACCAACAAAGAGAGATTTGGTCCAAGAATCATCCAACTTAGCCAAGTTCGTTCATTTTGGTCTTTCTTCCTTTCGACTAGCTTCAATGTTGATTAAAGCCAAATGACAAGTATAGATTGATGTAATATGACACAATAAACCATGTGGATAAGTTTGGGACCAACGAAGAGAGATTTGGTCCAAGAATCATCCAACTTAACCAAGTTCGTCTATTTTGGTCTTTCTTCGTTTCGACTAGCTTCAAAGTTTATCGAAGGCAAATGTCAAGCATAGATTGATGTAATATGACACAATAAACCATGTGGATAAGTTTGGGACCAACGAAGAGAGATTTGGTCAAGAATCATCCAACTTAGCCAAGTTCGTTCATTTTGATCTTTCTTCCTTTCGACTAGCTTCAATGTTGATTAAAGCCAAATGACAAGTATAGATTGATGTAATATGACACAATAAATCATGTGGATAAGTTTGGGACCAACGAAGAGAGATTTGGTCCAAGAATCATCCAACTTAGCCAAGTTCGTTCATTTTTGACTTTCTTCCTTTCGACTAACTTCAATGTTGATTAAAGCAAAATGACAAGTATAGATTGATGTAATATGACACAATAAATCATGTGGATAAGTTTGGGACCAACAAAGAGAGATTTGGTCCAAGAATCATCCAACTTAGCCAAGTTCGTTCATTTTTGAATTTCTTCCTTTCGACTAACTTCAATGTTGATTAAAGCCAAATGACAAGTATAGATTGATGTAATATGACACAATAAACCATGTGGATAAGTTTGGGACCAACGAAGAGAGATTTGGTCCAAGAATCATCCAACTTAGCCAAGTTCGTTCATTTTTGACTTTCTTCCTTTCGACTAACTTCAATGTTGATTAAAGCCAAATGACAAGTATAGATTGATGTAATATGACACAATAAACCATGTGGATAAGTTTGGGACCAACGAAGAGAGATTTGGTCAAGAATCATCCAACTTAGCCAAGTTCGTTCATTTTGGTCTTTCTTCCTTTCGACTAGCTTCAATGTTGATTAAAGCCAAATGACAAGTATAGATTGATGTAATATGACACAATAAACCATGTGGATAAGTTTGGGACCAACGAAGAGAGATTTGGTCCAAGAATCATCCAACTTAGCCAAGTTCGTTCATTTTTGTCTTTCTTCCTTTCGACTAACTTCAATGTTGATTAAAGCCAAATGACAAGTATAGATTGATGTAATATGACACAATAAACCATGTGGATAAGTTTGGGACCAACGAAGAGAGATTTGGTCAAGAATCATCCAACTTAGCCAAGTTCGTTCATTTTGGTCTTTCTTCCTTTCGACTAGCTTCAATGTTGATTAAAGCCAAATGACAAGTATAGATTGATGTAATATGACACAATAAATCATGTGGATAAGTTTGGGACCAACGAAGAGAGATTTGGTCCAAGAATCATCCAACTTAGCCAAGTTCGTTCATTTTTGACTTTCTTCCTTTCGACTAACTTCAATGTTGATTAAAGCAAAATGACAAGTATAGATTGATGTAATATGACACAATAAATCATGTGGATAAGTTTGGGACCAACAAAGAGAGATTTGGTCCAAGAATCATCCAACTTAGCCAAGTTCGTTCATTTTGGTCTTTCTTCCTTTCGACTAGCTTCAATGTTGATTAAAGCCAAATGACAAGTATAGATTGATGTAATATGACACAATAAATCATGTGGATAAGTTTGGGACCAACGAAGAGAGATTTGGTCAAAGAATCATCCAACTTAGCCAAGTTCGTTCATTTTGGTCTTTCTTCCTTTCGACTAGCTTCAATGTTGATTAAAGCCAAATGACAAGTATAGATTGATGTAATATGACACAATAAATCATGTGGAAAAGTTTGGGACCAACGAAGAGAGATTTGGTCCAAGAATCATTCAACTTAGCCAAGTTCGTTCATTTTTGTCCTTCTTCCTTTCGACTAGCTTCAATGTTGATTAAAGCCAAATGACAAGTATAGATTGATGTAATATGACACAATAAACCATGTGGATAAGTTTGGGACAAACGAAAAGAGATTTGGTCCAAGAATCATCCAACTTAACCAAGTTCGTCCATTTTGGTCTTTCTTCCTTTCGACTAGCTTCAATGTTGATTAAAGCCAAATGACAAGTATAGATTGATGTAATATGACACAATAAATCATGTGGATAAGTTTGGGACCAACGAAGAGAGATTTGGTCCAAGAATCATCCAACTTAGCCAAGTTCGTTCATTTTTGAATTTCTTCCTTTCGACTAACTTCAATGTTGATTAAAGCCAAATGACAAGTATAGATTGATGTAATATGACACAATAAACCATGTGGATAAGTTTGGGACCAACGAAGAGAGATTTGGTCCAAGAATCATCCAACTTAGCCAAGTTCGTTCATTTTTGTCTTTCTTCCTTTCGACTAACTTCAATGTTGATTAAAGCCAAATGACAAGTATAGATTGATGTAATATGACACAATAAACCATGTGGATAAGTTTGGGACCAACGAAGAGAGATTTGGTCAAGAATCATCCAACTTAGCCAAGTTCGTTCATTTTGATCTTTCTTCCTTTCGACTAGCTTCAATGTTGATTAAAGCCAAATGACAAGTATAGATTGATGTAATATGACACAATAAATCATGTGGATAAGTTTGGGACCAACGAAGAGAGATTTGGTCCAAGAATCATCCAACTTAGCCAAGTTCGTTCATTTTTGTTTTTTTCCTTTCGACTAACTTAAATGTTGATTAAAGCCAAATGACAAGTATAGATTGATGTAATATGACACAATAAATCATGTGGATAAGTTTGGGACCAACAAAGAGAGATTTGGTCCAAGAATCATCCAACTTAGCCAAGTTCGTTCATTTTGGTCTTTCTTCCTTTCGACTAGCTTCAATGTTGATTAAAGCCAAATGACAAGTATAGATTGATGTAATATGACACAATAAACCATGTGGATAAGTTTGGGACCAACGAAGAGAGATTTGGTCCAAGAATCATCCAACTTAACCAAGTTCGTCTATTTTGGTCTTTCTTCGTTTCGACTAGCTTCAAAGTTTATCGAAGCCAAATGTCAAGCATAGATTGATGTAATATGACACAATAAACCATGTGGATAAGTTTGGGACCAACGAAGAGAGATTTGGTCCAAGAATCATCCAACTTAGCCAAGTTCGTTCATTTTTGTCTTTCTTCCTTTCGACTAGCTTCAATGTTGATTAAAGCCAAATGACAAGTATAGATTGATGTAATATGACACAATAAACCATGTGGATAAGTTTGGGACCAACGAAGAGAGATTTGGTCCAAGAATCATCCAACTTAGCCAAGTTCGTTCATTTTTGACTTTCTTCCTTTCGACTAGCTTCAATGTTGATTAAAGCCAAATGACAAGTATAGATTGATGTAATATGACACAATAAACCATGTGGATAAGTTTGGGACCAACGAAGAGAGATTTGGTCCAAGAATCATCCAACTTAGCCAAGTTCGTTCATTTTGGTCTTTCTTCCTTTCGACTAGCTTCAATGTTGATTAAAGCCAAATGACAAGTATAGATTGATGTAATATGACACAATAAACCATGTGGATAAGTTTGGGACCAACGAAGAGAGATTTGGTCCAAGAATCATCCAACTTAACCAAGTTCGTCCATTTTGGTCTTTCTTCGTTTCGACTAGCTTCAAAGTTGATCGAAGCCAAATGTCAAGCATAGATTGATGTAATATGACACAATAAACAATGTGGATAAGTTTGGGACCAACGAAGAGAGATTTGGTCCAAGAATCATCCAACTTAACCAAGTTCGTCCATTTTGGTCTTTCTTAGTTTCGACTAGCTTCAAAGTTGATCGAAGCCAAATGTCAAGTATAGATTGATGTAATATGACACAATAAACCATGTGGATAAGTTTGGGACCAACGAAGAGAGATTTGGTCCAAGAATCATCCAACTTAGCCAAGTTCGTTCATTTTTTCTTTCTTCCTTTCGACTAGCTTCAATGTTGATTAAAGCCAAATGACAAGTATAGATTGATGTAATATGACACAATAAACCATGTGGATAAGTTTGGGACCAACGAAGAGAGATTTGGTCCAAGAATCATCCAACTTAGCCAAGTTCGTTCATTTTTGTCTTTCTTCCTTTCGACTAGCTTCAATGTTGATTAAAGCCAAATGACAAGTATAGATTGATGTAATATGACACAATAAACCATGTGGATAAGTTTGGGACCAACGAAGAGAGATTTGGTCCAAGAATCATCCAACTTAACCAAGTTCGTCCATTTTGGTCTTTCTTCGTTTCGACTAGCTTCAAAGTTGATCGAAGCCAAATGTCAAGCATAGATTGATGTAATATGACACAATAAACAATGTGGATAAGTTTGGGACCAACGAAGAGAGATTTGGTCCAAGAATCATCCAACTTAACCAAGTTCGTCCATTTTGGTCTTTCTTAGTTTCGACTAGCTTCAAATTTGATCGAGCCAAATGACAAGTATAGATTGATGTAATATGACACAATAAACCATGTGGATAAGTTTGGGACCAACGAAGAGAGATTTGGTCCAAGAATCATCCAACTTAACCAAGTTCGTCCATTTTGGTCTTTCTTCGTTTCGACTAGCTTCAAAGTTGATCGAAGCCAAATGTCAAGCATAGATTGATGTAATATGACACAATAAACCATGTGGATAAGTTTGGGACCAACGAAGAGAGATTTGGTCCAAGAATCATCCAACTTAGCCAAGTTCGTTCATTTTTGTCTTTCTTCCTTTCGACTAGCTTCAATGTTGATTAAAGCCAAATGACAAGTATAGATTGATGTAATATGACACAATAAACCATGTGGATAAGTTGGGACCAACGAAGAGAGATTTGGTCCAAGAATCATCCAACTTAGCCAAGTTCGTTCATTTTGGTCTTTCTTCCTTTCGACTAGCTTCAATGTTGATTAAAGCCAAATGACAAGTATAGATTGATGTAATATGACACAATAAACCATGTGGATAAGTTTGGGACCAACGAAGAGAGATTTGGTCCAAGAATCATCCAACTTAACCAAGTTCGTCCATTTTGGTCTTTCTTCGTTTCGACTAGCTTCAAAGTTGATCGAAGCCAAATGTCAAGCATAGATTGATGTAATATGACACAATAAACATGTGGATAAGTTTGGGACCAACGAAGAGAGATTTGGTCCAAGAATCATCCAACTTAGCCAAGTTCGTTCATTTTTGTCTTTCTTCCTTTCGACTAACTTCAATGTTGATTAAAGCCAAATGACAAGTATAGATTGATGTAATATGACACAATAAACCATGTGGATAAGTTTGGGACCAACGAAGAGAGATTTGGTCCAAGAATCATCCAACTTAGCCAAGTTCGTTCATTTTTGTCTTTCTTCCTTTCGACTAGCTTCAATGTTGATTAAAGCCAAATGACAAGTATAGATTGATGTAATATGACACAATAAACCATGTGGATAAGTTGGGACCAACGAAGAGAGATTTGGTCCAAGAATCATCCAACTTAGCCAAGTTCGTTCATTTTGGTCTTTCTTCCTTTCGACTAGCTTCAATGTTGATTAAAGCCAAATGACAAGTATAGATTGATGTAATATGACACAATAAACCATGTGGATAAGTTTGGGACCAACGAAGAGAGATTTGGTCCAAGAATCATCCAACTTAACCAAGTTCGTCCATTTTGGTCTTTCTTCGTTTCGACTAGCTTCAAAGTTGATCGAAGCCAAATGTCAAGCATAGATTGATGTAATATGACACAATAAACAATGTGGATAAGTTTGGGACCAACGAAGAGAGATTTGGTCCAAGAATCATCCAACTTAACCAAGTTCGTCCATTTTGGTCTTTCTTAGTTTCGACTAGCTTCAAATTTGATCGAGCCAAATGTCAAGTATAGATTGATGTAATATGACACAATAAACCATGTGGATAAGTTGGGACCAACGAAGAGAGATTTGGTCCAAGAATCATCCAACTTAGCCAAGTTCGTTCATTTTTGTCTTTCTTCCTTTCGACTAGCTTCAATGTTGATTAAAGCCAAATGACAAGTATAGATTGATGTAATATGACACAATAAACCATGTGGATAAGTTTGGGACCAACGAAGAGAGATTTGGTCCAAGAATCATCCAACTTAGCCAAGTTCGTTCATTTTTGTCTTTCTTCCTTTCGACTAGCTTCAATGTTGATTAAAGCCAAATGACAAGTATAGATTGATGTAATATGACACAATAAACCATGTGGATAAGTTTGGGACCAACGAAGAGAGATTTGGTCCAAGAATCATCCAACTTAACCAAGTTCGTCCATTTTGGTCTTTCTTCGTTTCGACTAGCTTCAAAGTTGATCGAAGCCAAATGTCAAGCATAGATTGATGTAATATGACACAATAAACAATGTGGATAAGTTTGGGACCAACGAAGAGAGATTTGGTCCAAGAATCATCCAACTTAGCCAAGTTCGTTCATTTTTGACTTTCTTCCTTTCGACTAACTTCAATGTTGATTAAAGCCAAATGACAAGTATAGATTGATGTAATATGACACAATAAACCATGTGGATAAGTTTGGGACCAACGAAGAGAGATTTGGTCCAAGAATCATCCAACTTAGCCAAGTTCGTTCATTTTTGTCTTTCTTCCTTTCGACTAGCTTCAATGTTGATTAAAGCCAAATGACAAGTATAGATTGATGTAATATGACACAATAAACCATGTGGATAAGTTGGGACCAACGAAGAGAGATTTGGTCCAAGAATCATCCAACTTAGCCAAGTTCGTTCATTTTGGTCTTTCTTCCTTTCGACTAGCTTCAATGTTGATTAAAGCCAAATGACAAGTATAGATTGATGTAATATGACACAATAAACCATGTGGATAAGTTTGGGACCAACGAAGAGAGATTTGGTCCAAGAATCATCCAACTTAACCAAGTTCGTCCATTTTGGTCTTTCTTCGTTTCGACTAGCTTCAAAGTTGATCGAAGCCAAATGTCAAGCATAGATTGATGTAATATGACACAATAAACAATGTGGATAAGTTTGGGACCAACGAAGAGAGATTTGGTCCAAGAATCATCCAACTTAACCAAGTTCGTCCATTTTGGTCTTTCTTCCTTTCGACTAGCTTCAAATTTGATCGAGCCAAATGTCAAGTATAGATTGATGTAATATGACACAATAAACCATGTGGATAAGTTGGGACCAACGAAGAGAGATTTGGTCCAAGAATCATCCAACTTAGCCAAGTTCGTTCATTTTTGTCTTTCTTCCTTTCGACTAGCTTCAATGTTGATTAAAGCCAAATGACAAGTATAGATTGATGTAATATGACACAATAAACCATGTGGATAAGTTTGGGACCAACGAAGAGAGATTTGGTCCAAGAATCATCCAACTTAGCCAAGTTCGTTCATTTTTGTCTTTCTTCCTTTCGACTAGCTTCAATGTTGATTAAAGCCAAATGACAAGTATAGATTGATGTAATATGACACAATAAACCATGTGGATAAGTTGGGACCAACGAAGAGAGATTTGGTCCAAGAATCATCCAACTTAACCAAGTTCGTCCATTTTGGTCTTTCTTCGTTTCGACTAGCTTCAAAGTTGATCGAAGCCAAATGTCAAGCATAGATTGATGTAATATGACACAATAAACAATGTGGATAAGTTTGGGACCAACGAAGAGAGATTTGGTCCAAGAATCATCCAACTTAGCCAAGTTCGTTCATTTTTGTCTTTCTTCCTTTCGACTAGCTTCAATGTTGATTAAAGCCAAATGACAAGTATAGATTGATGTAATATGACACAATAAACCATGTGGATAAGTTTGGGACCAACGAAGAGAGATTTGGTCCAAGAATCATCCAACTTAGCCAAGTTCGTTCATTTTTGTCTTTCTTCCTTTCGACTAACTTCAATGTTGATTAAAGCCAAATGACAAGTATAGATTGATGTAATATGACACAATAAACCATGTGGATAAGTTGGGACCAACGAAGAGAGATTTGGTCCAAGAATCATCCAACTTAGCCAAGTTCGTTCATTTTGGTCTTTCTTCCTTTCGACTAGCTTCAATGTTGATTAAAGCCAAATGACAAGTATAGATTGATGTAATATGACACAATAAACCATGTGGATAAGTTTGGGACCAACGAAGAGAGATTTGGTCCAAGAATCATCCAACTTAACCAAGTTCGTCCATTTTGGTCTTTCTTCGTTTCGACTAGCTTCAAAGTTGATCGAAGCCAAATGTCAAGCATAGATTGATGTAATATGACACAATAAACAATGTGGATAAGTTTGGGACCAACGAAGAGAGATTTGGTCCAAGAATCATCCAACTTAGCCAAGTTCGTTCATTTTGGTCTTTTTCCTTTCGACTAGCTTCAATGTTGATTAAAGCCAAATGACAAGTATAGATTGATGTAATATGACACAATAAATCATGTGGATAAGTTTGGGACCAACGAAGAGAGATTTGGTCCAAGAATCATCCAACTTAGCCAAGTTCGTTCATTTTTGTCTTTCTTCCTTTCGACTAACTTCAATGTTGATTAAAGCCAAATGACAAGTATAGATTGATGTAATATGACACAATAAACCATGTGGATAAGTTGGGACCAACGAAGAGAGATTTGGTCCAAGAATCATCCAACTTAGCCAAGTTCGTTCATTTTGGTCTTTCTTCCTTTCGACTAGCTTCAATGTTGATTAAAGCCAAATGACAAGTATAGATTGATGTAATATGACACAATAAACCATGTGGATAAGTTTGGGACCAACGAAGAGAGATTTGGTCCAAGAATCATCCAACTTAACCAAGTTCGTCCATTTTGGTCTTTCTTCGTTTCGACTAGCTTCAAAGTTTATCGAAGCCAAATGTCAAGCATAGATTGATGTAATATGACACAATAAACAATGTGGATAAGTTTGGGACCAACGAAGAGAGATTTGGTCCAAGAATCATCCAACTTAACCAAGTTCGTCCATTTTGGTCTTTCTTAGTTTCGACTAGCTTCAAAGTTGATCGAAGCCAAATGTCAAGCATAGATTGATGTAATATGACACAATAAACCATGTGGATAAGTTGGGACCAACGAAGAGAGATTTGGTCCAAGAATCATCCAACTTAGCCAAGTTCGTTCATTTTGGTCTTTCTTCCTTTCGACTAGCTTCAATGTTGATTAAAGCCAAATGACAAGTATAGATTGATGTAATATGACACAATAAACCATGTGGATAAGTTTGGGACCAACGAAGAGAGATTTGGTCCAAGAATCATCCAACTTAACCAAGTTCGTCCATTTTGGTCTTTCTTCGTTTCGACTAGCTTCAAAGTTGATCGAAGCCAAATGTCAAGCATAGATTGATGTAATATGACACAATAAACCATGTGGATAAGTTTGGGACCAACGAAGAGAGATTTGGTCCAAGAATCATCCAACTTAACCAAGTTCGTCCATTTTGGTCTTTCTTAGTTTCGACTAGCTTCAAAGTTGATCGAAGCCAAATGTCAAGCATAGATTGATGTAATATGACACAATAAACCATGTGGAGAAGTTTGAGACCAACGAAGAGAGATTTGGTCCAAGAATCATCCAACTTAGCCAAGTTCGTTCATTTTGGTCTTTCTTCCTTTCGACTAGCTTCAATGTTGATTAAAGCCAAATGACAAGTATAGATTGATGTAATATGACACAATAAATCATGTGGATAAGTTTGGGACCAACGAAGAGAGATTTGGTCCAAGAATCATCCAACTTAACCAAGTTCGTCCATTTTGGTCTTTCTTAGTTTCGACTAGCTTCAAAGTTGATCGAAGCCAAATGTCAAGCATAGATTGATGTAATATGACACAATAAACCATGTGGAGAAGTTTGAGACCAACGAAGAGAGATTTGGTCCAAGAATCATCCAACTTAGCCAAGTTCGTTCATTTTGGTCTTTCTTCCTTTCGACTAGCTTCAATGTTGATTAAAGCCAAATGACAAGTATAGATTGATGTAATATGACACAATAAACCATGTGGATAAGTTTGGGACCAACGAAGAGAGATTTGGTCCAAGAATCATCCAACTTAACCAAGTTCGTCCATTTTGGTCTTTCTTCGTTTCGACTAGCTTCAAAGTTGATCGAAGCCAAATGTCAAGCATAGATTGATGTAATATGACACAATAAACCATGTGGATAAGTTTGGGACCAACGAAGAGAGATTTGGTCCAAGAATCATCCAACTTAGCCAAGTTCGTTCATTTTTTTCTTTCTTCGTTTCGACTAGCTTCAAAGTTGATCGAAGCCAAATGTCAAGTATAGATTGATGTAATATGACACAATAAACCATGTGGATAAGTTTGGGACCAACGAAGAGAGATTTGGTCCAAGAATCATCCAACTTAGCCAAGTTCGTTCATTTTTGTCTTTCTTCCTTTCGACTAGCTTCAATGTTGATTAAAGCCAAATGACAAGTATAGATTGATGTAATATGACACAATAAACCATGTGGATAAGTTTGGGACCAACGAAGAGAGATTTGGTCCAAGAATCATCCAACTTAACCAAGTTCGTCCATTTTGGTCTTTCTTCGTTTCGACTAGCTTCAAAGTTGATCGAAGCCAAATGTCAAGTATAGATTGATGTAATATGACACAATAAACCATGTGGATAAGTTTGAGACCAACGAAGAGAGATTTGGTCCAAGAATCATCCAACTTAGCCAAGTTCGTTCATTTTGGTCTTTCTTCCTTTCGACTAGCTTCAATGTTGATTAAAGCCAAATGACAAGTATAGATTGATGTAATATGACACAATAAACCATGTGGATAAGTTTGGGACCAACGAAGAGAGATTTGGTCCAAGAATCATCCAACTTAGCCAAGTTCGTTCATTTTTGTCTTTCTTCCTTTCGACTAGCTTCAATGTTGATTAAAGCCAAATGACAAGTATAGATTGATGTAATATGACACAATAAACCATGTGGATAAGTTGGGACCAACGAAGAGAGATTTGGTCCAAGAATCATCCAACTTAGCCAAGTTCGTTCATTTTGGTCTTTCTTCCTTTCGACTAGCTTCAATGTTGATTAAAGCCAAATGACAAGTATAGATTGATGTAATATGACACAATAAACCATGTGGATAAGTTTGGGACCAACGAAGAGAGATTTGGTCCAAGAATCATCCAACTTAACCAAGTTCGTCCATTTTGGTCTTTCTTCGTTTCGACTAGCTTCAAAGTTGATCGAAGCCAAATGTCAAGCATAGATTGATGTAATATGACACAATAAACCATGTGGATAAGTTTGGGACCAACGAAGAGAGATTTGGTCCAAGAATCATCCAACTTAACCAAGTTCGTCCATTTTGGTCTTTCTTCCTTTCGACTAGCTTCAAAGTTGATCGAAGCCAAATGTCAAGCATAGATTGATGTAATATGACACAATAAACCATGTGGATAAGTTTGGGACCAACGAAGAGAGATTTGGTCCAAGAATCATCCAACTTAGCCAAGTTCGTTCATTTTGGTCTTTCTTCCTTTCGACTAGCTTCAATGTTGATTAAAGCCAAATGACAAGTATAGATTGATGTAATATGACACAATAAACCATGTGGATAAGTTTGGGACCAACGAAGAGAGATTTGGTCCAAGAATCATCCAACTTAACCAAGTTCGTCCATTTTGGTCTTTCTTCGTTTCGACTAGCTTCAAAGTTGATCGAAGCCAAATGTCAAGCATAGATTGATGTAATATGACACAATAAACCATGTGGATAAGTTTGGGACCAACGAAGAGAGATTTGGTCCAAGAATCATCCAACTTAACCAAGTTCGTCCATTTTGGTCTTTCTTCCTTTCGACTAGCTTCAAAGTTGATCGAAGCCAAATGTCAAGCATAGATTGATGTAATATGACACAATAAACCATGTGGAGAAGTTTGAGACCAACGAAGAGAGATTTGGTCCAAGAATCATCCAACTTAGCCAAGTTCGTTCATTTTGGTCTTTCTTCCTTTCGACTAGCTTCAATGTTGATTAAAGCCAAATGACAAGTATAGATTGATGTAATATGACACAATAAACCATGTGGATAAGTTTGGGACCAACGAAGAGAGATTTGGTCCAAGAATCATCCAACTTAACCAAGTTCGTCCATTTTGGTCTTTCTTAGTTTCGACTAGCTTCAAAGTTGATCGAAGCCAAATGTCAAGCATAGATTGATGTAATATGACACAATAAACCATGTGGATAAGTTTGGGACCAACGAAGAGAGATTTGGTCCAAGAATCATCCAACTTAGCCAAGTTCGTTCATTTTTTCTTTCTTAGTTTCGACTAGCTTCAAAGTTGATCGAAGCCAAATGTCAAGTATAGATTGATGTAATATGACACAATAAACCATGTGGATAAGTTTGGGACCAACGAAGAGAGATTTGGTCCAAGAATCATCCAACTTAGCCAAGTTCGTTCATTTTTGTCTTTCTTCCTTTCGACTAGCTTCAATGTTGATTAAAGCCAAATGACAAGTATAGATTGATGTAATATGACACAATAAACCATGTGGATAAGTTTGGGACCAACGAAGAGAGATTTGGTCCAAGAATCATCCAACTTAACCAAGTTCGTCCATTTTGGTCTTTCTTCGTTTCGACTAGCTTCAAAGTTGATCGAAGCCAAATGTCAAGTATAGATTGATGTAATATGACACAATAAACCATGTGGATAAGTTTGAGACCAACGAAGAGAGATTTGGTCCAAGAATCATCCAACTTAGCCAAGTTCGTTCATTTTGGTCTTTCTTCCTTTCGACTAGCTTCAATGTTGATTAAAGCCAAATGACAAGTATAGATTGATGTAATATGACACAATAAACCATGTGGATAAGTTTGGGACCAACGAAGAGAGATTTGGTCCAAGAATCATCCAACTTAGCCAAGTTCGTTCATTTTGGTCTTTCTTCCTTTCGACTAGCTTCAATGTTGATTAAAGCCAAATGACAAGTATAGATTGATGTAATATGACACAATAAACCATGTGGAGAAGTTTGGGACCAACGAAGAGAGATTTGGTCCAAGAATCATCCAACTTAGCCAAGTTCGTTCATTTTTGTCTTTCTTCCTTTCGACTAGCTTCAATGTTGATTAAAGCCAAATGACAAGTATAGATTGATGTAATATGACACAATAAACCATGTGGATAAGTTTGGGACCAACGAAGAGAGATTTGGTCCAAGAATCATCCAACTTAGCCAAGTTCGTTCATTTTTGTCTTTCTTCCTTTCGACTAGCTTCAATGTTGATTAAAGCCAAATGACAAGTATAGATTGATGTAATATGACACAATAAACCATGTGGATAAGTTTGGGACCAACGAAGAGAGATTTGGTCCAAGAATCATCCAACTTAACCAAGTTCGTCCATTTTGGTCTTTCTTCGTTTCGACTAGCTTCAAAGTTGATCGAAGCCAAATGTCAAGCATAGATTGATGTAATATGACACAATAAACATGTGGATAAGTTTGGGACCAACGAAGAGAGATTTGGTCCAAGAATCATCCAACTTAGCCAAGTTCGTTCATTTTTGTCTTTCTTCCTTTCGACTAGCTTCAATGTTGATTAAAGCCAAATGACAAGTATAGATTGATGTAATATGACACAATAAACCATGTGGATAAGTTTGGGACCAACGAAGAGAGATTTGGTCCAAGAATCATCCAACTTAGCCAAGTTCGTTCATTTTTGTCTTTCTTCCTTTCGACTAGCTTCAATGTTGATTAAAGCCAAATGACAAGTATAGATTGATGTAATATGACACAATAAACCATGTGGATAAGTTGGGACCAACGAAGAGAGATTTGGTCCAAGAATCATCCAACTTAGCCAAGTTCGTTCATTTTGGTCTTTCTTCCTTTCGACTAGCTTCAATGTTGATTAAAGCCAAATGACAAGTATAGATTGATGTAATATGACACAATAAACCATGTGGATAAGTTTGGGACCAACGAAGAGAGATTTGGTCCAAGAATCATCCAACTTAACCAAGTTCGTCCATTTTGGTCTTTCTTCGTTTCGACTAGCTTCAAAGTTGATCGAAGCCAAATGTCAAGCATAGATTGATGTAATATGACACAATAAACCATGTGGATAAGTTTGGGACCAACGAAGAGAGATTTGGTCCAAGAATCATCCAACTTAGCCAAGTTCGTTCATTTTGGTCTTTTTCCTTTCGACTAGCTTCAATGTTGATTAAAGCCAAATGACAAGTATAGATTGATGTAATATGACACAATAAATCATGTGGATAAGTTTGGGACCAACGAAGAGAGATTTGGTCCAAGAATCATCCAACTTAGCCAAGTTCGTTCATTTTTGTCTTTCTTCCTTTCGACTAGCTTCAATGTTGATTAAAGCCAAATGACAAGTATAGATTGATGTAATATGACACAATAAACCATGTGGATAAGTTGGGACCAACGAAGAGAGATTTGGTCCAAGAATCATCCAACTTAGCCAAGTTCGTTCATTTTGGTCTTTCTTCCTTTCGACTAGCTTCAATGTTGATTAAAGCCAAATGACAAGTATAGATTGATGTAATATGACACAATAAACCATGTGGATAAGTTTGGGACCAACGAAGAGAGATTTGGTCCAAGAATCATCCAACTTAACCAAGTTCGTCCATTTTGGTCTTTCTTCGTTTCGACTAGCTTCAAAGTTGATCGAAGCCAAATGTCAAGCATAGATTGATGTAATATGACACAATAAACCATGTGGATAAGTTTGGGACCAACGAAGAGAGATTTGGTCCAAGAATCATCCAACTTAACCAAGTTCGTCCATTTTGGTCTTTCTTAGTTTCGACTAGCTTCAAAGTTGATCGAGCCAAATGTCAAGCATAGATTGATGTAATATGACACAATAAACCATGTGGATAAGTTGGGACCAACGAAGAGAGATTTGGTCCAAGAATCATCCAACTTAGCCAAGTTCGTTCATTTTGGTCTTTCTTCCTTTCGACTAGCTTCAATGTTGATTAAAGCCAAATGACAAGTATAGATTGATGTAATATGACACAATAAACCATGTGGATAAGTTGGGACCAACGAAGAGAGATTTGGTCCAAGAATCATCCAACTTAACCAAGTTCGTCCATTTTGGTCTTTCTTCGTTTCGACTAGCTTCAAAGTTGATCGAAGCCAAATGTCAAGCATAGATTGATGTAATATGACACAATAAACCATGTGGATAAGTTTGGGACCAACGAAGAGAGATTTGGTCCAAGAATCATCCAACTTAACCAAGTTCGTCCATTTTGGTCTTTCTTAGTTTCGACTAGCTTCAAAGTTGATCGAAGCCAAATGTCAAGCATAGATTGATGTAATATGACACAATAAACCATGTGGAGAAGTTTGGGACCAACGAAGAGAGATTTGGTCCAAGAATCATCCAACTTAGCCAAGTTCGTTCATTTTGGTCTTTCTTCCTTTCGACTAGCTTCAATGTTGATTAAAGCCAAATGACAAGTATAGATTGATGTAATATGACACAATAAACCATGTGGATAAGTTTGGGACCAACGAAGAGAGATTTGGTCCAAGAATCATCCAACTTAACCAAGTTCGTCCATTTTGGTCTTTCTTAGTTTCGACTAGCTTCAAAGTTGATCGAAGCCAAATGTCAAGCATAGATTGATGTAATATGACACAATAAACCATGTGGATAAGTTTGGGACCAACGAAGAGAGATTTGGTCCAAGAATCATCCAACTTAGCCAAGTTCGTTCATTTTTTCTTTCTTCCTTTCGACTAGCTTCAAAGTTGATCGAAGCCAAATGTCAAGTATAGATTGATGTAATATGACACAATAAACCATGTGGATAAGTTTGGGACCAACGAAGAGAGATTTGGTCCAAGAATCATCCAACTTAGCCAAGTTCGTTCATTTTGGTCTTTCTTCCTTTCGACTAGCTTCAATGTTGATTAAAGCCAAATGACAAGTATAGATTGATGTAATATGACACAATAAACCATGTGGATAAGTTTGGGACCAACGAAGAGAGATTTGGTCCAAGAATCATCCAACTTAACCAAGTTCGTCCATTTTGGTCTTTCTTCGTTTCGACTAGCTTCAAAGTTGATCGAAGCCAAATGTCAAGTATAGATTGATGTAATATGACACAATAAACCATGTGGATAAGTTTGAGACCAACGAAGAGAGATTTGGTCCAAGAATCATCCAACTTAGCCAAGTTCGTTCATTTTGGTCTTTCTTCCTTTCGACTAGCTTCAATGTTGATTAAAGCCAAATGACAAGTATAGATTGATGTAATATGACACAATAAACCATGTGGATAAGTTTGGGACCAACGAAGAGAGATTTGGTCCAAGAATCATCCAACTTAGCCAAGTTCGTTCATTTTGGTCTTTCTTCCTTTCGACTAGCTTCAATGTTGATTAAAGCCAAATGACAAGTATAGATTGATGTAATATGACACAATAAACCATGTGGAGAAGTTTGAGACCAACGAAGAGAGATTTGGTCCAAGAATCATCCAACTTAGCCAAGTTCGTTCATTTTGGTCTTTCTTCCTTTCGACTAGCTTCAATGTTGATTAAAGCCAAATGACAAGTATAGATTGATGTAATATGACACAATAAACCATGTGGAGAAGTTTGAGACCAACGAAGAGAGATTTGGTCCAAGAATCATCCAACTTAGCCAAGTTCGTTCATTTTGGTCTTTCTTCCTTTCGACTAGCTTCAATGTTGATTAAAGCCAAATGACAAGTATAGATTGATGTAATATGACACAATAAACCATGTGGATAAGTTTGGGACCAACGAAGAGAGATTTGGTCCAAGAATCATCCAACTTAGCCAAGTTCGTTCATTTTGGTCTTTCTTCCTTTCGACTAGCTTCAATGTTGATTAAGCCAAATGACAAGTATAGATTGATGTAATATGACACAATAAACCATGTGGATAAGTTTGAGACCAACGAAGAGAGATTTGGTCCAAGAATCATCCAACTTAGCCAAGTTCGTTCATTTTGGTCTTTCTTCCTTTCGACTAGCTTCAATGTTGATTAAAGCCAAATGACAAGTATAGATTGATGTAATATGACACAATAAACCATGTGGAGAAGTTTGGACCAACGAAGAGAGATTTGGTCCAAGAATCATCCAACTTAGCCAAGTTCGTTCATTTTGGTCTTTCTTCCTTTCGACTAGCTTCAATGTTGATTAAAGCCAAATGACAAGTATAGATTGATGTAATATGACACAATAAACCATGTGGATAAGTTTGAGACCAACGAAGAGAGATTTGGTCCAAGAATCATCCAACTTAACCAAGTTCGTCCATTTTGGTCTTTCTTCGTTTCGACTAGCTTCAAAGTTGATCGAAGCCAAATGTCAAGCATAGATTGATGTAATATGACACAATAAACCATGTGGATAAGTTTGGGACCAACGAAGAGAGATTTGGTCCAAGAATCATCCAACTTAGCCAAGTTCGTTCATTTTGGTCTTTCTTCCTTTCGACTAGCTTCAATGTTGATTAAAGCCAAATGACAAGTATAGATTGATGTAATATGACACAATAAACCATGTGGATAAGTTTGGGACCAACGAAGAGAGATTTGGTCCAAGAATCATCCAACTTAACCAAGTTCGTTCATTTTGGTCTTTCTTCCTTTCGACTAGCTTCAATGTTGATTAAGCCAAATGACAAGTATAGATTGATGTAATATGACACAATAAACCATGTGGAGAAGTTTGAGACCAACGAAGAGAGATTTGGTCCAAGAATCATCCAACTTAGCCAAGTTCGTTCATTTTGTCTTTCTTCCTTTCGACTAGCTTCAATGTTGATTAAAGCCAAATGACAAGTATAGATTGATGTAATATGACACAATAAACCATGTGGATAAGTTTGGGACCAACGAAGAGAGATTTGGTCCAAGAATCATCCAACTTAACCAAGTTCGTCCATTTTGGTCTTTCTTAGTTTCGACTAGCTTCAAAGTTGATCGAAGCCAAATGTCAAGCATAGATTGATGTAATATGACACAATAAACCATGTGGATAAGTTTGGGACCAACGAAGAGAGATTTGGTCCAAGAATCATCCAACTTAACCAAGTTCGTCCATTTTGGTCTTTCTTAGTTTCGACTAGCTTCAAAGTTGATCGAAGCCAAATGTCAAGCATAGATTGATGTAATATGACACAATAAACCATGTGGAGAAGTTTGAGACCAACGAAGAGAGATTTGGTCCAAGAATCATCCAACTTAGCCAAGTTCGTTCATTTTTGTCTTTCTTCCTTTCGACTAGCTTCAATGTTGATTAAAGCCAAATGACAAGTATAGATTGATGTAATATGACACAATAAACCATGTGGATAAGTTTGGGACCAACGAAGAGAGATTTGGTCCAAGAATCATCCAACTTAACCAAGTTCGTCCATTTTGGTCTTTCTTCGTTTCGACTAGCTTCAAAGTTGATCGAAGCCAAATGTCAAGCATAGATTGATGTAATATGACACAATAAACCATGTGGATAAGTTTGGGACCAACGAAGAGAGATTTGGTCCAAGAATCATCCAACTTAGCCAAGTTCGTTCATTTTTGTCTTTCTTCCTTTCGACTAGCTTCAATGTTGATTAAAGCCAAATGACAAGTATAGATTGATGTAATATGACACAATAAACCATGTGGATAAGTTGGGACCAACGAAGAGAGATTTGGTCCAAGAATCATCCAACTTAGCCAAGTTCGTTCATTTTGGTCTTTCTTCCTTTCGACTAGCTTCAATGTTGATTAAAGCCAAATGACAAGTATAGATTGATGTAATATGACACAATAAACCATGTGGATAAGTTTGGGACCAACGAAGAGAGATTTGGTCCAAGAATCATCCAACTTAACCAAGTTCGTCCATTTTGGTCTTTCTTCGTTTCGACTAGCTTCAAAGTTGATCGAAGCCAAATGTCAAGCATAGATTGATGTAATATGACACAATAAACCATGTGGATAAGTTTGGGACCAACGAAGAGAGATTTGGTCCAAGAATCATCCAACTAAGCCAAGTTCGTTCATTTTTGTCTTTCTTCCTTTCGACTAGCTTCAATGTTGATTAAAGCCAAATGACAAGTATAGATTGATGTAATATGACACAATAAACCATGTGGATAAGTTTGGGACCAACGAAGAGAGATTTGGTCCAAGAATCATCCAACTTAGCCAAGTTCGTTCATTTTGGTCTTTCTTCCTTTCGACTAGCTTCAATTTTGATTAAAGCCAAATGACAAGTATAGATTGATGTAATATGACACAATAAACCATGTGGAGAAGTTTGAGACCAACGAAGAGAGATTTGGTCCAAGAATCATCCAACTTAGCCAAGTTCGTTCATTTTGGTCTTTCTTCCTTTCGACTAGCTTCAATGTTGATTAAAGCCAAATGACAAGTATAGATTGATGTAATATGACACAATAAACCATGTGGAGAAGTTTGAGACCAACGAAGAGAGATTTGGTCCAAGAATCATCCAACTTAACCAAGTTCGTCCATTTTGGTCTTTCTTCGTTTCGACTAGCTTCAAAGTTGATCGAAGCCAAATGTCAAGCATAGATTGATGTAATATGACACAATAAACCATGTGGATAAGTTTGGGACCAACGAAGAGAGATTTGGTCCAAGAATCATCCAACTTAGCCAAGTTCGTTCATTTTGTCTTTCTTCCTTTCGACTAGCTTCAATGTTGATTAAAGCCAAATGACAAGTATAGATTGATGTAATATGACACAATAAACCATGTGGATAAGTTTGGGACCAACGAAGAGAGATTTGGTCCAAGAATCATCCAACTTAGCCAAGTTCGTTCATTTTGGTCTTTCTTCCTTTCGACTAGCTTCAATGTTGATTAAAGCCAAATGACAAGTATAGATTGATGTAATATGACACAATAAACCATGTGGAGAAGTTTGAGACCAACGAAGAGAGATTTGGTCCAAGAATCATCCAACTTAGCCAAGTTCGTTCATTTTGGTCTTTCTTCCTTTCGACTAGCTTCAATGTTGATTAAAGCCAAATGACAAGTATAGATTGATGTAATATGACACAATAAACCATGTGGATAAGTTTGGGACCAACGAAGAGAGATTTGGTCCAAGAATCATCCAACTTAACCAAGTTCGTCCATTTTGGTCTTTCTTCGTTTCGACTAGCTTCAAAGTTGATCGAAGCCAAATGTCAAGCATAGATTGATGTAATATGACACAATAAACCATGTGGATAAGTTTGGGACCAACGAAGAGAGATTTGGTCCAAGAATCATCCAACTTAACCAAGTTCGTCCATTTTGGTCTTTCTTAGTTTCGACTAGCTTCAAAGTTGATGAAGCCAAATGTCAAGCATAGATTGATGTAATATGACACAATAAACCATGTGGAGAAGTTTGAGACCAACGAAGAGAGATTTGGTCCAAGAATCATCCAACTTAACCAAGTTCGTCCATTTTGGTCTTTCTTCGTTTCGACTAGCTTCAAAGTTGATCGAAGCCAAATTCAAGCATAGATTGATGTAATATGACACAATAAACCATGTGGATAAGTTTGGGACCAACGAAGAGAGATTTGGTCCAAGAATCATCCAACTTAACCAAGTTCGTCCATTTTGGTCTTTCTTAGTTTCGACTAGCTTCAAAGTTGATCGAAGCCAAATGTCAAGCATAGATTGATGTAATATGACACAATAAACCATGTGGAGAAGTTTGGACCAACGAAGAGAGATTTGGTCCAAGAATCATCCAACTTAGCCAAGTTCGTTCATTTTGGTCTTTCTTCCTTTCGACTAGCTTCAATGTTGATTAAAGCCAAATGACAAGTATAGATTGATGTAATATGACACAATAAACCATGTGGAGAAGTTTGAGACCAACGAAGAGAGATTTGGTCCAAGAATCATCCAACTTAACCAAGTTCGTCCATTTTGGTCTTTCTTCGTTTCGACTAGCTTCAAAGTTGATCGAAGCCAAATGTCAAGCATAGATTGATGTAATATGACACAATAAACCATGTGGATAAGTTTGGGACCAACGAAGAGAGATTTGGTCCAAGAATCATCCAACTTAGCCAAGTTCGTTCATTTTGTCTTTCTTCCTTTCGACTAGCTTCAATGTTGATTAAAGCCAAATGACAAGTATAGATTGATGTAATATGACACAATAAACCATGTGGATAAGTTTGGGACCAACGAAGAGAGATTTGGTCCAAGAATCATCCAACTTAGCCAAGTTCGTTCATTTTGGTCTTTCTTCCTTTCGACTAGCTTCAATGTTGATTAAAGCCAAATGACAAGTATAGATTGATGTAATATGACACAATAAACCATGTGGATAAGTTTGGGACCAACGAAGAGAGATTTGGTCCAAGAATCATCCAACTTAACCAAGTTCGTCCATTTTGGTCTTTCTTCATTTCGACTAGCTTCAAAGTTGATCGAAGCCAAATGTCAAGCATAGATTGATGTAATATGACACAATAAACCATGTGGATAAGTTTGGGACCAACGAAGAGAGATTTGGTCCAAGAATCATCCAACTAAGCCAAGTTCGTTCATTTTTGTCTTTCTTCCTTTCGACTAGCTTCAATGTTGATTAAAGCCAAATGACAAGTATAGATTGATGTAATATGACACAATAAACCATGTGGATAAGTTTGGGACCAACGAAGAGAGATTTGGTCCAAGAATCATCCAACTTAGCCAAGTTCGTTCATTTTGGTCTTTCTTCCTTTCGACTAGCTTCAATGTTGATTAAAGCCAAATGACAAGTATAGATTGATGTAATATGACACAATAAACCATGTGGAGAAGTTTGAGACCAACGAAGAGAGATTTGGTCCAAGAATCATCCAACTTAGCCAAGTTCGTTCATTTTGGTCTTTCTTCCTTTCGACTAGCTTCAATGTTGATTAAAGCCAAATGACAAGTATAGATTGATGTAATATGACACAATAAACCATGTGGAGAAGTTTGAGACCAACGAAGAGAGATTTGGTCCAAGAATCATCCAACTTAACCAAGTTCGTCCATTTTGGTCTTTCTTCGTTTCGACTAGCTTCAAAGTTGATCGAAGCCAAATGTCAAGCATAGATTGATGTAATATGACACAATAAACCATGTGGATAAGTTTGGGACCAACGAAGAGAGATTTGGTCCAAGAATCATCCAACTTAGCCAAGTTCGTTCATTTTGGTCTTTCTTCCTTTCGACTAGCTTCAATGTTGATTAAAGCCAAATGACAAGTATAGATTGATGTAATATGACACAATAAACCATGTGGATAAGTTTGGGACCAACGAAGAGAGATTTGGTCCAAGAATCATCCAACTTAGCCAAGTTCGTTCATTTTGGTCTTTCTTCCTTTCGACTAGCTTCAATGTTGATTAAAGCCAAATGACAAGTATAGATTGATGTAATATGACACAATAAACCATGTGGAGAAGTTTGAGACCAACGAAGAGAGATTTGGTCCAAGAATCATCCAACTTAGCCAAGTTCGTTCATTTTGGTCTTTCTTCCTTTCGACTAGCTTCAATGTTGATTAAAGCCAAATGACAAGTATAGATTGATGTAATATGACACAATAAACCATGTGGATAAGTTTGGGACCAACGAAGAGAGATTTGGTCCAAGAATCATCCAACTTAACCAAGTTCGTCCATTTTGGTCTTTCTTCGTTTCGACTAGCTTCAAAGTTGATCGAAGCCAAATGTCAAGCATAGATTGATGTAATATGACACAATAAACCATGTGGATAAGTTTGGGACCAACGAAGAGAGATTTGGTCCAAGAATCATCCAACTTAACCAAGTTCGTCCATTTTGGTCTTTCTTCGTTTCGACTAGCTTCAAAGTTGATCGAAGCCAAATGTCAAGCATAGATTGATGTAATATGACACAATAAACCATGTGGATAAGTTTGGGACCAACGAAGAGAGATTTGGTCCAAGAATCATCCAACTTAACCAAGTTCGTCCATTTTGGTCTTTCTTCGTTTCGACTAGCTTCAAAGTTGATTGAAGCCAAATGTCAAGCATAGATTGATGTAATATGACACAATAAACCATGTGGAGAAGTTTGAGACCAACGAAGAGAGATTTGGTCCAAGAATCATCCAACTTAGCCAAGTTCGTTCATTTTGGTCTTTCTTCCTTTCGACTAGCTTCAATGTTGATTAAAGCCAAATGACAAGTATAGATTGATGTAATATGACACAATAAACCATGTGGATAAGTTTGGGACCAACGAAGAGAGATTTGGTCCAAGAATCATCCAACTTAACCAAGTTCGTCCATTTTGGTCTTTCTTCGTTTCGACTAGCTTCAAAGTTGATCGAAGCCAAATTCAAGCATAGATTGATGTAATATGACACAATAAACCATGTGGATAAGTTTGGGACCAACGAAGAGAGATTTGGTCCAAGAATCATCCAACTTACCAAGTTCGTCCATTTTGGTCTTTCTTCGTTTCGACTAGCTTCAAAGTTGATCGAAGCCAAATGTCAAGCATAGATTGATGTAATATGACACAATAAACCATGTGGAGAAGTTTGAGACCAACGAAGAGAGATTTGGTCCAAGAATCATCCAACTTAGCCAAGTTCGTTCATTTTTGTCTTTCTTCCTTTCGACTAGCTTCAATGTTGATTAAAGCCAAATGACAAGTATAGATTGATGTAATATGACACAATAAACCATGTGGAGAAGTTTGAGACCAACGAAGAGAGATTTGGTCCAAGAATCATCCAACTTAGCCAAGTTCGTTCATTTTGGTCTTTCTTCCTTTCGACTAGCTTCAATGTTGATTAAAGCCAAATGACAAGTATAGATTGATGTAATATGACACAATAAACCATGTGGATAAGTTTGGGACCAACGAAGAGAGATTTGGTCCAAGAATCATCCAACTTAGCCAAGTTCGTTCATTTTGGTCTTTCTTCCTTTCGACTAGCTTCAATGTTGATCGAAGCCAAATGACAAGTATAGATTGATGTAATATGACACAATAAACCATGTGGATAAGTTTGGGACCAACGAAGAGAGATTTGGTCCAAGAATCATCCAACTTAACCAAGTTCGTCCATTTTGGTCTTTCTTCGTTTCGACTAGCTTCAAAGTTGATCGAAGCCAAATGTCAAGCATAGATTGATGTAATATGACACAATAAACCATGTGGATAAGTTTGGGACCAACGAAGAGAGATTTGGTCCAAGAATCATCCAACTTAACCAAGTTCGTCCATTTTGGTCTTTCTTCGTTTCGACTAGCTTCAAAGTTGATCGAAGCCAAATGTCAAGCATAGATTGATGTAATATGACACAATAAACCATGTGGAGAAGTTTGGGACCAACGAAGAGAGATTTGGTCCAAGAATCATCCAACTTAGCCAAGTTCGTTCATTTTTGTCTTTCTTCCTTTCGACTAGCTTCAATGTTGATTAAAGCCAAATGACAAGTATAGATTGATGTAATATGACACAATAAACCATGTGGATAAGTTTGGGACCAACGAAGAGAGATTTGGTCCAAGAATCATCCAACTTACCAAGTTCGTTCATTTTGGTCTTTCTTCCTTTCGACTAGCTTCAATGTTGATTAAAGCCAAATGACAAGTATAGATTGATGTAATATGACACAATAAACCATGTGGATAAGTTTGGGACCAACGAAGAGAGATTTGGTCCAAGAATCATCCAACTTAACCAAGTTCGTCCATTTTGGTCTTTCTTCGTTTCGACTAGCTTCAAAGTTGATCGAAGCCAAATGTCAAGCATAGATTGATGTAATATGACACAATAAACCATGTGGATAAGTTTGGGACCAACGAAGAGAGATTTGGTCCAAGAATCATCCAACTAAGCCAAGTTCGTTCATTTTGTCTTTCTTCCTTTCGACTAGCTTCAATGTTGATTAAAGCCAAATGACAAGTATAGATTGATGTAATATGACACAATAAACCATGTGGATAAGTTTGGGACCAACGAAGAGAGATTTGGTCCAAGAATCATCCAACTTAGCCAAGTTCGTTCATTTTGGTCTTTCTTCCTTTCGACTAGCTTCAATTTGATTAAAGCCAAATGACAAGTATAGATTGATGTAATATGACACAATAAACCATGTGGAGAAGTTTGAGACCAACGAAGAGAGATTTGGTCCAAGAATCATCCAACTTAGCCAAGTTCGTTCATTTTGGTCTTTCTTCCTTTCGACTAGCTTCAATGTTGATTAAAGCCAAATGACAAGTATAGATTGATGTAATATGACACAATAAACCATGTGGAGAAGTTTGAGACCAACGAAGAGAGATTTGGTCCAAGAATCATCCAACTTAACCAAGTTCGTCCATTTTGGTCTTTCTTCGTTTCGACTAGCTTCAAAGTTGATCGAAGCCAAATGTCAAGCATAGATTGATGTAATATGACACAATAAACCATGTGGATAAGTTTGGGACCAACGAAGAGAGATTTGGTCCAAGAATCATCCAACTTAGCCAAGTTCGTTCATTTTGTCTTTCTTCCTTTCGACTAGCTTCAATGTTGATTAAAGCCAAATGACAAGTATAGATTGATGTAATATGACACAATAAACCATGTGGATAAGTTTGGGACCAACGAAGAGAGATTTGGTCCAAGAATCATCCAACTTAGCCAAGTTCGTTCATTTTGGTCTTTCTTCCTTTCGACTAGCTTCAATGTTGATTAAAGCCAAATGACAAGTATAGATTGATGTAATATGACACAATAAACCATGTGGAGAAGTTTGAGACCAACGAAGAGAGATTTGGTCCAAGAATCATCCAACTTAGCCAAGTTCGTTCATTTTGGTCTTTCTTCCTTTCGACTAGCTTCAATGTTGATTAAAGCCAAATGACAAGTATAGATTGATGTAATATGACACAATAAACCATGTGGATAAGTTTGGGACCAACGAAGAGAGATTTGGTCCAAGAATCATCCAACTTAACCAAGTTCGTCCATTTTGGTCTTTCTTCGTTTCGACTAGCTTCAAAGTTGATCGAAGCCAAATGTCAAGCATAGATTGATGTAATATGACACAATAAACCATGTGGATAAGTTTGGGACCAACGAAGAGAGATTTGGTCCAAGAATCATCCAACTTAACCAAGTTCGTCCATTTTGGTCTTTCTTCGTTTCGACTAGCTTCAAAGTTGATCGAAGCCAAATGTCAAGCATAGATTGATGTAATATGACACAATAAACCATGTGGAGAAGTTTGAGACCAACGAAGAGAGATTTGGTCCAAGAATCATCCAACTTAACCAAGTTCGTCCATTTTGGTCTTTCTTCGTTTCGACTAGCTTCAAAGTTGATCGAAGCCAAATTCAAGCATAGATTGATGTAATATGACACAATAAACCATGTGGATAAGTTTGGGACCAACGAAGAGAGATTTGGTCCAAGAATCATCCAACTTAACCAAGTTCGTCCATTTTGGTCTTTCTTAGTTTCGACTAGCTTCAAAGTTGATCGAAGCCAAATGTCAAGCATAGATTGATGTAATATGACACAATAAACCATGTGGAGAAGTTTGAGACCAACGAAGAGAGATTTGGTCCAAGAATCATCCAACTTAGCCAAGTTCGTTCATTTTGGTCTTTCTTCCTTTCGACTAGCTTCAATGTTGATTAAAGCCAAATGACAAGTATAGATTGATGTAATATGACACAATAAACCATGTGGAGAAGTTTGAGACCAACGAAGAGAGATTTGGTCCAAGAATCATCCAACTTAACCAAGTTCGTCCATTTTGGTCTTTCTTCGTTTCGACTAGCTTCAAAGTTGATCGAAGCCAAATGTCAAGCATAGATTGATGTAATATGACACAATAAACCATGTGGATAAGTTTGGGACCAACGAAGAGAGATTTGGTCCAAGAATCATCCAACTTAGCCAAGTTCGTTCATTTTGGTCTTTCTTCCTTTCGACTAGCTTCAATGTTGATTAAAGCCAAATGACAAGTATAGATTGATGTAATATGACACAATAAACCATGTGGATAAGTTGGGACCAACGAAGAGAGATTTGGTCCAAGAATCATCCAACTTAGCCAAGTTCGTTCATTTTGGTCTTTCTTCCTTTCGACTAGCTTCAATGTTGATTAAAGCCAAATGACAAGTATAGATTGATGTAATATGACACAATAAACCATGTGGATAAGTTTGGGACCAACGAAGAGAGATTTGGTCCAAGAATCATCCAACTTAACCAAGTTCGTCCATTTTGGTCTTTCTTCCTTTCGACTAGCTTCAAAGTTGATCGAAGCCAAATGTCAAGCATAGATTGATGTAATATGACACAATAAACCATGTGGATAAGTTTGGGACCAACGAAGAGAGATTTGGTCCAAGAATCATCCAACTAAGCCAAGTTCGTTCATTTTTGTCTTTCTTCCTTTCGACTAGCTTCAATGTTGATTAAAGCCAAATGACAAGTATAGATTGATGTAATATGACACAATAAACCATGTGGATAAGTTTGGGACCAACGAAGAGAGATTTGGTCCAAGAATCATCCAACTTAGCCAAGTTCGTTCATTTTGGTCTTTCTTCCTTTCGACTAGCTTCAATTTGATTAAAGCCAAATGACAAGTATAGATTGATGTAATATGACACAATAAACCATGTGGAGAAGTTTGAGACCAACGAAGAGAGATTTGGTCCAAGAATCATCCAACTTAGCCAAGTTCGTTCATTTTGGTCTTTCTTCCTTTCGACTAGCTTCAATGTTGATTAAAGCCAAATGACAAGTATAGATTGATGTAATATGACACAATAAACCATGTGGAGAAGTTTGAGACCAACGAAGAGAGATTTGGTCCAAGAATCATCCAACTTAACCAAGTTCGTCCATTTTGGTCTTTCTTCGTTTCGACTAGCTTCAAAGTTGATCGAAGCCAAATGTCAAGCATAGATTGATGTAATATGACACAATAAACCATGTGGATAAGTTTGGGACCAACGAAGAGAGATTTGGTCCAAGAATCATCCAACTTAGCCAAGTTCGTTCATTTTGGTCTTTCTTCCTTTCGACTAGCTTCAATGTTGATTAAAGCCAAATGACAAGTATAGATTGATGTAATATGACACAATAAACCATGTGGATAAGTTTGGGACCAACGAAGAGAGATTTGGTCCAAGAATCATCCAACTTAGCCAAGTTCGTTCATTTTGGTCTTTCTTCCTTTCGACTAGCTTCAATGTTGATTAAAGCCAAATGACAAGTATAGATTGATGTAATATGACACAATAAACCATGTGGAGAAGTTTGAGACCAACGAAGAGAGATTTGGTCCAAGAATCATCCAACTTAGCCAAGTTCGTTCATTTTGGTCTTTCTTCCTTTCGACTAGCTTCAATGTTGATTAAAGCCAAATGACAAGTATAGATTGATGTAATATGACACAATAAACCATGTGGATAAGTTTGGGACCAACGAAGAGAGATTTGGTCCAAGAATCATCCAACTTAACCAAGTTCGTCCATTTTGGTCTTTCTTCGTTTCGACTAGCTTCAAAGTTGATCGAAGCCAAATGTCAAGCATAGATTGATGTAATATGACACAATAAACCATGTGGATAAGTTTGGGACCAACGAAGAGAGATTTGGTCCAAGAATCATCCAACTTAACCAAGTTCGTCCATTTTGGTCTTTCTTCGTTTCGACTAGCTTCAAAGTTGATCGAGCCAAATGTCAAGCATAGATTGATGTAATATGACACAATAAACCATGTGGATAAGTTTGGGACCAACGAAGAGAGATTTGGTCCAAGAATCATCCAACTTAACCAAGTTCGTCCATTTTGGTCTTTCTTCGTTTCGACTAGCTTCAAAGTTGATTGAAGCCAAATGTCAAGCATAGATTGATGTAATATGACACAATAAACCATGTGGAGAAGTTTGAGACCAACGAAGAGAGATTTGGTCCAAGAATCATCCAACTTAGCCAAGTTCGTTCATTTTGGTCTTTCTTCCTTTCGACTAGCTTCAATGTTGATTAAAGCCAAATGACAAGTATAGATTGATGTAATATGACACAATAAACCATGTGGATAAGTTTGGGACCAACGAAGAGAGATTTGGTCCAAGAATCATCCAACTTAACCAAGTTCGTCCATTTTGGTCTTTCTTCGTTTCGACTAGCTTCAAAGTTGATCGAAGCCAAATTCAAGCATAGATTGATGTAATATGACACAATAAACCATGTGGATAAGTTTGGGACCAACGAAGAGAGATTTGGTCCAAGAATCATCCAACTTACCAAGTTCGTCCATTTTGGTCTTTCTTCGTTTCGACTAGCTTCAAAGTTGATCGAAGCCAAATGTCAAGCATAGATTGATGTAATATGACACAATAAACCATGTGGAGAAGTTTGAGACCAACGAAGAGAGATTTGGTCCAAGAATCATCCAACTTAGCCAAGTTCGTTCATTTTTGTCTTTCTTCCTTTCGACTAGCTTCAATGTTGATTAAAGCCAAATGACAAGTATAGATTGATGTAATATGACACAATAAACCATGTGGAGAAGTTTGAGACCAACGAAGAGAGATTTGGTCCAAGAATCATCCAACTTAGCCAAGTTCGTTCATTTTGGTCTTTCTTCCTTTCGACTAGCTTCAATGTTGATTAAAGCCAAATGACAAGTATAGATTGATGTAATATGACACAATAAACCATGTGGATAAGTTTGGGACCAACGAAGAGAGATTTGGTCCAAGAATCATCCAACTTAGCCAAGTTCGTTCATTTTGGTCTTTCTTCCTTTCGACTAGCTTCAATGTTGATCGAAGCCAAATGACAAGTATAGATTGATGTAATATGACACAATAAACCATGTGGATAAGTTTGGGACCAACGAAGAGAGATTTGGTCCAAGAATCATCCAACTTAACCAAGTTCGTCCATTTTGGTCTTTCTTCGTTTCGACTAGCTTCAAAGTTGATCGAAGCCAAATGTCAAGCATAGATTGATGTAATATGACACAATAAACCATGTGGATAAGTTTGGGACCAACGAAGAGAGATTTGGTCCAAGAATCATCCAACTTAACCAAGTTCGTCCATTTTGGTCTTTCTTCGTTTCGACTAGCTTCAAAGTTGATCGAAGCCAAATGTCAAGCATAGATTGATGTAATATGACACAATAAACCATGTGGAGAAGTTTGAGACCAACGAAGAGAGATTTGGTCCAAGAATCATCCAACTTAGCCAAGTTCGTTCATTTTGGTCTTTCTTCCTTTCGACTAGCTTCAATGTTGATTAAAGCCAAATGACAAGTATAGATTGATGTAATATGACACAATAAACCATGTGGATAAGTTTGGGACCAACGAAGAGAGATTTGGTCCAAGAATCATCCAACTTAACCAAGTTCGTCCATTTTGGTCTTTCTTCGTTTCGACTAGCTTCAAAGTTGATCAAAGCCAAATGTCAAGCATAGATTGATGTAATATGACACAATAAACCATGTGGATAAGTTTGGGACCAACGAAGAGAGATTTGGTCCAAGAATCATCCAACTTAGCCAAGTTCGTTCATTTTGGTCTTTCTTCGTTTCGACTAGCTTCAAAGTTGATCGAAGCCAAATGTCAAGCATAGATTGATGTAATATGACACAATAAACCATGTGGAGAAGTTTGAGACCAACGAAGAGAGATTTGGTCCAAGAATCATCCAACTTAACCAAGTTCGTCCATTTTGGTCTTTCTTCGTTTCGACTAGCTTCAAAGTTGATCGAAGCCAAATGTCAAGCATAGATTGATGTAATATGACACAATAAACCATGTGGATAAGTTTGGGACCAACGAAGAGAGATTTGGTCCAAGAATCATCCAACTTAACCAAGTTCGTCCATTTTGGTCTTTCTTCGTTTCGACTAGCTTCAAAGTTGATCGAAGCCAAATGTCAAGCATAGATTGATGTAATATGACACAATAAACCATGTGGAGAAGTTTGAGACCAACGAAGAGAGATTTGGTCCAAGAATCATCCAACTTAACCAAGTTCGTCCATTTTGGTCTTTCTTCGTTTCGACTAGCTTCAAAGTTGATCGAAGCCAAATGTCAAGCATAGATTGATGTAATATGACACAATAAACCATGTGGATAAGTTTGGGACCAACGAAGAGAGATTTGGTCCAAGAATCATCCAACTTAACCAAGTTCGTCCATTTTGGTCTTTCTTCGTTTCGACTAGCTTCAAAGTTGATCGAAGCCAAATGTCAAGCATAGATTGATGTAATATGACACAATAAACCATGTGGAGAAGTTTGAGACCAACGAAGAGAGATTTGGTCCAAGAATCATCCAACTTAGCCAAGTTCGTTCATTTTGGTCTTTCTTCCTTTCGACTAGCTTCAATGTTGATTAAAGCCAAATGACAAGTATAGATTGATGTAATATGACACAATAAACCATGTGGATAAGTTTGGGACCAACGAAGAGAGATTTGGTCCAAGAATCATCCAACTTAGCCAAGTTCGTTCATTTTGGTCTTTCTTCCTTTCGACTAGCTTCAATGTTGATTAAAGCCAAATGACAAGTATAGATTGATGTAATATGACACAATAAACCATGTGGATAAGTTTGGGACCAACGAAGAGAGATTTGGTCCAAGAATCATCCAACTTAGCCAAGTTCGTTCATTTTGGTCTTTCTTCCTTTCGACTAGCTTCAATGTTGATTAAAGCCAAATGACAAGTATAGATTGATGTAATATGACACAATAAACCATGTGGATAAGTTTGGGACCAACGAAGAGAGATTTGGTCCAAGAATCATCCAACTTAGCCAAGTTCGTTCATTTTGGTCTTTCTTCCTTTCGACTAGCTTCAAAGTTGATTAAAGCCAAATGACAAGTATAGATTGATGTAATATGACACAATAAACCATGTGGATAAGTTTGGGACCAACGAAGAGAGATTTGGTCCAAGAATCATCCAACTTAGCCAAGTTCGTTCATTTTGGTCTTTCTTCCTTTCGACTAGCTTCAATGTTGATTAAAGCCAAATGACAAGTATAGATTGATGTAATATGACACAATAAACCATGTGGATAAGTTTGGGACCAACGAAGAGAGATTTGGTCCAAGAATCATCCAACTTAGCCAAGTTCGTTCATTTTGGTCTTTCTTCCTTTCGACTAGCTTCAATGTTGATTAAAGCCAAATGACAAGTATAGATTGATGTAATATGACACAATAAACCATGTGGATAAGTTTGGGACCAACGAAGAGAGATTTGGTCCAAGAATCATCCAACTTAGCCAAGTTCGTTCATTTTGGTCTTTCTTCCTTTCGACTAGCTTCAATGTTGATTAAAGCCAAATGACAAGTATAGATTGATGTAATATGACACAATAAACCATGTGGATAAGTTTGGGACCAACGAAGAGAGATTTGGTCCAAGAATCATCCAACTTAACCAAGTTCGTCCATTTTGGTCTTTCTTGTTTCGACTAGCTTCAAAGTTGATCGAAGCCAAATGTCAAGCATAGATTGATGTAATATGACACAATAAACCATGTGGATAAGTTTGGGACCAACGAAGAGAGATTTGGTCCAAGAATCATCCAACTTAACCAAGTTCGTCCATTTTGGTCTTTCTTCGTTTCGACTAGCTTCAAAGTTGATCGAAGCCAAATGTCAAGCATAGATTGATGTAATATGACACAATAAACCATGTGGATAAGTTTGGGACCAACGAAGAGAGATTTGGTCCAAGAATCATCCAACTTAGCCAAGTTCGTTCATTTTGGTCTTTCTTTCTTTCGACTAGCTTCAATGTTGATTAAAGCCAAATGACAAGTATAGATTGATGTAATATGACACAATAAACCATGTGGATAAGTTTGGGACCAACGAAGAGAGATTTGGTCCAAGAATCATCCAACTTAGCCAAGTTCGTTCATTTTGGTCTTTCTTCCTTTCGACTAGCTTCAATGTTGATTAAAGCCAAATGACAAGTATAGATTGATGTAATATGACACAATAAACCATGTGGATAAGTTTGGGACCAACGAAGAGAGATTTGGTCCAAGAATCATCCAACTTAACCAAGTTCGTCCATTTTGGTCTTTCTTCGTTTCGACTAGCTTCAAAGTTGATCGAAGCCAAATGTCAAGCATAGATTGATGTAATATGACACAATAAACCATGTGGAGAAGTTTGAGACCAACGAAGAGAGATTTGGTCCAAGAATCATCCAACTTAGCCAAGTTCGTTCATTTTGGTCTTTCTTCCTTTCGACTAGCTTCAATGTTGATTAAAGCCAAATGACAAGTATAGATTGATGTAATATGACACACTAAACCATGTGGATAAGTTTGGGACCAACGAAGAGAGATTTGGTCCAAGAATCATCCAACTTAACCAAGTTCGTCCATTTTGGTCTTTCTTCCTTTCGACTAGCTTCAATGTTGATTAAAGCCAAATGACAAGTATAGATTGATGTAATATGACACAATAAACCATGTGGATAAGTTGGGACCAACGAAGAGAGATTTGGTCCAAGAATCATCCAACTTAGCCAAGTTCGTTCATTTTGGTCTTTCTTCCTTTCGACTAGCTTCAATGTTGATTAAAGCCAAATGACAAGTATAGATTGATGTAATATGACACAATAAACCATGTGGATAAGTTTGGGACCAACGAAGAGAGATTTGGTCCAAGAATCATCCAACTTAACCAAGTTCGTCCATTTTGGTCTTTCTTCCTTTCGACTAGCTTCAAAGTTGATCGAAGCCAAATGTCAAGCATAGATTGATGTAATATGACACAATAAACCATGTGGAGAAGTTTGGGACCAACGAAGAGAGATTTGGTCCAAGAATCATCCAACTTAGCCAAGTTCGTCCATTTTGGTCTTTCTTCCTTTCGACTAGCTTCAATGTTGATTAAAGCCAAATGACAAGTATAGATTGATGTAATATGACACAATAAACCATGTGGATAAGTTTGGGACCAACGAAGAGAGATTTGGTCCAAGAATCATCCAACTTAACCAAGTTCGTCCATTTTGGTCTTTCTTCCTTTCGACTAGCTTCAAAGTTGATCGAAGCCAAATGTCAAGCATAGATTGATGTAATATGACACAATAAACCATGTGGAGAAGTTTGGGACCAACGAAGAGAGATTTGGTCCAAGAATCATCCAACTTAGCCAAGTTCGTTCATTTTGGTCTTTCTTCCTTTCGACTAGCTTCAATGTTGATTAAAGCCAAATGACAAGTATAGATTGATGTAATATGACACAATAAACCATGTGGATAAGTTTGGGACCAACGAAGAGAGATTTGGTCCAAGAATCATCCAACTTAGCCAAGTTCGTTCATTTTGGTCTTTCTTCCTTTCGACTAGCTTCAATGTTGATTAAAGCCAAATGACAAGTATAGATTGATGTAATATGACACAATAAACCATGTGGATAAGTTGGGACCAACGAAGAGAGATTTGGTCCAAGAATCATCCAACTTAGCCAAGTTCGTTCATTTTGGTCTTTCTTCCTTTCGACTAGCTTCAATGTTGATTAAAGCCAAATGACAAGTATAGATTGATGTAATATGACACAATAAACCATGTGGATAAGTTTGGGACCAACGAAGAGAGATTTGGTCCAAGAATCATCCAACTTAACCAAGTTCGTCCATTTTGGTCTTTCTTCCTTTCGACTAGCTTCAATGTTGATTAAAGCCAAATGACAAGTATAGATTGATGTAATATGACACAATAAACCATGTGGATAAGTTGGGACCAACGAAGAGAGATTTGGTCCAAGAATCATCCAACTTAGCCAAGTTCGTTCATTTTGGTCTTTCTTCCTTTCGACTAGCTTCAATGTTGATTAAGCCAAATGACAAGTATAGATTGATGTAATATGACACAATAAACCATGTGGATAAGTTTGGACCAACGAAGAGAGATTTGGTCCAAGAATCATCCAACTTAACCAAGTTCGTCCATTTTGGTCTTTCTTCCTTTCGACTAGCTTCAAAGTTGATCGAAGCCAAATGTCAAGCATAGATTGATGTAATATGACACAATAAACCATGTGGATAAGTTTGGACCAACGAAGAGAGATTTGGTCCAAGAATCATCCAACTTAGCCAAGTTCGTTCATTTTGGTCTTTCTTCGTTTCGACTAGCTTCAATGTTGATTAAAGCCAAATGACAAGTATAGATTGATGTAATATGACACAATAAACCATGTGGATAAGTTTGGGACCAACGAAGAGAGATTTGGTCCAAGAATCATCCAACTTAGCCAAGTTCGTTCATTTTGGTCTTTCTTCCTTTCGACTAGCTTCAATGTTGATTAAAGCCAAATGACAAGTATAGATTGATGTAATATGACACAATAAACCATGTGGATAAGTTTGGGACCAACGAAGAGAGATTTGGTCCAAGAATCATCCAACTTAACCAAGTTCGTCCATTTTGGTCTTTCTTCCTTTCGACTAGCTTCAATGTTGATTAAAGCCAAATGACAAGTATAGATTGATGTAATATGACACAATAAACCATGTGGATAAGTTGGGACCAACGAAGAGAGATTTGGTCCAAGAATCATCCAACTTAGCCAAGTTCGTTCATTTTGGTCTTTCTTCCTTTCGACTAGCTTCAATGTTGATTAAAGCCAAATGACAAGTATAGATTGATGTAATATGACACAATAAACCATGTGGATAAGTTTGGGACCAACGAAGAGAGATTTGGTCCAAGAATCATCCAACTTAACCAAGTTCGTCCATTTTGGTCTTTCTTCCTTTCGACTAGCTTCAAAGTTGATCGAAGCCAAATGTCAAGCATAGATTGATGTAATATGACACAATAAACCATGTGGAGAAGTTTGGGACCAACGAAGAGAGATTTGGTCCAAGAATCATCCAACTTAGCCAAGTTCGTCCATTTTGGTCTTTCTTCCTTTCGACTAGCTTCAATGTTGATTAAAGCCAAATGACAAGTATAGATTGATGTAATATGACACAATAAACCATGTGGATAAGTTTGGGACCAACGAAGAGAGATTTGGTCCAAGAATCATCCAACTTAACCAAGTTCGTCCATTTTGGTCTTTCTTCCTTTCGACTAGCTTCAAAGTTGATCGAAGCCAAATGTCAAGCATAGATTGATGTAATATGACACAATAAACCATGTGGAGAAGTTTGGGACCAACGAAGAGAGATTTGGTCCAAGAATCATCCAACTTAGCCAAGTTCGTTCATTTTGGTCTTTCTTCCTTTCGACTAGCTTCAATGTTGATTAAAGCCAAATGACAAGTATAGATTGATGTAATATGACACAATAAACCATGTGGATAAGTTTGGGACCAACGAAGAGAGATTTGGTCCAAGAATCATCCAACTTAGCCAAGTTCGTTCATTTTGGTCTTTCTTCCTTTCGACTAGCTTCAATGTTGATTAAAGCCAAATGACAAGTATAGATTGATGTAATATGACACAATAAACCATGTGGATAAGTTTGGGACCAACGAAGAGAGATTTGGTCCAAGAATCATCCAACTTAGCCAAGTTCGTTCATTTTGGTCTTTCTTCCTTTCGACTAGCTTCAATGTTGATTAAAGCCAAATGACAAGTATAGATTGATGTAATATGACACAATAAACCATGTGGATAAGTTGGGACCAACGAAGAGAGATTTGGTCCAAGAATCATCCAACTTAGCCAAGTTCGTTCATTTTGGTCTTTCTTCCTTTCGACTAGCTTCAATGTTGATTAAAGCCAAATGACAAGTATAGATTGATGTAATATGACACAATAAACCATGTGGATAAGTTTGGGACCAACGAAGAGAGATTTGGTCCAAGAATCATCCAACTTAACCAAGTTCGTCCATTTTGGTCTTTCTTCCTTTCGACTAGCTTCAAAGTTGATCAAAGCCAAATGTCAAGCATAGATTGATGTAATATGACACAATAAACCATGTGGATAAGTTTGGGACCAACGAAGAGAGATTTGGTCCAAGAATCATCCAACTTAGCCAAGTTCGTTCATTTTGGTCTTTCTTCGTTTCGACTAGCTTCAATGTTGATTAAAGCCAAATGACAAGTATAGATTGATGTAATATGACACAATAAATCATGTGGATAAGTTTGGGACCAACGAAGAGAGATTTGGTCCAAGAATCATCCAACTTAGCCAAGTTCGTTCATTTTGGTCTTTCTTCCTTTCGACTAGCTTCAATGTTGATTAAAGCCAAATGACAAGTATAGATTGATGTAATATGACACAATAAACCATGTGGATAAGTTTGGACCAACGAAGAGAGATTTGGTCCAAGAATCATCCAACTTAACCAAGTTCGTCCATTTTGGTCTTTCTTCCTTTCGACTAGCTTCAATGTTGATTAAAGCCAAATGACAAGTATAGATTGATGTAATATGACACAATAAACCATGTGGATAAGTTGGGACCAACGAAGAGAGATTTGGTCCAAGAATCATCCAACTTAGCCAAGTTCGTTCATTTTGGTCTTTCTTCCTTTCGACTAGCTTCAATGTTGATTAAAGCCAAATGACAAGTATAGATTGATGTAATATGACACAATAAACCATGTGGATAAGTTTGGTACCAACGAAGAGAGATTTGGTCCAAGAATCATCCAACTTAACCAAGTTCGTCCATTTTGGTCTTTCTTCCTTTCGACTAGCTTCAAAGTTGATCGAAGCCAAATCTCAAGCATAGATTGATGTAATATGACACAATAAACCATGTGGAGAAGTTTGGGACCAACGAAGAGAGATTTGGTCCAAGAATCATCCAACTTAGCCAAGTTCGTCCATTTTGGTCTTTCTTCCTTTCGACTAGCTTCAATGTTGATTAAAGCCAAATGACAAGTATAGATTGATGTAATATGACACAATAAACCATGTGGATAAGTTTGGTACCAACGAAGAGAGATTTGGTCCAAGAATCATCCAACTTAACCAAGTTCGTCCATTTTGGTCTTTCTTCCTTTCGACTAGCTTCAAAGTTGATCGAAGCCAAATGTCAAACATAGATTGATGTAATATGACACAATAAACCATGTGGAGAAGTTTGGGACCAACGAAGAGAGATTTGGTCCAAGAATCATCCAACTTAGCCAAGTTCGTTCATTTTGGTCTTTCTTCCTTTCGACTAGCTTCAATGTTGATTAAAGCCAAATGACAAGTATAGATTGATGTAATATGACACAATAAACCATGTGGATAAGTTGGGACCAACGAAGAGAGATTTGGTCCAAGAATCATCCAACTTAGCCAAGTTCGTTCATTTTGGTCTTTCTTCCTTTCGACTAGCTTCAATGTTGATTAAAGCCAAATGACAAGTATAGATTGATGTAATATGACACAATAAACCATGTGGATAAGTTGGGACCAACGAAGAGAGATTTGGTCCAAGAATCATCCAACTTAGCCAAGTTCGTTCATTTTGGTCTTTCTTCCTTTCGACTAGCTTCAATGTTGATTAAAGCCAAATGACAAGTATAGATTGATGTAATATGACACAATAAACCATGTGGATAAGTTTGGGACCAACGAAGAGAGATTTGGTCCAAGAATCATCCAACTTAGCCAAGTTCGTTCATTTTGGTCTTTCTTCCTTTCGACTAGCTTCAATGTTGATTAAAGCCAAATGACAAGTATAGATTGATGTAATATGACACAATAAACCATGTGGATAAGTTTGGGACCAACGAAGAGAGATTTGGTCCAAGAATCATCCAACTTAACCAAGTTCGTCCATTTTGGTCTTTCTTCCTTTCGACTAGCTTCAAAGTTGATCAAAGCCAAATGTCAAGCATAGATTGATGTAATATGACACAATAAACCATGTGGATAAGTTTGGGACCAACGAAGAGAGATTTGGTCCAAGAATCATCCAACTTAGCCAAGTTCGTTCATTTTGGTCTTTCTTCGTTTCGACTAGCTTCAATGTTGATTAAAGCCAAATGACAAGTATAGATTGATGTAATATGACACAATAAACCATGTGGATAAGTTTGGGACCAACGAAGAGAGATTTGGTCCAAGAATCATCCAACTTAGCCAAGTTCGTTCATTTTGGTCTTTCTTCCTTTCGACTAGCTTCAATGTTGATTAAAGCCAAATGACAAGTATAGATTGATGTAATATGACACAATAAACCATGTGGATAAGTTTGGGACCAACGAAGAGAGATTTGGTCCAAGAATCATCCAACTTAACCAAGTTCGTCCATTTTGGTCTTTCTTCCTTTCGACTAGCTTCAATGTTGATTAAAGCCAAATGACAAGTATAGATTGATGTAATATGACACAATAAATCATGTGGATAAGTTGGGACCAACGAAGAGAGATTTGGTCCAAGAATCATCCAACTTAGCCAAGTTCGTTCATTTTGGTCTTTCTTCCTTTCGACTAGCTTCAATGTTGATTAAAGCCAAATGACAAGTATAGATTGATGTAATATGACACAATAAACCATGTGGATAAGTTTGGTACCAACGAAGAGAGATTTGGTCCAAGAATCATCCAACTTAACCAAGTTCGTCCATTTTGGTCTTTCTTCCTTTCGACTAGCTTCAAAGTTGATCGAAGCCAAATCTCAAACATAGATTGATGTAATATGACACAATAAACCATGTGGAGAAGTTTGGGACCAACGAAGAGAGATTTGGTCCAAGAATCATCCAACTTAGCCAAGTTCGTCCATTTTGGTCTTTCTTCCTTTCGACTAGCTTCAATGTTGATTAAAGCCAAATGACAAGTATAGATTGATGTAATATGACACAATAAACCATGTGGATATGTTTGGTACCAACGAAGAGAGATTTGGTCCAAGAATCATCTAACTTAACCAAGTTCGTCCATTTTGGTCTTTCTTCCTTTCGACTAGCTTCAAAGTTGATCGAAGCCAAATCTCAAGCATAGATTGATGTAATATGACACAATAAACCATGTGGAGAAGTTTGGGACCAACGAAGAGAGATTTGGTCCAAGAATCATCCAACTTAGCCAAGTTCGTTCATTTTGGTCTTTCTTCCTTTCGACTAGCTTCAATGTTGATTAAAGCCAAATGACAAGTATAGATTGATGTAATATGACACAATAAACCATGTGGATAAGTTGGGACCAACGAAGAGAGATTTGGTCCAAGAATCATCCAACTTAGCCAAGTTCGTTCATTTTGGTCTTTCTTCCTTTCGACTAGCTTCAATGTTGATTAAAGCCAAATGACAAGTATAGATTGATGTAATATGACACAATAAACCATGTGGATAAGTTTGGGACCAACGAAGAGAGATTTGGTCCAAGAATCATCCAACTTAGCCAAGTTCGTTCATTTTGGTCTTTCTTCCTTTCGACTAGCTTCAATGTTGATTAAAGCCAAATGACAAGTATAGATTGATGTAATATGACACAATAAACCATGTGGATAAGTTTGGTACCAACGAAGAGAGATTTGGTCCAAGAATCATCCAACTTAACCAAGTTCGTCCATTTTGGTCTTTCTTCCTTTCGACTAGCTTCAATGTTGATTAAAGCCAAATGACAAGTATAGATTGATGTAATATGACACAATAAACCATGTGGATAAGTTTGGGACCAACGAAGAGAGATTTGGTCCAAGAATCATCCAACTTAGCCAAGTTCGTTCATTTTGGTCTTTCTTCCTTTCGACTAGCTTCAATGTTGATTAAAGCCAAATGACAAGTATAGATTGATGTAATATGACACAATAAACCATGTGGATAAGTTTGGTACCAACGAAGAGAGATTTGGTCCAAGAATCATCCAACTTAACCAAGTTCGTCCATTTTGGTCTTTCTTCCTTTCGACTAGCTTCAAAGTTGATCGAAGCCAAATCTCAAACATAGATTGATGTAATATGACACAATAAACCATGTGGAGAAGTTTGGGACCAACGAAGAGAGATTTGGTCCAAGAATCATCCAACTTAGCCAAGTTCGTTCATTTTGGTCTTTCTTCCTTTCGACTAGCTTCAATGTTGATTAAAGCCAAATGACAAGTATAGATTGATGTAATATGACACAATAAACCATGTGGATAAGTTGGGACCAACGAAGAGAGATTTGGTCCAAGAATCATCCAACTTAGCCAAGTTCGTTCATTTTGGTCTTTCTTCCTTTCGACTAGCTTCAATGTTGATTAAAGCCAAATGACAAGTATAGATTGATGTAATATGACACAATAAACCATGTGGATAAGTTGGGACCAACGAAGAGAGATTTGGTCCAAGAATCATCCAACTTAGCCAAGTTCGTTCATTTTGGTCTTTCTTCCTTTCGACTAGCTTCAATGTTGATTAAAGCCAAATGACAAGTATAGATTGATGTAATATGACACAATAAACCATGTGGATAAGTTGGGACCAACGAAGAGAGATTTGGTCCAAGAATCATCCAACTTAGCCAAGTTCGTTCATTTTGGTCTTTCTTCCTTTCGACTAGCTTCAATGTTGATTAATGCCAAATGACAAGTATAGATTGATGTAATATGACACAATAAACCATGTGGATAAGTTTGGTACCAACGAAGAGAGATTTGGTCCAAGAATCATCAACTTAACCAAGTTCGTCCATTTTGGTCTTTCTTCCTTTCGACTAGCTTCAAAGTTGATCAAAGCCAAATCTCAAGCATAGATTGATGTAATATGACACAATAAACCATGTGGATAAGTTTGGACCAACGAAGAGAGATTTGGTCCAAGAATCATCCAACTTAGCCAAGTTCGTTCATTTTGGTCTTTCTTCGTTTCGACTAGCTTCAATGTTGATTAAAGCCAAATGACAAGTATAGATTGATGTAATATGACACAATAAATCATGTGGATAAGTTTGGGACCAACGAAGAGAGATTTGGTCCAAGAATCATCCACTTAGCCAAGTTCGTTCATTTTGGTCTTTCTTCCTTTCGACTAGCTTCAATGTTGATTAAAGCCAAATGACAAGTATAGATTGATGTAATATGACACAATAAACCATGTGGATAAGTTTGGTACCAACGAAGAGAGATTTGGTCCAAGAATCATCAACTTAACCAAGTTCGTCCATTTTGGTCTTTCTTCCTTTCGACTAGCTTCAATGTTGATTAAAGCCAAATGACAAGTATAGATTGATGTAATATGACACAATAAACCATGTGGATAAGTTGGGACCAACGAAGAGAGATTTGGTCCAAGAATCATCCAACTTAGCCAAGTTCGTTCATTTTGGTCTTTCTTCCTTTCGACTAGCTTCAATGTTGATTAAAGCCAAATGACAAGTATAGATTGATGTAATATGACACAATAAACCATGTGGATATGTTTGGTACCAACGAAGAGAGATTTGGTCCAAGAATCATCTAACTTAACCAAGTTCGTCCATTTTGGTCTTTCTTCCTTTCGACTAGCTTCAAAGTTGATCGAAGCCAAATCTCAACATAGATTGATGTAATATGACACAATAAACCATGTGGAGAAGTTTGGGACCAACGAAGAGAGATTTGGTCCAAGAATCATCCAACTTAGCCAAGTTCGTCCATTTTGGTCTTTCTTCCTTTCGACTAGCTTCAATGTTGATTAAAGCCAAATGACAAGTATAGATTGATGTAATATGACACAATAAACCATGTGGATATGTTTGGTACCAACGAAGAGAGATTTGGTCCAAGAATCATCTAACTTAACCAAGTTCGTCCATTTTGGTCTTTCTTCCTTTCGACTAGCTTCAAAGTTGATCGAAGCCAAATCTCAAACATAGATTGATGTAATATGACACAATAAACCATGTGGAGAAGTTTGGGACCAACGAAGAGAGATTTGGTCCAAGAATCATCCAACTTAGCCAAGTTCGTTCATTTTGGTCTTTCTTCCTTTCGACTAGCTTCAATGTTGATTAAAGCCAAATGACAAGTATAGATTGATGTAATATGACACAATAAATCATGTGGATAAGTTGGGACCAACGAAGAGAGATTTGGTCCAAGAATCATCCAACTTAGCCAAGTTCGTTCATTTTGGTCTTTCTTCCTTTCGACTAGCTTCAATGTTGATTAAAGCCAAATGACAAGTATAGATTGATGTAATATGACACAATAAACCATGTGGATAAGTTGGGACCAACGAAGAGAGATTTGGTCCAAGAATCATCCAACTTAGCCAAGTTCGTTCATTTTGGTCTTTCTTCCTTTCGACTAGCTTCAATGTTGATTAAAGCCAAATGACAAGTATAGATTGATGTAATATGACACAATAAACCATGTGGATAAGTTTGGGACCAACGAAGAGAGATTTGGTCCAAGAATCATCCAACTTAACCAAGTTCGTCCATTTTGGTCTTTCTTCCTTTCGACTAGCTTCAATGTTGATTAAAGCCAAATGACAAGTATAGATTGATGTAATATGACACAATAAACCATGTGGATAAGTTTGGGACCAACGAAGAGAGATTTGGTCCAAGAATCATCCAACTTAGCCAAGTTCGTTCATTTTGGTCTTTCTTCCTTTCGACTAGCTTCAATGTTGATTAAGCCAAATGACAAGTATAGATTGATGTAATATGACACAATAAACCATGTGGATATGTTTGGTACCAACGAAGAGAGATTTGGTCCAAGAATCATCTAACTTAACCAAGTTCGTCCATTTTGGTCTTTCTTCCTTTCGACTAGCTTCAAAGTTGATCGAAGCCAAATCTCAACATAGATTGATGTAATATGACACAATAAACCATGTGGAGAAGTTTGGGACCAACGAAGAGAGATTTGGTCCAAGAATCATCCAACTTAGCCAAGTTCGTTCATTTTGGTCTTTCTTCCTTTCGACTAGCTTCAATGTTGATTAAAGCCAAATGACAAGTATAGATTGATGTAATATGACACAATAAACCATGTGGATAAGTTTGGGACCAACGAAGAGAGATTTGGTCCAAGAATCATCTAACTTAACCAAGTTCGTCCATTTTGGTCTTTCTTCCTTTCGACTAGCTTCAAAGTTGATCGAAGCCAAATCTCAAACATAGATTGATGTAATATGACACAATAAACCATGTGGAGAAGTTTGGGACCAACGAAGAGAGATTTGGTCCAAGAATCATCCAACTTAGCCAAGTTCGTCCATTTTGGTCTTTCTTCCTTTCGACTAGCTTCAATGTTGATTAAAGCCAAATGACAAGTATAGATTGATGTAATATGACACAATAAACCATTTGGATATGTTTGGTACCAACGAAGAGAGATTTGGTCCAAGAATCATCTAACTTAACCAAGTTCGTCCATTTTGGTCTTTCTTCCTTTCGACTAGCTTCAAAGTTGATCGAAGCCAAATCTCAAACATAGATTGATGTAATATGACACAATAAACCATGTGGAGAAGTTTGGGACCAACGAAGAGAGATTTGGTCCAAGAATCATCCAACTTAGCCAAGTTCGTTCATTTTGGTCTTTCTTCCTTTCGACTAGCTTCAATGTTGATTAAAGCCAAATGACAAGTATAGATTGATGTAATATGACACAATAAATCATGTGGATAAGTTGGGACCAACGAAGAGAGATTTGGTCCAAGAATCATCCAACTTAGCCAAGTTCGTTCATTTTGGTCTTTCTTCCTTTCGACTAGCTTCAATGTTGATTAAAGCCAAATGACAAGTATAGATTGATGTAATATGACACAATAAACCTTGTGGATAAGTTTGGGACCAACGAAGAGAGATTTGGTCCAAGAATCATCCAACTTAGCCAAGTTCGTTCATTTTGGTCTTTCTTCCTTTCGACTAGCTTCAATGTTGATTAAAGCCAAATGACAAGTATAGATTGATGTAATATGACACAATAAACCATTTGGATATGTTTGGGACCAACGAAGAGAGATTTGGTCCAAGAATCATCTAACTTAACCAAGTTCGTCCATTTTGGTCTTTCTTCCTTTCGACTAGCTTCAAAGTTGATCGAAGCCAAATCTCAAGCATAGATTGATGTAATATGACACAATAAACCATGTGGAGAAGTTTGGGACCAACGAAGAGAGATTTGGTCCAAGAATCATCCAACTTAGCCAAGTTCGTTCATTTTGGTCTTTCTTCCTTTCGACTAGCTTCAATGTTGATTAAAGCCAAATGACAAGTATAGATTGATGTAATATGACACAATAAATCATGTGGATAAGTTGGGACCAACGAAGAGAGATTTGGTCCAAGAATCATCCAACTTAGCCAAGTTCGTTCATTTTGGTCTTTCTTCCTTTCGACTAGCTTCAATGTTGATTAAAGCCAAATGACAAGTATAGATTGATGTAATATGACACAATAAACCATGTGGATAAGTTTGGGACCAACGAAGAGAGATTTGGTCCAAGAATCATCCAACTTAGCCAAGTTCGTTCATTTTGGTCTTTCTTCCTTTCGACTAGCTTCAATGTTGATTAAAGCCAAATGACAAGTATAGATTGATGTAATATGACACAATAAACCATGTGGATATGTTTGGTACCAACGAAGAGAGATTTGGTCCAAGAATCATCTAACTTAACCAAGTTCGTCCATTTTGGTCTTTCTTCCTTTCGACTAGCTTCAATGTTGATTAAAGCCAAATGACAAGTATAGATTGATGTAATATGACACAATAAATCATGTGGATAAGTTGGGACCAACGAAGAGAGATTTGGTCCAAGAATCATCCAACTTAGCCAAGTTCGTTCATTTTGGTCTTTCTTCCTTTCGACTAGCTTCAATGTTGATTAAAGCCAAATGACAAGTATAGATTGATGTAATATGACACAATAAACCATGTGGATATGTTTGGGACCAACGAAGAGAGATTTGGTCCAAGAATCATCTAACTTAACCAAGTTCGTCCATTTTGGTCTTTCTTCCTTTCGACTAGCTTCAAAGTTGATCGAAGCCAAATCTCAACATAGATTGATGTAATATGACACAATAAACCATGTGGAGAAGTTTGGGACCAACGAAGAGAGATTTGGTCCAAGAATCATCCAACTTAGCCAAGTTCGTTCATTTTGGTCTTTCTTCCTTTCGACTAGCTTCAATGTTGATTAAAGCCAAATGACAAGTATAGATTGATGTAATATGACACAATAAACCATGTGGATAAGTTTGGTACCAACGAAGAGAGATTTGGTCCAAGAATCATCTAACTTAACCAAGTTCGTCCATTTTGGTCTTTCTTCCTTTCGACTAGCTTCAAAGTTGATCGAAGCCAAATCTCAAACATAGATTGATGTAATATGACACAATAAACCATGTGGAGAAGTTTGGGACCAACGAAGAGAGATTTGGTCCAAGAATCATCCAACTTAGCCAAGTTCGTCCATTTTGGTCTTTCTTCCTTTCGACTAGCTTCAATGTTGATTAAAGCCAAATGACAAGTATAGATTGATGTAATATGACACAATAAACCATTTGGATATGTTTGGTACCAACGAAGAGAGATTTGGTCCAAGAATCATCTAACTTAACCAAGTTCGTCCATTTTGGTCTTTCTTCCTTTCGCCTAGCTTCAAAGTTGATCGAAGACAAATCTCAAACATAGATTGATGTAATATGACACAATAAACCATGTGGAGAAGTTTGGGACCAACGAAGAGAGATTTGGTCCAAGAATCATCCAACTTAGCCAAGTTCTTTCATTTTGGTCTTTCTTCCTTTCGACTAGCTTCAATGTTGATTAAAGCCAAATGACAAGTATAGATTGATGTAATATGACACAATAAATCATGTGGATAAGTTGGGACCAACGAAGAGAGATTTGGTCCAAGAATCATCCAACTTAGCCAAGTTCGTTCATTTTGGTCTTTCTTCCTTTCGACTAGCTTCAATGTTGATTAAAGCCAAATGACAAGTATAGATTGATGTAATATGACACAATAAACCATGTGGATAAGTTTGGGACCAACGAAGAGAGATTTGGTCCAAGAATCATCCAACTTAGCCAAGTTCGTTCATTTTGGTCTTTCTTCCTTTCGACTAGCTTCAATGTTGATTAAAGCCAAATGACAAGTATAGATTGATGTAATATGACACAATAAACCATGTGGATAAGTTGGGACCAACGAAGAGAGATTTGGTCCAAGAATCATCCAACTTAGCCAAGTTCGTTCATTTTGGTCTTTCTTCCTTTCGACTAGCTTCAATGTTGATTAAGCCAAATGACAAGTATAGATTGATGTAATATGACACAATAAACCATTTGGATATGTTTGGTACCAACGAAGAGAGATTTGGTCCAAGAATCATCTAACTTAACCAAGTTCGTCCATTTTGGTCTTTCTTCCTTTCGACTAGCTTCAAAGTTGATCGAAGCCAAATCTCAAGCATAGATTGATGTAATATGACACAATAAACCATGTGAGAAGTTTGGGACCAACGAAGAGAGATTTGGTCCAAGAATCATCCAACTTAGCCAAGTTCGTTCATTTTGGTCTTTCTTCCTTTCGACTAGCTTCAATGTTGATTAAAGCCAAATGACAAGTATAGATTGATGTAATATGACACAATAAATCATGTGGATAAGTTGGGACCAACGAAGAGAGATTTGGTCCAAGAATCATCCAACTTAGCCAAGTTCGTTCATTTTGGTCTTTCTTCCTTTCGACTAGCTTCAATGTTGATTAAAGCCAAATGACAAGTATAGATTGATGTAATATGACACAATAAACCTTGTGGATAAGTTTGGGACCAACGAAGAGAGATTTGGTCCAAGAATCATCCAACTTAGCCAAGTTCGTTCATTTTGGTCTTTCTTCCTTTCGACTAGCTTCAATGTTGATTAAAGCCAAATGACAAGTATAGATTGATGTAATATGACACAATAAACCATGTGGATAAGTTGGGACCAACGAAGAGAGATTTGGTCCAAGAATCATCCAACTTAGCCAAGTTCGTTCATTTTGGTCTTTCTTCCTTTCGACTAGCTTCAATGTTGATTAAGCCAAATGACAAGTATAGATTGATGTAATATGACACAATAAACCATTTGGATATGTTTGGTACCAACGAAGAGAGATTTGGTCCAAGAATCATCTAACTTAACCAAGTTCGTCCATTTTGGTCTTTCTTCCTTTCGACTAGCTTCAAAGTTGATCGAAGCCAAATCTCAAACATAGATTGATGTAATATGACACAATAAACCATGTGGAGAAGTTTGGGACCAACGAAGAGAGATTTGGTCCAAGAATCATCCAACTTAGCCAAGTTCGTTCATTTTGGTCTTTCTTCCTTTCGACTAGCTTCAAAGTTGATTAAAGCCAAATGACAAGTATAGATTGATGTAATATGACACAATAAATCATGTGGATATGTTTGGGACCAACGAAGAGAGATTTGGTCCAAGAATCATCTAACTTAACCAAGTTCGTCCATTTTGGTCTTTCTTCCTTTCGACTAGCTTCAAAGTTGATCGAAGCCAAATCTCAAGCATAGATTGATGTAATATGACACAATAAACCATGTGGAGAAGTTTGGGACCAACGAAGAGAGATTTGGTCCAAGAATCATCCAACTTAACCAAGTTCGTCCATTTTGGTCTTTCTTCTTTTCGACTAGCTTCAATGTTGATTAAAGCCAAATGACAAGTATAGATTGATGTAATATGACACAATAAACCATGTGGATATGTTTGGTACCAACGAAGAGAGATTTGGTCCAAGAATCATCTAACTTAACCAAGTTCGTCCATTTTGGTCTTTCTTCCTTTCGACTAGCTTCAAAGTTGATCGAAGCCAAATGTCAACATAGATTGATGTAATATGACACAATAAACCATGTGGAGAAGTTTGGGACCAACGAAGAGAGATTTGGTCCAAGAATCATCCAACTTAGCCAAGTTCGTTCATTTTGGTCTTTCTTCCTTTCGACTAGCTTCAATGTTGATTAAAGCCAAATGACAAGTATAGATTGATGTAATATGACACAATAAATCATGTGGATAAGTTGGGACCAACGAAGAGAGATTTGGTCCAAGAATCATCCAACTTAGCCAAGTTCGTTCATTTTGGTCTTTCTTCCTTTCGACTAGCTTCAATGTTGATTAAAGCCAAATGACAAGTATAGATTGATGTAATATGACACAATAAACCTTGTGGATAAGTTTGGGACCAACGAAGAGAGATTTGGTCCAAGAATCATCCAACTTAGCCAAGTTCGTTCATTTTGGTCTTTCTTCCTTTCGACTAGCTTCAATGTTGATTAAAGCCAAATGACAAGTATAGATTGATGTAATATGACACAATAAACCATGTGGATATGTTTGGTACCAACGAAGAGAGATTTGGTCCAAGAATCATCTAACTTAACCAAGTTCGTCCATTTTGGTCTTTCTTCCTTTCGCCTAGCTTCAAAGTTGATCGAAGCCAAATCTCAAACATAGATTGATGTAATATGACACAATAAACCATGTGGAGAAGTTTGGGACCAACGAAGAGAGATTTGGTCCAAGAATCATCCAACTTAGCCAAGTTCGTTCATTTTGGTCTTTCTTCCTTTCGACTAGCTTCAATGTTGATTAAAGCCAAATGACAAGTATAGATTGATGTAATATGACACAATAAATCATGTGGATAAGTTTGGGACCAACGAAGAGAGATTTGGTCCAAGAATCATCCAACTTAGCCAAGTTCGTTCATTTTGGTCTTTCTTCCTTTCGACTAGCTTCAATGTTGATTAAAGCCAAATGACAAGTATAGATTGATGTAATATGACACAATAAACCTTGTGGATAAGTTTGGGACAAACGAAGAGAGACTTGGTCCAAGAATCATCCAACTTAGCCAAGTTCGTTCATTTTGGTCTTTCTTCCTTTCGACTAGCTTCAATGTTCATTAAAGCCAAATGACAAGTATAGATTGATGTAATATGACACAATAAACCATGTGGATATGTTTGGTACCAACGAAGAGAGATTTGGTCCAAGAATCATCTAACTTAACCAAGTTCGTCCATTTTGGTCTTTCTTCCTTTCGACTAGCTTCAAAGTTGATCGAAGACAAATCTCAAACATAGATTGATGTAATATGACACAATAAACCATGTGGAGAAGTTTGGGACCAACGAAGAGAGATTTGGTCCAAGAATCATCCAACTTAGCCAAGTTCGTCCATTTTGGTCTTTCTTCATTTCGACTAGCTTCAATGTTGATCGAAGCCAAATCTCAAGCATAGATTGATGTAATATGACACAATAAACCATGTGGATAAGTTTGGGACCAACGAAGAGAGATTTGGTCCAAGAATCATCCAACTTAGCCAAGTTCGTTCATTTTGGTCTTTCTTCCTTTCGACTAGCTTCAATGTTGATTAAAGCCAAATGACAAGTATAGATTGATGTAATATGACACAATAAATCATGTGGATAAGTTTGGGACCAACGAAGAGAGATTTGGTCCAAAATCATCCAACTTAGCCAAGTTCGTTCATTTTGGTCTTTCTTCCTTTCGACTAGCTTCAATGTTGATTAAAGCCAAATGACAAGTATAGATTGATGTAATATGACACAATAAATCATGTGGATATGTTTGGGACCAACGAAGAGAGATTTGGTCCAAGAATCATCTAACTTCACCAAGTTCGTCCATTTTGGTCTTTCTTCCTTTCGACTAGCTTCAAAGTTGATCGAAGCCAAATCTCAAGCATAGATTGATGTAATATGACACAATAAACCATGTGGAGAAGTTTGGGACCAACGAAGAGAGATTTGGTCCAAGAATCATCTAACTTAGCCAAGTTCGTTCATTTTGGTCTTTCTTCCTTTCGACTAGCTTCAATGTTGATTAAAGCCAAATGACAAGTATAGATTGATGTAATATGACACAATAAACCTTGTGGATAAGTTTGGGACCAACGAAGAGAGATTTGGTCCAAGAATCATCCAACTTATCCAAGTTCGTTCATTTTGGTCTTTCTTCCTTTCGACTAGCTTCAATGTTGATTAAAGCCAAATGACAAGTATAGATTGATGTAATATGACACAATAAATCATGTGGATATGTTTGGGACCAACGAAGAGAGATTTGGTCCAAGAATCATCCAACTTAGCCAAGTTCGTTCATTTTGGTCTTTCTTCCTTTCGACTAGCTTCAATGTTGATCAAAGCCAAATGACAAGTATAGATTGATGTAATATGACACAATAAATCATGTGGATATGTTTGGTACCAACGAAGAGAGATTTGGTCCAAGAATCATCTAACTTAACCAAGTTCGTCCATTTTGGTCTTTCTTCCTTTCGACTAGCTTCAAAGTTGATCGAAGCCAAATCTCAAGCATAGATTGATGTAATATGACACAATAAACCTTGTGGATAAGTTTGGGACCAACGAAGAGAGATTTGGTCCAAGAATCATCCAACTTAGCCAAGTTCGTTCATTTTGGTCTTTCTTCCTTTCGACTAGCTTCAAAGTTGATTAAAGCCAAATGACAAGTATAGATTGATGTAATATGACACAATAAATCATGTGGATATGTTTGGGACCAACGAAGAGAGATTTGGTCCAAGAATCATCCAACTTAACCAAGTTCGTCCATTTTGGTCTTTCTTCCTTTCGACTAGCTTCAAAGTTGATCGAAGCCAAATCTCAAGCATAGATTGATGTAATATGACACAATAAACCATGTGGAGAAGTTTGGGACCAACGAAGAGAGATTTGGTCCAAGAATCATCCAACTTAGCCAAGTTCGTTCATTTTGGTCTTTCTTCCTTTCGACTAGCTTCAATGTTGATTAAAGCCAAATGACAAGTATAGATTGATGTAATATGACACAATAAATCATGTGGATAAGTTGGGACCAACGAAGAGAGATTTGGTCCAAGAATCATCCAACTTAGCCAAGTTCGTTCATTTTGGTCTTTCTTCCTTTCGACTAGCTTCAATGTTGATTAAAGCCAAATGACAAGTATAGATTGATGTAATATGACACAATAAACCTTGTGGATAAGTTTGGAACCAACGAAGAGAGATTTGGTCCAAGAATCATCCAACTTAGCCAAGTTCGTTCATTTTGGTCTTTCTTCCTTTCGACTAGCTTCAATGTTGATTAAAGCCAAATGACAAGTATAGATTGATGTAATATGACACAATAAACCATGTGGATAAGTTTGGTACCAACGAAGAGAGATTTGGTCCAAGAATCATCTAACTTAACCAAGTTCGTCCATTTTGGTCTTTCTTCCTTTCGACTAGCTTCAAAGTTGATCGAAGCCAAATCTCAAACATAGATTGATGTAATATGACACAATAAACCATGTGGAGAAGTTTGGGACCAACGAAGAGAGATTTGGTCCAAGAATCATCCAACTTAGCCAAGTTCGTTCATTTTGGTCTTTCTTCCTTTCGACTAGCTTCAATGTTGATTAAAGCCAAATGACAAGTATAGATTGATGTAATATGACACAATAAATCATGTGGATAAGTTGGGACCAACGAAGAGAGATTTGGTCCAAGAATCATCCAACTTAGCCAAGTTCGTTCATTTTGGTCTTTCTTCCTTTCGACTAGCTTCAATGTTGATTAAAGCCAAATGACAAGTATAGATTGATGTAATATGACACAATAAACCATGTGGATATGTTTGGTACCAACGAAGAGAGATTTGGTCCAAGAATCATCTAACTTAACCAAGTTCGTCCATTTTGGTCTTTCTTCCTTTCGCCTAGCTTCAAAGTTGATCGAAGCCAAATCTCAAACATAGATTGATGTAATATGACACAATAAACCATGTGGAGAAGTTTGGGACCAACGAAGAGAGATTTGGTCCAAGAATCATCCAACTTAGCCAAGTTCGTTCATTTTGGTCTTTCTTCCTTTCGACTAGCTTCAATGTTGATTAAAGCCAAATGACAAGTATAGATTGATGTAATATGACACAATAAACCTTGTGGATAAGTTTGGGACCAACGAAGAGAGATTTGGTCCAAGAATCATCCAACTTATCCAAGTTCGTTCATTTTGGTCTTTCTTCCTTTCGACTAGCTTCAATGTTGATTAAAGCCAAATGACAAGTATAGATTGATGTAATATGACACAATAAATCATGTGGATATGTTTGGGACCAACGAAGAGAGATTTGGTCCAAGAATCATCCAACTTAGCCAAGTTCGTTCATTTTGGTCTTTCTTCCTTTCGACTAGCTTCAATGTTGATCAAAGCCAAATGACAAGTATAGATTGATGTAATATGACACAATAAATCATGTGGATAAGTTTGGTACCAACAAAGAGAGATTTGGTCCAAGAATCATCTAACTTAACCAAGTTCGTCCATTTTGGTCTTTCTTCCTTTCGACTAGCTTCAAAGTTGATCGAAGCCAAATCTCAAGCATAGATTGATGTAATATGACACAATAAACCTTGTGGATAAGTTTGGGACCAACGAAGAGAGATTTGGTCCAAGAATCATCCAACTTAGCCAAGTTCGTTCATTTTGGTCTTTCTTCCTTTCGACTAGCTTCAATGTTGATTAAAGCCAAATGACAAGTATAGATTGATGTAATATGACAATAAACCATGTGGAGAAGTTTGGGACCAACGAAGAGAGATTTGGTCCAAGAATCATCCAACTTAGCCAAGTTCGTTCATTTTGGTCTTTCTTCCTTTCGACTAGCTTCAATGTTGATTAAAGCCAAATGACAAGTATAGATTGATGTAATATGACACAATAAACCATGTGGATAAGTTTGGGACCAACGAAGAGAGATTTGGTCCAAGAATCATCCAACTTAGCCAAGTTCGTTCATTTTGGTCTTTCTTCCTTTCGACTAGCTTCAATGTTCATTAAAGCCAAATGACAAGTATAGATTGATGTAATATGACACAATAAACCATTTGGATATGTTTGGTACCAACGAAGAGAGATTTGGTCCAAGAATCATCCAACTTAACCAAGTTCGTCCATTTTGGTCTTTCTTCCTTTCGACTAGCTTCAAAGTTGATCGAAGCCAAATCTCAAACATAGATTGATGTAATATGACACAATAAACCATGTGGAGAAGTTTGGGACCAACGAAGAGAGATTTGGTCCAAGAATCATCCAACTTAGCCAAGTTCGTTCATTTTGGTCTTTCTTCCTTTCGACTAGCTTCAATGTTGATTAAAGCCAAATGACAAGTATAGATTGATGTAATATGACACAATAAATCATGTGGATAAGTTGGGACCAACGAAGAGAGATTTGGTCCAAGAATCATCCAACTTAGCCAAGTTCGTTCATTTTGGTCTTTCTTCCTTTCGACTAGCTTCAATGTTGATTAAAGCCAAATGACAAGTATAGATTGATGTAATATGACACAATAAATCATGTGGATAAGTTTGGGACCAACGAAGAGAGATTTGGTCCAAGAATCATCCAACTTAGCCAAGTTCGTTCATTTTGGTCTTTCTTCCTTTCGACTAGCTTCAATGTTGATTAAAGCCAAATGACAAGTATAGATTGATGTAATATGACACAATAAACCATGTGGATATGTTTGGTACCAACGAAGAGAGATTTGGTCCAAGAATCATCCAACTTAACCAAGTTCGTCCATTTTGGTCTTTCTTCCTTTCGACTAGCTTCAAAGTTGATCGAAGCCAAATCTCAAGCATAGATTGATGTAATATGACACAATAAACCATGTGGAGAAGTTTGGGACCAACGAAGAGAGATTTGGTCCAAGAATCATCTAACTTAGCCAAGTTCGTTCATTTTGGTCTTTCTTCCTTTCGACTAGCTTCAATGTTGATTAAAGCCAAATGACAAGTATAGATTGATGTAATATGACACAATAAACCTTGTGGATAAGTTTGGGACCAACGAAGAGAGATTTGGTCCAAGAATCATCCAACTTATCCAAGTTCGTTCATTTTGGTCTTTCTTCCTTTCGACTAGCTTCAATGTTGATTAAAGCCAAATGACAAGTATAGATTGATGTAATATGACACAATAAATCATGTGGATATGTTTGGGACCAACGAAGAGAGATTTGGTCCAAGAATCATCCAACTTAGCCAAGTTCGTTCATTTTGGTCTTTCTTCCTTTCGACTAGCTTCAATGTTGATCAAAGCCAAATGACAAGTATAGATTGATGTAATATGACACAATAAATCATGTGGATATGTTTGGTACAACAAAGAGAGATTTGGTCCAAGAATCATCTAACTTAACCAAGTTCGTCCATTTTGGTCTTTCTTCCTTTCGACTAGCTTCAAAGTTGATCGAAGCCAAATCTCAAGCATAGATTGATGTAATATGACACAATAAACCTTGTGGATAAGTTTGGGACCAACGAAGAGAGATTTGGTCCAAGAATCATCCAACTTAGCCAAGTTCGTTCATTTTGGTCTTTCTTCCTTTCGACTAGCTTCAATGTTGATTAAAGCCAAATGACAAGTATAGATTGATGTAATATGACACAATAAACCATGTGGAGAAGTTTGGGACCAACGAAGAGAGATTTGGTCCAAGAATCATCCAACTTAGCCAAGTTCGTTCATTTTGGTCTTTCTTCCTTTCGACTAGCTTCAATGTTGATTAAAGCCAAATGACAAGTATAGATTGATGTAATATGACAAATAAACCTTGTGGATAAGTTTGGGACAAACGAAGAGAGATTTGGTCCAAGAATCATCCAACTTAGCCAAGTTCGTTCATTTTGGTCTTTCTTCCTTTCGACTAGCTTCAATGTTCATTAAAGCCAAATGACAAGTATAGATTGATGTAATATGACACAATAAACCATGTGGATATGTTTGGTACCAACGAAGAGAGATTTGGTCCAAGAATCATCCAACTTAACCAAGTTCGTCCATTTTGGTCTTTCTTCCTTTCGACTAGCTTCAAAGTTGATCGAAGCCAAATCTCAAGCATAGATTGATGTAATATGACACAATAAACCATGTGGAGAAGTTTGGGACCAACGAAGAGAGATTTGGTCCAAGAATCATCCAACTTAGCCAAGTTCGTTCATTTTGGTCTTTCTTCCTTTCGACTAGCTTCAATGTTGATTAAAGCCAAATGACAAGTATAGATTGATGTAATATGACACAATAAATCATGTGGATAAGTTGGGACCAACGAAGAGAGATTTGGTCCAAGAATCATCCAACTTAGCCAAGTTCGTTCATTTTGGTCTTTCTTCCTTTCGACTAGCTTCAATGTGATTAAAGCCAAATGACAAGTATAGATTGATGTAATATGACACAATAAACCTTGTGGATAAGTTTGGGACAAACGAAGAGAGATTTGGTCCAAGAATCATCCAACTTAGCCAAGTTCGTTCATTTTGGTCTTTCTTCCTTTCGACTAGCTTCAATGTTGATTAAAGCCAAATGACAAGTATAGATTGATGTAATATGACACAATAAACCATGTGGATAAGTTTGGTACCAACGAAGAGAGATTTGGTCCAAGAATCATCTAACTTAACCAAGTTCGTCCATTTTGGTCTTTCTTCCTTTCGCCTAGCTTCAAAGTTGATCGAAGCCAAATCTCAAACATAGATTGATGTAATATGACACAATAAACCATGTGGAGAAGTTTGGGACCAACGAAGAGAGATTTGGTCCAAGAATCATCCAACTTAGCCAAGTTCGTTCATTTTGGTCTTTCTTCCTTTCGACTAGCTTCAATGTTGATTAAAGCCAAATGACAAGTATAGATTGATGTAATATGACACAATAAACCTTGTGGATAAGTTTGGGACCAACGAAGAGAGATTTGGTCCAAGAATCATCCAACTTATCCAAGTTCGTTCATTTTGGTCTTTCTTCCTTTCGACTAGCTTCAATGTTGATTAAAGCCAAATGACAAGTATAGATTGATGTAATATGACACAATAAATCATGTGGATATGTTTGGGACCAACGAAGAGAGATTTGGTCCAAGAATCATCCAACTTAGCCAAGTTCGTTCATTTTGGTCTTTCTTCCTTTCGACTAGCTTCAATGTTGATCAAAGCCAAATGACAAGTATAGATTGATGTAATATGACACAATAAATCATGTGGATATGTTTGGTACCAACAAAGAGAGATTTGGTCCAAGAATCATCTAACTTAACCAAGTTCGTCCATTTTGGTCTTTCTTCCTTTCGACTAGCTTCAAAGTTGATCGAAGCCAAATCTCAAGCATAGATTGATGTAATATGACACAATAAACCATGTGGATAAGTTTGGGACCAACGAAGAGAGATTTGGTCCAAGAATCATCCAACTTAGCCAAGTTCGTTCATTTTGGTCTTTCTTCCTTTCGACTAGCTTCAATGTTGATTAAAGCCAAATGACAAGTATAGATTGATGTAATATGACACAATAAACCATGTGGAGAAGTTTGGGACCAACGAAGAGAGATTTGGTCCAAGAATCATCCAACTTAGCCAAGTTCGTTCATTTTGGTCTTTCTTCCTTTCGACTAGCTTCAATGTTGATTAAAGCCAAATGACAAGTATAGATTGATGTAATATGACACAATAAACCATGTGGATAAGTTTGGGACCAACGAAGAGAGATTTGGTCCAAGAATCATCCAACTTAGCCAAGTTCGTTCATTTTGGTCTTTCTTCCTTTCGACTAGCTTCAATGTTGATTAAAGCCAAATGACAAGTATAGATTGATGTAATATGACACAATAAACCTTGTGGATAAGTTTGGGACCAACGAAGAGAGATTTGGTCCAAGAATCATCCAACTTAGCCAAGTTCGTTCATTTTGGTCTTTCTTCCTTTCGACTAGCTTCAATGTTGATTAAAGCCAAATGACAAGTATAGATTGATGTAATATGACACAATAAATCATGTGGATAAGTTTGGTACCAACGAAGAGAGATTTGGTCCAAGAATCATCCAACTTAACCAAGTTCGTCCATTTTGGTCTTTCTTCCTTTCGACTAGCTTCAAAGTTGATCGAAGCCAAATCTCAAGCATAGATTGATGTAATATGACACAATAAACCATGTGGAGAAGTTTGGGACCAACGAAGAGAGATTTGGTCCAAGAATCATCCAACTTAGCCAAGTTCGTTCATTTTGGTCTTTCTTCCTTTCGACTAGCTTCAATGTTGATTAAAGCCAAATGACAAGTATAGATTGATGTAATATGACACAATAAACCTTGTGGATAAGTTTGGGACCAACGAAGAGAGATTTGGTCCAAGAATCATCCAACTTAGCCAAGTTCGTTCATTTTGGTCTTTCTTCCTTTCGACTAGCTTCAATGTTGATTAAAGCCAAATGACAAGTATAGATTGATGTAATATGACACAATAAACCATGTGGATAAGTTTGGGACCAACGAAGAGAGATTTGGTCCAAGAATCATCCAACTTAGCCAAGTTCGTTCATTTTGGTCTTTCTTCCTTTCGACTAGCTTCAATGTTGATTAAAGCCAAATGACAAGTATAGATTGATGTAATATGACACAATAAATCATGTGGATAAGTTTGGGACCAACGAAGAGAGATTTGGTCCAAGAATCATCCAACTTAACCAAGTTCGTCCATTTTGGTCTTTCTTCCTTTCGACTAGCTTCAAAGTTGATCGAAGCCAAATCTCAAGCATAGATTGATGTAATATGACACAATAAACCATGTGGAGAAGTTTGGGACCAACGAAGAGAGATTTGGTCCAAGAATCATCCAACTTAGCCAAGTTCGTTCATTTTGGTCTTTCTTCCTTTCGACTAGCTTCAATGTTGATTAAAGCCAAATGACAAGTATAGATTGATGTAATATGACACAATAAACCATGTGGATAAGTTTGGGACCAACGAAGAGAGATTTGGTCCAAGAATCATCCAACTTAGCCAAGTTCGTTCATTTTGGTCTTTCTTCCTTTCGACTAGCTTCAATGTTGATTAAAGCCAAATGACAAGTATAGATTGATGTAATATGACACAATAAACCATGTGGATAAGTTTGGGACCAACGAAGAGAGATTTGGTCCAAGAATCATCCAACTTAGCCAAGTTCGTTCATTTTGGTCTTTCTTCCTTTCGACTAGCTTCAATGTTGATTAAAGCCAAATGACAAGTATAGATTGATGTAATATGACACAATAAACCATGTGGATATGTTTGGGACCAACGAAGAGAGATTTGGTCCAAGAATCATCCAACTTAACCAAGTTCGTCCATTTTGGTCTTTCTTTTTCGACTAGCTTCAAAGTTGATCGAAGCCAAATCTCAAGCATAGATTGATGTAATATGACACAATAAACCATGTGGATAAGTTTGGGACCAACGAAGAGAGATTTGGTCCAAGAATCATCCAACTTAGCCAAGTTCGTTCATTTTGGTCTTTCTTCCTTTCGACTAGCTTCAATGTTGATTAAAGCCAAATGACAAGTATAGATTGATGTAATATGACACAATAAACCATGTGGATAAGTTTGGACCAACGAAGAGAGATTTGGTCCAAGAATCATCCAACTTAGCCAAGTTCGTTCATTTTGGTCTTTCTTCCTTTCGACTAGCTTCAATGTTGATTAAAGCCAAATGACAAGTATAGATTGATGTAATATGACACAATAAACCATGTGGATAAGTTTGGGACCAACGAAGAGAGATTTGGTCCAAGAATCATCCAACTTAGCCAAGTTCGTTCATTTTGGTCTTTCTTCCTTTCGACTAGCTTCAATGTTGATTAAAGCCAAATGACAAGTATAGATTGATGTAATATGACACAATAAACCATGTGGATAAGTTTGGACCAACGAAGAGAGATTTGGTCCAAGAATCATCTAACTTAACCAAGTTCGTCCATTTTGGTCTTTCTTCCTTTCGACTAGCTTCAAAGTTGATCGAAGCCAAATCTCAAGCATAGATTGATGTAATATGACACAATAAACCATGTGGATAAGTTTGGGACCAACGAAGAGAGATTTGGTCCAAGAATCATCCAACTTAGCCAAGTTCGTTCATTTTGGTCTTTCTTCCTTTCGACTAGCTTCAATGTTGATTAAAGCCAAATGACAAGTATAGATTGATGTAATATGACACAATAAACCATGTGGATAAGTTTGGGACCAACGAAGAGAGATTTGGTCCAAGAATCATCCAACTTAACCAAGTTCGTTCATTTTGGTCTTTCTTCCTTTCGACTAGCTTCAATGTTGATTAAAGCCAAATGACAAGTATAGATTGATGTAATATGACACAATAAACCATGTGGAGAAGTTTGGGACCAACGAAGAGAGATTTGGTCCAAGAATCATCCAACTTAACCAAGTTCGTCCATTTTGGTCTTTCTTCTTTCGACTAGCTTCAATGTTGATTAAAGCCAAATGACAAGTATAGATTGATGTAATATGACACAATAAATCATGTGGATAAGTTTGGGACCAACGAAGAGAGATTTGGTCCAAGAATCATCCAACTTAACCAAGTTCGTCCATTTTGGTCTTTCTTCCTTTCGACTAGCTTCAAAGTTGATCGAAGCCAAATGTCAAGCATAGATTGATGTAATATGACACAATAAACCATGTGGATAAGTTTGGGACCAACGAAGAGAGATTTGGTCCAAGAATCATCCAACTTAGCCAAGTTCGTTCATTTTGGTCTTTCTTCCTTTCGACTAGCTTCAATGTTGATTAAAGCCAAATGACAAGTATAGATTGATGTAATATGACACAATAAACCTGTGGATAAGTTTGGGACCAACGAAGAGAGATTTGGTCCAAGAATCATCCAACTTAACCAAGTTCGTCCATTTTGGTCTTTCTTCCTTTCGACTAGCTTCAATGTTGATTAAAGCCAAATGACAAGTTAGATTGATGTAATATGACACAATAAACCATGTGGATAAGTTTGGGACCAACGAAGAGAGATTTGGTCCAAGAATCATCCAACTTAGCCAAGTTCGTTCATTTTGGTCTTTCTTCCTTTCGACTAGCTTCAATGTTGATAAAGCCAAATGACAAGTATAGATTGATGTAATATGACACAATAAACCATGTGGATAAGTTTGGGACCAACGAAGAGAGATTTGGTCCAAGAATCATCCAACTTAGCCAAGTTCGTTCATTTTGGTCTTTCTTCCTTTCGACTAGCTTCAATGTTGATTAAAGCCAAATGACAAGTATAGATTGATGTAATATGACACAATAAACCATGTGGATAAGTTTGGGACCAACGAAGAGAGATTTGGTCCAAGAATCATCCAACTTAACCAAGTTCGTCCATTTTGGTCTTTCTTCCTTTCGACTAGCTTCAAAGTTGATCGAAGCCAAATGACAAGTATAGATTGATGTAATATGACACAATAAACCATGTGGATAAGTTTGGGACCAACGAAGAGAGATTTGGTCCAAGAATCATCCAACTTAGCCAAGTTCGTTCATTTTGGTCTTTCTTCCTTTCGACTAGCTTCAATGTTGATTAAAGCCAAATGACAAGTATAGATTGATGTAATATGACACAATAAACCATGTGGATAAGTTTGGGACCAACGAAGAGAGATTTGGTCCAAGAATCATCCAACTTAACCAAGTTCGTCCATTTTGGTCTTTCTTCCTTTCGACTAGCTTCAATGTTGATCGAAAGCCAAATGACAAGCATAGATTGATGTAATATGACACAATAAACCATGTGGAAAGTTTGGGACCAACGAAGAGAGATTTGGTCCAAGAATCATCCAACTTAGCCAAGTTCGTTCATTTTGGTCTTTCTTCCTTTCGACTAGCTTCAATGTTGATTAAAGCCAAATGACAAGTATAGATTGATGTAATATGACACAATAAACCATGTGGATAAGTTTGGGACCAACGAAGAGAGATTTGGTCCAAGAATCATCCAACTTAACCAAGTTCGTCCATTTTGGTCTTTCTTCCTTTCGACTAGCTTCAAGTTGATCGAAGCCAAATGACAAGCATAGATTGATGTAATATGACACAATAAACCATGTGGATAAGTTTGGGACCAACGAAGAGAGATTTGGTCCAAGAATCATCCAACTTAGCCAAGTTCGTTCATTTTGGTCTTTCTTCCTTTCGACTAGCTTCAATGTTGATTAAAGCCAAATGACAAGTATAGATTGATGTAATATGACACAATAAACCATGTGGATAAGTTTGGGACCAACGAAGAGAGATTTGGTCCAAGAATCATCCAACTTAACCAAGTTCGTCCATTTTGGTCTTTCTTCCTTTCGACTAGCTTCAAGTTGATCGAAGCCAAATGTCAAGCATAGATTGATGTAATATGACACAATAAACCATGTGGAAAGTTTGGGACCAACGAAGAGAGATTTGGTCCAAGAATCATCCAACTTAGCCAAGTTCGTTCATTTTGGTCTTTCTTCCTTTCGACTAGCTTCAATGTTGATTAAAGCCAAATGACAAGTATAGATTGATGTAATATGACACAATAAACCATGTGGATAAGTTTGGGACCAACGAAGAGAGATTTGGTCCAAGAATCATCCAACTTAGCCAAGTTCGTTCATTTTGGTCTTTCTTCCTTTCGACTAGCTTCAATGTTGATTAAAGCCAAATGACAAGTATAGATTGATGTAATATGACACAATAAACCATGTGGATAAGTTTGGGACCAACGAAGAGAGATTTGGTCCAAGAATCATCCAACTTAACCAAGTTCGTCCATTTTGGTCTTTCTTCCTTTCGACTAGCTTCAAAGTTGATTAAAGCCAAATGACAAGTATAGATTGATGTAATATGACACAATAAACCATGTGGATAAGTTTGGGACCAACGAAGAGAGATTTGGTCCAAGAATCATCCAACTTAACCAAGTTCGTTCATTTTGGTCTTTCTTCCTTTCGACTAGCTTCAAAGTTGATTAAAGCCAAATGACAAGTATAGATTGATGTAATATGACACAATAAACCATGTGGTAAGTTTGGGACCAACGAAGAGAGATTTGGTCCAAGAATCATCCAACTTACCAAGTTCGTCATTTTGGTCTTTCTTCCTTTCGACTAGCTTCAAAGTTGATCGAAGCCAAATGACAAGCATAGATTGATGTAATATGACACAATAAACCATGTGGAGAAGTTGGGACCAACGAAGAGAGATTTGGTCCAAGAATCATCCAACTTAGCCAAGTTCGTTCATTTTGGTCTTTCTTCCTTTCGACTAGCTTCAATGTTGATTAAAGCCAAATGACAAGTATAGATTGATGTAATATGACACAATAAACCATGTGGATAAGTTTGGGACCAACGAAGAGAGATTTGGTCCAAGAATCATCCAACTTAACCAAGTTCGTCCATTTTGGTCTTTCTTCCTTTCGACTAGCTTCAAAGTTGATCGAAGCCAAATGTCAAGCATAGATTGATGTAATATGACACAATAAACCATGTGGATAAGTTTGGGACCAACGAAGAGAGATTTGGTCCAAGAATCATCCAACTTAGCCAAGTTCGTTCATTTTGGTCTTTCTTCCTTTCGACTAGCTTCAATGTTGATTAAAGCCAAATGACAAGTATAGATTGATGTAATATGACACAATAAACCATGTGGATAGTTTGGGACCAACGAAGAGAGATTTGGTCCAAGAATCATCCAACTTAACCAAGTTCGTCCATTTTGTCTTTCTTCCTTTCGACTAGCTTCAAAGTTGATCGAAGCCAAATGTCAAGCATAGATTGATGTAATATGACACAATAAACCATGTGGAGAAGTTTGGGACCAACGAAGAGAGATTTGGTCCAAGAATCATCCAACTTAGCCAAGTTCGTTCATTTTGGTCTTTCTTCCTTTCGACTAGCTTCAATGTTGATTAAAGCCAAATGACAAGTATAGATTGATGTAATATGACACAATAAACCATGTGGATAAGTTTGGACCAACGAAGAGAGATTTGGTCCAAGAATCATCCAACTTAGCCAAGTTCGTTCATTTTGGTCTTTCTTCCTTTCGACTAGCTTCAATGTTGATTAAAGCCAAATGACAAGTATAGATTGATGTAATATGACACAATAAACCATGTGGATAAGTTTGGGACCAACGAAGAGAGATTTGGTCCAAGAATCATCCAACTTACCAAGTTCGTTCATTTTGGTCTTTCTTCCTTTCGACTAGCTTCAATGTTGATTAAAGCCAAATGACAAGTATAGATTGATGTAATATGACACAATAAACCATGTGGATAAGTTTGGGACCAACGAAGAGAGATTTGGTCCAAGAATCATCCAACTTAACCAAGTTCGTCCATTTTGGTCTTTCTTCCTTTCGACTAGCTTCAAAGTTGATCGAAGCCAAATGTCAAGCATAGATTGATGTAATATGACACAATAAACCATGTGGAGAAGTTTGGGACCAACGAAGAGAGATTTGGTCCAAGAATCATCCAACTTAGCCAAGTTCGTTCATTTTGGTCTTTCTTCCTTTCGACTAGCTTCAATGTTGATTAAAGCCAAATGACAAGTATAGATTGATGTAATATGACACAATAAACCATGTGGATAAGTTTGGGACCAACGAAGAGAGATTTGGTCCAAGAATCATCCAACTTAGCCAAGTTCGTTCATTTTGGTCTTTCTTCCTTTCGACTAGCTTCAATGTTGATTAAAGCCAAATGACAAGTATAGATTGATGTAATATGACACAATAAACCATGTGGATAAGTTTGGGACCAACGAAGAGAGATTTGGTCCAAGAATCATCCAACTTAACCAAGTTCGTCCATTTTGGTCTTTCTTCGTTTCGACTAGCTTCAAAGTTGATCGAAGCCAAATGTCAAGCATAGATTGATGTAATATGACACAATAAACCATGTGGATAAGTTTGGGACCAACGAAGAGAGATTTGGTCCAAGAATCATCCAACTTAACCAAGTTCGTCCATTTTGGTCTTTCTTCGTTTCGACTAGCTTCAAAGTTGATTAAAGCCAAATGACAAGTATAGATTGATGTAATATGACACAATAAACCATGTGGATAAGTTTGGGACCAACGAAGAGAGATTTGGTCCAAGAATCATCCAACTTAACCAAGTTCGTCCATTTTGGTCTTTCTTCCTTTCGACTAGCTTCAAAGTTGATCGAAGCCAAATGTCAAGCATAGATTGATGTAATATGACACAATAAACCATGTGGATAAGTTTGGGACCAACGAAGAGAGATTTGGTCCAAGAATCATCCAACTTAGCCAAGTTCGTTCATTTTGGTCTTTCTTCCTTTCGACTAGCTTCAATGTTGATTAAAGCCAAATGACAAGTATAGATTGATGTAATATGACACAATAAACCATGTGGATAAGTTTGGGACCAACGAAGAGAGATTTGGTCCAAGAATCATCCAACTTAACCAAGTTCGTCCATTTTGGTCTTTCTTCCTTTCGACTAGCTTCAATGTTGATCGAAGCCAAATGACAAGCATAGATTGATGTAATATGACACAATAAACCATGTGGATAAGTTTGGGACCAACGAAGAGAGATTTGGTCCAAGAATCATCCAACTTAACCAAGTTCGTCCATTTTGGTCTTTCTTCCTTTCGACTAGCTTCAAAGTTGATCGAAGCCAAATGTCAAGCATAGATTGATGTAATATGACACAATAAACCATGTGGATAAGTTTGGGACCAACGAAGAGAGATTTGGTCCAAGAATCATCCAACTTAGCCAAGTTCGTTCATTTTGGTCTTTCTTCGTTTCGACTAGCTTCAAAGTTGATCGAAGCCAAATGTCAAGCATAGATTGATGTAATATGACACAATAAACCATGTGGATAAGTTTGGGACCAACGAAGAGAGATTTGGTCCAAGAATCATCCAACTTAGCCAAGTTCGTTCATTTTGGTCTTTCTTCTTTCGACTAGCTTCAATGTTGATTAAAGCCAAATGACAAGTATAGATTGATGTAATATGACACAATAAACCATGTGGATAAGTTTGGGACCAACGAAGAGAGATTTGGTCCAAGAATCATCCAACTTAACCAAGTTCGTCCATTTTGGTCTTTCTTCGTTTCGACTAGCTTCAAAGTTGATCGAAGCCAAATGTCAAGCATAGATTGATGTAATATGACACAATAAACCATGTGGATAAGTTTGGGACCAACGAAGAGAGATTTGGTCCAAGAATCATCCAACTTAACCAAGTTCGTCCATTTTGGTCTTTCTTCGTTTCGACTAGCTTCAAAGTTGATTAAAGCCAAATGTCAAGCATAGATTGATGTAATATGACACAATAAACCATGTGGATAAGTTTGGGACCAACGAAGAGAGATTTGGTCCAAGAATCATCCAACTTAACCAAGTTCGTCCATTTTGGTCTTTCTTCCTTTCGACTAGCTTCAAAGTTGATTAAAGCCAAATGACAAGTATAGATTGATGTAATATGACACAATAAACCATGTGGATAAGTTTGGGACCAACGAAGAGAGATTTGGTCCAAGAATCATCCAACTTAACCAAGTTCGTCCATTTTGGTCTTTCTTCGTTTCGACTAGCTTCAATGTTGATTAAAGCCAAATGACAAGTATAGATTGATGTAATATGACACAATAAACCATGTGGAGAAGTTTGGGACCAACGAAGAGAGATTTGGTCCAAGAATCATCCAACTTAGCCAAGTTCGTTCATTTTTGTCTTTCTTCTTTTCGACTAGCTTCAATGTTGTTAAAGCCAAATGACAAGTATAGATTGATGTAATATGACACAATAAACCATGTGGATAAGTTTGGGACCAACGAAGAGAGATTTGGTCCAAGAATCATCCAACTTAACCAAGTTCGTCCATTTTGGTCTTTCTTCCTTTCGACTAGCTTCAAAGTTGATCGAAGCCAAATGACAAGCATAGATTGATGTAATATGACACAATAAACCATGTGGATAAGTTTGGGACCAACGAAGAGAGATTTGGTCCAAGAATCATCCAACTTAGCCAAGTTCGTTCATTTTGGTCTTTCTTCCTTTCGACTAGCTTCAATGTTGATTAAAGCCAAATGACAAGTATAGATTGATGTAATATGACACAATAAACCATGTGGATAAGTTTGGGACCAACGAAGAGAGATTTGGTCCAAGAATCATCCAACTTAGCCAAGTTCGTCCATTTTGGTCTTTCTTCGTTTCGACTAGCTTCAAAGTTGATCGAAAGCCAAATGTCAAGTATAGATTGATGTAATATGACACAATAAACCATGTGGATAAGTTTGGACCAACGAAGAGAGATTTGGTCCAAGAATCATCCAACTTAGCCAAGTTCGTTCATTTTGGTCTTTCTTCCTTTCGACTAGCTTCAATGTTGATTAAAGCCAAATGACAAGTATAGATTGATGTAATATGACACAATAAACCATGTGGATAAGTTTGGGACCAACGAAGAGAGATTTGGTCCAAGAATCATCCAACTTAACCAAGTTCGTCCATTTTGGTCTTTCTTCGTTTCGACTAGCTTCAAAGTTGATCGAAGCCAAATGTCAAGCATAGATTGATGTAATATGACACAATAAACCATGTGGATAAGTTTGGACCAACGAAGAGAGATTTGGTCCAAGAATCATCCAACTTAACCAAGTTCGTCCATTTTGGTCTTTCTTCGTTTCGACTAGCTTCAAAGTTGATTAAAGCCAAATGACAAGTATAGATTGATGTAATATGACACAATAAACCATGTGGATAAGTTTGGGACCAACGAAGAGAGATTTGGTCCAAGAATCATCCAACTTAACCAAGTTCGTCCATTTTGGTCTTTCTTCCTTTCGACTAGCTTCAAAGTTGATCGAAGCCAAATCAAGCATAGATTGATGTAATATGACACAATAAACCATGTGGATAAGTTTGGGACCAACGAAGAGAGATTTGGTCCAAGAATCATCCAACTTGCCCAGTTCGTTCATTTTGGTCTTTCTTCCTTTCGACTAGCTTCAATGTTGATTAAAGCCAAATGACAAGTATAGATTGATGTAATATGACACAATAAACCATGTGGATAAGTTTGGGACCAACGAAGAGAGATTTGGTCCAAGAATCATCCAACTTAACCAAGTTCGTCCATTTTGGTCTTTCTTCCTTTCGACTAGCTTCAATGTTGATCGAAGCCAAATGTCAAGCATAGATTGATGTAATATGACACAATAAACCATGTGGATAAGTTTGGGACCAACGAAGAGAGATTTGGTCCAAGAATCATCCAACTTAACCAAGTTCGTCCATTTTGGTCTTTCTTCCTTTCGACTAGCTTCAAAGTTGATCGAAGCCAAATGTCAAGCATAGATTGATGTAATATGACACAATAAACCATGTGGATAAGTTTGGACCAACGAAGAGAGATTTGGTCCAAGAATCATCCAACTTAGCCAAGTTCGTTCATTTTGGTCTTTCTTCGTTTCGACTAGCTTCAAAGTTGATCGAAGCCAAATGTCAAGCATAGATTGATGTAATATGACACAATAAACCATGTGGATAAGTTTGGGACCAACGAAGAGAGATTTGGTCCAAGAATCATCCAACTTAGCCAAGTTCGTTCATTTTGGTCTTTCTTCGTTTCGACTAGCTTCAATGTTGATTAAAGCCAAATGACAAGTATAGATTGATGTAATATGACACAATAAACCATGTGGATAAGTTTGGGACCAACGAAGAGAGATTTGGTCCAAGAATCATCCAACTTAACCAAGTTCGTCCATTTTGGTCTTTCTTCGTTTCGACTAGCTTCAAAGTTGATCGAAGCCAAATGTCAAGCATAGATTGATGTAATATGACACAATAAACCATGTGGATAAGTTTGGGACCAACGAAGAGAGATTTGGTCCAAGAATCATCCAACTTAACCAAGTTCGTCCATTTTGGTCTTTCTTCGTTTCGACTAGCTTCAAAGTTGATTAAAGCCAAATGTCAAGCATAGATTGATGTAATATGACACAATAAACCATGTGGATAAGTTTGGGACCAACGAAGAGAGATTTGGTCCAAGAATCATCCAACTTAACCAAGTTCGTCCATTTTGGTCTTTCTTCGTTTCGACTAGCTTCAAAGTTGATTAAAGCCAAATGACAAGTATAGATTGATGTAATATGACACAATAAACCATGTGGATAAGTTTGGGACCAACGAAGAGAGATTTGGTCCAAGAATCATCCAACTTAACCAAGTTCGTCCATTTTTGTCTTTCTTCGTTTCGACTAGCTTCAATGTTGATTAAAGCCAAATGACAAGTATAGATTGATGTAATATGACACAATAAACCATGTGGAGAAGTTTGGGACCAACGAAGAGAGATTTGGTCCAAGAATCATGACCAACTGGTAGCCAAGTTCGTTCATTTTGGTCTTTCTTCTTTTCGACTAGCTTCAATGTTGTTAAAGCCAAATGACAAGTATAGATTGATGTAATATGACACAATAAACCATGTGGATAAGTTTTGGACCAACGAAGAGAGATTTGGTCCAAGAATCATCCAACTTAACCAAGTTCGTCCATTTTGGTCTTTCTTCGTTTCGACTAGCTTCAAAGTTGATCGAAGCCAAATGACAAGCATAGATTGATGTAATATGACACAATAAACCATGTGGATAAGTTTGGGACCAACGAAGAGAGATTTGGTCCAAGAATCATCCAACTTAGCCAAGTTCGTTCATTTTGGTCTTTCTTCCTTTTGACTAGCTTCAATGTTGATTAAAGCCAAATGACAAGTATAGATTGATGTAATATGACACAATAAACCATGTGGATAAGTTTGGGACCAACGAAGAGAGATTTGGTCCAAGAATCATCCAACTTAGCCAAGTTCGTCCATTTTGGTCTTTCTTCGTTTCGACTAGCTTCAAAGTTGATCGAAACCAAATGTCAAGCATAGATTGATGTAATATGACACAATAAACCATGTGGATAAGTTTGGACCAACGAAGAGAGATTTGGTCCAAGAATCATCCAACTTAGCCAAGTTCGTTCATTTTGGTCTTTCTTCCTTTCGACTAGCTTCAATGTTGATTAAAGCCAAATGACAAGTATAGATTGATGTAATATGACACAATAAACCATGTGGATAAGTTTGGGACCAACGAAGAGAGATTTGGTCCAAGAATCATCCAACTTAACCAAGTTCGTCCATTTTGGTCTTTCTTCGTTTCGACTAGCTTCAAAGTTGATCGAAGCCAAATGACAAGTATAGATTGATGTAATATGACACAATAAACCATGTGGATAAGTTTGGGACCAACGAAGAGAGATTTGGTCCAAGAATCATCCAACTTAACCAAGTTCGTCCATTTTGGTCTTTCTTCGTTTCGACTAGCTTCAAAGTTGATCGAAGCCAAATGTCAAGCATAGATTGATGTAATATGACACAATAAACCATGTGGAAAAGTTTGGGACCAACGAAGAGAGATTTGGTCCAAGAATCATCCAACTTAGCCAAGTTCGTTCATTTTGGTCTTTCTTCCTTTCGACTAGCTTCAATGTTGTTAAAGCCAAATGACAAGTATAGATTGATGTAATATGACACAATAAACCATGTGGATAAGTTTGGGACCAACGAAGAGAGATTTGGTCCAAGAATCATCCAACTTAACCAAGTTCGTCCATTTTGGTCTTTCTTCGTTTCGACTAGCTTCAAAGTTGATCGAAGCCAAATGTCAAGCATAGATTGATGTAATATGACACAATAAACCATGTGGATAAGTTTGGGACCAACGAAGAGAGATTTGGTCCAAGAATCATCCAACTTAACCAAGTTCGTCCATTTTGGTCTTTCTTCGTTTCGACTAGCTTCAAAGTTGATCGAAGCCAAATGTCAAGCTTAGATTGATGTAATATGACACAATAAACCATGTGGATAAGTTTGGGACCAACGAAGAGAGATTTGGTCCAAGAATCATCCAACTTAACCAAGTTCGTCCATTTTGGTCTTTCTTAGTTTCGACTAGCTTCAATGTTGATTAAAGCCAAATGACAAGTATAGATTGATGTAATATGACACAATAAACCATGTGGAGAAGTTTGGGACCAACGAAGAGAGATTTGGTCCAAGAATCATCCAACTTAGCCAAGTTCGTTCATTTTGGTCTTTCTTCCTTTCGACTAGCTTCAATGTTGTTAAAGCCAAATGACAAGTATAGATTGATGTAATATGACACAATAAACCATGTGGATAAGTTTGGGACCAACGAAGAGAGATTTGGTCCAAGAATCATCCAACTTAACCAAGTTCGTCCATTTTGGTCTTTCTTGTTTCGACTAGCTTCAAAGTTGATCGAAGCCAAATGTCAAGCATAGATTGATGTAATATGACACAATAAACCATGTGGATAAGTTTGGGACCAACGAAGAGAGATTTGGTCCAAGAATCATCCAACTTAACCAAGTTCGTCCATTTTGGTCTTTCTTAGTTTCGACTAGCTTCAATGTTGATTAAAGCCAAATGACAAGTATAGATTGATGTAATATGACACAATAAACCATGTGGAGAAGTTTGGGACCAACGAAGAGAGATTTGGTCCAAGAATCATCCAACTTAGCCAAGTTCGTTCATTTTTGTCTTTCTTCCTTTCGACTAGCTTCAATGTTGTTAAAGCCAAATGACAAGTATAGATTGATGTAATATGACACAATAAACCATGTGGATAAGTTTGGGACCAACGAAGAGAGATTTGGTCCAAGAATCATCCAACTTAACCAAGTTCGTCCATTTTGGTCTTTCTTCGTTTCGACTAGCTTCAAAGTTGATCGAAGCCAAATGACAAGTATAGATTGATGTAATATGACACAATAAACCATGTGGATAAGTTTGGGACCAACGAAGAGAGATTTGGTCCAAGAATCATCCAACTTAACCAAGTTCGTCCATTTTGGTCTTTCTTCGTTTCGACTAGCTTCAATGTTGATTAAAGCCAAATGACAAGTATAGATTGATGTAATATGACACAATAAACCATGTGGATAAGTTTGGGACCAACGAAGAGAGATTTGGTCCAAGAATCATCCAACTTAACCAAGTTCGTCCATTTTGGTCTTTCTTAGTTTCGACTAGCTTCAAAGTTGATCGAAGCCAAATGTCAAGCATAGATTGATGTAATATGACACAATAAACCATGTGGATAAGTTTGGGACCAACGAAGAGAGATTTGGTCCAAGAATCATCCAACTTAACCAAGTTCGTCCATTTTGGTCTTTCTTCGTTTCGACTAGCTTCAATGTTGATTAAAGCCAAATGACAAGTATAGATTGATGTAATATGACACAATAAACCATGTGGAGAAGTTTGGGACCAACGAAGAGAGATTTGGTCCAAGAATCATCCAACTTAGCCAAGTTCGTTCATTTTGGTCTTTCTTCCTTTCGACTAGCTTCAATGTTGTTAAAGCCAAATGACAAGTATAGATTGATGTAATATGACACAATAAACCATGTGGATAAGTTTGGGACCAACGAAGAGAGATTTGGTCCAAGAATCATCCAACTTAACCAAGTTCGTCCATTTTGGTCTTTCTTCGTTTCGACTAGCTTCAAAGTTGATCGAAGCCAAATGTCAAGCATAGATTGATGTAATATGACACAATAAACCATGTGGATAAGTTTGGGACCAACGAAGAGAGATTTGGTCCAAGAATCATCCAACTTAACCAAGTTCGTCCATTTTGGTCTTTCTTCGTTTCGACTAGCTTCAATGTTGATTAAAGCCAAATGACAAGTATAGATTGATGTAATATGACACAATAAACCATGTGGAGAAGTTTGGGACCAACGAAGAGAGATTTGGTCCAAGAATCATCCAACTTAGCCAAGTTCGTCCATTTTTGTCTTTCTTCCTTTCGACTAGCTTCAATGTTGTTAAAGCCAAATGACAAGTATAGATTGATGTAATATGACACAATAAACCATGTGGATAAGTTTGGGACCAACGAAGAGAGATTTGGTCCAAGAATCATCCAACTTAACCAAGTTCGTCCATTTTGGTCTTTCTTCGTTTCGACTAGCTTCAAAGTTGATCGAAGCCAAATGACAAGTATAGATTGATGTAATATGACACAATAAACCATGTGGATAAGTTTGGGACCAACGAAGAGAGATTTGGTCCAAGAATCATCCAACTTAGCCAAGTTCGTCCATTTTGGTCTTTCTTCGTTTCGACTAGCTTCAATGTTGATTAAAGCCAAATGACAAGTATAGATTGATGTAATATGACACAATAAACCATGTGGAGAAGTTTGGGACCAACGAAGAGAGATTTGGTCCAAGAATCATCCAACTTAGCCAAGTTCGTTCATTTTTGTCTTTCTTCCTTTCGACTAGCTTCAATGTTGTTAAAGCCAAATGACAAGTATAGATTGATGTAATATGACACAATAAACCATGTGGATAAGTTTGGGACCAACGAAGAGAGATTTGGTCCAAGAATCATCCAACTTAACCAAGTTCGTCCATTTTGGTCTTTCTTCGTTTCGACTAGCTTCAAAGTTGATCGAAGCCAAATGTCAAGCATAGATTGATGTAATATGACACAATAAACCATGTGGATAAGTTTGGGACCAACGAAGAGAGATTTGGTCCAAGAATCATCCAACTTAACCAAGTTCGTCCATTTTGGTCTTTCTTAGTTTCGACTAGCTTCAATGTTGATTAAAGCCAAATGACAAGTATAGATTGATGTAATATGACACAATAAACCATGTGGAGAAGTTTGGGACCAACGAAGAGAGATTTGGTCCAAGAATCATCAACTTAGCCAAGTTCGTTCATTTTGGTGTTTCTTCCTTTCGACTAGCTTCAATGTTGTTAAAGCCAAATGACAAGTATAGATTGATGTAATATGACACAATAAACCATGTGGATAAGTTTGGGACCAACGAAGAGAGATTTGGTCCAAGAATCATCCAACTTAACCAAGTTCGTCCATTTTGGTCTTTCTTCGTTTCGACTAGCTTCAAAGTTGATCGAAGCCAAATGACAAGTTAGATTGATGTAATATGACACAATAAACCATGTGGAGAAGTTTGGGACCAACGAAGAGAGATTTGGTCCAAGAATCATCCAACTTAGCCAAGTTCGTTCATTTTGTCTTTCTTCCTTTCGACTAGCTTCAATGTTGTTAAAGCCAAATGACAAGTATAGATTGATGTAATATGACACAATAAACCATGTGGATAAGTTTGGGACCAACGAAGAGAGATTTGGTCCAAGAATCATCCAACTTAACCAAGTTCGTCCATTTTGGTCTTTCTTCGTTTCGACTAGCTTCAAAGTTGATCGAAGCCAAATGACAAGTATAGATTGATGTAATATGACACAATAAACCATGTGGATAAGTTTGGGACCAACGAAGAGAGATTTGGTCCAAGAATCATCCAACTTAGCCAAGTTCGTCCATTTTGGTCTTTCTTAGTTTCGACTAGCTTCAATGTTGATTAAAGCCAAATGACAAGTATAGATTGATGTAATATGACACAATAAACCATGTGGAGAAGTTTGGGACCAACGAAGAGAGATTTGGTCCAAGAATCATCCAACTTAGCCAAGTTCGTCCATTTTGGTCTTTCTTCCTTTCGACTAGCTTCAATGTTGTTAAAGCCAAATGACAAGTATAGATTGATGTAATATGACACAATAAACCATGTGGATAAGTTTGGGACCAACGAAGAGAGATTTGGTCCAAGAATCATCCAACTTAACCAAGTTCGTCCATTTTGGTCTTTCTTCGTTTCGACTAGCTTCAAAGTTGATCGAAGCCAAATGACAAGTATAGATTGATGTAATATGACACAATAAACCATGTGGATAAGTTTGGGACCAACGAAGAGAGATTTGGTCCAAGAATCATCCAACTTAACCAAGTTCGTCCATTTTGGTCTTTCTTCGTTTCGACTAGCTTCAAAGTTGATCGAAGCCAAATGACAAGTATAGATTGATGTAATATGACACAATAAACCATGTGGATAAGTTTGGGACCAACGAAGAGAGATTTGGTCCAAGAATCATCCAACTTAGCCAAGTTCGTTCATTTTGGTCTTTCTTCCTTTCGACTAGCTTCAATGTTGATTAAAGCCAAATGACAAGTATAGATTGATGTAATATGACACAATAAACCATGTGGATAAGTTTGGGACCAACGAAGAGAGATTTGGTCCAAGAATCATCCAACTTAACCAAGTTCGTCCATTTTGGTCTTTCTTCGTTTCGACTAGCTTCAAAGTTGATCGAAGCCAAATGTCAAGCATAGATTGATGTAATATGACACAATAAACCATGTGGATAAGTTTGGGACCGAAGAGAGATTTGGTCCAAGAATCATCCAACTTAACCAAGTTCTTCCATTTTGGTCTTTCTTAGTTTCGACTAGCTTCAATGTTGATTAAAGCCAAATGACAAGTATAGATTGATGTAATATGACACAATAAACCATGTGGATAAGTTTGGGACCAACGAAGAGAGATTTGGTCCAAGAATCATCCAACTTAGCCAAGTTCGTTCATTTTTGTCTTTCTTCCTTTCGACTAGCTTCAATGTTGTTAAAGCCAAATGACAAGTATAGATTGATGTAATATGACACAATAAACCATGTGGATAAGTTTGGGACCAACGAAGAGAGATTTGGTCCAAGAATCATCCAACTTAACCAAGTTCGTCCATTTTGGTCTTTCTTCGTTTCGACTAGCTTCAAAGTTGATCGAAGCCAAATGTCAAGCATAGATTGATGTAATATGACACAATAAACCATGTGGATAAGTTTGGGACCAACGAAGAGAGATTTGGTCCAAGAATCATCCAACTTAACCAAGTTCGTCCATTTTGGTCTTTCTTAGTTTCGACTAGCTTCAATGTTGATTAAGCCAAATGACAAGTATAGATTGATGTAATATGACACAATAAACCATGTGGAGAAGTTTGGGACCAACGAAGAGAGATTTGGTCCAAGAATCATCCAACTTAGCCAAGTTCGTTCATTTTGGTCTTTCTTCCTTTCGACTAGCTTCAATGTTGTTAAAGCCAAATGACAAGTATAGATTGATGTAATATGACACAATAAACCATGTGGATAAGTTTGGGACCAACGAAGAGAGATTTGGTCCAAGAATCATCCAACTTAACCAAGTTCGTCCATTTTGGTCTTTCTTCGTTTCGACTAGCTTCAATGTTGATTAAAGCCAAATGACAAGTATAGATTGATGTAATATGACACAATAAACCATGTGGAGAAGTTTGGGACCAACGAAGAGAGATTTGGTCCAAGAATCATCCAACTTAGCCAAGTTCGTTCATTTTTGTCTTTCTTCCTTTCGACTAGCTTCAATGTTTGTTAAAGCCAAATGACAAGTATAGATTGATGTAATATGACACAATAAACCATGTGGATAAGTTTGGGACCAACGAAGAGAGATTTGGTCCAAGAATCATCCAACTTAACCAAGTTCGTCCATTTTGGTCTTTCTTCGTTTCGACTAGCTTCAAAGTTGATTGAAGCCAAATGACAAGTATAGATTGATGTAATATGACACAATAAACCATGTGGATAAGTTTGGGACCAACGAAGAGAGATTTGGTCCAAGAATCATCCAACTTAACCAAGTTCGTCCATTTTGGTCTTTCTTCGTTTCGACTAGCTTCAAAGTTGATCGAAGCCAAATGACAAGTATAGATTGATGTAATATGACACAATAAACCATGTGGATAAGTTTGGGACCAACGAAGAGAGATTTGGTCCAAGAATCATCCAACTTAACCAAGTTCGTCCATTTTGGTCTTTCTTCGTTTCGACTAGCTTCAAAGTTGATCGAAGCCAAATGTCAAGCATAGATTGATGTAATATGACACAATAAACCATGTGGAGAAGTTTGAGACCAACGAAGAGAGATTTGGTCCAAGAATCATCCAACTTAGCCAAGTTCGTTCATTTTGGTCTTTCTTCCTTTCGACTAGCTTCAATGTTGATTAAAGCCAAATGACAAGTATAGATTGATGTAATATGACACAATAAACCATGTGGATAAGTTTGGGACCAACGAAGAGAGATTTGGTCCAAGAATCATCCAACTTAACCAAGTTCGTCCATTTTGGTCTTTCTTCGTTTCGACTAGCTTCAAAGTTGATCGAAGCCAAATGTCAAGCATAGATTGATGTAATATGACACAATAAACCATGTGGATAAGTTTGGGACCAACGAAGAGAGATTTGGTCCAAGAATCATCCAACTTAACCAAGTTCGTCCATTTTGGTCTTTCTTAGTTTCGACTAGCTTCAATGTTGATTAAGCCAAATGACAAGTATAGATTGATGTAATATGACACAATAAACCATGTGGAGAAGTTTGGGACCAACGAAGAGAGATTTGGTCCAAGAATCATCCAACTTAGCCAAGTTCGTTCATTTTGGTCTTTCTTCCTTTCGACTAGCTTCAATGTTGTTAAAGCCAAATGACAAGTATAGATTGATGTAATATGACACAATAAACCATGTGGATAAGTTTGGGACCAACGAAGAGAGATTTGGTCCAAGAATCATCCAACTTAACCAAGTTCGTCCATTTTGGTCTTTCTTCGTTTCGACTAGCTTCAATGTTGATTAAAGCCAAATGACAAGTATAGATTGATGTAATATGACACAATAAACCATGTGGAGAAGTTTGGGACCAACGAAGAGAGATTTGGTCCAAGAATCATCCAACTTAGCCAAGTTCGTTCATTTTGGTCTTTCTTCCTTTCGACTAGCTTCAATGTTGTTAAAGCCAAATGACAAGTATAGATTGATGTAATATGACACAATAAACCATGTGGATAAGTTTGGGACCAACGAAGAGAGATTTGGTCCAAGAATCATCCAACTTAACCAAGTTCGTCCATTTTGGTCTTTCTTCGTTTCGACTAGCTTCAAAGTTGATTGAAGCCAAATGACAAGTATAGATTGATGTAATATGACACAATAAACCATGTGGATAAGTTTGGGACCAACGAAGAGAGATTTGGTCCAAGAATCATCCAACTTAACCAAGTTCGTCCATTTTGGTCTTTCTTCGTTTCGACTAGCTTCAAAGTTGATCGAAGCCAAATGACAAGTATAGATTGATGTAATATGACACAATAAACCATGTGGATAAGTTTGGGACCAACGAAGAGAGATTTGGTCCAAGAATCATCCAACTTAACCAAGTTCGTCCATTTTGGTCTTTCTTCGTTTCGACTAGCTTCAAAGTTGATCGAAGCCAAATGTCAAGCATAGATTGATGTAATATGACACAATAAACCATGTGGAGAAGTTTGAGACCAACGAAGAGAGATTTGGTCCAAGAATCATCCAACTTAGCCAAGTTCGTTCATTTTGGTCTTTCTTCCTTTCGACTAGCTTCAATGTTGATTAAAGCCAAATGACAAGTATAGATTGATGTAATATGACACAATAAACCATGTGGATAAGTTTGGGACCAACGAAGAGAGATTTGGTCCAAGAATCATCCAACTTAACCAAGTTCGTCCATTTTGGTCTTTCTTCGTTTCGACTAGCTTCAAAGTTGATCGAAGCCAAATGTCAAGCATAGATTGATGTAATATGACACAATAAACCATGTGGATAAGTTTGGGACCAACGAAGAGAGATTTGGTCCAAGAATCATCCAACTTAACCAAGTTCGTCCATTTTGGTCTTTCTTCGTTTCGACTAGCTTCAATGTTGATTAAGCCAAATGACAAGCATAGATTGATGTAATATGACACAATAAACCATGTGGAGAAGTTTGGGACCAACGAAGAGAGATTTGGTCCAAGAATCATCCAACTTAGCCAAGTTCGTTCATTTTTGTCTTTCTTCCTTTCGACTAGCTTCAATGTTGTTAAAGCCAAATGACAAGTATAGATTGATGTAATATGACACAATAAACCATGTGGATAAGTTTGGGACCAACGAAGAGAGATTTGGTCCAAGAATCATCCAACTTAACCAAGTTCGTCCATTTTGGTCTTTCTTCGTTTCGACTAGCTTCAATGTTGATTAAAGCCAAATGACAAGTATAGATTGATGTAATATGACACAATAAACCATGTGGAGAAGTTTGGGACCAACGAAGAGAGATTTGGTCCAAGAATCATCCAACTTAGCCAAGTTCGTTCATTTTTGTCTTTCTTCCTTTCGACTAGCTTCAATGTTGTTAAAGCCAAATGACAAGTATAGATTGATGTAATATGACACAATAAACCATGTGGATAAGTTTGGGACCAACGAAGAGAGATTTGGTCCAAGAATCATCCAACTTAACCAAGTTCGTCCATTTTGGTCTTTCTTCGTTTCGACTAGCTTCAAAGTTGATTGAAGCCAAATGACAAGTATAGATTGATGTAATATGACACAATAAACCATGTGGATAAGTTTGGGACCAACGAAGAGAGATTTGGTCCAAGAATCATCCAACTTAACCAAGTTCGTCCATTTTGGTCTTTCTTCGTTTCGACTAGCTTCAAAGTTGATCGAAGCCAAATGACAAGTATAGATTGATGTAATATGACACAATAAACCATGTGGATAAGTTTGGGACCAACGAAGAGAGATTTGGTCCAAGAATCATCCAACTTAACCAAGTTCGTCCATTTTGGTCTTTCTTCGTTTCGACTAGCTTCAAAGTTGATCGAAGCCAAATGTCAAGCATAGATTGATGTAATATGACACAATAAACCATGTGGAGAAGTTTGAGACCAACGAAGAGAGATTTGGTCCAAGAATCATCCAACTTAGCCAAGTTCGTTCATTTTGGTCTTTCTTCCTTTCGACTAGCTTCAATGTTGATTAAAGCCAAATGACAAGTATAGATTGATGTAATATGACACAATAAACCATGTGGATAAGTTTGGGACCAACGAAGAGAGATTTGGTCCAAGAATCATCCAACTTAACCAAGTTCGTCCATTTTGGTCTTTCTTCGTTTCGACTAGCTTCAAAGTTGATCGAAGCCAAATGACAAGTATAGATTGATGTAATATGACACAATAAACCATGTGGATAAGTTTGGGACCAACGAAGAGAGATTTGGTCCAAGAATCATCCAACTTAACCAAGTTCGTCCATTTTGGTCTTTCTTCGTTTCGACTAGCTTCAAAGTTGATCGAAGCCAAATGTCAAGCATAGATTGATGTAATATGACACAATAAACCATGTGGAGAAGTTTGAGACCAACGAAGAGAGATTTGGTCCAAGAATCATCCAACTTAGCCAAGTTCGTTCATTTTGGTCTTTCTTCCTTTCGACTAGCTTCAATGTTGATTAAAGCCAAATGACAAGTATAGATTGATGTAATATGACACAATAAACCATGTGGATAAGTTTGGGACCAACGAAGAGAGATTTGGTCCAAGAATCATCCAACTTAACCAAGTTCGTCCATTTTGGTCTTTCTTAGTTTCGACTAGCTTCAAAGTTGATCGAAGCCAAATGTCAAGCATAGATTGATGTAATATGACACAATAAACCATGTGGATAAGTTTGGGACCGAAGAGAGATTTGGTCCAAGAATCATCCAACTTAACCAAGTTCGTCCATTTTGGTCTTTCTTAGTTTCGACTAGCTTCAAAGTTGATCGAAGCCAAATGTCAAGCATAGATTGATGTAATATGACACAATAAACCATGTGGATAAGTTTGGGACCAACGAAGAGAGATTTGGTCCAAGAATCATCCAACTTAACCAAGTTCGTCCATTTTGGTCTTTCTTCGTTTCGACTAGCTTCAATATTGATTAAAGCCAAATGACAAGTATAGATTGATGTAATATGACACAATAAACCATGTGGATAAGTTTGGGACCAACGAAGAGAGATTTGGTCCAAGAATCATCCAACTTAACCAAGTTCGTCCATTTTGGTCTTTCTTCGTTTCGACTAGCTTCAAAGTTGATCGAAGCCAAATGTCAAGCATAGATTGATGTAATATGACACAATAAACCATGTGGATAAGTTTGGGACCAACGAAGAGAGATTTGGTCCAAGAATCATCCAACTTAACCAAGTTCGTCCATTTTGGTCTTTCTTCGTTTCGACTAGCTTCAAAGTTGATCGAAGCCAAATGTCAAGCATAGATTGATGTAATATGACACAATAAACCATGTGGAGAAGTTTGAGACCAACGAAGAGAGATTTGGTCCAAGAATCATCCAACTTAGCCAAGTTCGTTCATTTTGGTCTTTCTTCCTTTCGACTAGCTTCAATGTTGATTAAAGCCAAATGACAAGTATAGATTGATGTAATATGACACAATAAACCATGTGGATAAGTTTGGGACCAACGAAGAGAGATTTGGTCCAAGAATCATCCAACTTAACCAAGTTCGTCCATTTTGGTCTTTCTTCGTTTCGACTAGCTTCAAAGTTGATCGAAGCCAAATGTCAAGCATAGATTGATGTAATATGACACAATAAACCATGTGGATAAGTTTGGGACCAACGAAGAGAGATTTGGTCCAAGAATCATCCAACTTAACCAAGTTCGTCCATTTTGGTCTTTCTTAGTTTCGACTAGCTTCAATGTTGATTAAAGCCAAATGACAAGTATAGATTGATGTAATATGACACAATAAACCATGTGGAGAAGTTTGGGACCAACGAAGAGAGATTTGGTCCAAGAATCATCCAACTTAGCCAAGTTCGTTCATTTTTGTCTTTCTTCCTTTCGACTAGCTTCAATGTTGTTAAAGCCAAATGACAAGTATAGATTGATGTAATATGACACAATAAACCATGTGGATAAGTTTGGGACCAACGAAGAGAGATTTGGTCCAAGAATCATCCAACTTAACCAAGTTCGTCCATTTTGGTCTTTCTTCGTTTCGACTAGCTTCAAAGTTGATCGAAGCCAAATGACAAGTATAGATTGATGTAATATGACACAATAAACCATGTGGATAAGTTTGGGACCAACGAAGAGAGATTTGGTCCAAGAATCATCCAACTTAACCAAGTTCGTCCATTTTGGTCTTTCTTCGTTTCGACTAGCTTCAAAGTTGATCGAAGCCAAATGACAAGTATAGATTGATGTAATATGACACAATAAACCATGTGGATAAGTTTGGGACCAACGAAGAGAGATTTGGTCCAAGAATCATCCAACTTAACCAAGTTCGTCCATTTTGGTCTTTCTTCGTTTCGACTAGCTTCAAAGTTGATCGAAGCCAAATGTCAAGCATAGATTGATGTAATATGACACAATAAACCATGTGGAGAAGTTTGAGACCAACGAAGAGAGATTTGGTCCAAGAATCATCCAACTTAACCAAGTTCGTTCATTTTGGTCTTTCTTAGTTTCGACTAGCTTCAATGTTGATTAAAGCCAAATGACAAGTATAGATTGATGTAATATGACACAATAAACCATGTGGATAAGTTTGGGACCAACGAAGAGAGATTTGGTCCAAGAATCATCCAACTTAGCCAAGTTCGTCATTTTTGTCTTTCTTCCTTTCGACTAGCTTCAATTTGTTAAAGCCAAATGACAAGTATAGATTGATGTAATATGACACAATAAACCATGTGGATAAGTTTGGGACCAACGAAGAGAGATTTGGTCCAAGAATCATCCAACTTAGCCAAGTTCGTTCATTTTGGTCTTTCTTCCTTTCGACTAGCTTCAATGTTGATTAAAGCCAAATGACAAGTATAGATTGATGTAATATGACACAATAAACCATGTGGATAAGTTTGGGACCAACGAAGAGAGATTTGGTCCAAGAATCATCCAACTTAACCAAGTTCGTCCATTTTGGTCTTTCTTCGTTTCGACTAGCTTCAAAGTTGATCGAAGCCAAATGACAAGTATAGATTGATGTAATATGACACAATAAACCATGTGGATAAGTTTGGGACCAACGAAGAGAGATTTGGTCCAAGAATCATCCAACTTAACCAAGTTCGTCCATTTTGGTCTTTCTTCGTTTCGACTAGCTTCAAAGTTGATCGAAGCCAAATGCAAGCATAGATTGATGTAATATGACACAATAAACCATGTGGATAAGTTTGGGACCAACGAAGAGAGATTTGGTCCAAGAATCATCCAACTTAGCCAAGTTCGTTCATTTTTGTCTTTCTTCCTTTCGACTAGCTTCAATGTTTGTTAAAGCCAAATGACAAGTATAGATTGATGTAATATGACACAATAAACCATGTGGATAAGTTTGGGACCAACGAAGAGAGATTTGGTCCAAGAATCATCCAACTTAGCCAAGTTCGTTCATTTTGGTCTTTCTTCCTTTCGACTAGCTTCAATGTTGATTAAAGCCAAATGACAAGTATAGATTGATGTAATATGACACAATAAACCATGTGGATAAGTTTGGGACCAACGAAGAGAGATTTGGTCCAAGAATCATCCAACTTAGCCAAGTTCGTCCATTTTGGTCTTTCTTAGTTTCGACTAGCTTCAATGTTGATTAAAGCCAAATGACAAGTATAGATTGATGTAATATGACACAATAAACCATGTGGATAAGTTTGGGACCAACGAAGAGAGATTTGGTCCAAGAATCATCCAACTTAGCCAAGTTCGTTCATTTTGGTCTTTCTTCCTTTCGACTAGCTTCAATGTTGATTAAAGCCAAATGACAAGTATAGATTGATGTAATATGACACAATAAACCATGTGGATAAGTTTGGGACCAACGAAGAGAGATTTGGTCCAAGAATCATCCAACTTAACCAAGTTCGTCCATTTTGGTCTTTCTTTATTTCGACTAGCTTCAAAGTTGATCGAAGCCAAATGCAAGCATAGATTGATGTAATATGACACAATAAACCATGTGGATAAGTTTGGGACCAACGAAGAGAGATTTGGTCCAAGAATCATCCAACTTAGCCAAGTTCGTCCATTTTGGTCTTTCTTCGTTTCGACTAGCTTCAAGTTGATCGAAGCCAAATGTCAAGCATAGATTGATGTAATATGACACAATAAACCATGTGGATAAGTTTGGGACCAACGAAGAGAGATTTGGTCCAAGAATCATCCAACTTAGCCAAGTTCGTTCATTTTGGTCTTTCTTCCTTTCGACTAGCTTCAATGTTGATTAAAGCCAAATGACAAGTATAGATTGATGTAATATGACACAATAAACCATGTGGATAAGTTTGGGACCAACGAAGAGAGATTTGGTCCAAGAATCATCCAACTTAGCCAAGTTCGTCATTTTTGTCTTTCTTCCTTTCGACTAGCTTCAATGTTGTTAAAGCCAAATGACAAGTATAGATTGATGTAATATGACACAATAAACCATGTGGATAAGTTTGGGACCAACGAAGAGAGATTTGGTCCAAGAATCATCCAACTTAGCCAAGTTCGTTCATTTTGGTCTTTCTTCCTTTCGACTAGCTTCAATGTTGATTAAAGCCAAATGACAAGTATAGATTGATGTAATATGACACAATAAACCATGTGGATAAGTTTGGGACCAACGAAGAGAGATTTGGTCCAAGAATCATCCAACTTAACCAAGTTCGTCCATTTTGGTCTTTCTTCGTTTCGACTAGCTTCAAAGTTGATCGAAGCCAAATGACAAGTATAGATTGATGTAATATGACACAATAAACCATGTGGATAAGTTTGGGACCAACGAAGAGAGATTTGGTCCAAGAATCATCCAACTTAACCAAGTTCGTCCATTTTGGTCTTTCTTCGTTTTGACTAGCTTCAAAGTTGATCGAAGCCAAATGCAAGCATAGATTGATGTAATATGACACAATAAACCATGTGGATAAGTTTGGGACCAACGAAGAGAGATTTGGTCCAAGAATCATCCAACTTAGCCAAGTTCGTTCATTTTTGTCTTTCTTCCTTTCGACTAGCTTCAATGTTGTTAAAGCCAAATGACAAGTATAGATTGATGTAATATGACACAATAAACCATGTGGATAAGTTTGGGACCAACGAAGAGAGATTTGGTCCAAGAATCATCCAACTTAGCCAAGTTCGTTCATTTTGGTCTTTCTTCCTTTCGACTAGCTTCAATGTTGATTAAAGCCAAATGACAAGTATAGATTGATGTAATATGACACAATAAACCATGTGGATAAGTTTGGGACCAACGAAGAGAGATTTGGTCCAAGAATCATCCAACTTAGCCAAGTTCGTCCATTTTGGTCTTTCTTAGTTTCGACTAGCTTCAATGTTGATTAAAGCCAAATGACAAGTATAGATTGATGTAATATGACACAATAAACCATGTGGATAAGTTTGGGACCAACGAAGAGAGATTTGGTCCAAGAATCATCCAACTTAGCCAAGTTCGTTCATTTTGGTCTTTCTTCCTTTCGACTAGCTTCAATGTTGATTAAAGCCAAATGACAAGTATAGATTGATGTAATATGACACAATAAACCATGTGGATAAGTTTGGGACCAACGAAGAGAGATTTGGTCCAAGAATCATCCAACTTAACCAAGTTCGTCCATTTTGGTCTTTCTTTATTTTGACTAGCTTCAAAGTTGATCGAAGCCAAATGCAAGCATAGATTGATGTAATATGACACAATAAACCATGTGGATAAGTTTGGGACCAACGAAGAGAGATTTGGTCCAAGAATCATCCAACTTAGCCAAGTTCGTCCATTTTGGTCTTTCTTCGTTTCGACTAGCTTCAAAGTTGATCGAAGCCAAATGTCAAGCATAGATTGATGTAATATGACACAATAAACCATGTGGATAAGTTTGGGACCAACGAAGAGAGATTTGGTCCAAGAATCATCCAACTTAGCCAAGTTCGTTCATTTTGGTCTTTCTTCCTTTCGACTAGCTTCAATGTTGATTAAAGCCAAATGACAAGTATAGATTGATGTAATATGACACAATAAACCATGTGGATAAGTTTGGGACCAACGAAGAGAGATTTGGTCCAAGAATCATCCAACTTAGCCAAGTTCGTCATTTTGGTCTTTCTTCCTTTCGACTAGCTTCAATGTTGTTAAAGCCAAATGACAAGTATAGATTGATGTAATATGACACAATAAACCATGTGGATAAGTTTGGGACCAACGAAGAGAGATTTGGTCCAAGAATCATCCAACTTAACCAAGTTCGTCCATTTTGGTCTTTCTTAGTTTCGACTAGCTTCAAAGTTGATCGAAGCCAAATGTCAAGCATAGATTGATGTAATATGACACAATAAACCATGTGGATAAGTTTGGGACCAACGAAGAGAGATTTGGTCCAAGAATCATCCAACTTAACCAAGTTCGTCCATTTTGGTCTTTCTTAGTTTCGACTAGCTTCAATGTTGATTAAAGCCAAATGATAAGTATAGATTGATGTAATATGACACAATAAACCATGTGGAGAAGTTTGGGACCAACGAAGAGAGATTTGGTCCAAGAATCATCCAACTTAGCCAAGTTCGTTCATTTTTGTCTTTCTTCCTTTCGACTAGCTTCAATGTTGTTAAAGCCAAATGACAAGTATAGATTGATGTAATATGACACAATAAACCATGTGGATAAGTTTGGGACCAACGAAGAGAGATTTGGTCCAAGAATCATCCAACTTAACCAAGTTCGTCCATTTTGGTCTTTCTTCGTTTCGACTAGCTTCAAAGTTGATCGAAGCCAAATGTCAAGCATAGATTGATGTAATATGACACAATAAACCATGTGGATAAGTTTGGGACCAACGAAGAGAGATTTGGTCCAAGAATCATCCAACTTAACCAAGTTCGTCCATTTTGGTCTTTCTTAGTTTCGACTAGCTTCAATGTTGATTAAAGCCAAATGACAAGTATAGATTGATGTAATATGACACAATAAACCATGTGGAGAAGTTTGGGACCAACGAAGAGAGATTTGGTCCAAGAATCATCCAACTTAGCCAAGTTCGTTCATTTTGGTCTTTCTTCCTTTCGACTAGCTTCAATGTTGATTAAAGCCAAATGACAAGTATAGATTGATGTAATATGACACAATAAACCATGTGGATAAGTTTGGGACCAACGAAGAGAGATTTGGTCCAAGAATCATCCAACTTAACCAAGTTCGTCCATTTTGGTCTTTCTTCGTTTCGACTAGCTTCAAAGTTGATCGAAGCCAAATGTCAAGCATAGATTGATGTAATATGACACAATAAACCATGTGGAGAAGTTTGAGACCAACGAAGAGAGATTTGGTCCAAGAATCATCCAACTTAGCCAAGTTCGTTCATTTTGGTCTTTCTTCTTTCGACTAGCTTCAAAGTTGATCGAAGCCAAATGTCAAGCATAGATTGATGTAATATGACACAATAAACCATGTGGATAAGTTTGGGACCAACGAAGAGAGATTTGGTCCAAGAATCATCCAACTTAACCAAGTTCGTCCATTTTGGTCTTTCTTAGTTTCGACTAGCTTCAATGTTGATTAAAGCCAAATGACAAGTATAGATTGATGTAATATGACACAATAAACCATGTGGAGAAGTTTGGACCAACGAAGAGAGATTTGGTCCAAGAATCATCCAACTTAGCCAAGTTCGTCCATTTTGGTCTTTCTTCGTTTCGACTAGCTTCAAAGTTGATCGAAGCCAAATGACAAGCATAGATTGATGTAATATGACACAATAAACCATGTGGATAAGTTTGGGACCAACGAAGAGAGATTTGGTCCAAGAATCATCCAACTTAGCCAAGTTCGTTCATTTTGGTCTTTCTTCCTTTCGACTAGCTTAAATGTTGATTAAAGCCAAATGACAAGTATAGATTGATGTAATATGACACAATAAACCATGTGGATAAGTTTGGGACCAACGAAGAGAGATTTGGTCCAAGAATCATCCAACTTAGCCAAGTTCGTTCATTTTGGTCTTTCTTCCTTTCGACTAGCTTCAATGTTGATTAAAGCCAAATGACAAGTATAGATTGATGTAATATGACACAATAAACCATGTGGATAAGTTTGGGACCAACGAAGAGAGATTTGGTCCAAGAATCATCCAACTTAACCAAGTTCGTCCATTTTGGTCTTTCTTCGTTTCGACTAGCTTCAAAGTTGATCGAAGCCAAATGTCAAGCATAGATTGATGTAATATGACACAATAAACCATGTGGATAAGTTTGGGACCAACGAAGAGAGATTTGGTCCAAGAATCATCCAACTTAGCCAAGTTCGTCCATTTTGGTCTTTCTTTGTTTCGACTAGCTTCAAAGTTGATCGAAGCCAAATGACAAGTATAGATTGATGTAATATGACACAATAAACCATGTGGATAAGTTTGGGACCAACGAAGAGAGATTTGGTCCAAGAATCATCCAACTTAACCAAGTTCGTCCATTTTGGTCTTTCTTCGTTTCGACTAGCTTCAAAGTTGATCGAAGCCAAATGACAAGTATAGATTGATGTAATATGACACAATAAACCATGTGGATAAGTTTGGGACCAACGAAGAGAGATTTGGTCCAAGAATCATCCAACTTAGCCAAGTTCGTTCATTTTGGTCTTTCTTCCTTTCGACTAGCTTCAATGTTGATTAAAGCCAAATGACAAGTATAGATTGATGTAATATGACACAATAAACCATGTGGATAAGTTTGGGACCAACGAAGAGAGATTTGGTCCAAGAATCATCCAACTTAACCAAGTTCGTCCATTTTGGTCTTTCTTAGTTTCGACTAGCTTCAAAGTTGATCGAAGCCAAATGTCAAGCATAGATTGATGTAATATGACACAATAAACCATGTGGAGAAGTTTGAGACCAACGAAGAGAGATTTGGTCCAAGAATCATCCAACTTAGCCAAGTTCGTTCATTTTGGTCTTTCTTACTTTCGACTAGCTTCAATGTTGATTAAAGCCAAATGACAAGTATAGATTGATGTAATATGACACAATAAACCATGTGGATAAGTTTGAGACCAACGAAGAGAGATTTGGTCCAAGAATCATCCAACTTAACCAAGTTCGTCCATTTTGGTCTTTCTTCATTTCGACTAGCTTCAAAGTTGATCGAAGCCAAATGTCAAGCATAGATTGATGTAATATGACACAATAAACCATGTGGATAAGTTTGGGACCAACGAAGAGAGATTTGGTCCAAGAATCATCCAACTTAGCCAAGTTCGTTCATTTTGGTCTTTCTTTCTTTCGACTAGCTTCAATGTTGATTAAAGCCAAATGACAAGTATAGATTGATGTAATATGACACAATAAACCATGTGGATAAGTTTGGGACCAACGAAGAGAGATTTGGTCCAAGAATCATCCAACTTAACCAAGTTCGTCCATTTTGGTCTTTCTTCATTTCGACTAGCTTCAAAGTTGATCGAAGCCAAATGTCAAGCATAGATTGATGTAATATGACACAATAAACCATGTGGATAAGTTTGGGACCAACGAAGAGAGATTTGGTCCAAGAATCATCCAACTTAGCCAAGTTCGTTCATTTTGGTCTTTCTTCCTTTCGACTAGCTTCAATGTTGATTAAAGCCAAATGACAAGTATAGATTGATGTAATATGACACAATAAACCATGTGGATAAGTTTGGGACCAACGAAGAGAGATTTGGTCCAAGAATCATCCAACTTAGCCAAGTTCGTTCATTTTGGTCTTTCTTCCTTTCGACTAGCTTCAATGTTGATTAAAGCCAAATGACAAGTATAGATTGATGTAATATGACACAATAAACCATGTGGATAAGTTTGGGACCAACGAAGAGAGATTTGGTCCAAGAATCATCCAACTTAACCAAGTTCGTCCATTTTGGTCTTTCTTCATTTCGACTAGCTTCAAAGTTGATCGAAGCCAAATGTCAAGCATAGATTGATGTAATATGACACAATAAACCATGTGGATAAGTTTGGGACCAACGAAGAGAGATTTGGTCCAAGAATCATCCAACTTAACCAAGTTCGTCCATTTTGGTCTTTCTTCATTTCGACTAGCTTCAAAGTTGATCGAAGCCAAATGTCAAGCATAGATTGATGTAATATGACACAATAAACCATGTGGATAAGTTTGGGACCAACGAAGAGAGATTTGGTCCAAGAATCATCCAACTTAGCCAAGTTCGTTCATTTTGGTCTTTCTTAGTTTCGACTAGCTTCAAAGTTGATCGAAGCCAAATGACAAGTATAGATTGATGTAATATGACACAATAAACCATGTGGATAAGTTTGGGACCAACGAAGAGAGATTTGGTCCAAGAATCATCCAACTTAACCAAGTTCGTCCATTTTGGTCTTTCTTCGTTTCGACTAGCTTCAAAGTTGATCGAAGCCAAATGTCAAGCATAGATTGATGTAATATGACACAATAAACCATGTGGATAAGTTTGGGACCAACGAAGAGAGATTTGGTCCAAGAATCATCCAACTTAACCAAGTTCGTTCATTTTGGTCTTTCTTCGTTTCGACTAGCTTCAAAGTTGATCGAAGCCAAATGTCAAGCATAGATTGATGTAATATGACACAATAAACCATGTGGAGAAGTTTGAGACCAACGAAGAGAGATTTGGTCCAAGAATCATCCAACTTAACCAAGTTCGTCCATTTTGGTCTTTCTTCGTTTCGACTAGCTTCAAAGTTGATCGAAGCCAAATGTCAAGCATAGATTGATGTAATATGACACAATAAACATGTGGATAAGTTTGGGACCAACGAAGAGAGATTTGGTCCAAGAATCATCCAACTTAACCAAGTTCGTCCATTTTGGTCTTTCTTCGTTTCGACTAGCTTCAAAGTTGATCGAAGCCAAATGTCAAGCATAGATTGATGTAATATGACACAATAAACCATGTGGATAAGTTTGGGACCAACGAAGAGAGATTTGGTCCAAGAATCATCCAACTTAACCAAGTTCGTTCATTTTGGTCTTTCTTCGTTTCGACTAGCTTCAAAGTTGATCGAAGCCAAATGTCAAGCATAGATTGATGTAATATGACACAATAAACCATGTGGAGAAGTTTGAGACCAACGAAGAGAGATTTGGTCCAAGAATCATCCAACTTAGCCAAGTTCGTTCATTTTGGTCTTTCTTCCTTTCGACTAGCTTCAATGTTGATTAAAGCCAAATGACAAGTATAGATTGATGTAATATGACACAATAAACCATGTGGATAAGTTTGGGACCAACGAAGAGAGATTTGGTCCAAGAATCATCCAACTTAGCCAAGTTCGTTCATTTTGGTCTTTCTTCCTTTCGACTAGCTTCAATGTTGATTAAAGCCAAATGACAAGTATAGATTGATGTAATATGACACAATAAACCATGTGGATAAGTTTGGGACCAACGAAGAGAGATTTGGTCCAAGAATCATCCAACTTAACCAAGTTCGTCCATTTTGGTCTTTCTTCGTTTCGACTAGCTTCAAAGTTGATCGAAGCCAAATGTCAAGCATAGATTGATGTAATATGACACAATAAACCATGTGGATAAGTTTGAGACCAACGAAGAGAGATTTGGTCCAAGAATCATCCAACTTAGCCAAGTTCGTTCATTTTGGTCTTTCTTCCTTTCGACTAGCTTCAATGTTGATTAAAGCCAAATGACAAGCATAGATTGATGTAATATGACACAATAAACCATGTGGATAAGTTTGGGACCAACGAAGAGAGATTTGGTCCAAGAATCATCCAACTTAACCAAGTTCGTCCATTTTGGTCTTTCTTCGTTTCGACTAGCTTCAAAGTTGATCGAAGCCAAATGTCAAGCATAGATTGATGTAATATGACACAATAAACCATGTGGAGAAGTTTGAGACCAACGAAGAGAGATTTGGTCCAAGAATCATCCAACTTAGCCAAGTTCGTTCATTTTGGTCTTTCTTCCTTTCGACTAGCTTCAATGTTGATTAAAGCCAAATGACAAGTATAGATTGATGTAATATGACACAATAAACCATGTGGATAAGTTTGGGACCAACGAAGAGAGATTTGGTCCAAGAATCATCCAACTTAGCCAAGTTCGTTCATTTTGGTCTTTCTTCCTTTCGACAAGCTTCAATGTTGATTAAAGCCAAATGACAAGTATAGATTGATGTAATATGACACAATAAACCATGTGGATAAGTTTGGGACCAACGAAGAGAGATTTGGTCCAAGAATCATCCAACTTAACCAAGTTCGTCCATTTTGGTCTTTCTTCGTTTTGACTAGCTTCAAAGTTGATCGAAGCCAAATGTCAAGCATAGATTGATGTAATATGACACAATAAACCATGTGGATAAGTTTGGGACCAACGAAGAGAGATTTGGTCCAAGAATCATCCAACTTAACCAAGTTCGTCCATTTTGGTCTTTCTTCATTTCGACTAGCTTCAAAGTTGATCGAAGCCAAATGTCAAGCATAGATTGATGTAATATGACACAATAAACCATGTGGATAAGTTTGGGACCAACGAAGAGAGATTTGGTCCAAGAATCATCCAACTTAGCCAAGTTCGTTCATTTTGGTCTTTCTTAGTTTCGACTAGCTTCAAAGTTGATCGAAGCCAAATGACAAGTATAGATTGATGTAATATGACACAATAAACCATGTGGATAAGTTTGGGACCAACGAAGAGAGATTTGGTCCAAGAATCATCCAACTTAACCAAGTTCGTCCATTTTGGTCTTTCTTCGTTTCGACTAGCTTCAAAGTTGATCGAAGCCAAATGTCAAGCATAGATTGATGTAATATGACACAATAAACCATGTGGATAAGTTTGGGACCAACGAAGAGAGATTTGGTCCAAGAATCATCCAACTTAACCAAGTTCGTTCATTTTGGTCTTTCTTCGTTTCGACTAGCTTCAAAGTTGATCGAAGCCAAATGTCAAGCATAGATTGATGTAATATGACACAATAAACCATGTGGAGAAGTTTGAGACCAACGAAGAGAGATTTGGTCCAAGAATCATCCAACTTAACCAAGTTCGTCCATTTTGGTCTTTCTTCGTTTCGACTAGCTTCAAAGTTGATCGAAGCCAAATGTCAAGCATAGATTGATGTAATATGACACAATAAACATGTGGATAAGTTTGGGACCAACGAAGAGAGATTTGGTCCAAGAATCATCCAACTTAACCAAGTTCGTCCATTTTGGTCTTTCTTCGTTTCGACTAGCTTCAAAGTTGATCGAAGCCAAATGTCAAGCATAGATTGATGTAATATGACACAATAAACCATGTGGATAAGTTTGGGACCAACGAAGAGAGATTTGGTCCAAGAATCATCCAACTTAACCAAGTTCGTTCATTTTGGTCTTTCTTAGTTTCGACTAGCTTCAAAGTTGATCGAAGCCAAATGTCAAGCATAGATTGATGTAATATGACACAATAAACCATGTGGAGAAGTTTGAGACCAACGAAGAGAGATTTGGTCCAAGAATCATCCAACTTAGCCAAGTTCGTTCATTTTGGTCTTTCTTCCTTTCGACTAGCTTCAATGTTGATTAAAGCCAAATGACAAGTATAGATTGATGTAATATGACACAATAAACCATGTGGATAAGTTTGGGACCAACGAAGAGAGATTTGGTCCAAGAATCATCCAACTTAGCCAAGTTCGTTCATTTTGGTCTTTCTTCCTTTCGACTAGCTTCAATGTTGATTAAAGCCAAATGACAAGTATAGATTGATGTAATATGACACAATAAACCATGTGGATAAGTTTGGGACCAACGAAGAGAGATTTGGTCCAAGAATCATCCAACTTAACCAAGTTCGTCCATTTTGGTCTTTCTTCGTTTCGACTAGCTTCAAAGTTGATCGAAGCCAAATGTCAAGCATAGATTGATGTAATATGACACAATAAACCATGTGGATAAGTTTGAGACCAACGAAGAGAGATTTGGTCCAAGAATCATCCAACTTAGCCAAGTTCGTTCATTTTGGTCTTTCTTCCTTTCGACTAGCTTCAATGTTGATTAAAGCCAAATGACAAGCATAGATTGATGTAATATGACACAATAAACCATGTGGATAAGTTTGGGACCAACGAAGAGAGATTTGGTCCAAGAATCATCCAACTTAACCAAGTTCGTCCATTTTGGTCTTTCTTCGTTTCGACTAGCTTCAAAGTTGATCGAAGCCAAATGTCAAGCATAGATTGATGTAATATGACACAATAAACCATGTGGAGAAGTTTGAGACCAACGAAGAGAGATTTGGTCCAAGAATCATCCAACTTAGCCAAGTTCGTTCATTTTGGTCTTTCTTCCTTTCGACTAGCTTCAATGTTGATTAAAGCCAAATGACAAGTATAGATTGATGTAATATGACACAATAAACCATGTGGATAAGTTTGGGACCAACGAAGAGAGATTTGGTCCAAGAATCATCCAACTTAGCCAAGTTCGTTCATTTTGGTCTTTCTTCCTTTCGACTAGCTTCAATGTTGATTAAAGCCAAATGACAAGTATAGATTGATGTAATATGACACAATAAACCATGTGGATAAGTTTGGGACCAACGAAGAGAGATTTGGTCCAAGAATCATCCAACTTAACCAAGTTCGTCCATTTTGGTCTTTCTTCATTTTGACTAGCTTCAAAGTTGATCGAAGCCAAATGTCAAGCATAGATTGATGTAATATGACACAATAAACCATGTGGATAAGTTTGGGACCAACGAAGAGAGATTTGGTCCAAGAATCATCCAACTTAACCAAGTTCGTCCATTTTGGTCTTTCTTCATTTCGACTAGCTTCAAAGTTGATCGAAGCCAAATGTCAAGCATAGATTGATGTAATATGACACAATAAACCATGTGGATAAGTTTGGGACCAACGAAGAGAGATTTGGTCCAAGAATCATCCAACTTAGCCAAGTTCGTTCATTTTGGTCTTTCTTCGTTTCGACTAGCTTCAAAGTTGATCGAAGCCAAATGACAAGTATAGATTGATGTAATATGACACAATAAACCATGTGGATAAGTTTGGGACCAACGAAGAGAGATTTGGTCCAAGAATCATCCAACTTAACCAAGTTCGTCCATTTTGGTCTTTCTTCGTTTTGACTAGCTTCAAAGTTGATCGAAGCCAAATGTCAAGCATAGATTGATGTAATATGACACAATAAACCATGTGGATAAGTTTGGGACCAACGAAGAGAGATTTGGTCCAAGAATCATCCAACTTAACCAAGTTCGTTCATTTTGGTCTTTCTTCGTTTCGACTAGCTTCAAAGTTGATCGAAGCCAAATGTCAAGCATAGATTGATGTAATATGACACAATAAACCATGTGGAGAAGTTTGAGACCAACGAAGAGAGATTTGGTCCAAGAATCATCCAACTTAACCAAGTTCGTCCATTTTGGTCTTTCTTCGTTTCGACTAGCTTCAAAGTTGATCGAAGCCAAATGTCAAGCATAGATTGATGTAATATGACACAATAAACATGTGGATAAGTTTGGGACCAACGAAGAGAGATTTGGTCCAAGAATCATCCAACTTAACCAAGTTCGTCCATTTTGGTCTTTCTTCGTTTCGACTAGCTTCAAAGTTGATCGAAGCCAAATGTCAAGCATAGATTGATGTAATATGACACAATAAACCATGTGGATAAGTTTGGGACCAACGAAGAGAGATTTGGTCCAAGAATCATCCAACTTAACCAAGTTCGTTCATTTTGGTCTTTCTTCGTTTCGACTAGCTTCAAAGTTGATCGAAGCCAAATGTCAAGCATAGATTGATGTAATATGACACAATAAACCATGTGGAGAAGTTTGAGACCAACGAAGAGAGATTTGGTCCAAGAATCATCCAACTTAGCCAAGTTCGTTCATTTTGGTCTTTCTTCCTTTCGACTAGCTTCAATGTTGATTAAAGCCAAATGACAAGTATAGATTGATGTAATATGACACAATAAACCATGTGGATAAGTTTGGGACCAACGAAGAGAGATTTGGTCCAAGAATCATCCAACTTAGCCAAGTTCGTTCATTTTGGTCTTTCTTCCTTTCGACTAGCTTCAATGTTGATTAAAGCCAAATGACAAGCATAGATTGATGTAATATGACACAATAAACCATGTGGATAAGTTTGGGACCAACGAAGAGAGATTTGGTCCAAGAATCATCCAACTTAACCAAGTTCGTCCATTTTGGTCTTTCTTCGTTTCGACTAGCTTCAAAGTTGATCGAAGCCAAATGTCAAGCATAGATTGATGTAATATGACACAATAAACCATGTGGATAAGTTTGGGACCAACGAAGAGAGATTTGGTCCAAGAATCATCCAACTTAACCAAGTTCGTCCATTTTGGTCTTTCTTCGTTTCGACTAGCTTCAAAGTTGATCGAAGCCAAATGTCAAGCATAGATTGATGTAATATGACACAATAAACCATGTGGAGAAGTTTGAGACCAACGAAGAGAGATTTGGTCCAAGAATCATCCAACTTAGCCAAGTTCGTTCATTTTGGTCTTTCTTCCTTTCGACTAGCTTCAATGTTGATTAAAGCCAAATGACAAGTATAGATTGATGTAATATGACACAATAAACCATGTGGATAAGTTTGGGACCAACGAAGAGAGATTTGGTCCAAGAATCATCCAACTTAGCCAAGTTCGTTCATTTTGGTCTTTCTTCCTTTCGACTAGCTTCAATGTTGATTAAAGCCAAATGACAAGTATAGATTGATGTAATATGACACAATAAACCATGTGGATAAGTTTGGGACCAACGAAGAGAGATTTGGTCCAAGAATCATCCAACTTAACCAAGTTCGTCCATTTTGGTCTTTCTTCATTTCGACTAGCTTCAAAGTTGATCGAAGCCAAATGTCAAGCATAGATTGATGTAATATGACACAATAAACCATGTGGATAAGTTTGGGACCAACGAAGAGAGATTTGGTCCAAGAATCATCCAACTTAACCAAGTTCGTCCATTTTGGTCTTTCTTCATTTCGACTAGCTTCAAAGTTGATCGAAGCCAAATGTCAAGCATAGATTGATGTAATATGACACAATAAACCATGTGGATAAGTTTGGGACCAACGAAGAGAGATTTGGTCCAAGAATCATCCAACTTAGCCAAGTTCGTTCATTTTGGTCTTTCTTCGTTTCGACTAGCTTCAAAGTTGATCGAAGCCAAATGACAAGTATAGATTGATGTAATATGACACAATAAACCATGTGGATAAGTTTGGGACCAACGAAGAGAGATTTGGTCCAAGAATCATCCAACTTAACCAAGTTCGTCCATTTTGGTCTTTCTTCGTTTCGACTAGCTTCAAAGTTGATCGAAGCCAAATGTCAAGCATAGATTGATGTAATATGACACAATAAACCATGTGGATAAGTTTGGGACCAACGAAGAGAGATTTGGTCCAAGAATCATCCAACTTAACCAAGTTCGTTCATTTTGGTCTTTCTTCGTTTCGACTAGCTTCAAAGTTGATCGAAGCCAAATGTCAAGCATAGATTGATGTAATATGACACAATAAACCATGTGGAGAAGTTTGAGACCAACGAAGAGAGATTTGGTCCAAGAATCATCCAACTTAACCAAGTTCGTCCATTTTGGTCTTTCTTCGTTTCGACTAGCTTCAAAGTTGATCGAAGCCAAATGTCAAGCATAGATTGATGTAATATGACACAATAAACATGTGGATAAGTTTGGGACCAACGAAGAGAGATTTGGTCCAAGAATCATCCAACTTAACCAAGTTCGTCCATTTTGGTCTTTCTTCGTTTCGACTAGCTTCAAAGTTGATCGAAGCCAAATGTCAAGCATAGATTGATGTAATATGACACAATAAACCATGTGGATAAGTTTGGGACCAACGAAGAGAGATTTGGTCCAAGAATCATCCAACTTAACCAAGTTCGTTCATTTTGGTCTTTCTTAGTTTCGACTAGCTTCAAAGTTGATCGAAGCCAAATGTCAAGCATAGATTGATGTAATATGACACAATAAACCATGTGGAGAAGTTTGAGACCAACGAAGAGAGATTTGGTCCAAGAATCATCCAACTTAGCCAAGTTCGTTCATTTTGGTCTTTCTTCCTTTCGACTAGCTTCAATGTTGATTAAAGCCAAATGACAAGTATAGATTGATGTAATATGACACAATAAACCATGTGGATAAGTTTGGGACCAACGAAGAGAGATTTGGTCCAAGAATCATCCAACTTAGCCAAGTTCGTTCATTTTGGTCTTTCTTCCTTTCGACTAGCTTCAATGTTGATTAAAGCCAAATGACAAGTATAGATTGATGTAATATGACACAATAAACCATGTGGATAAGTTTGGGACCAACGAAGAGAGATTTGGTCCAAGAATCATCCAACTTAACCAAGTTCGTCCATTTTGGTCTTTCTTCGTTTCGACTAGCTTCAAAGTTGATCGAAGCCAAATGTCAAGCATAGATTGATGTAATATGACACAATAAACCATGTGGATAAGTTTGAGACCAACGAAGAGAGATTTGGTCCAAGAATCATCCAACTTAGCCAAGTTCGTTCATTTTGGTCTTTCTTCCTTTCGACTAGCTTCAATGTTGATTAAAGCCAAATGACAAGCATAGATTGATGTAATATGACACAATAAACCATGTGGATAAGTTTGGGACCAACGAAGAGAGATTTGGTCCAAGAATCATCCAACTTAACCAAGTTCGTCCATTTTGGTCTTTCTTCTTCGTTTCGACTAGCTTCAAAGTTGATCGAAGCCAAATGTCAAGCATAGATTGATGTAATATGACACAATAAACCATGTGGAGAAGTTTGAGACCAACGAAGAGAGATTTGGTCCAAGAATCATCCAACTTAGCCAAGTTCGTTCATTTTGGTCTTTCTTCCTTTCGACTAGCTTCAATGTTGATTAAAGCCAAATGACAAGTATAGATTGATGTAATATGACACAATAAACCATGTGGATAAGTTTGGGACCAACGAAGAGAGATTTGGTCCAAGAATCATCCAACTTAACCAAGTTCGTCCATTTTGGTCTTTCTTCGTTTCGACTAGCTTCAAAGTTGATCGAAGCCAAATGTCAAGCATAGATTGATGTAATATGACACAATAAACCATGTGGATAAGTTTGGGACCAACGAAGAGAGATTTGGTCCAAGAATCATCCAACTTAACCAAGTTCGTCCATTTTGGTCTTTCTTCGTTTCGACTAGCTTCAAAGTTGATCGAAGCCAAATGTCAAGCATAGATTGATGTAATATGACACAATAAACCATGTGGATAAGTTTGGGACCAACGAAGAGAGATTTGGTCCAAGAATCATCCAACTTAACCAAGTTCGTCCATTTTGGTCTTTCTTCATTTCGACTAGCTTCAATGTTGATTAAAGCCAAATGTCAAGTATAGATTGATGTAATATGACACAATAAACCATGTGGATAAGTTTGGGACCAACGAAGAGAGATTTGGTCCAAGAATCATCCAACTTAGCCAAGTTCGTTCATTTTGGTCTTTCTTCCTTTCGACTAGCTTCAATGTTGATTAAAGCCAAATGACAAGTATAGATTGATGTAATATGACACAATAAACCATGTGGAGAAGTTTGAGACCAACGAAGAGAGATTTGGTCCAAGAATCATCCAACTTAGCCAAGTTCGTTCATTTTGGTCTTTCTTCCTTTCGACTAGCTTCAATGTTGATTAAAGCCAAATGACAAGTATAGATTGATGTAATATGACACAATAAACCATGTGGATAAGTTTGGGACCAACGAAGAGAGATTTGGTCCAAGAATCATCCAACTTAACCAAGTTCGTCCATTTTGGTCTTTCTTCGTTTCGACTAGCTTCAAAGTTGATCGAAGCCAAATGTCAAGCATAGATTGATGTAATATGACACAATAAACCATGTGGAGAAGTTTGAGACCAACGAAGAGAGATTTGGTCCAAGAATCATCCAACTTAGCCAAGTTCGTTCATTTTTGTCTTTCTTCCTTTCGACTAGCTTCAATGTTGATTAAAGCCAAATGACAAGTATAGATTGATGTAATATGACACAATAAACCATGTGGATAAGTTTGGGACCAACGAAGAGAGATTTGGTCCAAGAATCATCCAACTTAACCAAGTTCGTCCATTTTGGTCTTTCTTCGTTTCGACTAGCTTCAAAGTTGATCGAAGCCAAATGTCAAGCATAGATTGATGTAATATGACACAATAAACCATGTGGATAAGTTTGGGACCAACGAAGAGAGATTTGGTCCAAGAATCATCCAACTTAACCAAGTTCGTTCATTTTGGTCTTTCTTCGTTTCGACTAGCTTCAAAGTTGATCGAAGCCAAATGTCAAGCATAGATTGATGTAATATGACACAATAAACCATGTGGAGAAGTTTGAGACCAACGAAGAGAGATTTGGTCCAAGAATCATCCAACTTAACCAAGTTCGTCCATTTTGGTCTTTCTTCGTTTCGACTAGCTTCAAAGTTGATCGAAGCCAAATGTCAAGCATAGATTGATGTAATATGACACAATAAACCATGTGGATAAGTTTGGGACCAACGAAGAGAGATTTGGTCCAAGAATCATCCAACTTAACCAAGTTCGTTCATTTTGGTCTTTCTTCGTTTCGACTAGCTTCAAAGTTGATCGAAGCCAAATGTCAAGCATAGATTGATGTAATATGACACAATAAACCATGTGGAGAAGTTTGAGACCAACGAAGAGAGATTTGGTCCAAGAATCATCCAACTTAACCAAGTTCGTCCATTTTGGTCTTTCTTCGTTTCGACTAGCTTCAAAGTTGATCGAAGCCAAATGTCAAGCATAGATTGATGTAATATGACACAATAAACCATGTGGATAAGTTTGGGACCAACGAAGAGAGATTTGGTCCAAGAATCATCCAACTTAACCAAGTTCGTCCATTTTGGTCTTTCTTCGTTTCGACTAGCTTCAAAGTTGATCGAAGCCAAATGTCAAGCATAGATTGATGTAATATGACACAATAAACCATGTGGATAAGTTTGGGACCAACGAAGAGAGATTTGGTCCAAGAATCATCCAACTTAACCAAGTTCGTCCATTTTGGTCTTTCTTCGTTTTGACTAGCTTCAAAGTTGATCGAAGCCAAATGTCAAGCATAGATTGATGTAATATGACACAATAAACCATGTGGAGAAGTTTGAGACCAACGAAGAGAGATTTGGTCCAAGAATCATCCAACTTAGCCAAGTTCGTTCATTTTGGTCTTTCTTCCTTTCGACTAGCTTCAATGTTGATTAAAGCCAAATGACAAGTATAGATTGATGTAATATGACACAATAAACCATGTGGATAAGTTTGGGACCAACGAAGAGAGATTTGGTCCAAGAATCATCCAACTTAACCAAGTTCGTCCATTTTGGTCTTTCTTCGTTTCGACTAGCTTCAATGTTGATTAAAGCCAAATGACAAGTATAGATTGATGTAATATGACACAATAAACCATGTGGAGAAGTTTGAGACCAACGAAGAGAGATTTGGTCCAAGAATCATCCAACTTAGCCAAGTTCGTTCATTTTGGTCTTTCTTCCTTTCGACTAGCTTCAAAGTTGATTAAAGCCAAATGACAAGCATAGATTGATGTAATATGACACAATAAACCATGTGGATAAGTTTGGGACCAACGAAGAGAGATTTGGTCCAAGAATCATCCAACTTAACCAAGTTCGTCCATTTTGGTCTTTCTTCGTTTCGACTAGCTTCAAAGTTGATCGAAGCCAAATGTCAAGCATAGATTGATGTAATATGACACAATAAACCATGTGGAGAAGTTTGAGACCAACGAAGAGAGATTTGGTCCAAGAATCATCCAACTTAGCCAAGTTCGTTCATTTTGGTCTTTCTTCCTTTCGACTAGCTTCAATGTTGATTAAAGCCAAATGACAAGTATAGATTGATGTAATATGACACAATAAACCATGTGGATAAGTTTGGGACCAACGAAGAGAGATTTGGTCCAAGAATCATCCAACTTAACCAAGTTCGTCCATTTTGGTCTTTCTTCGTTTCGACTAGCTTCAAAGTTGATCGAAGCCAAATGTCAAGCATAGATTGATGTAATATGACACAATAAACCATGTGGAGAAGTTTGAGACCAACGAAGAGAGATTTGGTCCAAGAATCATCCAACTTAGCCAAGTTCGTTCATTTTGGTCTTTCTTCCTTTCGACTAGCTTCAATGTTGATTAAAGCCAAATGACAAGTATAGATTGATGTAATATGACACAATAAACCATGTGGATAAGTTTGGGACCAACGAAGAGAGATTTGGTCCAAGAATCATCCAACTTAACCAAGTTCGTCCATTTTGGTCTTTCTTCGTTTCGACTAGCTTCAAAGTTGATCGAAGCCAAATGTCAAGCATAGATTGATGTAATATGACACAATAAACCATGTGGATAAGTTTGGGACCAACGAAGAGAGATTTGGTCCAAGAATCATCCAACTTAACCAAGTTCGTTCATTTTGGTCTTTCTTCGTTTCGACTAGCTTCAAAGTTGATCGAAGCCAAATGTCAAGCATAGATTGATGTAATATGACACAATAAACCATGTGGAGAAGTTTGAGACCAACGAAGAGAGATTTGGTCCAAGAATCATCCAACTTAACCAAGTTCGTCCATTTTGGTCTTTCTTCGTTTCGACTAGCTTCAAAGTTGATCGAAGCCAAATGTCAAGCATAGATTGATGTAATATGACACAATAAACCATGTGGATAAGTTTGGGACCAACGAAGAGAGATTTGGTCCAAGAATCATCCAACTTAACCAAGTTCGTCCATTTTGGTCTTTCTTCGTTTCGACTAGCTTCAAAGTTGATCGAAGCCAAATGTCAAGCATAGATTGATGTAATATGACACAATAAACCATGTGGATAAGTTTGGGACCAACGAAGAGAGATTTGGTCCAAGAATCATCCAACTTAACCAAGTTCGTCCATTTTGGTCTTTCTTCGTTTCGACTAGCTTCAAAGTTGATCGAAGCCAAATGTCAAGCATAGATTGATGTAATATGACACAATAAACCATGTGGAGAAGTTTGAGACCAACGAAGAGAGATTTGGTCCAAGAATCATCCAACTTAACCAAGTTCGTTCATTTTGGTCTTTCTTCTTTCGACTAGCTTCAATGTTGATTAAAGCCAAATGACAAGTATAGATTGATGTAATATGACACAATAAACCATGTGGATAAGTTTGGGACCAACGAAGAGAGATTTGGTCCAAGAATCATCCAACTTAACCAAGTTCGTCCATTTTGGTCTTTCTTCGTTTCGACTAGCTTCAAATTGATTAAAGCCAAATGTCAAGTATAGATTGATGTAATATGACACAATAAACCATGTGGAGAAGTTTGAGACCAACGAAGAGAGATTTGGTCCAAGAATCATCCAACTTAGCCAAGTTCGTTCATTTTGGTCTTTCTTCCTTTCGACTAGCTTCAATGTTGATTAAAGCCAAATGACAAGTATAGATTGATGTAATATGACACAATAAACCATGTGGATAAGTTTGGGACCAACGAAGAGAGATTTGGTCCAAGAATCATCCAACTTAACCAAGTTCGTCCATTTTGGTCTTTCTTCGTTTCGACTAGCTTCAAAGTTGATCGAAGCCAAATGTCAAGCATAGATTGATGTAATATGACACAATAAACCATGTGGAGAAGTTTGAGACCAACGAAGAGAGATTTGGTCCAAGAATCATCCAACTTAGCCAAGTTCGTTCATTTTGGTCTTTCTTCCTTTCGACTAGCTTCAATGTTGATTAAAGCCAAATGACAAGTATAGATTGATGTAATATGACACAATAAACCATGTGGATAAGTTTGGGACCAACGAAGAGAGATTTGGTCCAAGAATCATCCAACTTAACCAAGTTCGTCCATTTTGGTCTTTCTTCGTTTCGACTAGCTTCAAAGTTGATCGAAGCCAAATGTCAAGCATAGATTGATGTAATATGACACAATAAACCATGTGGAGAAGTTTGAGACCAACGAAGAGAGATTTGGTCCAAGAATCATCCAACTTAGCCAAGTTCGTTCATTTTTGTCTTTCTTCCTTTCGACTAGCTTCAATGTTGATTAAAGCCAAATGACAAGTATAGATTGATGTAATATGACACAATAAACCATGTGGATAAGTTTGGGACCAACGAAGAGAGATTTGGTCCAAGAATCATCCAACTTAACCAAGTTCGTCCATTTTGGTCTTTCTTCGTTTTGACTAGCTTCAAAGTTGATCGAAGCCAAATGTCAAGCATAGATTGATGTAATATGACACAATAAACCATGTGGATAAGTTTGGGACCAACGAAGAGAGATTTGGTCCAAGAATCATCCAACTTAACCAAGTTCGTTCATTTTGGTCTTTCTTCGTTTCGACTAGCTTCAAAGTTGATCGAAGCCAAATGTCAAGCATAGATTGATGTAATATGACACAATAAACCATGTGGAGAAGTTTGAGACCAACGAAGAGAGATTTGGTCCAAGAATCATCCAACTTAACCAAGTTCGTCCATTTTGGTCTTTCTTCGTTTCGACTAGCTTCAAAGTTGATCGAAGCCAAATGTCAAGCATAGATTGATGTAATATGACACAATAAACCATGTGGATAAGTTTGGGACCAACGAAGAGAGATTTGGTCCAAGAATCATCCAACTTAACCAAGTTCGTCCATTTTGGTCTTTCTTCGTTTCGACTAGCTTCAAAGTTGATCGAAGCCAAATGTCAAGCATAGATTGATGTAATATGACACAATAAACCATGTGGATAAGTTTGGGACCAACGAAGAGAGATTTGGTCCAAGAATCATCCAACTTAACCAAGTTCGTCCATTTTGGTCTTTCTTCGTTTCGACTAGCTTCAAAGTTGATCGAAGCCAAATGTCAAGCATAGATTGATGTAATATGACACAATAAACCATGTGGAGAAGTTTGAGACCAACGAAGAGAGATTTGGTCCAAGAATCATCCAACTTAGCCAAGTTCGTTCATTTTGGTCTTTCTTCCTTTCGACTAGCTTCAATGTTGATTAAAGCCAAATGACAAGTATAGATTGATGTAATATGACACAATAAACCATGTGGATAAGTTTGGGACCAACGAAGAGAGATTTGGTCCAAGAATCATCCAACTTAACAAGTTCGTCCATTTTGGTCTTTCTTTTTCGACTAGCTTCAAATTGATTAAAGCCAAATGACAAGTATAGATTGATGTAATATGACACAATAAACCATGTGGAGAAGTTTGAGACCAACGAAGAGAGATTTGGTCCAAGAATCATCCAACTTAGCCAAGTTCGTTCATTTTGGTCTTTCTTCCTTTCGACTAGCTTCAATGTTGATTAAAGCCAAATGACAAGTATAGATTGATGTAATATGACACAATAAACCATGTGGATAAGTTTGGGACCAACGAAGAGAGATTTGGTCCAAGAATCATCCAACTTAACCAAGTTCGTCCATTTTGGTCTTTCTTCGTTTCGACTAGCTTCAAAGTTGATCGAAGCCAAATGTCAAGCATAGATTGATGTAATATGACACAATAAACCATGTGGAGAAGTTTGAGACCAACGAAGAGAGATTTGGTCCAAGAATCATCCAACTTAGCCAAGTTCGTTCATTTTGGTCTTTCTTCCTTTCGACTAGCTTCAAAGTTGATTAAAGCCAAATGACAAGTATAGATTGATGTAATATGACACAATAAACCATGTGGAGAAGTTTGAGACCAACGAAGAGAGATTTGGTCCAAGAATCATCCAACTTAGCCAAGTTCGTTCATTTTGGTCTTTCTTCCTTTCGACTAGCTTCAATGTTGATTAAAGCCAAATGACAAGTATAGATTGATGTAATATGACACAATAAACCATGTGGATAAGTTTGGGACCAACGAAGAGAGATTTGGTCCAAGAATCATCCAACTTAGCCAAGTTCGTTCATTTTGGTCTTTCTTCCTTTCGACTAGCTTCAATGTTGATTAAAGCCAAATGACAAGTATAGATTGATGTAATATGACACAATAAACCATGTGGATAAGTTTGGGACCAACGAAGAGAGATTTGGTCCAAGAATCATCCAACTTAGCCAAGTTCGTCCATTTTGGTCTTTCTTCCTTTCGACTAGCTTCAAAGTTGATCGAAGCCAAATGTCAAGCATAGATTGATGTAATATGACACAATAAACCATGTGGAGAAGTTTGAGACCAACGAAGAGAGATTTGGTCCAAGAATCATCCAACTTAGCCAAGTTCGTTCATTTTGGTCTTTCTTCCTTTCGACTAGCTTCAATGTTGATTAAAGCCAAATGACAAGTATAGATTGATGTAATATGACACAATAAACCATGTGGATAAGTTTGGGACCAACGAAGAGAGATTTGGTCCAAGAATCATCCAACTTAACCAAGTTCGTTCATTTTGGTCTTTCTTCGTTTCGACTAGCTTCAAAGTTGATCGAAGCCAAATGTCAAGCATAGATTGATGTAATATGACACAATAAACCATGTGGAGAAGTTTGAGACCAACGAAGAGAGATTTGGTCCAAGAATCATCCAACTTAGCCAAGTTCGTTCATTTTGGTCTTTCTTCCTTTCGACTAGCTTCAATGTTGATTAAAGCCAAATGACAAGTATAGATTGATGTAATATGACACAATAAACCATGTGGATAAGTTTGGGACCAACGAAGAGAGATTTGGTCCAAGAATCATCCAACTTAGACAAGTTCGTTCATTTTGGTCTTTCTTCCTTTCGACTAGCTTCAATGTTGATTAAAGCCAAATGACAAGTATAGATTGATGTAATATGACACAATAAACCATGTGGATAAGTTTGGGACCAACGAAGAGAGATTTGGTCCAAGAATCATCCAACTTACCAAGTTCGTTCATTTTGGTCTTTCTTCCTTTCGACTAGCTTCAATGTTGATTAAAGCCAAATGACAAGTATAGATTGATGTAATATGACACAATAAACCATGTGGAGAAGTTTGAGACCAACGAAGAGAGATTTGGTCCAAGAATCATCCAACTTAGCCAAGTTCGTTCATTTTGGTCTTTCTTCTTTTCGACTAGCTTCAATGTTGATTAAAGCCAAATGACAAGTATAGATTGATGTAATATGACACAATAAACCATGTGGATAAGTTTGGGACCAACGAAGAGAGATTTGGTCCAAGAATCATCCAACTTAACCAAGTTCGTCCATTTTGGTCTTTCTTCGTTTTGACTAGCTTCAAAGTTGATCGAAGCCAAATGTCAAGCATAGATTGATGTAATATGACACAATAAACCATGTGGAGAAGTTTGAGACCAACGAAGAGAGATTTGGTCCAAGAATCATCCAACTTAGCCAAGTTCGTTCATTTTGGTCTTTCTTCCTTTCGACTAGCTTCAATGTTGATTAAAGCCAAATGTCAAGTATAGATTGATGTAATATGACACAATAAACCATGTGGAGAAGTTTGAGACCAACGAAGAGAGATTTGGTCCAAGAATCATCCAACTTAGCCAAGTTCGTTCATTTTGGTCTTTCTTCCTTTCGACTAGCTTCAAAGTTGATTAAAGCCAAATGACAAGTATAGATTGATGTAATATGACACAATAAACCATGTGGATAAGTTTGGGACCAACGAAGAGAGATTTGGTCCAAGAATCATCCAACTTAACCAAGTTCGTCCATTTTGGTCTTTCTTCGTTTCGACTAGCTTCAAAGTTGATCGAAGCCAAATGTCAAGCATAGATTGATGTAATATGACACAATAAACCATGTGGAGAAGTTTGAGACCAACGAAGAGAGATTTGGTCCAAGAATCATCCAACTTAGCCAAGTTCGTTCATTTTTGTCTTTCTTCCTTTCGACTAGCTTCAATGTTGATTAAAGCCAAATGACAAGTATAGATTGATGTAATATGACACAATAAACCATGTGGATAAGTTTGGGACCAACGAAGAGAGATTTGGTCCAAGAATCATCCAACTTAACCAAGTTCGTCCATTTTGGTCTTTCTTCGTTTTGACTAGCTTCAAAGTTGATCGAAGCCAAATGTCAAGCATAGATTGATGTAATATGACACAATAAACCATGTGGAGAAGTTTGAGACCAACGAAGAGAGATTTGGTCCAAGAATCATCCAACTTAGCCAAGTTCGTTCATTTTGTCTTTCTTCCTTTCGACTAGCTTCAATGTTGATTAAAGCCAAATGACAAGTATAGATTGATGTAATATGACACAATAAACCATGTGGAGAAGTTTGAGACCAACGAAGAGAGATTTGGTCCAAGAATCATCCAACTTAGCCAAGTTCGTTCATTTTGGTCTTTCTTCCTTTCGACTAGCTTCAATGTTGATTAAAGCCAAATGACAAGTATAGATTGATGTAATATGACACAATAAACCATGTGGATAAGTTTGGGACCAACGAAGAGAGATTTGGTCCAAGAATCATCCAACTTAACCAAGTTCGTCCATTTTGGTCTTTCTTCGTTTCGACTAGCTTCAAAGTTGATCGAAGCCAAATGTCAAGCATAGATTGATGTAATATGACACAATAAACCATGTGGAGAAGTTTGAGACCAACGAAGAGAGATTTGGTCCAAGAATCATCCAACTTAGCCAAGTTCGTTCATTTTGGTCTTTCTTCCTTTCGACTAGCTTCAATGTTGATTAAAGCCAAATGACAAGTATAGATTGATGTAATATGACACAATAAACCATGTGGAGAAGTTTGAGACCAACGAAGAGAGATTTGGTCCAAGAATCATCCAACTTAGCCAAGTTCGTTCATTTTGGTCTTTCTTCCTTTCGACTAGCTTCAATGTTGATTAAAGCCAAATGACAAGTATAGATTGATGTAATATGACACAATAAACCATGTGGATAAGTTTGGGACCAACGAAGAGAGATTTGGTCCAAGAATCATCCAACTTAGACAAGTTCGTTCATTTTGGTCTTTCTTCCTTTCGACTAGCTTCAATGTTGATTAAAGCCAAATGACAAGTATAGATTGATGTAATATGACACAATAAACCATGTGGATAAGTTTGGGACCAACGAAGAGAGATTTGGTCCAAGAATCATCCAACTTAGCCAAGTTCGTTCATTTTGGTCTTTCTTCCTTTCGACTAGCTTCAATGTTGATTAAAGCCAAATGACAAGTATAGATTGATGTAATATGACACAATAAACCATGTGGATAAGTTTGGGACCAACGAAGAGAGATTTGGTCCAAGAATCATCCAACTTAGCCAAGTTCGTCCATTTTGGTCTTTCTTCCTTTCGACTAGCTTCAAAGTTGATCGAAGCCAAATGTCAAGCATAGATTGATGTAATATGACACAATAAACCATGTGGAGAAGTTTGAGACCAACGAAGAGAGATTTGGTCCAAGAATCATCCAACTTAGCCAAGTTCGTTCATTTTGGTCTTTCTTCCTTTCGACTAGCTTCAATGTTGATTAAAGCCAAATGACAAGTATAGATTGATGTAATATGACACAATAAACCATGTGGATAAGTTTGGGACCAACGAAGAGAGATTTGGTCCAAGAATCATCCAACTTAACCAAGTTCGTCCATTTTGGTCTTTCTTCGTTTCGACTAGCTTCAAAGTTGATCGAAGCCAAATGTCAAGCATAGATTGATGTAATATGACACAATAAACCATGTGGAGAAGTTTGAGACCAACGAAGAGAGATTTGGTCCAAGAATCATCCAACTTAGCCAAGTTCGTTCATTTTTGTCTTTCTTCCTTTCGACTAGCTTCAATGTTGATTAAAGCCAAATGACAAGTATAGATTGATGTAATATGACACAATAAACCATGTGGAGAAGTTTGAGACCAACGAAGAGAGATTTGGTCCAAGAATCATCCAACTTAGCCAAGTTCGTTCATTTTGGTCTTTCTTCCTTTCGACTAGCTTCAATGTTGATTAAAGCCAAATGACAAGTATAGATTGATGTAATATGACACAATAAACCATGTGGATAAGTTTGGGACAAACGAAGAGAGATTTGGTCCAAGAATCATCCAACTTAGACAAGTTCGTTCATTTTGGTCTTTCTTCCTTTCGACTAGCTTCAATGTTGATTAAAGCCAAATGACAAGTATAGATTGATGTAATATGACACAATAAACCATGTGGATAAGTTTGGGACCAACGAAGAGAGATTTGGTCCAAGAATCATCCAACTTAGCCAAGTTCGTTCATTTTGGTCTTTCTTCCTTTCGACTAGCTTCAATGTTGATTAAAGCCAAATGACAAGTATAGATTGATGTAATATGACACAATAAACCATGTGGATAAGTTTGGGACCAACGAAGAGAGATTTGGTCCAAGAATCATCCAACTTAACCAAGTTCGTCCATTTTGGTCTTTCTTCGTTTTGACTAGCTTCAAAGTTGATCGAAGCCAAATGTCAAGCATAGATTGATGTAATATGACACAATAAACCATGTGGAGAAGTTTGAGACCAACGAAGAGAGATTTGGTCCAAGAATCATCCAACTTAGCCAAGTTCGTTCATTTTGGTCTTTCTTCCTTTCGACTAGCTTCAATGTTGATTAAAGCCAAATGACAAGTATAGATTGATGTAATATGACACAATAAACCATGTGGATAAGTTTGGGACCAACGAAGAGAGATTTGGTCCAAGAATCATCCAACTTAGACAAGTTCGTTCATTTTGGTCTTTCTTCCTTTCGACTAGCTTCAATGTTGATTAAAGCCAAATGACAAGTATAGATTGATGTAATATGACACAATAAACCATGTGGATAAGTTTGGGACCAACGAAGAGAGATTTGGTCCAAGAATCATCCAACTTAGCCAAGTTCGTTCATTTTGGTCTTTCTTCCTTTCGACTAGCTTCAATGTTGATTAAAGCCAAATGACAAGTATAGATTGATGTAATATGACACAATAAACCATGTGGATAAGTTTGGGACCAACGAAGAGAGATTTGGTCCAAGAATCATCCAACTTAACCAAGTTCGTCCATTTTGGTCTTTCTTCGTTTCGACTAGCTTCAAAGTTGATCGAAGCCAAATGTCAAGCATAGATTGATGTAATATGACACAATAAACCATGTGGAGAAGTTTGAGACCAACGAAGAGAGATTTGGTCCAAGAATCATCCAACTTAGCCAAGTTCGTTCATTTTGGTCTTTCTTCCTTTCGACTAGCTTCAATGTTGATTAAAGCCAAATGACAAGTATAGATTGATGTAATATGACACAATAAACCATGTGGATAAGTTTGGGACCAACGAAGAGAGATTTGGTCCAAGAATCATCCAACTTAACCAAGTTCGTCCATTTTGGTCTTTCTTCATTTCGACTAGCTTCAAAGTTGATCGAAGCCAAATGTCAAGCATAGATTGATGTAATATGACACAATAAACCATGTGGAGAAGTTTGAGACCAACGAAGAGAGATTTGGTCCAAGAATCATCCAACTTAGCCAAGTTCGTTCATTTTGGTCTTTCTTCCTTTCGACTAGCTTCAATGTTGATTAAAGCCAAATGACAAGTATAGATTGATGTAATATGACACAATAAACCATGTGGAGAAGTTTGAGACCAACGAAGAGAGATTTGGTCCAAGAATCATCCAACTTAGCCAAGTTCGTTCATTTTGGTCTTTCTTCCTTTCGACTAGCTTCAATGTTGATTAAAGCCAAATGACAAGTATAGATTGATGTAATATGACACAATAAACCATGTGGATAAGTTTGGGACCAACGAAGAGAGATTTGGTCCAAGAATCATCCAACTTAACCAAGTTCGTCCATTTTGGTCTTTCTTCGTTTTGACTAGCTTCAAAGTTGATCGAAGCCAAATGTCAAGCATAGATTGATGTAATATGACACAATAAACCATGTGGAGAAGTTTGAGACCAACGAAGAGAGATTTGGTCCAAGAATCATCCAACTTAGCCAAGTTCGTTCATTTTGGTCTTTCTTCCTTTCGACTAGCTTCAATGTTGATTAAAGCCAAATGACAAGTATAGATTGATGTAATATGACACAATAAACCATGTGGATAAGTTTGGGACCAACGAAGAGAGATTTGGTCCAAGAATCATCCAACTTAACCAAGTTCGTCCATTTTGGTCTTTCTTCGTTTTGACTAGCTTCAAAGTTGATCGAAGCCAAATGTCAAGCATAGATTGATGTAATATGACACAATAAACCATGTGGAGAAGTTTGAGACCAACGAAGAGAGATTTGGTCCAAGAATCATCCAACTTAGCCAAGTTCGTTCATTTTGGTCTTTCTTCCTTTCGACTAGCTTCAATGTTGATTAAAGCCAAATGACAAGTATAGATTGATGTAATATGACACAATAAACCATGTGGAGAAGTTTGAGACCAACGAAGAGAGATTTGGTCCAAGAATCATCCAACTTAGCCAAGTTCGTTCATTTTGGTCTTTCTTCCTTTCGACTAGCTTCAATGTTGATTAAAGCCAAATGACAAGTATAGATTGATGTAATATGACACAATAAACCATGTGGATAAGTTTGGGACCAACGAAGAGAGATTTGGTCCAAGAATCATCCAACTTAACCAAGTTCGTCCATTTTGGTCTTTCTTCGTTTCGACTAGCTTCAAAGTTGATTGAAGCCAAATGTCAAGCATAGATTGATGTAATATGACACAATAAACCATGTGGAGAAGTTTGAGACCAACGAAGAGAGATTTGGTCCAAGAATCATCCAACTTAGCCAAGTTCGTTCATTTTGGTCTTTCTTCCTTTCGACTAGCTTCAATGTTGATTAAAGCCAAATGACAAGTATAGATTGATGTAATATGACACAATAAACCATGTGGAGAAGTTTGAGACCAACGAAGAGAGATTTGGTCCAAGAATCATCCAACTTAGCCAAGTTCGTTCATTTTGGTCTTTCTTCCTTTCGACTAGCTTCAATGTTGATTAAAGCCAAATGACAAGTATAGATTGATGTAATATGACACAATAAACCATGTGGATAAGTTTGGGACCAACGAAGAGAGATTTGGTCCAAGAATCATCCAACTTAAGCAAGTTCGTTCATTTTGGTCTTTCTTCGTTTCGACTAGCTTCAAAGTTGATCGAAGCCAAATGTCAAGCATAGATTGATGTAATATGACACAATAAACCATGTGGATAAGTTTGGGACCAACGAAGAGAGATTTGGTCCAAGAATCATCCAACTTAGACAAGTTCGTTCATTTTGGTCTTTCTTCCTTTCGACTAGCTTCAATGTTGATTAAAGCCAAATGACAAGTATAGATTGATGTAATATGACACAATAAACCATGTGGATAAGTTTGGGACCAACGAAGAGAGATTTGGTCCAAGAATCATCCAACTTTACCAAGTTCGTCCATTTTGGTCTTTCTTCGTTTTGACTAGCTTCAAAGTTGATCGAAGCCAAATGTCAAGCATAGATTGATGTAATATGACACAATAAACCATGTGGATAAGTTTGGGACCAACGAAGAGAGATTTGGTCCAAGAATCATCCAACTTAACCAAGTTCGTCCATTTTGGTCTTTCTTCGTTTTGACTAGCTTCAAAGTTGATCGAAGCCAAATGTCAAGCATAGATTGATGTAATATGACACAATAAACCATGTGGATAAGTTTGGGACCAACGAAGAGAGATTTGGTCCAAGAATCATCCAACTTAGCCAAGTTCGTTCATTTTGGTCTTTCTTCCTTTCGACTAGCTTCAATGTTGATTAAAGCCAAATGACAAGTATAGATTGATGTAATATGACACAATAAACCATGTGGATAAGTTTGGGACCAACGAAGAGAGATTTGGTCCAAGAATCATCCAACTTAACCAAGTTCGTTCATTTTGGTCTTTCTTAGTTTCGACTAGCTTCAAAGTTGATCGAAGCCAAATGTCAAGCATAGATTGATGTAATATGACACAATAAACCATGTGGATAAGTTTGGGACCAACGAAGAGAGATTTGGTCCAAGAATCATCCAACTTAACCAAGTTCGTCCATTTTGGTCTTTCTTCGTTTTGACTAGCTTCAAAGTTGATCGAAGCCAAATGTCAAGCATAGATTGATGTAATATGACACAATAAACCATGTGGAGAAGTTTGAGACCAACGAAGAGAGATTTGGTCCAAGAATCATCCAACTTAGCCAAGTTCGTTCATTTTTGTCTTTCTTCCTTTCGACTAGCTTCAATGTTGATTAAAGCCAAATGACAAGTATAGATTGATGTAATATGACACAATAAACCATGTGGAGAAGTTTGAGACCAACGAAGAGAGATTTGGTCCAAGAATCATCCAACTTAGCCAAGTTCGTTCATTTTGGTCTTTCTTCCTTTCGACTAGCTTCAATGTTGATTAAAGCCAAATGACAAGTATAGATTGATGTAATATGACACAATAAACCATGTGGATAAGTTTGGGACCAACGAAGAGAGATTTGGTCCAAGAATCATCCAACTTAACCAAGTTCGTCCATTTTGGTCTTTCTTCGTTTCGACTAGCTTCAAAGTTGATTGAAGCCAAATGTCAAGCATAGATTGATGTAATATGACACAATAAACCATGTGGAGAAGTTTGGAGACCAACGAAGAGAGATTTGGTCCAAGAATCATCCAACTTAGCCAAGTTCGTTCATTTTTGTCTTTCTTCCTTTCGACTAGCTTCAATGTTGATTAAAGCCAAATGACAAGTATAGATTGATGTAATATGACACAATAAACCATGTGGAGAAGTTTGAGACCAACGAAGAGAGATTTGGTCCAAGAATCATCCAACTTAGCCAAGTTCGTTCATTTTGGTCTTTCTTCCTTTCGACTAGCTTCAATGTTGATTAAAGCCAAATGACAAGTATAGATTGATGTAATATGACACAATAAACCATGTGGATAAGTTTGGGACCAACGAAGAGAGATTTGGTCCAAGAATCATCCAACTTAACCAAGTTCGTTCATTTTGGTCTTTCTTCGTTTCGACTAGCTTCAAAGTTGATCGAAGCCAAATGTCAAGCATAGATTGATGTAATATGACACAATAAACCATGTGGATAAGTTTGGGACCAACGAAGAGAGATTTGGTCCAAGAATCATCCAACTTAGACAAGTTCGTTCATTTTGGTCTTTCTTCCTTTCGACTAGCTTCAATGTTGATTAAAGCCAAATGACAAGTATAGATTGATGTAATATGACACAATAAACCATGTGGATAAGTTTGGGACCAACGAAGAGAGATTTGGTCCAAGAATCATCCAACTTTACCAAGTTCGTCCATTTTGGTCTTTCTTCGTTTTGACTAGCTTCAAAGTTGATCGAAGCCAAATGTCAAGCATAGATTGATGTAATATGACACAATAAACCATGTGGATAAGTTTGGGACCAACGAAGAGAGATTTGGTCCAAGAATCATCCAACTTAACCAAGTTCGTCCATTTTGGTCTTTCTTCATTTTGACTAGCTTCAAAGTTGATCGAAGCCAAATGTCAAGCATAGATTGATGTAATATGACACAATAAACCATGTGGATAAGTTTGGGACCAACGAAGAGAGATTTGGTCCAAGAATCATCCAACTTAGCCAAGTTCGTTCATTTTGGTCTTTCTTCCTTTCGACTAGCTTCAATGTTGATTAAAGCCAAATGACAAGTATAGATTGATGTAATATGACACAATAAACCATGTGGATAAGTTTGGGACCAACGAAGAGAGATTTGGTCCAAGAATCATCCAACTTAACCAAGTTCGTTCATTTTGGTCTTTCTTCGTTTCGACTAGCTTCAAAGTTGATCGAAGCCAAATGTCAAGCATAGATTGATGTAATATGACACAATAAACCATGTGGATAAGTTTGGGACCAACGAAGAGAGATTTGGTCCAAGAATCATCCAACTTAACCAAGTTCGTCCATTTTGGTCTTTCTTCGTTTCGACTAGCTTCAAAGTTGATCGAAGCCAAATGTCAAGCATAGATTGATGTAATATGACACAATAAACCATGTGGAGAAGTTTGAGACCAACGAAGAGAGATTTGGTCCAAGAATCATCCAACTTAGCCAAGTTCGTCCATTTTGGTCTTTCTTCGTTTCGACTAGCTTCAAAGTTGATCGAAGCCAAATGTCAAGCATAGATTGATGTAATATGACACAATAAACCATGTGGATAAGTTTGGGACCAACGAAGAGAGATTTGGTCCAAGAATCATCCAACTTAGCCAAGTTCGTTCATTTTGGTCTTTCTTCCTTTCGACTAGCTTCAATGTTGATTAAAGCCAAATGACAAGTATAGATTGATGTAATATGACACAATAAACCATGTGGATAAGTTTGGGACCAACGAAGAGAGATTTGGTCCAAGAATCATCCAACTTAGCCAAGTTCGTTCATTTTGGTCTTTCTTCCTTTCGACTAGCTTCAATGTTGATTAAAGCCAAATGACAAGTATAGATTGATGTAATATGACACAATAAACCATGTGGATAAGTTTGGGACCAACGAAGAGAGATTTGGTCCAAGAATCATCCAACTTAACCAAGTTCGTCCATTTTGGTCTTTCTTCGTTTCGACTAGCTTCAAAGTTGATCGAAGCCAAATGTCAAGCATAGATTGATGTAATATGACACAATAAACCATGTGGAGAAGTTTGAGACCAACGAAGAGAGATTTGGTCCAAGAATCATCCAACTTAGCCAAGTTCGTTCATTTTGGTCTTTCTTCCTTTCGACTAGCTTCAATGTTGATTAAAGCCAAATGACAAGTATAGATTGATGTAATATGACACAATAAACCATGTGGATAAGTTTGGGACCAACGAAGAGAGATTTGGTCCAAGAATCATCCAACTTAACCAAGTTCGTCCATTTTGGTCTTTCTTCATTTTGACTAGCTTCAAAGTTGATCGAAGCCAAATGTCAAGCATAGATTGATGTAATATGACACAATAAACCATGTGGAGAAGTTTGAGACCAACGAAGAGAGATTTGGTCCAAGAATCATCCAACTTAGCCAAGTTCGTTCATTTTTGTCTTTCTTCCTTTCGACTAGCTTCAATGTTGATTAAAGCCAAATGACAAGTATAGATTGATGTAATATGACACAATAAACCATGTGGAGAAGTTTGAGACCAACGAAGAGAGATTTGGTCCAAGAATCATCCAACTTAGCCAAGTTCGTTCATTTTGGTCTTTCTTCCTTTCGACTAGCTTCAATGTTGATTAAAGCCAAATGACAAGTATAGATTGATGTAATATGACACAATAAACCATGTGGATAAGTTTGGGACCAACGAAGAGAGATTTGGTCCAAGAATCATCCAACTTAAGCAAGTTCGTTCATTTTGGTCTTTCTTCGTTTCGACTAGCTTCAAAGTTGATCGAAGCCAAATGTCAAGCATAGATTGATGTAATATGACACAATAAACCATGTGGATAAGTTTGGGACCAACGAAGAGAGATTTGGTCCAAGAATCATCCAACTTAGACAAGTTCGTTCATTTTGGTCTTTCTTCCTTTCGACTAGCTTCAATGTTGATTAAAGCCAAATGACAAGTATAGATTGATGTAATATGACACAATAAACCATGTGGATAAGTTTGGGACCAACGAAGAGAGATTTGGTCCAAGAATCATCCAACTTTACCAAGTTCGTCCATTTTGGTCTTTCTTCGTTTCGACTAGCTTCAAAGTTGATCGAAGCCAAATGTCAAGCATAGATTGATGTAATATGACACAATAAACCATGTGGATAAGTTTGGGACCAACGAAGAGAGATTTGGTCCAAGAATCATCCAACTTAACCAAGTTCGTCCATTTTGGTCTTTCTTCGTTTCGACTAGCTTCAAAGTTGATCGAAGCCAAATGTCAAGCATAGATTGATGTAATATGACACAATAAACCATGTGGATAAGTTTGGGACCAACGAAGAGAGATTTGGTCCAAGAATCATCCAACTTAGCCAAGTTCGTTCATTTTGGTCTTTCTTCCTTTCGACTAGCTTCAATGTTGATTAAAGCCAAATGACAAGTATAGATTGATGTAATATGACACAATAAACCATGTGGATAAGTTTGGGACCAACGAAGAGAGATTTGGTCCAAGAATCATCCAACTTAACCAAGTTCGTTCATTTTGGTCTTTCTTAGTTTCGACTAGCTTCAAAGTTGATCGAAGCCAAATGTCAAGCATAGATTGATGTAATATGACACAATAAACCATGTGGATAAGTTTGGGACCAACGAAGAGAGATTTGGTCCAAGAATCATCCAACTTAACCAAGTTCGTCCATTTTGGTCTTTCTTCGTTTCGACTAGCTTCAAAGTTGATCGAAGCCAAATGTCAAGCATAGATTGATGTAATATGACACAATAAACCATGTGGAGAAGTTTGAGACAACGAAGAGAGATTTGGTCCAAGAATCATCCAACTTAGCCAAGTTCGTCCATTTTGGTCTTTCTTCGTTTCGACTAGCTTCAAAGTTGATCGAAGCCAAATGTCAAGCATAGATTGATGTAATATGACACAATAAACCATGTGGAGAAGTTTGAGACCAACGAAGAGAGATTTGGTCCAAGAATCATCCAACTTAGCCAAGTTCGTTCATTTTTGTCTTTCTTCCTTTCGACTAGCTTCAATGTTGATTAAAGCCAAATGACAAGTATAGATTGATGTAATATGACACAATAAACCATGTGGAGAAGTTTGAGACCAACGAAGAGAGATTTGGTCCAAGAATCATCCAACTTAGCCAAGTTCGTTCATTTTGGTCTTTCTTCCTTTCGACTAGCTTCAATGTTGATTAAAGCCAAATGACAAGTATAGATTGATGTAATATGACACAATAAACCATGTGGATAAGTTTGGGACAAACGAAGAGAGATTTGGTCCAAGAATCATCCAACTTAGCCAAGTTCGTTCATTTTGGTCTTTCTTCCTTTCGACTAGCTTAAATGTTGATTAAAGCCAAATGACAAGTATAGATTGATGTAATATGACACAATAAACCATGTGGATAAGTTTGGGACCAACGAAGAGAGATTTGGTCCAAGAATCATCCAACTTAACCAAGTTCGTCCATTTTGGTCTTTCTTCGTTTCGACTAGCTTCAAAGTTGATCGAAGCCAAATGTCAAGCATAGATTGATGTAATATGACACAATAAACCATGTGGATAAGTTTGGGACCAACGAAGAGAGATTTGGTCCAAGAATCATCCAACTTAGCCAAGTTCGTCCATTTTGGTCTTTCTTCGTTTGACTAGCTTCAAAGTTGATCGAAGCCAAATGTCAAGCATAGATTGATGTAATATGACACAATAAACCATGTGGAGAAGTTTGAGACCAACGAAGAGAGATTTGGTCCAAGAATCATCCAACTTAGCCAAGTTCGTTCATTTTGGTCTTTCTTCCTTTCGACTAGCTTCAATGTTGATTAAAGCCAAATGACAAGTATAGATTGATGTAATATGACACAATAAACCATGTGGATAAGTTTGGGACCAACGAAGAGAGATTTGGTCCAAGAATCATCCAACTTAACCAAGTTCGTCCATTTTGGTCTTTCTTCGTTTCGACTAGCTTCAAAGTTGATCGAAGCCAAATGTCAAGCATAGATTGATGTAATATGACACAATAAACCATGTGGATAAGTTTGGGACCAACGAAGAGAGATTTGGTCCAAGAATCATCCAACTTAGCCAAGTTCGTTCATTTTGGTCTTTCTTCCTTTCGACTAGCTTCAATGTTGATTAAAGCCAAATGACAAGTATAGATTGATGTAATATGACACAATAAACCATGTGGATAAGTTTGGGACCAACGAAGAGAGATTTGGTCCAAGAATCATCCAACTTAGCCAAGTTCGTTCATTTTGGTCTTTCTTCCTTTCGACTAGCTTCAAAGTTGATCGAAGCCAAATGTCAAGCATAGATTGATGTAATATGACACAATAAACCATGTGGATAAGTTTGGGACCAACGAAGAGAGATTTGGTCCAAGAATCATCCAACTTAGCCAAGTTCGTTCATTTTGGTCTTTCTTCCTTTCGACTAGCTTCAATGTTGATTAAAGCCAAATGACAAGTATAGATTGATGTAATATGACACAATAAACCATGTGGAGAAGTTTGAGACCAACGAAGAGAGATTTGGTCCAAGAATCATCCAACTTAGCCAAGTTCGTTCATTTTGGTCTTTCTTCCTTTCGACTAGCTTCAATGTTGATTAAAGCCAAATGACAAGTATAGATTGATGTAATATGACACAATAAACCATGTGGAGAAGTTTGGGACCAACGAAGAGAGATTTGGTCCAAGAATCATCCAACTTAGCCAAGTTCGTTCATTTTTGTCTTTCTTCCTTTCGACTAGCTTCAATGTTGATTAAAGCCAAATGACAAGTATAGATTGATGTAATATGACACAATAAACCATGTGGATAAGTTTGGGACCAACGAAGAGAGATTTGGTCCAAGAATCATCCAACTTAGCCAAGTTCGTTCATTTTGGTCTTTCTTCCTTTCGACTAGCTTCAAAGTTGATCGAAGCCAAATGTCAAGCATAGATTGATGTAATATGACACAATAAACCATGTGGATAAGTTTGGGACCAACGAAGAGAGATTTGGTCCAAGAATCATCCAACTTAGCCAAGTTCGTTCATTTTGGTCTTTCTTCCTTTCGACTAGCTTCAATGTTGATTAAAGCCAAATGACAAGTATAGATTGATGTAATATGACACAATAAACCATGTGGAGAAGTTTGAGACCAACGAAGAGAGATTTGGTCCAAGAATCATCCAACTTAGCCAAGTTCGTTCATTTTGGTCTTTCTTCCTTTCGACTAGCTTCAATGTTGATTAAAGCCAAATGACAAGTATAGATTGATGTAATATGACACAATAAACCATGTGGAGAAGTTTGAGACCAACGAAGAGAGATTTGGTCCAAGAATCATCCAACTTAGCCAAGTTCGTTCATTTTGGTCTTTCTTCCTTTCGACTAGCTTCAAAGTTGATTAAAGCCAAATGACAAGTATAGATTGATGTAATATGACACAATAAACCATGTGGAGAAGTTTGAGACCAACGAAGAGAGATTTGGTCCAAGAATCATCCAACTTAGCCAAGTTCGTTCATTTTGGTCTTTCTTCCTTTCGACTAGCTTCAATGTTGATTAAAGCCAAATGACAAGTATAGATTGATGTAATATGACACAATAAACCATGTGGATAAGTTTGGGACCAACGAAGAGAGATTTGGTCCAAGAATCATCCAACTTAGCCAAGTTCGTTCATTTTGGTCTTTCTTCCTTTCGACTAGCTTCAATGTTGATTAAAGCCAAATGACAAGTATAGATTGATGTAATATGACACAATAAACCATGTGGATAAGTTTGGGACCAACGAAGAGAGATTTGGTCCAAGAATCATCCAACTTAACCAAGTTCGTCCATTTTGGTCTTTCTTCGTTTCGACTAGCTTCAAAGTTGATCGAAGCCAAATGTCAAGCATAGATTGATGTAATATGACACAATAAACCATGTGGATAAGTTTGGGACCAACGAAGAGAGATTTGGTCCAAGAATCATCCAACTTAGCCAAGTTCGTCCATTTTGGTCTTTCTTCGTTTCGACTAGCTTCAAAGTTGATCGAAGCCAAATGTCAAGCATAGATTGATGTAATATGACACAATAAACCATGTGGAGAAGTTTGAGACCAACGAAGAGAGATTTGGTCCAAGAATCATCCAACTTAGCCAAGTTCGTTCATTTTGGTCTTTCTTCCTTTCGACTAGCTTCAATGTTGATTAAAGCCAAATGACAAGTATAGATTGATGTAATATGACACAATAAACCATGTGGATAAGTTTGGGACCAACGAAGAGAGATTTGGTCCAAGAATCATCCAACTTAACCAAGTTCGTCCATTTTGGTCTTTCTTCGTTTCGACTAGCTTCAAAGTTGATCGAAGCCAAATGTCAAGCATAGATTGATGTAATATGACACAATAAACCATGTGGATAAGTTTGGGACAAACGAAGAGAGATTTGGTCCAAGAATCATCCAACTTAGCCAAGTTCGTTCATTTTGGTCTTTCTTCCTTTCGACTAGCTTCAATGTTGATTAAAGCCAAATGACAAGTATAGATTGATGTAATATGACACAATAAACCATGTGGATAAGTTTGGGACCAACGAAGAGAGATTTGGTCCAAGAATCATCCAACTTAGCCAAGTTCGTTCATTTTGGTCTTTCTTCTTTTTGACTAGCTTCAAAGTTGATCGAAGCCAAATGTCAAGCATAGATTGATGTAATATGACACAATAAACCATGTGGAGAAGTTTGAGACCAACGAAGAGAGATTTGGTCCAAGAATCATCCAACTTAGCCAAGTTCGTCCATTTTGGTCTTTCTTCCTTTCGACTAGCTTCAATGTTGATTAAAGCCAAATGACAAGTATAGATTGATGTAATATGACACAATAAACCATGTGGATAAGTTTGGGACCAACGAAGAGAGATTTGGTCCAAGAATCATCCAACTTAGCCAAGTTCGTTCATTTTGGTCTTTCTTCCTTTCGACTAGCTTCAATGTTGATTAAAGCCAAATGACAAGTATAGATTGATGTAATATGACACAATAAACCATGTGGATAAGTTTGGGACCAACGAAGAGAGATTTGGTCCAAGAATCATCCAACTTAGCCAAGTTCGTTCATTTTGGTCTTTCTTCCTTTCGACTAGCTTCAAAGTTGATCGAAGCCAAATGTCAAGCATAGATTGATGTAATATGACACAATAAACCATGTGGATAAGTTTGGGACCAACGAAGAGAGATTTGGTCCAAGAATCATCCAACTTAGCCAAGTTCGTTCATTTTGGTCTTTCTTCCTTTCGACTAGCTTCAATGTTGATTAAAGCCAAATGACAAGTATAGATTGATGTAATATGACACAATAAACCATGTGGAGAAGTTTGAGACCAACGAAGAGAGATTTGGTCCAAGAATCATCCAACTTAGCCAAGTTCGTTCATTTTGGTCTTTCTTCCTTTCGACTAGCTTCAATGTTGATTAAAGCCAAATGACAAGTATAGATTGATGTAATATGACACAATAAACCATGTGGAGAAGTTTGAGACCAACGAAGAGAGATTTGGTCCAAGAATCATCCAACTTAGCCAAGTTCGTTCATTTTGGTCTTTCTTCCTTTCGACTAGCTTCAATGTTGATTAAAGCCAAATGACAAGTATAGATTGATGTAATATGACACAATAAACCATGTGGATAAGTTTGGGACCAACGAAGAGAGATTTGGTCCAAGAATCATCCAACTTAGCCAAGTTCGTCATTTTGGTCTTTCTTCCTTTCGACTAGCTTCAAAGTTGATCGAAGCCAAATGTCAAGCATAGATTGATGTAATATGACACAATAAACCATGTGGATAAGTTTGGGACCAACGAAGAGAGATTTGGTCCAAGAATCATCCAACTTAGCCAAGTTCGTTCATTTTGGTCTTTCTTCCTTTCGACTAGCTTCAATGTTGATTAAAGCCAAATGACAAGTATAGATTGATGTAATATGACACAATAAACCATGTGGAGAAGTTTGAGACCAACGAAGAGAGATTTGGTCCAAGAATCATCCAACTTAGCCAAGTTCGTTCATTTTGGTCTTTCTTCCTTTCGACTAGCTTCAATGTTGATTAAAGCCAAATGACAAGTATAGATTGATGTAATATGACACAATAAACCATGTGGAGAAGTTTGAGACCAACGAAGAGAGATTTGGTCCAAGAATCATCCAACTTAGCCAAGTTCGTTCATTTTGGTCTTTCTTCCTTTCGACTAGCTTCAATGTTGATTAAAGCCAAATGACAAGTATAGATTGATGTAATATGACACAATAAACCATGTGGAGAAGTTTGAGACCAACGAAGAGAGATTTGGTCCAAGAATCATCCAACTTAGCCAAGTTCGTTCATTTTGGTCTTTCTTCCTTTCGACTAGCTTCAATGTTGATTAAAGCCAAATGACAAGTATAGATTGATGTAATATGACACAATAAACCATGTGGATAAGTTTGGGACCAACGAAGAGAGATTTGGTCCAAGAATCATCCAACTTAGCCAAGTTCGTCCATTTTGGTCTTTCTTCCTTTCGACTAGCTTAAATGTTGATTAAAGCCAAATGACAAGTATAGATTGATGTAATATGACACAATAAACCATGTGGATAAGTTTGGGACCAACGAAGAGAGATTTGGTCCAAGAATCATCCAACTTAACCAAGTTCGTCCATTTTGGTCTTTCTTCGTTTCGACTAGCTTCAAAGTTGATCGAAGCCAAATGTCAAGCATAGATTGATGTAATATGACACAATAAACCATGTGGATAAGTTTGGGACCAACGAAGAGAGATTTGGTCCAAGAATCATCCAACTTAGCCAAGTTCGTCCATTTTGGTCTTTCTTCGTTTCGACTAGCTTCAAAGTTGATCGAAGCCAAATGTCAAGCATAGATTGATGTAATATGACACAATAAACCATGTGGAGAAGTTTGAGACCAACGAAGAGAGATTTGGTCCAAGAATCATCCAACTTAGCCAAGTTCGTTCATTTTGGTCTTTCTTCCTTTCGACTAGCTTCAATGTTGATTAAAGCCAAATGACAAGTATAGATTGATGTAATATGACACAATAAACCATGTGGATAAGTTTGGGACCAACGAAGAGAGATTTGGTCCAAGAATCATCCAACTTAACCAAGTTCGTCCATTTTGGTCTTTCTTCGTTTCGACTAGCTTCAAAGTTGATCGAAGCCAAATGTCAAGCATAGATTGATGTAATATGACACAATAAACCATGTGGATAAGTTTGGGACCAACGAAGAGAGATTTGGTCCAAGAATCATCCAACTTAGCCAAGTTCGTTCATTTTGGTCTTTCTTCCTTTCGACTAGCTTCAATGTTGATTAAAGCCAAATGACAAGTATAGATTGATGTAATATGACACAATAAACCATGTGGATAAGTTTGGGACCAACGAAGAGAGATTTGGTCCAAGAATCATCCAACTTAGCCAAGTTCGTCCATTTTGGTCTTTCTTCTTTTTGACTAGCTTCAAAGTTGATCGAAGCCAAATGTCAAGCATAGATTGATGTAATATGACACAATAAACCATGTGGAGAAGTTTGAGACCAACGAAGAGAGATTTGGTCCAAGAATCATCCAACTTAGCCAAGTTCGTTCATTTTGTCTTTCTTCCTTTCGACTAGCTTCAATGTTGATTAAAGCCAAATGACAAGTATAGATTGATGTAATATGACACAATAAACCATGTGGATAAGTTTGGGACCAACGAAGAGAGATTTGGTCCAAGAATCATCCAACTTAACCAAGTTCGTCCATTTTGGTCTTTCTTCGTTTCGACTAGCTTCAAAGTTGATCGAAGCCAAATGTCAAGCATAGATTGATGTAATATGACACAATAAACCATGTGGAGAAGTTTGAGACCAACGAAGAGAGATTTGGTCCAAGAATCATCCAACTTAGCCAAGTTCGTTCATTTTGGTCTTTCTTCCTTTCGACTAGCTTCAATGTTGATTAAAGCCAAATGACAAGTATAGATTGATGTAATATGACACAATAAACCATGTGGATAAGTTTGGGACCAACGAAGAGAGATTTGGTCCAAGAATCATCCAACTTAGCCAAGTTCGTTCATTTTGGTCTTTCTTCCTTTCGACTAGCTTCAATGTTGATTAAAGCCAAATGACAAGTATAGATTGATGTAATATGACACAATAAACCATGTGGATAAGTTTGGGACCAACGAAGAGAGATTTGGTCCAAGAATCATCCAACTTAACCAAGTTCGTCCATTTTGGTCTTTCTTCGTTTCGACTAGCTTCAAAGTTGATCGAAGCCAAATGTCAAGCATAGATTGATGTAATATGACACAATAAACCATGTGGAGAAGTTTGAGACCAACGAAGAGAGATTTGGTCCAAGAATCATCCAACTTAGCCAAGTTCGTTCATTTTGGTCTTTCTTCCTTTCGACTAGCTTCAATGTTGATTAAAGCCAAATGACAAGTATAGATTGATGTAATATGACACAATAAACCATGTGGAGAAGTTTGAGACCAACGAAGAGAGATTTGGTCCAAGAATCATCCAACTTAACCAAGTTCGTCCATTTTGGTCTTTCTTCGTTTCGACTAGCTTCAAAGTTGATCGAAGCCAAATGTCAAGCATAGATTGATGTAATATGACACAATAAACCATGTGGATAAGTTTGGGACCAACGAAGAGAGATTTGGTCCAAGAATCATCCAACTTAGCCAAGTTCGTCCATTTTGGTCTTTCTTCCTTTCGACTAGCTTCAATGTTGATTAAAGCCAAATGACAAGTATAGATTGATGTAATATGACACAATAAACCATGTGGATAAGTTTGGGACCAACGAAGAGAGATTTGGTCCAAGAATCATCCAACTTAGCCAAGTTCGTTCATTTTGGTCTTTCTTCCTTTCGACTAGCTTCAATGTTGATTAAAGCCAAATGACAAGTATAGATTGATGTAATATGACACAATAAACCATGTGGATAAGTTTGGGACCAACGAAGAGAGATTTGGTCCAAGAATCATCCAACTTAACCAAGTTCGTCCATTTTGGTCTTTCTTCGTTTCGACTAGCTTCAAAGTTGATCGAAGCCAAATGTCAAGCATAGATTGATGTAATATGACACAATAAACCATGTGGATAAGTTTGGGACCAACGAAGAGAGATTTGGTCCAAGAATCATCCAACTTAGCCAAGTTCGTCCATTTTGGTCTTTCTTTCTTCGACTAGCTTCAATGTTGATTAAAGCCAAATGACAAGTATAGATTGATGTAATATGACACAATAAACCATGTGGATAAGTTTGGGACCAACGAAGAGAGATTTGGTCCAAGAATCATCCAACTTAGCCAAGTTCGTTCATTTTGGTCTTTCTTCCTTTCGACTAGCTTCAATGTTGATTAAAGCCAAATGACAAGTATAGATTGATGTAATATGACACAATAAACCATGTGGAGAAGTTTGGGACCAACGAAGAGAGATTTGGTCCAAGAATCATCCAACTTAACCAAGTTCGTCCATTTTGGTCTTTCTTCGTTTCGACTAGCTTCAATGTTGATCGAAGCCAAATGACAAGTATAGATTGATGTAATATGACACAATAAACCATGTGGAGAAGTTTGGGACCAACGAAGAGAGATTTGGTCCAAGAATCATCCAACTTAACCAAGTTCGTCCATTTTGGTCTTTCTTCGTTTCGACTAGCTTCAATGTTGATCGAAGCCAAATGTCAAGCATAGATTGATGTAATATGACACAATAAACCATGTGGATAAGTTTGGGACCAACGAAGAGAGATTTGGTCCAAGAATCATCCAACTTAACCAAGTTCGTCCATTTTGGTCTTTCTTCGTTTCGACTAGCTTCAAAGTTGATCGAAGCCAAATGTCAAGCATAGATTGATGTAATATGACACAATAAACCATGTGGAGAAGTTTGGGACCAACGAAGAGAGATTTGGTCCAAGAATCATCCAACTTAACCAAGTTCGTCCATTTTGGTCTTTCTTCGTTTCGACTAGCTTCAATGTTGATCGAAGCCAAATGTCAAGCATAGATTGATGTAATATGACACAATAAACCATGTGGATAAGTTTGGGACCAACGAAGAGAGATTTGGTCCAAGAATCATCCAACTTAGCCAAGTTCGTTCATTTTGGTCTTTCTTCCTTTCGACTAGCTTCAATGTTGATTAAAGCCAAATGACAAGTATAGATTGATGTAATATGACACAATAAACCATGTGGATAAGTTTGAGACCAACGAAGAGAGATTTGGTCCAAGAATCATCCAACTTAGCCAAGTTCGTCCATTTTGGTCTTTCTTCTTCGACTAGCTTCAAAGTTGATTAAAGCCAAATGACAAGCATAGATTGATGTAATATGACACAATAAACCATGTGGATAAGTTTGGGACCAACGAAGAGAGATTTGGTCCAAGAATCATCCAACTTGACCAAGTTCGTCCATTTTGGTCTTTCTTCGTTTCGACTAGCTTCAAAGTTGATCGAAGCCAAATGTCAAGCATAGATTGATGTAATATGACACAATAAACCATGTGGAGAAGTTTGAGACCAACGAAGAGAGATTTGGTCCAAGAATCATCCAACTTAGCCAAGTTCGTCCATTTTGGTCTTTCTTTCTTTCGACTAGCTTCAAAGTTGATTAAAGCCAAATGACAAGCATAGATTGATGTAATATGACACAATAAACCATGTGGATAAGTTTGGGACCAACGAAGAGAGATTTGGTCCAAGAATCATCCAACTTAACCAAGTTCGTCCATTTTGGTCTTTCTTCGTTTCGACTAGCTTCAAAGTTGATCGAAGCCAAATGTCAAGCATAGATTGATGTAATATGACACAATAAACCATGTGGATAAGTTTGGGACCAACGAAGAGAGATTTGGTCCAAGAATCATCCAACTTAGCCAAGTTCGTCCATTTTGGTCTTTCTTTCTTCGACTAGCTTCAAAGTTGATTAAAGCCAAATGTCAAGCATAGATTGATGTAATATGACACAATAAACCATGTGGATAAGTTTGGAACCAACGAAGAGAGATTTGGTCCAAGAATCATCCAACTTAGCCAAGTTCGTTCATTTTGGTCTTTCTTCCTTTCGACTAGCTTCAATGTTGATTAAAGCCAAATGACAAGTATAGATTGATGTAATATGACACAATAAACCATGTGGATAAGTTTGGGACCAACGAAGAGAGATTTGGTCCAAGAATCATCCAACTTGACCAAGTTCGTCCATTTTGGTCTTTCTTCGTTTCGACTAGCTTCAAAGTTGATCGAAGCCAAATGTCAAGCATAGATTGATGTAATATGACACAATAAACCATGTGGAGAAGTTTGAGACCAACGAAGAGAGATTTGGTCCAAGAATCATCCAACTTAGCCAAGTTCGTCCATTTTGGTCTTTCTTTCTTCGACTAGCTTCAAAGTTGATTAAAGCCAAATGACAAGCATAGATTGATGTAATATGACACAATAAACCATGTGGATAAGTTTGGGACCAACGAAGAGAGATTTGGTCCAAGAATCATCCAACTTAACCAAGTTCGTCCATTTTGGTCTTTCTTCGTTTCGACTAGCTTCAATGTTGATCGAAGCCAAATGACAAGTATAGATTGATGTAATATGACACAATAAACCATGTGGAGAAGTTTGGGACCAACGAAGAGAGATTTGGTCCAAGAATCATCCAACTTAACCAAGTTCGTCCATTTTGGTCTTTCTTCCTTTCGACTAGCTTCAATGTTGATCGAAGCCAAATGTCAAGCATAGATTGATGTAATATGACACAATAAACCATGTGGAGAAGTTTGGGACCAACGAAGAGAGATTTGGTCCAAGAATCATCCAACTTAACCAAGTTCGTCCATTTTGGTCTTTCTTCGTTTCGACTAGCTTCAATGTTGATCGAAGCCAAATGTCAAGCATAGATTGATGTAATATGACACAATAAACCATGTGGATAAGTTTGAGACCAACGAAGAGAGATTTGGTCCAAGAATCATCCAACTTAGCCAAGTTCGTCCATTTTGGTCTTTCTTTCTTCGACTAGCTTCAAAGTTGATTAAAGCCAAATGACAAGCATAGATTGATGTAATATGACACAATAAACCATGTGGATAAGTTTGGGACCAACGAAGAGAGATTTGGTCCAAGAATCATCCAACTTAACCAAGTTCGTCCATTTTGGTCTTTCTTCTTTCGACTAGCTTCAAAGTTGATCGAAGCCAAATGTCAAGCATAGATTGATGTAATATGACACAATAAACCATGTGGAGAAGTTTGGGACCAACGAAGAGAGATTTGGTCCAAGAATCATCCAACTTAGCCAAGTTCGTCCATTTTGGTCTTTCTTTCTTTCGACTAGCTTCAAAGTTGATTAAAGCCAAATGACAAGCATAGATTGATGTAATATGACACAATAAACCATGTGGATAAGTTTGGGACCAACGAAGAGAGATTTGGTCCAAGAATCATCCAACTTAACCAAGTTCGTCCATTTTGGTCTTTCTTCGTTTCGACTAGCTTCAAAGTTGATCGAAGCCAAATGTCAAGCATAGATTGATGTAATATGACACAATAAACCATGTGGAGAAGTTTGGGACCAACGAAGAGAGATTTGGTCCAAGAATCATCCAACTTAGCCAAGTTCGTCCATTTTGGTCTTTCTTTCTTCGACTAGCTTCAAAGTTGATTAAAGCCAAATGACAAGCATAGATTGATGTAATATGACACAATAAACCATGTGGATAAGTTTGGGACCAACGAAGAGAGATTTGGTCCAAGAATCATCCAACTTAACCAAGTTCGTCCATTTTGGTCTTTCTTCGTTTCGACTAGCTTCAAAGTTGATCGAAGCCAAATGTCAAGCATAGATTGATGTAATATGACACAATAAACCATGTGGAGAAGTTTGGGACCAACGAAGAGAGATTTGGTCCAAGAATCATCCAACTTAGCCAAGTTCGTCCATTTTGGTCTTTCTTTCTTCGACTAGCTTCAAAGTTGATTAAAGCCAAATGACAAGCATAGATTGATGTAATATGACACAATAAACCATGTGGATAAGTTTGGGACCAACGAAGAGAGATTTGGTCCAAGAATCATCCAACTTAACCAAGTTCGTCCATTTTGGTCTTTCTTCGTTTCGACTAGCTTCAAAGTTGATCGAAGCCAAATGTCAAGCATAGATTGATGTAATATGACACAATAAACCATGTGGAGAAGTTTGGGACCAACGAAGAGAGATTTGGTCCAAGAATCATCCAACTTAACCAAGTTCGTCCATTTTGGTCTTTCTTCGTTTCGACTAGCTTCAATGTTGATCGAAGCCAAATGTCAAGCATAGATTGATGTAATATGACACAATAAACCATGTGGAGAAGTTTGGGACCAACGAAGAGAGATTTGGTCCAAGAATCATCCAACTTAACCAAGTTCGTCCATTTTGGTCTTTCTTCGTTTCGACTAGCTTCAAAGTTGATCGAAGCCAAATGTCAAGTATAGATTGATGTAATATGACACAATAAACCATGTGGAGAAGTTTGGGACCAACGAAGAGAGATTTGGTCCAAGAATCATCCAACTTAACCAAGTTCGTCCATTTTGGTCTTTCTTCGTTTCGACTAGCTTCAAAGTTGATCGAAGCCAAATGTCAAGCATAGATTGATGTAATATGACACAATAAACCATGTGGAGAAGTTTGGGACCAACGAAGAGAGATTTGGTCCAAGAATCATCCAACTTAACCAAGTTCGTCCATTTTGGTCTTTCTTCGTTTCGACTAGCTTCAAAGTTGATCGAAGCCAAATGTCAAGCATAGATTGATGTAATATGACACAATAAACCATGTGGATAAGTTTGGGACCAACGAAGAGAGATTTGGTCCAAGAATCATCCAACTTAGCCAAGTTCGTTCATTTTGGTCTTTCTTCCTTTCGACTAGCTTCAATGTTGATTAAAGCCAAATGACAAGTATAGATTGATGTAATATGACACAATAAACCATGTGGATAAGTTTGAGACCAACGAAGAGAGATTTGGTCCAAGAATCATCCAACTTAGCCAAGTTCGTCCATTTTGGTCTTTCTTTTTCGACTAGCTTCAAAGTTGATTAAAGCCAAATGACAAGCATAGATTGATGTAATATGACACAATAAACCATGTGGAGAAGTTTGGGACCAACGAAGAGAGATTTGGTCCAAGAATCATCCAACTTAACCAAGTTCGTCCATTTTGGTCTTTCTTCGTTTCGACTAGCTTCAAATTGATCGAAGCCAAATGTCAAGCATAGATTGATGTAATATGACACAATAAACCATGTGGAGAAGTTTGGGACCAACGAAGAGAGATTTGGTCCAAGAATCATCCAACTTAACCAAGTTCGTCCATTTTGGTCTTTCTTCGTTTCGACTAGCTTCAAAGTTGATCGAAGCCAAATGTCAAGCATAGATTGATGTAATATGACACAATAAACCATGTGGAGAAGTTTGGACCAACGAAGAGAGATTTGGTCCAAGAATCATCCAACTTAACCAAGTTCGTCCATTTTGGTCTTTCTTCGTTTCGACTAGCTTCAATGTTGATCGAAGCCAAATGTCAAGCATAGATTGATGTAATATGACACAATAAACCATGTGGATAAGTTTGGGACCAACGAAGAGAGATTTGGTCCAAGAATCATCCAACTTAGCCAAGTTCGTCATTTTGGTCTTTCTTCCTTTCGACTAGCTTCAATGTTGATTAAAGCCAAATGACAAGTATAGATTGATGTAATATGACACAATAAACCATGTGGATAAGTTTGAGACCAACGAAGAGAGATTTGGTCCAAGAATCATCCAACTTAGCCAAGTTCGTCCATTTTGGTCTTTCTTCTTTCGACTAGCTTCAAAGTTGATTAAAGCCAAATGACAAGCATAGATTGATGTAATATGACACAATAAACCATGTGGATAAGTTTGGGACCAACGAAGAGAGATTTGGTCCAAGAATCATCCAACTTAACCAAGTTCGTCCATTTTGGTCTTTCTTCGTTTCGACTAGCTTCAAAGTTGATCGAAGCCAAATGTCAAGTATAGATTGATGTAATATGACACAATAAACCATGTGGAGAAGTTTGAGACCAACGAAGAGAGATTTGGTCCAAGAATCATCCAACTTAGCCAAGTTCGTCCATTTTGGTCTTTCTTTCTTTCGACTAGCTTCAAAGTTGATTAAAGCCAAATGACAAGCATAGATTGATGTAATATGACACAATAAACCATGTGGATAAGTTTGGGACCAACGAAGAGAGATTTGGTCCAAGAATCATCCAACTTAACCAAGTTCGTCCATTTTGGTCTTTCTTCGTTTCGACTAGCTTCAAAGTTGATCGAAGCCAAATGTCAAGCATAGATTGATGTAATATGACACAATAAACCATGTGGAGAAGTTTGAGACCAACGAAGAGAGATTTGGTCCAAGAATCATCCAACTTAGCCAAGTTCGTCCATTTTGGTCTTTCTTCCTTTCGACTAGCTTCAATGTTGATTAAAGCCAAATGACAAGTATAGATTGATGTAATATGACACAATAAACCATGTGGATAAGTTTGGGACCAACGAAGAGAGATTTGGTCCAAGAATCATCCAACTTAACCAAGTTCGTCCATTTTGGTCTTTCTTCGTTTCGACTAGCTTCAAAGTTGATCGAAGCCAAATGTCAAGCATAGATTGATGTAATATGACACAATAAACCATGTGGAGAAGTTTGAGACCAACGAAGAGAGATTTGGTCCAAGAATCATCCAACTTAGCCAAGTTCGTTCATTTTGGTCTTTCTTCCTTTCGACTAGCTTCAATGTTGATTAAAGCCAAATGACAAGCATAGATTGATGTAATATGACACAATAAACCATGTGGATAAGTTTGGGACCAACGAAGAGAGATTTGGTCCAAGAATCATCCAACTTAACCAAGTTCGTCCATTTTGGTCTTTCTTCGTTTCGACTAGCTTCAAAGTTGATCGAAGCCAAATGTCAAGCATAGATTGATGTAATATGACACAATAAACCATGTGGAGAAGTTTGAGACCAACGAAGAGAGATTTGGTCCAAGAATCATCCAACTTAACCAAGTTCGTCCATTTTGGTCTTTCTTCCTTCGACTAGCTTCAAAGTTGATCGAAGCCAAATGTCAAGCATAGATTGATGTAATATGACACAATAAACCATGTGGATAAGTTTGGGACCAACGAAGAGAGATTTGGTCCAAGAATCATCCAACTTAACCAAGTTCGTCCATTTTGGTCTTTCTTCGTTTCGACTAGCTTCAAAGTTGATTAAGCCAAATGTCAAGTATAGATTGATGTAATATGACACAATAAACCATGTGGATAAGTTTGGGACCAACGAAGAGAGATTTGGTCCAAGAATCATCCAACTTAGCCAAGTTCGTCCATTTTGGTCTTTCTTTCTTCGACTAGCTTCAAAGTTGATTAAAGCCAAATGACAAGCATAGATTGATGTAATATGACACAATAAACCATGTGGATAAGTTTGGGACCAACGAAGAGAGATTTGGTCCAAGAATCATCCAACTTAACCAAGTTCGTCCATTTTGGTCTTTCTTCGTTTCGACTAGCTTCAATGTTGATCGAAGCCAAATGTCAAGCATAGATTGATGTAATATGACACAATAAACCATGTGGATAAGTTTGGACCAACGAAGAGAGATTTGGTCCAAGAATCATCCAACTTAGCCAAGTTCGTCCATTTTGGTCTTTCTTCGTTTCGACTAGCTTCAATGTTGATTAAAGCCAAATGACAAGTATAGATTGATGTAATATGACACAATAAACCATGTGGATAAGTTTGGGACCAACGAAGAGAGATTTGGTCCAAGAATCATCCAACTTAACCAAGTTCGTCCATTTTGGTCTTTCTTCGTTTCGACTAGCTTCAAAGTTGATTAAAGCCAAATGACAAGTATAGATTGATGTAATATGACACAATAAACCATGTGGATAAGTTTGGGACCAACGAAGAGAGATTTGGTCCAAGAATCATCCAACTTAGCCAAGTTCGTCCATTTTGGTCTTTCTTTCTTCGACTAGCTTCAATGTTGATTAAAGCCAAATGACAAGTATAGATTGATGTAATATGACACAATAAACCATGTGGATAAGTTTGGACCAACGAAGAGAGATTTGGTCCAAGAATCATCCAACTTAACCAAGTTCGTCCATTTTGGTCTTTCTTCGTTTCGACTAGCTTCAATGTTGATTAAAGCCAAATGACAAGTATAGATTGATGTAATATGACACAATAAACCATGTGGATAAGTTTGGGACCAACGAAGAGAGATTTGGTCCAAGAATCATCCAACTTAACCAAGTTCGTCCATTTTGGTCTTTCTTCGTTTCGACTAGCTTCAAAGTTGATCGAAGCCAAATGTCAAGCATAGATTGATGTAATATGACACAATAAACCATGTGGAGAAGTTTGGGACCAACGAAGAGAGATTTGGTCCAAGAATCATCCAACTTAACCAAGTTCGTCCATTTTGGTCTTTCTTCGTTTCGACTAGCTTCAAAGTTGATCGAAGCCAAATGTCAAGCATAGATTGATGTAATATGACACAATAAACCATGTGGATAAGTTTGGGACCAACGAAGAGAGATTTGGTCCAAGAATCATCCAACTTAGCCAAGTTCGTCCATTTTGGTCTTTCTTCGTTTCGACTAGCTTCAATGTTGATTAAAGCCAAATGACAAGTATAGATTGATGTAATATGACACAATAAACCATGTGGATAAGTTTGGGACCAACGAAGAGAGATTTGGTCCAAGAATCATCCAACTTAACCAAGTTCGTCCATTTTGGTCTTTCTTCCTTTCGACTAGCTTCAAAGTTGATTAAAGCCAAATGACAAGTATAGATTGATGTAATATGACACAATAAACCATGTGGATAAGTTTGGGACCAACGAAGAGAGATTTGGTCCAAGAATCATCCAACTTAACCAAGTTCGTCCATTTTGGTCTTTCTTCCTTTCGACTAGCTTCAAAGTTGATTAAAGCCAAATGACAAGTATAGATTGATGTAATATGACACAATAAACCATGTGGATAAGTTTGGGACCAACGAAGAGAGATTTGGTCCAAGAATCATCCAACTTAACCAAGTTCGTCCATTTTGGTCTTTCTTCCTTTCGACTAGCTTCAAAGTTGATTAAAGCCAAATGACAAGCATAGATTGATGTAATATGACACAATAAACCATGTGGATAAGTTTGGGACCAACGAAGAGAGATTTGGTCCAAGAATCATCCAACTTAACCAAGTTCGTCCATTTTGGTCTTTCTTCGTTTCGACTAGCTTCAAAGTTGATCGAAGCCAAATGTCAAGCATAGATTGATGTAATATGACACAATAAACCATGTGGAGAAGTTTGGGACCAACGAAGAGAGATTTGGTCCAAGAATCATCCAACTTAACCAAGTTCGTCCATTTTGGTCTTTCTTCCTTTCGACTAGCTTCAAAGTTGATTAAAGCCAAATGACAAGTATAGATTGATGTAATATGACACAATAAACCATGTGGATAAGTTTGGGACCAACGAAGAGAGATTTGGTCCAAGAATCATCCAACTTAACCAAGTTCGTCCATTTTGGTCTTTCTTCCTTTCGACTAGCTTCAAAGTTGATTAAAGCCAAATGACAAGTATAGATTGATGTAATATGACACAATAAACCATGTGGATAAGTTTGGGACCAACGAAGAGAGATTTGGTCCAAGAATCATCCAACTTAACCAAGTTCGTCCATTTTGGTCTTTCTTCGTTTCGACTAGCTTCAAAGTTGATTAAAGCCAAATGACAAGCATAGATTGATGTAATATGACACAATAAACCATGTGGATAAGTTTGGGACCAACGAAGAGAGATTTGGTCCAAGAATCATCCAACTTAACCAAGTTCGTCCATTTTGGTCTTTCTTCGTTTCGACTAGCTTCAAAGTTGATTAAAGCCAAATGACAAGTATAGATTGATGTAATATGACACAATAAACCATGTGGATAAGTTTGGGACCAACGAAGAGAGATTTGGTCCAAGAATCATCCAACTTAACCAAGTTCGTCCATTTTGGTCTTTCTTCCTTTCGACTAGCTTCAAAGTTGATTAAAGCCAAATGACAAGTATAGATTGATGTAATATGACACAATAAACCATGTGGATAAGTTTGGGACCAACGAAGAGAGATTTGGTCCAAGAATCATCCAACTTAACCAAGTTCGTCCATTTTGGTCTTTCTTCCTTTCGACTAGCTTCAAAGTTGATTAAAGCCAAATGACAAGTATAGATTGATGTAATATGACACAATAAACCATGTGGATAAGTTTGGGACCAACGAAGAGAGATTTGGTCCAAGAATCATCCAACTTAGCCAAGTTCGTCCATTTTGGTCTTTCTTCCTTTCGACTAGCTTCAAAGTTGATTAAAGCCAAATGTCAAGCATAGATTGATGTAATATGACACAATAAACCATGTGGATAAGTTTGGGACCAACGAAGAGAGATTTGGTCCAAGAATCATCCAACTTAACCAAGTTCGTCCATTTTGGTCTTTCTTCCTTTCGACTAGCTTCAAAGTTGATTAAAGCCAAATGACAAGTATAGATTGATGTAATATGACACAAAAACCATGTGGATAAGTTTGGGACCAACGAAGAGAGATTTGGTCCAAGAATCATCCAACTTAACCAAGTTCGTCCATTTTGGTCTTTCTTCCTTTCGACTAGCTTCAAAGTTGATTAAAGCCAAATGTCAAGCATAGATTGATGTAATATGACACAATAAACCATGTGGATAAGTTTGGGACCAACGAAGAGAGATTTGGTCCAAGAATCATCCAACTTACCAAGTTCGTCCATTTTGGTCTTTCTTCCTTTCGACTAGCTTCAAAGTTGATTAAAGCCAAATGTCAAGTATAGATTGATGTAATATGACACAATAAACCATGTGGATAAGTTTGGGACCAACGAAGAGAGATTTGGTCCAAGAATCATCCAACTTAACCAAGTTCGTCCATTTTGGTCTTTCTTCGTTTCGACTAGCTTCAAAGTTGATCGAAGCCAAATGTCAAGCATAGATTGATGTAATATGACACAATAAACCATGTGGATAAGTTTGGGACCAACGAAGAGAGATTTGGTCCAAGAATCATCCAACTTAGCCAAGTTCGTCCATTTTGGTCTTTCTTCGTTTCGACTAGCTTCAAAGTTGATTAAAGCCAAATGTCAAGCATAGATTGATGTAATATGACACAATAAACCATGTGGATAAGTTTGGGACCAACGAAGAGAGATTTGGTCCAAGAATCATCCAACTTAGCCAAGTTCGTCCATTTTGGTCTTTCTTCGTTTCGACTAGCTTCAAAGTTGATTAAAGCCAAATGACAAGTATAGATTGATGTAATATGACACAATAAACCATGTGGATAAGTTTGGGACCAACGAAGAGAGATTTGGTCCAAGAATCATCCAACTTAACCAAGTTCGTCCATTTTGGTCTTTCTTCTTTTCGACTAGCTTCAATGTTGATCGAAGCCAAATGTCAAGCATAGATTGATGTAATATGACACAATAAACCATGTGGATAAGTTTGGGACCAACGAAGAGAGATTTGGTCCAAGAATCATCCAACTTAACCAAGTTCGTTCATTTTGGTCTTTCTTCCTTTCGACTAGCTTCAAAGTTGATTAAAGCCAAATGACAAGCATAGATTGATGTAATATGACACAATAAACCATGTGGATAAGTTTGGACCAACGAAGAGAGATTTGGTCCAAGAATCATCCAACTTAACCAAGTTCGTCCATTTTGGTCTTTCTTCCTTTCGACTAGCTTCAAAGTTGATCGAAGCCAAATGTCAAGCATAGATTGATGTAATATGACACAATAAACCATGTGGAGAAGTTTGGACCAACGAAGAGAGATTTGGTCCAAGAATCATCCAACTTAACCAAGTTCGTCCATTTTGGTCTTTCTTCCTTTCGACTAGCTTCAAAGTTGATTAAAGCCAAATGTCAAGTATAGATTGATGTAATATGACACAATAAACCATGTGGATAAGTTTGGGACCAACGAAGAGAGATTTGGTCCAAGAATCATCCAACTTAACCAAGTTCGTCCATTTTGGTCTTTCTTCCTTTCGACTAGCTTCAATGTTGATTAAAGCCAAATGTCAAGTATAGATTGATGTAATATGACACAATAAACCATGTGGATAAGTTTGGGACCAACGAAGAGAGATTTGGTCCAAGAATCATCCAACTTAACCAAGTTCGTCCATTTTGGTCTTTCTTCTTTCGACTAGCTTCAAAGTTGATCGAAGCCAAATGTCAAGCATAGATTGATGTAATATGACACAATAAACCATGTGGAGAAGTTTGAGACCAACGAAGAGAGATTTGGTCCAAGAATCATCCAACTTAGCCAAGTTCGTCCATTTTGGTCTTTCTTCTTTCGACTAGCTTCAAAGTTGATCGAAGCCAAATGTCAAGCATAGATTGATGTAATATGACACAATAAACCATGTGGATAAGTTTGGGACCAACGAAGAGAGATTTGGTCCAAGAATCATCCAACTTAACCAAGTTCGTCCATTTTGGTCTTTCTTCCTTTCGACTAGCTTCAAAGTTGATTAAAGCCAAATGACAAGCATAGATTGATGTAATATGACACAATAAACCATGTGGAGAAGTTTGGGACCAACGAAGAGAGATTTGGTCCAAGAATCATCCAACTTAACCAAGTTCGTCCATTTTGGTCTTTCTTCGTTTCGACTAGCTTCAAAGTTGATTAAAGCCAAATGTCAAGCATAGATTGATGTAATATGACACAATAAACCATGTGGATAAGTTTGGGACCAACGAAGAGAGATTTGGTCCAAGAATCATCCAACTTGACCAAGTTCGTCCATTTTGGTCTTTCTTCCTTTCGACTAGCTTCAAAGTTGATTAAAGCCAAATGACAAGCATAGATTGATGTAATATGACACAATAAACCATGTGGATAAGTTTGGGACCAACGAAGAGAGATTTGGTCCAAGAATCATCCAACTTAACCAAGTTCGTCCATTTTGGTCTTTCTTCCTTTCGACTAGCTTCAAAGTTGATTAAAGCCAAATGACAAGTATAGATTGATGTAATATGACACAATAAACCATGTGGATAAGTTTGGGACCAACGAAGAGAGATTTGGTCCAAGAATCATCCAACTTAACCAAGTTCGTCCATTTTGGTCTTTCTTCCTTTCGACTAGCTTCAAAGTTGATCGAAGCCAAATGTCAAGCATAGATTGATGTAATATGACACAATAAACCATGTGGAGAAGTTTGGGACCAACGAAGAGAGATTTGGTCCAAGAATCATCCAACTTAACCAAGTTCGTCCATTTTGGTCTTTCTTCCTTTCGACTAGCTTCAAAGTTGATCGAAGCCAAATGACAAGTATAGATTGATGTAATATGACACAATAAACCATGTGGATAAGTTTGGGACCAACGAAGAGAGATTTGGTCCAAGAATCATCCAACTTAACCAAGTTCGTCCATTTTGGTCTTTCTTCGTTTCGACTAGCTTCAAAGTTGATTAAAGCCAAATGACAAGCATAGATTGATGTAATATGACACAATAAACCATGTGGATAAGTTTGGGACCAACGAAGAGAGATTTGGTCCAAGAATCATCCAACTTAACCAAGTTCGTCCATTTTGGTCTTTCTTCGTTTCGACTAGCTTCAATGTTGATTAAAGCCAAATGACAAGTATAGATTGATGTAATATGACACAATAAACCATGTGGATAAGTTTGGGACCAACGAAGAGAGATTTGGTCCAAGAATCATCCAACTTAACCAAGTTCGTCCATTTTGGTCTTTCTTCGTTTCGACTAGCTTCAAAGTTGATTAAAGCCAAATGTCAAGCATAGATTGATGTAATATGACACAATAAACCATGTGGATAAGTTTGGGACCAACGAAGAGAGATTTGGTCCAAGAATCATCCAACTTAACCAAGTTCGTCCATTTTGGTCTTTCTTCCTTTCGACTAGCTTCAAAGTTGATTAAAGCCAAATGTCAAGCATAGATTGATGTAATATGACACAATAAACCATGTGGATAAGTTTGGGACCAACGAAGAGAGATTTGGTCCAAGAATCATCCAACTTAACCAAGTTCGTCCATTTTGGTCTTTCTTCTTTCGACTAGCTTCAAAGTTGATCGAAGCCAAATGTCAAGCATAGATTGATGTAATATGACACAATAAACCATGTGGAGAAGTTTGAGACCAACGAAGAGAGATTTGGTCCAAGAATCATCCAACTTAACCAAGTTCGTCCATTTTGGTCTTTCTTCGTTTCGACTAGCTTCAAAGTTGATCGAAGCCAAATGTCAAGCATAGATTGATGTAATATGACACAATAAACCATGTGGAGAAGTTTGAGACCAACGAAGAGAGATTTGGTCCAAGAATCATCCAACTTAACCAAGTTCGTCCATTTTGGTCTTTCTTCGTTTCGACTAGCTTCAATGTTGATTAAAGCCAAATGTCAAGCATAGATTGATGTAATATGACACAATAAACCATGTGGATAGTTTGGGACCAACGAAGAGAGATTTGGTCCAAGAATCATCCAACTTAACCAAGTTCGTCCATTTTGGTCTTTCTTCCTTTCGACTAGCTTCAAAGTTGATTAAAGCCAAATGTCAAGATAGATTGATGTAATATGACACAATAAACCATGTGGAGAAGTTTGGGACCAACGAAGAGAGATTTGGTCCAAGAATCATCCAACTTAACCAAGTTCGTCCATTTTGGTCTTTCTTCCTTTCGACTAGCTTCAAAGTTGATCGAAGCCAAATGTCAAGCATAGATTGATGTAATATGACACAATAAACCATGTGGAGAAGTTTGGGACCAACGAAGAGAGATTTGGTCCAAGAATCATCCAACTTAACCAAGTTCGTCCATTTTGGTCTTTCTTCCTTTCGACTAGCTTCAATGTTGATCGAAGCCAAATGTAAGCATAGATTGATGTAATATGACACAATAAACCATGTGGAGAAGTTTGAGACCAACGAAGAGAGATTTGGTCCAAGAATCATCCAACTTGACCAAGTTCGTCCATTTTGGTCTTTCTTCGTTTCGACTAGCTTCAAAGTTGATTAAAGCCAAATGTCAAGCATAGATTGATGTAATATGACACAATAAACCATGTGGAGAAGTTTGAGACCAACGAAGAGAGATTTGGTCCAAGAATCATCCAACTTAACCAAGTTCGTCCATTTTGGTCTTTCTTCCTTTCGACTAGCTTCAAGTTGATTAAAGCCAAATGACAAGCATAGATTGATGTAATATGACAAATAAACCATGTGGAGAAGTTTGAGACCAACGAAGAGAGATTTGGTCCAAGAATCATCCAACTTACCAAGTTCGTCCATTTGGTCTTTCTTCGTTTCGACTAGCTTCAAAGTTGATCGAAGCCAAATGTCAAGCATAGATTGATGTAATATGACACAATAAACCATGTGGAGAAGTTTGGGACCAACGAAGAGAGATTTGGTCCAAGAATCATCCAACTTAACCAAGTTCGTCCATTTTGGTCTTTCTTCCTTTCGACTAGCTTCAAAGTTGATCGAAGCCAAATGTCAAGCATAGATTGATGTAATATGACACAATAAACCATGTGGAGAAGTTTGACCAACGAAGAGAGATTTGGTCCAAGAATCATCCAACTTAACCAAGTTCGTCCATTTTGGTCTTTCTTCTTTCGACTAGCTTCAAAGTTGATTAAAGCCAAATGTCAAGCATAGATTGATGTAATATGACACAATAAACCATGTGGAGAAGTTTGGGACCAACGAAGAGAGATTTGGTCCAAGAATCATCCAACTTAACCAAGTTCGTCCATTTTGGTCTTTTCCTTTCGACTAGCTTCAAAGTTGATCGAAGCCAAATGTCAAGCATAGATTGATGTAATATGACACAATAAACCATGTGGAGAAGTTTGGGACCACGAAGAGAGATTTGGTCCAAGAATCATCCAACTTAACCAAGTTCGTCCATTTTGGTCTTTCTTCGTTTCGACTAGCTTCAAAGTTGATCGAAGCCAAATGTCAAGCATAGATTGATGTAATATGACACAATAAACCATGGGAGAAGTTTGAGACCAACGAAGAGAGATTTGGTCCAAGAATCATCCAACTTAGCCAAGTTCGTCCATTTTGGTCTTTCTTCCTTTCGACTAGCTTCAAAGTTGATTAAAGCCAAATGTCAAGCATAGATTGATGTAATATGACACAATAAACCATGTGGATAAGTTTGGGACCAACGAAGAGAGATTTGGTCCAAGAATCATCCAACTTAACCAAGTTCGTCCATTTTGGTCTTTCTTCGTTTCGACTAGCTTCAAAGTTGATCGAAGCCAATGTCAAGCATAGATTGATGTAATATGACACAATAAACCATGTGGAGAAGTTTGAGACCAACGAGAGAGATTTGGTCCAAGAATCATCCAACTTAGCCAAGTTCGTCCATTTTGGTCTTTCTTCCTTCGACTAGCTTCAAAGTTGACCGAAGCCAAATGTCAAGCATAGATTGATGTAATATGACACAAAAACCATGTGGAGAAGTTTGGGACCAACGAAGAGAGATTTGGTCAAGAATCATCCAACTTAACCAAGTTCGTCCATTTTGGTCTTTCTTCGTTTCGACTAGCTTCAAGTTGATCGAAGCCAAATGTCAAGTATAGATTGATGTAATATGACACAATAAACCATGTGGAGAAGTTTGGGACCAACGAAGAGAGATTTGGTCCAAGAATCATCCAACTTAACCAAGTTCGTCCATTTTGGTCTTTCTTCCTTTCGACTAGCTTCAAAGTTGATTAAAGCCAAATGACAAGCATAGATTGATGTAATATGACACAAAAACCATGTGGAGAAGTTTGGGACCAAGAAGAGAGATTTGGTCCAAGAATCATCCAACTTAACCAAGTTCGTCCATTTTGGTCTTTCTTAGTTTCGACTAGCTTCAATGTTGATTAAAGCCAAATGTCAAGTATAGATTGATGTAATATGACACAATAAACCATGTGGAGAAGTTTGGGACACCAAGAAGAGAGATTTGGTCCAAGAATCATCCAACTTAACCAAGTTCGTCCATTTTGGTCTTTCTTCGTTTCGACTAGCTTCAAGTTGATCGAAGCCAAATTCAAGCATAGATTGATGTAATATGACACAATAAACCATGTGGATAAGTTTGGGACCAACGAAGAGAGATTTGGTCCAAGAATCATCCAACTTAACCAAGTTCGTCCATTTTGGTCTTTCTTCGTTTCGACTAGCTTCAAAGTTGACCGAAGCCAAATGTCAAGCATAGATTGATGTAATATGACACAAAAACCATGTGGAGAAGTTTGGACCAACGAAGAGAGATTTGGTCAAGAATCATCCAACTTACCAAGTTCGTCCATTTTGGTCTTTCTTCATTTCGATTAGCTTCAAAGTTGATCGAAGCCAAATGTCAAGTATAGATTGATGTAATATGACACAATAAACCATGTGGATAAGTTTGTTTGAGACCAACGAAGAGAGATTTGGTCCAAGAATCATCCAACTTAACCAAGTTCGTCCATTTGGTCTTTCTTCATTTTCGACTAATTCAAGTTGATCGAGCCAAATGTCAAGTATAGATTGATGTAATATGACACAATAAACCATGTGGAGAAGTTTGAGACCAACGAAGAGAGATTTGGTCCAAGAATCATCCAACTTAACCAAGTTCGTCCATTTTGGTCTTTCTTTTTTCGACTAGCTTCAAAGTGATCGAAGCCAAATGTCAAGCATAGATTGATGTAATATGACACAAAACCATGTGGAGAAGTTTGGGACCAACGAAGAGAGATTTGGTCCAAGAATCATCCAACTTAACCAAGTTCGTCCATTTTGGTCTTTCTTTCTTTCGACTAGCTTCAATGTTGTGGAAGCCAAATGTCAAGCATAGATTGATGTAATATGACACAATAAACCATGTGGAGAAGTTTGAGACCAACGAAGAGAGATTTGGTCCAAGAATCATCCAACTTAACCAAGTTCGTCCATTTTGGTCTTTCTTCGTTTCGACTAGCTTCAAAGTTGATCGAAGCCAAATGTCAAGCATAGATTGATGTAATATGACACAATAAACCATGTGGAGAAGTTTGAGACCAACGAAGAGAGATTTGGTCCAAGAATCATCCAACTTAACCAAGTTCGTCCATTTTGGTCTTTCTTCGTTTCGACTAGCTTCAAAGTTGATCGAAGCCAAATGTCAAGCATAGATTGATGTAATATGACACAATAAACCATGTGGATAAGTTTGAGACCAACGAAGAGAGATTTGGTCCAAGAATCATCCAACTTAACCAAGTTCGTCCATTTTGGTCTTTCTTCATTTCGACTAGCTTCAAAGTTGATCGAAGCCAAATGTCAAGCATAGATTGATGTAATATGACACAATAAACCATGTGGAGAAGTTTGAGACCAACGAAGAGAGATTTGGTCCAAGAATCATCCAACTTAACCAAGTTCGTCCATTTTGGTCTTTCTTTTTCGACTAGCTTCAAAGTTGATCGAAGCCAAATGTCAAGCATAGATTGATGTAATATGACACAATAAACCATGTGGAAGTTTGGGACCAACGAAGAGAGATTTGGTCCAAGAATCATCCAACTTAACCAAGTTCGTCCATTTTGGTCTTTCTTCCTTCGACTAGCTTCAAAGTTGATCGAAGCCAAATGTCAAGCATAGATTGATGTAATATGACACAATAAACCATGTGGAGAAGTTTGGGACCAACGAAGAGAGATTTGGTCCAAGAATCATCCAACTTAACCAAGTTCGTCCATTTTGGTCTTTCTTGTTTCGACTAGCTTCAAAGTTGATCGAAGCCAAATGTCAAGCATAGATTGATGTAATATGACACAATAAACCATGTGGAGAAGTTTGAGACCAACGAAGAGAGATTTGGTCCAAGAATCATCCAACTTACCAAGTTCGTCCATTTTGGTCTTTCTTCCTTCGACTAGCTTCAAAGTTGATAAGCCAAATGTCAAGCATAGATTGATGTAATATGACACAAAAACCATGTGGATAAGTTTGGGACCAACGAAGAGAGATTTGGTCCAAGAATCATCCAACTTAACCAAGTTCGTCCATTTTGGTCTTTCTTCGTTTCGACTAGCTTCAAAGTTGATCGAAGCCAAATGTCAAGCATAGATTGATGTAATATGACACAATAAACCATGTGGAGAAGTTTGAGACCAACGAAGAGAGATTTGGTCCAAGAATCATCCAACTTAACCAAGTTCGTCCATTTTGGTCTTTCTTTCTTCGACTAGCTTCAAAGTTGATCGAAGCCAAATGTCAAGCATAGATTGATGTAATATGACACAAAAAACCATGTGGATAAGTTTGGACCAACGAAGAGAGATTTGGTCCAAGAATCATCCAACTTAACCAAGTTCGTCCATTTTGGTCTTTCTCTTTTTCGACTAGCTTCAAAGTTGATCGAAGCCAAATGTCAAGCATAGATTGATGTAATATGACACAATAAACCATGTGGAGAAGTTTGAGACCAACGAAGAGAGATTTGGTCCAAGAATCATCCAACTTAACCAAGTTCGTCCATTTTGGTCTTTCTTCCTTCGACTAGCTTCAAAGTTGATTAAGCCAAATGTCAAGCATAGATTGATGTAATATGACACAATAAACCATGTGGAGAAGTTTGGGACCAACGAAGAGAGATTTGGTCCAAGAATCATCCAACTTAACCAAGTTCGTCCATTTTGGTCTTTCTTCGTTTCGACTAGCTTCAAAGTTGATCGAAGCCAAATGTCAAGCATAGATTGATGTAATATGACACAATAAACCATGTGGAGAAGTTTGAGACCAACGAAGAGAGATTTGGTCCAAGAATCATCCAACTTAACCAAGTTCGTCCATTTTGGTCTTTCTTTCTTTCGACTAGCTTCAAAGTTGATCGAAGCCAAATGTCAAGCATAGATTGATGTAATATGACACAATAAACCATGTGGAGAAGTTTGAGACCAACGAAGAGAGATTTGGTCCAAGAATCATCCAACTTAACCAAGTTCGTCCATTTTGGTCTTTCTTCGTTTCGACTAGCTTCAAAGTTGATCGAAGCCAAATGTCAAGCATAGATTGATGTAATATGACACAATAAACCATGTGGAGAAGTTTGGGACCAACGAAGAGAGATTTGGTCCAAGAATCATCCAACTTACCAAGTTCGTCCATTTTGGTCTTTCTTCGTTTCGACTAGCTTCAAAGTTGATCGAAGCCAAATGTCAAGCATAGATTGATGTAATATGACACAATAAACCATGTGGAGAAGTTTGAGACCAACGAAGAGAGATTTGGTCCAAGAATCATCCAACTTAACCAAGTTCGTCCATTTTGGTCTTTCTTCGTTTCGACTAGCTTCAAAGTTGATCGAAGCCAAATGTCAAGCATAGATTGATGTAATATGACACAATAAACCATGTGGAGAAGTTTGAGACCAACGAAGAGAGATTTGGTCCAAGAATCATCCAACTTCCAAGTTCGTCCATTTTGGTCTTTCTTCGTTTCGACTAGCTTCAAGTTGACCGAAGCCAAATGTCAAGCATAGATTGATGTAATATGACACAATAAATGCTTGGAGAAGTTTGGAACCAACGAAGAGAGATTTGGTCCAAGAATCATCCAACTTAACCAAGTTCGTCCATTTTGGTCTTTCTTCGTTTCGACTAGCTTCAAAGTTGATCGAAGCCAAATGTCAAGCATAGATTGATGTAATATGACACAATAAACCATGTGGAGAAGTTTGAGACCAACGAAGAGAGATTTGGTCCAAGAATCATCCAACTTAACAAGTTCGTCCATTTTGGTCTTTCTTCGTTTCGACTAGCTTCAAAGTTGACCGAAGCCAAATGTCAAGCATAGATTGATGTAATATGACACAATAAACCATGTGGAGAAGTTTGAGACCAACGAAGAGAGATTTGGTCCAAGAATCATCCAACTTAACCAAGTTCGTCCATTTTGGTCTTTCTTGTTCGACTAGCTTCAAAGTTGATCGAAGCCAAATGTCAAGCATAGATTGATGTAATATGACACAATAAACCATGTGGAGAAGTTTGAGACCAACGAAGAGAGATTTGGTCCAAGAATCATCCAACTTAACCAAGTTCGTCCATTTTGGTCTTTCTTCGTTCGACTAGCTTCAAAGTTGATCGAAGCCAAATGTCAAGCATAGATTGATGTAATATGACACAATAAACCATGTGGATAAGTTTGGACCAACGAAGAGAGATTTGGTCCAAGAATCATCCAACTTAACCAAGTTCGTCCATTTTGGTCTTTCTTCTTCGACTAGCTTCAAAGTTGACGAAGCCAAATGTCAAGCATAGATTGATGTAATATGACACAATAAACCATGTGGAGAAGTTTGGGACCAACGAAGAGAGATTTGGTCCAAGAATCATCCAACTTACCAAGTTCGTCCATTTTGGTCTTTCTTCGTTTCGACTAGCTTCAAAGTTGACCGAAGCCAAATGTCAAGCATAGATTGATGTAATATGACACAATAAACCATGTGGAGAAGTTTGGGACCAACGAAAGAGAGATTTGGTCCAAGAATCATCCAACTTAACAAGTTCGTCCATTTTGGTCTTTCTTCTTTTCGACTAGCTTCAAAGTTGACCGAAGCCAAATGTCAAGCATAGATTGATGTAATATGACACAATAAACCATGTGGAGAAGTTTGAGACCAACGAAGAGAGATTTGGTCAAGAATCATCCAACTTAACCAAGTTCGTCCATTTTGGTCTTTTCTTCGTTTCGACTAGCTTCAAAGTTGATCGAAGCCAAATGTCAAGCATAGATTGATGTAATATGACACAATAAACCATGTGGAGAAGTTTGAGACCAACGAAGAGAGATTTGGTCCAAGAATCATCCAACTTAACCAAGTTCGTCCATTTTGGTCTTTCTTCGTTCGACTAGCTTCAAAGTTGACCGAAGCCAAATGTCAAGCATAGATTGATGTAATATGACACAATAAACCATGTGGATAAGTTTGGAGACCAACGAAGAGAGATTTGGTCCAAGAATCATCCAACTTAACCAAGTTCGTCCATTTTGGTCTTTCTTCGTTTCGACTAGCTTCAAAGTTGACCGAAGCCAAATGTCAAGCATAGATTGATGTAATATGACACAATAAACCATGTGGAGAAGTTTGAGACCAACGAAGAGAGATTTGGTCCAAGAATCATCCAACTTAACCAAGTTCGTCCATTTTGGTCTTTCTTCGTTTCGACTAGCTTCAAAGTTGATCGAAGCCAAATGTCAAGCATAGATTGATGTAATATGACACAATAAACCATGTGGAGAAGTTTGGACCAACGAAGAGAGATTTGGTCCAAGAATCATCCAACTTAACCAAGTTCGTCCATTTTGGTCTTTCTTCGTTTCGACTAGCTTCAAAGTTGACCGAAGCCAAATGTCAAGCATAGATTGATGTAATATGACACAATAAACCATGTGGAGAAGTTTGAGACCAACGAAGAGAGATTTGGTCCAAGAATCATCCAACTTAAAGTTCGTCCATTTTGGTCTTTCTTCGTTTCGACTAGCTTCAAAGTTGACCGAAGCCAAATGTCAAGCATAGATTGATGTAATATGACACAATAAACCATGTTGAGAAGTTTGAACCAAGAAGAGAGATTTGGTCCAAGAATCATCCAACTTACCAAGTTCGTCCATTTTGGTTTTTCTTCGTTTCGACTAGCTTCAAAGTTGACGAAGCCAAATGTCAAGCATAGATTGATGTAATATGACACAATAAACCATGTGGAGAAGTTTGAGACCAACGAGAAGAGAGATTTGGTCCAAGAATCATCCAACTTAACAAGTTCGTCCATTTTGGTCTTTCTTGTTTCGACTAGCTTCAAGTTGTTTGAAGCCAAATGTCAAGCATAGATTGATGTAATATGACACAATAAACCATGTGGAGAAGTTTGAGACCAACGAAGAGAGATTTGGTCCAAGAATCATCCAACTTAACAAGTTCGTCCATTTTGGTCTTTCTCGTTTCGACTAGCTTCAAAGTTGATCGAAGCCAAATGTCAAGCATAGATTGATGTAATATGACACAATAAACCATGTGGAGAAGTTTGGACCAACGAGAGAGATTTGGTCCAAGAATCATCCAACTTAACCAAGTTCGTCCATTTTGGTCTTTCTTCCTTCGACTAGCTTCAAAGTTGATTAAAGCCAAATGTCAAGCATAGATTGATGTAATATGACACAATAAACCATGTGGAGAAGTTTGGGACCAACGAAGAGAGATTTGGTCAAGAATCATCCAACTTACCAAGTTCGTCCATTTTGGTCTTTCTTCGTTTCGACTAGCTTCAAAGTTGATCGAAGCCAAATGTCAAGCATAGATTGATGTAATATGACACAATAAACCATGTGGATAAGTTTGGGACCAACGAAGAGAGATTTGGTCCAAGAATCATCCAACTTAACCAAGTTCGTCCATTTTGGTCTTTCTTCGTTTCGACTAGCTTCAAAGTTGATCGAAGCCAAATGTCAAGCATAGATTGATGTAATATGACACAATAAACCATGTGGAGAAGTTTGAGACCAACGAAGAGATTTGGTCCAAGAATCATCCAACTTAACCAAGTTCGTCCATTTTGGTCTTTCTTCGTTTCGACTAGCTTCAAAGTTGATCGAAGCCAAATGTCAAGCATAGATTGATGTAATATGACACAATAAACCATGTGGAGAAGTTTGAGACCAACGAAGAGAGATTTGGTCCAAGAATCATCCAACTTAACCAAGTTCGTCCATTTTGGTCTTTCTTCCTTCGACTAGCTTCAAAGTTGATTAAAGCCAAATGTCAAGCATAGATTGATGTAATATGACACAAAAAAACCATGTGGAGAAGTTTGGGACCAACGAAGAGAGATTTGGTCCAAGAATCATCCAACTTAACCAAGTTCGTCCATTTTGGTCTTTCTTCGTTTCGACTAGCTTCAAAGTTGACCGAAGCCAAATGTCAAGCATAGATTGATGTAATATGACACAATAAACCATGTGGAGAAGTTTGAGACCAACGAAGAGAGATTTGGTCAAGAATCATCCAACTTAACCAAGTTCGTCCATTTTGGTCTTTCTTCGTTTCGACTAGCTTCAAAGTTGACCGAAGCCAAATGTCAAGCATAGATTGATGTAATATGACACAATAAACCATGTGGAGAAGTTTGGGACCAACGAAGAGAGATTTGGTCCAAGAATCATCCAACTTGACCAAGTTCGTCCATTTTGGTCTTTCTTCGTTTCGACTAGCTTCAAAGTTGACCGAAGCCAAATGTCAAGCATAGATTGATGTAATATGACACAATAAACCATGTGGTGAAGTTTGAGACCAAAAAAGAGAGATTTGGTCCAAGAATCATCCAACTTGACAAGTTCGTCCATTTTGGTCTTTCTTCGTTTCGACTAGCTTCAAAGTTGACCGAAGCCAAATGTCAATCAAGCATTGATGTAATATGACACAATAAACCATGTGGAGAAGTTTGAGACCAACGAAGAGAGATTTGGTCCAAGAATCATCCAACTTAACCAAGTTCGTCCATTTTGGTCTTTCTTCATTTCGACTTGCTTCAAAGTTGACCGAAGCCAAATGTCAAGCATAGATTGATGTAATATGACACAATAAACCTTTGATGAATTTTGAAGCAAGGAAGAGAGATTTGGTCCAAGAATCATCCAACTTAACCAAGTTCGTCCATTTTGGTCTTTCTTCGTTTCGACTAGCTTCAAAGTTGATCGAAGCCAAATCTCAAGCATAGATTGATGTAATATGACACAATAAACCATGTGGAGAAGTTTGAGACCAACGAAGAGAGATTGGTCCAAGAATCATCCAACTTAACCAAGTTCGTCCATTTTGGTCTTTCTTCTTTTTGACTAGCTTCAAAGTTGATCGAAGCCAAATGTCAAGCATAGATTGATGTAATATGACACAATAAACCATGTGGAGAAGTTTGAGACCAACGAAGAGAGATTTGGTCCAAGAATCATCCAACTTAACCAAGTTCGTCCATTTTGGTCTTTCTTCGTTTCGACTAGCTTCAAAGTTGATCGAAGCCAAATGTCAAGCATAGATTGATGTAATATGACACAATAAACCATGTGGAGAAGTTTGAGACCAACGAAGAGAGATTTGGTCCAAGAATCATCCAACTTAACCAAGTTCGTCCATTTTGGTCTTTCTTCTTTTTGACTAGCTTCAAAGTTGATCGAAGCCAAATGTCAAGCATAGATTGATGTAATATGACACAATAAACCATGTGGAGAAGTTTGAGACCAACGAAGAGAGATTTGGTCCAAGAATCATCCAACTTAACCAAGTTCGTCCATTTTGGTCTTTCTTCGTTTCGACTAGCTTCAAAGTTGTTCGAAGCCAAATCTCAAGCATAGATTGATGTAATATGACACAATAAACCATGTGGATAAGTTTGGGACCAACGAAGAGAGATTTGGTCCAAGAATCATCTAACTTAACCAAGTTCGTCCATTTTGGTCTTTCTTCGTTTTGACTAGCTTCAAAGTTATCGAAGCCAAATGTCAAGCATAGATTGATGTAATATGACACAATAAACCATGTGGAGAAGTTTGGACCAACGAAGAGAGATTTGGTCCAAGAATCATCCAACTTAACCAAGTTCGTCCATTTTGGTCTTTCTTCGTTTCGACTAGCTTCAAAGTTGATCGAAGCCAAATCTCAAGCATAGATTGATGTAATATGACACAATAAACCATGTGGAGAAGTTTGAGACCAACGAAGAGAGATTTGTCCAAGAATCATCCAATTTACCAAGTTCGTCCATTTTGGTCTTTCTTCATTTCGACTAGCTTCAAAGTTGACCGAAGCCAAATGTCAAGCATAGATTGATGTAATATGACACAATAAATGCTTTGATGAAGTTTGGAACCAAGGAAGAGAGATTTGGTCCAAGAATCATCCAACTTAACCAAGTTCGTCCATTTTGGTCTTTCTTCGTTTCGACTAGCTTCAAAGTTGAGCGAAGCCAAATGTCAATTATAGATTGATGTAATATGACACAATAAACCATGTGGAGAAGTTTGAGACCAACGAAGAGAGATTTGGTCCAAGAATCATCCAAGTTGACAAGTTCGTCCATTTTGGTCTTTCTTCGTTTCGACTAGCTTCAAGTTGTTCGAAGCAAATGTCAAGCATAGATTGATGTAATATGACACAATAAACCATGTGGAGAAGTTTGAGACCAACGAAGAGAGATTTGGTCCAAGAATCATCCAACTTGACAAGTTCGTCCATTTTGGTCTTTCTTCGTTTCGACTAGCTTCAAAGTTAACGAAGCAAATGTCAAGCATAGATTGATGTAATATGACACATTAAACGCGTTGATGATGTTTAGAACAAAGGAAGAGAGATTTGGTCCAAGAATCATCCAACTTAACCAAGTTCGTCCATTTTGGTCTTTCTTCTTCGTTTTGACTAGCTTCAAAGTTGATCGAAGCAAATGTCAAGCATAGATTGATGTAATATGACACAATAAACCATGTGGAGAAGTTTGAGACCAACGAAGAGAGATTTGTTCCAAGAATCATCCAAGTTGACAAAGTTCGTCCATTTTGGTCTTTCTTCGTTTCGACTAGCTTCAAAGTTGACCGAAGCCAAATGTCAAGCATAGATTGATGTAATATGACACAATAAACCATGTGGAGAAGTTTGAGACCAACGAAGAGAGATTTGGTCCAAGAATCATCCAACTTGACAAAGTTCGTCCATTTTGGTCTTTCTTCGTTTCGACTAGCTTCAAAGTTGACCGAAGCCAAATGTCAAGCATAGATTGATGTAATATGACACAATAAACCATGTGGAGAAGTTTGAGACCAACGAAGAGAGATTTGGTCCAAGAATCATCCAAGTTGACAAGTTTGTCCATTTTGGTCTTTCTTCGTTTCGACTAGCTTCAAAGTTAACGAAGCCAAATGTCAAGCATAGATTGATGTAATATGACACATTAAACGCTTTGATGATGTTTGGAACAAAGGAAGAGAGATTTAGACCAAGAATCATCCAACTTAACCAAGTTTGTCCATTTTGGTCTTTCTTCGTTTCGACTAGCTTCAAAGTTAATCAAAGCCAAATGTCAAGCATAGATTGATGTAATATGACACAATAAACCATGTGGAGAAGTTTGAGACCAACAAAGAGAGATTTGTTCCAAGAATCATCTAAGTTGACAAAGTTCGTCCATTTTGGTCTTTCTTCGTTTCGACTAGCTTCAAAGTTACCGAAGCCAAATGTCAAGCATAGATTGATGTAATATGACACAATAAACCATGCGAGGAAGTTTGAGACCAACGAAGAGAGATTTGGTCCAAGAATCATTCAAGATGACAAAGTTCGTCCATTTTGGTCTTTCTTCATTTCGACAAGCTTCAAAGTTTACCGAGCCAAATGTCAAGCATAGATTGATGTAATATGACACATTAAAAGCTTTGATGATCTTTGGAACCAAGGAAGAGGATTTAGTCCAAGAATCATCCAACTTAACCAAGTTCGTCCATTTTGGTCTTTCTTCGTTTCGACTAGCTTCAAAGTTGAGCGAAGCCAAATGTCAAGCATAGATTGATGTAATATGACACAATAAATCATGTGGAGAAGTTTGAGACCAACGAAGAGAGATTTGTTCCAAGAATCATCCAAATTGACAAAGTTCTTCCATTTTGGTCTTTCTTTGTTTCGACTAGCTTCAAAGTTGACCGAAGCCAAATGTCAAGCATAGATTGATGTAATATGACACAATAAACCATGTGGAGAAGTTTGAGACCAACGAAGAGAGATTTGTCAAGAATCACCAACTTGACAAAGTTCATCCATTTTGGTCTTTCTTCGTTTCGACTAGCTTAAAGTTAACCGAAGGCAAATGTCAAGCATAGATTGATGTAATATGACACATTAAATGCTTTGATGATGTTTGGAACAAAGGAATAGAGATTTAGTCCAAGAATCATCCAACTTAACCAAGTTCGTCCATTTTGGTTTTCTTCATTTTGATTAACTTCAAAGTTGAGCGAAGCCAAATGTCAAGCATAGATTGATGTAATATGAAACAATAAACCATGTGGAGAAGTTTGAGACCAACGAAGAGAGATTTGTTCCAAGAATCATCTAAGTTGACAAAGTTCGTCCATTTTGGTCTTTCTTCGTTTTGACTAGCTTCAAAGTTGACTGAAGCCAAATGTCAAGCATAGATTGATGTAATATGACACAATAAACCATGTGGAGAAGTTTGAGACCAACGAAGAGTGATTTGGTCCAAGAATCATCAACTTAACCAAGTTCGTCCATTTTGGTCTTTCCTTATTTCGACTTGGTTCAAAGTTGACGAAACCAAATGTCAAGCATAGATTGATGTAATATGACACATTAAATGCTTTGATGATGTTTAGAACCAAGGAAGAGAGATTTAGCCAAGAATCTTCTAACTTAACCAAGTTCGTCCATTTTGGTCTTTCTTCGTTTGACTAGCTTTAAAGTTAATCGAAGCCAAATGTCAAGCATAGATTGATGTAATATGACACAACAAACCATGTGGAGAAGTTTGAGACCAACGAAGAGAGATTTGTTCCAAGAATCATCCAAGTTGACAAAGTTCGTCCATTTTGGTCTTTCTTCGTTTCGACTAGATTCAAAGTTTACTGAAGCCAAATGTCAAGCATAGATTGATGTAAAATGACACAATAAACCATGTGGAGAAGTTTGAGACCAACGAAGAGAGATTTGGTCCAAGAATCATCTAACTTAACAAGTTCGTCCATTTTGGTCTTTCCTTATTTCGACTTGGTTCAAAGTGGACGAAACCAAATGTCAAGCATAGATTGATGTAATATGACACATTAAATGCTTTGATGATGTTTAGAACCAAGGAAGAGAGATTTAGCCAAAGAATCTCCAACTTAACCAAGTTCGTCCATTTTGGTCTTTCTTCGTTTCAACTAGCTTTAAAGTTAATCGAAGCCAAATGTCAATCATAGATTATGTAATATGACACAATAAACCATGTGGAGAAGTTTGAGACCAACGAATAGAGATTTGTTCTAAGAATCATCCAAGTTGACAAAGTTCATCCATTTTGGTCTTTCTTCGTTTCGACTAGATTCAAAGTTTACTGAAGCCAAATGTCAAGCATAGATTGATGTAAAATGACACAATAAACCATGTGGAGTAGTTTGAGACCAACGAAGAGAGATTTGTTCCAAGAATCATCCAACTTGACAAAGTTCGTCCATTTTGGTCTTTCTTTGTTTCGACTAGCTTCAAGTTGACCGAAGCCAAATGTCAAGCATAGAATGATGTAATATGACACATTAAACGCTTTGATGATCTTTGGAACCAAGGAAGGGAGATTTAGTCCAAGAATCATCCAACTTAACGAAGTTCGTCCATTTTGGTGTTTCTTCGTTTCGACTTGCTTCCAAGTTGTTCGAAGCCAAGTCAACACAGATTGATGTAATATGACACAATAAATCATATGGATTAGTTTGAGACTAACGAATAGAGATTTGGTCCAAGAATCATCCAATTAACCAAGTTCGTCCATTTTGGTCTTTCCTTGTTTCAACTAGGTTCAAAGTTGACCGAAACTAAATGTCCAGCATAGATTGATGTAATATGACACTTTAAACGCTTTGATGATGTTTGGAGCCAAGGAAGAGAGATTTAGTCCAAGAATCTTCTAACATAACCAAGTTCGTCTATTTTGGTCTTTCTTCGTTTCGACTAGCTTCAAAGTTGAGCGAAGCCAAATGTCAAGCATAGATTGATGTAATATGACACAATAAACGCTTTGATGATGTTTGGAACCAAGGAAGAGAGATTTAGTCCAAGAATCATCCAACTTAAGCAAGTTCATCCATTTTGGTCTTTCTTCGTTTCGACTAGCTTCAAAGTTGACCGAAGCCAAATGTCAAGCATAGATTGATGTAATATGACACAATAAACCATGTGGATAAGTTTGAGACCAACGAAGAGAGATTTGTTTTATGAATATCTAAGTTGACAATGTTCGTCCATTTTGGTGTTTCTTCATTTCGACTTGCTTCCAAGTTGTTCGAAGCCAGGTCAACCATAGATTGATGTAATATGACACAACAAATCATGTGGAGAAGTTTGAGACCAAGGAATAGAGATTTGGTCCAAGAATCATCCAAGTTGACTATGTTCATCCATTTTGGTGTTTCTTCATTTTGACTTGCTTCCAAGTTGTTCGAAGCCAAGTCAACCATAGATTGATGAAATATGACACAATGAATCATGTGAAAAAGTTTGAGACCAAGGAATAGAGATTTTTTCTAAGAATCATCCAACTTAACCAAGTTCGTCCATTTTGGTCTTAAGAATCATCTAAGTTGACAATGTTCGTCCATTTTGGTGTTTCTTCATTTCGACTTGCTTCCAAGTTGTTCGAAGCCAGGTCAACCAAAGATTGATGTAATATGACACAATAAATCATGTGGAGAAGTTTGAGACCAAGGAATAGAGATTTGTTCTAAGAATCATCCAAGTTGACAAAGTTCATACATTTTGGTCTGTCTTCGCTTCGACTAGCTTCAAAGTTTACTGAAGCCAAATGTCAAGCATAGATTGATGTAATATGACACAATAAACCATGCGGAGAAGTTTGAGACCAACGAAGAGAGATTTGGTCCAAGAATCATCCATGTTGACAATGTTCGTCCATTTTGCTGTTTCTTCATTTTGACTTGCTACCAAGTTGTTCGAAGCCAAGTCAACCATAGATTGATGTAATATGACACAATAAATCATGTGGTGAAGTTTGAGACCAAGGAATAGAGATTTGGTCCAAGAATCATCCAACTTAACCAAATTCGTCCATTTTGGTCTTTCTTTGTTTCGACTAGGTTCAAAGTTGACCGAAACCAAATGTCAAGCATAGATTGATGTAATGTGACACATTAAACGCTTTGATGATGTTTGGAACCAAGGAAGAGAGATTTAGTCCAGAAATCATCCAATTTAACCAAGTTCGTCCATTTTGGTCTTTCTTCGTTTCGACTAGCTTCAAAGTTAATCGAAGCCAAATGTCAAGCATAGAATGATGTAATATGACACAATAAACCATGTGGAGAAGTTTGAGACCAACGAAGAGAGATTTATTCTAAGAATCATCCAAGTTGACAAAGTTCGTCCAATTTATTCTCTCTTCGTTTCGACTAGCTTCAAAGTTGGCCGAAGCCAAATGTCAAGCATAGATTGATGTAATATGACACAATAAACCATGTGGAGAAGTTTGAGACCAACGAAGAGAGATTTGTTCCAAGAATCATCCAACTGAACCAAGTTCATCCATTTTGGTCTTTCTTCGTTTCGACTAGCTTCAAAGTTAACCGAAGCCAAATGTCAAGCATAGATTGATGTAATATGACACAATAAACCATGTGGAGAAGTTTGAGACCAACGAAGAGAGATTTGTTCTAAGAATCATCTAAGTTGACAAAGTTCATACATTTTGGTCTCTCTTCGTTTCGACTAGCTTCAAAGTTGGCCGAAGCCAAATGTCAAGCATAGATTGATGTAATATGACACAATAAATCATGTGGAGAAGTTTGAGACCAACGAAGAGAGATTTAGTCCAAGAATCATCCAACTGAACCAAGTTTGTCCATTTTGGTCTTTCTTCGTTTTTCAAAGTTAATCGAAGCCAAATGTCAATTATAGATTGATGTAATATGACACAATAAACCATGTGGAGAAGTTTGAGACCAATGAAGAGAGATTTATTCTAAGAATCATCCAAGTTGACAAAGTTCATCCATTTTGGTCTTTCTTCGTTTCGACTAGCTTCAAAGTTGGCCGAAGCCAAATGTCAAGCATAGATTGATGTAATATGACACAATAAACCATGTGGAGAAGGTTGAGACCAACGAAGAGAGATTTAGTCCAAGAATCATCCAACTGAACCAAGTTCATCCATTTTGGTCTTTCTTCGTTTCGACTAGCTTCAAAGTTGGCCGAAGCCAAATGTAAAGCATAGATTGATGTAATATGACACAATAAACCATGTGGAGAAGGTTGAGACCAACGAAGAGAGATTTAGTCCAAGAATCATCCAACTGAACCAAGTTCGTCCATTTTGGTCTTTCTTTGTTTCGACTAGGTTCAAAGTTGACCGAAACCAAATGTCAAGCATAGATTAATGTAATGTGACACAATAAACGCTTTGATGATGTTTGGAACCAAGGAAGAGAGATTTAGTCGAAGAATCATCCAACTTAACCAAGTTCGTCCATTTTTGTATTTCTTCGTTTGGACTAGCTTCAAAGTTGAGCGAAGCCAAATGCCAATCATAGAATGATGTAATATGACACAATAAACCATGTGGAGATGTTTGAGACCAACCAAGAGAGATTTGTTGTAAGAATCATCCAAGTTGACAAAGTTCATCCATTTTGGTCTTTCTTCGTTTCGACTTGCTTCAAAGTTGTTCGAAGCCAAGTCAAGCATAGATTGATGTAATATGACACAATAAATCATATGGATTACTTTGAGACCAAGGAATAGAGATTTGGTCCAAGAATCATCTAACTTAACGAAGTTCGTCCATTTTAGTCTTTCCTCGTTTCGACCAGGTTCAAAGTTGACCGAAACCAAATGTCAAGCATAGATTGATGTAATATGACACATTAAACGCTTTGATGATGTTTGGAACCAAGGAAGAGAGATTTAGTCGAAGAATCATCCAACTTAACCAAGTTCGTCCATTTTTGTATTTCTTCGTTTCGACTAGCTTCAAAGTTGAGCGAAGCCAAATGTCAATCATAGAATGATGTAATATGACATAATAAACAATGTGGAGAAGTTTGAGACCAGCGAAGAGAGATTTGTTCTAAGAATCATCTAAGTTGACAAAGTTCATCCATTTTGGTCTTTCTTTGTTTTGACTTGCTTCAAAGTTGTTCGAAGCCAAGTCAAGCATAGATTGATGTAATATGACACAATAAACGCTTTGATGATGTTTGGAACCAAGGAAGAGAGATTTAGTCCAAGAATCATCAAACTTAACCAAGTTTGTCCATTTTGGCATTTCTTTGTTTCTACTAGCTTCAAAGTAGATCAAAGCCAATTGTCAAGCATTGATTGATGTAATATGACACATTAAACGCTTTGATGAAGTTTGGAACCAAGGAAGAGAGATTTGGTCCAAGAATCATCAAACTTAACAAAGTCTGTCCATTTTGGTCTTTTTTCCTTTCGACTAGCTTCAAAGTTGATTGACTCCAAATGTAAATTATAGATTGTTGTAATATGACACAATAAACCATGTGGAGAAGGTTGGGACCAATGAAGAGAGATTTGGTCCAAGAATCATCCAAGTTGACCAAGTTCGTCCATCTTGGTCTTTCTTCGTCTCGACCAGCTTGAAAATTAATCGAAGCGAAATGTCAATCATAGATTGATGTAATATGACACAATAAACCGTGTTGAAAAGTTTGAGACCAACGAAGAGAGATTTGGTCCAAGAATTATCCAAGTTGACAATGTTCGTCCATTTTGGTCTTTGTTCGTTTCGACTAGCTTCAAATTTGACCAAACCCAAATGTCAAGCATAGATTGATGTAATATGTCACAATAAACAATGTGGAGAAGTTTGAGACCAACGAAGAGAGATTTCGTCCAAGAATCATCCAAGTTGACAAAGTTTGTCCATTTTGGTCTTTCTTCATTTTGACTAGCTTCAAAGTTTACCAAAGCCAAATGTCAAGCATAGATTGATGTAATATGTCACAATAAACCATGTGGAGAAGTTTTAGACCAACGAAGAAAGATTTGTTCCAAGCATCATCTAACTTAACTAATTCGTCCATTTTGGTTTTTCTTCCTTGCGACTAGCTTCAAAGTTGATTGGAGCCAAATGTCAAGCATTGATTGATGTCATTTGACACAATAAACCATTGTGGAGAAGTTTGAGACCAACGAAGAGAGATGTGGTCCAAGAATCACCTAAGTTGACAAAGTTCATCCATTTTGGTCTTTCTTCGTTTCGACTAGCTTCAAAGTTAACCAAAGCCAAATGTCAAGCATAGATTGATGTAATATGACACATTTAACACTTTGATGATGTTTGGGACCAAGGAAGAGAGATTTAGTCGAAGAATCATCCAACTTAACCAAGGTTGTCCATTTTGGTCTTTCTTTATTTCGAATAGTTTCAAAGTTGATTAAAGCCAAATGTCAAGCATAGATTGATGTAATATGACACAATAAACCAGGTGGAGAAGTTTGAGACCAACGAAGAGAGATTTGGTCCAAGAATCATCCAAGTTGACAAAGTTCGTCGATTTTGGTCTTTCTTGGTTTTAACTAGGTTTATATTTTATCGAAGCCAAATGTGAAGCTTAGATTGATGTTTGGAACCAAGGAAGAGAGATTTAGTCCGAGAATCATCCAACTTAAACAAGTTCGTCCATTTTGGTCTTTCTTTGTTTCGACTAGTTTAAAAGTTGACCAAAGCCAATTGTCAAGCATAGATTGATGTAATATGACACATTAAACCCTTTGATGAAGTTTGGAACCAAGGAAGAGAGATTTGGTCTAAGAATCATGCAACTTAACCAAGTTCATCCATTTTGGTCTTTCTTCCCTTCGACTAGCTTCAAAGTTGAATAAAGACAAATGGTAAGCATAGATTGATGTAATATGACACAATAAACCATGTGGAGAAGTTTGGGACCAACGAAGAGAGATTTGGTCTAAGAATCATCCAAGTTGAGCAATTTCGTCCATTTTGGTCTTTGTTCGTCTCGACCAGCTTCAAAGTTGATCGAAGCCAAATGTCAAGCATAGATTGATGTAATATGACACAATAAGCCATGTGGAGAAGTTTGAGACCAACGAAAAGAGATTTGGTCCAGGAATAATCCAAGTTGACAAAGTTCATCCATTTTGGTCTTTCTTCGTTTCGACTAGCTTCAAAGTTGACTAAAGCCAAATGTCAAGCATATATTGATGTAATATGACACATTAAACGCTTTGATGAAGTTTGGAACCAAGGAAGAGAGATTTGGACTAAGTATCATACAACATAACCAAGTTGGTCTATGTTGGCGTTTCTTCCCTTCGACTAGCTTCAAAGTTGATTAAAGCCAAATGACAAGTATAGATTGATGTAATATGACACAATAAACCATGTCGGTAAGTTTGGGACCAACGAAGTAAAATGTAGTCCAACAATCATCCAAGTTGACCAAGTTCGTCCATTTTGGTCTTTATTTCTTTCGACTAACTTCAAAGTTGACTTAAGCCAAATGTCAAGCATAGATTGATATAATCCAACTTAACCATGTTCGTCCATTTTGGTCTTTCTTCATTTCAACTAGCTTCAAAGTTGACCGAAGATAAATGTCAAGCATAGATTGATGTAATATGACACATTAAACACTTTGATGATGTTTTGAACAAAGGAAGAGAGATTTGGTCCAAGAATCATCCAACTTAACCAAGTTCGTCCATTTTGGTCTTTCTTCCTTTCGACTAGCTTCAAAGTTTATTAAAGCCAAATGTGAAGTATAGATTGATGTGACATGATACAATAAACCATGTGGAGAAGTTTGGGAACAAAGAAGAGAGATTTGGTCCAAGAATCATCCAAGCTGACCAAGTTCATCCATTTTGGTCTTTATTTCTTTCGACTAACTTCAAAGTTAACTGAAGCCAAATGTCCAGCATAGATTGTTGTAGTATGACACATTAAACACTTTGATAAAGTTTGGAACCAAGGAATAGATATTTGGTCCAAGAATCATCCAACTTAACCAAGTTCGTCCATTTTGGTCTTTATTCCTTTCGACTAGCTTCAATGTTGATCGAAGCCAAATGTCAAGCATAGATTGATGTAATATGACACATTAAACGCTTTGATGATGTTTGGAATAAAGGAAGAGCGATTTAGTCGAAGAATCATCCAACTTAACCAAGTTCGTCCATTTTGGTCTTTCTTTGTTTCGATTTGCTTCAAAGTTAACTGAACCCAAATCTCAAGCATAGATTGATTTAATATGTCACAATAAACAATGTGGAGAAGTTTAAGACCAACGAAGACAGATTTGGTCCAGGAATCATCCAACTTAACCAAGTTCGTCCATTTGGGTCTTTCTTCGTTTCGACTAGGTTCAAAGTTGACCGAAGCTAAATGACAAGCATAGATTCATGTAATATGACACAATAAACCATGTGGAGAAGTTTGAGACCAACGAAGAGAGATTTGGCCCATGAATCATCCAACCTAACCAACTTCGTCCATATTGGTTTTTCTTCGTTTTGACTTGGGTCAAAGTTGACCGAAGGCAAATGTCAAGCATAGATTAATGAAAGATGACACAATAAACCATGTGAAGAAGTTTGAGACCAAAGAAGAGAGATTTGGTCCATGCATCATCTAACTTTACGAACTTCGTCCATATTGGTCTTTCTTAGTTTTGACTTTGTTCAAAGTTGACCGAAGGCTAATGTCAAGCATAGATTGATGTAATATGACACATTAAATGCTTTGATGAAGTTTGGAACCAAGGAAAAGAGATTTAGTCCAAGATTCATCCAACTTAACCAAGTTCTTCCAATTTGGTCTTTTTTTGTTTCGACTAACTTCAAAGCTGACCGAACCCAAATGTCAAGCATAAATTAATGTAATAAGACACATTAAATGCTTTGATGAAGTTTCAACCAAGGAAGAGAGACTTAGTCCAAGATTCATCTAACTTAACCAAGTTCTTCCAATTTGGTCTTTTTTTGTTTCGACAAACTTCAAAGTTGACCGAAGCCAAATGTCAAGCATAGATTGTTGTAGTATGACACATTAAACGCTTTGATAAAGTTTGGAACCAAGGAAGAGAGACTTAGTCCAAGATTCATCTAACTTAACCAAGTTCGTCCATTTTGGTCTTTTTTCATTTTGACTAGCTTCCAAGTTCACCGAACCCAAATGTCAGGCATTGATTGATGTAATATGACACAATAAACCATGTGGAGAGGTTTGAGACTAACGAAAAGAGATTTGGTCCAAGAATCATCTAACTTAACTAAGTTCATCTATTTTGGTCTTTCTTCGTTTCGACTAGGTTCAAAGTTGACCGAATCCAAATGTCAAGCATAGATTGATGTAATATGATACATTAAACGCTATGATGACATTTGGAACCAAGGAAGAGAGATTTAGTCCAAGAATCATCCAACTTAACTAAGTTCGTCCATTTTGGTCTTTCTTCGTTTCGACTAGGTTCAAAGTTGACAAAAGCCAATTGTCAAGCATAGATTGATGTAATATGACACATTAAAGGCTTTGATGAAGTTTGGAACCATGGAAGAGAGATTTGGTCCAAGAATCATCCAACTTAACCAAGTTTGTCCATTTTGGTCATTCTTCCTTTCGACATGCTTCAAAGTTGATTGAAGCCAAATGTCCAGTATAGATTAATGTAATATGACACAATAAACCATGTGTAGAAGTTTGGGACCAACGAAGAGAGATTTTGTCGAAGAATCATCCAAGTTGACCAATTTCGTCCATTTTGGTCTTTCTTCATTTTGACGTGCTGCAAAGTTGATCGAAGCCAAATGACATGCATAGATTGATGTAATCTGTCACAATAAACAATGTGGAGAAGTTTAAGACCAACGAAGAGAGATTTAGTCCAAGAATCATCCAACTTAACCAAGTTCGTCCATCTTGGTCTTTATTCATTTCGACTACCGTCAAAGTTGATCCAAGGCAAATGTCAAGCATAGATTGATGTAATATGACACATTAAACGCTTTGATGATGTTTAGAACAAAGGAAGAGAGATTTAATCCACGAATCATCCAACCTAACCAAGTTCGTCCATTTTGGTCTTTCTAAGTTTCGACTAGCTTCAGAGTTGACCGAAGCCAAATGTCAAGCATATTTTGATGTAATATGATACATTAAACGCTTTGACTATGTTTGGAACAAAGGATGGAGATTTAGTCCAAGAGTCATCCAACTTAACCAAGTTCGTCCATTTTGGTCTTTCTTTGTTTCGACTAGCTTTAAAGTTCACCGAAGCTAAATGTCACGCATAGATTGATGTAATATGTCACAATAAACATTGTGGAGAAGTTTAAGACCAACGAAGAGAGATTTGGTCTAAGAATCATCTAACTTAACCAAGTTCGTCCATTTTGGTCTTTCTTCATTTCGACTAGATTCAAAGTTGACCAAAGCCAAATGTCAAGCATAGATTGATGTAATATGACACATTAAATGCTTTGATGATATTTGGAACCAAGGAAGAGATATTTAGTCCAAGAATCATCCAACTTAACAAAGTTTGTCCATTTTCATCTTTCTTCATTTCGAATAGCTTCAAAGTTGACCGAAGCCAAATGTGAAGCATAGATTGATGTAAATATGTCACAATAAACAATGTGGAGAAGTTTAAGACCAACGAAGACACATTTAGTCCAAGAATCACCAACTTAACCAAGTTTGTCCATGTTGGGGTTTCTTCGTTTCGACTAGGTCCAAAGTTGACCGAAGCCAAATGTCAAGCATAGATTGATGTAATATGATACATTAAACGCTTGGATGATGTTTGGAACAAAGGAAGAGAGATATAGTCCAAAAAATCATCCAACTTAACCAAGTTCGTCCATCTTAGTCTTTCATCATTTCGACTACCTTCAAAGTTGATCGAAGCCAAATGTCAAGCATAGATTGATGTAATATGACACATTAAACGCTTTGATGATGTTTGGAACAAAGGAAGAGAGATTTAGTCCAAGAATCATCCAACTAAACTAAGTTCGTCAATTTTGTTCTTTCTTCGTTTCGACTACCTTAAAAGTTGATCGAAGCCAAATGTCAAGCATAGATTGATGTAATATGACACATTAAACGCTTTGATGATGTTTGGAACAAAGGAAGAGATACTTAGTCCAAGAATCATCAAACTTAACTAAGTTCGTCCATTTTGGTCTTTCTTCGTTTCGACTAGCTTCAAAGTTTATCGAAGTCAAATGTCAACCATTGATTGATGTAATATGACACATTAAACGCTTTGATGATGTTTGGAACAAAGGAAGAGAGATTTTGTCCAAGAATCATCCAACTTATCTAAGTTCGTCCATTTTGGTCATTCTTCAATTCGACTAGGTTCAAAGTTGACCGAAGCCAAATGTCAAGCATAGATTGATGTAATGTGACACATTAAATGCTTTGGTGATGTTTGGAACCAAGGAAGGGAGATTTAGTTCAAGAATCATCTAACTGAACCAAGTTCGTCCATGTTGCTCTTTCTTCGTCTTGAAGTGCTCCAAAGTTGATCGAAGCCAAATGCCATGCATAGATTGATGTAATATGACACAATAAACCATGTGTAGAACTTTGAGACCAACGAAGAAAGATTTGGTCCAAGAATCATCCAACTTAACAAAGTTTGTCCATTTTGGTCTTTCTTCTTTTTGACTAGCTTCAAAGTTGACCAAAGCCATATGACAAGCATAGATTGATGTAATATGTCACAATAAACAATATGGAGAAGTTTGCGACCAACGAAGAGAGATTTGGTCCAAGAATCATCCAAGCTAACCAAGTTCGTCCATTTTGGTCTTTCTTCATTTTGAGGTGCTCCAAACTTGATCGAAGCAAAATGCCAAGCATAGATTTATGTAATATGATACAATAAGCCAAGTGGAGAAGTTTAAGACCAAGGAAGAGAGATTTAGTCCAAGAATCATCCAACTTAACCAAGTTCGTCCATTTTGGTTTTCTTCGTTTAGATTAAGTTCAAAGTCGACCGAAGCCAAATGTGAAGCATAGATTGATGTAATATGACACATTAAACGCTTTGATGATGTTTGGAACCAAGGAAGAGAGATTTAGTCCAAGAATCATCCAACTTAACCAAGTTCGTCCATTTTGGTCTTTCTTCCTTTTGACAAGCTTCAAAGTTGATTGAAGCCAAATGTCAAGTATAGATTGATGTAATATGACACAATAAACCATGTAAAGAAGTTTGGGACCAACGAAAAGAGATTAAGTCCAAGAATCGTCCAGCTTAACTAAGTTCGTCCATTTTGGTCTTTCTTATTTTCGACTAGGTTCAAATTTGACCGAAGCCAAATGTCAAGCATAGATTGATGTAATATGACGGAATAAACCATGTGGAGAAGTTTGAGACCAACAAAGAGAGATTTGGTCCAAGAATCTTCTAGGTTGACCAAGTTCGTCCATTTTGGTCTTTCTTCGTTTCGACTAGCTTCAAAGTTGATCGAAGCCAAATGTCACGCATAGATTGATGTAATATGTCACAAAAAACAATGTGGAGAAGTTTAAGACCAACGAAGAATGATTTAGTCCAAGAATCATCCAACTTAACCAAGTTCATCCATTTTGGTGTTTCTTCTTTTCGACTACCTTCAAAGTTGATCGAAGGCAAATGTCAAGCATAGATTGATGTAATATGACACATTAAACGCTTTGATGATGTTTGGAACCAATGAAGAGAGATTTAGTCCAAGAATCATCCAACTTAACCAAGTTCGTCCATTTTGGTCTTTCTTTGTTTTGACTAGCTTTAAAGTTGACCAAAGCCAATTTTCAAGCGTAGATTGATGTAAATATGACACATTAAACGCTTTGATGATGTTTGGAACAAAGGAAAAGAGAGTTGGTCCAAGTATCCTCCAACTTAACTAAGTTCGTCCATTTTGGTCTTTCTTCATTTCGACTAGGTTCAAAGTTGATCGAAGCCAAATGTCAAGCATAGATTGATGTAATATGTCACAGTAAACAATGTGGAGAAGTTTAAGACTAACGAAGAATGATTTAGTCTAAGAATCATCCAACTTAACCAAGTTCGTCCATTTTGGTCTTTCTTCCTTTTGACAAGCTTCAAAGTTGATTGAAGCCAAATGTCAAGTATAGATTGATGTAATATGACACAATAAAACCATGTGGAGAAGTTTGGGACCAACGAAAAGAGATTAAGCCCAAGAATCATCCAGCTTAACTAAGTTCGTCCATTTTGGTCTTTCTTATTTTCGACTAGGTTCAAAGTTGACCGAAGCCAAATGTCAAGCATAGATTGATGTAATATGACGGAATAAACCATGTGGAGAAGTTTGAGACCAACAAAGAGAGATTTGGTCCAAGAATCATCTAAGTTGACCAAGTTCGTCCATTTTGGTCTTTCTTCATTTCGACTAGCTTCAAAGTTTCTCGAAGCCAAATGTCATGCATAGATTGATGTAATATGTCACAAAAAACAATGTGGAGAAGTTTAAGACCAACGAAGAATGATTTAGTCCAAGAATCATCCAACTTAACCAAGTTCACCCATTTTGGTGTTTCTTCTTTTCGACTACTTTCAAAGTTAATCGAAGCCAAATGTTAAGCATAGATTGATGTAATATGACACAATAAACGCTTTGATGATGTTTGGAACAAAGGAAGAGAGATATAGTCCAAAAATCATCCAGCTTAACCAAGTTCGTCCATCTTGGTCTTTCATCGTTTCGACTACCTTCAAAGTTGATCGAAGCCAAATGTCAAGCATAAATTGATGTAATATGACACATTAAACTCATTGATGATGTTTGGAACAAAGGAAGAGAGATTTAATCCAAGAATCATCCAACTTAACCAAGTTCGTCCATTTTGGTCTTTCTTCATTTCGACTAGGTTCAAAGTTGATCGAAGCCAAATGTCAAGCATAGATTGATGTAATATGACACATTAAACACTTTGATGATGTTTGGAACAAAGGAAGAGAGATATAGTCCAAAAATCATCCAGCTTAACCAAGTTCGTCCATCTTGGTCTTTCATCGTTTCGACTACCTTCAAAGTTGATCGAAGCCAAATCTCAAGCATAGATTGATGTAATATGACACATTAAACGCTTTGATGATGTTTTGAACAAAGGAAGAGAGATTTAGTCCAAGAATCATCTAACTTAACCAAGTTCGTCCATTTTGGTCTTTCTTCCTTTAGACAAGCTTCAAAGTTTATTGAAGCCAAATGTCAAGTATAGATTGATGTAATATGACACAATAACACCATGTGGAGAAGTTTGGGACCAACGAAAAGAGATTAAGCCCAAGAATCATCCAGCTTAAGTAAGTTCGTCCATTTTGGTCTTTCTTATTTTCGACTAGGTTCAAAGTTGACCGATGCCAAATGTCAAGCATAGATTGATGTAATATGACGGAATAAACCATGTGGAGAAGTTTGAGACCAACAAAGAGAGATTTGGTCCAAGAATCATCTAAGTTGACCAAGTTCGTCCATTTTGGTCTTTCTTCATTTCGACTAGCTTCAAAGTTTCTCGAAGCCAAATGTCATGCATAGATTGATGTAATATGTCACAAAAAACAATGTGGAGAAGTTTAAGACCAACGAAGAATGATTTAGTCCAAGAATCATCCAACTTAACCAAGTTCACCCATTTTGGTGTTTCTTCTTTTCGACTACTTTCAAAGTTAATCGAAGCCAAATGTTAAGCATAGATTGATGTAATATGACACACTAAACGCTTTGATGATGTTTGGAACAAAGGAAGAGAGATATAGTCCAAAAATCATCCAGCTTAACCAAGTTCGTCCATCTTGGTCTTTCATCGTTTCGACTACCTTCAAAGTTGATCGAAGCCAAATGTCAAGCATAGATTGATGTAATATGACACATTAAACTCTTTGATGATGTTTGGAACAAAGGAAGAGAGATTTAATCCAAGAATCATCCAACTTAACCAAGTTCGTCCATTTTGGTCTTTCTTCATTTCGACTAGGTTCAAAGTTGATCGAAGCCAAATGTCAAGCATAGATTGATGTAATATGTCACAGTAAACAATGTGGAGAAGTTTAAGACTAACGAAGAATGATTTAGTCTAAGAATCATCCAACTTAACCAAGTTTGTCCATTTTAGTGTTTCTTCGTTTCGACTACCTTCAGAGTTGAACGAAGCCAAATGTCAAGCATAGATAGATGTAATATGACACAAAAAACAATGTGGAGAAGTTTAAGACCAACGAAGAATGATTTAGTCTAAGAATCATCCAACTTAACCAAGTTCATCCATTTTGGTGTTTCTTTTTTTCGACTACCTTCAAAGTTGATCGAAGCCAAATGTCAATCATAGATTGTTGTAATATGACACATTAAACACTTTGATGATGTTTGGAACAAAGGAAGAGAGATATAGTCCAAAAATCATCCAGCTTAACCAAGTTCGTCCATCTTGGTCTTTCATCGTTTCGACTACCTTCAAAGTTGATCGAAGCCAAATCTCAAGCATAGATTGATGTAATATGACACATTAAACGCTTTGATGATGTTTTGAACAAAGGAAGAGAGATTTAGTCCAAGAATCATCTAACTTAACCAAGTTCGTCCATTTTGGTCTTTCTTCATTTCGACTAGGTTTAAAGTTGACCGAAACGAAATGTCAAGCATAGATTGATGTAATGTGACACATTAAACGATTTGACGATGTTTGGAACCAACAAAAGAGAGATTTTGTCCAAGAATCATCTAAGTTGACCAAGTTCGTCCATTTTGGTCTTTCTTCATTTCGACTAGCTTCAAAGTTGATCGAAGCCAAATGTCAAGCATAGATTGATGTAATATGTCACAGTAAACAATGTGGAGAAGTTTAAGACTAACGAAGAATGATTTAGTCCAAGAATCATCCAACTTAACCAAGTTTGTCCATTTTGGTGTTTCTTCATTTCGACTACCTTCAGAGTTGATCGAAGCCAAATGTCAAGCATAGATAGATGTAATATGACACATTTAACACTTTGATGATGTTTGGAACAAAGGAAGAGAGATATAGTCCAAAAATCATCCAACTTAACCAAGTTCGTCCATCTTGGTCTTTCATCGTTTAGACTACCTTCAAAGTTTATCGAAGCCAAATGTCAAGCATAGATTGATGTAATATGACACATTAAACGCTTTGATGATGTTTGGAACAAAGGAAGAGAGATTTAGTCCAAGAATTATCCAACTTAACCAAGTTCGTCCATTTTGGTCTTTCTTTATTTCGACTAGATTTAAAGTTGACCAATGGCAAATGTCAAGCATAGATTGATGTAATATGTCACAATAAAAATGTGGAGAAGTTCGGGACCAACGAAGAGAGATTTGGTCTAAGAATCATCTAACTTAACCAAGTTCGTCCATTTTGGTCTTTCTCCATTTCGACTAGGTTCAAAGTTGACCGAAGCAAAATATCAAGCATAGATTGATGAAATATGATACATTAAACGCTTTGATGATATTTGGAACTGAGGAAGAGAGAGTTAGTGCAAGAATCATCCAAACTAACCAAGTTCGTGCATTTTGGTCTTTCTTTGTTTCAACTTGGTTCAAAGTTAACCGAAGCCAAATGTAAAGCATAGAGTGATGTAATATGACACATTAAACACTTTGATGATGTTTGGAACAAAGGAAGAGAGATTTAGTCCAGGAATCATCTAACTTAATCAAGGTCGTCCGTTTTGGCCTTTCTTCATTTCGACTAGCTTCAAAGTTGACCGAAGCCAAATGTCTGGCAAAGATTGATGTAATATGACACAATAAACTATATAGAGAAGTTTGAGACCAATAAAGAGAGATTTGGTCTAAGAATCATCAATGTTGTCCAAGTTCGTCCATTTTGGTCTTTGTTCGTTTCGACTAGCTTTAGAGTTGATCGAAGCCAAATGTCAAGCATAGATTGATCAAATATGTCACAATAAACAATGTGGAGAAGTTTAAGACCAACGAAGAATGATTTAGTCAAAGAATCATCCAACTTAAACAAGTTCGTCCATTTTGGTGTTTCTTCATTTCGACTAACTTCAAAGTTGACCGAAGCCAAATGTCTGGCAAAGATTGATGTAATATGACACAATAAACTATATAGAGAAGTTTGAGACCAATGAAGAGAGATTTGGTCTAAGAATCATCAATGTTGTCCAAGTTCGTCCATTTTGGTCTTTCTTCGTTTCGACTAGCTTCAGAGTTGATCGAAGCCAAATGTCAAGCATAGATTGATCTAATATGTCACAATAAACAATGTGGAGAAGTTTAAGACCAACGAAGAATGATTTAGTCCAAGAATCATCCAACTTAAACAAGTTCATCCATTTTGGTGTTTCTTCGTTTCGACTAGGTTCAAAGTTGACCGAAGCCAAATGTCAAGCATAGATTGATGTAATATGACACATTAAACGCTTTGATGATGTTTGGAACCAAGGAAGAGAGATTTAGTCCGAGAATCATCCAACTTAACCAAGTTCGTCCATTTTGGTGTTTCTTCATTTCGAAGTGCTCCAAAGTTGATCGAAGCCAAATGTCAAGCATAGATTTATTTAATATGACACAATAAGCCACGTGGAGAAGTTTAAGACCAACGAAGACAGATTTAGTCCAACAATCATCCAACTTAACCAGGTTCGTCCATTTTGGTTTTCTTCGTTCAAACTAAGTTCAAAGTTTACCCAAGCCAAATGTCAAGCATAGATTGATCTAATATGACACATTAAACGCTTTGATGATGTTTGGAACCAAGGAAGAGAGATTTAGTCCAAGAATCATCCAACTTAACCAAGTTCGTCCATTTTGGTCTTTCTTTGTTTCGACTAGCTTTAAAGTTGACCAAAGCCAATTTTCAAGCGTAGATTGATGTAAATATGACACATTAAACGCTTTGAAGAAGTTTGGAACAAAGGAAAAGAGAGTTGGTCCAAGAATCCTCCAACTTAACTAAGTTCGTCCATTTTGGTCTTTCTTCCTTTTGACTACTTCAAAGTTGATTGAAGCCAAATGTCATGTATAGATTGATGTAATATGACACAATAAACCATGTGGAGAAGTTTGGGACTAACGAAAAGAGATTAAGTCCAAGAATCATCCAGCTTAACTAAGTTCGTCCATTTTGGTCTTTCTTATTTTCGACTAGGTTCAAAGTTGACCGAAGCCAAATGTGAAGCATTGATTGATGTAATATGACGGAATAAACCAGGTCGAGAAGTTTGAGACCAACAAAGAGAGATTTGGTCCAAGAATCATCTAAGTTGACTAAGTTCGTCCATTTTGGTCTTTCTTCATTTCGAAGTACTCCAAAGTTGATTGAAGCCAAATGTCAAGCATAGATTGATGTAATATGTCACAATAAACAATGTGGAGAAGTTTAAGACCAACGAAGAATGATTTAGTCCAAGAATCATCCAACTTAACCAAGTTCATCCATTTTAGTATTTCTTCGTTTCGATTACCTTCAAAGTTGATCGAAGTCAAATGTCAAGCATAGATTGATGTAATATGACACATTAAACGCTTTGATGATGTTTGGAACAAAGGAAGAGAGATGTAGTCCAAAAATCATCTAACTTAACCAAGTTCGTCCATCTTGGTCTTTCATCGTTTCAACTACCTTCAAAGTTAATCGAAGCAAAATGTCAAGCATAGATTGATGTAATATGACACATCAAACGCTTTGATGATGTTTGGAACAAAGGAAGAGAGATTTAGTCCAAGAATCATCCAACTTCACCAAGTTCGTCCATCTTGGTCTTTCTTCGTTTCGACTACTTTCAAAGTTGATCGATGCAAAATGTCAAGCATAGATTGATGTAATATGACACATTAAACGCTTTGATGATGTTTGGAACCAAGGAAGACAGATTTAATTCAGGAATCATCCAACTTAACCAAGTTCGTCCATTTTGGTCTTTCTTCGTCTTGAAGTGGTCTAAAGTTTATCGAAGCCAAATGCCATGCATAGATTGATGTAATATGACACAATAAACTATGTGGAGAAGTTTGAGACCAACGAAGAAAGATTTGGTCCAAGAATCATCCAACTTAACAAAGTTTGTCCATTTTGGTGTTTTTTCGTTTCGACTAGCTTCAAAGTTGACCGAAGCCAAATGTCAAGCATAGATTGATGTAATATGACACATTAAACGCTTTGATGATGTTTGGAACCAAGGAAGAGAGATTTAGTTCAGGAATCATCCAACTTAACCAAGTTCGTCCATTTTGGTCTTTCTTCGTCTTGAAGTGGTCTAAAGTTTATCGAAGCCAAATGCCATGCATAGATTGATGTAATATGACACAATAAACCATGTGGAGAAGTTTGAGACCAACGAAGAAAGATTTGGTCCAAGAATCATCCAACTTAACAAAGTTTGTCTATTTTGGTCTTTCCTCCTTTTGACAAGCTTCAAAGTTGATTGAAGCCAAATGTCAAGTATAGATTGATGTAATATGACACAATAAACCATGTGGAGAGGTTTGGGACCAACGAAGAGAGCTTTGGTCCAAGAATCATCCAACTTAACTAAGTTCGTCCATTTTGGTCTTTCTTCGCTTCGACTAGGTTCAAAGTAATCCAAAGCCAAATGTCAAGCATAGAGTGATGTAATATGACACCTTTAACACTTTGATGATGTTTCGAACAAAGGAAGAGATATTTAGTCCAGGAATCATCTAACTTAATCAGGTTCGTTCATTTTGGTCTTTCTTCATTTCGACTAGTATCAAAGTTGATCGAAGCCAAATGTCAAGCATAGATTGATGTAATATGTCACAATAAACAATGTGGAGAAGGTTAAGACTAGCGATGACAGATTTAGTCCAAGAATCATCCAACTTAACCAAGTTCGTCCATTTGGGTGTTTCTTCGTTTCAACTAGGTTCAAACTTTACCGAAGCCAAATGTCAAGCATAGATTGATTTAATATGACACATTAAACACTTTGATGATGTTTGGAACCAAGGAAGAGAGATTTAGTCCAAGAATCATCCAACTTAAGCAAGTTCGTCCATCTTGGTATTTCTTCATTTCGACTAGCTTCAAAGTTGATCGAAGCCAAATGTCAAGCATAGATTGATGTAATATGACACATTAAACGCTTTGATGATGTTTGGAACAAGGGACGAGAGATTTAGTACAAGAATCATCCAACTTAACCAAGTTCGTCCATTTTGGTCTTTCTTTGTTTTGATAAACTTTAAAGTTGACGAAAGCTAATTTTCAAGCGTTGATTGATGTAATTTGACACATTAAACGCTTTCATGAAGTTTGGAACAAAGGAAAAGAGATTTGGTCCAAGAATCATCCAACTTAACTAAGTTTGTCCATTTTGGTCTTTCTTCGTTTCGACTAGGTTAAAAGTTGACCGAAGCCAAATGTCAAGCATAGATTGATGTAATGTGACACATTAAATACCTTGATGATGTTTGGAACCAAGGAAGATAGATTTAGTCCAAGAATCATCTAACTTAAACAAGTTTGTCCATTTTGGTCTTTCTTCCTTTTGACAAGCTTCAAAGTTGATTCAAGCCAAAAGTCAAGTATTGATTGATGTAATATGACATAATAAACCATGTGGAGAGGTTTGGGACCAACGAAGAGAGCTTTGGTCCAAGAATCATCCAGCTTAACTAAGTTTGTTCATTTTGGTTTTTCTTCGTTTTGACTAGGTTCAAAGTTGACCGAAGCCAAATGTCAACCATAGATTGATGTAATATGTCACAATAAACAATGTGGAGAACTTTCAGACCAGCGAAGACAGATTTAATCCAAGAATCATCTAAGTTGACCAAGTTCGTCCATTTTGGTCTTTCTTCATTTCGACTAGGTTAAAAGTTGACCGAAGCCAAATGTCAAGCATAGATTGATGTAATGTGACAGATTAAATACCTTGATGATGTTTGGAACCAAGGAAGAGAGATTTAGTCCAAGAATCATCGAACTTAACTAAGTTCGTCCATTTTGGTCTTTCCTCCTTTTGACAAGCTTCAAAGTTGATTGAAGCCAAATGTCAAGTATAGATTGATGTAATATGACACAATAAACCATGTGGAGAGGTCTGAGACCAACAAAGAGAGCTTTGGTCCAAGAATCATCCAGCTTAACTAAGTTCGTTCATTTTGGTCTTTCTTCGTTTTGACTAGGTTCAAAGTTGACCGAAGCCAAATGTCAACCATAGATTGATGTAATATGTCACAATAAACAATGTGGAGAACTTTAAGACCAACGAAGACAGATTTAATCCAAGAATCATCTAAGTTGACCAAGTTCGTCCATTTTGGTCTTTCTTCATTTCGACTAGCTTCAAAGTTGATCGAAGCCAAATGTCAAGCATATATTGATGTAATATGTCACAAAAAACAATGTGGAGAAGTTTAAGACCAACGAAGAATGATTTAGTCGAAGAATCATCCAACTTAACCAAGTTCATCCATTTTGGTGTTTCTTCTTTTCGACTACCTTCAAAGTTGATCGAAGGCAAATGTCAAGCATAGATTGATGTAATATGACACATTAAACGCTTTGATGATGTTTGGAACAAAGGAAGAGAGATATAGTCCAAAAATCATCCAGCTTAACCAAGTTCGTCCATCTTGGTCTTTCATCGTTTTGACTACCTTCAAAGTTGATCGAAACCAAATGTCAAGCATAGATTGATGTAATATGACACATTAAACGCTTTGATGATGTTTGGAACAAAGGAAGAGAGATTTAATCCAAGAATCATCCAACTTAACCAAGTTCGTCCATTTTGGTCTTTCTTCGTTTCGACTAAGTTCAAAGTTGACCCAAACCAAATGTCACGCATAGATTGATGTAATGTGACACATTAAACGATTTGATGATGTTTGGAACCAACAAAAGAGAGATTTGGTCCAAGAATCATCTAAGTTGACGAAGTTCATCCATTTTGGTCTTTCTTCATTTCGACTAGCTTCAAAGTTGATCGAAGCCAAATGTCAAGCATAGATTGATGTAATATGTCACAGTAAACAATGTGGAGAACTTTAAGACTAACAAAGAATGATTTAGTCTAAGAATCATCCAACTTTACCAAGTTTGTCCATTTTGGTGTTTCTTCGTTTCGACTACCTTCAGAGTTGAACGAAGCCAAATGTCAAGCATAGATAGATGTAATATGACACAAAAAACAACGTGCAGAAGTTTAAGACCAACGAAGATTGATTTAGTCCAAGAATCATCCAACTTAACCAAGTTCATCCATTTTGGTGTTTCTTCTTTTCGACTACCTTCAAAGTTGATCGAAGCCAAATGTCAAGCATAGATTGTTGTAATATGACACATTAAACGCTTTGATGATGTTTGGAACAAAGGAAGAGAGATATAGTCCAAAAATCATCCAGCTTAACCAAGTTTGTCCATCTTGGTCTTTCATCGTTTCGACTACCTTCAAAGTTGATCGAAGCCAAATCTCAAGCATAGATTGATGTAATATGACACATTAAACGCTTTGATGATGTTTTGAACAAAGGAAGAGAGATTTAGTCCAAGAATCATCTAACTTAACCAAGTTCGTCCATTTTGGTCTTTCTTCGTTTCGACTAGGTTCAAAGTTGACCGAAACGAAATGTCAAGCATAGATTGATGTAATGTGACACATTAAACGATTTGACGATGTTTGGAACCAACAAAAGAGAGATTTTGTCCAAGAATCATCTAAGTTGACCAAGTTCGTCCATTTTGGTCTTTCTTCATTTCGACTGCTTCAAAGTTGATCGAAGCCAAATGTCAAGCATAGATTAATGTAATATGTCACAGTAAACAATGTGGAGAAGTTTAAGACTAACGAAGAATGAATTAGTCCAAGAATCATCCAACTTAACCAAGTTTGTCCATTTTGGTGTTTCTTCATTTCGACTACCTTCAGAGTTGATCGAAGCCAAATGTCAAGCCTAGATAGATGTAATATGACACATTAAACACTTTGATGATGTTTGGAACAAAGGAAGAGAGATATAGTCCAAAAATCATCCAGCTTAACCAAGTTTGTCCATCTTGGTCTTTCATCGTTTCGACTACCTTCAAAGTTGATCGAAGCCAAATCTCAAGCATAGATTGATGTAATATGACACATTAAACGCTTTGATGATGTTTTGAACAAAGGAAGAGAGATTTAGTCCAAGAATCATCTAACTTAACCAAGTTCGTCCATTTTGGTCTTTCTTCGTTTCGACCAGGTTCAAAGTTGACCGAAACGAAATGTCAAGCATAGATTGATGTAATGTGACACATTAAACGATTTGATGATGTTTGGAACCAACAAAAGAGAGATTTTGTCCAAGAATCATCTAAGTTGACCAAGTTCGTCCATTTTGGTCTTTCTTCATTTCGACTGCTTCAAAGTTGATCGAAGCCAAATGTCAAGCATAGATTAATGTAATATGTCACAGTAAACAATGTGGAGAAGTTTAAGACTAACGAAGAATGATTTAGTCCAAGAATCATCCAACTTAACCAAGTTTGTCCATTTTGGTGTTTCTTCATTTCGACTACCTTCAGAGTTGATCGAAGCCAAATGTCAAGCCTAGATAGATGTAATATGACACATTAAACACTTTGATGATGTTTGGAACAAAGGAAGAGAGATATAGTCCAAAAATCATCCAACTTAACCAAGTTCGTCCATCTTGGTCTTTCATCATTTCGACTACCTTGAAAGTTTATCGAAGCTAAATGTCAAGCATAGCTTGATGTAATATGACACATTAAACGCTTTGATGATGTTTGGAACAAAGGAAGAGAGATTTAGTCCAAGAATCATCCAACTTAACCAAGTTCCTCCATTTTGGTCTTTCTTTATTTCGACTAGATTTAAGGTTGACCAAAGGCAAATGTCAAGCATAGATTGATGTAATATGTCACAATAAAAATGTGGAGAAGTTCGGGACCAACGAAGAGAGATTTGGTCCAAGAATCATCCAATTTAACCAAGTTCGTCCATTTCGATCTTTCTTCATTTCGACGTGCTCCAAAGTTAATCGATGCCAAATGCCAAGCATAGATTGATGTAATATGACACAATAAACCATGTGGAGAAGTTTGAGACCAACGAAGAAAGATTTGGTCCAAGAATCATCCAACTTAACAAAGCTCGTCCATTTTGGTGTTTCTTCGTTTCGACTAGCTTCAAAGTTGACCGAGGCCAAATGTCAAGCATAGATTGATGTAATATGACACATTAAACGCTTTGATAAGGTTTGGAACAAAGGAAGAGAGATTTAGCCCAAGAATCATCTAACTTAGCTAAGTTCGTCCATGTTGGTCTTTCTTTGTTTCGACTAGCTTCAAAGTTCACCGAAGCCAAATGTCGCTCATAGATTGATGTAATATGTCACAATAAACAATGTGGAGAAGTTTAAGACCAACGAAGAGAGCTTTGGTCCAGGAATCATCCAACTTAACGAAGTTCGTCCATTTTGGTCTTTCTTCGTTTCGACTAGGTTCAAAGTTGATCGAAGCCAAATGTCCAGCATAGATTGATGTAATATGATGCAATAAACCATGTGGAGAAGTTTGAGACCAACGAAGAGAGCTTTGGTCCAGGAATCATCCAACTTAACGAAGTTCGTCCATTTTGGTCTTTCTTCGTTTCGACTAGGTTCAAAGTTGAGTGAAGCCAAATGTCAAGCATAGATTGATGTAATATGACACATTAAACCATGTGTAGAAGTTTGAGACCAACGAAGAGAGATTTCGTCTAAGAATTATACAAGTTGACAAAGTTCGTCCATTTTGGTCTTTCTTCGTATCGACTTGCATCAAAGTTGACCGAAGCCAAATGTGAAGCATAGATTGATGTAATATGTCACAATAAACGAAGAGAGATTTGGTCCAAGAATCATCCAAGTTGACCAAGTTCGTCCATTTTGGTTTTTCTCTATTTCGAATAGCTTTAAAGTTGACCAAAGCCAATTTTCAAACGTAGATTGATGTAATATGACACATTAAACGATTTGATGAATTTTGGAACAAAGGAAAAGAGATTTGGTCCAAGAATCATCCAACTTAACTAAGTTCGTCCATTTTGCTCTTTCTTCGTTTTGACAAGCTGCAAAGTTGATTGAAGCCAAAAGTCAAGTATTGATTGATGTAATGTGACACAAGAAACCATGTGGAGATGTTTGGGACTAACGAAGAGAGCTTTGGTCCAAGAATCATCCAACCTAACCAAGTTCGTCCATTTTGGTCTTTGTTCGTTTTGACTAAGTTCAAAGTTGACCGAAGCCAAATGTCAACCATAGATTGATGTAATATATCACAATAAACAATGTGGAGAAGTTTGAGACCAATTAAAAGAGATTTGGTCGATGAATCATCTAACTTAACCAAGTTCGTCCATTTTGGTCTTTCTTTGTTTCGAATAGCTTTAAAGTTGACCAAAGCCAATTTTCAACCTTAGATTGATGTAATATGAAACATTAAACGATTTGATGAAGTTTGGAACAAAGGAAAAGACATTTGGTCCAAGAATCATCCAACTTAACCAAGTTCATCTATTTTGGTCTTTCTTCGTTTCGAGTAGGTTCAAAGTTGTGCGAAGCCAAATGTCAACCATAGATTGATGTAATATGGCACATTAAACCATGTGTAGAAGTTTGTGACCAACGAAGAGAGATTTGGTCTAAGAATCATCCAAGTTGACAAACTTAGTCCATTTTGGTCTTTCTTCCTTTCGACTAGCTTCAAAAGTTGATTAAAGCCAAATGTCAAGCATAGATTGATGTAATATGACACAATAAACTATGTGGAGAAGTTTGGGACCAACGAAGAGAGATTTGGTCCCAGAATCATCAACTTAGCCAAGTTCGTCCATTTTGGTCTTTCTTCCTTTCGACTAGCTTCCAATTTGATCGAAGCCAAATGTCAAGCATAGATTGATGTAATATGACACAATAAACCATGTGGATAAGTTTGGGCCAACGAAGAGAGATTTAGTCCAATAATTATCCAACTTAACCAAGTTCGTCCATTTTGGTCTTTCTTCATTTCAACTAGCTTCAAAGTTGACCAAAGCCAAATGTGAAACATAGATTGATGTAATATGTCACAATAAACAATGTGGAGAAGTTTGAGACCAATTAACAGAGATTTGGTCCATGAATCATCCAACTTAACCTACTTCGTCCATATTGGTCTTTCTTCATTTCGACTTGTTTCAAAGTTGACCGAAGCCAAATGTCAAGCATACATTGATGTAATATGTCACAATAAACCATGTGGAGAAGTTTGAGACCGATGAAGAGAGATTTGGTCCAAGAATCATCCAACTTAACAAAGTTCGTCCATTTTGGTCTTTCTTTGTTCAGACTAGCTTCAAAGTTAACCAAAGCCAATTGTCAAGCATAGATTGATGTAATATGACACATTAAACCATGTGGAGAAGTTTGGAACTAACGAAGAGAGATTTGGTCTAAGAATCATTCAGGTTGACAAAGTTCGCCCATTTTGGTCTTTCTTTGTTTCGACTAGCTTCAAAGTTCACCAAAGCCAATTGTCAAGCATAGATTGATGTAATATGACATATTAAACCATGTGGAGAAGTTTGGGACCAACGAAGAGAGATTTGGTCCAAGAATCATCCAAGTTGACCAAGTTCATCCATTTTGGTCTTTCTTCATTTCGACTAGGTTCGAAGTTCATCGAAGTGAAATATCAAGCACAAATTGATGTAATATGACACAAAAAAACATGTGGAGAAGTTTGAGACGAACGAAGAGAGATTTGGCCCAAGAGTCATTCAAGTTGACAATGTTCGTCCTTTTTTGGCTTTCTTCATTTCCACTAGCTTTAAAGTTAACCGAAGCCAAATGTCAAGCATAGATTGACGTAATATGACACAATAAACCTGTGGAGAAGTTTCAGACCAACGAAGAAAGATTTGGTCCAAGAATCATCCAAGTTGACCAAGTTCGTCCATTTTGGTCTTTCTTCCTGTCGACTAGCTTCAAAGTTGATTGAAGCCAAATGTCAAGCATAGATTGATTTAATATGACACAATAAACCACGTGGAGAAGTTTCAAACCAACAAAGAGATATTTGGTCCACGAATCATCCAACTTAACCAAGTTCGTCCATTTTGGTCTTTCTTTGTTTCCACTAGCTTCAAAGTTGATCGATGCCTAATGTCAAGCATAGATTGATGTAATATGACACAATAAACCATGTGGAGAAGTTTTAGACCAACGAAGAGAGATTTGGTCCAAGAATCATCCAATTTAACCAAGTTCGTCCATTTTGGACTTTTTTCATTTCGACGTGCTTCACAGTTGATCGAAGCCAAATGTCAAGCATAGATTGATGTAATATCACACAATAAACTATGTGGAGAAGTTTGAGTCCAACGAAGAGAGATTTGGTCCAAGAATCATCTACATTGACCAAGTTCGTCTATTTTGGTCTTTCTTCATTTCGACATGCTTCAAAGTTGAGCAAAGCGAAATGTCAAGCATAGATTGATGTAATATGACACATTAAACGCTTTCATAAAGTTTGGAACCAACGAATAGAGATTTGGTCCAAGAATCATCCAACTTAACCAAGTTCGTCCATCTCGGTCTTTCTTCATTTCGACTAGCTTCAAAGTTAATTGAAGCCAAATGTCAAGCATAGATGGATGTAATATGACACAATAAACGATTTGATAAAGTTTGGAAACTACGAAGAGAGATTTGGTCCAAGAATCATCCAACTTATCCAAGTTCATCTATTTTGGTCTTTTTTCCTTTCGAAAAGCTTGAAAGTTGATGGATGCCAAATGTCGAGCATAGATTTATGTAATATGACACAATAAACCATGTGGAGAAGTTTGGGACCAACGAACAGAGATTTGGTCCAAGAATCATCCAAGTTGACCAAGTTCGTCCATTTTGGTCTTTCTTCGTTTCAACTAGGTTCGAAGTTCATCGAAGTGAAATGTCAAGCACAAATTGATGTATTATGACACAAAAAAACATGTGGAGAAGTTTGAGACGAACGAAGAGAGATTTGGTCCAAGAATCATCCAACTTATCCAAGTTCGTCCATTTTGGTCTTTCTTCGTTTCGACTATGTTCAAATTTGACCGAAGCCAAATGTGAAGCATAGATTGATGTAATATGACACATGAAATGCTTTGATAATGTTTGGAACCAAGGAAGAGAGATTTAGTCCAAGAATCATCTAACTTAACAAAGTTCATCCATTTTGGTGTTTATTTGTTTCAACTTGCTTCAAAGTTTAACGAAGCCAAATGTCAAGCATAAATTGATGTAATATGACACAATAAACCATGTGGAGAAGTTTCAGACCAACGAAGAGAGATTTGGTCTAAGAATCATCCAAGTTCACCAAGTTTGTCCGTTTTGGTCTATCTTCATTTCGACTAGCTTCAAAGTTGATCGAACCCAAATGTCAAGCATAGATTGATGTATTATCACTCAATAAACCTTGTGGAGAAGTTTGAGACTAACAAAGAGAGATTCGGTCCAAGAATCATCCACGTTGACCAAGTTCGTCCATTTTGGTCTATCTTCCTTTCGACTAGCTTCAAAGTTAATCGAAGCTAAATGTCAAGCATAGATTGATGTAATATGACACAATAACAATGTGAAGAAGTTTGAGACGAACGAAGAGAGATTTGGTCCAATAATCATCTAACTTAACCAAGTTTGTCCATTTGGGTCTTTCATTGTTTCGACTAGCTTCACAGTCGACCGAAGCCAAATGTCAAGCATACATTGATCTAATATTACATATTAAATGCTTTCATGAAGTTTGGAACCAAGGAAGAGAGATTTTGTCCAAGAATCATCCAACTAAACAAAGTTGGTCCATTTTGGTCTTTCTTTGTTTCGACTAGCTTCAAAGTTTATTGAAGCCAAATCTCAAGCATAGATTGATGTAATATGACACAATAAACCATGTGGAGAAGTTTGGGACCAACGAAGAGAGATTTGGTTGAAGAATCATCCAAGTTGACCAAGTTTGTCCATTTTAGTCTTTCTTCATTTCGACTCGCTTCAAAGGTTATCAAAGCCAAATGTCAAGAATAGATTGATGTAATATGACACAATAAACCATGTGGAGAAGTTTGAGACCAACGAAGAGGTATTTGGTCCAAGAATTATCCAACTTAACTAACTTCATCCATTTTGGTCTTTCTTCGTTTCGACTAGGTTTAAAGTTGACCGAAGCCACATGTCAAGCATAGATTGATGTAATATAACACATTAAACGCTTTAGTGAAGTTTGGAACCAAGGAAGAGAGCTTTAGTCCAAGAATCATCCAACTTAACCAAGTTCGTCCATTTTCGTCTTTCTTTGTTTCGACTAGCTTCAAAGTTGACCGAAGCCAAATGTGAAGCATAGATTGATGTAATATGTCAAAATAAACGATGTGGAGAAGTTTGAGACCAACGAAGAGAGATTTGGTCCAACAAATGATCTAACTTAACCAAGTTCGTCCATTTTGGTATTTCTTCGTTTCGACTAGGTTCAAAGTTGACCGAAGCTAAATATCAAGCATTGATTGATGTAATATGATACATTAAACGCTTTGATGAAGTTAGGAACAAAGGAGGAGAGATTTAGTCCAAGAATCATCCAACTTAACCAAGTTCGTCCATTTTGGTCTTTCTTTGTTGCGACTAGCTTCAAAGTTCATCAAAGCCAAATGTCAAGCTTAGATTGATGTAATATGTCACAATAAACGATGTGGAGAATTTTGAGACTAACGAAGAGAGATTTGGTCTAAGAATCCTCTAACTTAACCAAGTTTGTCCATTTTGGTTTTTCTTCGTTTCCACTAGGTTCAAAGTTGATTGAAGCCAAATGTCAGGCATAGATTGATGTAATCTGACACAATAAACCAATGGGAGAAATTTGAGACCAACGAATAGAGATTTGGTCCAAGAATCATCCAACTTCAATAAGTTCATCCATTTTGGTCTTTCTTCGTTTCCACTAGCTTCAAAGTTGACCGAATCCAAATGTCAAGGATAGATTGATGTAATATGACACAATAAGCCATGTGTAGAAGTTTGAGACCAACGAAGAGAGATTTGGTCCAAGATTCATCCAAGTTGACAAAGTTCGTCGATTTTGGTCTTTCTTCGTTTCGACTAGCTTCAAAGTTGACCAAAGACAAATGTAAAGCATAGATTGATGTAATATGACACATTAAATGATTTGATGAGGTTTGGAACAAAGGAAGAGAGATTTAGTCCAAGAATCATCCAACCTAACCAAGTTCGTCCATTTTGGTCTTTCTTCCTTTCGACTAGCTTCAAAGTGGATTAAAGTCAAATCTCAAGCATAGATTGATATAATATGACACAATAAACCATGTGGAGAAGTTTGAGACCAACGAAGAGAGATTTGGTCGAAGAATCATCTAACTTAACTAAGTTCGTCCATTTTGGTGTTTCTTCATATCGACTAAGTTCAAAGTTGACCGAAGCCAAATGTCAAACATAGATTGATGTAATATGACACATTAAACGTTTTGATGAAGTTTGGAACAAAGGAAGAGAGATTTAGTCCAAGAATCATCCAACCTAACCAAGTTCGTCCTTTTGGTCTTTCTTCCTTTTGACTAGCTTCAAAGTGGATTAAAGTCAAGTGACGAGTATAGATTGTTGTAATATGACACAATAAACTATGCGGAGACGTTTGGGACCAACGATGAAAGATTTGGTCCAAGAATCTTCGAACTTAACCGAGTTCGTCCCTTTTGGTCTTTCTTCATTTCGACTAGGTTCAAAGTTGACCGAAGCCAAATGTCAAGGATAGATTAATGTAATATGACACAATAAACCATGTGTAGAAATTTGAGACCAATGAATACAAATTTGGTCCAAGAATCATCCAACTTCAATAAGTTCATCCATTTTGGTCTTTCTTCGTTTTGAGAAGCTTCAAAGTTTAACGAAGCCAAATGTCAAGCATAGATTGATGTAATATGACACATTAAATGATTTGATGAAGCTTAGAACCAAGGAAGAGAGATTTTGTCCAAGAATCGTCCAACCTAACCAAGTTCCTCCATTTTGGTCTTTTTTTGTTTTGACTAGCTTCAAAGTTGACCGCAGCCAAATGTCAAGCATACATTGCTCTAATATGACAAATTAAACGCTTTGATGATGTTTGGAACAAAGGAAGGAAGATTTAGCCCAAGAATCATCCCACTTAACTAAGTTCGTCCGTTTTGGTCTTTCTTTGTTTCAACTAGCTTCAAAGTTGATCGATGCCAAATGTCAAGCATAGATTGATGTAATATGACACAATAAACCATGTGGAGAAGTTTGAGACCAACGAAGGGAGATTTGGTCCAAGAATCATCCAACTTAACCAAGTTCGTTGATTTTGGTCTTCCTTTATTTTGACTAGCTTCAAAGTAGACCGAAGCCAAATGACAAGCATAGATTGATCTAATATGACATATTAAACGCTTTGATAAAGTTTGGAACCAAGGAAAAGAGATTTGGTCGAAAAATCATCTAACTTAAGCAAGTTCGTCCATTTTTGTCTTTTTTCTTTTCGACTAGGTTTAAAGGTGATCGAAGCTAAATGTCGAGCATAGATTGATGTAATATGACACATTAAACCCTTTGATGAAGTTTGGAACCAAGGAAGAGAGATTTAGTCCAAGAATCATCCAACTTAAGCAGGTTCGTCCATTTTGGTCTTTCTTTGTTTCGACTAGCTTCAAAGTTTAACGAAGCCAAATGTCAAGCATCGATTGATGTAATATGACACAATAAACACTTTGATGAAGTTTGGAACCAAGGAAGAGAGATTTAGTTCAAGAATCATCCAACTTAACTAAGTTCATCAATTTTGGTCTTTCTTCCTTCCGGCTAGCTTCAAAGTTTATTGAAGCGAAATGTCAAGCATAGATTGATGTAATATGACACAATAAACGCTTTGATGATGTTTGGTACCAAGGAAGAGAGATTTTGTCTAAGAATCGTCCAACTTATCAAAGTTTGTCCATTTTGGTCTTTTTTCGTTTCGACTAAGTTCAAAGTTGACCGAAGCCAAATGTCAAGCATTGATTGATTTAATATGACATATTAAACGCTTTGATGAAGTCTGGAACAAAGGAAGAGGGATTTAGTCCAAGAATCATCCAACATACCAAGTTCGCCCATTTGGGTATTTCTTTATTTCGACTAGCTTCAAAGTTGACAGAAGCCAAATGTCAAGCATATATTGATGTAATATGTTACAATAAACCATGTGGAGAAGTTTGAGACTAAGGAAGAGACATTTGGTCTAAGAATCATCGAACTTAACCATGTTCGTTCATTTTCGTCTTTCCTCGTTTAGACTAGGTTCAAAGTTGACAGCAGCCAAATGTCATGCATAGATGGATGTACTATGTCACATTAAACGCTTTCATGATGTTTGGAATCAAGGAAGAGCAATTTAGTCCAAGAATCATCCAACTTAAGTAAGTTCGTCCATTTTGGTCTTTCTTCATTTCGACTAGCTTTAAAATTGATCAAAGCCAAATGTCAAGCTTAGATTGATGTAATATGACACAATAAAACATGTGGAGAAGTTTGACACTAACGAAGAGAGATTTGGTCCAAGAATCATCCAAGCTGACAAAATTGTCCACTTTGGTCTTTCTTCATTTCGACTAGCTTCAAAATTGACCGAAGCCAAATGTCAAGCATAGATTTATGTAATATGACACAATAGACCATGTGGAGAACTTTGAGACCAACGAAGAGAGATTAGGTCCAAGAATCATCCAACTTAAGCAGGTTCGTCCATTTTGGTCTTTCTTTGTTTCGACTAGCTTCAAAGTTTAACGAAGCCAAATGTCAAGCATCGATTGATGTAATATGACACAATAAACACTTTGATGAAGTTTGGAACCAAGGAAGAGAGATTTAGTTCAAGAATCATCCAACTTAACTAAGTTCATCAATTTTGGTCTTTCTTCCTTCCGGCTAGCTTCAAAGTTTATTGAAGCGAAATGTCAAGCATAGATTGATGTAATATGACACAATAAACGCTTTGATGATGTTTGGTACCAAGGAAGAGAGATTTTGTCTAAGAATCGTCCAACTTATCAAAGTTTGTCCATTTTGGTCTTTTTTCGTTTCGACTAAGTTCAAAGTTGACCGAAGCCAAATGTCAAGCATTGATTGATTTAATATGACATATTAAACGCTTTGATGAAGTCTGGAACAAAGGAAGAGGGATTTAGTCCAAGAATCATCCAACATACCAAGTTCGCCCATTTGGGTATTTCTTTATTTCGACTAGCTTCAAAGTTGACAGAAGCCAAATGTCAAGCATATATTGATGTAATATGTTACAATAAACCATGTGGAGAAGTTTGAGACTAAGGAAGAGACATTTGGTCTAAGAATCATCGAACTTAACCATGTTCGTTCATTTTCGTCTTTCCTCGTTTAGACTAGGTTCAAAGTTGACAGCAGCCAAATGTCATGCATAGATGGATGTACTATGTCACATTAAACGCTTTCATGATGTTTGGAATCAAGGAAGAGCAATTTAGTCCAAGAATCATCCAACTTAAGTAAGTTCGTCCATTTTGGTCTTTCTTCATTTCGACTAGCTTTAAAATTGATCAAAGCCAAATGTCAAGCTTAGATTGATGTAATATGACACAATAAAACATGTGGAGAAGTTTGACACTAACGAAGAGAGATTTGGTCCAAGAATCATCCAAGCTGACAAAATTGTCCACTTTGGTCTTTCTTCATTTCGACTAGCTTCAAAATTGACCGAAGCCAAATGTCAAGCATAGATTTATGTAATATGACACAATAGACCATGTGGAGAACTTTGAGACCAACGAAGAGAGATTAGGTCCAAGAATCATCCAACTTAACCAAGTTCGTTCATTTTGGTCTTTCTTCGTTTCTACTATGTTCATAATTGACCGAAGCCAAATGTCAAGCATAGATTGATGTACTATGTCACATTTTGGTCTTTCTTCCTTTTGACTAGCTTCAAAGTTAATCAAAGCTAAATGTCAAGCATAGATAGATGTAATCTGACACGTTAAACGCTTTGATAAATTTTGGAACCAAGGAAGTGAGATTTAGTCCAGGAATCTTCCAACTTAACCAAGTTCATCCATTTTGGTCAGTCTTTATTTCGACTAGCTTCAAAATTGACCAAAGCCAATTGTCAAGCATAGATTGATGTAATATGGCACATTAAACGCTTTGATTATGTTTGGAACCAAGGAAGAGTGATTTAGTCCAGGAATCATCCAACTTAACCAAGTTCATCCATTTTGGTTTGTCTTTATTTCGACTAGCTTCAAAGTTAACCAAAGCCAATTGTCAAGCATAGATTGATGTAATCTGACACGTTAAACGCATTGATAAATTTTGGAACCAAGGAAGGGAGATTTAGTCAGAGAATCTTCCAACTTAACCAAGTTTGCCCATTTTGGTCTTTCTTCGTTTCGACTAGGTTCAAAGTTGACCGAAGCCAAATGTCAAGCATAGATTGATGTACTATGTCACATTAAACGCTTTGATGATGTTTGGAACCAAGGAAGAGAGATTTAGTCTAAGAATCATCCAACTTAACCAAGTTCGTCTAATTTGGTCTTTCTTCGTTTTGACTAGCTTCAAAGTTGATCGAAGCCAAATGTCAAGCATAGATTGATGCAATATGACACAATAAAACATGTGGAGAAGTTTGACACTAACGAAGAGAGATTTGGTCCAAGAATCATCCAAGCTGACAAAATCGTCCACTTTGGTGTTTATTCGTTTCGACTAGCTTCAAAGTTGACCGAAGCCAAATGTCAAGCATAGATTTATGTAATATGACACAATAAACCATGTGGAGAAGTTTGAGACTAACGAAGAGAGATTTGGTCCAAGAATCATCTAACTTAACCAACTTCGTCCATTTTGGTCTTGCTTTGTTTCAACTAGCTTCAAAGTTGACCGAAGCTAAATGTGAAACTTAGATTGATCTAATATGACATATTAAATGCTTTGATGAAGTTTGGAACCAAGGAAGAGAGATTTGGTCGAAGAATCATCCAACTTAACAAAGTTAGTCCATTTCGGTCTTTCTTCCTTTTGACTACCTTCAAAGTTGATTGAAGCCAAATCTTAAGCATAGATTGATGTAATGTGACACAATAAACCATGTGGAGAAGTTTAGTGTAACATCTTACTTTAATCCTTATACTTATGAAAAACACTTTTCATTTAGCTCTATTTCATAAGGAAATTACCAATTAAAGGTTTAGACCTCAATTGGACAGTTTACTTTTGTAGACAGCTTGCTGTCCTGTTTTTGTAAAATATGGAAACGTGGTGTATAAATGTCTAAAAATTATGAAAAGCTTCAGAATACAAGTTCAATGTATCTAGAATATGTGGTAAAAATTTCATACAAAATTTCGATGGCTTGGTGGGTCAATTAAACAAAGATTGTGAACTGTCCTGTTTACCGGTAAAACTCCTGAAGTGTAACTTTGAAGAATTTTCTGTACTAATTGGCTAGGCCAAAAATCTTGCAATTTTGCATGCATAAAATATAGTGTTTCGTGAGCTTGGGAAAATAATTTCATGTAATTATCTCATGGTTTGAAGGTACTAATAATTCCTTATTTCAAGCTGGCCAGAAAACAGCCATTTAGCACAAGGTACACTAGTCTATGTTCATTAACTTTAGGAGTTACCTTAATACATAATATGCATGTAACAAATATCCACTTCATAGTGTTCAAGACATAACATTAAATTACATCACATAGCTCTCAACAGTTCATCACATAAAGGTCATCATAAATCAACTACAAAAATACAGCCAGCAGCCACAATCAGTCTTGAATGACCTCTTTTGCTTTGTCACCTGTATGAAATCATTAACACCAATAATATGAGAAACCAATGATTTCTCAGTAGTTAGTCCATTCAAACAAGGTTAAAGGATGGCATAATTTGAAGTAGTTAGAAGAGAACATAAAGAAAAAGGCATAACCATGCATAGAGGTCTTTATGGACAGTATACATAGGTTTGGTGCACCCTTTTGGCACCACTGCTTATTCATAGGGTGAGACATATTTAGTGCTCCCTTTTGGCACTCCTTACCCCTATGAGGCAGTCATCATTCCCTGTCCATAGATGCCACTTTAGGAACCATTTTGGCATACCCCATACCCCATGGTTATACAACTTTCTTCATACTCTTCTCATCACCTCTTGTGAATTTGCATACTTTCATCCAAGGCAGAAATATGTGGCATCAAACCACCATAAACAGCCAATAAACATCCATTCAAGGACACAAAATAACATTGAAATTCATCATACAAAACAATAGAAATAAATATAGCACCCATGCTTGAATTAAACTAACTACCCATGCTTGAATTAAACTAACTACCTTTTGTCTTCAATTTCTTCCTTGTCAGCCCTAGGGTTTCTCTTCTAGGGTCTCTATGGCAGCTTTCCTTTCTCTTTTGAGGCTAGTTAGATGGTTACTTCAAGTGGTTGAAAAGGCAAGAACACTAGGGTTCACACAAGCTTGCTTTCCTCTCTTGTTTTTCTTCTTTCTTCTCCTTCTTTTCTCTTGCACGCCTAGCTCTCTTCTCCCCCTTTTTATTTCTTTTCTTTCCCCCTTGCAGCCCTGCTTGCCGCCTCTCACTTGGTCTAGAATTCTCTCCCATTTTCCTTCATTTATTACATGCATAAATATCATGGAATATGCACACAAGTCATGCCTAATGTCACTATTTCATTGGTTGACACTTTGACCAAGTTCAAGACAAAGGTTTGGGGGCTTGATGCATGGCAAGTGGCGTGGATGAGAGGGCAAAAAGGCTGCTGCCTTCTTGGCTCCATTGAGACTAGATCCTTTCAATCCAACTAGCTTAGTCTAGTTTCCTCATTCCATTCCAACTAGTTGTTTCCCACTTTTGGTTATTTATGGATGTGCCACCACTTATAAAAATCTTATTCAATTTGATCCTTATGAATGAAATAACATAATTCTAATTAAACATGTTCATGCAAGGTATTCAATTCCTACTTGCCATAAACATGCACACATGCTTGTTCACATGAAGTTGTAAACACAACTAATATAATCACATGCATATAAGCCATTCAATTCAAGAGGTTCAATTAGGGAATACCTTAAACATGCATATAAGTATGGATGATGCACATGTAACCTTACATACTACTCAATTAGGGGATGTTACAAGTCTCCCTTTCATGCACAAGTCTTACAAAATATCACCACAAGTGCAATTATCATCTATGGTATTTTATCAAGCTATGATTGGTGGGAGTGTCCCCTTATTAAATGCAAGGTTTCTAGGTGTCCCAAGCATGCAAGAGGCGTGGGTCCTTGTGGAGGCTAGCTGCTGCCTCCATGTGGTCAAATTGGGACCAATTTAGTCACATTCTAACCATCTCCTTAACTAGTAGTTCACTTAGGCAGCTATTTAATCTAATTGCACTAATTATACCAGATTTTTAACTCTTTAACTCTTTAATTCCTTGATTAATTGTTCAAGGTTCATTCCTCTTAGTTCACTTCATTTTTATGATAATGAGAATCACAATTACCTAAGCATATTCAATAGAAAGCAACCAAGAGTTCACACCATTAACTTTCAATCATGTTTCATCAATTAAGATAGAATTTAAATCCCATGGTCTTTGGTCATGTTATGAAATCACATTACACTTTATATGTGACTATCATGAATGAATAGAAGGATGCTACACTAATATACAATCATATATATACATAGTATCCATTTTCTAGCTATATGTGCATGTACACATAAATGTCATCCTCATATATATTCTCAATATTCCCACGCTTCTCATTTGCATTTAGCAAACATACCACTAATTAAATTACTCTAATGTTGATTTATATTCTTCCTTAGAAATTTTGGGATGTTACATTTAGGACCAACGAAGAGAGATTTGGCCGAAGAATCATCCAAGTTGACCAAATTTGTCCATTTTGGTCTTTCTTCGTTTCGACTATGTTCAAAGTTGACTAAAGCCAAATGTCAAGCATAGATTGATGTAATATGACACATTAAACGCTTTAATGATGTTTGGAACCAAGGAAGAGAGATTTAGTCCAAGAATCATCCAACTTAACCAAGTTCATCCATTTTATCTTTCTTTGTTTCGACTAGCTTCAAAGTTTAACGAAGCCAAATGTCAAGCAACGATTGATGTAATATGACACATTAAAAGCTTTGATGAAGTTTGGAACCAAGGGAGAGAGATTTGGTCATAGAATCATCCAACTTAACCAAGTTCGTCTATTTTGGTCTTTCTTCCTTTCGACTAGCTTCAAAGTTGATTGATGCCAAATGTCAAGCATATATTGATGTAATATGACACATAAAACACTTTGATGATGTTTGGAACCAAGGAAGAGAATTTAGTCCAAGAATCATCTAACTTAACTATGTTCGTCCATTTTGGTCTTTCTTCATTTCGACTAGCTTCAAAGTTGATCAAAGCCAAATGTCAAGCTTAGATTGATGTAATATGACACAATAAACAATGTGGAGAAGTTTGAGACTAACGAAGAGAGATTTGGTCCAAGAATCATCTAAGCTCTCCAAGTTCGTCCACTTTGGTCTTTCTTCGTTTCGACTGCCTTCAAAGTTAACCGAAGCCAAATGTCAAGCATACATTTATGTAATATGATAAAATAAACCATGTGGAAATGTTTGAGAGTAATGAAGAGAGATTTGGTCCAAGAACCATCCAACTTAACCAAGTTAGTCCATTTTGGTTGTTGTAAATTTCGACTACCTTCATAGTTGATTGAAGCCAAATCTTAAGCTTAGATTGATGTAATATGACACAATAAACCATGTGGACAAGTTTGAGACCAACGAAGAGAGATTAGGTCCAAGAATAATCCAACTTTACTAAGTTCGTTCATTTTGGTCTTTCTTTGTTTCGACTAGCTTCAAAGTTGACCGAAGCCAAATGTCAAGCATAGATTGATGTAATATGACACAATAAACCATGTAGAGTTATTTGGGACAACCAAAGAGAGATTTGGTCCAAGAATGATATTACTTAACCAAGTTCGTCCATTTTCATCTTTCTTCATTTCGTCTAGCTTCAAAGTTGACCAAAGCCAATTGTCAAGCATAGATTGATGTAATATGGCACATTAAATGCTTTGATGAAGTTTGGAACAAAGGAAGAGAGATTTAGTCCAAGAATCATCTAACTTAACCAAGTTCGACCATTTTGGTCTTTCTTTGTTTCGACTAGCTTCAAAGTTGACCGAAGCCAAATGTCAAGCGTAGATTGATGTAATATGTCACAATAAACAATGTGGAGAAGTTTGAGACCAAGGAAGAGACATTTGGTCCAAGAATCATCCAGCTTAACCAAGTTCGTCTTTCTTCGTTTCGACTAGGTTCAAAGTTGACCGCAGCTAAATGTCATGCATAGATGGATGTACTGTGTCACATTAAACGCTTTGTTGATGTTTGGAACCAAGGAAGAGCAATTTAGTCCAAGAATCATCCAACTTAACAAAGTGTTGACTAGCTTCAAAGTTGATCGAAGCCAAATGTCAAGTTCAGATTGATGTAATATGACACAATAAAACATGTGGAGAAGTTTGACACTAACGAAGAGAGATTTGGTCCAAGAATCATCCAAGCTGACAAAGTTCGTCCACTTTGGTCTTTCTTCGTTTCGACTAGCTTCAAAGTTTATCGAAGCCAAATGTGAAGCATAGATTTATGTAATATGACACAATAAACCATGTGGAGAAGTTTGAAACTAACGAAGAGAGATTTGGTCCAAGAATGATTCAACTTAACCAAGTTCGTCCATTTTGGCCGTTGTTAATTTCGACTACCTTCAAAGTTGATTGAAGCCAAATCTCCAGCTTAGAGATATGTAATAGGACACAATAAACCATGTGGAGAAGTTTGAGACCAACGAAGAGAGATTAGATCCAAGAATCATCCAACTTAACTAAGTTCGTCCATTTTGGTCTTTCTTCGTTTCGACTATGTTCAAAGTTGACCGAAGCCAAATGTCATGCATAGAGAGATGTACTATGTCACATTAAACGCTTTGATGATGTTTGGAACCAAGGAAGAGAGATTTAGTCCAAGAATCATCCCACTTAGCCAAGTTCGTCCATTTTGGTCTTACTTTGTTTTGACTAGCTTCAAAGTTGACCGAAGCCAAAAGTCAAGCATAGATTGATCTAATATGACATATTAAATGCTTTGATAAAGTTTGGAACCAAGGAAGAGATATTTGGTCCAAGAATCATCCAACTTAACTAAGTTCGTCCATTTTGTTCTTTCTTCATTTCGACTAGCTTCAAAGTGCATTAAAGTCAAATGACGTTAATAGATTGATGTAATATGTCACAATAAATGATGTGGAGAATTTTGACAGTAACGAAGAGAGATTTGGTCCAAAAATCATCCAACTTCAATAACTTCACCCATTTTGGTTTTTCTTCGTTTCAACTAGGTTCAAAGTTGACCGAAGCCAAATGTCAAGCATAGATTGATGTAATATGACACAATAAACCATGTGGAGAAGTTTGAGACCGACGAAGAGGGATTTGGTCCAAGAATCATCCAACTTAACCAAGTTCGTCCATTTTCGTCTTTCTTCATTTCGACTAGGTGCAAAGTTTACCAAAGCCAATTGTCAAGCATAGATTGATGTAATATGGCACATTAAACGCTTTGATGAAGTTTGGAACCAAGGAAGAGAGATTTGGTCCATGAATCAACCAACTTACGAAAGTTGGTCCATTTTGGTCTTTCTTCCTTTTGACTACCTTCAAAGTTGATTGAAGCCAAATCTCAAGCATAGATTGATGTAATATGTCACAATAAACCATGTGGAGAAGTTTGGGACCAATGATATGAGATTTGGTCCAAGAATCATCCAAGTTGACAAAGTTCGTCCATTTTGAGTAGGTTCAAAGTTGACCGAAGCCAAATGTCAAGCATAGATTGATGTATTATAACACATTAAACGCTTTGATGATGTTTGGAACCAAGGAAGAGAGATTTAGTCTAAAAATCATCCAACTTAAGCAAGTTCGTCCATTTTGGTCTGTCTTTATTTCGACTAGCTTCAAAGTTGACCAATGCCAATAGTCAAGCATAGATTGATGTAATATGGCACATTAAATGCTTTGATGAAGTTTGGAACAAAGAAAGACAGATTTAGTCAAAGAATCATCCAACTTAACCAAGTTCATACATTTTGGTCTGTCTTTATTTCAACTAGCTTCAAAGTTTACCAAAGCCAATTGTCAAGCATAGATTGATGTAATATGGCACATTAAACGCTTTGATGAAGTTTGGAACCAAGGAAGAGAGATTTAGACCCAGAATCATCCATCTTAACCAAGTTCGTCCATTTTGGTCTTTCTTCGTTTTGAGTATGTTCAAATTTGATTGAAGCCAAATGTCAAGCATAGATTGATGTAATATGACACATTAAATGCTTTTATGATGTTAGGAACCAAGGAAGAGAGATTTAGTCCAAGAATCATCCAACTTAACTAAGTTCGTCCATTTTGGTCTGCCTTTAGTTCGACTAGCGTCAAAGTTGACCAAAGCCAATTGTCAAGCATAGATTGATGTAATATGGCACGTTAAACGCTTTGATGAAGTTTGGAACAAAGGAAGTGAGATTTAGTTCAAGAATAATCTAATTTAACCAAGTTCGTCCATTTTGGTCTTTATTTGTTTCGATTAGCTTCAAAGTTGACCGAAGCCAAATGTCAAGCATAGATTGATGTAATATGTCACAATAAACGATGTGGAGAATTTTGAGACCAACGAATAGAGATTTGGTCCAAGAATCATCCAAGGTGACAAAGTTCGTCCATTTTGGTCTTTCTTTGTTTCGATTAGCTTCAAAGTTGACCGAAACCAAATATCAAGCCTAGATTGATGTAATATGACACAATAAACCATGTGGAGAAGTTTGAGACCGACGAAGAGGGATTTGGTCCAAGAATCATCCAACTTAACCAAGTTCGTCCATTTTCGTCTTTCTTCATTTCGACTAGGTGCAAAGTTGACCGAAGCCAAATGTCAAGCATAGATGGATGTAATATGACACATTAAACGCTTTGATGACGTTTTGAATAAAGGAAGAGAGATTTAGTCCAAGAATCATCCAACTTAACTAAGTTCGTCCATTTTGGTCTTTCTTTGTTTCGACGAGTTTCAAAGTTGACCGAAGCCAAATGTCAAGGATAGATTGATGAAATATGTCCCAATAAACGATGTGGAGAAGTTTGCGGCCAACGAAGAGAGATTTGGTCCAAAAATCATCCAAGGTGACAAAGTTCGTCCATTTTGGTCTTTCTTCATTTCGACTAGCTTCAAAGTTGACCGAAGCCAAATGTCAAGCATGGATTGATGTAATATGACACAATAAACCATGTGAAGAAGTTTGAGATCAACGAAGAGAGATTTGGTCCAAGAATCATCTAAGTTAACCACGTTCGTCCATTTTGGTCTTTCTTTGTTTCGACTAGCTGCAAAGTTGACCGAAGCCAAATGTCAAGCATAGATTGATCTAATATGACATATTAAATGCTTTGATGAAGTTTGGAACCAAGGAAGAGAGATTTGGTCCAAGAATCATCCAACTTACGAAAGTTGGTCCATTTTGGTCTTTCTTCCTTTTGACTACCTTAAAAGTTGATTGAAGCCAAATCTCAAGCATAGATTGATGTAATATGTCACAATAAACCATGTGGAGAAGTTTGGGACCAATGATATGAGATTTGGTCCAAGAATCATCCAAGTTGACAAAGTTCGTCCATTTTGAGTAGGTTCAAAGTTGACCGAAGCCAAATGTCAAGCATAGATTGATGTAATATAACACATTAAACGCTTTGATGATGTTTGGAACCAAGGAAGAGAGATTTAGTCTAAAAATCATCCAACTTAAGCAAGTTCGTCCATTTTGGTCTGTCTTTATTTCGACTAGCTTCAAAGTTGACCAATGCCAATAGTCAAGCATAGATTGATGTAATATGGCACATTAAATGCTTTGATGAAGTTTGGAACAAAGGAAGACAGATTTAGTCAAAGAATCTTCTAACTTAACCAAGTTCGTCCATTTTGGTCTTTGATTATTTTGACTAGCTGCAAAGTTGACCAAAGCCAATTGTCAAGCATAGATTGATGTAATATGGCACATTAAACGCTTTAATCAAGTTTGGAACAAAGGAAGAGAGATTTAGTCGAAGAATCATCTAACTTAACCAAGTTCGTCCATTTTGGTCTTTCTTTGTTTCGATTAGCTTCAAAGTTGTCCAAAGCCAAATGTCAAGCATAGATTGATGTAATATGACACATTAAATGCTTTTATGATATTTGGAACCAAGGAAGAGAGATTTAGTCCAAGAATCATCCAACTTAACCAAGTTCGTCCATTTTGGTCTTTCTTTGTTTCGACTAGCTTCAAAGTTGACCGAAGCCAAATGTCAAGCATAGATTGATGTAATATGTCACAATAAACGATATGGAGAAGTTTTAGACCAACAAAGAGAGATTTGGTCCAAGAATCATCCAAGTTGACAAAGTTTGTCCATTTTGGTCTTTCTTCAATTCGACTAGCTTCAAATTTGATCGAAGCCAAATGTCAAGCATAGATTGATCTAATATGACATATTAAATGCTTTGATGAAGTTTTTAACCAAGGAAGATAGATTTAGTCCAATAATCATCGAACTTAACAAAGTTGGTCCATTTTGGTGTTTCTTTGTTTCGACTAGCTTCAAAGTTAACCGAAGCCAAATGTCAAGCATAAATTGATGTAATATGTCACAATAAACGATGTGGAGAAGTTTCAGACCAACGAAGAGAGATTTGGTCCAAGAATCATCCAAGTTGACAAAGTTCGTCCATTTTAATCTTTCTTCATTTCGACTACGCTCAAAGTTGATTAAAGCTAAATCTCAAGCATTGATTTATGTAATATGACACAATAAACCATGTCGAGAGGTTTGGGACCAACAAAGAGAGATTTGGTCCAAGAATCATCAAACTTCAATAAGTTCATCAATTTTGGCCTTTCTGTTCGACTAGCTTCAAAGTTTAACGAAGCCAAATGTCAAGCATAGATTGTTGTAACCAAGGAAGAGAGGTTTGGTCCAAGAATCATCCAACTTAACCAAGTTCGTCCATTTTGGTCTTTCTTCCTTTTGACTAGCTTCAAAGCGGATTAAAGTCAAATGACGAGTATAGATTGTTTTAATATGACAAAATAAATCATGCGGAGAAGTTTGAGACCAACAATAAAAGATATGGTCCAAGAATCATCGAACTTAACCAAGTCCGTGCATTTTAGTCATTCTTCGTTTCGACTAGCTTCAAAATTGATCGAAGCCAAATGTCAAGCATAGATTGATGTAATATGACGCAATAAACTGCGTCGAGTAGTTTGAGACCAACGAAGAGATATTTGGTCCACGAATCATCCAGCTTAACCAAGTTCGTCCATTTTGGTCTTTCTTTGTTTTGACTAGATTCAAAGTTGACCGAAGCCAAATGTCAAGCATAGAATGCCCTAATATGACATATTAAATGCTTTGATGAAGTTTGGAACCAAGGAAGAGAGATTTGGTCCAAGAATCATCCAACTTAACCAAGTTCGTCCATTTTGGTCTTTCAACGTTTCGACTAGCCTCAAAGTTGACCGAAACCAAATGTAAAGCATAGATTCATGTAATATGACAAATTAAACGCTTTGATGATTTTTGGAACAACAGAACAGAGATTTAGTCCAAGAATCATCCAACTTAACTAAGTTCGTACATTTTGGTTTATCAATGTTTCAACTAGCTCCAAAGTTGATCGATGCCAAATGTCAAGCATAGATTGTTGTAATTTGACACAATAAACCATGTGGAGAAGTTTGGGACCAACGAATAGACATTTGTTCCAAGAATCATCCAAGTTGACCAAGTTCATCCATTTTGGTTTTCTTTGTGTCGAATAGCTTCAAAGTTGATCGAAGCCAAATGTCAAGCATAGATTGATGTAATATGACACAATAAACTATGTGGAGAAGTTTGAGATCAACGAAGAGAGATTTGGTCCAAGAATCATCCAACTTAACCAAGTTCGTTGATTTCGGTCTTTCTTTGTTTTGACTAGCTTCAAACGTGATCGAAGCTAAATGTCGAGCATAGATTGATGTAATATGACACATTAAATGCTTTGATGAAGTTTGGGACCAAGGAAGAGAGATTTAGTCCAAGAATCACCCAGTTTAACAAAGTTGGTCCGTTTTGGTCTTTCTTCCTTTTGACTACCTTCAAAGTTGATTAAAGCGAAATCTCAAGCATAGATTAATGTAATATGACACAATAAACCATGTGGAGAACTTTGGGACCAACGAATAGAGATTTGGCCCAAGAATCATCCAAGCTGTCCAAGTTCGTCCATTTTGGTCTTTCTTCGTGTCGAATAGCTTCAAAGTTGATCGAAGCTAAATGTCAAGCATTGATTGATGTAATATTACACAATAAACCATGTGGAGAAGTTTGAGACCTACGAAGAGGGATTTGATCCAATAATCATCTAACTTAACCAAGTTCGTCCATTTTGGTCTTTCTTCGTTTCGACTAGGTTTAAAGTTGACCAAAGCCAAATGTCAAGGAATGATTGATTTAATATGACGCATTAAATGCTTTGATGATGTTTAGAACAAAGGAAGAGAGATTTAGTCCAAGAATCATCCAACTTCACCAAGTTCGTCCATTTTGGTCTTTCCTTCTTTCATTTAGCTTCAAAGTTAACCGAATCCAAATCTCAAGCATAGATTGATGTAATATGACACAATAAACGATGTGGAGAAGTTTGAGACCAACGAAGAGAGATTTTGTCCAAGAATCATCAAAGTTGACAAAGTTTGCCCATTTTGGTCTCTCATCACTTTGACTAGCTTTAAAGTTGACCGAAGCCAAATGTCAAGCATACATTGATGTAATATGACACAATAAACCATGTGAAGAAGTTTTAGTCCAACGAAGAGAGATTTGGTCCAAGAATCATCCAACTTAACCAAGTTTGTACATTTTGCTCTTTCTTTGTTTCGACTAGCGTCAAAGTTGACCGAAGCCAAATGTCAAGCATAGATTGTTCTAATATGACATATTAAATGCTTTGATGAAGTTTGCAACCAAGGAAGAGAGATTTGGTCCAAGAATCATCCAACTTAACAAAGTTGGTCCATTTTGGTCTTTCTTCCTTTTGACTACCTTCAAAGTTGATTGAAGCCAAATCTCAAGCATAGATTGATGTAATATGACACAATAAATCATGTGGAGAAGTTTGAGACCTACGAAGAGGGATTTGGTCCAAGAATCATCTAACTTAACCAAGTTCGTCCATTTTGGTCTTTTTTCGTTTTGACTAGGTTTAAAGTTGACCGAAGCCAAATGTCAAGGATAGATTGATTTAATATGATGCATTAAACGCCTTGATGATGTTTGGAACCAAGCAAGAGAGTTTGGTCCAAGAATCATCCAATTTAACAAAGTTGGTCTATTTTGGTCTTTCGTCCTTTTGACTACCTTCAAAGGTTATTGAAGCCAAATCTCAAGCACAGATTGATGTAATATGACACAATAAACCATGTGGAGAAGTTTGAGACCAACGAAGAGAGATTTGGTCCAAGAATCATCCAACTTAACCAAGTTCGTTGATTTCGGTCTTTCTTTGTTTTGACTAGCTTCAAAGGTGATCGAAGCTAAATGTCGAGCATAGATTGATGTAATATGACACATTAAATGGTTTGATGAAGTTTGGAACCAAGGGAAAGAGATTTAGTACAAAAATCATCTAGTTTAACAACGTTGGTCCACTTTGGACTTTCTTCCTTTTGACTACCTTAAAAGTTGATTGAAGCCAAATCTCAAGCATAGATTGATGTAATATGACACAATAAACCATGTGGAGAAGTTTGGGACCAACGAATAGAGATTTGGTCCAAGAATCATCCAAGTTGACCAAGTTCGTCCATTTTGGTCTTTCTTCGTGTCGAATAACTTCAAAGTTGATCGAAGCCAAATGTAAAGCATAGATTGATGTAATATGACACAATAAACCATGTGGAGAAGTTTGAGACCTACGAAGAGAGATTTGGTCCAAGAATCATCTAAGTTAACCAAGTTCGTCCATTTTGGTCTTTGTTCGTTTCGAGTAGGATTAAGGTTGAATGAAGCCAAATGCAAGGGTAGATTGATTTAATATGACACATTAAACGCTTTGATGATGTTTGGAACCAAGGAAGAGAGATTTTGTCCAAGAATCATCCAAGTTAACAAAGTTGGTCCATTTTGGTCTTTCTTCCTTTTGACTACCTTCAAAGTTGATTGAAGCCAAATCTCAAGCATAGATTGATGTAATATGACACATTAAATGCTTTGATGAAGTTTGGAACCAAGGAAGTGAGATTTGGTCCAAGAATCATCCAACTTAACAAAGTTGGTCCGTTTTGGTCTTGCTTCCTTTTGACTAACTTCAAAGTTGATTGAAGCCAAATCTTAAGCATATATTGATGTAATATGACACAATAAACCATGTGGAGAAGTTTGGGACCAACGAAGAGAGATTGTTCCAAGAATCATCCAAGTTGACCAAGTTCGTCCATTTTGGTCTTTCTACGTGTCGAATAGCTTCAAAGTTTATCGAAGCGAAATGTCAAGCATAGATTGATGTAATATGACACAATAAACCATGTGGAGAATTTTGAGACCAACGAAGAGAGATTTGGTCCAAGAATCATCCAACTTAACCAAGTTCGTTGATTTTGCTCTTTCTTTGTTTTGACTAGCTTCAAAGGTGATCGAAGCTAAATGTCGAGCATAGATTGATGTAATATGACACATTAAATGCTTTGATGAAGTTTGGAACCAAGGAAGAGAGATTTGGTCCAAGAATCATCTAACTTAACAAAGTTTGTCCATTTTGGTCTTTCTTCATTTTGACAACCTTCAAAGTTAATTGAAGCCAAATCTGAAGCATATATTGATGTAATATGACACAATAAACCATGTGGAGAAGTTTGGGACCAACGAAGAGAGATTGTTCCAAGAATCATCCAAGTTGACCAAGTTCGTCTATTTTGATCTTTCTTCGCGTCGAATAGCATCAAAGTTGATCCAAGCCAAATCTCAAGCATAGATTGAAGTAATATGACAAAATAAACCATGTGGAGAAGTTTGAGACCTACGAAGAGGGATTTGTTCCAATAATCATCTAAGTTAACCAAGTTCGTCCATTTTCGTCTTTCTTCGTTTCGACTAGGTTTAAAGTTAACCGAAGCCAAATGTCAAGGATAGATTGATTTAATATGACGCATTAAACGCTTTGATGATGTTTGTAACAAAGGAACAGAGATTTGGTCCAAGATTCATCTAACTTAACAAAGTTGGTCCATTTTGGTCCTTCTTCCTTTTCACTACCTTCAAAGTTCATTGAAGCCACATCTCAAGCATATATTGATGTAATATGACACAATAAACCATGTGGAGAAGTTTGAGACCAACGAACAGAGATTTGGTCCAAGAATCATCCAACTTAACCGAGTTCGTTGATTTTGGTCTTTCTTTGTTTTGACTAGCTTCAAAGGTGATCGAAGCTAAATGTCGAGCATAGATTGATGTAATATGACACATTAAATGCTTTGATGAAGTTTGGAACCAAGGAAGACAGATTTGGTCCAAGAATCATCTAACTTAACAAAGTTGGTCCATTTTGGTCTTTCTTCATTTTGACAACCTTCAAAGTTGATTGAAGCCAAATCTCAAGCATATATTGATGTAATATGACACAATAAACCATGTGGACAAGTTTGGGACCAAATAAGAGATATTTGTTCCAAGAATCATCCAACTTGACCAAGTTCGTCCATTTTGATCTTTCTTCGCGTCAAATAGCTTCAAAGTTGATCGAAGCCAAATCTCAAGCATAGATTGATGTAATATGACACAATAAACCATGTGGAGAAGTTTCAGTCCTACGAAGAGGGATTTGGTCCAAGAATCATCTAAGTTAACCAAGTTCGTCCATTTTCGTCTTTCTTCGTTTCGACTAGGTTTAAAGTTGACCGAAGCCAAATGTCTACGATAGATTGATTTAATATGACGCATTAAATGCTTTGATGATGTCTGGAACCAAGGAAGAGAGATTTGGTCCAAGAATCATCCAACTTAACAAAGTTGGTCCATTTTGGTCTTTCTTCCTTTTGACTACCTTAAAAGTTGATTGAAGCCAAATCTCAAGCATAGATTGATGTAATATGACACAATAAATCATGTGGAGAAGTTTGAGACCTACGAAGAGGGATTTGGTCCAAGAATCATCTAACTTAACCAAGTTCGTCCATTTTCGTCTTTCTTCGTTTCGACTAGATTTAAAGTTGACCGAAGCCAAATGTCTACGATAGATTGATTTAATATGACGCATGAAATGCTTTGATGATGTCTGGAACCAAGGAAGAGAGATTTGGTCCAAGAATCATCTAACTTAACAAAGTTGGTCCATTTTGGTCTTTCTTCTTTTTGACTACCTTCAAAGTTCATCGAAGCCAAATCTCGAGCATAGATTGATGTAATATGACACAATAAACCATGTGGAGAAGTTTGGGACCAACGAAGAGAGATTTGGTCCAAGAATCATCTAAGTTAACCAAGTTCTACCATTTTGGTCTTTCTTCGTTTCGACTAGGTATAAAATTGACCGAACCAAAATGTCAAGGATAGATTGATTTAATATGACGGATTAAACGCTTTGATGATGTTTGGAACCAAGGAAGAGAGATTTGGCCCAAGAATCATCCAACTTAACAAAGTTGGTCCATTTTGGTCTTTCTTCGTTTTGAGTATGTTCAAAGTTGACCGAAGCCGAATGTGAAGCACAGATTGATGTACTATGTCACATTAAATGCTTTGATGATGTTTTGAACCAAGGAAGAGAGATTTAGTCTAATAATCATCCAACTTAACAAAGTTGGTCCATTTTGGTCTTTCTTCATTTTGACAACCTTCAAAGTTGATTGAAGCCAAATCTCAAGCATATATTGATGTAATATGACACAATAAACCATGTGGGGAAGTTTGGGACCAAATAAGAGAGATTTGTTCCAAGAATCATCCAAGTTGACCAAGTTCGTCTATTTTGATCTTTCTTCGCGTCAAATAGCTTCAAAGTTGATCGAAGCCAAATCTCAAGCATAGATTGATGTAATATGACACAATAAACCATGTGGAGAAGTTTGAGTCCTACGAAGAGGGATTTGGTCCAATAATCATCTAAGTTAACCAAGTTCGTCCATTTTCGTCTTTCTTCGTTTCGACTAGCTTTAAAGTTGACCGAAGCCAAATGTCTACGATAGATTGATTTAATATGACGCATTAAATGCTTTGATGATGTCTGGAACCAAGGAAGAGAGATTTGGTCCAAGAATCATCCAACTTAACAAAGTTGGTCCATTTTGGTCTTTTTTCCTTTTGACTACCTTAAAAGTTGATCGAAGCCAAATCTCAAGCATAGATTGATGTAATATGACACAATAAACCATGTGGAGAAGTTTGAGTCCTACGAAGAGGGATTTGGTCCAATAATCATCTAAGTTAACCAAGTTCGTCCATTTTCGTCTTTCTTCGTTTCGACTAGCTTTAAAGTTGACCGAAGCCAAATGTCTACGATAGATTGATTTAATATGACGCATTAAATGCTTTGATGAAGTTTGGAACCAAGGAAGAGAGATTTGGTCCAAGAATCATCTAACTTAACAAAGTTTGTCCATTTTGGTCTTTCTTCATTTTGACAACCTTCAAAGTTGATTGAAGCCAAATCTGAAGCATATATTGATGTAATATGACACAATAAACCATGTGGAGAAGTTTGGGACCAAATAAGAGATATTTGTTCCAAGAATCATCCAAGTTGACCAAGTTCGTCCATTTTGATCTTTCTTCGCGTCAAATAGCTTCAAAGTTGATCGAAGCCAAATCTCAAGCATAGATTGATGTAATATGACACAATAAACCATGTGGAGAAGTTTGAGTCCTACGAAGAGGGATTTGGTCCAAGAATCATCCAAGTTAACCAAGTTCGTCCATTTTCGTCTTTCTTCGTTTCGACTAGGTTTAAAGTTGACCGAAGCCAAATGTCTAGGATAGATTGATTTAATATGATGCATTAAATGCTTTGATGATGTCTGGAACCAAGGAAGAGAGATTTGGTCCAAGAATCATCTAACTTAACAAAGTTGGTCCATTTTGGTCTTTCTTCTTTTTGACTACCTTCAAAGTTGATCGAAGCCAAATCTCGAGCATAGATTGATGTAATATGACACAATAAACCATGTGGAGAAGTTTGAGACCAACGAACAGAGATTTGGTCCAAGAATCATCCAACTTAACCAAGTTCGTTGATTTTGGTCTTTCTTTGTTTTGACTAGCTTCAAAGGTGATCGAAGCTAAATGTCGAGCATAGATTGATGTAATATGACACATTAAATGCTTTGATGAAGTTTGGAACCAAGGAAGACAGATTTGGTCCAAGAATCATCTAACTTAACAAAGTTGGTCCATTTTGGTCTTTCTTCATTTTGACAACCTTCAAAGTTGATTGAAGCCAAATCTCAAGCATATATTGATGTAATATGACACAATAAACCATGTGGAGAAGTTTGGGACCAAATAAGAGAGATTTGTTCCAAGAATCATCCAAGTTGACCAAGTTCGTCTATTTTGATCTTTCTTCGCGTCAAATAGCTTCAAAGTTGATCGAAGCCAAATCTCAAGCATAGATTGATGTAATATGACACAATAAATCATGTGGAGAAGTTTGAGACCTACGAAGAGGGATTTGGTCCAAGAATCATCTAACTTAACCAAGTTTGTCCATTTTCGTCTTTCTTCGTTTCGACTAGGTTTAAAGTTGACAGAAGCCAAATGTCTATGATAGATTGATTTAATATGACGCATTAAATGCTTTGATGAAGTTTGGAACCAAGGAAGAGAGATTTGGTCCAAGAATCATCTAACTTAACAAAGTTTGTCCATTTTGGTCTTTCTTCATTTTGACAACCTTCAAAGTTGATTGAAGCCAAATCTGAAGCATATATTGATGTAATATGACACAATAAACCATGTGGAGAAGTTTGGGACCAAATAAGAGATATTTGTTCCAAGAATCATCCAAGTTGACCAAGTTCGTCCATTTTGATCTTTCTTCGCGTCAAATAGCTTCAAAGTTGATCGAAGCCAAATCTCAAGCATAGATTGATGTAATATGACACAATAAACCATGTGGAGATGTTTGAGTCCTACGAAGAGGGATTTGGTCCAAGAATCATCCAAGTTAACCAAGTTCGTCCATTTTCGTCTTTCTTCGTTTCGACTAGGTTTAAAGTTGACCGAAGCCAAATGTCTAGGATAGATTGATTTAATATGACGCATTAAATGCTTTGACGATGTCTGGAACCAAGGAAGAGAGATTTGGTCCAAGAATCATCTAACTTAACAAAGTTTGTCCATTTTGGTCTTTCTTCATTTTGACAACCTTCAAAGTTGATTGAAGCCAAATCTCAAGCATATATTGATGTAATATGACACAATAAACCATGTGGAGAAGTTTGGGACCAAATAAGAGATATTTGTTCCAAGAATCATCCAAGTTAACCAAGTTCGTCCATTTTCGTCTTTCTTCGTTTCGACTAGGTTTAAAGTTGACCGAAGCCAAATGTCTAGGATAGATTGATTTAATATGACGCATTAAATGCTTTGACGATGTCTGGAACCAAGGAAGAGAGATTTGGTCCAAGAATCATCTAACTTAACAAAGTTGTTCCATTTTGGTCTTTCTTCTTTTTGACTACCTTCAAAGTTGATCGAAGCCAAATCTCGAGCATAGATTGATGTAATATGACACAATAAACCATGTGGAGAAGTTTGAGACCAACGAACAGAGATTTGGTCCAAGAATCATCCAACTTAACCAAGTTCGTTGATTTTGGTCTTTCTTTGTTTTGACTAGCTTCAAAGGTGATCGAAGCTAAATGTCGAGCATAGATTGATGTAATATGACACATTAAATGCTTTGATGAAGTTTGGAACCAAGGAAGACAGATTTGGTCCAAGAATCATCTAACTTAACAAAGTTGGTCCATTTTGGTCTTTCTTCATTTTGACAACCTTCAAAGTTGATTGAAGCCAAATCTCAAGCATATATTGATGTAATATGACACAATAAACCATGTGGAGAAGTTTGGGACCAAATAAGAGAGATTTGTTCAAAGAATCATCCAAGTTAACCAAGTTCGTCTATTTTGATCTTTCTTCGCGTCAAATAGCTTCAAAGTTGATCGAAGCCAAATCTCAAGCATAGATTGATGTAATATGACACAATAAACCATGTGGAGAAGTTTGAGTCCTACGAAGAGGGATTTGGTCCAAGAATCATCTAAGTTAACCAAGTTCGTCCATTTTCGTCTTTCTTCGTTTCGACTAGGTTTAAAGTTGACCGAAGCCAAATGTCTACGATAGATTGATTTAATATGACGCATTAAATGCTTTGATGAAGTTTGGAACCAAGGAAGAGAGATTTGGTCCAAGAATCATCTAACTTAACAAAGTTTGTCCATTTTGGTCTTTCTTCATTTTGACAACCTTCAAAGTTGATTGAAGCCAAATCTGAAGCATATATTGATGTAATATGACACAATAAACCATGTGGAGAAGTTTGGGACCAAATAAGAGATATTTGTTCCAAGAATCATCCAAGTTGACCAAGTTCGTCCATTTTGATCTTTCTTCGCGTCAAATAGCTTCAAAGTTGATCGAAGCCAAATCTCAAGCATAGATTGATGTAATATGACACAATAAACCATGTGGAGAAGTTTGAGTCCTACGAAGAGGGATTTGGTCCAAGAATCATCCAAGTTAACCAAGTTCGTCCATTTTCGTCTTTCTTCGTTTCGACTAGGTTTAAAGTTGACCGAAGCCAAATGTCTAGGATAGATTGATTTAATATGACGCATTAAATGCTTTGATGATGTCTGGAACCAAGGAAGAGAGATTTGGTCCAAGAATCATCTAACTTAACAAAGTTGGTCCATTTTGGTCTTTCTTCTTTTTGACTACCTTCAAAGTTGATCGAAGCCAAATCTCGAGCATAGATTGATGTAATATGACACAATAAACCATGTGGAGAAGTTTGAGACCAACGAACAGAGATTTGGTCCAAGAATCATCCAACTTAACCAAGTTCGTTGATTTTGGTCTTTCTTTGTTTTGACTAGCTTCAAAGGTGATCGAAGCTAAATGTCGAGCATAGATTGATGTAATATGACACATTAAATGCTTTGATGAAGTTTGGAACCAAGGAAGACAGATTTGGTCCAAGAATCATCTAACTTAACAAAGTTGGTCCATTTTGGTCTTTCTTCATTTTGACAACCTTCAAAGTTGATTGAAGCCAAATCTCAAGCATATATTGATGTAATATGACACAATAAACCATGTGGAGAAGTTTGGGACCAAATAAGAGAGATTTGTTCCAAGAATCATCCAAGTTGACCAAGTTCGTCTATTTTGATCTTTCTTCGCGTCAAATAGCTTCAAAGTTGATCGAAGCCAAATCTCAAGCATAGATTGATGTAATATGACACAATAAACCATGTGGAGAAGTTTGAGTCCTACGAAGAGGGATTTGGTCCAAGAATCATCTAAGTTAACCAAGTTCGTCCATTTTCGTCTTTCTTCGTTTCGACTAGGTTTAAAGTTGACCGAAGCCAAATGTCTACGATAGATTGATTTAATATGACGCATTAAATGCTTTGATGATGTCTGGAACCAAGGAAGAGAGATTTGGTCCAAGAATCATCCAACTTAACAAAGTTGGTCCATTTTGGTCTTTCTTCCTTTTGACTACCTTAAAAGTTGATTGAAGCCAAATCTCAAGCATAGATTGATGTAATATGACACAATAAATCATGTGGAGAAGTTTGAGACCTACGAAGAGGGATTCGGTCCAAGAATCATCTAACTTAACCAAGTTCGTCCATTTTCGTCTTTCTTCGTTTCGACTAGGTTTAAAGTTGACCGAAGCCAAATGTCTACGATAGATTGATTTAATATGACGCATTAAATGCTTTGATGATGTCTGGAACCAAGGAAGAGAGATTTGGTCCAAGAATCATCTAACTTAACAAAGTTGGTCCATTTTGGTCTTTCTTCTTTTTGACTACCTTCAAAGTTCATCGAAGCCAAATCTCGAGCATAGATTGATGTAATATGACACAATAAACCATGTGGAGAAGTTTGGGACCAACGAAGAGAGATTTGGTCCAAGAATCATCTAAGTTAACCAAGTTCTACCATTTTGGTCTTTCTTCGTTTCGACTAGGTATAAAATTGACCGAACCAAAATGTCAAGGATAGATTGATTTAATATGACGGATTAAACGCTTTGATAATGTTTGGAACCAAGGAAGAGAGATTTGGCCCAAGAATCATCCAACTTAACAAAGTTGGTCCATTTTGGTCTTTCTTCGTTTTAGTAGGTTCAAAGTTGACCGAAGCCGAATGTGAAGCACAGGTTGATGTACTATGTCACATTAAATGCTTTGATGATGTTTTGAACCAAGGAAGAGAGATTTAGTCTAATAATCATCCAACTTAACAAAGTTTGTCCATTTTGGTCTTTCTTCATTTTGACAACCTTCAAAGTTGATTGAAGCCAAATCTCAAGCATATATTGATGTAATATGACACAATAAACCATGTGGAGAAGTTTGGGACCAAATAAGAGAGATTTGTTCCAAGAATCATCCAAGTTGACCAAGTTCGTCTATTTTGATCTTTCTTCGCGTCAAATAGCTTCAAAGTTGATCGAAGCCAAATCTCAAGCATAGATTGATGTAATATGACACAATAAACCATGTGGAGAAGTTTGAGTCCTACGAAGAGGGATTTGGTCCAATAATCATCTAAGTTAACCAAGTTCGTCCATTTTCGTCTTTCTTCGTTTCGACTAGCTTTAAAGTTGACCGAAGCCAAATGTCTACGATAGATTGATTTAATATGACGCATTAAATGCTTTGATGATGTCTGGAACCAAGGAAGAGAGATTTGGTCCAAGAATCATCCAACTTAACAAAGTTGGTCCATTTTGGTCTTTCTTCCTTTTGACTACCTTAAAAGTTGATTGAAGCCAAATCTCAAGCATAGATTGATGTAATATGACACAATAAATCATGTGGAGAAGTTTGAGACCTACGAAGAGGGATTTGGACCAAGAATCATCTAACTTAACCAAGTTCGTCCATTTTCGTCTTTCTTCGTTTCGACTAGGTTTAAAGTTGACCGAAGCCAAATGTCTACGATAGATTGATTTAATATGACGCATTAAATGCTTTGATGATGTCTGGAACCAAGGAAGAGAGATTTGGTCCAAGAATCATCTAACTTAACAAAGTTGGTCCATTTTGGTCTTTCTTCTTTTTGACTACCTTCAAAGTTCATCGAAGCCAAATCTCGAGCATAGATTGATGTAATATGACACAATAAACCATGTGGAGAAGTTTGGGACCAACGAAGAGAGATTTGGTCCAAGAATCATCTAAGTTAACCAAGTTCTACCATTTTGGTCTTTCTTCGTTTCGACTAGGTATAAAATTGACCGAACCAAAATGTCAAGGATAGATTGATTTAATATGACGGATTAAACGCTTTGATGATGTTTGGAACCAAGGAAGAGAGATTTGGCCCAAGAATCATCCAACTTAACAAAGTTGGTCCATTTTGGTCTTTCTTCGTTTTGAGTAGGTTCAAAGTTGACCGAAGCCGAATGTGAAGCACAGATTGATGTACTATGTCACATTAAATGCTTTGATGATGTTTTGAACCAAGGAAGAGAGATTTAGTCTAATAATCATCCAACTTAACCAAGTTTGTCCATTATGGTCTTTCTTTGTTTTGACAAGCTTCAAAGTTAATCGAAGCCAAAAGTCAAGGATGGATTGATGTAATATGACACAATAAACCATGTGAAGAATTTTGAGACCAACGAAGAGAGATTTGGTCCAAGAATCATCCAACTTAACCAAGTTCGTCCATTTTGGTCTTTCTTCGTTTCGACTAGGTTTAAAGTTAACCGAAGCCAAATGTCAAGGATAGATTGATTTAATAGGACGCATTAAATGCTTTGATGATGTTTGGAACCAAGGAAGAGAGATTTGGCCCAAGAATCATCCAACTTAACAAAGTTGGTCCATTTTGGTCTTTCTTCCTTTTGACTGCTTTCAAAGTTGATTGAAGCCAAATCTCAAGCATAGATTGATGTAATATGACACAATAAACCATGTGGAGAAGTTTGAGACCTACAAAGAGGGATTTGGTCTAAGAATCATCTAAGTTAACCAAGTTCGTCCATTTTGGTCTTTCTTCGTTTCGACTAGGTTTAAGTTGACCGAAGCCAAATGTCAAGCATAGATTAATGTAATATGACCCGTTAAACGCTTTGATAAATTTTGGAACCAAGGAAGAGAGATTTAGTCTAAGAATCTTCCAACTTAACCAAGTTCGCCCATTTTGGCCTTTCTTTGTTTCGACTAGCTTCAAAGTTTATCAATTCCAAATGTCAAGCATAGATTGATGTAATATGACACAATAAACCATGTGGAGAACTTTGAGACCAACGAAGAGAGATTTAGTCTAAGAATCTTCCAACTTAACCAAGTTCGTCCATTTTGGTCTTTCTTCGTTTTGAGTAGGTTCAAAGTTGACCGAAGCCAAATCTGAAGCATAGATTGATGTACTATGTCACATTAAATGTTTTGATGATGTTTGGAACCAAAGAAGAGAGATTTAGTCTAATAATCATCCAACTTAACCAAGTTTGTCCATTATGGTCTTTCTTCGTTTTGACTAGCTTCAAAGTTAATCGAAGCCAAATGTCAAGTATAGATTGATGTAATATGACACAATAAACCATGTGGAGAACTTTGAGACCAACAAACAGAGATTTGGTCCAAGAATCATCCAACTTAACCAAGTTCGTCCATTTTGGTCTTTCTTCGTTTCGACTAGGTTTAAAGTTAACCGAAGCCAAATGTCAAGGATAGATTGATTTAATATGACACATTAAACGCTTTGATGAAGTTTGGAACCAAGGAAGAGAGATTTGGTCCAAGAATCGTCCAACTTATCCATGTTCGTCCATTTTGGTCTTTCTTCGTTTCGAAAAGCTTCAAAGTTGATCAAAGCTAAATGTCAAGCATAGATTGATGTAATATGACACAATAAACCATGTGGAGAACTTTTAGACCAATGAAGAGAGATTTGGTCCAAGAATTATCCAACTTAACCAAGTTCGTCCATTTTGGTCTTTCTTCGTTTCGAATAGGTTTAAGTTGACCAAAGCCAAATGTCAAGCATAGATTATTGTAATATGACACGTTAAACGCTTTGTTAAATTTTGGAACCAAGGAAAAGAGATTTAGTCTAAGAATCTTCCAACTTAACCAACTTCGCCCATTTTGGTCTTTCTTTGTTTCGACTAGCTTCAAAGTTTATCAATGCCAAATGTCAAGCATAGATTGATGTAATATGACACAATAAACCATGTGGAGAACTTTGAGACCAACGAAGACAGATTTAGCCTAGGAATCTTCCAACTTAACCAAGTTCGTCCTTTTTGGTCTTTCTTCGTTTTGAGTAGGTTCAAAGTTGACCGAAGCTAAATGTGAAGCATAGATTGATGTACTATGTCACATTAAATGCTTTGATGATGTTTGGAACCAAAGAAGAGAGATTTAGTCTAAGAATCATCCAACTTAACCAAGTTCGCCCATTTTGGTCTTTCTTTGTTTCGACTAGCTTCAAAGTTTATCAATGCCAAATGTCAAGCATAGATTGATGTAATATGACACAATAAACCATGTGGAGAACTTTGAGACCAACAAAGAGAGATTTGGTCCAAGAATCATCCAACTTAACCAAGTTCGTCCATTTTGGTCTTTCTTCGTTTCGACTAGGTTTAAAGTTAACCGAAGCCAAATGTCAAGGATAGATTGATTTAATATGACGCATTAAACGCTTTGATGATGTTTGGAACCAAGGAAGAGGGATTTAGTCCAAGAATCATCCAACTTAACAAAGTTGGTCCATTTTGGTCTTTCTTTCTTTTGACTACCTTCAAAGTTGAATGAAGCCAAATCTCAAGCATAGATTGATGTAATATGACATAGTAAACCATGTGGAGAAGTGTGGGACCAACAAATAGAGATTTGTTCCAAGAATCATCCAATTTGACCAAGTTCGTCCTTTTTGGTCTTTCTTCGTGTCGAATAACTTCAAAGTTGAATGAAGCCAAATCTCAAGCATAGATTGATGTAATATGACATAGTAAACCATGTGGAGAAGTGTGGGACCAACAAATAGAGATTTGTTCCAAGAATCATCCAATTTGACCAAGTTCGTCCTTTTTGGTCTTTCTTCGTGTCGAATAACTTCAAATTTGATCGAAGCCAAATGTCAAGCATAGATTGATGTAATATGACACAATAAACTATGTGGAGAAGTTTGAGACCTACAAAGAGGGATTTGGTCCAAGAATCATCTAAGTTAACCAAGTTCGTCCATTTTGGTCTTTCTTCGTTTCGACTAGGTTTAAGTTGACCGAAGCCAAATGTCAAGCATAGATTAATGTAATATGACCCGTTAAACGCTTTGATAAATTTTGGAACCAAGGAAGAGAGATTTAGTCTAAGAATCTTCCAACTTAACCAAGTTCGCCCATTTTGGCCTTTCTTTGTTTCGACTAGCTTCAAAGTTTATCAATTCCAAATGTCAAGCATAGATTGATGTAATATGACACAATAAACCATGTGGAGAACTTTGAGACCAACGAAGAGAGATTTAGTCTAAGAATCTTCCAACTTAACCAAGTTCGTCCATTTTGGTCTTTCTTCGTTTTGAGTAGGTTCAAAGTTGACCGAAGCCAAATCTGAAGCATAGATTGATGTACTATGTCACATTAAATGTTTTGATGATGTTTGGAACCAAAGAAGAGAGATTTAGTATAATAATCATCCAACTTAACCAAGTTTGTCCATTATGGTCTTTCTTCGTTTTGAGTAGCTTCAAAGTTAATCGAAGCCAAATGTCAAGTATAGATTGATGTAATATGACACAATAAACCATGTGGAGAACTTTGAGACCAACAAAGAGAGATTTGGTCCAAGAATCATCCAACTTAACCAAGTTCGTCCATTTTGGTCTTTCTTCGTTTCGACTAGGTTTAAAGTTAACCGAAGCCAAATGTCAAGGATAGATTGATTTAATATGACACATTAAACGCTTTGATGAAGTTTGGAACCAAGGAAGAGAGATTTGGTCCAAGAATCGTCCAACTTATCCATGTTCGTCCATTTTGGTCTTTCTTCGTTTCGAAAAGCTTCAAAGTTGATCAAAGCTAAATGTCAAGCATAGATTGATGTAATATGACACAATAAACCATGTGGAGAACTTTCAGACCAATGAAGAGAGATTTGGTCCAAGAATTATCCAACTTAACCAAGTTCGTCCATTTTGGTCTTTCTTCGTTTCGAATAGGTTTAAGTTGACCAAAGCCAAATGTCAAGCATAGATTATTGTAATATGACACGTTAAACGCTTTGTTAAATTTTGGAACCAAGGAAAAGAGATTTAGTCTAAGAATCTTCCAACTTAACCAACTTCGCCCATTTTGGTCTTTCTTTGTTTCGACTAGCTTCAAAGTTTATCAATGCCAAATGTCAAGCATAGATTGATGTAATATGACACAATAAACCATGTGGAGAACTTTGAGACCAACGAAGACAGATTTAGCCTAGGAATCTTCCAACTTAACCAAGTTCGTCCTTTTTGGTCTTTCTTCGTTTTGAGTAGGTTCAAAGTTGACCGAAGCCAAATGTGAAGCATAGATTGATGTACTATGTCACATTAAATGCTTTGATGATGTTTGGAACCAAAGAAGAGAGATTTAGTCTAAGAATCATCCAACTTAACCAAGTTCGCCCATTTTGGTCTTTCTTTGTTTCGACTAGCTTCAAAGTTTATCAATGCCAAATGTCAAGCATAGATTGATGTAATATGACACAATAAACCATGTGGAGAACTTTGAGACCAACAAAGAGAGATTTGGTCCAAGAATCATCCAAGTTAACCAAGTTCGTCCATTTTGGTCTTTCTTCGTTTCGACTAGGTTTAAAGTTAACCGAAGCCAAATGTCAAGGATAGATTGATTTAATATGACGCATTAAACGCTTTGATGATGTTTGGAACCAAGGAAGAGGGATTTAGTCCAAGAATCATCCAACTTAACAAAGTTGGTCCATTTTGGTCTTTCTTCCTTTTGACTACCTTCAAAGTTGAATGAAGCCAAATCTCAAGCATAGATTGATGTAATATGACACAGTAAACCATGTGGAGAAGTGTGGGACCAACAAATAGAGATTTGTTCCAAGAATCATCCAATTTGACCAAGTTCGTCCTTTTTGGTCTTTCTTCGTGTCGAATAACTTCAAATTTGATCGAAGCCAAATGTCAAGCATAGATTGATGTAATATGACACAATAAACCATGTGGAGAAATTTGAGACCTACGTAGAGAGATTTGGTCCAAGAATCATCCAACTTAACTAAGTTCGTTGATTTTTGTCTTTCTTTGTTTTGACTAGCTTCAAAGGTGATCGAAGCTAAATGTGGAGCATAGATTGATGTAATATGACACATTAAATGCTTTGATGAAGTTTGGAACCAAGGAAGAGAGATTTAGTCCAAGAATCATCCAGTTTAACAAAGTTGGTCCATTTTGGTCTTTCTTCCTTTTGACTACCTTCAAAGCTAATAGAAGCCAAATCTCAAGCATAGATTGATGTAATATGACACAATAAACCATGTGGAGAAGTTTGGGACCAATGAATAGAGATTTGTTCCAAGAATCATCCAAGTTGACCAAGTTCGTCCATTTTGGTATTTGTTCGTTTCGACTAGGTTCAAAGTGGACCGAACCCAAATGTGAAGCATAGATTGATGTACTATGTCACATTAAATGCTTTCATGATGTTTGGAACAAAGGAAGAGAGATTTATTCTAAGAATCATACAACTTAACCAAGTTTGTCCATTTTGGTCTTTCTTCGTTTTGACTAGCTTCAAAGTTAATCGAAGCAAAATGTCAAGTATAGATTGATGTAATATGAGACAATAAACCATGTGAAGAAGTTTGAGACCTACGAAGAGAGATTTGGTCCAAGAATCATCCAACTTAACTAAGTTTGTTGATTTTGGTCTTTCTTTGTTTTGACTAACTTCAAAGGTGATCGAAGCTAAATGTCGAGCATAGATTGATGTAATATGACATATTAAATGCTTTGACGAAGTTTGGAACAAAGGAAGAGAGATTTAGTCCAAGAATCATCTAGTTTAGCAAAGTTGGTCCATTTTGGTCTTTCTTCCTTTTGACTACCTTCAAAGTTGATTGAAGCCAAATCTCAAGCATAGATTGATGTAATATGACACAATAAACCATGTGGAGAACTTTGAGACCTACGAAGAGGGATTTGGTCCAAGAATCATCTAAGTTAACCAAGTTCGTCCATTTTCATCTTTCTTCGTTTCGACTAGGTTTAAAGTTGACCGAACCCAAATGTCAAGGATAGATTGATTTAATATGATGGATTAAACGCTTTGATGATGTTTGGAACCAAGGAAGAGAGATTTGGCCCAAGAATCATTTAATTTAACAAAGTTGGTCCATTTTGGTCTTTCTTCCTTTTGACTACCTTCAAAGTTGATTGAAGCCAAATCTCAAGCATAGATTGATGTAATATGACACAATAAACCATGTGGAGAAGTTTGGGACCAACGAATAGAGATTTCTTCCAATAATCATACAAGTTGACCAAGTTCGTCTATTTTGGTCTTTCTTCGTTTCGACTAGGTTCAAAGTTGACCGAACCCAAATGTGAAGCATAGATTGATGTACTATGTCACATTAAATGCTTTGATGATGTTTGGAACCAAGGAAGAGAGATTTGGTCTAAGAATCATCCAACTTAACCAAGTTTGTCTATTTTGGTCTTTCTTCGTTTTGACTAGCTTCAAAGTTAATCGAAGCCAACTGTCAAGTATAGATTGATGTAATATGTCACAATAAACCATGTGGAGAACTTTGAGACCTAAGAAGAGGGATTTGGTCCAAGAATCATCTAAGTTAACCAAGTTCGTCCATTTTGGTCTTTCTTCGTTACGACATGGTTCAAAGCTGATCGAACCCAAATGTGAAGCATAGATTGATATACTATGTCATATTAAATCCATTGATGATGTTTGGAACCAAGGAAGAGAAATTTAGTCTAAGAATCATCCAACTTAACCAAGTTTGTCCATTTTGGTCTTTCTTCGTTTTAACTAGCTTCAAAGTTAATCGAAGCTAACTGTCAAGTATAGATTGATGTAATATGTCACAATAAACTATGTGGAGAACTTTGAGACCTACGAAGAGGGATTTGGTCCAAGAATCATCTAAGTTAACTAAGTTCGTCCATTTTGGTCTTTCTTCGTTTCGACATGGTTCAAAGCTAACCGAACCCAAATGTGAAGCATAGATTGATGTACTATGTCATATTAAATGCTTTGATGATGTTTGGAACCAAGGAAGAGAGATTTATTCTAACAATCATCCAACTTAACCAAGTTTGTCCATTTTGGTCTTTCTTCGTTTTGACTAGCTTCAAAGTTAATCGAAGGCAAATGTCAAGTATAGATTGATGTAATATGACACAATAACCATGTGGAGAACTTTCAGACCAACGAAGAGAGATTTGGTCCAAGAATCATCCAACTTAACCAAGTTCGTCCATTTTGGTCTTTCTTCGTTTTGAGAAGGTTCAAAGTTGACCGAACCCAAATGTGAAGCATAGATTGATGTACTATGTCACATTAAATGCTTTGATAATGCTTGGAACCAAGGAAGAGAGATTTAGTCTAAGAATCATCCAACTTAACCAAGTTTGTCCATTTTGGTCTTTCTTCGTTTTGAGTGGGTTCAAAGTTGACCGAACCCAAATGTGAAGCATAGATTGATGTACTATGTCACATTAAATGCTTTGATAATGTATGGAACCAAGGAAGAGAGATTTAGTCTAAGAATGATCCAACTTAACCAAGTTTGTCGATTTTGGTCTATCTTCCTTTTGACTAGCTTCAAAGTTAATTGAAGCCAAATGTCAAGTATAGATTTATGTAATATGACACAATAAACCATGTGGAGAACTTTCAGACCAACGAAGAGAGATTTGGTCCAAGAATCATCGAACCTAACCAAGTTCGTCCATTTTGGTCTTTCTTCGTTTCGACTAGGTTTAAAGTTGACCGAAGCCAAATGTCAAGGAGAGATTGATTTAATATGACGCATTAAACGCTTTGATGAAGTTTGGAACCAAGGAAAAGAGATTTAGTCTAAGAATCTTCCAACTTAACCAAGTTTGCCCATTTTGGTCTTTCTTTGTTTTGACTAGCTTCAAAGTTTATCAATGCCAAATGTCAAGCATAGATAGATGTAATATGACACAATAAACCATGTGGAGAACTTTGAGACCAACGAAGAGAGATTTAGTCTAGGAACCTTCCAACTTAACCAAGTTCGTCCATTTTGGTCTTTCTTCGTTTTGAGTAGGTTCAAAGTTTACCGAACCCAAATGTGAAGCATAGATGGATGTACTATGTCACATTAAATGCTTTGATAATGTTTGAAACCAAGGAAGAGAGATTTAGTCTAAGAATGATCCAACTTAACCAAGTTTGTTGATTTTGGTCTTTCTTCGTTTTGACTAGCTTCAAAGTTAACTGAAGCCAAATGCCAAGTATAGATTTATGTAATATGACACAATAAACCATGTGGAGAACTTTCAGACCAACGAAGAGAGATTTGGTCCAAGAATCATCCAACTTACCCAAGTTCGTCCATTTTGGTCTTTCTTCGTTTTAAGTAGGTTCATAGTTGACCGAAGCCAAATGTGAAGCATAAATTGATGTACTATGTCACATTAAATGGTTTTATGATGTTTGGAACCAAGGAAAAGAGATTTAATCTAAGAATCATCCAACTTAACCAAGTTTGTCCATTTTGGTCTTTCTTCGTTTTGACTAGCTTCAAAGCTAATTGAAGCCAAATGTCAAGTATAGATTGATGTATATGACACAATAAACCATGTGGAGAACTTTTAGACCAACGAAGGGAGATTTGGTCCAAGAATCATCCAACTTAACCAAGTTCGTCCATTTTGGTCTTTCTTCATTTTGAGTAGGTTCAAAGTTGACCGAACCCAAATGTGAAGCACAGATTGATCTAATATGACACATTAAACGCTTTGATGAAGTTTAGAACCAAGGAACTGAGTTTGGTCCAAGAATCAACCAATTTAACCAAGTTCGTCCATTTTGGCCTTGCTTTGTTTCGACCAGCTTTAAAGTTGACCGAAGCCAAATGTCAAGCATAGATTGATGTAATATGACACAATAAACCATGTGGAGAAGTATGGGACCAATGAATAGAGATTTCTTCCAAGAATCATCCAAGTTGACCAAGTTCGTCCATTTTGGTCTTTCTTCGTTTTGACTAGCTTCAAAGTTAATGGAAGCCACATGTCAAGTATAGATTGATGTAATATGACACAATAAACCATGTAGAGAAGTTTGAGACCAACGAAGAGAGATTTGGTCCAAGAATCATCCAACTTAACCAAGTTCATCCATTTTGGTCTTTCTTCGTTTTGACTAGCTTCAAAGTTGATCGAAGCCCAATGTCAAGCATAGATTGATGTAATATGACACAATAAACAATGTGGATAAGTTTGGGACCAACGAAGAGAGATTTGGTCCATGAATCATCTAACTTAACCATGTTCATCCATTTTGGTCTTTCTTCGTTTCGACTAGCTTCAAAGTTGATTGAAGCCAAATCTCAAGCATAGACTGATGTAATATGACACAATAAACCATGTGGAGAACTTTGAGACCAACGAAGAGAGATTTGGTCCAAGAATCATCAAACTTAACCAAGTTCGTCTATTTTGGTCTTTCTTCATTTTGAGTAGGTTCAAAGTTGACCGTAGCCAAATGTGAAGCATAGATTGATGTAATATGACACATTAAACGCTTTGATGAAGTTTAGAACCAAGGAACTGAGATTTGGTCCAAGAATCATCCAACTTAACCAAGTTTGTCTATTTTTTTCTTTCTTCGTTTTGACTAGCTTCAAAGCTAATTGAAGCCAAATGTCAAGTATAGATTGATGTAATATGACACAATAAACCATGTGGAGAACTTTGAGACCAACGAAGAGAGATTTGGTCCAATAATCAACCAACTTAACCAAGTTCGTCCATTTTGGTCTTGCTTTGTTTCGACTAGCTTTAAAGTTGACCAAAGCCAATTGTCAAGCATAGATTGATCTAATATGACATATTAAATGCTTTGATGAAGTTTGGAACCAACGAAGAGAGATTTGGTCCAAGAATCATCCAAGTTGACTAAGTTCGTCCATATTGGTCTTTCTTCGTTTCGAAAAGCTTCAAAGATGATCAAAGCCAAATGTCAAGCATAGATTGATGTAATATGATATAATAAACCATGTGGAGATGTTTGAAACCAACGAAGAGGGATTTGGTCCAAGAATCATCCAACTTAACCAACTTCGTCCATTTTGGTCTTTCTTTATTTCGACTAGCTTCAAAGTTGACCGAAGCCAAATGTTAAGCATAGATTGATCTAATATGACATATTAAATGCTTTGATGAATTTTAGAACCAAGGAAGAGAGATTTGGTCCAAGAATCATCCAACTTAACAAAGTTGGTCCATTTTGGTCTTTCGTTCTTTTGACTACCTTCAAAGTTGATTGAAGCCAAATCTTAAGCATAGATTGATGTAATATGACACATTAAACACTTTGATGATGTTTGGGACCAACAAAGACAGATTTGGTCCAAGAATCATCCAACTTGACCAAGTTCGCCCATTTTAGTCTTTCTTTGATTCGACTAGCTTCAAAGTTGATCATGCCAAATGTCAAGCATAGATTGATGTAATATGACACAATAAACCATGTGGAGAATTTTGAGACCAACAAAGAGGGATTTAGTCCAAAAATGATCCAACTTAACCAAGTTTGTCCATTTTGGTCTTTCTTCATTTCGAATAAGTTCAAAGTTGACCGAAGCCAAATGTGAAGCATAGATTGATGTAATATGACACATTAAACGCTTTGATAATGTTTGGAACAAAGGAAGAGAGATTTAGTCCAAGAATCATACAACTCAACCAAGTTCGTCCATTTTGGTCTTTCTCCGTATCGACTTGGTTCAAAGTTGACCGAAGCCAAAAGTCAAGCATAGATTGATGTAATATGATACATTAAACCATGTGAAAAAGTTTGAGACCAACGAAGAAAGATTTGGCACAAGAATCATCCAACTTAACCAAGTTCGTCCATTTTGGTCTTTCTTTGTTTTGAATAGCTTCAAAGTTCACCGAAGGCAAATGTCTAGCATAGATTGATCTAATATGACATATTAAATGCTTTGATGAAGTTTGGAACCAAAGAAGAGACTTTTGGTCCAAGAATCATCCAACTTAACCAAGTTCGTCCATTTTGGTCTTTCGTTCTTTTGACTACCTTTAAAGTTGATTGAAGCCGAATCTTAAGCATAGATTGATGAAATATGACACATTAAACACTTTGATGATGTTTGGGACCAACGAAGATAGATGTGGTCCAAGAATCATCCAAGTTGACCAAGTTCACCCATTTTAGTCTTTCTTTGATTCGAATAGCTTCAAAGTTGATCGATGCCAAATGTCAAGCATAGATTGATGTAATATGACACAATAAACCATGTGGAGAATTTTGAGACCAACGAAGAGGGATTTGGTCCAAGAATCATCCAACTTAACCAAGTTCGTCCATTTTGGTCTTTCTTCATTTCGACTAAGTTCAAAGTTGACCGAAGCCAAATGTGAAGCATAGATTGATGTAATATGACACATTAAACGCTTTGATAATGTTTGGAACAAAGGAAGAGAGATTTAGTCCAAGAATCATCTAACATAACCAAGTTCGTCCATTTTGGTCTTTCTTTATTTCAACTAGCTTCAAAGTGGACCGAAGCCAAAAGTCAAGCATGGATTGATGTACTATGTCACAATAAACGATGTGGAGAAGTTTCAGACCAACGAAGAGAGATTTGGTCCAAGAATCATCAAACTTAACCAAGTTCGTCCATTTTGTTTTTTCATCGTTTTGAGTAAGTTCAAAGTTGACCGAAGCCAAATGTCAAGCATAGATTGATGTAATATGACACATTAAACGCTTTGATGAAGTTTGGGACAAAGGAAGAGAGATTTAGTCCAAGAATCATCTAACATAACCAAGTTCGTCCATTTTGGTCTTTCTTTGTTTCAACTAGCTTCAAAGTTGATCGATGCCAAATGTCAAGCATAGATTGATGTAATATGACACAATAAACCATGTGGAGTAATTTTGAGACCAACGAAGAGGGATTTGGTCTAAGAATCATCAAACTTAACCAAGTTCGTCCATTTTGGTCTTTCTCCGTATCGACTAGGTTCAAAGTTGACCGAAGCCAAAAGTCAAGTATATATTGATGTAATATGATACATTAAACCATGTGAAAAAGTTTGAGACCAACGAAGAAAGATTTGGCACAAGTATCATCCTACTTAACCAAGTTCGTCCATTTTGGTCTTTCTTTGTTTCGAATAGCTTCAAAGTTCACCGAAGCCAAATGTATAGCATAGATTGATGTAATATGACATATTAAATGCTTTGATGAAGTTTGGAACCAAAGAAGAGAGATTTGGTCCAAGAATCATCCAACTGAACAAAGTTGGTCCATTTTGGTCTTTCGTCCTTTTGACTACCTTCAAAGTTGATTGAAGCCAAATCTTAAGCATAGATTGATGAAATATGACACATTAAACACTTTGATGATGTTTGGGACCAACAAAGATAGATTTGGCCCAAGAATCATCCAAGTTGACCAAGTTCGCCCATTTTAGTCTTTCTTTGATTCGACTAGCTTCAAAGTTGATCGATGCCATATGTCAAGCATAGATTGATGTAATATGACACAATAAACCATGTGGAGAATTTTGAGACCAACGAAGAGAGATTTGGTCCAAGAATCATCCAACTTAACCAAGTTCGTCCATTTTGGTCTTTCTTCATTTCGACTAAGTTCAAAGTTGACTGAAGCCAAATGTGAAGCATAGATTGATGTAATATGACACATTAAACGCTTTGATAATGTTTGGAACAAAGGAAGATAGATTTCGTCCAAGAATCATCTAACTTAACCAAGTTCGTACATTTTGGTCTGTCTTTATTTCGACTAGCTTCAAAGTTGACCAAAGCCAATTGTCAAGCATAGCTTGATGTAATATGGCACATTAAATGCTTTGATGAAGTTTGGGACAAAGGAAGAGAGATTTAGTCCGAGAATCATCTAACATAGCCAAGTTCGTCCATTTTGGTCTTTCTTTGTTTAAACTAGCTTCAAAGTTAATCGAAGCCAAATGTCAAGCATAGATTGATGTAATATGTTACAATAAACAACGTGGAGAAGTTTGAGACCAACGAAGAGAGATTTGGTCCAAGAATCATCCAACTTAACCAAGTTCGTCCATTTTGGTCTGTCTTTATTTCGACTAGCTTCAAAGTTGACCAAAGCCAATTGTCAAGCATAGATTGATGTAATATGGCACATTAAACACTTTGATGAAGTTTGGGATAAAAGAAGAGAGATTTCGTCCAAGAATCATCTAACATAACCAAGTTCGTCCATTTTGGTCTGTCTTTATTTCGACTAGCTTCAAAGTTGACCAAAGCCAATTGTCAAGCATAGATTGATGTAATATGGCACATTAAATGCTTTGATGAAGTTTGGGACAAAGGAAGAGAGATTTAGTCCGAGAATCATCTAACATAGCCAAGTTGGTCCATTTTGGTCTTTCTTTGTTTAAGCTAGCTTCAAAGTTAATCGAAGCCAAATGTCAAGCATAGATTGATGTAATATGTTACAATAAACAACGTGGAGAAGTTTGAGACCAACGAAGAGAGATTTGGTCCAAGAATCATCCAACTTAACCAAGTTCGTCCATTTGGGTCTTTTTTCATTTCGACTAGCTTCAAAGTTGACCGAAACCAAATGTCAAGCATAGATTGATGTAATATGACACATTAAACGCTTTGATGATGTTTGGAACCAAGGAAGAGAGATTTAGTCCAAGAATCATCCAACATAACCAAGTTCGTCCATTTTGGTCTGTCTTTATTTCGACTAGCTTCAAAGTTGACCAAAGCCAATTGTCAAGCATAGATTGATGTAATATGGACATTAAACGCTTTGATGAAGTTTGGGATAAAAGAAGAGAGATTTCGTCCAAGAATCATCTAACATAACCAAGTTCGTCCATTTTAGTGTTTTTTCATTTCGACTAGCTTCAAAGTTGATCGAAGCCAAATGTCAAGCATACATTACTGTAATATGACACATAAACGCTTTGATGAAGTTAGGAACCAAGGAAGAGAGATTTGGTCCAAGAATCATCCAACTTAACCAAGTTCGTCCATTTTGGTCTTTTTTCGTTTCAACTAGATTCAAAGTTGATCGAAGCCAAATGTCAAGCATAGATTGATGTAATTTGACACAATAAACTGCGTGGAGAAGTTTGAGACCAACAAAGAGATATTTGCCCAAGAATCATCTAGCTTAACCAAGTTCGTCCATTTTGGTCTTTCTTTGTTTTGACTAGCTTCAAAGTTGACCGAAGCCAAATGTCAAGCGTAGATTGCTCTAATATGACATATTAAACGCTTTGATGAAGTTTGAACCAAGGAAGAGAGATTTGGTCCAAGAATCATCTAACTTAACCAAGTTTGTCCATTTTGATCTTTTTTCGTTTCGACTATCTTCAAAGTTGGCTGAAACCAAATGTCAAGCATAGATTGATGTAATATGACACATTAAACGCTTTGATGATGTTTGGAACAAAGGAAGAGAGATTTAGTCCAAGAATCATCCAACTTAACCAAGTTCGTCCATTTTGGTCTTTCTCTATTTCGACTAGCTTCAAAGTTGACCGAAGCCAAATGTCAAGCATGGATTGATGTAATATGTCACAATAAACGATGTGGAGAAGTTTGAGACCAACGAAGAAATATTTGCCCAAGAATCATCCAGCTTAACCAAGTTCGTCCATTTTGGTCTTTCTTTGTTTTGACTAGCTTCAAAGTTGACCGAAGCCAAATGTCAAGCATAGATTGATGTAATATGACACATTAAACGCTTTGATGAAGTTTGAACTAAGGAAGAGAGATTTGGTCCAAGAATCATCCAACTTAACCAAGTTCGTCCATTTTGATCTTTTTCGTTTCGACTATCTTCAAAGTTGGCTGAAACCAAATGTCAAGCATAGATTGATGTAATATGACACATTAAACGCTTTGATGATGTTTGGAACCCATGAAGAGAGATTTGGTCCAAGAATCAAACAACTTAACCAAGTTCGTCCATTTTGGTCTTTCTTTATTTCGACTAGCTTCAAAGTTGACCAAACCCAAATGTCAAGCATAGATTGATGTAATATGACACAATAAACCATGTGGAGAAGTTTGAGACAACGAAGAGAGATTTGGTCCAAGAATCATCCAACTTAACCAAGTTCGTCCATTTTTGTCTTTCTTCGTTTCGACTAGCTTCAAAGTTGACCGAAGCCAAATGTCAAGCATAGATTGATGTAATATGACACATTAAATGCTTTGATGAAGTTTGGAACTAAGGAAGAGAGATTTGGTCCAAGAATCATCCAACTTAACCAAGTTTGCCCATTTTGGTCTTTCTTTGTTTTGACTAGCTTCAAAGTTGACCAAAGCCAATTGTCAAGCATAGATTGATGTAATATGGCACATTAAACGCTTTGATGAAGTTTGGAACCAAGGAAAAGAGATTTTGTCCAAGAATCATCCAACTTAACCAAGTTCGTCCATTTTAGTCTTTCTTTGTTTTGAGTAGGTTCAAAGTTGACCGAAGCCAAATGTGAAGCATAGATTGATGTAATATGACACATTAAATGCTTTGATGATATTTAGAACCAAGGAAGAGAGATTTAGTCCAAGAATCATCCAACTTAACCAAGTTCGTCCATTTTGGTCTTTCTTTAATTCGACTAGCTTCAAAGTTGACCAAAGCCAAATGTCAAGCATAGATTGATGTAATATGGCACATTAAACGCTTTCATGAAGGTTGGAACAAAGGAAGAGAGATTTAGTCCAAGAATCATCTAACATAGCAAGTTCGTCCATTTGGGTCTTTCTTTGTTTTGACTAGCTTTAAAGTTGACCAAAGCCAATTGTCAAGCATAGATTGATGTAATATGGCACATTAAACGCTTTGTTGAAGTTTGGAACAAAGGAAGAGAGATTTGGTCCAAGAATTATCCAACTTAACCAAGTTCGTCCATTTTGGTCTGTGTTTATTTCGACTAGCTTCAAAGTTGACCAAAGCCAAATGTCAAGCATAGATTGATGTAATATGACACAATAAAGCATGAGGAGAAGTTTCAGACAACGAAGAGGGATTTGCTCCATGAATCATCTAACTTAACCAAGTTCGTCCATTTTGGTCTTTCTTCATTTCGACTAGGTTCAAAGTTGACCGAAGCCAAATGTCAAGCATAGATAGATGTAATATGACACATTAAACGCTTTGATGATGTTTAGAACCAAGGAAGAGAGATTTAGTCCAAGAATCAAACAACTTAACCAAGTTCATCCATTTTGGTCTGGCTTTGTTTCGACTACGCTCAAAGTTGACCAAAGGCAATTGTCAAGCATAGATTGATTTAATATGGCACATTAAACGCTTTGATGAAGTTTGGAACAAAGGAAGAGAGATTTAGTCCAAGAATCATCTAACTTAACCAAGTTCGTCTATTTTGGTCTTTCTTCGTTTCGACTATCTTCAAAGTTAACCGAAGCCAAATGTGAAGCATAAATTGATGTAATATGACACATTAAACGCTTTGATGAAGTTAGGAACAAAGGAAGAGAGATTTAGTCCAAGAATCATCCAACTTAACCAAGTTCGTCCATTTTGGTCTCTCTATGTTTCGACTAGCTTCAAAGTTGACCGAAGCCAAATGTCAAGCATAGATTGATGTAATATAACACAATAAACCATGTGGAGAAGTTTGAGACAAATGAAGAGAGATTTGGTGCAAGAATCATCCAACTTCACCAAGTTCGTACATTTTGGTCTTTCTTCGTTTCGACTAGCTTCAAAGTTGACCGAAGCCAAATGTCAAGCATAGATTGATGTAATATAACATATTAAACGCTTTGATGAAGTTTGGAACCAAGGAAGAGAGATTTGGTTAAAGAATCATCAAACTTAACGATGTTCCACCATTTTGGTCTTTCCATATTTCGATTAGCTTCAAAGTTGATCGAAACCTAATGTCAAGCATAGATTGATGTAATATGACACAATAAACCATGTGGAGAAGTTTGCGATAAACGAAGAGAGATGTGGACCAAGAATCTTCTAAATTGACAAAGTTCGTGCATTTTGGTCTTTCTTCGTTTCGACTAGCTTCAAAGTTGACCGAAGCCAAATGTCAAGCATAGATTGATGTAATATGACACATTAAACGCTTTGATGGAGTTTGGAACAAAGAAAGAGAGATTTGGTCCAAGAATCATCCAACTTAACCAAGTTCGACCTTTTTGGTCTTTATTCGTTTCAAATAGGTTCAAAGTTGACCGAGGCCAAATGTCAAGCATAGATTGATGTAATATGACACATTAAACGCTTTGATGATATTTGGAACCAAGGAAGAGAGATTTAGTCCAAGAATCAAACAACTTATCCATGTTCGTCCATTTTGGTGCGTCTTTATTTCCACTAGCTTCAAAGTTGACTGATGCCAAATGTCAAGCATAGATTGATTTAATATGACACAATAAACCATGTTGAGAAGTTTGGGACCAACGAAGAGTGATTGGGTCCAAGAAGGTCCAACTTAACCAAGTTCGTCCATTTTGGTCTTTCTTCATTTCGACTAGGTTCAAAGTTGACCGAAGCCAAATGTCAAGCATAGATTGATGTAATATGACACATTAAACGCTTTCATGATGTTTAGAACCAAGGAAGAGAGATTTAGTCCAAGAATCAAACAACTAACCAAGTTCGTCCATTTTGGTCTGTCTTTGTTTCGACTAGCTTCAAAGTTGACCAAAGCCAATTGTCAAGCATAGATTGATTTAATATGGCACATTAAACGCTTTGATGAAGTTTGGAACAAAGGAAGAGAGATTTGGTCCAAGAATCATCTAACTTAACCAAGTAAGTCTATTTTGGTCTTTCTTTGTTTTTACTAGCTTCAAAGTTGACCAAAGCCAATTGTTAAGTATAGATTGATGTAATATGGCACAATAAACGCTTTGATGAAGTTAAGAACAATGGAAGAGAGATTTGGTCCAAGAATCCTCCAACTTAACCAAGTTCGTCCATTTTGGGTGTGTCTTTATTTCGACTAGCTTCAAAGTAGACCGATGCCAAATGTCAAGCATAGATTGATTTAATATGACACAATAAACAATGTTGAGAAGTTTGGGACCAACGAAGAGAGATTGGGTCCAAGAATGATCCAACTTAACCTAGTTCGTCCATTTTGGTCTTTCTTCATGTCGACTAGGTTCAAAGTTGACCGAAGCCAAATGTCAAGCATAGATTGATGTAATATGACACATTAAACTCTTTGATGATGTTTGGAACCAGGGAAGAGAGATTTAGTCCAATAATCAAACAACTTAACCAAGTTCATCCATTTTGGTCTGTCATTGTTTCGACTAGCTTCATAGTTAACCATAGCCAAATATGAAGCATAAATTGATGTAATATGACACATAAAATGCTTTAAGGAAATTAGGAAGAAAGGAAGATAGATTTAGTCCAAGAATCATCCAACTTAACCAAGTTCATCCATTTTGGACTTTTGTTGTTTCGATTAGCTTCAAAGTTAACTGAAGCCAAATGTCAAGCATAGATTGATGTAATATGTCACAATAAACGATGTGGAGAACTTTGAGACCTACGAAGAGAGATTTAGTCCAAGAATCATCCAACTTAACCAAGTTCGTCCATTTTGATCTGTCTTTATTTCGACTAGCTTCAAAGTTGACCAAAGCCAATTGTCAAGCATAGATTGATTTAATATGGCACATTAAACGCTTTGATGAAGGTTGGAACAAAGGAAGAGAGATTTAGTCTAAGAATCATCTAACAAAGCCAAGTTCGTCCATTTGGGTCTTTCTTTGTTTTGACTAGCTTTAAAGTTGACTAAAGCCAATTGTCAAGCATCGATTGATGTAATATGGCACATTAAACGCTTTGATGATGTTTAGAACCAAGGAAGAGCAATTTAGTACAAGAATCAAACAACTTAACCAAGTTCGTCCATTTTGGTCTGGCTTTGTTTCGACTAGCTTCAAAGTTGACCAAAGGCAATTGTCAATCATAGATTGATTTAATATGGCACTTTAAACGCTTTGATGACGTTTGGAACAAAGGAAGAGAGAGTTAGTCCAAGAATCATGTAACTTAACCAAGTTCGTCTATTTTGGTCTTTCTTTGTTTTTACTAGCTTCAAAGTTGACCAAAGCCAATTGTCAAGCATAGATTGATGTAATATGGCACATTAAACGCTTTAATGAAATTTGGGACAAAGGAAGAGAGATTTGGTCTAAGAATCATCCAACTTAACCAAGTTCATCCATTTTTGTGTGTCTTTATTTCGACTAGCTTCAAAATAGACCGGTGCCAAATATCAAGCATAGATTGATTTAATATGACACAATAAACCATGTTGAGAAGTTTGGGACCAACGAAGAGAGATTTGGTCCAAGAATCCTCCAACTTAACCAAGTTCGTCCATTTTGATCTGTCTTTATTTCGACTAGCTTCAAAGTTGACCAAAGCCAATTGTCAAGCATAGATTGATTTAATATGGCACATTAAACGCTTTGATGAACGTTGGAACAAAGGAAGAGAGATTTAGTCCAAGAATCATCTAACATAGCCAAATTCGTCCATTTGGGTCTTTCTTTGTTTTGACTAGCTTCAAATGTTGACCAAAGCCAATTGTCAAGCATCGATTGATGTAATATGGCACATTAAACGCTTTGATGAAGTTTGGAACAAAGGAAGAGAGATTTGGTCCAAGAATCATCCAACTTAACTAAGTTCGTCCATTTTGGTCTGTGTTTATTTCGAGTAGCTTCAAAGTTGACCGATGCCAAATGTCAAGCATAAATTGATGTAATATGACACAATAAACCATGTTGAGAAGTTTGGGACCAACGAAGAGAGATTTGGTCCAAGAATCCTCCAACTTAACCAAGTTCGTCCATTTTGATCTGTCTTTATTTCGACTAGCTTCAAATGTTGACCAAAGCCAATTGTCAAGCATCGATTGATGTAATATGGCACATTAAACGCTTTGAGGAAGTTTGGAACAAAGGAAGAGAGATTTGGTCCAAGAATCATCCAACTTAACTAAGTTCGTCCATTTTGGTCTGTCTTTATTTCGAGTAGCTTCAAAGTTGACCGATGCCAAATGTCAAGCATAAATTGATGTAAATGACACAATAAAGCATGTGGAGAAGTTTCAGACCAACGAAGAGGGATTTGATCCAAAAATTATCCAACTTAACCAAGTTCGTCCATTTTGGTCTTTCTTCATTTCGACTAGGTTTAAAGTTGACCGAAACCAAATGTCAAGAATAGATAGATGTAATATGACACATTAAACACTTTGATGATGTTTAGAACAACGAATAGAGATTTAGTCCAAGAATCAAATAACTTAACTAAGTTCGTCCATTTTGGTCTGGCTTTGTTTCGACTAGCTTCAAAGTTGACCAAAGCCAATTGTCAAGCATAGATTGATTTAATATGGCACATTAAACGCTTTGATGAAGTTTGGAACAAAGGAAGAGAGATTTAGTCCAAGAATCATCTAACTTAACCAAGTTCGTCTATTTTGGTCTGTCTTCGTTTCGACTAGCTTCAAAGTTGACCAAAGCCAATTGTCAAGCATAGATTGATTTAATATGGCAGATTAAACGCTTTGATGATGTTTGGAACAAAGGAAGAGAGAGTTAGTCCAAGAATCATCTAACTTAACCAAGTTCGTCTATTTGGGTCTTTCTTTATTTTTAATAGCTTCAAAGTTGACCAAAGCCAATTGTCAAGCATAGATTGATGTAATATGGCACATTAAATGCTTTGATGAAGTTTGGAACAAAGGAAGAGAGATTTGGTCCAAGAATCATCCAACTTAACCAAGTTTGTCCATTTTGGTGTGTCTTTATTTCGACTAGCTTCAAAGTTGACCGATGCCAAATGTCAAGCATAGATTGATTTAATATGACACAATAAACCATTTTGAGAAGTTTGGGACCAACGAAGAGAGATTTGGTCCAAGAATGATCCAAGTTAACCAAGTTCGTCCATTTTGGTCTTTCTTCATTTCGACTAGGTTCAAAGTTGACCGAAGCCAAATGTCAAGCATAGATTGATATAATATGACACACTAAATGCTTTGATGATGTTTAGAACCAAGGAAGAGAGATTTAGTCCAAGAATCAAACTACTTAGCCAAGTTCGTCCATTTTGGTCTATCTTTGTTTCGACTAGCTTCAAAGTTGACCAAAGCCAATTGTCAAGAATAGATTGATTTAATATGGCACATTAAACGCTTTGATGAAGGTTGGAACAAATGAAGAGAGATTTTGTCCAAGAATCAAACAACTTAACCAAGTTCATCCATTTTGGACTGTCATTGTTTCGACTAGCTTCAAAGTTAACCGTAGCCAAATATGAAGCATAGATTGATGTAATATGACACATTAATCCTTGTGTAGAAGTTTGAGACCAACGAAGAGAGATTTGGTCCAAGAATCATCCAACTTAACCAAGTTCATCCATTTTGGTCTTTCTTTGCTTTGACTAGCTTAAAAGTTGACCGAAGTCAAATGTCAAGCAAAGATTTATGTACTATGACACATTAAACGCTTTGATGAAGTTTGGAACAAAGGAAGAGAGATTTGGTCCAAGAATCATCCAACTTAACCAAGTTCGTCCATTTTGGTCTTTCTATGTTTCGACTAGCTTCAAAGTTGACCGAAGCCAAATGTCAAGCATAGATTGATGTAATATGACACAATAAACCATGTGGAGAAGTTTGAGACCAACGAAGAGAGATTTGGTCCAAGAATCATCCAACTTAACCAAGTTTGTCTATTTTGGTCTTTCTTCGGTTTGACTAGCTTAAAAGTTGTCCGAAGGCAAATGTCAAGCATAGATTGATGTAATATGACACATTAAACGCTTTGATGGAGTTTGGAAAAAAGGAAGAGAGATTTGGTCCAAGAATCATCTAACTTAACCAAGTTCGTCCATTTTGGTCTTTCTTTGTTTTTATTAGCTTCAAAGTTGACCAAAGCCAATTGTTAAGTATAGATTGATGTAATATGGCACATTAAATGCTTTGATGATGTTTGGAACCAGGGAAGAGAGATTTAGTCCAAGAATCAAACAACTTAACCAAGTTCATCCATTTTGGTCTGTCATTGTTTCGACTAGCTTCAAAGTTAACCGTAGCCAAATATGAAGCATAAATTTATGTAATATGACACATTAAACGCTTTGATGAAGTTTGGAACAAAGGAAGAGAGATTTGTTCCAAGAATCATCAAACTTAACCAAGTTCGTCTATTTTGGTCTTTCTTCGTTTCGACTATCTTCAAAGTTAACCGAAGCCAAATGTGAAGCATAAATTGATGTAATATGACACATTAAACGCTTTAATGAAGTTAGGAACAAAGGAAGAGAGATTTAGTCCAAGAATCATCCAACGTAACCAAGTTCATCCATTTTGGTCTTTCGTTATTTCGGTTAGCTTCAAAGTTAACTGAAGCCAAATGTCAAGCATAGATTGATGTAATATGTCACAATAAAGGATGTGGAGAACTTTGAGACCAACGAAGAGAGATTTGGTCCAAGAATCATCCAACTTAACCAAGTTCGTCCATTTTGGTCTTTCTTCTTTTCGACAAGCTTCAAAGTTGACCGAAGCCAAATGTCAAGCATAGATTGATGTAATATGACACATTAAACTCTTCGATGACATTTGGAACAAAGGAAGAGAGAATTAGTCCAAGAAACATCCAACTTAACCAAGTTTGTCGATTTTGGTCGTTCTTCGTTTCGACTAGCTTCAAAGTTGATCGAAGCCAAATGTCAAGCATAGATTGATGTAACATGACACATTCAAAGTTTTGATGGAGCTTGCAACCAAGAAAGAGAGATTTATTCCAAGAATCATCCAACTTAACCAAGTTCGTCCATTTTGGTCTTTCGTTATTTCGGTTAGCTTCAAAGTTAACTGAAGCCAAATGTCAAGCATAGATTGATGTAATATGTCACAATAAACCATGTGGAGAAGTTTGAGACCAACAAAGAGAGATTTGGTCCAAGAATCATCCAACTTAACCAAGTTTGTCTATTTTGGTCTTTCTTCGGTTTGACTAGCTTAAAAGTTGTCCGAAGCTAAATGTCAAGCAAAGATTGATGTAATATGACACATTAAACGCTTTGATGGAGTTTGGAAAAAAGGAAGAGAGATTTGGTCCAAGAATCATCTAACTTATCCAAATTGGTCCATTTTGGTCTTTTTTCATTTCGACTAGCTTCAAAGTTAATCAAAGCCAAATGTCAACCATCGATTGATGTAATATGACACAATAAACCATGTGGAGAAGTTTGAGACCAACGAAGAGAGATTTGGTCCAAGAATCATCTAAGTTGACAGAGTTCGTCCATTTTGGTCTTTCTTCGTTTCGACTAGCTTGAAAGTTGACCGAAGGCCAAATGTCAAGCATAGATTGATGTAATATGACACAATAAACCATATGGAGAAGATTGAGACCAACGAAGAGAGATTTGGTCCAAGAATCATGTAACTTTACCAAGTTCGTCCATTTTGGTCTTTATTTGTTTCGAATGGGTTCAAAGTTGACCGAAGCCAAATGACAAGCATAAATTGATGTAATATGACACATTAAATGCTTTGATGATGTTTGGAACCAAGCAAGGGAGATTTAGTCCAAGAATCATCTAAGTTATCCATGTTCGTCCATTTTGGTCTTTCATCGTTTTGACTATCTTCAAAGTTGATCGAACCTAAATGTCAAGCATAGATTGATGTAATATGACACATTAAACGCTTTGATCAAGTTTGGAACCAGGAAAGAGACATTTGGTCCAGGAATCATCCAACTTAACCAAGTTCGTCAAATTTGGTCTTTCTTCATTTCGACTAGCTTCAAAGTTGATCGAAGCCAAATCTCAAGCATAGATTGATGTAATATGACACATTAAAAGCTTTGATGGAGCTTGGAACCAAGAACGAGAGATTTAGTCCAAGAATCATCCAACTTAACCAAGTTCGTACAGTTTGGTCTTTCTTCGTTTCGACTAGCTTCAAAGTTGACCGAAGCCAAATGTCTAGCATAGATTGATGTAATATAACATATTAAACGCTTTGATGAAGTTTGGAACCAAGGAAGAGAGATTTAGTCAAAGAATTATCCAACTTATCCAAGTTCGTCCATTTTGGTCTTTATTCGTTTAGAATTGGTTGAAAGTTGATCGAGGCCAAATGTTAAGCATAGATTGATGTAATATGACACAATAAACCATGTGGAGAAGTTTGAGACAAACGAAGAGAAATTTGGTCTAAGAATCATCCAACTTAACCAAGTTCGTCCATTTTGGTCTTTCTTCGTTTCGAGGAGCTCAAAGTTGACCGAAGCCAAATGTCAAGCGTAGATTAATGTAATATGACACATTAAACGCTTTGATGGAGTTTGGAACCAAGAAAGAGAGATTTGGTCCAAGAATCATCCAACTTAACCAAGTTCGTACATTTTGCTCTTTCTTCATTTTGACTAGTTTCAAAGTTGATCGAAGCCAAATGTCAAGCATAGATTGATGTAATATGACACAATAATCCTTGTGTAGAAGTTTGAGACCAACGAAGAGAGATTTGGTCCAAGAATCATCCAACTTAACCAAGTTCATCCATTTTGGTCTTTCTTTGCTTTGACTAGCTTAAAAGTTGACCGAAGTCAAATGTCAAGCAAAGATTTATGTAATATGACACATTAAACGCTTTGATGAAGTTTGGAACAAAGGAAGAGAGATTTGGTCCAAGAATCATCCAACTTAACCAAGTTCGTCCATTTTGGTCTTTCTATGTTTCGACTAGCTTCAAAGTTGACCGAAGCCAAATGTCAAGCATAGATTGATGTAATATGACACAATAAACCATGTGGAGAAGTTTGAGACCAACGAAGAGAGCTTTGGTCCAAGAATCATCCAACTTAACCAAGTTTGTCTATTTTGGTCTTTCTTCGGTTTGACTAGCTTAAAAGTTGTCCGAAGGCAAATGTCAAGCATAGATTGATGTAATATGACACATTAAACGCTTTGATGGAGTTTGGAAAAAAGGAAGAGAGATTTGGTCCAAGAATCATCTAACTTATCCAAATTGGTCCATTTTGGTCTTTTTTCATTTCGACTAGCTTCAAAGTTAATCAAAGCCAAATGTCAACCATCGATTGATGTAATATGACACAATAAACCATGTGGAGAAGTTTGAGACCAACGAAGAGAGATTTGGTCCAAGAATCATCTAAGTTGACAAGTTCGTCCATTTTGGTCTTTCTTCGTTTCGACTAGCTTGAAAGTTGACCGAAGCCAAATGTCAAGCATAGATTGATGTAATATGACACAATAAACCATATGGAGAAGATTGAGACCAACGAAGAGAGATTTGGTCCAAGAATCATGTAACTTTACCAAGTTCGTCCATTTTGGTCTTTATTTGTTTCGAATGGGTTCAAAGTTGACCGAAGCCAAATGACAAGCATAAATTGATGTAATATGACACATTAAATGCTTTGATGATGTTTGGAACCAAGAAAGGGAGATTTAGTCCAAGAATCATCTAAGTTATCCATGTTCGTCCATTTTGGTCTTTCATCGTTTTGACTATCTTCAAAGTTGATCGTAGCCAAATCTCATGCATAGATTGATGTAATATGACACAATAAACCATGTGGAGAAGTTTGAGACCAACAAAGAGAGATTTGGTCCAATAATCATCCATGTTGACAAAGTTCGTCCATTTTGGTCATTCTTCGTTTCGACTAGCTTCAAAGTTGATCGAACCAAATGTCAAGCATAGATTGATGTAATATGACACATTAAACGCTTTGATCAAGTTTGGAACCAGGAAAGAGACATTTGGTCCAGGAATCATCCAACTTAACCAAGTTCGTCAAATTTGGTCTTTCTTCATTTCGCCTAGCTTCAAAGTTGATCGAAGCCAAATCTCAAGCATAGATTGATGTAATATGACACATTAAAAGCTTTGATGGAGCTTGGAACCAAGGAAGAGACATTTAGTCAAAGAATTATCCAACTTATCCAAGTTCGTCCATTTTGGTCTTTATTCGTTTAGAATTGGTTGAAAGTTGATCGAGGCCAAATGTTAAGCATAGATTCATGTAATATGACACAATAAACCATGTGGAGAAGTTTGAGACAAAGGAAGAGAAATTTGGCCTAAGAATCATCCAACTTAACCAAGTTCGTCCATTTTGGTCTTTCTTCCTTTCGAGGAGCTCAAAGTTGACCGAAGCCAAATGTCAAGCATAGATTAATGTAATATGACACATTAAACGCTTTGATGGAGTTTGGAACCAAGAAAGAGAGATTTGGTCCAAGAATCATCCAACTTAACCAAGTTCGTACATTTTGCTCTTTCTTCATTTTGACTAGTTTCAAAGTTGATCGAAGCCAAACGTCAAGCATAGATTGATGTAATATGACACAATAATCCTTGTGTAGAAGTTTGAGACCAACGAAGAGAGATTTGGTCCAAGAATCATCCAACTTAACCAAGTTCATCCATTTTGGTCTTTCTTTGCTTTGACTAGCTTAAAAGTTGACCGAAGTCAAATGTCAAGCAAAGATTTATGTACTATGACACATTAAACGCTTTGATGAAGTTTGGAACAAAGGAAGAGAGATTTGGTCCAAGAATCATCCAACTTATCCAAATTCGTCCATTTTGGTCTTTTTTCGTTTCGACTAGCTTCAAAGTTGATCGAAGCCAAATGTCAACCATTGATTGATGTAATATGACACAATAAAGCATATGGAGTAGTTTGAGACCAACGAAGAGAGATTTGGTCTAAGAATCATCCAACTGAACCAAGTTCGTCCATTTTGGTCTTTCTTCGTTTCAACTAGCTTGAAAGTTGACCGAAGGCAAATGTCAAGCATAGATTGATGTAATATGACACAATAAATGATATGGAGAAGTTTGAGACCAACGAAGAGAGATTTGGTCCAAGAATCATGTAACCTTACCAAGGTCGTCCGTTTTGGTCTTTATTCGTTACAAATGGGTTCAAAGTTGACCGAAGCCAAATGTCAAGCATAAATTGATGTAATATGACACATTAAACGCTGTGATGATGTTTGTAAGCAAGCAAGGGAGATTTAGTCCAAGAATCATCTAAGTTATCCATGTTTGTCCATTTTCGTGTTTCATCATTTTGACTATCTTCTAAGTTGATCGAAGCGAAATCTCAAGCATAGATTGATGTAATATGACACAAAAAACCATGTGGAGAAGTTTGAGACCAACGATGAGAGATTTGGTCCAAGAATATCTAAGTTGTTAAGTTCGTCCATTTTGGTCTTTCTTCGTTTGGAATAGCTTGAAAGTTGACCGAAGCCAAATGTCAAGCATAGATTGATGTTAATATGACACATTAAACGCTTTGATGAAGTTTGGAACCAAGGAAGAGAGACTTGGTCCAAGAATCATCCAACTTAACCAAGTTCTTCCATTTTGATCGTTCTTCGTTTCGATTGGCTTCAAAGTTAATCGAAGCCAAATGTCAAACACAGATATATGTAATATGACACATTAAATGCTTTGATGAAGTTTGGAACCAAGGAAGAGAGATTTGGTCCAAGAATCATCCAACTTAACCAAGTTCTTCCATTTTGGTCGTTGTTCATTTCGATTGGTTTCAAAGTTAATAGAAGCAAAATGTCAAGTATAGATTGATGTAATATGACACAATAAACCATGTGGAGATGTTTGAGACCAACGAAGAGTGATTTGGTCCAAGAATCATCTAAATTGACAAAGTTCGTCCATTTTGGTCTTTCTTCGTTTCGACTTGCTTGAAAGTTGACCGAAGCTAAATGTCAAGCATAGATTGATGCAACATGACACATTAAACGGTTTGACAAAGTTTGGAACAAAGAAAGAGAGATTTGGTCCAAGAATCATCCAACTTAACCAAGTTCGTACATTTTGGTTTTTCTTCGTTTTGACTAGTTTCAAAGTTGATCGAAGCCAAATGTCAAGCTTAGATTGATATAATATGACACAATAAACCATGTGGAGAAGTTTGAGACAAACGAAGAGAGATTTGGTCCAAGAATCATCCAACTTAAACAAGTTCGTCCATTTTCGTGTTTCTTTGTTTCGACAAGCTTAAAAGTTGACCGAAGCCAAATGTCAAGCAAAGATTGATGTAATATGACACATTAAACGCTTTGATGATGTTTGGAACCAAGGAAGAGATTTGGTCCAAGAATCATCCAACTTATCCAATTCGTCCATTTTGGTCTTTTTTCGTTTCGACAAGCTTCAAAGTTGACCGAACCAAATGTCAAGCAAAGATTGATATAATATGACACAATAAACCTTGTGGAGAAGTTTGAGACAAAAGAAGAGAGATTTGGTCCAAGAATCATCTAAGTTGACAAAGTTCGTCCATTTTGGTCTTTTTTCGTTTCGACTAGCTTCAAAGTTCACCGATGCCAAATGTCAAGCAAAGATTGATGTAATATGACACTTAAACGCTTTGATGATGTTTGGAACCAAGGAAGAGATTTGGTCCAAGAATCATCCAACTTAACCAAGTTCGTACATTTTGGTCTTTCTTCGTTTCGACTAGTTTCAAAGTTGATCGAAGCCAAATCTCAATCTTAGATTGATGTAATATGACACAATAAACCTTGTCGGGAAGTTTGTGACCAACGAAGAGAGATTTGGTCCAAGAATCATCTAAGTTGACAAAGTTCGTCCATTTTGGTCTTTTTTCGTTTCGACTAGCTTCAAAGTTGACCGAAGCCAAATGTCAAGCAAAGATTGATGTAATATGACACCTTAAACACTTTGATGATGTTTGGAACCAAGGAAGAGAGATTTGGTCCAAGAATCATCCAACTTAACCAAGTTCGTACATTTGGTCTTTCTTCGTTCCGACTAGCTTCAAAGTTGATCGAAGCCAAATCTTAATCTTAGATTGATGTAATATGACACAATAAACCATGTCGAGAAGTTTGAGACCTACAAAGAGATATTTGGTCCAAGAATTATCCAACTTAACCAAGTTCGTCCATTTTGGTCATTCTTCGTTTCGACTAGCTTAAAAGTTAACCGAGGCCAAATGTCAAGAATAGATTGATGTAATATGACACAATAAAGCATATGGAGAAGTTTGAGACCAACGAAGAGAGATTCAGTCTAACAATCATCTAACTGAACCATGTTCGTCCATTTTGGTCTTTATTCGTTTCGAATGGGTTGAAAGTTGACCGAAGCCAAATGTCAAGCATAAATTGATGTAATATGACACACTAAACGCTTTGATTAAGTTTGGAACCAAGGAAGAGAGATTTGGTCCAAGAATCATCCAACTTAACCAAGTTCGTACATTTTGGTCTTTCTTCGTTTCGACTAGTTTCAAAGTTGATCGAAGCCAAATGTCAAGCTTAGATTGATGTAATATGACATTATAAACCATGTAGAGAAGTTTGAGACAAACGAAGAGAGATTTGGTCCAAGAATCATCAAAGTTGACAAAGTTCGTCCATTTTCGTCTTTTTTCGTTTCGACTAGCTTCAAAGTTGACCGAAGCCAAATGTCAAGCAAAGATTGATGTAATATGACACCTTAAACGCTTTGATGATGTTTGGAACTAAGGAAGAGATTTGGTCCAAGAATCATCCAACTTATCCAAATTCATCCATTTTGGTCTTTTTTCGTTTCGACTAGCTTCAAAGTTGACCGAACCAAATGTCAAGCAATGATTGATGTAATATGACACAATAAACCTTGTCGAGAAGTTTGTGACCAACGAAGAGAGATTTGGTCCAAGAATCATCTAAGTTCACAAAGTTCGTCCAGTTTGGTCTTTTTTCGTTTCTACTAACTTCAAAGTTGACCGAAGCCAAATGTCAAGCAAAGATTGATGTAATATGACACATTAAACGATTTGAAGGAGTTTGGAACCAAGCAAGAGATATTTGGTCTAAAAATCATCCAAGTTATCCAAATTCGTCCATTTTGGTCTATCTTCGTTTCGACTAGCTTTAAAGTTCATTGAAGCCAAATGTCAAGCATAGATTGATGTAATATGACACAATAAACCATGTGGAGAAGTTTGAGACCTACAAAGAGAGATTTGGTCCAAGAATTATCCAACTTAACCAAGTTCGTCCATTTTGGTCTTCTTCGTTTCGACTAGTTTCACAATTGATCGAAGCCAAATGTCAAGCATAGATTGATGTAATATGACACAATAATCCTTGTGTAGAAGTTTGAGACCAACGAAGTGAGATTTGGTCCAAGAATCATCCAACTTAACCAACTTTATATATTTTGGTCTTTCTTCGTTTTGACTGACTTTAAAGTGGACCGAAGCCAAATGTCAAGCAAAGATTGATGTAATATGACACATTAAACGCTTTGATGATGTTTGGAACCAAGGAAGAGATTTGGTCCAAGAATCATCCAACTTATCCAAATTCGTCCATTTTGGTCTTTTTTCGTTTCGACAAGCTTCAAAGTTGACCGAACCAAATGTCAAGCAAAGATTGATATAATATGACACAATAAACCTTGTGGAGAAGTTTGAGATAAAAGAAGAGAGATTTGGTCCAAGAATCATCTAAGTTGACAAAGTTCGTCCATTTTGGTCTTTTTTCGTTTCGACTAGCTTCAAAGTTGACTGATGCCAAATGTCAAGCAAAGATTGATGTAATATGACACCTTAAACGCTTTGATGATGTTTGGAACCAAGGAAGAGATTTGGTCCAAGAATCATACAACTTAACCAGGTTCGTACATTTTGGTCTTTCTTCGTTTCGACTAGTTTCAAAGTTGATCGAAGCCAAATCTCAATGTTAGATTGATGTAATATGACACAATAAACCTTGTCGGGAAGTTTGTGACCAACGAAGAGAGATTTGGTCCAAGAATTATCTAAGTTGACAAAGTTCGTCCATTTTGGTCTTTTTTCGTTTCGACTAGCTTGAAAGTTGACCGAAGCCAAATGTCAAGCAAAGATTGATGTAATATGACACCTTAAACACTTTGATGATGTTTGGAACCAAGGAAGAGAGATTTGGTCCAAGAATCATCCAACTCATCCAAATTCGTCCATTTTGGTCTATCTTCATTTCGACAAGCTTCAAGTTGATTGAAGCCAAATGTCAAGCATAGATTGATGTAATATGACACAATAAACCATGTCGAGAAGTTTGAGACCTACAAAGAGATATTTGGTCCAAGAATTATCCAACTTAACCAAGTTCGTCCATTTTGGTCATTCTTCGTTTCGACTAGCTTAAAAGTTAACCGAGGCCAAATGTCAAGAATAGATTGATGTAATATGACACAATAAAGCATATGGAGAAGTTTGAGACCAACGAAGAGAGATTTCGGTCTAACAATCATCTAACTGAACCATGTTCGTCCATTTTGGTCTTTATTCGTTTCGAATGGGTTGAAAGTTGACCGAAGCCAAATGTCAAGCATAAATTGATGTAATATGACACATTAAACGCTTTGATGATGTTTGGAACCAAGGAAGAGATTTGGTCCAAGAATCATCCAACTTATCCAAATTCGTCCATTTTGGTCTTTTTTCGTTTCGACAAGCTTCAAAGTTGACCGAACCAAATGTCAAGCAAAGATTGATATAATATGACACAATAAACCTTGTGGAGAAGTTTGAGACAAAAGAAGAGAGATTTGGTCCAAGAATCATCTAAGTTGACAAAGTTAGTCCATTTTGGTCTTTTTTCGTTTCGACTAGCTTCAAAGTTGACCGATGCCAAATGTCAAGCAAAGATTGATGTAATATGACACCTTAAACGCTTTGATGATGTTTGGAACCAAGGAAGGGATTTGGTCCAAGAATCATACAACTTAACCAGGTTCGTACATTTTGGTCTTTCTTCGTTTCGACTAGTTTCAAAGTTGATCGAAGCCAAATCTCAATCTTAGATTGATGTAATATGACACAATAAACCTTGTCGGGAAGTTTGTGACCAACGAAGAGAGATTTGGTCCAAGAATTATCTAAGTTGACAAAGTTCGTCCATTTTGGTCTTTTTTCGTTTCGACTAGCTTCAAAGTTGACCGAAGCCAAATGTCAAGCAAAGATTGATGTAATATGACACATTAAACGCTTTGATGATGTTTGGAACCAAGGAAGAGATTTGGTCCAAGAATCATCCAACTTAACCAAGTTCGTACATTTTGGTCTTTCTTCGTTTCGACTAGTTTCAAAGTTGATCGAAGCCAAATGTCAAGCTTAGATTGATGTAATATGACATTATAAACCATGTAGAGAAGTTTGAGACAAACGAAGAGAGATTTGGTCCAAGAATCATCAAAGTTGACAAAGTTCGTCCATTTTCGTCTTTTTTCGTTTCGACTAGCTTCAAAGTTGACCGAAGCCAAATGTCAAGCAAAGATTGATGTAATATGACATCTTAAACGCTTTGATGATGTTTGGAACCAAGGAAGAGATTTGGTCCAAGAATCATCCAACTTTTCCAAATTCATCCATTTTGGTCTTTTTTCCTTTCGACTAGCTACAAAGTTAACCGAAGCCAAATGTCAAGCAAAGATTGATGTAATATGACACCTTAAACGCTTTGATGATGTTTGGAACCAAGGAAGAGATTTGGTCCAAGAATCATCCAACTTATCCAAATTCGTCCATTTTGGTCTTTTTTCGTTTCGACTAGCTGCAAAGTTAACCGAACCAAATGTCAAGCAAAGATTGATGTAATATGACACAATAAACGTTGTCGAGAAGTTTGTGAGCAACGAAGAGAGATTTGGTCCAAGAATCATCTAAGTTGACAAAGTTCGACCATTTTGGTCTTTTTTCGTTTCGACTAGCTTCAAAGTTGACCGAATCAAATGTCAAGCAAAGATTAATGTAATATGACACAATAAACCTTGTCGGGAAGTGTGTGACCAACGAAGAGAGATTTGGTCCAAGAATTATCTAAGTTGACAAAGTTCGTCCATTTTGGTCTTTTTCATTTCGACTAGCTTCAAAGTTGACCGAAGCCAAATGTCAAGCAAAGATTGATGTAATATGACACAATAAACCTTGTCGAGAAGTTTGTGACCAACGAAGAGAGATTTGGTCCAAGAATCATCTAAGTTGACAAAGTTCATCCATTTTGGTCTTTTTTCGTTTCGACTAGCTACAAAGTTGACCGAAGCCAAATGTCAAGCAAAGATTGATGTAATATGACACCTTAAACGATTTGATGGAGTTTGGAACCAAGGAAGAGAGATTTGGTCCAAGAATCATCCAACTTTTCCAAATTCATCCATTTTGGTCTTTTTTCCTTTCGACTAGCTACAAAGTTGACCGAAGCCAAATGTCAAGCAAAGATTGATGTAATATGACACCTTAAACGATTTGATGGAGTTTGGAACCAAGGAAGAGAGATTTGGTCCAAGAATCATCTAACTTATCCAAATTCGTCCATTTTGGTCTATCTTCGTTTCGACTAGCTTTAAAGTTGATTGAAGCCAAATGTCAAGCATAGATTGATGTAATATGACACAATAAACCATGTGGAGAAGTTTGAGACCTACAAAGAGAGATTTGGTCCAAGAATTATCCAACTTAACCAAGTTCGTACATTTTGGTCTTTCTTCGTTTCGACTAGTTTCAAAGTTGATCGAAGCTAAATGTGTAGCTTAGATTGATGTAATATGACACTATAAACCATGTGGAGAAGTTTGAGACAAACGAAGAGAGATTTGGTCCAAGAATTATCCAACTTAACCAAGTTCGTCCATTTTGGTCATTCTTCGTTTCGACTAGCTTAAAAGATAACTGAGGCCAAATGTCAAGCATAGATTGATGTAATATGACACAATAAAGCATATGGAGAAGTTTGAATCCAACGAAGAGAGATTTGGTCTAACAATCATCCAACTGAACCAAGTTCGTCCATTTTGGTCTTTATTCGTTTCGAATGGGTTGAAAGTTGACCGAAGCCAAATGTCAAGCATAAATTGATGTAATATGACACATTAAACGCTTTGATGAAGTTTGGAACCAAGGAAGAGAAATTTGGTCCAAGAATCATCCAACTTAACCAAGTTCTTCCATTTTGGTTGTTCTTCGTTTCGATTCGCTTCAAAGTTAATCGAAGCAAAATGTCAAGCATAGATATATGTAATATGACACATTAAACGCTTTGATGATATTTGGAACCAAGCATGGGAGATTTAGTCCAAGAATCATCTAAGTTATCCATGTTCGTCCATTTTGGTCTTTTATCGTTTCGACTAGCTTAAAAGTTGACGGAGGCTAAATGTTAAGCATAGATTGATGTAATATGACACAATAAACCTTGTGTAGAAGTTTGAGACCAACGAAGAGAGATTTGGTCCAAGAATCATCCAACTTAACAAGTTTGTCCATTTTCGTCTTTCTTCTTTTCGATGAGCTTAAAAGTTGACCGAACCCAAATGTCATGCATAGATTGATGTAATATGACACATTAAATGCTTTGATGACGTTTGGAACTAAGGAAGAGAGATTTGGCCTAAGAATCATCCAACTTAACCAAGTTCGTCCATTTTGGTCGTTCTTCGTTTCGATTAGCTTCAAAGTTGATCGAAGCCAAATGTAAAGCATAGATTGAAGTAATATGATACAATAAACCATGTGTGGAAGTTTCAGACCAACGAAGAGAGATTTGGTCCAAGAATCATCTCAGTTGACAAAGTTCGTCTATTTTGGTCTTTCTTCGTTTCGACTAGCTTCAAAGTTGACCGAGGCCAAATGTCAAGCATAGATTGATGTAATATGACACAATAAACGTTTTGATAAAGTTTGGAACCAACGAGGAAAGATTTGGTCCAAGAATCATCCAACTTAACCAAGTTGGTACATTTTGGTCTTTCTTTACTTTGACTAGCTTAAAAGTTAACCGAAGCCAAATGTCAAGCAAAGATTGATGTAATATGACACATTAAACGCTTTGATGGAGTTTGGAACCATGGAAGAGAGATTTGGTCCAAAAATCATCCAACTTAACCAAGTTCGTCCATTTTGGTCTTCATTTCGACTAGCTTCAAAGTTGATCGAAGCCAAATGTCAAGCATTGATGGATGTAATATGACACAATATACCATGTGGAGAAGTTTGAAACCAACGAAGGGAGATTTGGTCCAAGAATCATCCAACTTAACCAAGTTCGTCCATTTTGGTCTTCATTTCAACTAGCTTCCTAGTTGAGCGAAGCCAAATGTCAACCATCGATTGATGTAATATGACACAATAAACCATGTGGAGAAGTTTGAGACGAACGAAGAGAGATTTGGTCCAAGAATCATCTAAGTTTACAAAGTTCGTCCATTTTGGTCGTTCTTCGTTTCGACTAGCTTCCAAGTTGACCGAACCAAATGTCAAGCATAGATTGATGTAATATGACACATTAAAAGCTTTGATGGCGTTTGGAACAAAGAAAGAGAGATTTGGACCAAGAATCATCTAACTTAACCAAGTTCGTCCATTTTGGTCTTTATTTTGACTAGCTTCAAAGTTGATCGAAGCCAAATGTCAAGAATAGATTGATGTAATATGACACAATAAACCATGTGGAGAAGTTTGAGACCAACGAAGAGAGATTTGGTCCAAGAATTATCTAACTTAACAAGTTTGTCCATTTTCGTCTTTCTTCTTTTCGATGAGTTAAAAGTTGACAGAACCCAAATGTCATGCATAGATTGATGTAATATGACACATTAAATGCTTTGATGACGTTTGGAACTAAGGAAGAGAGATTTGGTCCAAGAATCATCCAACTTAACCAAGTTCGTCCATTTTGATCTTTCTTCGTTTCGACGAGCTTAAAAGCTGACCGAAGCCAAATGAGAAGCATAGATTGATGTAATATGGCACATTAAACGCTTTGATAAAGTTTGGAACTAAGGAAGAGAGATTTGGTCCAAGAATCATCTAACTTAACCAAGTTGGTCCATTTTGGTCTTTCTTCACTTGGACTAGCTTAAAAGTTAACCGAAGCCAAATGTCAAGCAAAGATTGATGTAATATGGCACATTAAACGCTTTGATAGAGTTTGGAACCATGGAAGAGAGATTTAGTCCAAGAATCATCCAACTTAACCAAGTTCGTCCATTTTGGTCTTCATTTCGACTAGCTTCAAAGTTGATTGAAGCCAAATGTCAAGCATAGATTGATATAATATGACACAATAAACCATGTGGAGAAGTTTGAGATAAACGAAGAGAGATTTGGTCCAACAATCATCCAACTTAACCACGTTCGTCCATTTTGGTCTTTCTTCACTTTGACTAGCTTCAAAGTTGACCGAAGCCAAATGTCAAGCATAGATTGATGTAATATGGCACATTAAATGCTTTGATAAAGTTTGGAACTAAGGATGAGAGATTTGGTCCAAGAATCATCCAACTTAACTAAGTTCGTCCATTTTGGTCTTCATTTCGACTAGCTTCAAAGTTGTTCAAAGCTAAATGTCAACCATCGATTGATGTAATATGACACAATAAACCATGTGGAGAAGTTTAAGACCAATGAAGAGAGATTTGATCCAAGAATCATCTAAGTTGACAAAGTTCATCCATTTTGGTCTTTCTTCGTTTCGACTAGCTTCAAAGTTGACCGAAACAAATGTCAAGAATAGATTGCTGTAATATGACACAATAATCCTTGTGTAGAAGTCTGAGACCAACGAAGAGAGATTTGGTCCAAGAATTATCCAACTTAAGCAAGTTCGTCCATTTTGGTCATTCTTCATTTCGACTAGCTTAAAAGTTGGCCGAGGCCAAATGCCATGCATAGTTTGATGTAATATGACACAATAAAGCATATGGAGAAGTTTTAGAGCAACGAAGAGAGATTTAGTCGAAGAATCATCCAACTGAACCAACTTAGTTCATTTTGGTCTTTATTCGTTGCGAATAGGTTCAAAATTGACCGAAGCCAAATGTCAAGCATAAATTGATGTAATATGACACATTAAACGCTTTGATGATGTTTGGAACCAAGAAAGGGAGATTTAGTCCAAGAATCATCCAACTTAACAAAGTTCGTCCGTTTTGGTCTTTCTTCTTTCGACTATCTTCAATGTTAATCGAAGACAAATGTCAAGCATAAATTGATGTAATATGACACAATAAACCCAGTGGAAAAGTTTGAGACCAACGAAGAGAGATTTTGTCTAAGAATCATCGAAGTTCACAAAGTTCGTCCATTTTGGCCTTTATTAGTTTAGAATAGGTTCAAAGTTGTCTGAGGCCAAATGTTAAGCATATATTGATGTAATATGACACAATAAACCATGTGGAGAAGTTGGAGACAAACGAAGAGAGATTTGGTCCAAGAATCATCCAACTTAACCAAGTTCGTCCATTTTGGCCTTTCTGCGTTTTGACTAGCTTAAAAGTTGACCGAGGCCAAATGCCAAGCATAGATTGATGTAATATGACACAATAAACCATGTGGAGAAGTTTAAGAAAAGCGAAGAGAGATTTGGTCCAAGAATCATCCAACTTAACCAAGTTCGTCCATTTTAGTCTTCTTTTGTTTCGACGAGCTTAAAACTTGACCGAAGCCAAATGTCAAGCATAGATTGATGTAATATGACACATTAAATGCTTTGATGAAGTTTGGAACCATGGAAGAGAGATTTAGTTCAAGAATCATCTAACTTAACCAAGTTCGTCCATTTTGGTGTTCATTTCGACTAACTTCAAAGTTGATTGAAGCCAAATGTCAAGCATAGATTGATGTAATATGACACAATAAACCATGTGGGGAAGTTTGAGACCAACAAAGAGAGATTTGGTCCCAGAATTATCCAACTTAACCAAGTTCGTCCATTTTGGTCTTTCTGCGTTTCGACTAGCTTAAAAGATGACTGAGGCGAAATGCTAAGCATAGAATGATGTAATATGACACAATAAAGCATATGGAGACGATTGAGACCAACAAAGAGAGATTTGGTCCAAGAATCATCCAACTTAACCAAGTTTGTCCATTTTGGTCTTTCTTCATTTTGACTAACTTCAAAGTTGATCGAAGCCAAATGTCAAGCATAGATTGATGTAATATGACACAATAAACCATGTAGAGAGGTTTGAGACCAACGAAGAGAGATTTGGTTAAAGAATCATCCAACCTAACCAAGTTTGTCCATTTTGGTCTTTCGTCATTTCCACTAGCTTCAAAGTTGATCGAAGCCAAATGTCAAGCATAGATTGATGTAATATGGCACAATAAACTATGTGGAGAGGTTTTAGACCAACGAAGAGAGATTTGGTCCAAGAATCATCCAACTTAACCAAGTTTGTCCATTTTTGTCTTTCTTCATTTCGACTAACTTCAAAGTTGATCTAAGCCAAATGTCAAGCATAGATTGATGTAATATGACACAATAAACCAAGTGGAGAGGTTTAAGACCAACGAAGAGAGATTTGGTCCAAGAATCATCGAACTTAACCAAGTTTGTCCATTTTGGTCTTTATACGTTTCGAATAGGTTCAAAGTTGACCGAAGCCAAATGTCAAGGATAAATTGACGTAACATCACACATTAAACGCTTTGATGATGTTTGGAACCAAGCAAGGGAGATATGGTCCCAGAATCATCCAACTTAACCAAGTTAGTCCATTTTGGTCTTTCTTCATTTCGTCTAGCGTCAAAGTTGATCGAAGCAAAATGTCAAGCATAGTTTGATGTAATATGACACAATAAACCATGTGGAGAAGTTTGAGACCAACGAAGAGAGATTTGGTCCAAGAATCATCCAACTTAACCAAGTTCGTCCATTTTGGTCTTTCTTCATTTCGTCTAGCGTCAAAGTTGATCAAAGCCAAATGTCAAGCATAGATTGATGTAATATGACACAATAAACCATGTGGAGAAGTTTGAGACCTATGAAGAGATATTTGGTCCAAGAATTATCCAACTTAACCAAGTTCGTCTATTTTGGTCTTTCTTCGTTTCAACTAGCTTAAAAGTTGACCGACGCAAAATGTCAAGCATAGATTGATGTAATATGACACAATAAAGCATATGGAGACGTTTGAGACCAACGAAAAGAGATTCTTCCAAGAATCATCCAACTGAACGAAGTTTGTCCATTTTGGTCTTTACTCATTTCGAATAGGTTCCAAGTTGACCGAATCCAAATGTCAAGCATAAATTGATGTAATATCACACATTAAACGCTTTGATGATGTTTGGAACCAAGTAAGGGAGATTTGGTGCAAGAATTATCCAACTTTACCAAGTTTGTCCATTTTGGTGTTTCTTCATTTCGACTAACTTCGAAGTTGATCGAAGCCAAATGTCAAGCATAGATTGATGTAATATGACACAATAAACCATGTGGGAAGTTTGAGACCAATGAAGAGAGATTTGGTCAAAGAATCATCCAACTTAACCGAGTTTGTCCATTTTGGTGTTTCTTCATTTCGACTAGCTTCAAAGTTGATCGAAGCCAAATGTCAAGCATAGATTGATGTAATATGACACAATAAACCATGTGGAGAAGTTTGAGACCAACGAAGAGAGATTTGGTTAAAGAATCATCCAACTTAACCAAGTTCGTCCATTTTGGTCTTTCTTCATTTCGACTAACTTCAAAGTTGATCGAAGCCAAATGTCAAGCGTAGTTGATGTAATATGACACAATAAACTATGTGGGGAAGTTTGAGACCAACGAAGAGAGATTTGGTCAAAGAATCATCCAACTTAACCAAGTTTGTCCATTTTGGTGTTTCTTCATTTCGACTAACTTCTAAGTTGATCGAAGCCAAATGTCAAGCATAGATTGATGTAATATGACACAATAAACCATGTGGGGAAGTTTGAGACCTACGAAGAGAGATTTGGTCCAAGGATTATCCAACTTAACCAAGTTTGTCCATTTTGGTCTTTCTTCATTTCGACTAGCTTCAAGTTGACCGAGGCCAAAAAATTGATGTAATATGACACAATAAACCATATGTAGAGGTTTGAGTACAACGAAGAGAAATTTGGTCCAAGAATCATCTAACTTTACCAAGTTCGTCCATTTTGGTCTTTATTTGTTTCGAATAGGTTCAAAGTTGATCGAAGCCAAATGTCAAGCATAAATTGATGTAATATGACACATAAAACGCTTTGATGATATTTTTTGTCCAAGAATCATCCAACTTAACCAAGTTCGTCCATTTTGGACTTTCATCGTTTCGACTATCCGCAATGTTGATCGAAGCCAAATGTCAAGCATAGATTGATGTAATATGACACAATAAACCATATGGAGAGGTTTGAGACCAACGAAGAGAGATTTGGTCCAAGAATCATCTAACTTTACCAAGTTCATCCATTTTGGTCTTTATTCGTTTCGAATAGGTTAAAAGTTGATCGAAGCCAAATGTCAAGCATAAATTGATGTAATATGACAGATAAAACGCTTTGATGATATTTTTTGTCCAAGAATCATCCAACATAACCAAGTTCGTCCATTTTGGACTTTCATCATTTCGACTATCTTCAATGTTAATCGAAGACAAATGATTGATGTAATATCACACATTAAACACTTTGATGATGTTTGGAACCAAGCAAGGGAGAGTTGGTCCAAGAATCATCCAATTTAACCAAGTTCGTCCATTTTGCTCTTTCTTCATTTCGACTCGCTTCAAAGTTGATCGAAGCCAAATGTCAAGCATAGATTGATGTAATATGACACAATAAACCATTTGGAGAAGTTTGAGACCAACGAAGAGAGATTTGGTCCAAGAATCATCTAACTTAACCAAGTTCATCCATTTTGGTCTTTCTTCATTTCGACTCATTTCAAAGTTGATCGAAGCCAAATGTCAAGCCTAGATTGACGTAATATGACACAATAAACCATGCGGAGAAGTTCGAGACAAACGAAGAGAGATTTGGTCCAAGAATCATCCAACTTAACCAAGTTCGTCCATTTTGGTCTTTCTTCGTTTCAACTAGCTTAAAAGTTGACCGACGCCAAATGTCAGGCATAGATTGATGTAATATGACACATAAAACGCTTTGATGATATTATTTGTCCAAGAATCATCCAACTTAACCAACTTCATCCATTTTGGAATTTCATCTTTTCGACTATCTTCAATGTTAATCGAAGACAAATGTCCAGCATAGATTTATGTAATATGACACAATAAACAATGTGGAGAAGTTTGAGACCAACGAAGAAAGATTTCGTCCAAGAATCATCTAAGTTGACAAACTTCGTCCATTTTGGTCTTTCTTCATTTCGACTAGCTTCAAAGTTGATCGAAGCCAAATGTCAAGCATAGATTGATGTAATATGACACAATAAACCATGTGGAGAAGTTTGAGACCTATGAAGAGAGATTTGGTCCAAGAATTATCCAACTTAACCAAGTTCATCCATTTTGATCTTTCTTCGTTTCGATTGGCTTCAAAGTTGATCGAAGCAAAATGTCAGGCATAGATTGATGTAATATGACACATAAAACGCTTTGATGATATTATTTGTCCAAGAATCATCCAACTTAACTAACTTCATCCATTTTGGAATTTCATCTTTTCGACTATCTTCAATGTTAATCGAAGACAAATGTCCAGCATAGATTTATGTAATATGACACAATAAACAATGTGGAGAAGTTTGAGACCAACGAAGAAAGATTTGGTCCAAGAATCATCTAAGTTGACAAACTTCGTCCATTTTGCTCTTTCTTCATTTCGACTCGCTTCAAAGTTGATCGAAGCCAAATGTCAAGCATAGATTGATGTAATATGACACAATAAACCATTTGGAGAAGTTTGAGACCAACGAAGAGAGATTTGGTCCAAGAATCATCTAACTTAACCAAGTTCATCCATTTTGGTCTTTCTTCATTTCGACTCATTTCAAAGTTGATCGAAGCCAAATGTCAAGCCTAGATTGACGTAATATGACACAATAAACCATGCGGAGAAGTTCGAGACAAACGAAGAGAGATTTGGTCCAAGAATCATCCAACTTAACCAAGTTCGTCCATTTTCGTCTTTCTTCGTTTCAACTAGCTTAAAAGTTGACCGACGCCAAATGTCAGGCATAGATTGATGTAATATGACACATAAAACGCTTTGATGATATTATTTGTCCAAGAATCATCCAACTTAACCAACTTCATCCATTTTGGAATTTCATCTTTTCGACTATCTTCAATGTTAATCGAAGACAAATGTCCAGCATAGATTGATGTAATATGACACAATAAACCATGTGGAGAAGTTTGAGACCTATGAAGAGAGATTTGGTTCAAGAATCATCCAACTCAACCAAGTTCGTCCATTTTGGACTTTATTCATTTTGAATAGGTTCAAAGTTGACAGAGGCCAAATGTCATGCATAAATTGATGTAATATGACACAATAAAGCATCTGGAGAAGTTTTAGAGCAACGAAGAGAGATTTGGTCTAAGAATCATCCAACTTTACTAAGTTCGTTCATTTTGGTCTTTATTCGTTGCGAATAGGTTCAAAGTTGACCGAAGCCAAATGTCAAGCATAAATTGATGTAATATCACACATTAAACGCTTTGATGATGTTTGGAACCAAGGAAGGGAGATTTGGTCCAAGAATCAGCCAACTTAACCAAGTTCGTCCATTTTGGTCTTTCTTTATTTCAACTAGCTTCAAAGTTGATCGAAGCCAAATGTCAAGCATAGATTGATGTAATATGACACAATAAACCATGTGGAGAAGTTTGAGACCAACGAAGAGAGATTTGGTTAAAGAATCATCCAACTTAACCAAGTTCGTCCATTTTGGTCTTTCTTCATTTCGACTCACTTCAAAGCTGATCGAAGCCAAATGTCAAGAATAGATTGATGTAATATGACACAATAAACCATGCGGAGAAGTTTGAGACAAAAGAAGAGAGATTTGGTCCAAGAATCATCCAACTTAACCAAGTGTGTCCATTTTGGTGTTTCTTCATTTCGACTAACTTCGAAGTTGATCGAAGCCAAATGTCAAGCATAGATTGATGCAATATGACACAATAAACTATGTGGGGAAGTTTGAGACCAACGAAGAGAGATTTGGTCAAAGAATCATCCAACTTAACCAAGTGTGTCCATTTTGGTGTTTCTTCATTTCGACTAACTTCGAAGTTGATCGAAGCCAAATGTCAAGCATAGATTGATGTAATATGACACAATAAACCATGTGAGGAAGTTTGAGACCTACGAAGAGAGATTTGGTCCAAGGATTATCCAACTTAAGCAAGTTCGTCCATTTTGGTCTTTCTTCATTTCGACTAGCTTCAAAGTTGACCGAGGCCAAAAAATTGATGTAATATGACACAATAAACCATATGTAGAGGTTTGAGTACAACGAAGAGAGATTTGGTCCAAGAATCATCTAACTTTACCAAGTTCGTCCATTTTGGTCTTTATTTATTTCGAATAGGTTCAAAGTTGATCGAAGCCAAATGTCAAGCATAAATTGATGTAATATGACACATAAAACGCTTTGATGATATTTTTTGTCCAAGAATCATCCAACTTAACCAAGTTCGTCCATTTTGGACTTTCATCGTTTCGACTATCTGCAATGTTAATCGAAGCCAAATGTCAAGCATAGATTGATGTAATATGACACAATAAACCATATGGAGAGGTTTGAGACCAACGAAGAGAGATTTGGTCCAAGAATCATCTAACTTTACCAAGTTCATCCATTTTGGTCTTTATTCGTTTCGAATAGGTTAAAAGTTGATCGAAGCCAAATGTCAAGCATAAATTGATGTAATATGACAGATAAAACGCTTTGATGATATTTTTTGTCCAAGAATCATCCAACATAACCAAGTTCGTCCATTTTGGACTTTCATCATTTCGACTATCTTCAATGTTAATCGAAGACAAATGATTGATGTAATATCACACATTAAACGCTTTGATGATGTTTGGAACCAAGCAAGGGAGAGTTGGTCAAAGAATCATCCAATTTAACCAAGTTCGTCCATTTTGCTCTTTCTTCTTTTCGACTCGCTTCAAAGTTGATCGAAGCCAAATGTCAAGCATAGATTGATGTAATATGACACAATAAACCATGTGGAGAAGTTTGAGACCAACGAAGAGAGATTTGGTCCAGGAATCATCTAACTTAACCAAGTTCATCCATTTTGGTCTTTCTTCATTTCGACTCACTTCAAAGTTGATCGAAGCCAAATGTCAAGCATAGATTGATGCAATATGACACAATAAACCATGAGGAGAAGTTCGAGACAAACGAAGAGACATTTGGTCCAAGAATCATCCAACTTAACCAAGTTCGTCCATTTTCGTCTTTCTTCGTTTCGACGAAGTTAAAAGTTGACGGAAGACAAATGTCAAGCATAGATTGATGTAATATGACACATTAAATGCTTTGATGATATTTTTTGTCCAAGAATCATCCAACTTAATCAAGTTCGTCCATTTTGGACTTTCATCATTTCGACTACCTTCAATGTTAATCGAAGACAAATGTCAAGCATAGATTGATGTAATATCACACATTACACGCTTTGATGATGTTTGGAACCAAGCAAGGGAGATTTGGTCCAAGAATCATCCAATTTAACCAAGTTCGTCCATGTTGGTCTTTCTTCATTTCGACTAGCTTCAAAGTTGATCGAAGCCAAATGTCAAGCATAGATTGATGTAATATGACACAATAAACCGTGTGGGGAAGTTTGAGACCAATGAAGAGAGATTTGGTCCGAGAATCATCTAACTTAACCAAGTTTGTCCATTTTGGTCTTTCTTCTTTTTGAATTGGTTCAAAGTTGACCGAAGTTAAATGTCAAGCTTAGATTGATGTAATATGACACATTAAACGCTTTGATGAAGTATGGAACAAAGAACGGGAGATTTTGTCCAAGAATCATCCAAGTTGACCAAGTTTGTCCACTTTGATCTTTCTTCATTCTGACTAACTTCAAAGGTGATCGAAGCCAAATGTCAAGCATAGATTAATGTAATATGACACAATAAACCATGTGGAGAAGTTTGAGACCAACCAAGAGACATTTGTTCCAAGAATCATCCAACTTGACCTTGTTTGTCAATTCTGGTCTTTCTTCCTTTCGACTAACTTCAAAGTTGATCGAAGCCAAATGTCAAGCATAGATTGATGTAATATGACTGAATAAACCATGTGGAGAAGTTTGAGACCAACGAAGAGAGATTTGTTCCAAAAATCATCCAACTTAACAAAGTTCGTCCATTTTGGTCTTTCTTCATTTCGACTAGCATCAAAGTTGATCGAAGCCAAATGTCAAGCCTAGATTGATGTAATATGACACATTAAACGCTTTGATGGAGTTTGGAACCAAGAAAGAGAGATTTGGTCCAAGAATCATCCAAGTTGACCAAGTTTGTCAATTTTGGTGTTTCTTCGTTTCGACTAGCTTCAAAGTTGATCGAAGCCAAATGTCAAGCATGTATTGGTGTAATATGACACAATAAACCATGTGGAGAAGTTTGAGACCAACCAAGAGACATTTGTTCCAAGAATCATCCAAGTTGACCTTGTTTGTCAATTCTGGTCTTTCTTCCTTTCGACTAACTTCAAAGTTGATCGAAGCCAAATGTCAAGCATAGATTGACGTAATATGACTGAATAAACTCTGTGGAGAAGTTTGAGACCAACGAAGAGAGATTTGTTCCAAGAATCATCCAACTTAACCAAGTTCGTTCATTTTGGTCGTTCTATTTTTCGACTAGCTTCAAAGTTGACCTAATCCAAATGTCAAGCAAAGATTAAACGCTTTGATGAAGTTTGGAACCAAGAAAGAGAGATTTGGTCCAAGAATCATCCAAGTTGACCATGTTTGTCAATTTTGGTCTTTCTTCGTTTCGACTTGTTTAAAAGTTGATCGAAGCCAAATGTCAACTGTAGAATGATGTAATATGACAAAATAAACCATGTGAAGAACTTTGAGACCATCGAAGAGAGATTTGGTCCAACAATCATCCACCTTAACCAAGTTCGTCTATTTTGGTCGTTCTTTGTTTCGACCAGCTTCAAAGTTAATCGAAGCGAAATGTTAAGCATAAATTGATGTAGTATGACACATTACATGCTTTAATGATGTTTGGAACCAAGAAAGAGAGATTTGGTCCAAGAATCATCCAAGTTGACCAATTTTGTCAATTTTGGACTTTCTTCATTTCGACTAGCTTCAAAGTTGACCGAAGCCAAATGTCAAGCATATATTGATGTAATTTGACACATTAAACGCTTTGATGAAGTTTGGAACCAAGGAAGATTGATTTGGTCCAAGAATCATCAAACTTAACCAAGTTCGTTCATTTTGGTCGTTTTTTCTTTTTGACTAGCTTAAAAGTTGACTGAATCCAAATGTGGAGCAAAGATTGATGTAATATGACACATTAAACGGTTTGATGAAGTTTGGAACCAAGAAGGAGAGATTTGGTCCAAGAATCATCCAACTTGACCAAGTTCGTCCATTTTGGACTTTCTTCATTTCGACTAGCTTCAAAGTTGATCGAAGCCAAATGTCAACCATAGATTGATGTAATATGACACAATAAACATTTTGATGAAGTTTGGAACCAAGGAAGATTGATTTGGTCCAAGAATCATCTAACTTAACCAAGATCGTCTATTTTGGTCGTTCTTCGTTTCGACTAGCTTCAAAGTTGATCGAAGCCAAATGTCAAGCATAGATTGATGTAATATGACAATATAAACACTTTGATGAAGTTTGGAGCTAAGAAAGAGAGATTTGGTCCAAGAATCATCCAATTTAACCAAGTTCGTCCATTTTTGTCTTTCTTCGTTTCGACTAGCTTCAAAGTTGACCGAAGCCAAATGTCAAGCATTGATTGATGTAATATGACACAATAAACACTTTGATGAAGTTTGGAACCAAGGAAGATTGATTTGGTCTAAGAATCATCAAACTTAACCAAGTTCATTCATTTTGCTCGTTTTTGCTTTTCGACTAGCTTAAAAGTTGACTGAATCCAAATGTGAAGCAAGGATTGATGTAATATGACACATTAAATGCTTTGATGAAGTTTGGAACCAAGAAAGGGAGATATGGTCCAAGAATCATCAAGTTGACCAAGTTTGTCAATTTTGGTCTTTCTTCGTTTCGACTAGCTTCAAAGTTGACTGAAGCCAAATGTCAACCATAGATTGATGTAATATGACACAATAAACACTTTGATGAAGTTTGGAACTAAGAAAGAGAGCTTTGGTCCAAGAATAATCCAACTTGACCAAGTTCGTCCATTTTGGTCTTTCTTCATTTCAACTAGCTTCAAAGTTGATCGAAGCCAAATGTCAACCATAGATTGATGTAATATGACACAATAAACACTTTGATGAAGTTTGGAACCAAGGAAGATTGATTTGGTCCAATAATCATCTAACTTAACCAAGATCGTCTATTTTGGTCGTTCTTCGTTTCGACTAGCTTCAAAGTTGATAGAAGCCAAATATCAAGCATAGATTGATGTAATATGACAATATAAACACTTTGATGAAGTTTGGAGCTAAGAAAGAGAGATTTGGTCCAAGAATCATCGAATTTAACCAAGTTCGTCCATTTTGGTCTTTCTTCGTTTCGACTAGCTTCAAAGTTGATCGAAGCCAAATGTCAAGCATTGATTGACGTCATATGACACAATAAACACTTTGATGAAGTTTGGAACCAAGGAAGATTGATTTGGTCCAAGAATCATCTAACTTAACCAAGTTCGTCTATTTTGGTCGTTCTTCATTTCAACTAGCTTCAAAGTTGATCGAAGCCAAATGTGAACCATAGATTGTTGTACTATGACACATTAAACGCATTGACCGAAGACAAATGTAAAGCATAGATTGCTGTAATATGACACATTAAATGCTTTAATGAAGTTTGGAACCAAGAAAGAGAGATTTGGTCCAAGAATCATCCAAGTTGACCAAGTTTGTCAATTTTGGTCTTTCTTTGTTTCAAATAGCTTCAAAGTTGACCGAAGCCAAATGTCAACCATAGATTGATGTAATATGACCCAATAAGCCATGTGGAGAAGTTTGAGAACAACGAAGAGATATTTGGTCCAAGAATCATCCAACTTCACCAAGGTAGTCCATTTTGGTCTTTCTTCGTTTCGACTAGCGTCAAAGTTGATCGAAGCCAAAAGTCAAGCATAGATTGATGTAATATGACACATTAAATGCTTTAATGAAGTTTGGAACCAAGAAATAGAGATTTGGTCCAAGAATCATCCAACTTGACCAAGTTTGTCATTTTTGGTCTTTCTTCGTTTCGACTAGCTTCAAAGTTAACCGAAGCCAAATGTCAAGCACAGATTGATGTAATATGACACATTAAACGCTTTGATGAAGTTTGGAACCAAGAATGGAAGATTTGGTCCAAGAATCATCCAAGTTGACCAAGTATGTCAATTTTGGTCTTTCTTCGTTTCAACTTGCATCAAAGTTGACCGAAGCCAAATGTCAACCATAGATTGATCTAATATCAAACAATAAACCATGTGGAGAAGTTTGAGACCAATGAAGAGAGATTTGGCTCAAGAATTATCCTACTTAACCAAGTTCCTCCATTTTGGTCGTTCTTCATTTCAAGTAGCTTCAAAGTTGACCGAAGCCAAAATGTCAAGCATAGATTGATGTAATATGACATATGAAATGCTTTAATGAAGTTTGGAACCAAGAAAGAGAGTTTTGGTCAAAGAATCATCCAACTTAACCAAGTTCGTCCATTTTGGTCGTTCTTCGTTCGACTAGCTTCAAAGTTGACCGAAGCCAAATGTCAAGCATAGATTGATGTAATATGACATATCAAATGCTTTAATGAAGTTTGGAACCAAGAAAGAGAGATTTGGTCCAACAATCATCCAACTTAACCACGTTCGTCCATTTTGGTCGTTCTTCGTTTTGACTAGCTTAACAGTTGACCGAAGACAAATGTCAAGCATAGATTAATGTAATATGACACATTAAATGCTTTAATGAAGTTTGGAACCAAGAAAGAGAGATTTGGTCCAAGAATCATCCAAGTTCACCAAGTTTGTCAGGTTTGGTCTTTCTTCGTTTCATCTAGCTTCAAAGTTGACCGAAGCCAAATGTCAAGCACAGATTGATGTAATATGACACATTAAACGCTTTGATGAAGTTTGGAACCAAGAATGAAAGATTTGGTCCAAGAATCATCCAACTTGACCAAGTTTGTCAATTTTGGACTTTCTTCGTTTCGACTAGCTTCAAAGTTGACTAAAGCCAAATGTCAACCATAGATTGATGTAATATGACACATGAAGTTTGGAACTAAGAAAGAGAGCTTTGGTCCAAGAATCATCCAACTTGACCAAGTTCGTCCATTTTGGTCTTTCTTCATTTCAACTAGCTTCAAAGTTGATCGAAGCCAAATGTCAATCATACATTGATGTAATATGACACAATAAACACTTTGATGAAGTTTGGAACCAAGGAAGATTGATTTGGTCCAAGAATCATCTAACTTAACCAAGATCGTCTATTTTGGCCGTTCTTCGTTTCGACTAGCTTCAAAGTTGATCGAAGCCAAATGTCAAGCATAGATTGATGTAATATGACAATATAAACACTTTGATGAAGTTTGGAGCTAAGAAAGAGAGATTTGGTCCAAGAATCATCCAATTTAACCATGTTCGTCCATTTTGGTCTTTCTTCATTTCGACTAGCTTCAAAGTTGACCGAAGCCAAATGTCAAGCATTGATTGATGTAATATGACCCAATAAACACTTTGATGAAGTTTGGAACCAAGGAAGATTGATTTGGTCCAAGAATCATCTAACTTAACCAAGTTCGTCTATTTTGGTCATTCTTCATTTCGACTATCTTCAAAGTTGATCGAAGCCAAATGTCAACCATAGATTGTTGTACTATGACACATTAAACGCATTGACCGAAGACAAATGTAAAGCATAGATTGCTGTAATATGACACATTAAATGCTTTAATAAAGTTTGGAACCAAGAAAGAGAGATTTGTCCAAGAATCATCCAAGTTGACCAAGTTTGTCCATTTTGGTCTTTCTTTGTTTCCAATAGCTTCAAAGTTGACCGAAGCCAAATGTCAACCATAGATTGATGTAATATGACCCAATAAACCATGTGGAGAAGTTTGAGACAAACGAAGAGATATTTGGTCCAAGAATCATCTAACTTAACCAAGTTAGTCCATTTTGGTCTTTCTTCGTTTTGACTAGCGTCAAAGTTGATCGAAGCCAAAAGTCAAGCATAGATTGATGTAATATGACACATTAAATGCTTTAATGAAGTTTGGAACCAAGAAATAGAGATTTGGTCCAAGAATCATCCAAGTTGACCAAGTTTGTCCATTTTGGTCTTTCTTTGTTTCCAATAGCTTCAAAGTTGACCGAAGCCAAATGTCAACCATAGATTGATGTAATATGACCCAATAAACCATGTGGAGAAGTTTGAGACCAACGAAGAGATATTTGGTCCAAGAATCATCTAACTTAACCAAGTTAGTCCATTTTGGTCTTTCTTCGTTTTGACTAGCGTCAAAGTTGATCGAAGCCAAAAGTCAAGCATAGATTGATGTAATATGACACATTAAATGCTTTAATGAAGTTTGGAACCAAGAAAGAGAGATTTGGTCCAAGAATCATCCAAGTTGACTAAGTATGTCAATTTTGGTCTTTCTTCATTTCAACTTGCTTCAAAGTTAACCGAAGCCAAATGTCAACCATAGATTGATCTAATATGAAACAATAAACCATGTGGAGAAGTTTGAGACCAACGAAGAGAGCTTTGGCTCAAGAATCATCCTACTTAACCAAGTTCATCCATTTTGGTCGTTCTTCGTTTCGACTAGCTTAAAAGTTGACCGAAGACAAATGTCAAGCATAGATTAAAGTAATATGACACATTAAATGCTTTAATAAAGTTTGGAACCAAGAAAGAGAGATTTGGTCCACGAATCATCCAAGTTCACCAAGTTTGTCAGGTTTGGTCTTTCTTCGTTTCAACTAGCTTCAAAGTTGACCGAAGCTAAATGTCAAGCACAGATTGATGTAATATGACATATTAAATGCTTTAATGAAGTTTGGAACCAAGAAAGAGAGATTTGGTCCAACAATCATCCAACTTAACCAAGTTCGTCCATTTTGGTCGTTCTTAGTTTTGACTAGCTTAACAGTTGACCGAAAACAAATGTCAAGCATAGATTGATGTAATATGACACATTAAACACTTTGATGAAGTTTGGAACCAAGAATGAAAGATTTGGTACAAGAATCATCCAACTTGACCAAGTTTGTCAATTTTGGTCTTTCTTCGTTTCAACTAGCTTTAAAGTTGACCGAAGCCAAATGTCAACCATAGATTGATGTTATATGACACAATAAACCATGTGGAGAAGTTTGAGACCAACGAAGAGAGCTTTGGCTCAAGAATCATCCAACTTAACCAAGTTTATCCATTTTGGTCGTTCTTCGTTTCGACTAGCTTAAAAGTTGACCGAAGACAAATGTCAAGCATAGATTGATGTAATATGACATATTAAATGCTTTAATGAAGTTTGGAACCAAGAAAGAGAGATTTGGTCCAAGAATCATCAAACTTAACCAAGTTCGTCTATTTTGGTCGTTCTTCGTTTCGACTAGCTTGAAAGTTGACCGAAGCCAAATGTCAAGCATAGATTGATGTAATATGACACAATAAACCATGTGGAAAAGTTTGAGACCAACGAAGAGAGATTTGGTCCAAGAATCATCCAACTTAACCAAGTTAGTCCATTTTGGTCTTTCTTCGTATTGACTAACGTCAAAGTTTATCGAAGCCAAAAGTCAAGCATAGATTGATGTAATATCACACATTAAATGCTTTAATGAAGTTTGGAACCAAGAAAGAGGGATTTGGTCCAAGAATCATCCAAGTTGACCAAGTATGTCAATTTTGGTCTTTCTTCGTTCCAACTTTCTTCAAAGTTGCCGAAGCCAAATGTCAACCACAGATTGATCTAATATGACACAATAAACCATGTGGAGAAGTTTGAGACCGACGAAGAGAGCTTTGGCTAAAGAATCATCCAACTTAACCAAGTTCGTCCATTTTGGTCGTTCTTCGTTTTGACTAGTTTAAAAGTTGACCGAAGACAAATGTCAAGCATAGATTAATGTAATATGACACATTAAATGCTTTAATGAAGTTTGGAACCAAGAAAGAGAGATTTGGTCCAAGAATCATCCAAGTTGACCAAGTTTGTCAATTTTGGTCTTTCTTCGTTTCAACTAGCTTCAAAGTTGACCGAAGCCAAATGTCAACCATAGATTGATGTAATATGACACAATAAACCATGTGGAGAAATTTGAGACCAACGAAGAGAGATTTGGTGGAAGAATCATCCAACTTAACCATGTTCGTCCATTTTGGTCTTTCTTCGTGTCGACTAGCTTAAAAGTTGACCGAAGCCAAATGAAAAGCATAGATTGATGTAATATGACACATTAAATGGTTTGATGGATTTTGGAACCAAGAAAGAGAGATTTGGTCCAAGAATCATCTAAGTTGACAAAGTTCGTCCATTTTGGTCTTTCTTCGTTTTGAATAGATTTAAAGTTAACCGAAGCCAAATGTCAAGCATAGATTGATGTAATAGACACATTAAACGCTTTGATAGAGTTTGGAACCAAAAAAGAGAGATTTGGTCGAAGAATCATCCAACTTAACCATGTTCGTCCATTTTGGTCTTTCTTCGTGTCGCCTAGCTTAAAAGTTGACCGAAGCCAAATGAAAAGCATAGATTGATGTAATATGACACATTAAATGCTTTGATGGATTTTGGAACCAAGAAAGAGAGACTTGATCCAAGAATCAGCCAGCTTATCCAAGTTCGTCCATTTTGGTCTTTCTTCGTTTCGACTAGCTTAAAAGTTGACCGAACCCTAATGTCAAGCAAAGATTCATGTTAATATGAGACATTAAACACTTTGATGAAGTTTGGAACCAACGAAGAGAGATTTAGTCCAAGAATCATCCAGCTTAACCAAGTTCGTCTATTTTGGTCTTTCTTCGTTTCGACTAGCTTAAAAGTTGACCGAACCCAAATGTCATGCAAAGGTTGATGTTAATATGAGACATTAAATGCTTTGATGAAGTTTGGAACCAACAAAGAGAGATTTGGTGCAAGAATCATCTAAATGTCAAGCATAGATTGATGTAATATGTTACAATAAACCATGTGGATAAGTTTGAAACCAACGAATAGAGATTTCGTCCAAGAATCATCTAAGTTGACAAAGTTCATCCATTTTGGTCTTTCTTTGCTTTGACTAGCTTCAAAGTTGACCGAAGCCAAATGTCAAGCATAGATTGATGTAAAATGACGCATTAAACGCTTTGATGGAGTTTGGAACCAAGGAAGAGAGATTTGGTTCAAGAATCATCCAACTTAACTAATTCGTCCATTTTGGTCGTTTTTTCGTTTCAATTGGCTTCCACGTTGATCGAAGCCAAATGTCAAGCATAGATTGATGTAATATGACACAATAAACCATGTGGAGAAGTTAGAGAAGAACGAATGGAGATTTGGTCCAAGAATCATCCAACTTAACTAAGTTCGTCCATTTTGGTCTTTTTTCGTTTCGACTAGTTTCAAAGTTGATGGAAGCCAAATGTCAAGCATAGATTGATTTAATTTGACACAATAAACCATTTGTAGAAGCTTGAGACCAACGAAGAGAGATTTGGTCTAAGAATCATCTAACTTAACCAAGTTCATCCATTTTGGTCTTTCTTCATTTCCACTAGCTTAAAACTTGACTGACACCAAATGTCAAGCAAAGATTTATGTAATATGACACATTAAACGCTTTGATGAAGTTTGGAACGAAGGAAGAGGGATTTGGTCCAAGAATCATCCAACATAACCAAGTTCGTCCATTTTGGTCGTTCTTCGTTTTGATTGGCTTCAAAGTTTATAGAAGCCAAATGTCAAGCATAGATTGATGTAATATGACACAATAAACCATGTGGATAAGTTTGAGACCAACATAGAGAGATTTGGCCAAGAATCATCGAAGTTCATCCATTTTGGTCTTTCTTCATTTCGACTAGCTTCAAAGTTGAACGAAGCCAAATGTCAAGAATAGATTGACGTAATATGACACATTAAACGCTTTGATGAAGTTTGGAACCGAAGAAGAGAGAATTAGTCCAAGAATCATCCAACTTAATCAAGTTCGTCCATTTTTGTCTTTCTTCATTTCGACTAGCTTAAAAGTTAACCGAAGACAAATGTCAAGCATAGATTGATGTAATATGACACATTAAAGGCTTTGATGAAGGTTGGAACCAAGGAAGAGAGATTTAGTCTAAGAATCATCCAACTTAACCAAGTTCGTCCATTTTGGTCTTTCTTTGCTCCAACTAGCTTTAAAGTTGAGCGAAGCCAAATGTCAAGAATACATTGACATAATATGACACATTAAGCGCTTTGATGAAGTTTGGAACCGAAGAAGAGAGAATTGGTTCAAGAATCATCCAACTTAACCAAGTTCGTCCATTTTGGTCTTTCTTTGTTTCGACTAGCTTAAAAGTTGACCGAAGCCAAATGTCAAGCATAGATTGATGTAATATGACACATTAAACGCTTTGATAAAGTTTGGAACCAAGGAAGAGAGATTTGGATGAAGAATCATCCAACCTAACGAAGTTCGTCCATTTTGGTCTTTCTTCGTTTCGACTAGCTTCAAAGTTGAGCGAAGCCAAATGTCAAGAATAGATTGACGGAATATGACTCATTAAACGATTTGATGAAGTTTGGAACCGAAGAAGAGAGAATTGGTCTAAGAATCATCCAACTTAACCAAGTTCGTCCTTTTTTGTCTTTCTTCATTTCGACTAGCTTCAAAGTTGATCGAAGCCAAATGTCAAGCAATATAATATGACACCATAAACCATGTGGAGAAGTTTGATACCAACGAAGAGAGATTTGGTCCAAGACTCATCCAACTTAACCAAGTTTGTCCATTTTGGTCTTTCTTCGTTTCGACTAGCTTCAAAGTTTAGCGAAGCCAAATGTCAAGCATAGATTGATGTAATATGACACATTAAAGGCTTTGATGAAGGTTGGAACCAAGGAAGAGAGATTTGGTCAAAGAATCATACAACTTAACCAAGTTCGTCCATTTTGTTCGTTCTTCGTTTTGACTAGCTTAAAAGTTGACCGAAGACAAATGTCAAGCATAGATTGATGTAATATCACACAATAAACCATTTGATGAAGTTTGGAACCAAGAAAGAGAGATTTGGTCAAAGAATCATCCAACTTAACCAAGTTCGTCCATTTTGATCGTTCTTCGTTCGACTAGCTTCAAAGTTGACCGAAGCCAAATGTCAAGCATAGATTGATGTAATATAACATATAAAATGCTTTAATGAAGTTTGGAACCAAGAAAGAGAGATTTGGTCAAAGAATCATCCAACTTAACCAAGTTCGTCCATTTTGTTCGTTCTTCGTTTTGACTAGCTTAAAAGTTGACCGAAGACAAATGTCAAGCATAGATTGATGTAATATGACACATTAAATGCTTTAATGAAGTTTGGATCCAAGAAAGAGAGATTTGGTCCAAGAATCATCCAAGTTGACCAAGTTTGTCAATTTTGGTCTTTCCTCGGTTCAACTAGCTTCAAAGTTGATCGAAGCCAAATGTCAAGCGATATAATATGACACAATAAACCATGTGGAGAAGTTTGATACCAACGAAGAGAGATTTGCTCCAAGACTCATCCAACTTAACCAAGTTCGTCCATTTTGGTCTTTCTTCACTTCGACTAGCTTCAAAGTTTAGCGAAGCCAAATGTCAAGAATAGATTGACGTAATATGACACATTAAATGCTTTGATGAAGTTTGGAACCGAAGAAGAGAGAATTGGTCCAAGAATCATCCAACTTAACCAAGTTCGTCCATTTTGGTCTTTCTTCATTTCGACTAGCTTCCAAGTTAATCGAAGCCAAATGTCAAGCGATATAATATGACACAATAAAGCATGTGGAGAAGTTTGAGACCAACGAAGAGAGATTTGGTCCAAGAATCATCCAAGTTCGTCCATTTTGGTCGTTCTTCATTCGACTAGCTTCAAAGTTGACCGAGGCCAAATGTCAAGCATAGATTGATGTAATATGACATATTAAATGCTTTAATGAAGTTTGGAACCAAGAAAGAGAGATTTGGTCCAAGAATCATCCAACTTAACCAAGTTCGTCCATTTTGGTCGTTTTGCGTTTTGACTAGGTTAAAAGTTGACCGAAGACAAATGTCAAGCATAGATTGATGTAATATGACACAATAAATGCTTTAATGAAGTTTGGAACCAAGAAAGAGAGATTTAGTCCAGGAATCATCCAAGTTCACCAAGTTTGTCAGGTTTGGTCTTTCTTCGTTTCAACTAGCTTCAAAGTTGACCGAAGCCAAATGTCAAGCACAGATTGATGTAATATGACACATTAAATGCATTGATGAAGTTTGGAACCATGAAAGAAAGATTTGGTCCAAGAATCATCCAAGTTGACCAAGTTTGTCCATTTTGGTCGTTCTTCGTTCGACTAGCTTCAAAGTTGACCGAAGCCAAAAGTCCAGCATAGATTGATGTAATATGACACAATAAAACATGTGGAGAAGTTTAAGACCAACGAAGAGAGATTTGGTCTAAGAATCATCCAACTTAACCAAGTTAGTCCATTTTGGTCTTTTTTCGTTTCGACTATTGTCAAAGTTGATCGAAGCCAAAAGTCAATCATAGATTGATGTAATATGGCACATTAAATGCTTTAATGAAGTTTGGAACCAAGAAAGAGAGATTTGGTCCAAGAATCATCCAAGTTGACCAAGTTTGTCAATTTTGGTCTTTCTTCGTTTCAACTAGCTTCAAAGTTGACCGATGCCAAATGTCAACCATAGATTGATGTAATATGACACAATAAACCATGTGAAGAAGTTTGAGACCAACGAAGAGAGATTTGGTCCAAGAACCATCCAAGTTGACCAAGTTTGTCAATTTTGGTCTTTCTTCGTTTCAACTAGCTTCAAAGTTGACCGAAGCCGAATGTCAAGCATATATTGATGTAATATGACACAATAATCCATGTGGAGAAGTTTGAGGCCAACGAAAAGAGATTTGGTCAAAGAATCATCCTTGTTGACCAAGTTCGTCCATTTTGGTCTTTCTTCTTTTCGACTAGCTTAAAAGTTGACCGAAGCCAAATGTCAAGCACAGATTGATGTAATATGACAAATTAAACGCTTTGATAGAGTTTGGAAACAAAAAAGAGAGATTTGTCGAAGAATCATCTAACTTAGCCATGTTCGTCCATTTTTGTCTTTCTTCGTTTCGACTAGCTTAGAAGTTGACCGAACCCTAATGTCAAGCAAAGATTCATGTTAATATGAGACATTAAACACTTTGATGAAGTTTGGAACCAACGAAGAGAGATTTAGTCCAAGAATCATCCAGCTTAACCAAGTTCGTCTATTTTGGTCTTTCTTCGTTTCGACTAGCTTAAAAGTTGACCGAACCCAAATGTCATGCAAAGGTTGATGTTAATATGAGACATTAAATGCTTTGATGAAGTTTGGAACCAACAAAGAGAGATTTGGTGCAAGAATCATCTAAATGTCAAGCATAGATTGATGTAATATGTTACAATAAACTATGTGGATAAGTTTGAAACCAACGAATAGAGATTTCGTCCAAGAATCATCTAAGTTGACAAAGTTCATCCATTTTGGTCTTTCTTTGCTTTGACTAGCTTCAAAGTTTACCGAAGCCAAATGTCAAGCATAGATTGATGTAAAATGACGCATTAAACGCTTTGATGGAGTTTGGAACCAAGGAAGAGAGATTTGGTTCAAGAATCATCCAACTTCACCAAGTTTGTCCATTTTGGTCATTTTTTCGTTTCGATTGGCTTCAACGTTGATCGAAGCCAAATGTCAAGCATAGATTGATGTAATATGACACAATAAACCATGTGGAGAAGTTAGAGACGAATGAAGGGAGATTTGGTCTAAGAATCATCCAACTTAACCAAGTTCGTCCATTTTGGTCTTTCTTCGTTTCGACTAGTTTCAAAGTTGATCGAAGCCAAATGTCAAGCATAGATTGATGTAATATGACACAATAAACCATGTGTAGAAGTTTGAGACCAACGAAGAGAGATTTGGTCCAAGAATCATGTAACTTAACTAAGTTCATCCATTTTGGTCTTTCTTCGTTTCGACTAGCTTAAAAGTTGACCGAAGCGAAATATCAAGCATGATTGATGTAATATGACACATTAAACGCTTTGATGAAGTTTGGAACCAAGGAAGAGAGATTTGGACGAAGAATCATCCAACCTAACGAAGTTCGTCCATTTTGGTCTTTCTTCGTTTCAACTAGCTTCAAAGTTGAGCGAAGCCAAATGTCAAGAATAGATTGACGTAATATGACTCATTAAACGATTTGATGAAGTTTGGAACCGAGGAAGAGAGAATTGGTCTAAGAATGATCCAACTTAACCAAAATCGTCCTTCTTGTCTTTCTTCATTTCGACTAGCTTCAAAGTTGATCGAAGCCAAATGTCAAGCATAGATTGATGTAATATGACACATGAAATGCTTTGATGAAGTTTGGAACCAAGGAAGAGAGATTTTGTCCAAGAATCATCCAACTTAACCAAGTTCGTCCATTTTTGTCTTTCTTCGTTTCGACTAGCTTCAAAGTTGATTAAAGCCAAATGTCAAGCATAGGTTGATGTAATATGACACATTAAACGCTTTGATGAATTTTGGAACTAAGGAAGAGAGATTTGGTCTAAGAATCATCCAACTTAACAAAGTTCATCTAGTTTGGTGTTTTTTCCTTTCGACTAGCTTCAAAGTTTATTGAAGCCAAATGTCAAGCATAGATTGATGTAGTATGACACAATAAACCATGTGGAGAAGTTTGGGATCAACGAAGAGAGATTTGGTCTAAGAATCATCCAACTTAACCAAGTTTGTCCATTTTGGTCTTTCTTTGTTTCGAATAGGTTCAAAGTTAACCGAAGCCAAATGTTAAGCATAGATTGATTTAATATGCCACATTAAACGCTTTGATGAAGTTTGGAACCATGGAAGAGAGATTTAGTTTAAGAATCATTCTACTTAACCAAGTTCGTTCATTTTGGTCTTTCTTCATTTCGACTAGCTTCAAACTTGCTCAAAGCCAAATGTCAAGCGATATAATATGACACAATAAACCATGTGGAGAAGTTTGAGACCAACGAAGAGAGATTTGGTCCAAGAATCATCAAACTTAACCATGTTCATCCATTTTTGTCTTTCTTCGTTTCGAATAAGTTGAAAGTTGACCGAACCCAAATGTCATGCAAAGGTTGATGTTAATATGAGACATTAAATGCTTTGATGAAGTTTGGAACCAACAAAGAGAGATTTGGTGCAAGAATCATCTAAATGTCAAGCATAGATTGATGTAATATGTTACAATAAACTATGTGGATAAGTTTGAAACCAACGAATAGAGATTTCGTCCAAGAATCATCTAAGTTGACAAAGTTCATCCATTTTGGTCTTTCTTTGCTTTGACTAGCTTCAAAGTTTACCGAAGCCAAATGTCAAGCATAGATTGATGTAAAATGACGCATTAAACGCTTTGATGGAGTTTGGAACCAAGGAAGAGAGATTTGGTTCAAGAATCATCCAACTTCACCAAGTTTGTCCATTTTGGTCATTTTTTCGTTTCGATTGGCTTCAACGTTGATCGAAGCCAAATATCAAGCATAGATTGATGTAATATGACACAGTAAACGCTTTGATGAAATTTGGAACCAAGGAAGAGAGATTTGGTCCAAGAATTATCCAACTTAACCAAGTTCGTCCATTTTGGTCTTTCTTCGTTTCGACTAGCTTAAAGGTTGACCTAAGCAAATGTCAAGCATTGATTGTGGTAACATGACACATTAAACGCTTTGATAAAGTTTGGAACCAAGGAAGAGAGATTTGTTTCAAGAATCATCCAACTTAACTAAGTTCGTCCATTTTGGTCTTTCTTCGTTTCGACTAGCTTTAAAGTTGACCGAAGCAAATGTCAAGCATAGATTGATGTAATATAACACATTAAACGCTTTGACAGAGTTTGAACCAAGAAAGAGAGATTTGGCCCAAGAATCATCCAACTTAACCAAGTTCATCCATTTTGGTCTTTTTTCGTTTCGAATAGGTTCAAAGTTGACCGAAGCCAATGTCAAGCATAGATTGATGTCATATGACACACTAAACGCTTTAATGAAATTTGGAACCAAGGAAGAGAGATTTGGTCCAAGAATTATCTAACTTAACCAAGTTCGTCCATATTGGTCTTTCTTCGTTTCGACTAGCTTCAAAGTTGATCGAAGCCAAATGTCAAGCATAGATTGATGTAATATGACACAATAAATGCATTGATGGAGCTTGGAACAAAGGAAGAGAGATTTGTCCAAGAATTATCTAACTTAACCAAGTTCGTCCATTTTGGTCTTTCTTCGTTTCGACTAGCTTAAAAGTTGACCGAAGCGAAATATCAAGCATGATTGATGTAATATGACACATTAAATGCTTTGATGAAGTTTGGAACCAAGGAAGAGAGAATTAGACGAAGAATCATTCAACCTAACCAAGTTCGTCCATTTTGGTCTTTCTTCGTTGCAACTAGCTTCAAAGCTGATCGAAGCCAAATGTAAAGCATAGATTGATGTAATATGACACAATAAACGCTTTGATGGAGCGTGGAACCAAGGAAGAGAGATTTGTCCAAGAATTATCTAACTTAACCAAGTTCGTCCATTTTGGTATTTCTTTATTTCGACTAGCTTAAAAGTTGATCGAAGCTAAATGTCAAGCATAGATTGATGTAATATGACACATTAAACCATGTGGAGAAGTTTAACACCAAGGAAGAGAGATTTGGTCAAAGAATCTTGCAACTTAACCAAGTTCGTCCATTTTGGTCTTTCTTCGTTTCGACTAGCTTAAAACTTGACCGAAGCCAAATGTCAAGCATAGATGGATGTACTATGACACAAGAAACGCTTTGACAAAATTTAGAACCAAGGAAGAGAGATTTCGTCCAAGAATCATCGAACTTAACCAAGTTAGTCTATTTTGGTCTTTCTTCGTTTCGAAGAGGTTCAAAGTTGACCGAAGCCAATGTCAAGCATTGATTGATGTAATATGACACATTAAATGCTTTGATGATGTTTGGAACCAAGGAAGAGAGATTTCGTCCAAGAATCATGCAACTTAACCAAGTTTGTCCATTTTGATCTGTCTTCCTTTCAACTAGCTTCAAATTTGATTGAAGCCAAATGTCAAGCATAGATTCATGAAATATGATACATAAAACCATGTGGAGAAGTCTACGACCAACGAAGAGAGATTTGGTTCAAGAATTATCCACGTTGACCAAGTTCGTCCATTTTGGTCTTTCTTCGTTTCGAATAGGTTCAAATTTGACCGAAGCCAAAAGTCAAGCATAGATTGATGTAATATAACATATTAAACGCTTTGATTAAGTTTGGAACTACGAAAGAGAGATTTGGTCCAAGAATCATCCAAGTTGGCCAAGTTCGTCCATTTTGGTCTTTCTTCCTTTCACTAGCTTCAAAGTTGATCGAAGCCAAATGTCAAGCAAAGATTGATGTAATATGACACATTAAACGCTTTGATAAAGTTTGAAACCAAGGAAGAGAGATTTGGTCGATGAATCTTCCAACTTAACCGAGTTCGTCCATTTTTGTCTTTCTTCTTTCGATTAGCTTAAAAGTTGACTGAAGCCAAATGTCAACCAATGATTGATGTAATATGACACATTAAACGCTTTGACAAAGTTTGGAACTAAGGAAGAGAGAAGAGAGAATTGGTCCAAGAATCATGCAACTTAACCAAGTTTGTCAATTTTGGTCTTTATTCGTTTTGACTAGCTTCAAATATAATCGAAGCTAAATGTCAAGCATAGATTGATATAATATGACAAAATAAACCATGTGGAGAAGTTTGAGACCAACGAAGAGAGATTTGGTCCAAGAATCATCTAAGTTGACAAAGTTCTTCCATTTTGGTCTTTCATCGTTTCGACTAGCTTTAAAGTTGACCGAAGCCAAACGTCAAGCATAGATTGATGTAATATGGCACATGAAACGCTTTGATTGAGTTTGGAACCAAGAAAGAGAGATTTGGTCCAAGAATCATCCAACTTAACCAAGTTCGTCTATTTTGGTCTTTCTTCGTTTCGACTAGCTTCAAAGTTGACCGAAGCCAAATGTCAAGCAGAGATTGATGTAATATCACACAATAAACCATCTGGAGAAGTTTGTGACCAACGAAGAGAGATTTGGTCCATGAATCATCCAACTTAACCAACTTCATCCATTTTGGTCTTTCTTCGTTTCGACTAGCTTCAAAGTTAATCGAAGCCAAATGTCAACCATAGATTGATGTAATATGACACAATAAACCATGTGTAGAAGTTTGAGACCAACGAAGAGACATTTGATCGAAGAATCATCAGTTCGTTCATTTTGGTCGTTCTTCTTTTCGACTAGCTTCAAAGTTGACCTAATCCAAATGTCAAGCAAAGATTGATGTAAGATAAAACATTAAACGCTTTGATAGAGTTTGGTCAAAGAATTATCCAACTTAACCAATTTCGTCCATGTTGGTCTTTCTTCGTTTCGACTGGCTGAAAATTGACCGAGGCCAAATGTCAAGCATAGATTGATGTAATATGACACAATAAACCATGTGGAGTAGTTTGAGACCAACGAAGAGAGGTTTGGTCCAAAAATCATCCAACTTAACCCAGTTCGTCCATTTTGGTCTTTCTTCGTTTCGACAAGATTCAAAGTTGACCGAAGCCGAATGCAAAGCATACATTGATGTAATATGACACAATAAACCATGTAGAGAAGTTTGAGACGTACGAAGAGAGATTTGGTCCAAGAATTATCCAACTTAACTAAGTTCGTCCATTTTGCTCTTTCTTCGTTTCCACTAGCTTCAAAGTTGATCGAAGCTAAATGTCCAGCATATATTGATGTAATATGACACAATAAACCATGTGGAGAAGTTTGAGACCTACGAAGAGAGATTTGGTCCAAGAATTATCCAACTTAACCAAGTTCGTCCATTTTGGTCTTTCTTCGTTTCGACTAGCATAAAAGTTGTCCGAAGCCAAATATCAAGCATAGATTGATGTAATATAACACATTAAACGCTTTGATGAAGTTTGGAACCAAGGAATAAAGATTTGGACGAATAATCACCCAACTTAACCAAGTTCGTCCATTTTGGTTTTTCTTTGTTTTGACTTGCTGAAAAGTTGAGCGAAGCCGAATGCAAAGCATAGATTGATGTAATATGACACAATAAACCATGTGGAGAAGTTTGAAACCTATGAAGAGAGATTTGGTCCAAGAATTATCCAACTTAACCACTTTCGTCCATGTTGGTCTTTCTTCGTTTCGACTAGCTGAAAAGTTGACCGAGGCCAAATGTCAATCATAGATTGATGTAATATGACACAATAAACAATGCGGAGAAGTTTCAGAGTAACGAAGAGAGATTTGGTCTAAGAATCATCTAATTTGACAAAGTTCGTCCATTTTGGTCTTTCTTCTTTTCGACTAGCTTCAAGGTTGATCGAAGCCAAATGTCTAGCATATATTGATGTAATATGACACAATAAACCATGTAGAGAAGTTTGAGACCTACGAAGAGAGATTGGGTCCAAGAATTATCCAACTTAACCCATTTCGTCCATGTTGGGCTTTCTTTGTTTCCACTAGTTTAAATGTTGACCGAGGCCAAACGTAAAGCATAGATTGATGTAATATGACACAATAAACAATGCGGAGAAGTTTCAGAGTAACGAAGAGAGATTTGGTCCAAGAATCATCTAATTTGACAAAGTTCGTCCATTTTGGTCTTTCTTCTTTTCGACTAGCTTCAAGGTTGATCGAAGCCAAATGTCCAGCATATATTGATGTAATATGACACAATAAACCATGTAGAGAAGTTTGACACCTACGAAGAGAGATTGGGTCCAAGAATTATCCAACTTAACCCATTTCGTCCATGTTGGGCTTTCTTTGTTTCCACTAGTTGAAATGTTGACCGAGGCCAAACGTAAAGCATAGATTGATGTAATATGACACAATAAACCATGTGGAGAAGTTTGAGGCCAACGAAGAGAGGTTTGGTCCCAAAATCATCCAACTTAACCAAGTTCGTCCATTTGGTCTTTCTTCGTTTCGACTAGATTCAAAGTTGACCGAAGCCGAATGCAAAGCATATATTGATGTAATATGACACAATAAACCATGTGGAGAAGTTTGAGACCTATAAAGAGAGATTTGGTCCAAGAATTATCCAACTTAACCACTTTCGTCCATGTTGGTCTTTCTTCGTTTCGACTAGCTGAAAAGTTGACCGAGGCCAAATGACAAGCATAGATTGATGTAATATGACACAATAAACAATGTGGAGAAGTTTGAGAGTAACGAAGAGAGATTTGGTCCAAGAATCATCTAAGTTGACAAAGTTCGTCCATGTTGATCTTTCTTTGTTTCGACTAGCTTCAAGGTTGATCGAAGCAAAATGTCCAGCATATATTGATGTAATATGACACAATAAACCATGTGGAGAAGTTGAAGACCTACGAAGAGAGATTTGGTCCAAGAATTATCCAACTTAACCAATTTTGTCCATGTTGGTCTTTCCTCGTTTCGACTGGCTGAAAAGTTGACCGAGGCCAAATGTCAAGCATAGATTGATGTAATATGACACAATAAACCATGTGGAGAAGTTTGAGACCAACGAAGAGAGGTTTGGTCCAAAAATCATCCAACTTAACCAAGTTCGTCCATTTTGGTCTTTCTTCGTTTCGACAAGATTCAAAGTTGACCGAAGCCGAATGCAAAGCATACATTGATGTAATATGACACAATAAACCATGTAGAGAAGTTTGAGACCTACGAAGAGAGATTTGGTCCAAGAATTATCCAAGTTAACCAAGTTCGTCCATTTTGCTCTTTCTTTGTTTCCACTAGCTTCAAAGTTGATCGAAGCTAAATGTCCAGCATATATTGATGTAATATGACACAATAAACCATGTGGAGAAGTTTGAGACCTACGAAGAGAGATTTGGTCCAAGAATTATCCAACTTAACCAAGTTCGTCTATTTTGGTCTTCCTTCGTTTCGACTAGCTTAAAAGTTGACCGAAGCCAAATATCAAGCATAGATTGATGTAATATGACACATTAAACGCTTTGATGAAGTTTGGAACCAAGGAATAAATATTTGGACGAATAATCACCCAACTTAACCAAGTTCGTCCATTTTGGTTTTTCTTCGTTTTGACTTGCTGAAAAGTTGACCGATGCCAAATATCAAGCATAGATTGATGTAGTATGATACATTAAACGCTTTGATGAAGTTTGGAACTAAGGAATAGAGATTTGGACGAAGAATCATCCAACTTAACCAAGTTCGTCCATTTTGGTTTTTCTTCGTTTCGACTAGCTGAAAAGTTGACCGAGGCCAAATGTCAAGCATAGATTCATGTAATATGACACAATAAACCATGTGGAGAAGTTTGAGACCAACGAAGAGAGATTTAGTGCAAAAATCATCCAACTTAACCAAGTTCGTCCATTTGGGTCTTTCTTCGTTTCGACTAGCTTCAAAGTTGATCGAAGCCAAATGTTAAGCATAGATTGATGTAATATGACACAATAAACCATGTGGAGAAGTTTGAGAGTAACGAAGATAGATTTGGTCCAAGAATTATCCAACTTAACCAATTTTGTCAATTTTGGTTTTTTTTCGTTTCGACTAACTGAAAAGTTGACCGAGGCCAAATGTCAAGCATAGATTGATGTAATATGACAAAATAAACCATGTGGAGAAGTTTGAGACCTACGAATACAGATTTGGTCCAAGAATTATCCAAGTTAACTTAGTTCGTCCATATTAGTCTTTCTTCATTTCTACTAGCTTCAAAGTTGATCGAAACCAAATGTCAAGCATAGATTGATGTAATATGACACAATAAACCATGTGGAGAAGTTTGAGACCTATGAACAGAGATTTGGTCCAAGAATTATCCAAGTTAACCTAGTTCGTCTATATTAGTCTTTCTTCATTTCGACTAGCTTCAAAGTTGATCGAAACCAAATGTCAAGCACAGATTGATGTAATATAACACAATAAACCATGTGGAGAAGTTTGAGACAAATGAAGAGAGATTTGGCCCAAAAATCATCCAACTTACCCAATTTCGTCCATTTTGGTCTTTCTTCGTTTCGACTAGCTTCAAAGTTGATCGAAGCCAAATGTTAAGCATAGATTGATGTAATTTGACACAATAAACCATGTGGAGATGTTTGAGAGTAACGAAGAGAGATTTGGTCCAAGAATCATCTAAATTGACAAAGTTCGTCCATTTTGGTGTTTCGTCGTTTCAACTAGCTTCAAGGTTGATCGAAGCCAAATGTCCTGCATATATTGATGTAATATGACACAATAAACCATGTGGAGAAGTCTGAGACCTACGAAGAGAGATTCAGTCTAAGAATTATCCAACTTAACCAATTTCGTCCATGTTGGTCTTTCTTCGTTTCGACTAGCTGAAAAGTTGACCGAGGCCAAATGTCAAGCATAGATTGATGTAATATGACACAATAAACCATGTGGAGAAGTTTGAGACCAACGAAGAGAGGTTTGGTCCAAAAATCATCCAACTTAACCAAGTTCGTCCCTTTTGGTCTTTCTTCGTTTTGACTAGCTTACAAGTTGACCGAAGCCAAATATCAAGCATAGATTGATGTAATATGACACATTAAACGCTTTGATGAAGTTTGGAACCAAGGAATAGAGATTTGGACGAAGAATCATCCAACTTAACCAAGTTCGTCCATTTTGGTTTTTCCTCGTTTCGACTTGCTGAAAAGTTGACCGAGTCCCAATGTCAAGCATAGATTGATGTAATATGACACAATAAACCATGTGGAGAAGTTTCAGACCAACGAAGAGAGGTTTGGTCCAAAAATCATCCAACTTATCCAAGTTCGTCCGTTTTGGTCTTTCTTCGTTTCGACTAGATTCAAAGTTGACCGAAGCCGAATGCAAAGCATAGATTGATGTAATATGACAAAATAAACCTTGTGGAGAAGTTTGAGACCAAAGAAGAGAGATTTGGTCTAAAAATCATCCAACTTAACCAAGTTCGTCCATTTTGGTCTTTCTTCGTTTCGACTAGGTTAAAAGTTGACCGAGGCCAAATGTCAAGCATAGATTGATGTAATATGACACAATAAACCATGTGGAGAAGTTTGAGACCAACGAAGAGAGGTTTGGTCCAAAAATCATCCAACTTAACCAAGTTCGTCCATTTTGCTCTTTCTTCGTTTCGACTAGATTCAAAGTTGACCGAAGCAGAATGCAAAGCATAGATTGATGTAATATGACACAATAAACCTTGTGGAGAAGTTTGAGACCAAAGAAGAGAGATTTGGTCTAAAAATCATCCAACTTAACCAAGTTCGTCAATTTTGGTCTTTCTTCGTTTCGACTAGCTTAAAAGTTGACCGAGGCCAAATATCAAGCATAGATTGATGTAATATGACACATTAAACGCTTTGATGATGTTTGGAACCAAGGAAGAGAGATTTGGTCAACGAATTATCCAACTTAACCAAGTTCGTCCATTCTGCTCTTTCTTCGTTTCCACTATCTTCAAAGTTGATCGAAGCCAAATGTCAAGCATAGATTGACGTAATATGACACATTAAATGCTATGATTAAATTTGGAACTAAGAAAGAGAGATTTGGTCTAAGAATCATCCAAGCTGACCAAGTTCGTCCATTTTGGTGTTTCTTCATTTCGAGTAGGTTCAAAGTTGACCGAAGCCAAATGTCAAGCTTAGATAGATGTAATATGACACATTAAACCTTATGATTAAATTTGGAATTAAGAAAGAGAGATTTGGTCCAAGAATCATCCAAGTTGAGTAAGTTCGTCTATTTTGGTCTTTCGTCATTTCGAATAGCTTGAAAGTTGATCGAAGCCAAATGTCAAGCATAGATTGTTGTAATATGACACAATAAACCATGTGGAGAAGTTTGAGACCAACGAAGCGTGACATAGATTGATGTAATATGACACATTAAAGGCTTTGATGAAGTTTGGAACCAAGGAAAAGAGATTTGGTCAAAGAATCATCCAACTTAACTAAGTTCATCCATTTTGGTCTTTCTTCATTTCGACTATCTTCAAATTTGACCGAAGCCAAATGTTAAGCATAGATTGATGTTATATGACACATTAAACCATGTGGAGAAGTTTGAGATAATTGAAGAGTGATTTGGTCTAAGAATCAACTAACTTAACCAAGTTCGTCCGTTTTTGTCTTTCTTTATTTCGAATAGGTTCAAAGTTAACCAAAGCCACATGTCAAGCATAGATTGATGTAATATGACACATTAAACGCTATGATTAAATTTGGAACAAAGAAAGACAGATTTGGTTCATGAATTATCCAAGTTGACTAAGTTCGTCCATTTTGGTCTTTCTTCATTTCGAATAGCTTCAAAGTTGATTGAAGCCAAATGTCAAGCATAGATTGTTGTAATATGACACAATAAACCATGTGGAGAAGTTTGAGACCAATGAAGCATAAGATAGATTGATGTAATATGACACATTAAAGGCTTTCATGAAGTTTGGAACCAAGGAAGAGAGATTTGGTCATAGAATCATCCAACTAAACTAAGTTCGTCCATTTTGGTCTTTCTTCATGTTGAATAGGTTCAAAGTTGACCGAAGCCAAATGTCAAGCATAGATTGATGTAATATAAGACATTAAATGCTTTGATGAAGTTTGGAACCAAGGAAGGGAGACTTAGTCCAAGAATCATCCAACTTAACCAAGTTCGTCCATTTTGGTCTTTCTATGTTTCGACTAGCTTCAATTGTTGATCGAAGCCAAATGTTAAGCATAGATTGATGTATTATGACAGAATAAACCATGTGGAGAAGTTTGAGACCAACAAAGAAAGATTTGTTCCATGAATCATCCAAGTTGACAAAGTTCGTCCATTTTGGTCTTTCTTTGTTTCGACTAGCTTCAATTGTTGATCGAAGCCAAATGTTAAGCATAGATTGATGTAGTATGACAGAATAAACCATGTGGAGAAGTTTGAGGCCAACAAAGAAAGATTTGTTCCATGAATCATCCAAGTTGACAAAGTTCGTCCATTTTGGTCTTTCTTTGTTTCGACTAGCTTCAATGTTGACCGAAGCCAAATGTCAAGCATAGATTGATGTAATATGACACATTAAATGCTTTGATGAAGTTTGGAACCAAGGAAAAGAGATTTGGTCTAAGAATCATCTAACTTAACCAAGTTTGTCCGTTTTGGTCTTTCTTCCTTTCAACTAGCTTCAAAGTTGATTGAAGCTAAATGTAAAGCATAGATTGATGTAATCTGATACAAAAAATCATGTGAAGAAGTTTCGGACCAATGAAGAGAGATTTCGTTCAAGAATCATCCAAGTTGACCAAGTTCGTCCATTTTGCTCTTTCTACATTTCGACTAGCTTCAAAGTTGATCGAAGCCAAATGTCAAGCATAAATTGATGTAATATGACACATTAAACGCTTTGATAAAGTTTGGAACATAGGAAGGGAGATTTAGTCTAAGAATCATCCAACTTAACCAATTTCGTCCATTTTGGTCTTACTTCATTTCGACTAGCTTCCAAGTTGACCGAAGCCAAATGTCTAGAATAGATTGATGTAATATGACACATTAAACGCTTTGATGAAGTTTAAAACTAAGGAAGAGAGATTTGGTCCAAGAATCATACAACTTAACCAAGTTCGTCCATTTTGGTTTTCTTCGTTTCGACTAGCTTCAAAGTTGATCGAAGCCAAATGTCAAGCATACATTGATGTAATATGAAACAATAAATCATGTGGAGAAGTTTGAGACGAAAAATGAGAAATTTTGTTCAAGAATCATCCAAGTTTGTCCATTTTGGTATTTCTTCATTTTGACTAAGTTCAAAGTTGACCGAAGCCAAATGTTAAGCATAGATTGATATAATATGACACATTAAACGCTTAGATGAAGTTTTGAACTAACGAAGAGAGATTTGGTTCAAGAATCATCCAACTTAACCAAGTTTGTACATTTTGGTCTTTCTTCATTTCGACTAGCTTCAAAAGTTGATCGAAGCTCAATGTCAAGCGTAGATTAATGTAATATGACACAAAAAACGATGTGGAGAAGTTTGAGACCAACGAATAGAGATTTGGTCAAAGATTCAACTAAGTTGGCAAAGATCATCCATTTTGGTCTTTTTTTCGTTTCGACTAGCTTGAAAGTTAACCGAAGCCAAATATCAAGCATAGATTGATGTAATATGACACATTAAACACTTTGATGGAGTTTGGAACCAAGAAAGAGAGATTTGGTCCAAGAATTATCCAACTTAACCAAGTTCATCCAGTTTAGTCTTTCTTCGTTTCGAATAGCTTCAAAGTTAACCGAAGACAAATGTCAAGCGTAGATTGATGTAATACGTCACATTAAACGCTTTGATGGAGTTTGGAACCGAGGAAGGGAGATTTAGTCCAAGGATCATCCAACTTAACCAAGTTCGTCCATTTTGGTCTTTGTTCTTTTCGGCAGCTTCAAAGTTGATAGAAGCGAAATGTCAAGCATAGACTGATGTAATATGACACAATAAACCATGTGGAGAAGTTTGAGACCAACGAAGAGATATTTGATCCAAGAATCATCTAATTTAATCAAGTTCGTCCATTTTGGTCTTTCTTCGTTTTGACTAGCTTAAAAGTTGACCGAAGCAAAATGTCAAGCATATATTGATATAATATGACACATTAAACACTTTGATGAAGTTTGGCACCAAAGAAGAGAGATTTGGTCTAAGAATCATCCAACTTAACAAAGTTCATTCATTTTGGCCGTTCTACGTTTCGACTAGCTTCAAAGCATATCGAAGCCAAATGTCAAGCATAGATTGATGTAATATGACACAAGAAACCATGTGGAGAAGTTTGAGACCAACGAAGAGAGATTTGGTCCAAGAATCATCAAGTTGACCAAGTTCGTCCGTTTTGGTCTTTCTATGTTTCGACTAGCTTCCAAGTTGACCGAAGCCAAATGTCTAGCATAGATTCATGTAATATGACACATTAAATGCATTGATGAAGTTTCGAACTAAGGAAGAGAGATTTGGTCCAAGAATCATCCAAGATGACCAAGTTCATCCATTTTGGTCTTTTTTCGTTTCGACTAGCTTCAAAGTTGTTCGAAGCCAAATTTCAAGGATAAATTGATGTAATATGACACAATAAACCATGTGGACAAGTTTGAGACCAACAAAGATAGATTTGGTCCAAGAATCATCCAAGTTCGTCCATTTTGGTCTTTCTTCGTTTTGACTATGTTGAAAGCTGACCGAAGCTAAATGTCAAGTATAGATTGATGTAATATTCCACATTAAATGCTTTGATGAAGTCTGGATCCAAGGAAGAGAGATTTGGTCAATAATCATCCAACTTAACCAAGTTCGTCCATTTTGGTCTTTCTTCATTTCGACTAGCTTCAAAGTTGACCGAAGCCAAATGTCAAGCATAAATTGATGTAATATTACATATTAAACACTTTGTTGGAGTTTGGAACCAAGGAAGAGAGATTTGGTCTAAGAATCATCCAACCTAACCAAGTTTGTCCATTTTGGTCTTTCTTCCTTTCAACTAGCTTCAAAGTTGATTGAGGCCAAATCTAAAGCATAGATTGATGTAATATGATACAAAAACCCATGAGGGGAAGTTTGGGACCAACGAAGAGAGATTTGGTTCAAGAATCATCCAAATGGACCAAGTTCGTCCATTTTGGTCTTTCTTCGTTTCGACAAGCTTCAAGGTTGATCGAAGCCAAATGTCAAGCATAGATTGATGAAATATGAGACAATAAACCATGTGGAGAAGTTTGAGTCCAACGAAGAGAGATTTGGTCCAAGAATCATCTAACTTAACCAAGTTCGTCCATTTTACCCTTTCTTCATTTCGAATAGGTTCAAAGTTGACCGAAGCCAAATGTCAAGCATAGATTAATGTAATATGACACATTAAACGCTTTGATTAAGTTTGGAACGAAGAAAGAGAGATTTGGTCCAACAAACATCCAAGTTGACCAAGTTCGTCCATTTTGGTCTTTCTTCGTTTCGACTAGCTTCAAAGTTGATCGAAGCCAAATGTCAAGCATAGATTAATGTAATATGACACATTAAAGGCTTTGATGAAGGTTGGAACCAAGGAAGAGAGATTTGGTCAAAGAATCATCCAACTTAACTAACTTCGTCCATTTTGGTCTTTCTTCGTTTCGAATAGCTTCAAAGTTAACCGAAGCCAAATGTCTAACATAGATTAATGTAATCTGACACATTAAAGGCTTTGATGAAGGTTGGAGCCAAGGAAGAGAGATTTGGTCAAAGAATCATCCAACTTCGCCAAGTTCGTCCATTTTGGTCTTTCTTCTTTTCGAATAGCTTCAAAGTTGACCGACGCCAAATGTCAAGCGTAAATTGATGTAATATGACACAATAAAGGCTTTGATGAAGGTTGGAAGTAAGAAAGAGAGATTTGATCTAAGAATCATCCAAGTTGATCAAGTTCATCCATTTTGGTCTTTCTTCGTTTCGACTAGCTTCAAAGTTGATCGTAGCCAAATGTCAAGCATAGATTAATGTAATATGACACATTAAAGGCTTTGATGAAGGTTGGAACCAAGGAAGAGTGATTTGGTCAAAGAATCATCCAACTTAACTAAGTTCGTCCATTTTGGTCTTTCTTCGTTTCGAATAGCTTCAAAGTTAACCGAAGCCAAATGTCAATCGTAGATAGATGTAATATGACACATTAAAGGCTTTGATGAAGGTTGGAACCAAGGAAGAGAGATTTGGTCAAAGAATCATCCAACTTAACTAAGTTCGTCCATTTTGGTCTTTCTTCGTTTCAAATAGCTTCAAAGTTGACCGAAGCCAAATGTCAAGCGTAGATTGATGTAATATGACACATTAAAGGCTTTGATGAAGGTTGGAACTAAGAAAGAGAGATTTGATCTAAGAATCATCTAAGTTGATCAAGTTCGTCCATTTTGGTCTTTCTTCGTTTCGACTAGCTTCAAAGTTGATCGAAGCCAAATGTGAAGCATAGATTAATGTAATATGACACATTAAAGGCTTTGATGAAGGTTGGAACCAAGGACGAGAGATTTGGTCAAAGAATCATCCAACTTAACCAAGTTTGTCCATTTTAGTCTTTCTTCATTTCGAATAGCTTCAAAGTTAACCGAAGACAAATGTCAAGCGTACATTGATGTAATAAGTCACATTAAACGCTTTGATGGAGTTTGGAACCGAGGAAGGGAGATTTAGTCCAAGAATCATCCAACTTAACCAAGTTTGTACATTTTGGTCTTTCTTCATTTCGACTAGCTTCAAAAGTTGATCGAAGCTCAATGTCAAGCGTAGATTGATGTAATATGACACAATAAACGATGTGGAGAAGTTTGAGACCAACGAATAGAGATTTGGTCGAAGATTCAACTAAGTTGGCAAAGATCATCCATTTTGGTCTTTTTTTCGTTTCGACTAGCTTGAAAGTTGACCGAAGCCAAATATCAAGCATAGATTGATGTAATATGACACATTAAACACTTTGATGGAGTTTGGAACCAAGAAAGAGAGATTTCGTCCAAGAATTATCCAACTTAACCAAGTTCATCCAGTTTAGTCTTTCTTCGTTTCGAATAGCTTCAAAGTTAACCGAAGACAAATGTCAAGCATAGATTGATGTAATACGTCACATTAAACGCTTTGATGGAGTTTGGAACCGAGGAAGGGAGATTTAGTCCAAGGATCATCCAACTTAACCAAGTTCGTCCATTTTGGTCTTTCTGCATTTCGACTAGCTTCAAAGTTGACCGAAGCCAAATGTCAAGCATAGATTCATGTAATATTACACATTAAACGCTTTGATGAAGTCTGGAACCAAGGAAGAGAGATTTGGTCAAAGAATCATCCTACTTAACCTAGTTCGTCCATTTTGGTCTTTCTTCCTTTCGCCAGCTTCAAGGTAGATCGAAGTGAAATGTCAAGCATAGATTGATGTAATATGACACAAGAAACCATGTGGAGAAGTTTGTGACCAACGAAGAGAGATTTGGTTAAAGAATTATCTAACTTAACCAAGTTCGTCCATTTTGGTCTTTCTTCGTTTCGAATAGCTTCAAAGTTAACCGAAGCCAAATGTCTAGCATAGATTGATGTTATATGACACATTAAATGCTTTGATGAAGATTGAAACCAAGGAAGAGGGATTTGGTCCCAGAATCATCTAACTTAACTAATTTCGTCCATTTTGGTCTTTCTACTTTTCGACTAGCTTCAATGCTGATCGAAGCCAAATGTGAAGCATAGATTGATGTAATATAACACAATAAAACATGTGGAGAACTTTGAGACCAACGAAGATAGGTTTGGTCCAAGTATCATCCAACTTAACTAAGTTCGTCCATTTTGGTCTTTCTTCGTTTCAACTAGCTTCAAATTTGGAAATGTCAAGCATATATTCATGTAATATGACAAATTTGACGCGTTGATAATGTGTGGAACTATGGAAGTGTAATTTGGTGCAAGAATCATCTAACTTAACTAAGTTCCTCCATTTTGGTCTTTCTACCTTTCGACTAGCTTCAAAGTTGATTGAAGCCAAATGTTCAGCATAGATTTATGTAATATGACACAATAAAAACATTTGGAGAAGTTTGAGACCAACGAAGAGAGATTTGGTCAAAGAATTATCCAAGTTGACCAAGTTCGTCAATTTTGGTTTTTCTATGTTTCGACTAGCTTCCACGTTAACCGAAGCTAAATGTCTAGCATAGATTGATGTAATATGACACATTAAACGCTTTGATGAACTTTGGAACCAAGGAAGAGTGTTTTAGTCCAAGAATCATCCAACTTAACTAAGTTCTTCCATTTTTGTCTTTCTACCTTTCGACTAGCTTCAAAGTTGATCGAAGCGAAAGGTCAAACATACATTAATGTAATATGACACAATAAACCATGTGGAGAAGTTTGAGACCAACGCAGAGAGATTTGGCCCAAGTATCATCCGAGTTACCAAGTTCGTCCATTTTGGTCTTTCTTCGTTTCGACTAGCTTCAAAGTTCACTGAAGCCAAATGTCAAGCATAAATTGATGTAATATGACACATTAAACGCTTTGATAAAGTCTGGAACTAAGGAAGAGTAATTTTGTCCATGAATCATCCAACTTAACTAACTTCGTCCCTTTTGGTCTTTCTTCGTCTCGACTAGCTTCAAAGTTGACCGAAGCCAAATTTCAAGCATAAATTGATGTAATATGACACATTAAACGCTTTGATAAAGTCTGGAACTATGGAAGAGTCATTTGGTCCAAGAATCATCTAACTTAACTAAGCTCGTCTATTTTGGTCTTTCGACTAGCTTCAAAGTTGATCGAAGCCAAATGTCAAGCATACATTAATGTAATGTGACACAATAAAACATGAGGAGAAGTTTGAGACCAACGAATAGAGATTTGTTCCAAGAATCATCCAAGTTGACTAACTTCGTTCTTTTTGGTTTTTCTATGTTTCGACTAGCTTCCACGTTAACCGAAGCTAAATGTCAACCATAAAGTGATGTAACATGACACATTAAACGCTTTGACAATGTTTTGAACTAAGGAAGAGTGATGTGGTCCAAGAATCATCCAACTTAACTAAGTTCGTCCATTTTGGTCTTTCTACCTATCGACTAGCTTCAAAGTTGATCGAAGCCAAATGTCAAGCATTGATTAATATAATATGACACAATAAAATATGTGGAGAAGTTTGAGACTAACGCAGAGAGATGGAGCCCAAGTATCATCCAACTTAACCAAGTTCGTCCATTTTGGTCTTTCTTTCTTTCGACTAGCTTCAAAGTTGACCGAAGCCAAATGTCAAGCATACATTGATGTAACATGACACTATAAACCATGTGGAGAAGATTGAGACCAACGAAAAGAGATTTGGTCCAACGATCATCCAAGTTGATCAAGTTCGTCCATTTTGCTCTTTCTATATTTCGACTAGCTTCAAAGTTTATCGAAGCCAAATGTGAAGCTTAGATTGATGTAATATGAGACAATAAAACATGTGGAGAACTTTGAGACCAACGAAGAGAGATTTGGTCCAAGTATCATCCAACTTAACCAAGTTTGTCCATTTTGGTCTTTCTTCATTTCAAGTAGCTTCAAAGTTGACCGAAGCCAAATGTCAAGCATAAATTGATGTAATATGACACATTAAACGCTTTGATAAAGTTTCGAACTAAGGAAGTGTGATTTGGTCCAAGAGTCATCTAACTTAACCAAATTCGTCCAATTTGGACTTTCTTCCTTTTGACTAGATTCAAAGTTAGCCGAAGCCAAATGTCAAGCATAGATTGATGTACTATGACATAGGAATCCATCTGGAGAAGTTTGAGACCAACGAAGAGAGATTTGGTCCAAGAATAATCCAAGTTGACCAAGTTCGTCCATTTTGGTCTTTTTATGTTTCGACTAGCTTCCAAGTTGACCGAAGCCAAATTTCTAGCATAGATTGATGTAATATGACCCATTAAACGCTTTGATGAAGTTTGGAACCAAGGCAGAGTGATTTAGTCCAAGAATCATCCACGTTGACCAAGTGTGTCCATTTTGGTCTTTCTTCGTTTTGACTAGCTTCAAAATTGATCGAAGCCAATTGTCAAACATAGATTGATGTAATATGACACAACAAACCATGTGGAGAACTTTGAGACCAACGAAGAGAGATTTGGTCCAAGTATCATCCAACTTAACCAAGTTCGTCCATTTTGGTCTTTCTTCTTTTCAACTAGCTTCAAAGTAGACCAAAGCCAAATGTCAAGCACAGATTGATGTAATATGACGCAAGAAACCATGTGGAGAAGTTTGAGACCAACGAAGAGAGATTTGGTCCAAGTATCATCTAACTTAACCAAGTTCGTCCATTTTGGTCTTTCTTGATCTCAACTAGCTTCAAAGTAGACCAAAGCCAAATGTCAAGCATAAATTGATGTTAAATGACACATTAAACGCTTTGATAAAGTCTAGAACTAAGGAAGAGTGATTTGGTCCAAGAATCATCCAACTTAACCAAGTTCGTCCATTTTGGTCTTTCTTCGTTTCGACTAGCTTCCAAGTTGACCGAAGCTAAATTTCAAGCATAGATTGATTTAATATGAAACATTAAACTCTTTGATGAAGTTTGGATCCAAGGAAGAGATATTTTGTCCAAGAATCATCCAACTTAACCAAGTTCGTCCATTTTGGTCTTTCTTCCCTTCGACTAGTTTCAAAGTTGATCTAAGCCAAATGTCAAGCATAAATTAATGTAATATGACACAATAAAACATGTGGAGAAGTTTTAGACCAACGAAGATAGATTTGGTCCAAGAATCATCCAAGTTGGCCAAGTTCGTCCACTTTGGTTTTTCTATGTTTCCGCAAGCTTCCACGTTAACCGAAGCCAAATGCCTAGCATAGATTGACGTAATATGACACATTAAACGCTTTGAAGAACTTTGGAACCAAGGAAGAGAGATTTTGTCCAAGAATGATCCAACTTAACTAAGTTCGTCCATTTTGGTCTTTCTACCTTTCGACTAGTTTCAAAGTTGATCGAAGCTAAATGTCAAGCATAGATTAATGTCATATAACACATTAAATGCTTTGATAATGTGTGGAACTATGGAGGAGTGATATGGTTCAAGAATCATCCAACTTAACTAAGTTCGTCCATTTTGGTCTTTCTACCTTTCGACTAGCTTCAAAGTTGATCGAAGCCAAATGTCAAGCATAGATTTATGTAATATGACACAATAGACCATGTGGAGAAGTTTGAGACCAACGATGAGAGATTTGGTCCAACGATCATCCAAGTTGATCAAGTTCGTCCATTTTGCTCTTTCTATATTTCGACTAGCTTCAAAGTTTATCGAAGCCAAATGTGAAGCTTAGATTGATGTAATATGAGACAATAAAACATGTGGAGAACTTTGAGACCAACGAAGAGAGATTTGGTCCAAGTATCATCCAACTTAACCAAGTTTGTCCATTTTGGTCTTTCTTCATTTCAAGTAGCTTCAAAGTTGACCGAAGCCAAATGTCAAGCATAAATTGATGTAATATGACACATTAAACGCTTTGATAAAGTTTCGAACTAAGGAAGTGTGATTTGGTCCAAGAGTCATCTAACTTAACCAAATTCGTCCAATTTGGACTTTCTTCCTTTTGACTAGATTCAAAGTTAGCCGAAGCCAAATGTCAAGCATAGATTGATGTACTATGACATAGGAATCCATCTGGAGAAGTTTGAGACCAATGAAGAGAGATTTGGTCCAAGAATAATCCAAGTTGACCAAGTTCGTCCATTTTGGTCTTTTTATGTTTCGACTAGCTTCCAAGTTGACCGAAGCCAAATTTCTAGCATAGATTGATGTAATATGACCCATTAAATGCTTTGATGAAGTTTGGAACCAAGGCAGAGTGATTTAGTCCAAGAATCATCCACGTTGATCAAGTGTGTCCATTTTGGTCTTTCTACCTTTCGACTAGCTTCAAAGTTGATCGAAGCCAAATGTCAAGCATAGATTTATGTAATATGACACAATAGACCATGTGGAGAAGTTTGAGACCAAGGAAGAGTGATTTGGTCCAACGATCATCCAAGTTGATCAAGTTCTTCCATTTTGCTCTTTCTATATTTCGACTAGCTTCAAAGTTGATCGAAGCTAAATGTAAAGCATAAATTGATGTAATATGACACATTAAACGCTTTGATAAAGTCTGTAACTAAGGAAGAGTGATTTGGTCCAAGAATCATGCAAGTTGACCAAGTTCATCCATTTTGGTCTTTCTATGTTTTCACTAGCTTCCACGTTAACCGAAGCCAAATGTCTAGCATAGATTGATGTAATATAACACATTAAATGCTTTGATACTGTTTGGAACTAAGGAAGAGGGATTTGGTCGAAGAATCATCCAACTTAACTATGTTCGTCCATTTTGGTCTTTCTACCTTTCGACTAGCTTAAAAGTTGATCGAAGCTAAATGTCAAGCATAGATTAATGTAATAGACACAATAAACCATGTGGAGAAGTTTGACACCAACGCAGAGAGATTTGGCTCAAGTATCATCCAACTTAACCAAGTTCATCCATTTTAGTCTTTCTTCGTTTTGACTAGCTTCAAAGTTGACCGAAGCCAAATGTCAAGCATAAATTGATGTATTATGACACATTAAACGCTTTGATAAAGTCTGGAACTAAGGAAGAGTGATTTGGTCCAAGAATCATGCAAGTTTACCAAGTTCATCCATTTTTGTCCTTCTATGTTTCGACTAGCTTCCACGTTAACCGAAGCCAAATGTCTAGCATAGATTGATGTAATATGACACCTTAAACGCTTTGATGAAGTTTAGAACTAAGGAAGAGAGATTTGGTCTAAGAATCATCCAACTTAACTAAGTTCGTCCATTTTGGTCTTTCTACTAGCTTAAAAGTTTATCGAAGCCAAATGTCAAGCATAGATTAATATAATATGACACAATAAACTATGTGGAGAAGTTTGAGACCAACACAGAGAGATGTAGCCCAAGTATCATCTAACTTAACTAAGTTCATCCATTTTGGTCTTTCTTCGTTTCGACTAGCTTCAAAGTTGGCCGAAGCCAAATGTCAAGCATACATTGATGTAATATGACACAATAAACCATGTAGAGAAGTTTAAGACCAACGCAGAGAGATTTGGCTCAAGTATCATCCAACTTAACCAAGTTCATCCATTTTAGTCTTTCTTCATTTCGACTAGCTTCAAAGTTGACCGAAGCCAAATGTCAAGCATAAGTTGATGTAATATGACACATTAAACGCTTTGATAAAGTCTGGAACTAAGGAAGAGTGATTTGGTCAAAGAATCATGCAAGTTTACCAAGTTCATCCATTTTGGTCTTTCTATGTTTCGACCAGCTTCCACGTTAACCGAAGCCAAATGTCTAGCATAGATTGATGTAATATGACACGTTAAACGCTTTGATGAAGTTTAGAACTAAGGAAGAGAAATTTGGTCTAAGAATCATCCAACTTAACTAAGTTCGTCCTTTTTGGTCTTTCTACCTTTCGACTAGCTTAAAAGTTGATCGAAGCCAAATGTCAAGCATAGATTAATATAATATGACACAATAAACTATGTGGAGAAGTTTGAGACCAACACAGAGAGATGTAGCCCAAGTATCATCTAACTTAACTAAGTTCCTCCATTTTGGTCTTTCTTCGTTTCGACTAGCTTCAAAGTTGGCTGAAGCCAAATGTCAAGCATACATTGATGTAATATGACACAAGAAGTTTGAGACCAATGAATAGAGATTTGGTCCAACGATCATCTAAGTTGATCAAGTTTGTCCATTTTGCTCTTTCTATATTTCGACTAGGTTTACAGTTGATCGAAGCCAAATGTCAAGCATAGATTGATGTAATATGACACATTAAACGCTTTGATAATGTTTGGAACTAAGGAAGAGTGATTTGGTCCAAGAACCATCCAACATAACCAAGTTCGTCCATTTTGGCCTTTTTTCTTATTGACTAGCTTAAAAGTTGATCGAAGCTAAATGTCAAACATAGATTAATGTAATATGACACAAGAAACCGTGTGGAGAAGTTTGAGACCAACGCAGAGAGATTTGGCCCAAGTATCATCCAACTTAACCAAGTTCGTCCATTTTGGTCTTTCTTCGTTTCGACTAGCTTCAAAGTTGACCGAAGCCAAATGTCAAGCATAAATTGATGTAATATGACACATTAAACGCTTTGATAAAGTCTGGACCTAAGGAAGAGTGATTTGGTCCAAGAATCATGCAAGTTGACTAAGTTCATCCATTTTGGTCTTTCTATGTTTGGACTAGCTTCCACGTTAATCGAAGCCAAATGTCTAGCATAGATTGATGTAATATGACACGTTAAACGCTTTGATGAAGTTTGCAACCAAGCAAGAGAGATTTGGTCTAAGAATCATCCAACTAAACTAAGTTCGTCCATTTTGGTTTTTCTATATTTCGACTAGCTTCAAAGTTGATCGAAGCCAAATGTCAAGCATACATTGATGTAATATGACAAAAGAAACCATGTGGAGAAGTTTGAGAGCAATGAATAGAGATTTGGTCCAACGATCATCCAAGTTGATCAAGTTTGTCCATTTTGCTCTTTCTATATTTCGACTGGCTTCAAAGTTGATAGAATCCAAATGTAAAGCATAGATTGATGTAATATGACACATTAAACGCTTTGATAATGATTGGAACTAAGGAAGAGTGATTTGGTCCAAGAATCATGCAAGTTTACCAAGTTCATCCATTTTGGTCTTGCTATGTTTCGACTAGCTTCCAGTTGAACCGAAGCCAAATGTCTAGCATAGATTGATGTAATATGACACGTTAAACGCTTTGATGAAGTTTGGAACCAAGGAAGAGAGATTTGGTCCAAGAATCATCCAACTAAACTAAGTTCGTCCATTTTGGTTTTTCTATCTTTCGACTAGCTTCAAAGTTGATCAAAGCCAAATGTCAAGCATAGATAAATATAATATGACACAATAAACTATGTGGAGAAGTTTGAGACCAACGCAGAGAGATGTAGCCCAAGTATCATCCAACTCAACCAAGTTCGTCCATTTTGGTCTTTCTTCGTTTCGACTAGCTTCAAAGTTGATCGAAGCCAAATGTCAAGCATACATTGATGTAATATGACAAAAGAAACCATGTGGAGAAGTTTGAGAGCAATGAATAGAGATTTGGTCCAACGATCATCCAAGTTGATCAAGTTTGTCCATTTTGCTCTTTCTATATTTCGACTAGCTTCAAAGTTGATAGAATCCAAATGTAAAGCATAGATTGATGTAATATGACACATTAAACACTTTGATAATGTTTGGAACTAAGGAAGAGGGATTTGGTCGAAGAATCATCCAACTTAACTAAGTTCGTTCATTTTGGTCTTTCTACCTTTCGACTAGCTTAAAAGTTGATCGAAGCTAAATGTCAAGCATAGATTAATGTAATATGACACAATAAACCATGTGGATAAGTTTGAGACCAGCGCAGAGAGATTTGGTCCAAGTATCATCCAACTTAACCAAATTCGTCCATTTTGGTCTTTCTTCGTTTTGACTAGCTTCAAAGTTGACCGAAGCCAAATGTCAAGCATAAATTGATGTAATATGACACATTAAATGCTTTGATAAAGTCTGGAACTAAGGAAGAGTGATTTGGTCCAAGAATCATCCAACCTAACCACGTTCGTCCATTTTGATCTTTCTTTGTTTCGAGTAGCTTCAAAGTTCATCGATGCCAAAAATCAAACATACATTGATGTAATATGACACAATAAACCATGTGGAGAAGTTTAAGACCAACAAAGAGAGATTTGGTCCAAGAATCATCCAAGTTGACCAAGTTCGTCCATTTTGGACTTTGTTCATTTTGACTAGGTTCAAAGGTTATCGAAGCCAAATGTCAAGCATAGATTGAAGTAATATGACACATTAAACGCTTTGATAATGATTGGAACTAAGGAAGGGTGATTTGGTCCAAGAATCATCCAACATAACCAAGTTCGTCCATTTTGGTCTTTCTTCGTATTGACTAGCTTAAGAGTTGATCGAAGCTAAATGTCAAACATAGATTAATGTAATATGACATAATAAACCGTGTGGAGAAGTTTGAGACCAACGCAGAGAGATTTGGCCCAAGTATCATCCAACTTAACCAAGTTCGTCCATTTTGGTCTTTCTTCGTTTCGACTAGCTTCAAAGTTGACCGAAGCCAAATGTCAAGCATAAATTGATGTAATATGACACATTAAACGCTTTGATAAAGTCTGGAACTAGGGAAGAGTGATTTGGTCCAAGAATCATGCAAGTTGATCAAGTTCATCCATTTTGGTCTTTCTATGTTTTGACTAGCTTCCACGTTAACCGAAGCCAAATGTCTAGCATAGATTGATGTAATATGACACGTTAAACGCTTTGATGAAGTTTGGAACCAAGGAAGAGGGATTTGGTCTAAGAATCATCCAACTTAACTAAGTTCGTCCATTTTGGTCTTTCTATCTTTTGACTAGCTTCAAACTTGATCGAAGCCAAATGTCAAGCATAGATTAATATAATATGACACAATAAACTATGTGGAGAAGTTTGAGACCAACTCAGAGAGATGTAGCCCAAGTATAATCCAACTTAACAAAGTTTGTCCATTTTGGTCTTTCTTCGTTTCGACTAGCTTCAAAGTTGACCGAAGCCAAATGTCAAGCATAAATTGATGTAATATGACACATTAAACGCTTTGATAAAGTCTGGAACTAAGGAAGAGTGATTTGGTCCAAGAATCATCCAACCTAACTAAGTTCGACCATTTTGATCTTTCTTCGTTTCGAGTAGCTTCAAAGTTAATCGATGCCAAATATCAAACATACATTGATGTAATATGACACAATAAACCATGTGGAGAAGTTTGAGACCAACGAAGAGAGATTTGGTCCAAGAATCATCCAAGTTGACCAAGTTCGTCCATTTTGGACTTTGTTCATTTCGACTAGGTTCAAAGTTGATCGAAGCCAAATGTCAAGCATAGATTGATGTAATATGACACATTAAACGCTTTGATAATGATTGGAACTAAGGAAGAGTGATTTGGTCCAAGAATCATCCAACATAACCAAGTTCGTCCATTTTGGTCTTTCTTGGTATTGACTAGCTTAAAAGTTAATCGAAGCTAAATGTCAAACATAGATTAATGTAATATGACACAATAAACCATGTGGAGAAGTTTGAGACCAACAAAGAGAGATTTGGCCCAAGTATCATCCAACTTAACCAAGTTCGTCCATTTTGGTCTTTCTTCGTTTCGACTAGCTTCAAAGTTGACCAAAGCCAAATGTCAAGCATATATTGATGTAATATGACACATTAAACGCTTTGATAACGTCTGGAACTAAGGAAGAGTGATTTGGTCCAAGAATCATCCAACTTAACCAAGTTCGTCCATTTTGGTCTGTCTTCGTATTGACTAGCTTCAAGAGGAGATCGAAGCCAAATGTCAAGCATAGATTGATGTAATATGACACAATAAAACATATTTAGAAGTTTGAGACCAACGAAGAGAGATTTGGTCTAAGTATCATCCAAGTTGACCAAGATCGTCCATTTTGGACTTTGTTCATTTCGACTAGCTTCAAAGTTGATCGAAGCCAAATGTCAAGCATAGATTGATATAATATGACACAATAAACCATGTGGAGAAGTTTGAGACCAACAAAGAGAGATTTGGTCCAAGAATCATCCAAGTTGACCAAGTTCGTCCATTTTGGACATTGTTCATCTCGACTAGCTTCAAAGTTTATCGAAGCCAAATGTCAAGCATAGATTGATATAATATGACACAATAAACCATGTGGAGAAGTTTGAGACCAACGAAGAGACATTTGGTCCAAGAATCATCCAAGTTGACCAAGTTCATCCATTTTGGACATTGTTCATCTCGACTAGCTTCAAAGTTCATCGAAGCCAAATGTCAAGCATAGACTGATGTAATATGACACATTAAACGCTTTGAAAATGTTTGGAACTAAGGAAGAGTGATTTGGACCAAGAATCATCCAACTTAACCAAGTTCGTCCATTTTGGTCTTTCTTCGTATTGACTAGCTTCAAAGTTAATAGAAGCCATATGTCAAGCATAGATTGATGTAATATGACACAATAAAACATTTGGAGAAGTTTGAGACGAACGAAGAGAGATTTGGACCAAGTATCATGCAAGTTGACCAAGTTCGTCCATTTTGGATTTTGTTCATTTCGACTAGCTTCAAAGTTGATCGAAGCTAAATGTCAAGCGTAAATTGATGTAATATGACACATTAAACGCTTTGATAAAGTCTGGAACTAAGGAAGTGTAATTTGGTCCAAGAATCATCCAACTTAACCAAGTTCGTCCATTTTGGTCTTTCTTCGTTTCGACTAGCTCCAAAGTTAATCGAAGCCAAATGTGAAGCATACATTGATGTAATATGACAAAAGAAACCATGTGGAGAAGTTTCAGACCAACGAAAAGAGATTTGGTCTAAGAATCATCCAAGTTAACTAAGTTCGTCCATTTTGGTCTTTCTACCTTTCCATTAGCTTAAAAGTTGATCGAAGCTAAATGTCAAGCATAGATTAATGTAATATGACACAATAAACAATGTGGAGAAGTTTGAAACCAATGCAGAAAGATTTGGCCCAAGTGTCATCCAACTTAACCAAGTTCGTCCATTTTGGTCTTTCTTCATTTCGACTAGCTTCAAAGTTGACCGAAGCCAAATGTAAAGCATAAATTGATGTAATATGACATATTAAACGCTTTGATAAAGTCTGGAACTAAGGAAGAGTGATTTCGTCCAAGAATCATCCAACCTAACCAAGTTCGTCCATTTTGATCTTTCTTCGTTTCGAGTAGCTTCAAAGTTAATCGATGCCAAATGTCAAACATACATTGAGGTAATATGACACAATAAACTATGTGGAGAAGTTTGAGACCAATGAAGAGAGATTTGGTCCAAGAATCATCCAAGTTGACCAAGTTCGACCATTTTGGACTTTGTTCATTTCGACTAGGTTCAAAGTTGATCGAAGTCAAATGTCAAGCATAGATTGACGTAATATGACACATTAAACTCTTTGATAATGTTTGGAACTAGGGAAGAGTTATTTGGTCCAAGAATCATCCAACTTAACCAAGTTCGTCCATTTTGGTCTTTCTTCGTTTGGATTGCTTCAAATTTGATCGAAGCCAAATGTCAAGCATAGATTGATCTAATATGACACAATAAAACATGTGGAGAAGTTTGAGACCAACGAAGAGAGATTTGGTCAAAGTATCATCTAACTTAACTAAGTTCGTCAATTTTGGTCTTTCTTCGTTTTGACTAGCTTCAAAGTTGACCGAAGCCAAATTTCAAGTATAAATTGATGTAATATGACACATTAAACGCTTTGATAAAATTGGGAACTAAGGAAGTGATGGAAACATGGCCACCAATGCTCCCAATGGAGGCATTGCTGCCAGCATTGCCAATGGGAACGTTGCTGCTGCCCATGGAGACGTTGCTGCCGCCCATGGAGACGTTGCTGCCAGCACTGCACATTGAAATGTGGCTGCCAAGTGGAGTAGAGACCCACTTGAAGTGCCACTTGGTCCCATGACAAGAGCTAGGGCAAAAAGGTTCAAGGAAGCCCTAAATGGGATGGTGCAAGAAGCATTGGAACAAGCTAATTCGTCGAGGCCCATGATCAAGCTGGCCAACAAATTGATTGCATTTGATTAGGAAATTACAGAGCTGATTGTATTAGGATTAGTTACTTTATTTAGTTTCCTAATTTTAGAAGTAATATGATTTGATTAGATTACATTAGATTACTTATATTTTATTTCCTTTTTTGTTTAAACAAGATTTCCTAATCTTGTAAAGCCTTTAAATAGGCCTCTTTGATTCAATAATATTTAGAATATGCGTTTAAACCAAATTGTGAGTTTTCATATTCTCCTTAGTTCTTTGAAGAGCTATTTGACTTATCAATCAAGCATCCATCCTTGATTGTGGCGTCTTCACTATACCAAGGTTCACACCTCAATATAGGTGCTGGGTTGCGGTTTCCATACAAGCTTTAATTAGAAACGATCCTTAACTAATCTTTGTTACGGGTTTCGTCACAATGTTGACGGGGTTCGTATCAGTTGGTATCAGAGACTGCTTCTAGTCTCAAATTTGCTTATCTTTAATTGCTTTCTTTTAGTTTTTTTCAATTCTGAACTTCTTCTCCATTCAGAAATCTGATCGAAAAATAAAAAATGAAAAAAATCAAGAGGACAACAAAAGAAAATAGAAACAGCAAGGGGGAGAACGTGTTCTTGGTTCCCCATATTCAAAAAAAAAAAAACGAAAAAAAAAAGTCTATATATATATATTCCAGAATTCAGATTTGGGTATTGCAAAATTAGTTTCCAGATTTGATTATTTGAATTCTGCACTCTTACTTTCCAGAATTCAGATTCGGTTATTGTCTTGAATTGTCCAGAATTTCAAATTGCTATCTTGCATGCTTGTTTCCCAGATTTCAGATTTGGTTTATTGCAAGATATCTTTCGGATTTTGATTTGTTGCTTGAATTCTGCATCCTTGTTTTTCCAGAATTTGGAATTGTTGTGTTGTCAATTAATTGATTCAGAATTGGCCACTTAATTCGTATACCATTGTGCCCAGAAAATTCTGAAATTTTCCAGATTTAACTGTCCTGTTTCGGGTGTGAATTGTGCCCAGAAAATTCTGAAATTTTCCAAATTTAATTGTCTTATTTCGGGTGTGAATTGTGCCCAGAAAATTCTGCAATTTTTCAGAATTGATTGACCTTGTTCGGTTGAGAAACTTGCCCAGAAAAATTCTGTTTTGGGTTGAGTAGCTTAATAAGAACTCTTGAGAGGATTAAGAGAGGAAAAAGGCAAGAGTGACATACATTACGAAGAGCAAAAGCCAAATTATTCTCCTTGCAAACACGAGTGATATTAGAGTGTCAATCCTTCAGAGGAAACATGTGAATTGTGTGAAGTGAGGAATTTTTCTTACTAACATTTTCTTCTTGCAGCAAGCATGTCTCATGAAAGTGCTTCGATAGGTGCAAGGGTGGTGTAGATCCACAACCAATGATGGAGGCAGTGACAAGAGAGGTGAGGAGAATGATGAGAATGGAGCTGGAAGCCTTACATAACAGAATAGACCGCAGAGAAAATGCCCGAAGGGAGCCGCCTCGTGTGCCTAGAGGAGGATGAGCTCCACCAAGGAGAGCAAAAGCTGAACCCGAGGAGTATGAAGGGGAAGGCTTTGATGATGAAGATGATCGGGGTTCAACCATTGACCCTAGGAGGTATGGTGGACGGTTCAGAGGATTTAGAGAACCCATTCATGAAGATGCCCTACCCATTAGGCAGCTTGAAGGAGTTGGTGGTGAGAGGCAACCTAAATATTTCCAAACTAGATGCCATGTGAACGAAAAAGTATGTAGCTTGATCATTGATGGTGAGAAGAATGCTAACTTTGCTAGTACTTATATGGTTGAGAAGCTAAGTTTACCCACCTTAAAGCACCCTAAACCTTATAGGTTGAAGTGGCTGGAAGGCAGTGGAGACATATGGGTAACAAAGCAAGTGTTAGTTGCATTCTCAATTGGCAAATATAAGGATGAAGTGCTTTGTGATGTGGCACCAATGTATGATTGTCACTTACTCTTAGGGCATCCTTGGGAGGTTGGAAGAGAGGTTACTTATGATAAAAAGAATAGATGCATTCTTTCTATGAATAACAGAAAAATTAAGTTAGTTTCTCTCAAACTAGAAGAGGCACTTGAAGATCAAAAGAGAATTCAAAGGAAAAATTCTGAAAGAATAGTGAATGAGAGTGCAAAAGAAAATGAGGCAGCTTTTGAAAAAGAAAATAGTGCTAAAAATGAAAGTGAGAGTCCAGGAGAAAAGAATAGAGTGATTGAGTGTGAGAGTGGCGAGAAAAGTGAGGAGAAAAAGAATGAGGATGAAAAAGAAATAGAGAGAAAATTTGAGACAAAAGAAATTAGACATGAGTCTGAAAAAGAAGTAAGTGTAATTAAGAAAAATAAGAGTGAAGAATGTGGACAGCAATGCAAAAATGAGAGAGTGCTTGAGATAAAAGAAAAATTCCTGCATGAGTGCACGAGAAAAAGTGAGGATAAGAGTGTGGGTTTTTCTCATGATTTCATAATTAGATCTCCTAACTCTTGTTCTAGTGATTTTTCTTTCTTGCAGAATTTTCATAGAGATTTCTCAAAGGAACTGCCTAGTGGATCATCATGTGTTATAAAGGAGAAAACTCCAATGGATCCTAGAGGTAAATCTAAATTGATTGAGAAATTTGAATATTTGTTTGACTATGATCCTAATATTATCATTACGATTGATGTGTGTGGTGGATTAGCTCATAAAAATTTCTGCATAGGCAATTTTATTCTACTCTCTAGTAGTAGAGCAAAATCTTTAGGACTTGAGCATGCTAATACATTGTATGAGGATCATGTTACTTGTTCTAGCATGTTGAATGCAATTGGAACTGCTGAACATAAATCTGTCAATAGGGATGTTAATTCCTTGATTGGGGAGCTTGAAACTCATATGCATGAAGGTCACATATGTAAATCCTATTGTCATGATCCTACTGTCATGAAAAGGAATGATGAATTTTTCTTGACTTGTGCTATTGATTCCTTGCTGCACTTTAAGGATAATATGGTTCTTAATTCTTCATGTCAAAGGAAAGTATCAATACTTAATGCAAATAAGTTGGGATTTGACTACTATGCTTCTATGTCTTTCTTGCATGATTTTAAAAGTTGTTTCATTCTTGATTCAGTATCACCAAGGAATATACTTGTCTTTGCACTTGATTTGAATTCATTGGAATTGGATTTCGTTAAAGCTTCAAGTACTGCTAAGTTGAACTATTTTCATGTCTTCAATGAATGTGGAATTACATTTGACAAGTTTGATAAACATGATAGTCTTTTCTTAAAAGGAAATCTGTTGTGTGTGATTCATAGTTTCTTTTGTGCATTTTTGTGTAATTTTGCTGTTGAATATTTTGGAGATGCTTTGGTCTATAATGGGAATTTCATTGATCATCTTGAACATTGGCAAAATGTGTTAACTGATCTGAGAAAAAGAAATTTGAAGAAATGGCATGAGAAGTGGCTTGAATTCATGGAGCCCTTGCTATATGCAAGCAAATGCAAGCATGAAAAGGAGCATGCAAGTGTTGAAAATCTTCCTTTAAGGTACACTCTTATTCCTAGTTTATGTGAAGTGTCATTGGGATATAAGTCCAATAGAAAATTACATGTTGTTGATATTGATTTTTAGAAAAAGCCCAATGCTTGTTTTGCAATTGCTTTTATGCAAATCCATAAACATGTGAAATTTTGGAGAAATCTATTCTGTGAAGCCAAAATGATTAAGTTGAATAATGTGCATGAGAGAGTTTTCAATACTTTCAAGGAGCTTTCTAATGCATCATTGTTGTGTTTGCTATTGCATAGAGAATTTGAGTGTGATAGGTTTGTTCATTCTAAAACTTCATATTCTCTTTTTGCAAGTTTGTGTGGTGATCCTTTGGCATATGTAGTGAAATTCACATGGCCCATAAATGGAAAAGTTTTTATGTTGACTACTGATATGCTGTTATTTCACTTTGGTTATAATTCATTAACCCACATGAATCGATTACTATCACATGTTGATAAGTATACTAGCTTAAGTGGGAAATTGAAAGTTTTCTTTATAGTAAAATTGCATGAGAAAGTTCAACACAATGCTGTCCAAAGGATAATATTTGACCCTGGAGGATTATTACACAAGAGAAAGAAGATACATATGTTTCCAACAAGATTTCAAATAAAAACAAGAGAAGAAGATTTGATCCAAGTTTTTGAATATATCAATACTGAAGTTGATATATTAGAGCATCAAGGTAAGTCCAGTTTGGGTAATGTAACTCTTGTTTCTAATATATATTCCTTTTTTTATGTATACCTTGCAGATTTGAGGACAAATCCTTTTCAAGAGGAGGGGAATGATGGAAACATGGCCACCAATGCTGCCAATGGAGGCATTGCTGCCAGCATTGCCAATGGGAACGTTGCTGCTGCCAATGGAGACGTTGCTGCCAGCACTGCACATGGAAATGTTGCTGCCAAGTGGAGTAGAGACCCACTTGAAGTGCCACTTGGTCCCATGACAAGAGCTAGGGCAAAGAGGTTCAAGGAAGCCTTAAATGGGATGGTGCAAGAAGCATTGGAACAAGCTAATTCGTCGAGGCCCATGGTCAAGCTGGCCAACAAATTGATTGTATTTGATTAGGAAATTACAGAGCTGATTGTATTAGGATTAGTTACTTTATTTAGTTTCCTAATTTTAGAAGTAATATGATTTGATTAGATTACATTAGATTAATTATATTTTATTTCCTTTTCTGTTTAAACAAAGATTTCCTAATCTTGTAAAGCTTTTAAATAGGCCTCTTTGATTCAATAATATTTAGAATATGCGTTTAAACTAAATTGTGAGTTTTCATATTCTCCTTAGTTCTTTGAAAAGCTATTCGACTTATCAATCAAGCATCCATCCTTGATTGTGGCGTCTTCACTATACCAAGGTTCACACCTCAATATAGGTGTTGGGTTGCAGTTTCCATACAAGCCTGAATTAGAAACGATCCTTAACTAATCTTCGTTACAGGTTTCGTCACAATGTTGGCGGGGTTAGGATCAGGAAGTGTGATTTAGTCCAAGAATCATCCAACTTAACCAAATTCGTCCATTTTGGTCTTTCTTCATTTTGACTAGCTTCAAAGTTGATCAAAGCCAAATGTCAAGCATAGATTGATGTAATATGACACAACAAACCATGTGGAGAACCTCGAGACCAACGAAGAGAGATTTGGTCCAACAATCATCCAAGTTGATCAAGTTCGTCCATTTTGCTCTTTCTTCATTTCGACTAGCTTCAAAGTTGATCGAAGCCAAATGTCAAGCATACATTGATGTAATATGACACAAGAAACCATGTGGAGAGGTTAGAGACCAACGAAGAGAGATTTGGTCCAAGAATCATCCAAGTTGACCAAGTTCCTCCATTTGGGTCTTTGTTCGTTTCGACTAGCTTCCAAGTTGACAGAAGCCAAATGTCAAGCATAGATTGATGTAATATGACACAATAAACACTTTGATGAAGTTTGGGACTAAGGAAGAGTGATTCGGTCCATGAATCATCCAACTTAACTATGTTCGTCCATTTTGGTCTTTCTACCTTTCGACTAGATTCAAAGTTGATCGAAGCCAAATGCCAAGCATAGATTCATGTAATATGACACAATAAACCATGTGGAGAAGTTTGAGACCAACAAAGAGAGATTTGGCCCAAGTATCATCCAATTTAACCAAGTTCATCCATTTTGGTCTTTCTTCGTGTTGACTAGCTTCAAAGTTGATCGAAGCCAAATGTCAAGCATAGATTCATGTAATATGATACAATAAACCATGTGGAGAAGTTTGAGACCAACGAAGAGAGATTTGGCCCAAGTATCATCCAATTTAACCAAGTTCGTCCATTTTGGTCTTTCTTCGTTTCGACTAGCTTCAAAGTTGATCGAAGCCAAATGTCAAGCATAGATTGATGTAATATGACACAATAAACCATGTGGAGAAGTTTGAGACCAACAAAGAGAGATTTGGTCCAACGATCATCCAAGTTAATCAAGTTTGTCCATTTTGCTCTTTCTACATTTCGACTAGCTTCAAAGTTGATCGAAGCCAAATGTCAGGCATAGATTGATGTAATATGACACAATAAATCATGTGGAGAAGTTTGAGACCAACGAAGAGAGATTTGGTCCAAGTATCATCCAACTTAACCAAGTTCATCCATTTTGGTCTTTCTTCGTTTCGACTAGCTTCAAAGTTGACCGAAGCCAAATGTCAAGCATAAATTGATGTAATATGACACATTAAATGCTTTGATATTGTCTAGAAATAAGTAAGAGAGATTTGGTCCAAGAATCATCTAACTTAACCAATTTCGTCCATTTTGGTCTTTCTTCGTTACGACTAGCTTCAAAGTTTATTGAAGCAAAATGGTAAGCATAGATTGATGTAATATGACACAACAAACCATGTGGTGAACTTTGAGACCAATGAAGAGAGATTTGGTCCAACAATCATCCAAGTTGACCAAGTTTGAGCATTTTGCTCTTTCTTCATTTCGACTAGCTTCAAAGTTGATCGAAGCCAAATGTCAAGCATACATTGATGTAATATGACACAAGAAACCATGTGGAGAGGTTAGAGACCAACGAAGAGAGATTTGGTCCAAGAATCATCCAAGTTGACCAAGTTCCTCCATTTGGGTCTTTGTTCGTTTCGACTAGCTTCCAAGTTGACAGAAGCCAAATGTCAAGCATAGATTGATGTAATATGACACAATAAACACTTTGATGAAGTTTGGGACTAAGGAAGAGTGATTCGGTCCATGAATCATCCAACTTAACTATGTTCGTCCATTTTGGTCTTTCTACCTTTCGACTAGATTCAAAGTTGATCGAAGCCAAATGCCAAGCATAGATTCATGTAATATGACACAATAAACCATGTGGAGAAGTTTGAGACCAACAAAGAGAGATTTGGCCCAAGTATCATCCAATTTAACCAAGTTCATCCATTTTGGTCTTTCTTCGTGTTGACTAGCTTCAAAGTTGATCGAAGCCAAATGTCAAGCATAGATTCATGTAATATGATACAATAAACCATGTGGAGAAGTTTGAGACCAACGAAGAGAGATTTGGCCCAAGTATCATCCAATTTAACCAAGTTCGTCCATTTTGGTCTTTCTTCGTTTCGACTAGCTTCAAAGTTGATCGAAGCCAAATGTCAAGCATAGATTGATGTAATATGACACAATAAACCATGTGGAGAAGTTTGAGACCAACAAAGAGAGATTTGGTCCAACGATCATCCAAGTTAATCAAGTTTGTCCATTTTGCTCTTTCTACATTTCGACTAGCTTCAAAGTTGATCGAAGCCAAATGTCAGGCATAGATTGATGTAATATGACACAATAAATCATGTGGAGAAGTTTGAGACCAACGAAGAGAGATTTGGTCCAAGTATCATCCAACTTAACCAAGTTCATCCATTTTGGTCTTTCTTCGTTTCGACTAGCTTCAAAGTTGACCGAAGCCAAATGTCAAGCATAAATTGATGTAATATGACACATTAAATGCTTTGATATTGTCTAGAAATAAGTAAGAGAGATTTGGTCCAAGAATCATCTAACTTAACCAATTTCGTCCATTTTGGTCTTTCTTCGTTACGACTAGCTTCAAAGTTTATTGAAGCAAAATGGTAAGCATAGATTGATGTAATATGACACAACAAACCATGTGGTGAACTTTGAGACCAATGAAGAGAGATTTGGTCCAACAATCATCCAAGTTGACCAAGTTTGAGCATTTTGCTCTTTCTTCGTTTCGACTAGCTTCAAAGTTGATCGAAGCCAAATGTCAAGCATAGATTGATTTAATATGACACAAGAAACCATGTGGAGAAGTTTGAGACCAACAAAGAGAGATTTGGTCAAAGTATCATCTAACTTAACCAAGTTCGTCCATTTTGGTCTTTCTCCGTTTCGACTAGCTTCAAAGTTGACCGAAGCCAAATGTCAAGTATAAATTGATGTAATATGACACATTAAATGCTTTGATAAAATTGGGAACTAAGGAAGTGTGATTTGGTCCAAGAATCATCCAACTTAACCAAATTCATCCATTTTGGTGTTTCTTCGTTTTGACTAGCTTCAAAGTTGATCGAAGCCTAATGTCAAGCATAGATTGATGTAATATGACACAACAAACCATGTGGAGAAATTTGAGACCAACGAAGAGAGATTTGGTCCAAGAATCATCCAAGTTTACCAAGTTCGTCCATTTTGCTCTTTCTTCGTTTCGACTAGCTTTAAAGTTGATCGAAGCCAAATTTCAAGCATACAATGATGTAATATGACGTAAGAAACCATGTGGAGAAGCTTGAGCCAACGAAGTGAGATTTGGTCCAAGAATCATCCAAGTTCGTCCATTTTTGTCTTTGTTCAATTCGACTAGCTTCCAAGTTAAAAGTAGCCAAATTTCAAGCATAGATTGATACAATGTGACACATTAAACGCTTTGATGAAGTTTTGAACTACGGAAGAGAGATTTGGTCCATGAATCATCCAACTTAACCAAATTCGTCCATTTTGGTCTTTCTCCGTTTCGACTAGCTTCAATGTTGACCGAAGCCAAATGTCAAGTATAAATTGATGTAATATGACACATTAAATGCTTTGATAAAAGTAGGAACTAAGGAAGTGTGATTTGGTCCAAGAATCATCCAACTTAACCAAATTCGTCCATTTTGGTGTTTCTTCGTTTTGACTAGCTTCAAAGTTGATCGAAGCCAAATGTCAAGTATAGATTGATGTAATATGACCCAACAAACCATGTGGAGAAATTTGAGACCAAAAAAGAGAGATTTGGTCCAAGAATCATCCAAGTTGACCAAGTTCGTCCATTTTGCTCTTTCTTCATTTCGACTAGCTTTAAAGTTGACGAAGCCAAATTTCAAGCATAGATTGATATAATATAACTCAAGAAACCATGTGGAGAAGTTTGAGACCAACAAAGAAAGATTTCGTCCAAGAATCATCCAATTTAACCAAGTTTGTCCATTTTGGTGTTTCTTCGTTTTGACTAGCTTCAAAGTTGATCGAAGCCAAATGTCAAGCATAGATTGATGTAATATGACAAAACAAACCATGTGGAGAAATTTGAGACCAACGAAGAGAGATTTGGTCCAAGAATCATCCAAGTTAACCAAGTTCGTCCATTTTGGTCTTTCTCCGTTTCGACTAGCTTCAAAGTTGACCGAAGCCAAATGTCAAGTATAAATTGATGTAATATGACACATTAAATGCTTTGATAAAAGTAGGAACTAAGGAAGTGTGATTTGGTCCAAGAATCATCCAACATAACCAAATTCGTCCATTTTGGTGTTTCTACCTTTCGACTAGCTTCAGAGTTTATCAAAGCCAAATGTCAAGTATAAGTTGATGTAATATGACACATTAAATGCTTTGATAAAAGTAGGAACTAAGGAAGTGTGATTTGGTCCAAGAATCATCCAACTTAACCAAATTCGTCCATTTTGGTGTTTCTTCGTTTTGAGTAGCTTCAAAGTTGATCGAAGCCAAATGTCAAGCATAGATTGATGTAATATGACACAACAAACCATGTGGAGAAATTTGAGACCAACGAAGAGAGATTTGGTCCAAGAATCATCCAAGTTGACCAAGTTCGTCCATTTTGCTCTTTCTTCGTTTCGACTAGCTTTAAAGTTGATCGAAGCCAAATTTCAAGCATACAATGATGTAATATGACGTAAGAAACCATGTGGAGAAGCTTGAGCCAACGAAGTGAGATTTGGTCCAAGAATCATCCAAGTTTGTCCATTTTTGTCTTTGTTCAATTCGACTAGCTTCCAAGTTAAAAGTAGCTAAATTTCAAGCATAGATTGATGCAATGTGACACATTAAACGCTTTGATGAAGTTTTGAACTACGGAAGAGAGATTTGGTCCATGAATCATCCAACTTAACCAAGTTCATCCGTTTTGGTATTTCTTCCTTTCGACTAGCTTCAATGGTGATCGAAGCCAAATGTCAAGCATAGATTGGTGTAATATAACACAATAAACCATGCGGAGAAGTTTGAGACCAACGAAGAGATATTTGGTACAAGAATCATCCAAGTTAACCAAGTTCGTCCATTTTGGTCTTTCTTCGTTTTGACTAGCTTCAAAGTTGACTGAAGCCAAATGTCAAGCATAGATTGATGTAATATGAGACACTAAACGCTTTGATGAAGTTTGGAACCAAGGAAGAGAGATTTGGTCCAAGAATCATCCAACTTAACCAAGTTCATCCATTTTGGTCTTTCTACCTTTCGACTAGCTTCAAAGTTTATCGAAGACAAATGTCAAGCATAGATTTATGTAATATGACACAATAAACCATGTGGAGAAGTTTGAGACAAATGAAGAAAGATTTGGTCCAAGAATCATACAACTTAACCAAGTTCGTCCATTTTGGTCTTTCTTACTTTCGAGTAACTTAAATGTTGATCGACGCCAAATGTCAAGCATAGATTGATGTAATATGACTCAAGAAACCATGTGGAGAAGTTTGAGACCAAAGAAGAGAGATTTGGTCCAACAGTCATCCAACTTAACCAAGTTCGTCTATTTTGGTCTTTTGTCGATTCACTAGCTTCATAGTCGACCGAAGCCAAATGTCAAGCATAGATTGATGTAATATGACACAATAAACCATGTGGAGAAGTTTGAGACCAATGAAGAAAGATTTGGTCCAAGAATCATCCAACTTAACCAACTTCATCCTTTTTGGTCTTTCTACCTTTTGACTAGCTTCAAAGTTTATCGAAGCCAAATGTCAAGCATAGATTGATGTAATATTACTCAAGAAACCATGTGGAGAAGTTTGAGACCAACGAAGAGAGTTTTGGTCCAAGAGCCATCCAAGTTGACCATGTTTGTCCATTTTGGTCTTTCTACCTTTCGACTAGCCTCAAAGTTGATCGAAGCCAAATGTCAAGCGTAGATTTATATAATATAACTCAAGAAACCATGTGGAGAAGTTTGAGACCAACGAAGAAAGATTTCGTCCAAGAATCATCCAATTTAACCAAGTTTGTCCATTTTGGTGTTTCTTCATTTTGACTAGCTTCAAAGTTGATCGAAGCCAAATGTCAAGCATAGATTGATGTAATATGACACAACAAACCATGTGGACAAATTTGAGACCAACGAAGAGAGATTTGGTCCAAGAATCATCCAAGTTAACCAAGTTCGTCCATTTTGCTCTTTCTTCGTTTTGACTAGCTTTAAAGTTGATCGAAGCCAAATTTCAAGCATACAATGATGTAATATGACGTAAGAAACCATGTGGAGAAGCTTAAGCCAACGAAGTGATATTTGGTCCAAGAATCATCCATGTTCGTCCATTTTTGTCTTTGTTCAATTCGACAAGCTTCCAAGTTAAAAGTAGCCAAATTTCAAGCATAGATTGATGCAATGTGACACATTAAACGCTTTGATGAAGTTTTGAACTACGGAAGAGAGATTTGGTCCATGAATCATCCAACTTAACCAAGTTCATCCGTTTTGGTATTTCTTCCTTTCGACTAGCTTCAAAGTTTATCGAAGCCAAATGTCAAGCATAGATTGATGTAATATGACACAATAAACCATGCGGAGAAATTTGAGACCAACGAAGACAGATTTGGTCCAAGAATCATCCAAGTTGACCAAGTTCGTCCATTTTGGTCTTTCTCCGTTTCGACTAGCTTCAAAGTTGACCGAAGCCAAATGTCAAGTATAAATTGATGTAATATGACACATTAAATGCTTTGATAAAATTGGGAACTAAGGAAGTGTGATTTGGTCCAAGAATCATCCAACTTAACCAAATTCGTCCATTTTGGGGTTTCTTCGTTTGGACTAGCTTCAAAGTTGATCGAAGCCAAATGTCAAGCATAGATTGATGTAATATGACACAACAAACGATGTGGAGAAATTTGAGACCAACAAGGAGAGATTTGGTCCAAGAATCATCCAAGTTGACCAAGTTCGTCCATTTTGCTCTTTCTTCGTTTCGACTAGCTTTAAAGTTGATCGAAGCCAAATTTCAAGCATACAATGATGTAATATGACGTAAGAAACCGTGTGGAGAAGCTTGAGCCAACGAAGTGAGATTTGGTCCAAGAATCATCCAAGTTCGTCCATTTTTGTCTTTGTTCAATTCAACTAGCTTCCAAGTTAAAAGTAGCCAAATTTCAAGCATAGATTGATACAATGTGACACATTAAACGCTTTGATGAAGTTTTGAACTACGGAAGAGAGATTTGGTCCATGAATCATCCAACTTAACCAAATTCGTCCATTTTGGTCTTTCTCCGTTTCGACTAGCTTCAAAGTTGACCGAAGCCAAATGTCAAGTATAAATTGATGTAATATGACACATTAAATGCTTTGATAAAAGTAGGAACTAAGGAAGTGTGATTTGGTCCAAGAATCATCCAACTTAACCAAATTCGTCCATTTTGGTGTTTCTTCATTTTGACTAGTTTCAAAGTTAATCGAAGCCAAATGTCAAGTATAGATTGATGTAATATGACACAACAAACCATGTGGAGAAATTTGAGACCAAAAAAGAGAGATTTGGTCCAAGAATCATCCAAGTTGACCAAGTTCGTCCATTTTGCTCTTTCTTCGTTTCGACTAGCTTTAAAGTTGATCGAAGCCAAATTTCAAGCGTAGATTGATATAATATAACTCAAGAAACCATGTGGAGAAGTTTGAGACCAACGAAGAAAGATTTCGTCCAAGAATCATCCAATTTAACCAAGTTTGTCCATTTTGGTGTTTCTTCATTTTGACTAGCTTCAAAGTTGATCGAAGCCAAATGTCAAGCATAGATTGATGTAATATGACAAAACAAACCATGTGGAGAAATTTGAGACCAACGAAGAGAGATTTGGTCCAAGAATCATCCAAGTTAACCAAGTTCGTCCATTTTGGTCTTTCTCCGTTTCGACTAGCTTCAAAGTTGACCGAAGCCAAATGTCAAGTATAAATTGATGTAATATGACACATTAAATGCTTTGATAAAAGTAGGAACTAAGGAAGTGTGATTTGGTCCAAGAATCATCCAACTTAACCAAATTCGTCCATTTTGGTGTCTCTACCTTTCGACTAGCTTCAGAGTTTATCGAAGCCAAATGTCAAGTATAAGTTGATGTAATATGACACAACAAACCATGTGGAGAAATTTGAGACCAAAAAAGAGAGATTTGGTCCAAGAATCATCCAAGTTGACCAAGTTCGTCCATTTTGCTCTTTCTTCGTTTCGACTAGCTTTAAAGTTGATCGAAGCCAAATTTCAAGCATACAATGATGTAATATGACGTAAGAAACCATGTGGAGAAGCTTGAGCCAACGAAGTGAGATTTGGTCCAAGAATCATCCAAGTTTGTCCATTTTTGTCTTTGTTCAATTCGACTAGCTTCCAAGTTAAAAGTAGCTAAATTTCAAGCATAGATTGATGCAATGTGACACATTAAACGCTTTGATGAAGTTTTGAACTACGTAAGAGAGATTTGGTCCATGAATCATCCAACTAAACCAAGTTCATCAGTTTTGGTATTTCTTCCTTTCAACTAGCTTCAATGGTGATCGAAGCCAAATGTCAAGCTTAGAATGGTGTAATATAACACAATAAACCATGCGGAGAAGTTTGAGACCAACGAAGAGATATTTAGTACAAGAATCATCCAAGTTAACCAAGTTCGTCCATTTTGGTCTTTCTTCGTTTTGACTAGCTTCAAAGTTGACTGAAGCCAAATGTCAAGCATAGATTGATGTAATATGAGACACTAAACGCTTTGATGAAGTTTGGAACCAAGGAAGAGAGATTTGGTCCAAGAATCATCCAACTTAACCAAGTTCATCCATTTTGGTCTTTCTACCTTTCGACTAGCTTCAAAGTTTATCGAAGCCAAATGTCAAGCATAGATTGATGTAATATGACACAATAAACCATGTGGAGAAGTTTGAGACCAATGAAGAAAGATTTGGTCCAAGAATCATCTAACTTAACCAAGTTCATCCATTTTGGTCTTTCTACCTTTTGACTAGCTTCAAAGTTTATCGAAGCCAAATGTCAAGCATAGATTGATGTAATATGACTCAAAAACCATGTGGAGAAGTTTGAGACCAACGAAGAGTATTTTGGTCCAAGAGTCATCCAAGTTGACCATGTTTGTCCATTTTGGTCTTTCTACCTTTCGACTAGCCTCAAAGTTGATCGAAGCCAAATGTCAAGCGTAGATTGATATAATATAACTCAAGAAACAATGTGGAGAAGTTTGAGACCAACGAAGAGAGATTTGGTCCAAGAATCATCCAAGTTGACCAAGTTCGTCCATTTTGGTCTTTCTCCGTTTCTACTAGCTTCAAAGTTGACCGAAGCCAAATGTCAAGTATAAATTGATGTAATATGACACATTAAATGCTTTGATAAAATTAGGAACTAAGGAAGTGTGATTTGGTTCAAGAATCATCCAAGTTCGTCCATTTTTGTCTTTGTTCAATTCGACTAGCTTCCAAGTTAAAAGTAGCCAAATTTCCAGCATAGATTAATGTAATGTGATACATTAAACGCTTTGATGAAGTTTTAAACTACGGAAGAGAGATTTGGTCCATGAATCATCCAACTTAACCAAGTTCATCCGTTTTGGTATTTCTTCCTTTCGACTAGCTTCAATAGTGATCGAAGCCAAATGTCAAGCATAGATTGATGTAATATGATACAATAAACCATGCGGAGAAATTTGAGACCAACGAAGAGAGATTTGGTCCAAGAATCATCCAAGTTAACCAAGTTCGTCCATTTTGGTCTTTCTCCATTTCGACTAGCTTCAAAGTTGACCGAAGCCAAATGTCAAGTATAAATTGATGTAATATGACACATTAAATGCTTTGATAAAAGTAGGAACTAAGGAAGTGTGATTTGGTCCAAGAATCATCCAACTTAACCAAATTCGTCCATTTTGGTGTTTCTACCTTTCGACTAGCTTCAGAGTTTATCGAAGCCAAATGTCAAGTATAAGTTGATGTAATATGACACATTAAATGCTTTGATAAAAGTAGGAACTAAGGAAGTGTGATTTGGTCCAAGAATCATCCAACTTAACCAAATTCGTCCATTTTGGTGTTTCTTCGTTTTGACTAGCTTCAAAGTTGATCGAAGCCAAATGTCAAGTATAGATTGATGTAATATGACACAACAAACCATGTGGAGAAATTTGAGACCAAAAAAGAGAGATTTGGTCCAAGAATCATCCAAGTTGACCAAGTTCGTCCATTTTGCTCTTTCTTCATTTCGACTAGCCTTAAAGTTGATCGAAGCCAAATTTCAAGCGTAGATTGATATAATATAACTCAAGAAACCATGTGGAGAAGTTTGAGACCAACGAAGAGAGATTTGGTCCAACATTCATCCAACTTAACCAAGTTCGTCTATTTTGGTCTTTTGTCGATTCACTAGCTTCAAAGTCGACCGAAGCCAAATGTCAAGCATAGATTGAATTAATATGACAAACTAAACCATGTGGAAAAGTTTCAGACTAGCGTAGAGAGATTTGGTCTAAGAATCATCCAACTTAACCAAGTTCGTCCATTTTGGTCTTTCTACCTTTTGACTAGCTTCAAAGTTTATCGAAGCCAAATGTCAAGTATAGATTGATGTAATATGACACATTAAATGATTTGATGAAGATTGGAACGAAGGAAGAGAGATTTCGTCCAAGAATCATCCAACTTAACCAAGTTCGTCCATTTTGGTCTTTCTTCTTTTCCACTAGGTTCAATGTTGATCGACGCCAAATGTCAAGCATGGATGGATGTAATATGACACAATAAACAATGTGGTGAAATTTGAGAACAACGAAGAAAGATTGATGTAATATGACACTAAACGCTTTGATGAAGTTTGGAACCAAGGAAGAGAGATTTGGTCCAAGAATCATCCAACTTAACTAAGTTCATCCATTTTGGTCTTTCTACCTTTTGACTAGCTTCAAAGTTTATCGAAGCCAAATGTCAAGCATAGATTGATGTAATATGACACAATAAACCATGTGGAGAAGTTTGAGACCAATGAAGAAAGATTTGGTCCAAGAATCATCCAACTTAACCAAGTTCATCCATTTTGGTCTTTCTACCTTTTGACTAGCTTCAAAGTTTATCGAAGCCAAATGTCAAGCATAGATTGATGTAATATGACTCAAAAACCATGTGGAGAAGTTTGAGACCAACGAAGAGAGATTTGGTCCAAGAATCATCCAAGTTGACCAAGTTCGTCCATTTTGGTCTTTCTCCGTTTCTACTAGCTTCAAAGTTGACCGAAGCCAAATGTCAAGTATAAATTGATGTAATATGACACATTAAATGCTTTGATAAAATTAGGAACTAAGGAAGTGTGATTTGGTTCAAGAATCATCCAAGTTCGTCCATTTTTGTCTTTGTTCAATTCGACTAGCTTCCAAGTTAAAAGTAGCCAAATTTCCAGCATAGATTAATGTAATGTGATACATTAAACGCTTTGATGAAGTTTTAAACTACGGAAGAGAGATTTGGTCCATGAATCATCCAACTTAACCAAGTTCATCCGTTTTGGTATTTCTTCCTTTCGACTAGCTTCAATAGTGATCGAAGCCAAATGTCAAGCATAGATTGATGTAATATGATACAATAAACCATGCGGAGAAATTTGAGACCAACGAAGAGAGATTTTGTCCAAGAATCATCCAAGTTGACCAAGTTCGTCCATTTTGCTCTTTCTTCGTTTCGACTAGCTTTAAAGTTGATCGAAGCCAAATTTCAAGCATACAATGATGTAATATGACGTAAGAAACCATGTGGAGAAGCTTCAGCCAACGAAGTGAGATTTGGTCTAAGAATCATCCAAGTTCGTCCATTTTTGTCTTTGTTCAATTCGACTAGCTTCCAAGTTAAAAGTAGCCAAATTTCAAGCATAGATTGATGTAATGTGACACATTAAACGCTTTGATGAAGTTTTGAACTACGGAAGAGAGATTTGGTCCATGAATCATCCAACTTAACCAAGTTCATCCGTTTTGGTATTTCTTCCTTTCGACTAGCTTCAAAGTTTATCGAAGCCAAATGTCAAGCATAGATTGATGTAATATGACACAATAAACCATGCGGAGAAATTTGAGACCAACGAAGAGAGATTTGGTCCAAGAATCATCCAAGTTGACCAAGTTCGTCCATTTTGGTCTTTCTCCGTTTCGACTAGCTTCAAAGTTGACCGAAGCCAAATGTCAAGTATAAATTGATGTAATATGACACATTAAATGCTTTGATAAAATTAAGAACTAAGGAAGTGTGATTTGGTCCAAGAATCATGCAACTTAACCAAATTCCTCCATTTTGGTGTTTCTTCGTTTTGACTAGCTTCAAAGTTGATCGAAGCCAAATCTCCAGCATAGATTGATGTAATATGACACAACAAACCATGTGGAGAAATTTGAGACCAACGAAGAGAGATTTGGTCCAAGAATCATCCAAGTTGACCAAGTTCGTCCATTTTTCTCTTTCTTCGTGTCGACTAGCTTTAAAGTTGATCGAAGCCAAATTTCAAGCATACAATGATGTAATATGACGTAAGAAACCATGTGGAGAAGCTTGAGCCAACGAAGTGAGATTTGGTCCAAGAATCATCCAAGTTCGTCCATTTTTGTCTTTGTTCAGTTTGACTAGCTTCCAAGTTAAAAGTAGCCAAATTTCAAGCATAGATTGATGCAATTTGACACATTAAACGCTTTGATGAAGTTTTGAACTATGGAAGAGAGATTTGGTCCATGAATTATCCAACTTAACCAAGTTCATCCGTTTTGGTATTTCTTCCTTTCGACTAGCTTCAATGGTGATCGAAGCCAAATGTCAAGCATATATTGGTGTAATATAACACAATAAACCATGGGGAGAAGTTTGAGACCAACGAAGAGATATTTGGTACAAGAATCATCCAAGTTAACCAAGTTCGTCCATTTTGGTCTTTCTTCGTTTTGACTAGCTTCAAAGTTGACTGAAGCCAAATGTCAAGCATAGATTGATGTAATATCAGACACTAAACGCTTTGATGAAGTTTGGAACCAAGGAAGAGAGATTTGGTCCGAGAATCATCCAACTTAACCAAGTTCATCCATTTTGGTCTTTCTACCTTTCGACTAGCTTCAAAGTTTATCGAAGCCAAATGTCAAGCATAGATTTATGTAATATGACACAATAAACCATGTAGAGAAGTTTGAGACCAATGACGAAAGATTTGGTCCAAGAATCATCCAACTTAACCAAGTTCGTCCATTTTGGTCTTTCTTACTTTCGAGTAGCTTCAATGTTGATCGACGCCAAATATCAAGCATAGATTGATGTAATATGACTCAAGAAACCATGTGGAGAAGTTTGAGACCAACGATGAGAGATTTGGTCCAACAATCATCCAACTTAACCAAGTTCGTCTATTTTGGTCTTTTGTCGATTCACTAGCTTCAAAGTCGACCGAAGCCAAATGTCAAGCATAGATTGAATTAATATGACAAACTAAACCATGTGGAAAAGTTTCAGACTAGCGTAGAGAGATTTGGTCTAAGAATCATCCAACTTAACCAAGTTCGTCCATTTTGGTCTTTCTACCTTTTGACTAGCTTCAAAGTTTATCGAAGCCAAATGTCAAGTATAGATTGATGTAATATGACACATTAAATGATTTGATGAAGATTGGAACGAAGGAAGAGAGATTTCGTCCAAGAATCATCCAACTTAACCAAGTTCGTCCATTTTGGTCTTTCTTCTTTTCCACTAGGTTCAATGTTGATCGACGCCAAATGTCAAGCATAGATGGATGTAATATGACACAATAAACAATGTGGAGAAGTTTGAGAACAACGAAGAAAGATTTGGTCGAAGAATCATCCAACTTAACTAAGTTCATCCATTTTGGTCTTTCTAACGTTCGACTAGCTTCAATGTTTATCAACGCCAAATGTCAACCATAGATTGATGTAATATGACTCAAGAAACCATGTGGAGAAGTTTGAGACCAACGAAGAGAGATTTGTTCCAAGAAACATCTAACTTAATCAAGTTCGTCTATTTTGGTCTTTCTTCCTTTCGACTAGCTTCAAAGTTGGCCGAAGCCAAATGTCAAGCATAGATTGATGTAATATGACACATTAAATGCTTTGATGAAGTTTGGAACCAAGGATGAGAGATTTGGTCCAAGAATTATCCAACTTAACCAAGTTCGTCCATTTTGGTCTTTCTTCTTTTCCACTAGGTTCAATGTTGATCGAAGCCAAATGTCAAGCATAGATTGATGTAATATGACTCAAGAAACCATGTGGAGAAGTTTGAGACCAAGGAAGAGAGATTTGGTCCAAGAATCATCCAACTTAACCAAGTTCGTCCATTTTGGTCTTTCTTCTTTTCAACTAGCTTCAATGTTGATCGAAGTCAAATGTCAAGCATAGAATGATTTAATATGACACATTAAATGCTTTGATGAAGTTTGGAACCAAGGAAGAGAGATTTGGTCCAAGAATCGTCCAACTAAACCAAGTTCGTGCATTTTGGTCGTTCTTACTTTCGACTAACTTCAATGTTCATCTACTACAAATGTCAAGCATAGATTGATGTAATATGACTCAAGAAACCATGTGGAGAAGTTTGAGACCAAGGAAGAGAGATTTGGTCCAAGAATCATCCAACTTAACCAAGTTCGTCCATTTTGGTCTTTCTTCTTTTCAACTAGCTTCAATGTTGATCGAAGCCAAATGTGAAGCATAGAATGATGTAATATGACACAATAAACCATGTGGAGAAGTTTGAGAACAACGAAGAAAGATTTGGTCCAAGAATCATACAACTTAACCAAGTTCATCCATTTTGGTCTTTCTACCATACGACTAGCTTCAATGTTGATCGACGCCAAATGTCAAGCATAGATTGATGTAATATGACTCAAGAAACCATGTGGAGAAGTTTGAGACCAACGAAGAGAGATTTGTTCCAAGATTCATCCAATTTGACCATGTTCGTCCATTTTGGTCTTTCGACCTTTCGACTAGCTTCAAAGTTGACCGAAGCGAAATGTCAAGCATAGATTGATTTAATATGACACACTAAACCATGTGGAGAAGTTTGAGACCAAGGAAGAGAGATTTGGTCCAAGAATCATCCAACTTAACCAAGTTCGTCCATTTTGGTCTTTCTTCTTTTCAACTAGCTTCAATGTTGATCGAAGCCAAATGTCAAGCATAGAATGATGTAATATGACACATTAAATGCTTTGATGAAGTTTGGAACCAAGGAAGAGAGATTTGGTCCAAGAATCGTCCAACTAAACCAAGTTCGTGCATTTTGGTCGTTCTTACTTTCGACTAACTTCAATGTTCATCTACAACAAATGTCAAGCATAGATTGATGTAATATGACTCAAGAAACCATGTGGAGAAGTTTGAGACCAAGGAAGAGAGATTTGGTCCAAGAATCATCCAACTTAACCAAGTTCGTCCATTTTGGTCTTTCTTCTTTTCAACTAGCTTCAATGTTGATCGAAGCCAAATGTGAAGTATAGAATGATGTAATATGACACAATAAACCATGTGGAGAAGTTTGAGAACAACGAAGAAAGATTTGGTCCAAGAATCATACAACTTAACCAAGTTCATCCATTTTGGTCTTTCTACCATACGACCAGCTTCAATGTTGATCGACGCCAAATGTCAAGCATAGATTGATGTAATATGACTCAAGAAACCATGTGGAGAAGTTTGAGACCAACGAAGAGAGATTTGTTCCAAGATTCATCCAATTTAACCATGTTCGTCCATTTTGGTCTTTCGACCTTTCGACTAGCTTCAAAGTTGACCGAAGCCAAATGTCAAGCATAGATTGATTTAATATGACACACTAAACCATGTGGAGAAGTTTGAGACTAGTGAAGAGAGATTTGGTCCAAGAATCATCCAACTTAAACAAGGTCGTCCATTTTGGTCTTTCTACCTTTCGACTAGCTTCAAAGTTAACCGAACCCAAATGTCAAGCATCGATTGATGTAATATGACACATTAAACGGTTTGATGAAGATTGGAACCAAGGAAGAGAGATTTTGTCCAAGAATCGTCCAAGTTAACCAAATTCGTTCATTTTAGTCTTTCTTCCTTTCGACTAGCTTCAATGTTGATCGAAGCCAAATGTCAAGCATAGATTGATGTAATATGACACAATAAACCATGTGGAGAAGTTTGAGAACAACGAAGAATGGTCCATGAATCATCCAAGTTAACCAAGTTCGTCTATTTTGGTCTTTCTTCCTCTCGACAGGCATCAAAGTTGGCCGAAGCCAAATGTCAAGCAGAGATTGATGTAATATGACACATTAAACCATGTGGAGAATTTTGAGACTAGCGAAGAGAGATTTGGTCCAAGAATCATCCAACTTAACCAAGTTCGTCCATTTTGGTCTTTCTTCCTTTTAACTAGCTTCCATGTTGATCGAAGCCAAATGTCAAGCAAAGAATGATGTAATATGACACAATAAATCATGTGGAGAAGTTTCAGAACAACGAAGAAAGATTTGGTCCAAGAATCATACAACTTAACCAAGTTCATCCATTTTGGTCTTTCTACCATTCGACTAGCTTCAATGTTGATCGACGCCAAATTTCAAGCATAGATTGATGTAATATGACACATTAAACGGTTTGATGAAAATTGGAACCAAGGAAGAGAGATTTGGTCCAAGAATCATCCAACTTAACCATGTTCGTCCATTTTGGTCTTTCGACCTTTCGACTAGCTTCAAAGTTGATCGAAGCCAAATGTCAAGCATAGGTTTATTTAATATGACACATTAAACCATGTGGAGAAGTGTGAGACTAGTGAAGACAGATTTGGTCCAAGAATCATCCAACTTAACCAAGGTCGTCCAGTTTGGTCTTACTACCTTTCGACTAGCTTCAAAGTTGGCCGAAGCCAAATGTCAAGCAGAGATTGATGTAATATGACACATTAAACCATGTGGAGAATTTTGAGACTAGCGAAGAGAGATTTGGTCCAAGAATCATCCAACTTGACCAAGTTCATCCATTTTGGTCTTTCTACCATTCGACTAACTTCAATGTTGATCGACGCCAAATGTCAAGCATAGATTGATGTAATATGACTAAAGAAACCATGTGGAGAAGTTTGAGTCCAAGGAAGAGAGATTTGGTCCAAGAATCATCCAACTTAACCAAGTTCGTCCATTTTGGTCTTTCTTCTTTTCAACTAGCTTCAATGTTGATCGAAGCCAAATGTCAAGCATAGATTGATGTAATATGACACATGAAATGCTTTGATGAAGTTTGGAACCAAGTAAGAGAGATTTGGTCCAAGAATCATCCAACTTAACCAAGTTCGTCCACTTTGGTCTTTCTTCCTTTCGACTAGCTTCAAAGTTGGCCGAAGCCAAATGTCAAGCATAGATTGATCTAATATGACACATTAAATGCTTTGATGAAGTTTGGAACAAAGGAAGAGAGAGTTGGTCCAAGAATCATCCAACTTAACCAAGTTCGTCCATTTTTGTCTTTCTTCCTTTCGACTAGCTTCAAAGTTGGCTGAAGCCAAATGTCAAGCAGAGATTGATGTAATATGACACATTAAACCATGTGGAGAATTTTGAGACTAGCGAAGAGAGATTTGGTCCAAGAATTATCCAACTTAACTAAGTTCATCCATTTTGGTCTTTCTACCATTGGACTAGTTTCAATGTTGATCGACGCCAAATGTCAAGCATAGATTGATGTAATATGACTCAAGAAAATATGTGGAGAAGTTTGAGACCCACAAAGAGAGATTTGTTTCAAGATTCATCCAATTTAACTAAGTTCGTCCATTTTGGTCTTTCGACCTTTCGACTAGCTTCAAAGTTGACCGAAGCCAAATATCAAGCATAGATTGATTTAATATGACACATTAAACCATGTGGAGAAGTTTGAGACTAGCGAAGAGAGATTTGGTCCAAGAATCATCTAACTTAACCAAGTTCATCCATTTTGGTGTTTCTACCATTTGACTAACTTCAATGTTGATCGAAGCCAAATGTTAAGCATAGAATGATGTAATATGACACAATAAACCATGTGGAGAAGTTTGAGAACAACGAAGAAAGATTTGGTCCAAGAATCATACAACTTAACCAAGTTCATCCACTTTGGTCTTTCTACCATTCGACTAGCTTCAATGTTGATCGACGCCAAATGTCAAGCATAGATTGATGTAATATGACTCAAGAAACCATGTGGAGAAGTTTGAGACCAATGAAGAGAGATTTGTTCCAAGATTCATCCAATTTAACCAAGTTCGTCCATTTTGGTCTTTCGACCTTTGGACTAGCTTGAAAGTTGACCGAAGCCAAATATCAAGCATAGATTGATTTAATATGACACATTAAACCATGTGGAGAAGTTTGAGACTTGTGAAGAGAGATTTGGTCCAAGAATCATCCAACTTAACCAAGTTCGTCCATTTTAGTCTTTCTTCCTTTCGACTAGCTTCAATGTTGATCGAAGCCAAATGTCAAGCATAGATTGATGTAATATGACTCAAGAAACCATGTGGAGACGTTTGAGACCAACGAAGAGGGAGTTGGTCCAAGAATCATCCAACTTAACCACGTTCATCCATTTTTTTCTTTCTTCCATTCGACTAACTTCAATGTTGATCGACTCCAAATGTCAAGTATAGATTGATGTGATATGACTAAAGAAACCATGTGGAGAAGTTTGAGTCCAAGGAAGAGAGATTTGGTCTAAGAATCATCCAACTTAACCAAGTTCATCCACTTTGGTCTTTCTACCATTCGACTAGCTTCAATGTTGATCGACGCCAAATGTCAAGCATAGATTGATGTAATATGACTCAAGAAACCATGTGGAGACGTTTGAGACCAACGAAGAGGGATTTGGTCCAAGAATCATCCAACTTAACCACGTTCATCCATTTTTGTCTTTCTTCCATTCGACTAACTTCAATGTTGATCGACTCCAAATGTGAAGCATAGAATGATGTAATATGACACAATAAACCATGTGGAGAAGTTTGAGAACAACGAAGAAAGATTTGGTCCAAGAATCATACAACTTAACCAAGTTCATCCACTTTGGTCTTTCTACCATTCGACTAGCTTCAATGTTGATCGACGCCAAATGTCAAGCATAGATTGATGTAATATGACTCAAGAAACCATGTGGAGAAGTTTGAGACCAACGAAGAGAGATTTGTTCCAAGATTCATCCAATTTAACCAAGTTCGTCCATTTTGGTCTTTCGACCTTTTGACTAACTTCAATGTTGATCGAAGCCAAATGTCAAGCATAGAATGATGTAATATGACACAATAAACCATGTGGAGAAGTTTGAGAACAACGAAGAAAGATTTGGTCCAAGAATCATACAACTTAACCAAGTTCCTCCACTTTGGTCTTTCTACCATTCGACTAGCTTCAATGTTGATCGAAGCCAAATGTCAAGCATAGATTGATGTAATATGACTCAAGAAACCATGTGGAGACGTTTGAGACCAACGAAGAGGGATTTGGTCCAAGAATCATCCAACTTAACCAAGTTCATCCATTTTTGTCTTTCTTCCTTTCGACTAGCTTGAAAGTTGGCCGAAGCCAAATGTCAAGCAGAGATTGATGTTATATGACACATTAAACCATGTGGAGAATTTTGAGACTAGCGAAGAGAGATTTGGTCCAAGAATCATTCAACTTAACCAAGTTCATCCATTTTGGTCTTTCTACCATTCGACCAACTTCAATGTTGATCGACTCCAAATGTCAAGTATAGATTGATGTAATATGACAAAGAAACCATGTGGAGAAGTTTGAGACCAAGGAAGAGAGATTTGGTCTAAGAATCATCCAACTTAACCAAGTTCGTCCATTTTGGTCTTTCTTCTTTTCAACTAGCTTCAATGTTGATCGAAGCCAAATGTCAAGCATAGAATGATGTAATATGACACAATAAACCATGTGGAGAAGTTTGAGAACAACAAAGAAAGATTTGGTCCAAGAATCATACAACTTCACCAAGTTCATCCATTTTGGTCTTTCTACCATTCGACTAGCTTCAATGTTGATCGACGCCAAATGTCAAGCATAGATTGATGTAATATGACTCAAGAAACCATGTGGAGAAGTTTGAGACCAACGAAGAGAGATTTGTTCCAAGAATCATCCAATTTAACCAAGTTCGTCCATTTTGGTCTTTCGACCTTTTGACTAACTTCAATGTTGATCGAAGCCAAATGTCAAGCATAGAATGATGTAATATGACACAATAAACCATGTGGAGAAGTTTGAGAACAACAAAGAAAGATTTGGTCCAAGAATCATACAACTTAACCAAGTTCGTCCATTTTGGTCTTTCTACCATTCGACTAGCTTCAATGTTGATCGAAGCCAAATGTCAAGCATAGATTGATGTAATATGACTCAAGAAACCATGTGGAGAAGTTTGAGACCAACGAAGAGAGATTTGTTCCAAGAATCATCCAATTTAGCCAAGTTCGTCGATTTTGGTCTTTCGACGTTTCGACTAGCTTCAAAGTTGACCGAAGCCAAATGTCAAGCATAGATTGATTTAATATGACACATTAAACCATGTGGAGAAGTTTGAGACTAGTGAAGAGAGATTTGGTCCAAGAATCATCCAACTTAACCAAGTTCGTCCATTTTGGTCTTTCTACCTTTCGACTAGCTTCAAAGTTGATTGAAGCCAAATGTCAAGCATAGATTGATGTAATATGACTCAAGAAACCATGTGGAGAAGTTTGAGACCAACGAAGAGAGATTTGGTCTAAGAATCATCCAACTTAACTAAATTCGTCCATTTTGGTCTTTCTAACTTTCAACTAGCTTCAATGTTGATCGAAGCCAAATGTCAAGCATAGATTGATGTAATATGACACAATAAACCATGTGGAGAAGTTTGAGAACAACGAAGAAAGATTTGGTCTAAGAATCATCCAACTTAACCAAGTTCGTCCATTTTGGTCTTTCTTCCTTTCGACAAGCTTCAAAGTCGTCCGAAGCCAAATGTAAAGCTTAGATTGATTTAATATGACACATTAAACCATGTGGAGAAGTTTGAGACCAGTGAAGAAGATTTGGTGCAAAAATCATCCAAGTTGACCATGTTCGTCCTATTTCTTCGTTTCGACTAGCTTCAAAGTTGACCGAAGCCAAATGTCAAGCATAGATTGATGTAATATGACACATTAAACCATTTGAAGAAAATTGGAACCAACGAAGAGAGATTTGGTCCAAGAATCATCCAACTTAACCAAGTTCGTCCATTTTAGTCTTTCTTCCTTTCGACTAGCTTCAATGTTGATCGAAGCCCATGTCAAGCATAGATTGATGTAATATGACACAATAAACCATGTGGAGAAGTTTGAGACCAACGAAGAGAGATTTGGTCCAAGAATCATCTAAGTTGACCATGTTCGTCCATTTTGGTATTTCTTCATTTCGACTAGCTTCAAAGTTGACCGAAGCCAAATGTCAAGCATAGATTGATGTAATATGACACATTAAACCATTTGATGAAAATTGGAACCAAGGAAGAGAGATTTGGTCCAAGAATCATCCAACTTAACCAAGTTCGTCCATTTTGGTCTTTCTTCCTTTCGACTAGCTTCAATGTTGATCGAAGCCAAATGTCAAGCATAGATTGATGTAATATGACACAATAAACCATGTGGAGAAGTTTGAGACCAACGAAGAGAGATTTGGTCCAAGAATCATCTAACTTAACCAAGTTCGTCCATTTTGGTCTTTCTTCATTTCGACTAGCTTCAAAGTTGACCGAAGCCAAATGTCAAGCATAGATTGATGTAATATGACACATTAAACGGTTTGATGAAGATTGGAACCAAGGAAGAGAGATTTGGTCCAAGAATCATCCAACTTAACCAAGTTCGTCCATTTTGGTCTTTCTTCCTTTCGACTAGCTTCAATGTTGATCGAAGCCAAATGTCAAGCATAGATTGATGTAATATGACTCAAGAAACCATGTGGAGAAGTTTGAGACCAAGGAAGAGAGATTTGGTCCAAGAATCATCCAACTTAACCAAGTTCGTCCATTTTGGTCTTTCTAACTTTCGAGAAGCTTCAATGTTGATCGAAGCCAAATGTCAAGCATAGATTGATGTAATATGATTGAAGAAACCATGTGGAGAAGTTTGAGACCAACGAAGAGGGATTTGGTCCAAGAATCATCTAACTTAATCAAGTTCGTCCATTTTGGTCTTTCTTCCTTTCGACTAGCTTCAATGTTGATCGAAGCCAAATGTCAAGCATAGATTGATGTAATATGACACAATAAACCATGTGGAGAAGTTTGAGACCAACGAAGAGGATTTGGTCCAAGAATCATCCAACTTAATCAAGTTTGTCCATTTTGGTCTTTCTTCCTTTCGACTAGCTTCAAAGTTGATCGAAGCCAAATGTCAAGCATAGATTGATGTAATATGACACAATAAACCATGTGGAGAAGTTTGAGACCAACGAAGAGAGATTTGGTCCAAGAATCATCCAACTTAACCAAGTTCGTCCATTTTGGTCTTTCTTCCTTTCGACTAGCTTCAAAGTTGATCGAAACCAAATGTCAAGCATAGATTGATGTAATATGACACATTAAACCATGTGAGAGTTTTGAGACTAGCGAAGAGAGATTTGGTCCAAGAATCATCTAACTTAACCAAGTTCGTCCATTTTGGTCTTTCTTCCTTTCGACTAGCTTCAAAGTTGGCCGAAGCCAAATGTCAAGCATAGATTGATGTAATATGACACAATAAACCATGTGGAGAAGTTTGAGACCAACGAAGAGGGATTTGGTCCAAGAATCATCCAACTTAACCAAGTTTGTCCATTTTTGTTTTTTCTTCCTTTTGACTAGCTTCAATGTTGATCGAAGCCAATGTCAAGCATAGATTGATGTAATATGACACAATAAACCATGTGGAGAAGTTTGAGACCAACGAAGAGAGATTTGGTCGAAGAATCATCCAACTTAACCAAGTTCGTCCATTTTGGTCTTTCTTCCTTTCGACTAGCTTCAAAGTTGATCGAAGCCAAATGTCAAGCATAGATTGATGTAATATGACACAATAAACCATGTGGAGAAGTTTGAGACCAACGAAGAGAGATTTGGTCCAAGAATCATCCAACTTAACCAAGTTCGTCCATTTTGGTCTTTCTTCTTTCGACTAGCTTCAAAGTTGATCGAAGCCAAATGTCAAGCATAGATTGATGTAATATGACACAAGAAACCATGTGGAGAAGTTTGAGACCAATGAAGAGAGATTTGGTCCAAGAATCATCCAACTTAACCAAGTTCGTCCATTTTGGTCTTTCTTCCTTTCGACTAGCTTCAAAGTTGACCGAAGCCAAATGTCAAGCATAGATTGATGTAATATGACACATTAAACCTTGATGAAGATTAGAACCAACGAAGAGAGATTTGGTCCAAGAATCATCCAACTTAACCAAGTTCGTCCATTTTGGTCTTTCTTCTTTTGCACTAGCTTCAATGTTGATCGAAGCCAAATGTCAAGCATAGATTGATGTAATATGACACATTAAACCATGTTGAGAAGTTTGAACCAACGAAGAGAGATTTGGTCCAAGAATCATCCAACTTAACCAAGTTCGTCCATTTTGGTCTTTCTTCCTTTGACTAGCTTCAAAGTTGACCGAAGCCAAATGTCAAGCATAGATTGATGTAATATGACACAAGAAACCATGTTGAGAAGTTTGAGACCAACGAAGAGAGATTTGGTCCAAGAATCATCCAACTTAACCAAGTTCGTCCATTTTGGTCTTTCTTCTTTTCGACTAGCTTCAAAGTTGACCGAAGCCAAATGTCAAGCATAGATTGATGTAATATGACACAATAAACCATGTGGAGAAGTTTGAGAACAACGAAGAGAGATTTGGTCCAAGAATCATCCAACTTAACCAAGTTCGTCCATTTTGGTCTTTCTTCCTTTCGACTAGCTTCAAAGTTGACCGAAGCCAAATGTCAAGCATAGATTGATGTAATATGACACAATAAACCATGTGGAGAAGTTTGAGACCAACGAAGAGAGATTTGGTCCAAGAATCATCCAACTTAACCAAGTTCGTCCATTTTGGTCTTTCTACCTTTCGACTAGCTTCAAAGTTGATCGAAGCCAAATGTTAATCATAGATTTATGTAATATGACACAATAAACCTTGTGGAGAAGTTTGAGACCAACATAGAAAGATTTGGTCCAACAATCATCCAACTTAACCAAGTTCGTCCATTTTGGTCTTTCTAACTTTCGACTAGCTTCAAAGTTGATCGAAACCAAATGTCAAGCCTAGATTGATGTAATATGACACATTAAACGCTTTGATGAAGTTTGGAACCAAGGAAGAGAGATTTGGTCCAAGAATCATCTAACTTAACCAAGTTCTTCCATTTTGGTCTTTCTTCCTTTTGTTTAGCTTCCATGTTGATCAAAGCCAAATGTCAAGTATAGATTGAGGTAATATGACACAATAAACCATGTGGAGAAGTTTCAGACCAACGAAGAAATATTTAGTACAAGAATCATCCAACTTAACCAAGTTCGTCCATTTTAGTCTTTCTTCCTTTCGACTAGCTTCAATGTTGATCGAAGCCCAATGTCAAGCATAGATTAATGTAATATGACACAATAAACCATGTGGAGAAGTTTCAGACCAACGAAGAAATATTTAGTACAAGAATCATCCAACTTAACCAAGTTCGTCCATTTTAGTCTTTCTTCCTTTCGACTAGCTTCAATGTTGATCGAAGCCCAATGTCAAGCATAGATTGATGTAATATGACACAATAAACCATGTGGAGAAGTTTGAGACCAACGAAGAAAGATTTGGTCCAAGAATCATCCAAGTTGACCATGTTCGTCCATTTTGGTATTTCTTCGTTTCGACTAGCTACAAAGTTGACCGAAGCCAAATGTCAAGCATAGATTAATTTAATATGACGCATTCAACCATGTGGAGAATTTTGAGACTAGCAAAGAGAGATTTGGTCCAATAATCATCCAACTAACCAAGTTCGTCCATCTTGGTCTTTCTTCCTTTCGACTAGCTTCAATGTTGATCTAAGCCAAATGTCTAGCATAGATTGATGTAATATGACTCAAGAAACCATGTGGAGACGTTTGAGACCAACGAAGAGGGATTTGGTCCAACAATCATCTAACTTAATCAAGTTCATCCATTTTGGTCTTTCTTCCTTTCGACTAGCTTCAATGTTGATCGAAGCCAAATGTCAAGCATAGATTGATGTGATATGACTCAAGAAACCATGTGGAGAAGTTTGAGACCAACGAAGAGGGATTTGGTCCAAGAATCATCCAATTTAATCAAGTTTGTCCATTTTGGTTTTTCTTCCTTTCGACTAGCTTCCATGTTGATCGAAGCTAGTTGTCAAGCATAGATTGATGTAATATGACTCAAGAAACCATGTGGAGAAGTTTGAGACCAACGAAGAGAGATTGGTCCAAGAATCATCCAACTTAACCAAGTTCGTCTATTTTGGTCTTTCTTTCTTTCGATAAGCTTCAAAGTCGACCGAAGCCAAATGTCAAGCATATATTGATTCAATATGAAACATTAAACCATGTGGATAATTTTGAGACTAGCGAAGAGAGATTTGGTCCAAGAATCATCTAACTTAACGAAGTTCGTCCATTTTGGTCTTTCTTCCTTTCAACTAGCTTCAAAGTTGGCCGAAGCCAAATCTCAAGCATAGATTGATGTAATATGACACAATAAACCATGTGGAGAAGTTTCAGACCAACGAAGAAATATTTAGTCCAAGAATGATCCAACTTAACCAAGTTCGTCCATTTTGGTCTTTCTACCTTTCGACTAGCTTCAAAGTTGATCGAAGCCAAATGTTAATCATAGATTTATGTAATATGACACAATAAACCTTGTGGAGAAGTTTGAGACCAACATAGAAAGATTTGGTCCAACAATCATCCAACTTAACCAAGTTCGTCCATTTTGGTCTTTCTAACTTTCGACTAGCTTCAAAGTTGATCGAAGCCAAATGTCAAGCCTAGATTGATGTAATATGACACATTAAACGCTTTGATGAAGTTTGGAACCAAGGAAGAGAGATTTGGTCCAAGAATCATCTAACTTAACCAAGTTCTTCCATTTTGGTCTTTCTTCCTTTTGTTTAGCTTCCATGTTGATCAAAGCCAAATGTCAAGTATAGATTGAGGTAATATGACACAATAAACCATGTGGAGAAGTTTCAGACCAACGAAGAAATATTTAGTACAAGAATGATCCAACTTAACCAAGTTCGTCCATTTTAGTCTTTCTTCCTTTCGACTAGCTTCAATGTTGATCGAAGCCCAATGTCAAGCATAGATTGATGTAATATGACACAATAAACCATGTGGAGAAGTTTCAGACCAACGAAGAAATATTTAGTACAAGAATGATCCAACTTAACCAAGTTCGTCCATTTTAGTCTTTCTTCCTTTCGACTAGCTTCAATGTTGATCGAAGCCCAATGTCAAGCATAGATTGATGTAATATGACACAATAAACCATGTGGAGAAGTTTGAGACCAACGAAGAAAGATTTGGTCCAAGAATCATCCAAGTTGACCATGTTCGTCCATTTTGGTATTTCTTCGTTTCGACTAGCTACAAAGTTGACCGAAGCCAAATGTCAAGCATAGATTAATTTAATATGACGCATTCAACCATGTGGAGAATTTTGAGACTAGCAAAGAGAGATTTGGTCCAATAATCATCCAACTAACCAAGTTCGTCCATCTTGGTCTTTCTTCCTTTCGACTAGCTTCAATGTTGATCTAAGCCAAATGTCTAGCATAGATTGATGTAATATGACTCAAGAAACCATGTGGAGACGTTTGAGACCAACGAAGAGGGATTTGGTCCAACAATCATCTAACTTAATCAAGTTCATCCATTTTGGTCTTTCTTCCTTTCGACTAGCTTCAATGTTGATCGAAGCCAAATGTCAAGCATAGATTGATGTGATATGACTCAAGAAACCATGTGGAGAAGTTTGAGACCAACGAAGAGGGATTTGGTCCAAGAATCATCCAATTTAATCAAGTTTGTCCATTTTGGTTTTTCTTCCTTTCGACTAGCTTCCATGTTGATCGAAGCTAGTTGTCAAGCATAGATTGATGTAATATGACTCAAGAAACCATGTGGAGAAGTTTGAGACCAACGAAGAGAGATTGGGTCCAAGAATCATCCAACTTAACCAAGTTCGTCTATTTTGGTCTTTCTTTCTTTCGATAAGCTTCAAAGTCGACCGAAGCCAAATGTCAAGCATATATTGATTCAATATGAAACATTAAACCATGTGGATAATTTTGAGACTAGCGAAGAGAGATTTGGTCCAAGAATCATCTAACTTAACGAAGTTCGTCCATTTTGGTCTTTCTTCCTTTCAACTAGCTTCAAAGTTGGCCGAAGCCAAATCTCAAGCATAGATTGATGTAATATGACACAATAAACCATGTGGAGAAGTTTCAGACCAACGAAGAAATATTTAGTCCAAGAATGATCCAACTTAACCAAGTTCGTCCATTTTGGTCTTTCTACCTTTCGACTAGCTTCAAAGTTGATCGAAGCCAAATGTTAATCATAGATTTATGTAATATGACACAATAAACCTTGTGGAGAAGTTTGAGACCAACATAGAAAGATTTGGTCCAACAATCATCCAACTTAACCAAGTTCGTCCATTTTGGTCTTTCTAACTTTCGACTAGCTTCAAAGTTGATCGAAACCAAATGTCAAGCCTAGATTGATGTAATATGACACATTAAACGCTTTGATGAAGTTTGGAACCAAGGAAGAGAGATTTGGTCCAAGAATCATCTAACTTAACCAAGTTCTTCCATTTTGGTCTTTCTTCCTTTTGTTTAGCTTCCATGTTGATCAAAGCCAAATGTCAAGTATAGATTGAGGTAATATGACACAATAAACCATGTGGAGAAGTTTCAGACCAACGAAGAAATATTTAGTACAAGAATGATCCAACTTAACCAAGTTCGTCCATTTTAGTCTTTCTTCCTTTCGACTAGCTTCAATGTTGATCGAAGCCCAATGTCAAGCATAGATTAATGTAATATGACACAATAAACCATGTGGAGAAGTTTCAGACCAACGAAGAAATATTTAGTACAAGAATGATCCAACTTAACCAAGTTCGTCCATTTTAGTCTTTCTTCCTTTCGACTAGCTTCAATGTTGATCGAAGCCCAATGTCAAGCATAGATTGATGTAATATGACACAATAAACCATGTGGAGAAGTTTGAGACCAACGAAGAAAGATTTGGTCCAAGAATCATCCAAGTTGACCATGTTCGTCCATTTTGGTATTTCTTCGTTTCGACTAGCTACAAAGTTGACCGAAGCCAAATGTCAAGCATAGATTAATTTAATATGACGCATTCAACCATGTGGAGAATTTTGAGACTAGCAAAGAGAGATTTGGTCCAATAATCATCCAACTAACCAAGTTCGTCCATCTTGGTCTTTCTTCCTTTCGACTAGCTTCAATGTTGATCTAAGCCAAATGTCTAGCATAGATTGATGTAATATGACTCAAGAAACCATGTGGAGACGTTTGAGACCAACGAAGAGGGATTTGGTCCAACAATCATCTAACTTAATCAAGTTCATCCATTTTGGTCTTTCTTCCTTTCGACTAGCTTCAATGTTGATCGAAGCCAAATGTCAAGCATAGATTGATGTGATATGACTCAAGAAACCATGTGGAGAAGTTTGAGACCAACGAAGAGGGATTTGGTCCAAGAATCATCCAATTTAATCAAGTTTGTCCATTTTGGTTTTTCTTCCTTTCGACTAGCTTCCATGTTGATCGAAGCTAGTTGTCAAGCATAGATTGATGTAATATGACTCAAGAAACCATGTGGAGAAGTTTGAGACCAACGAAGAGAGATTGGGTCCAAGAATCATCCAACTTAACCAAGTTCGTCTATTTTGGTCTTTCTTTCTTTCGATAAGCTTCAAAGTCGACCGAAGCCAAATGTCAAGCATATATTGATTCAATATGAAACATTAAACCATGTGGATAATTTTGAGACTAGCGAAGAGAGATTTGGTCCAAGAATCATCTAACTTAACGAAGTTCGTCCATTTTGGTCTTTCTTCCTTTCAACTAGCTTCAAAGTTGGCCGAAGCCAAATCTCAAGCATAGATTGATGTAATATGACACAATAAACCATGTGGAGAAGTTTCAGACCAACGAAGAAATATTTAGTCCAAGAATGATCCAACTTAACCAAGTTCGTCCATTTTGGTCTTTCTACCTTTCGACTAGCTTCAAAGTTGATCGAAGCCAAATGTTAATCATAGATTTATGTAATATGACACAATAAACCTTGTGGAGAAGTTTGAGACCAACATAGAAAGATTTGGTCCAACAATCATCCAACTTAACCAAGTTCGTCCATTTTGGTCTTTCTAACTTTCGACTAGCTTCAAAGTTGATCGAAACCAAATGTCAAGCCTAGATTGATGTAATATGACACATTAAACGCTTTGATGAAGTTTGGAACCAAGGAAGAGAGATTTGGTCCAAGAATCATCTAACTTAACCAAGTTCTTCCATTTTGGTCTTTCTTCCTTTTGTTTAGCTTCCATGTTGATCAAAGCCAAATGTCAAGTATAGATTGAGGTAATATGACACAATAAACCATGTGGAGAAGTTTCAGACCAACGAAGAAATATTTAGTACAAGAATGATCCAACTTAACCAAGTTCGTCCATTTTAGTCTTTCTTCCTTTCGACTAGCTTCAATGTTGATCGAAGCCCAATGTCAAGCATAGATTAATGTAATATGACACAATAAACCATGTGGAGAAGTTTCAGACCAACGAAGAAATATTTAGTACAAGAATGATCCAACTTAACCAAGTCCGTCCATTTTAGTCTTTCTTCCTTTCGACTAGCTTCAATGTTGATCGAAGCCCAATGTCAAGCATAGATTGATGTAATATGACACAATAAACCATGTGGAGAAGTTTGAGACCAACGAAGAAAGATTTGGTCCAAGAATCATCCAAGTTGACCATGTTCGTCCATTTTGGTATTTCTTCGTTTCGACTAGCTACAAAGTTGACCGAAGCCAAATGTCAAGCATAGATTAATTTAATATGACGCATTCAACCATGTGGAGAATTTTGAGACTAGCAAAGAGAGATTTGGTCCAATAATCATCCAACTAACCAAGTTCGTCCATCTTGGTCTTTCTTCCTTTCGACTAGCTTCAATGTTGATCTAAGCCAAATGTCTAGCATAGATTGATGTAATATGACTCAAGAAACCATGTGGAGACGTTTGAGACCAACGAAGAGGGATTTGGTCCAACAATCATCTAACTTAATCAAGTTCATCCATTTTGGTCTTTCTTCCTTTCGACTAGCTTCAATGTTGATCGAAGCCAAATGTCAAGCATAGATTGATGTGATATGACTCAAGAAACCATGTGGAGAAGTTTGAGACCAACGAAGAGGGATTTGGTCCAAGAATCATCCAATTTAATCAAGTTTGTCCATTTTGGTTTTTCTTCCTTTCGACTAGCTTCCATGTTGATCGAAGCTAGTTGTCAAGCATAGATTGATGTAATATGACTCAAGAAACCATGTGGAGAAGTTTGAGACCAACGAAGAGAGATTGGGTCCAAGAATCATCCAACTTAACCAAGTTCGTCTATTTTGGTCTTTCTTTCTTTCGATAAGCTTCAAAGTCGACCGAAGCCAAATGTCAAGCATATATTGATTCAATATGAAACATTAAACCATGTGGATAATTTTGAGACTAGCGAAGAGAGATTTGGTCCAAGAATCATCTAACTTAACGAAGTTCGTCCATTTTGGTCTTTCTTCCTTTCAACTAGCTTCAAAGTTGGCCGAAGCCAAATCTCAAGCATAGATTGATGTAATATGACACAATAAACCATGTGGAGAAGTTTCAGACCAACGAAGAAATATTTAGTCCAAGAATGATCCAACTTAACCAAGTTCGTCCATTTTGGTCTTTCTACCTTTCGACTAGCTTCAAAGTTGATCGAAGCCAAATGTTAATCATAGATTTATGTAATATGACACAATAAACCTTGTGGAGAAGTTTGAGACCAACATAGAAAGATTTGGTCCAACAATCATCCAACTTAACCAAGTTCATCCATTTTGGTCTTTCTAACTTTCGACTAGCTTCAAAGTTGATCGAAGCCAAATGTCAAGCCTAGATTGATGTAATATGACACATTAAACGCTTTGATGAAGTTTGGAACCAAGGAAGAGAGATTTGGTCCAAGAATCATCTAACTTAACCAAGTTCTTCCATTTTGGTCTTTCTTCCTTTTGTTTAGCTTCCATGTTGATCAAACCCAAATGTCAAGTATAGATTGAGGTAATATGACACAATAAACCATGTGGAGAAGTTTCAGACCAACGAAGAAATATTTAGTACAAGAATGATCCAACTTAACCAAGTTCGTCCATTTTAGTCTTTCTTCCTTTCGACTAGCTTCAATGTTGATCGAAGCCCAATGTCAAGCATAGATTGATGTAATATGACACAATAAACCATGTGGAGAAGTTTCAGACCAACGAATAAATATTTAGTACAAGAATGATCCAACTTAACCAAGTTCGTCCATTTTAGTCTTTCTTCCTTTCGACTAGCTTCAATGTTGATCGAAGCCCAATGTCAAGCATAGATTGATGTAATATGACACAATAAACCATGTGGAGAAGTTTGAGACCAACGAAGAAAGATTTGGTCCAAGAATCATCCAAGTTGACCATGTTCGTCCATTTTGGTATTTCTTCGTTTCGACTAGCTACAAAGTTGACCGAAGCCAAATGTCAAGCATAGATTAATTTAATATGACGCATTCAACCATGTGGAGAATTTTGAGACTAGCAAAGAGAGATTTGGTCCAATAATCATCCAACTAACCAAGTTCGTCCATCTTGGTCTTTCTTCCTTTCGACTAGCTTCAATGTTGATCTAAGCCAAATGTCTAGCATAGATTGATGTAATATGACTCAAGAAACCATGTGGAGACGTTTGAGACCAACAAAGAGGGATTTGGTCCAACAATCATCTAACTTAATCAAGTTCATCCATTTTGGTCTTTCTTCCTTTCGACTAGCTTCAATGTTGATCGAAGCCAAATGTCAAGCATAGATTGATGTGATATGACTCAAGAAACCATGTGGAGAAGTTTGAGACCAACGAAGAGGGATTTGGTCCAAGAATCATCCAATTTAATCAAGTTTGTCCATTTTGGTTTTTCTTCCTTTCGACTAGCTTCCATGTTGATCGAAGCTAGTTGTCAAGCATAGATTGATGTAATATGACTCAAGAAACCATGTGGAGAAGTTTGAGACCAACGAAGAGAGATTGGGTCCAAGAATCATCCAACTTAACCAAGTTCGTCTATTTTGGTCTTTCTTTCTTTCGATAAGCTTCAAAGTCGACCGAAGCCAAATGTCAAGCATATATTGATTCAATATGAAACATTAAACCATGTGGATAATTTTGAGACTAGCGATGAGAGATTTGGTCCAAGAATCATCTAACTTAACGAAGTTCGTCCATTTTGGTCTTTCTTCCTTTCAACTAGCTTCAAAGTTGGCCGAAGCCAAATCTCAAGCATAGATTGATGTAATATGACACAATAAACCATGTGGAGAAGTTTCAGACCAACGAAGAAATATTTAGTCCAAGAATGATCCAACTTAACCAAGTTCGTCCATTTTGGTCTTTCTACCTTTCGACTAGCTTCAAAGTTGATCGAAGCCAAATGTCAAGTATAGATTTATGTAATATGACACAATAAACCATGTGGAGAAGTTTGAGACCAACGAAGAGAGATTTGGTCCAAGAATTATCCAAGTTGACTAAGTTCGTTCATTTTTGTCTTTCTTCGTTTCGACTAGCTTCAAAGTTGACCGAAGCAAATGTCAAGCATAGATTGGTGTAATATGACACATTAAACGCTTTCATAAAGTTTCGAACCAAGGAAGAGAGATTTGGTCCAAGAATCATCTAACTTAACCAAGTTTGTCCATTTTGGTCTTTCTTCTTTTCAACTAGCTGCAATGTTAATCGAAGCCAAATATGAAGCATAGATAGGTGAAATATGACACAATAAACCATGTGGAGAAGTTTGAGACCAACGAAGAAAGATTTGGTCCAAGAATCATCTAACTTAACCAAGTTCATTCATTTTGGTCTTTCTACCTTTCGACTAGCTTCAAAGTTGATCCAAGCCAAATGTCATACATAGATTGATGTAATATGACTCAAGAAACTAGGTGGAGATGTTTGAGACCAACGAAGAGAGATTTGGTCTGGGAATCATCTAACTTAACCAAGTTTTATCCATTTTGGTTTTTCTACCTTTCGACTACCTTCAAAGTTGATTGAAGCCAAATGTCAAGCATAAATTGAATTAATATGGCACATTAAACCATGTGGAGAAGTTCGAGACGAGCGACAAGAGATTTGGTCCAAGAATCATCCAACCTAACCAAGTTTGTCCATTTTGCTCTTTCTACCTTTCGACTAGCTTCAAAGTTGATCGAAGCCAAATGCAAGCATAGATTGATATAAAATGACTCAAGAAACCATGAGAAGGAGTTTGAGACCAACGAAGATAGATTTGGTCCAAGAATCATCCAAGTTGACCAAGTTCGTCCATTTTGGTCTTTCCTCCTTTCAACTAGCTTCAATGTTGATCGAAGCCAAATGTCAAACATAGATTGATGTAATATGACTCAAGAAACCATGCGGAGAAGGTTGAGACCAACGAAGAGAGATTTGGTCCAAGAATCATCCAACTTAACCAAGTTCGTCTATTTTGGTCTTTCTTCCTTTCAACTAGCTTCAATGTTTATCGAAGCCAAATGTCAAACATAGATTGATGTAATATGACTCAAGAAACCCTGTGGAGATGTTTGAGACAAACGAAGAGAGATTTGGTCCAAGAATCATCCAACTAAACCAAGTTTTTTCCATTTTGGTCTTTCAACCTTCGATTAGCTTCAAAGTTAATCGAAGCCAAATGTCAAGCATAGATTGAATTAATATAACACATTAAACCTTGTGGAGAAGTTCGAGACTAGCGAAGAGAGATTTGGTCCAAGAATCACCTAACTTAACCAAGTTTGTCCATTTTTGTCTTTCTACCTTTCGACTAGCTTCAAAGTTGATCTGAGCCAAATGTCAAGCCTAGATTGATGTAATATGACTTAAGAAACCATGCGGAGAAGTTTGAGACCATCAAAGAGGGAATTGGTCCAAGAATCATCCAACTTAACTAAGTTCATCCATTTTGGTCTTTCTACCTTTCGACTAGCTTCAAAGTTGATCGAATCCAAATGTCAAGTATAGATTTAATTAATATGGCACATTAAACCATGTGGAGAAGTTCGAGACTAGCGAAGAGAGATTTGGTCCAAGAAGCATCCAACTTAACCAAGTTCGTCCATTTTGGTCTTTCTACCTTTCGACTATCTTCAAAGTTGATCGAAGCCAAATGCAAGCTTAGATTGATGTAATATGACTCAAGAAACCATGAGAAGGAGTTTGAGACCAACGAAGAGAGATTTGGTCCAAGAATCATCCAAGTTGACCAAGTTCGTCCATTTTGGTCTTTCTTCCTTTCAACTAGCTTCAATGTTGATCGAAGCCAAATGTCAAACATAGATTGATGTAATATGACTCAAGAAACCTTGTGGAGAAGGTTGAGACCAACGAAGAGAGATTTGGTCCAAGAATCATCCAACTTAACCAAGTTCGTCCATTTTGGTCTTTCTTCCTTTCAACTTGCTTCAATGTTTATCGAAGCCAAATGTCAAACATAGATTGATGTAATATGACTCAAGAAACCAAGTGGAGATGTTTGAGGCCAACGAAGAGAGATTTGGTCCAAGAATCATCCAACTTAACCAAGTTTTGTCCATTTTGGTCTTTCAACCTTTGACTAGCTTCAAAGTTGATCGAAGCCAAATGTCAAGCATAGATTGAATTAATATGACACATTAAACCTTGTGGAGAAATTCGAGATTAGCGAAGAGAGATTTGGTCCAAGAATCATCCAACTAAACCAAGTTTTTTCCATTTTGGTCTTTCGACCTTCGACTAGCTTCAAAGTTAATCGAAGCCAAATGTCAAGCATAGATTGAATTAATATAACACATTAAACCTTGTGGAGAAGTTCGAGACTAGCGAAGAGAGATTTGGTCCAAGAATCACCTAACTTAACCAAGTTTGTCCATTTTGGTCTTTCTACCTTTCGACTAGCTTCAAAGTTGATCTGAGCCAAATGTCAAGCCTAGATTGATGTAATATGACTTAAGAAACCATGCGGAGAAGTTTGAGACCATCAAAGAGGGAATTGGTCCAAGAATCATCCAACTTAACTAAGTTCATCCATTTTGGTCTTTCTACCTTTCGACTAGCTTCAAAGTTGATCGAATCCAAATGTCAAGTATAGATTTAATTAATATGGCACATTAAACCATGTGGAGAAGTTCGAGACTAGCGAAGAGAGATTTGGTCCAAGAAGCATCCAACTTAACCAAGTTCGTCCATTTTGGTCTTTCTACCTTTCGACTATCTTCAAAGTTGATCGAAGCCAAATGCAAGCTTAGATTGATGTAATATGACTCAAGAAATCATGAGAAGGAGTTTGAGACCAACGAATAGAGATTTGGTCCAAGAATCATCCAAGTTGACCAAGTTCGTCCATTTTGGTCTTTCTTCCTTTCAACTTGCTTCAATGTTTATCGAAGCCAAATGTCAAACATAGATTGATGTAATATGACTCAAGAAACCAAGTGGAGATGTTTGAGGCCAACGAAGAGAGATTTGGTCCAAGAATCATCCAACTTAACCAAGTTTTGTCCATTTTGGTCTTTCAACCTTTGACTAGCTTCAAAGTTGATCGAAGCCAAATGTCAAGCATAGATTGAATTAATATGACACATTAAACCTTGTGGAGAAATTCGAGATTAGCGAAGAGAGATTTGGTCCAAGAATCATCCAACTTAACCAAGTTCGTCCATTTTGGTCTTTCTTCTTTTCAACTAGCTTTAATGTTGATCGAAGCCAAATGTCAAGCATAGATTTATGTAATATGACACAATAAACCTTGTGGAGAAGTTTGAGACCAACATAGAAAGATTTGGTCCAAGAATCATCCAACTTAACCAAGTTCGTCCATTTTGGTCTTTCTACCTTTCGACTAGCTTCAAATTTGATCGAAGCCAAATGTTAAGCATAGATTGATGTAATATGACACATTAAAAGCTTTGATGAAGTTTGGAACCAAGGAGGAGATATTTGGTCCAAGAATCATCCAACGTAACAAAGTTCATCTATTTTGTACTTTCGTCATTTCGACTAGCTTCAAAGTTGATTGAAGCCAAATGTCAAGCATTGATCGATGTAATATGACACATTAAACGCTTTCATGAAGTTTGGAATCAAGGAAGAGAAATTTGGTCCAACAATCATCTAACTTAACCAAGTTCGTCTATTTTTTTCTTTCGTCATTTCGACTGGCTTCAAAGTGAACCGAAGCCAAATGTCTAGCATAGATTGATCTAATATGACACATTAAACGCTTTGATGAAGTTTGGAACCAAGGAAGAGAGATTTGGTCCAAGAATCATCCAACTTAGCCAAGTTTGTCTATTTTGGTCTTTCTTTATTTCGACAAGCTTCAAAGTTGACCGAAGCCAAATGCCAAGCATAGATTGATGTAATATGACACATTAAAAGCGTTGATGAAGTTTGGAACCAAGAAAGAGAGATATAGTCCAAGAATCATCCAACTTAACCAAGTTGATCCATTTTGGTCTTTCTTCGTTTCGACTAGCTTCAAAATTGACGGAAGCCAAATGTCAAGCATGGACTAATGTAATATGACACATTAAACGCTTTGATGAAGTTGGGAACCAAGGAAGAGATATTTGGTCCAAGAATCATCCAACTTAACTAAGTTTGTCTATTTTGGTCTTTCTTCATTTCTACTAGCTTCAAAGTTGACCGAAGCGAAATGTCAAGCATAGATTGATGTAATATGACACATTAAAAGCTTTGAAGAAGTTACGAACCAAAGAAGAGAGATTTGGTCCAAGAATCACCTAACTTAACCAAGTTTGTCCATTTTGGTCTTTCTACCTTTCGACTAGCTTCAAAGTTGATCTGAGCCAAATGTCAAGCATAGATTGATGTAATATGACTTAAGAAACCATGCGGAGAAGTTTGAGACCATCAAAGAGGGAATTGGTCCAAGAACCATCTAACTTAACTAAGTTCATCCATTTTGGTCTTTCTACCTTTCGACTAGCTTCAAAGTTGATCGAATCCAAATGTCAAGTATAGATTTAATTAATATGGCACATTAAACCATGTGGAGAAGTTCGAGACTAGCGAAGAGAGATTTGGTCCAAGAAGCATCCAACTTAACCAAGTTCGTCCATTTTGGTCTTTCTACCTTTCGACTATCTTCAAAGTTGATCGAAGCCAAATGCAAGCTTAGATTGATGTAATATGACTCAAGAAACCATGAGAAGGAGTTTGAGACCAACGAAGAGAGATTTGGTCCAAGAATCATCCAAGTTGACCAAGTTCATCCATTTTGGTCTTTCTTCCTTTCAAGTAGCTTCAATGTTGATCGAAGCCAAATGTCAAACATAGATTGATGTAATATGACTCAAGAAACCTTGTGGAGAAGGTTGAGACCAACGAAGAGAGATTTGGTCCAAGAATCATCCAACTTAACCAAGTTCGTCCATTTTGGTCTTTCTTCCTTTCAACTAGCTTCAATGTTTATCGAAGCCAAATGTCAAACATAGATTGATGTAATATGACTCAAGAAACCAAGTGGAGATGTTTGAGGCCAACGAAGAGAGATTTGGTCCAAGAATCATCCAACTTAACCAAGTTTTGTCCATTTTGGTCTTTCAACCTTTGACTAGCTTCAAAGTTGATCGAAGCCAAATGTCAAGCATAGATTGAATTAATATGACACATTAAACCTTGTGGAGAAGTTCGAGATTAGCGAAGAGAGATTTGGTCCAAGAATCATCCAACTTAACCAAGTTCGTCCATTTTGGTCTTTCTTCTTTTCAACTAGCTTTAATGTTGATCGAAGCCAAATGTCAAGCATAGATTTATGTAATATGACACAATAAACCTTGTGGAGAAGTTTGAGACCAACATAGAAAGATTTGGTCAAAGAATCATCCAACTTAACCAAGTTCGTCCATTTTGGTCTTTCTACGTTTCGACTAGCTTCAAAGTTGATCGAAGCCAAATGTTAAGCATAGATTGATGTAATATGGCACATTAAAAGCTTTGATGAAGTTTGGAACCAAGGAGGAGATATTTGGTCCAAGAATCATCCAACGTAACCAAGTTCATCTATTTTGTACTTTCGTCATTTCGACTAGCTTCAAAGTTGACTGAAGCCAAATGTCAAGCATTGATCGATGTAATATGACACATTAAACGCTTTCATGAAGTTTGGAATCAAGGAAGAGAAATTTGGTCCAACAATCATCTAACTTAACCAAGTTCGTCTATTTTTTTCTTTCGTCATTTCGACTGGCTTCAAAGTGAACCGAAGCCAAATGTCTAGCATAGATTGATCTAATATGACACATTAAACGCTTTGATGAAGTTTGGAACCAAGGAAGAGAGATTTGGTCCAAGAATCATCCAACTTAGCCAAGTTTGTCTATTTTGGTCTTTCTTTATTTCGACAAGCTTCAAAGTTGACCGAAGCCAAATGCCAAGCATAGATTGATGTAATATGACACATTAAAAGCGTTGATGAAGCTTGGAACCAAGAAAGAGAGATATAGTCCAAGAATCATCCAACTTAACCAAGTTGATCCATTTTGGTCTTTCTTCGTTTCGACTAGCTTCAAAATTGACGGAAGCCAAATGTCAAGCATGGACTAATGTAATATGACACATTAAACGCTTTGATGAAGTTGGGAACCAAGGAAGAGATATTTGGTCTAAGAATCATCCAACTTAACTAAGTTCGTCTATTTTGGTCTTTCTTCATTTCTACTAGCTTCAAAGTTGACCGAAGCGAAATGTCAAGCATAGATTGATGTAATATGACACATTAAAAGCTTTGAAGAAGTTACGAACCAAAGAAGAGAGATTTGGTCCAAGAATCATCCAACTTAACCAAGTTCGTTTATTTTTTTCTTTCTCCATTTTGAGTAGCTTCAAAGTTTACTGAAGACAAAAGTCAAGCATAAATTAATGTAATATGACATATTAAAAGCTTTGACGAAGTTTGGAACCAAGAAAGAGAGATTTAGTCCAAGAATTATCCAACCTAACCAAGTTGGTCTATTTTGGTCGTTCTTTGTTTTGACTAGCTTTAAAGTTGACTGAATCCAAAGGTCATGCTTAGACTGATGTAATATGACACATTAAACGCTTTGATGAAGTTTGGAACCAAGGAGGAGAGATTTGGTCCAAGAATCATCCAACTTAACCAAGTTCATACACTTTGGTCTTTCTTCATTTCGACTAGCTTCAAAGGCGACCAAAGCCAAAAGTCAAGCATAGATTTATGTAACATGACATATTAAACGCTTTGATGAAGTTTGGAACCAACGAAGAGAGATTTAGTGCAAGAATAATCCGCTTTAACCAAGTTTGTCCATTTTGGTCTTTCTTCGTATCGACTAACTTTAAAGTTGATCGAAACCAAATGTCAAGCATAGATTGATGTAATATGACACATTAAAAGCTCTCATGAAGTTTGGAACCAAGGAAGAGAGAGTTAGTCCAAGAATCATCTAACTTAACCAAGTTGGTCTATTTTGGTCGTTCTTTGTTTCAACTAGCTTTAAAGTTCATCGAAGCCAAATGTCAAGCATAGACTGATGTAATATGACACATTAAACAGTTTGATGAAGTTTGGAACCAAGGAAGAGAGATTTAGCCCAAGAATCATCCAACTTAACCAAGTTGGTCTATTTTGGTCGTTCTTTGTTTCAACTAGCTTTAAAGTTGACCGAAGCCAATTGTCAAGCATAGACTGTTATAATATGACACATTAAATGCTTTGATGAAGTTTGGAACAAAGGAAGAGAGATTTGGACCAAGAATAATCAGAATTAACCGAGTTCATCTATTTTGGTCTTTATTCATTTCGACTAACTTCAAAGTTGATGGAAGCCAAATGTCAAGCATAGATAGATGTAATACGACACATTAAACGTTTTGATGAAGTTTATAACCAAGGAAGAGAGATTTGGTCCAACAATCATCCAACTTAACCAAGTTCATCTATTTGGGTCTTTCTTCCTTTCTACTAGCTTCAAAGTTGACCGAAGCCAAATGTTAAGTATGGATTGATGTAATATGAGAAATTAAAACCTTTGATGAAGTTTGGAACCAAAGAAGAGAGATTTGGTCCAAGAATCATCCAACTTAACCAAGTTCGTCTATTTTTTTCATTCTACATTTTAACTAGCTTCAAAGTTGACCGAAGATAAATGTCAAGCTTAGATTCACGTAATATGACACATTAAATGCTTTGATGAATCTTGGAATGAAGGAAGAGAGATTTCGTCCCAGAATCATCCAACCTAACCAAGTTGGTCTATTTTGGTCTTTCTTTATTTCGACTAGGTACAAAGTTTGCTAAAGCCAAATGTCAAGCATAGCTTGATGTAATATGACACATCAAATGCTTTGATAAAGCTTGGAACCGAGGAAGGGAGATTTGGTCCAGGAATCATCCAACTTAACCAAGTTTGTCTATTTTGGTCTTTATTTATTTCGACTAGTTTCAAAGTTGACCGAAGCCAAATGCCAAGTATAGATTGATGTAATATGATACACTAAAAGCTTTGATAAAGTTTGGAAGCAAAGAAGGGAGATTTAGTCCAAGAATCATCCAACTTAACAAAGTTGGTCCATTTTGGTCTTTCTTTTTTTCAACAAGCTTCAAAGTTGATCGAAGCCAAATGTCAAGCATAGACTGATGTAATATGACACATTAAACGCTTTGATGAAGTTTGGAAACAAGGAAGAGCGATTTAGTCCAAGAACCATCTACCTTAACCAAGTTCGTCTATTTTTTTCATTCTTCATTTCAACTTGCTTCAAAGTTAACCGAAGCCAAATGTTAAGCATAGATTGATGTAATATGACACATTCAACGCTTTGATGAAGTTTGGAGCCAAGGAAGAGAGATTTGGTCCAAGAATCAACTAACTTAACTAAGTTCCCCTATTTTGGTCTTTCTTCATTTCGACTAGCTTCAAAATTTACTAAACACAAATGTCAAGGATAGATTGATATAAATGGACACATTAAACGCTTTGAAGAAGTTTGGAACCAACGAAGAGAGTTTTAATCAAAGAATAATCCACTTTAACCAAATTTGTCCTTTTTAGTCTTTCTTCGTTTCAACTAGCTTCTAAGTTAACCGAAACTAAATGTCAAGCATAGGTTGATGTAATATGACACATTAAATGCTTTGATGAAGTTTGGAACCAAGGAAGAGAGATTTGGTCCAAGAATCATCTAACTTAACCAAGTTCCTCTATTTTGGTCTTTCTTCATTTCAACTAGCTTCAAAGTTTACTGAAGCCAAATGTCAAGGATAGATCGATATAAATTGCCACATTAAACGCTTTGAAGAAGTTTGGAACCAACGAAGAAAGTTTTAATCCAAGAATAATCCACTTTAACCAAATTTGTCCTTTTTAGTTTTTCTTCGTTACGACTAACTACTAAGTTGACCGAAACTAAATGCCAAGCATAGCTTGATGTAATATGACACATCAAACGCTTTGATAAAGCTTTGAACCGAGGAAGGGAGATTTGGTCCAGGAATCATCCAACTTAACCAAGTTTGTCTATTTTGGTCTTTATTTATTTCGACTAGTTTCAAAGTTGACCGAAGCCAAATGTCAAGCATAAATTGATGTAATATGACACATTAAACGCTTTAATGAAGTTTGGAACGAAGGAAGAGATATTTGGTCCAAGAATTATCTAACTTAACCAAGTTCGTCTATTTTGGTCTTTCTTCATTTTGCCTAACTTCAAAGTTAACCGAAGAAAAATGTGAAGCTTAGAATCACGTAATATGACACATTAAATGCTTTGAAGAAGTTTGGAACCAAGGAAGAGAGATTTGGTCCAAGAATCATCCAACTTAGCCAAGTTTGTCTATTTTGGTCTTTCTTTATTTTGACTATCTTCAAAGTTGACCAAAGCCAAATGCCAAGGATAGATTGATGTAATATGACACATTAAAAGCTTTGATGAAGTTTGGAACCAAGAAAGAGAGAGTTAGCCAAGAATCATCCAACTTAACCAAGTTAGTCCATTTGGGTCTTTCTTCGTTTCGACTAGCTTTAAAGGCGACCGAAGCCAAAAGTCAAGCATAGATTTATGTAACATGACATATTAAACGCTTTGATGAAGTTTGGGACCAACGAAGAGAGATTTAGTCCAAGAATAATCCGCTTTAACCAAGTTTGTCTATTTTGGTCTTTATTCGTTTCGACTAGCTTTAAAGTTGACCGAAACCAAATGTCAAGCATAGATTGATGTAATATGACCCATTAAAAGCTCTCATGAAGTTTGGAACCAAGGAAGAGAGAGTTAGTCCAAGAATCATCCAACTTAACCAAGTTGGTCTATTTTGGTCGTTCTTTGTTTAAACTAGCTTTCAAGTTCACCGAAGCCAAATGTCAAGCATAGACTGATGTAATATGACACATTAAATGCTTTGATGAAGTTTGGAACCAAGGAAGAAAGATTTGGTCCAAAAATCATCCAACTTAACTAAGTTTATATAGTTTGGTCTTTCTTCATTTCGACTAGCTTCAAAGGTGACCGAAGCCAAAAGTCAAGCATAGATTGATGTGACATGACATATTAAATGCTTTGATGAAGTTTGGAACCAACGAAGAGAGATTTAGTAGAAGAATAATCCGCTTTAACTAAGTTTGTCCATTTTGGTCTTTCTTTCTTTCGACTAGCTTTAAAGTTGACCAAAACCAAATGTCAAGCATAGATTGATGTAATATGACACATTAAAAGCTCTCATGAAGTTTGGAACCAAGGAAGAGAGAGTTAGTCCAAGAATTATCCAACTTAACTAAGTTGGTCCATTTTGGTCATTCTTTGATTCAACTAGCTTTAAAGTTGACCGAAGCCAAATGTCAAGCATAGATTAATGAAATATGACACATTAAATGCTTTGATGAAGTTTGGAACCAAGGAAGAGAGATTCGGTCCAAGAATCATCTAACTTAACCAAGTTCGTCTATTTTGGTCTTTCTTCGTTTCGACTACCTTCAAAGTTCACCGAAGCCAAATGTCAAGCATAGATTGATGTAAATGACACATTAAACACTTTCAAGAAGTTTGGAACCAAAGAAGATAGATTTAGTCCAAGAAGAATCCACTTTAACTGAGTTTGTCCATTTAGGTCTTTCTTCGTTTCGACTAGCTTCAAAGTTCACTAAAACCAAATGTCAAGCATAGATTGATTTAATATGACCAATTAAAAGCTTTCATAAGCTTGGAACCAAGGACGAGAGATTTGGTAAAAAAATCATCAAACTCAACCAAGTTCATCTATTTTAGTCTTTCTTCGTTTCGACTAGCTGCAAAGTTTACCGAAGCCAAATGTCAAGCATAGATTGATGTAATATGGCAAATTAAAAGCTTTCATGATGTTTGGAATCAAGGTAGAGAGATTTGGTCCAAGAATCATCCGACTTAACTATGTTCATCCATTTTGGTCTTTCTTCGTTTCGACTAGCTAGAAAGTGGACCGAAGCAAAATGTCAAGCATAAACTGATGTAATATGACACATTAAACGCTTTGATGAAGTTTGGAACCAAGGAAGCGAGATTTGGTCCAAGAATCATCTAACTTAACCAGGTTCGTCTATTTTGGTCTTTCTTCATTTCGACTACCTTCAAAGTTCACCGAAGCCAAATGTCAAGCATAGATTGATGTAAATGACACATTAAACACTGTCAAGAAGTTTGGAATCAATGAAGATAGATTTAGTCCAAGAAGAATCCACTTTAACTGAGTTTGTCCATTTAGGTCTTTCTTCATTTCGACTAGCTTCAAAGTTCACTGAAACCAAATGTCAAGCATAGATTGATTTAATATGACCAATTAAAAGCTTTGATAAGCTTGGAACCAAGGACGAGAGATTTGGTAAAAAAATCATCCAACTCAACCAAGTTCATCCGACTTAACTATGTTCATCCATTTTGGTCTTTCTTCGTTTTGACTAGCTACAAAGTGGACCGAAGCCAAATGTCAAGCATAGACTGATGTAATATGACACATTAAATGCTTTGATGAAGTTTGGAACCAAGGAAGAGAGATTTGGTCCAAGAATCATCTAACTTAACCAAGTTCGTCTATTTTTGTCTTTCTTCGTTTCGACTACCTTCAAAGTTCACCGAAGCCGAATGTCAAGCATAGATTGATGTAAATTACACATTAAAAGCTTTCATGAAGTTTGGAAGCAAGGTAGAGAGATTTAGTCTAAGAATCATCCGACTTAACTAAGTTCGTTTATTTTGGTCTTTCTTCGTTTCGACTAGTTACAAAGTGGACCGAAGCCAAATGTCAAGCATAGACTGATGTAATATGACACATTAAATGCTTTGATGAAGTTTGGAACCAAGGAAGTGAGATTTGGTCCAAAAATCATCTAGCTTAAACAAGTTTATACAGTTTGGTCTTTCTTCATTTCGACTAGCTTCAAAGGCGACCGAAGCCAAAAGTCAAGCATAGATTAATGTAACATGACATATTAAACGCTTTGATGAAGTTTGGAACCAACGAAGAGAGATTTAGTAGAAGAATAATCCGCTTTAACTAAGTTTGTCCATTTTGGTCTTTCTTCCTTTCGAGTAGCTTTAAAGTTGACCGAAACCAAATGTCAAGCATAGATTGATGTAATATGACACATTAAAAGCTCTCATGAAGTTTGGAACCAAGGAAGAGAGAGTTAGTCCAAGAATTATCTAACTTAACTAAGTTGGTCCATTTTGGTCGTTCTTTGATTCAACTAGCTTTAAAGTTGACCGAAGCCAAATGTCCAGCATAGACTGATGTAATATGACACATTAAACGCTTTGACGAAGTTTGGAACAAAGGAAGAGAGATTTGGAACAAGAATCATCCAAATTAACTAGGTCTTTATTTATTCCTTTCGACTAGCTTCAAAGTTGACCGAAGCCACATGTTGAGCATAGATTGATGTAATATGACACATTAAAACCTTTGATGAAGTTTGGAACCAACAAACAATGATTTCGTCTAAGAATCATTCAATTTAACTAAGTTCATCCATTTTGGTCTTTCTTCGTTTCGACTAACTTCAAAGTTGACCGAAGGTAAATGTCAAGCATAGATTCACGTAATTTGACATACTAAACGCTTTGATGAAGTTTAGAACCAAGGAAGAGAGATTTGGTCCAAGAATCATCCAACTTAATCAAGTTCGTCTCTTTTGGTCTTTCTTCATTTCGACAAACTTCAAAGTTAACCGAAGCCGAATGTCAAGCTTAGCTTCAAGTAATATGACACATTAGACGCTTTGATGAAGTTTGGAACCAAGGAAGAGAGATTTGGTCCTAGAATCATCCAACTTAACCAAGTTCGTCTATTTTGGTCTTTCTTCATTTTGACTAGCTACAAAGTTAGCTGAAGCCAAATGTCAAGAATAGATTGATGTAATATGACACATTAAACGCTTTGATCAAGTTTGGAACCAAGGTAGAGAGATTTGGCCCAAGAATCATCTAACTTAACCAAGTTCGTCCTTTTTGGTGTTTCTTCGTTTCGACTAGCTACAAAATGGACCGAAGCCAAATGTCAAGCATAGACTAATGTAATATGACACATTAAATGCTTTGATGAAGTTTGGAACCAAGGAAGGGAGATTTGGTCTGAGAATCATCCAACTTAACCAAGTTCGTCTATTTTGGTATTTCTTCATTTCGACTAGCTTAAAAGTTGACAGAAGCCAAATGTCAAGCATAGATTAATGTAATATGACACATTAAATGCTTTGATGAAGTTTGGAACCAAGGAAGGGAGATTTGGTCTGAGAATCATCCAACTTAACCAAGTTCATCTATTTTGGTATTTCTTCATTTCAACTAGCTTCAAAGTTGACCGAAGCCAAATGTCATGCATAGATTGATGTAATATGACACCTTAAATGCTTTGATGAAGTTGGGAACGAACAAACAGTCATTTAGTCTAAGAATCATTCAATTTAACTAAGTTCATCCATTTTGGTATTTCTTCGTTTCCACTAACTTCAAAGTTGACCGAAGGCAAATCTTAAGCATATATTCATGTAATATGACACATTAAACGCTTTGATGAAGTTGGGAACCAAGGAAGAGAGATTTTGTCAAAGAATCATCCAACTTAACCAAGTTCGTCTCTTTTTGTCTTTCTTCATTTCGACTATCTTGAAAGTTTACCGAAGCCAAATGTCAAGCATAGATTGATGTAATAAGACACATTAAAAGCTTTGATCAAGTGTGGAACCAAGGAAGAGAGATTTTATCCAAGAATGATCCAACTTAACAAAGTTCGTCTATTTTGGTTTTACTTCATTTCGACTAGCTTCACAGTTGACCGAAGCTAAATGTCAAGCATAGATTAATGTAATATGACACATTACACGCTTTGATGAAGTTTGGAATCAAGGTAGAGAGATTTGGTCCAAGAATCATCTAACTTAACTAAGTTCGTCCATTTTGGTGTTTCTTCGTTTTGACTAGCTACAAAATGGACCAAAGCCAAATGTCAAGCATAGACTGATGTAATATGACACATTAAACGCTTTGATGAAGTTTGGAACCAAGGAAGAGAGATTTTGTCCAAGAACCATCTAACTTAACTAAGTTCGTCCATTTTGGTGTTTCTTCGTTTCGACTAGCTACAAAATGGACCGAAGCCAAATGTCAAGCATAGACTAATGTAATATGACACATTAAACGCTTTGATGAAGTTTGGAACCAAGGAAGGGAGATTTGGTCTGAGAATCATTCAACTTAACCAAGTTCATCTATTTTGGTATTTCTTCATTTTGACTAGCTTAAAAGTTGACAGAAGCCAAATGTCAAGCATAGATTAATGTAATATGACACATTAAAAGCTTTGATGAAGCTTGGAACCAAGGAAGAGAGATTTGGTAAAACAATCATCCAACTTAACCAACTTCATCTATTTTGGTATTTCTTCATTTCAACTAGCTTCAAAGTTGACCGAAGCCAAATGTGAAGCATAGATTGATGTAATATGACACATTAAAAGCTTTGATGAAGTTTGGCACCAAGGAAGAGAGATTTGGTCCAAGAATAATCCAACTTAACCAAGTTCGTCTATTTTGGTTTTACTTCATTTCGACTAGCTTCACAGTTGACCGAAGCTAAATGTTAAGCATAGATTAATTTAATATGACACCTTAAACGCTTTGATGAAGTTTGGAACCCACAAACAGTCATTGTGTTTGAAAATCATTCAATTTAACGAAGTTCATCCATTTTGGTTTTTCTTCGTTTCGACTAACTTCAAAGTTGACCGAAGGCAAATGTCAAGCATAGATTCATGTAATATGACATATTAAACGCTTTGATCAAGTTTGGAACCAAGGAAGACAGATTTGCTCCTAGAATCATCCAACTTAACCAAGTTTGTCTATTTTGGTCTTTCTTCATTTTGACTAGCTACAAAGTTAGCTGAAGCCAAATGTCAAGAATAGATTGATGTAATATGACACATTAAACGCTTTGATCAAGTTTGGAACCAAGGAAGAGAGATTTGCCCCAAGATTCATCCAACTTAACTAAGTTCGTCTATTTTTGTCTTTCTTCATTTCGACTAGCTTCAAAGTTAACCAAAGCCAAATGTCAAGCATATATTGATGTAATATGACACATTAAACGCTTTGATGAATTTTGGAACCAAGGAAGAGAGATTTGGTCCAAGAATCATCCAAATTAACCAAGTTCGTCTATTTTGGTCTTTCTTCATTTCGACTATCTTCAAAGTTTACCGAAGCCAAATGTCAAGCATAGATTGATGTAATAAGACACATTAAAAGCTTTGATCAAGTGTGGAACCAAGGAAGAGAGATTTTATCAAAGAATGATCCAACTTAACAAAGTTCATCTATTTTGGTTTTACTTCATTTCGACTAGCTTCACAGTTGACCGAAGCTAAATGTCAAGCATAGATTAATGTAATATGACACATTACACGCTTTGATGAAGTTTGGAATCAAGGTAGAGAGATTTGGTCCAAGAATCATCTAACTTAACTAAGTTCGTCCATTTTGGTGTTTCTTCGTTTCGACTAGCTACAAAATGGACCGAAGCCAAATGTCAAGCATAGACTGATGTAATATGACACATTACACGCTTTGATGAAGTTTGGAACCAAGGAAGAGAGATTTGGTCCAAGAATCATCCAACTTAACCAAGTTCGTCTCTTTTTGACTTTCTTCATTTCGACTAACTTCAAAGTTAACCGAAGCCAAATGTCAAGCTTAGCTTCAAGTAATATGACAGATTAGACGTTTTGATAAAGTTTGGAACCAAGGAAGAGAGATTTGCTCCTAGAATCATCCAACTTAACCAAGTTCGTCTATTTTGGTCTTTCTTCATTTTGACTAGCTGCAAAGTTAGCTGAAGCCAAATGTCAAGAATAGATTGATGTAATATGACACATGAAACGCTTTGATCAAGTTTGGAACCAAGGAAAAGAGATTTGGCCCAAGATTCATCCAACTTAACTAAGTTCGTCTATTTTTTCTTTCTTCATTTCGACTAGCTTCAAAGTTAACCGAAGCCAAATGTCAAGCATATATTGATGTAATATGACGCATTAAACGCTTTGATGAATTTTGGAACCAAGGAAGAGAGATTTGGTCCAAGAATAATCCAACTTAACCAAGTTCGTCTATTTTGGTTTTACTTCATTTCGACTAGCTTCAAAGTTGACCGAAGCTATATGTTAAGCATAGATTAATGTAATATGACACCTTAAACACTTTGATGAAGTTTGGAACCAACAAACAGTCATTTAGTCTAAGAATCATTCAATTTAACTAAGTTCATCCATTTTGGTCTTTCTTCGTTTCCACTAATTTCAAAGTTGACCGAAAGCAAATGTTAAGCATAGATTCATGTAATATGACACATTAAACGCTTTGATGAAGTTTGGAACCAAGGAAGAGAGATTTGGTCCAAGAATCATCCAACTTAACCAAGTTCGTCTCTTTTGGTCTTTCTTCATTTCGACTACCTACAAAGTTAGCTGAAGCCAAATTGTCAAGAATAGATTGATGTAATATGACCCATTAAACGCTTTGCTCAAGTTTGGAATCAAGGTAGAGAGATTTGGCCCAAGAATCATCTAACTTAACTAAGTTGGTCCATTTTGGTGTTTCTTCGTTTCGACTAGCTACAAAGTTAGCTGAAGCCAAATTGTCAAGAATAGATTGATGTAATATGACACATTAAACGATTTGATGAAGTTTGGAACCAAGGAAGAGAGGTTTGGCCCAAGATTCATCCAACTTAACTAAGTTCGTCTATTTTCGTCTTTCTTCATTTCGACTCTCTTCAAAGTTAACCGAAGCCAAATGTCAAGCATATATTCATATAATATGACACATTAAACGCTTTGATGAATTTTGAAACCAAGGAAGAGAGATTTGGTCGAAGAATCATCCAAATTAACCAAGTTCGTCTATTTTGGTCTTTCTTCATTTTGACTATCTTCAGACTTGACAGAAGCCAAAGTCAAGCATAGATTGATGTAATATGACACATTAAAAGCTTTGATGAAACATGGAACCAAGGAAGAGAGATTTGGTAAAACAATCATCCAACTTAACTAACTTCATCTATTTTGGTCTTTCTTCATTTCGACTAGCTTCAAAGTTGACCGAAGCCAAATGTGAAGCATAGATTGATGTAATATGACGCATTAAAAGCTTTGGTGAAGTTTGGCACCAAGGAAGAGAGATTTGGTCCAAGAATAAACTAACTTAACCAAGTTCGTCTATTTTGGTTTTACTTCATTTTGACTAGCTTCACAGTTGACCAAAGGTAAATGTCAAGCATAGATTAATGTAATATGACACATTACACGGTTTGATGAAGTTTGGAATCAACGTAGAGAGATTTGGTCCAAGAATCATCTAACTTAACTAAGTTCGTCCATTTTGGTGTTTCTTCGTTTCGACTAGCTACAAAGTGGACCGAAGCCAAATGTCAAGCATAGACTGATGTAATATGACACATTAAACGCTTTGATGAAGTTTGGAACCAAGGAAGGGAGATTTGGTCCGAGAATCATCCAACTTACCCAATTTCATCTATTTTGGTATTTCTTCATTTCAACTAGCTTAAAAGTTGTCAGAAGCCAAATGTCAAGCCTACATTAATGCAATATGACACATTAAAAGCTTTGATGAAGCTTGGAACCAAGGAAGAGAGATTTGGTAAAACAATCATCCAACTTAACCAACTTCATCTATTTTGGTCTTTCTTCATTTCGATTGGCTTCAAAGTTCACCGAAGCCAAATGTCAAGCATAGACTTATGTAATATGACACATTAAACGCTTTGATGAAATTTGGAACCAAGAAAGGGAGATTTGGTCCGAGAATCACCCAACTTAACCAAGTTCATCTATTTTGGTATTTCTTTATTTCGACTAGCTTAAAAGTTGATAGAAGCCCAAAGTCAAGCTTAGCTTCAAATAATATGACACATTAGACGCTTTGATGAAGTTTGGAACCAAGGAATAGAGATTTGGTCCTAGAATCATCCAACTTAACCAAGTTCGTCTATTTTGGTCTTTCTTCATTTTGACTAGCTACAAAGTTAGCTGAAGCCAAATGTCAAAGATAGATTGATGTAATATGACACATTAAAAGCTTTGATGAAGCTTGGAACCAAGGAAGAGACATTTGGTAAAACAATCATCCAACTTAACTAAGTTCATCTATTTTGGTCTTTCTTCGTTTCGACTAGCTTCAAAGTTGACCGAAGCCAAATGTCAAGCATAGATTAATGTAATATGAAACATTAAACGCTTTGATGAAGTTTGGAACCAACGAATAGTGATTTAGTCCAAGAATGATTCAATTTAACTAAGTTCGTCCATTTTGGTCTTTCTTCGTTTCGACTAGCTTCAAAGTTGACCGAAGGCAAATGTCAAGTGTAGATTCATGTAACATGACACATTAAATACTTTGATGAAGTTTAGAACCAAGGAAGAGAGATTTGGTCCAAGAATGATCTAACTTAACCAAGTTCATCTGTTTTAGTATTTCTTCGTTTCGACTAGCTTCAATGTTGACCGAAGACAAATGTCAAGCATAGATTGATGTAATATGACACATTAAAAGCTTTGATGAAGTTTGGAAGCAAGGAAGAGAGATTTGGACCAAGAATGATCCAACTTAACCAAGTTCCTGTATTTTGGTTTTACTTCCTTTGGATTAGCTTCACAGTTAACCGAAGCTAAATGTCAAGCATAGATTAATGTAATATGACGCATTAAACGCTTTGATGAAGTTTGGAACCAACGAACAGTGATTTAGTCCAAGAATCATTCAATTTAACTAAGTTCATCCATTTTGGTCTTTCTTCGTTTCGACTAGCTTCAAAGTTCACCGAAGGCAAATGTAAAGCATAGATTGATGTAATATGGCACATTAAAAGCTTTGATGAAGTTTGGAACCAACGAATAGTGATTTAGTCCAAGAATTATTCAATTTAACTATGTTTGTCCATTTTGGTCTTTCTTCATTTCGACTAGCTTCAAAGTTGATCGAAGACAAACGTTAAGCATAGATTAATGTAATATGACACATTAAAAGCTTTGATGAAGCTTGGAACCAAGGAACAGAGATTTGGTCCAAGAATGATCCAACTTAACAAAGTTCGTCTATGTTGGTTTTACTTCATTTTGACTAGCTTCACAATTGACTGAAGCTAAATGTCAAGCAATGATTAATGTAATATGACACATTACACGCTTTAATGAAGTTTGGAATCAAGGTATGGAGATTTGGTCCAAGAATCATCCAACTTAACTAAGTTCATCCATTTTGGTCTTTCTTCGTTTCGACTAGCTTCAAAGTTCACCGAAGGCAAATTCAAGCATAGATTGATGTAATATGACACATTAAACGCTTTCATGAAGTTTGGAACCAACGAATAGTGATTTAGTCCAAGAATCATTCAATTTAACTAAGTTCGTCCATTTTGGTCTTTCTTCGTTTCGACTAGCTACAAAGTGGACCGAAGCCAAATGTCAAGCACAAACTGATGTAATACGACACATTAAACACTTTGATGAAGTTTGGAACCAAGGAAGGGAGATTTGGTACAAGACCATCCAACTTACCCAAGTTCATCTATTTTGGTATTTCTTCATATCGACTAGCTTCAAAGTTGACCGAAACAAAATGTCAAGCTTAGATTCACGTAATATGACACATTAAACGCTTTGATGAAGTTTGGAACCAAGGAAGAGACATTTGGTTCAAGAATCATCCAACTTACCCAAGTTCATCTATTTTGGTTTTTCTTCATATCGACTAGCTTCAAAGTTGACCGAAACAAAATGTCAAGCTTAGATTCACGTAATATGACACATTAAATGCTTTGATAAAGTTTGGAACCAAGGAAGAGAGATTTGGTTTAAGAATCATCCAACCTAACTAAGTTCATCCATTTTGGTCTTTCTTCGTTTCGGCTAGCTTCAAAGTTCACCGAAGGCAAATGTCAAGCATGGATTGATGTAATATAACACATTAAACGCTTTGATGAAGTCTGGAATCAAGGTAGAGAGATTTGGTCCAAGAATCATCCAACCTAACTAAGTTCGTCCATCTTGTTCTTCTTCGTTTCGACTAGCTGCAAAGTGGACTAAAGCCAAATGTCAAGCATAGACTGATGTAATTTGACACATTAAACGCTTTGATGAAGTTTGGAACAAAGGAAGCGAGATTTGGTCCAAGAATCATCCAACTTAACCAAGTTCATCTATTTTGGTCTTTCTTCGTTTCGACTAGCTTCAAAGTTCGCCGAAGCCAAATGTCAAGCATAGATTGATGTAATTTGACACATTAAGCGCTTTCATGAAGTTTGGACCCAACGAATAGTGATTTAGTCGAAGAATCATTCAATTTAACTAAGTTCATCCATTTTGGTCTTTCTTCGTTTCGACTAGCTTCAAAGTTAACCGAAGGCAAATGTCAAGTATAGATTCATGTAATATGATACATTAAACGCTTTGATGAGGTATGGAACCAAGGAAGAGAGATTTGGTCCAAGAATGATCCAACTTAACCAAGTTCATCTATTTTAGTCTTTATTTGTTTAGACTAGCTTCAATGTTGACCGAAGTCAAATGTCAAGCATAGATTGATGTAATATGACCCATTAAAAGCTTTGATGAAGTTTCGAAGCAAGGAAGAGAGATTTGGTCCAAGAATGATCCAACTTAACCAAGTTCCACTATTTTGGTTTTACTTCTTTTCGATTAGCTTCATAGTTGACCGAAGCTAAATGTCAAGCATAGATTAATGTAATATGACGCATTAAACGCTTTGATGAAGTTTGGAACCAATGAACAGTGATTTAGTCCAAGAATCATTCAATTTAACTAAGTTCATCCATTTTGGTCTTTCTTCGTTTTGACTAGCTTCAAAGTTCACCGAAGGCGAATGTCAAGCATAGATTGATGTAATATGACACATTAAATGCATTGATGAAGTTTGGAACCAAGGAAGAGAGATTTGGTTCAAGCATCATCCAACCTAGCTAAGTTCGTCCATCTTGGTTTTCTTCGTTTCGACTAGCTGCAAAGTGGACTGAAGCCAAATGTCAAGCACAGACTGATGTAATTTGACACATTAAACACTTTGATGAAGTTTGGCACAAAGGAAGCGAGATTTGGTCCAAGAATCATCCTACTTAACCAAGTTCATCTAGTTTGGTCTTTCTTTGTTTCGACTAGCTTCAAAGTTGACCGAAGCCAAATGTCAAGCATAGATTGATGTAATATGGCACATTAACAGCTTTGATGAAGTTTGGAACCAACGAATAGAGATTTAGTCCAAGAATCATTCAATTTAACTAAGTTTGTCCATTTTGGTCTTTCTTCGTTTTGACTAGCTTCAAAGTTCACCGAAGGAAAATGTTAAGCATAGATTGATGTAATATGACACATTAAACGCTTTGATGAAGTCTGGAATCAAGGTAGACAGATTTGGTCCAATAATCATCCAACTTAACCATGTTCGTCTATTTTGGTCTTTCTTCATTTCGACTAACTTCAAAGTTGACCGAAACCAAATGTCAAGGTTAGATTCACGTAATATGACACATTAAATGCTTTCATGAAGTTTGGAACCAATGAAGAGAGATTTGGTTCAAGTATCATCCAACCTAACTAAGTTCGTCCATCTTAGTCTTTCTTCGTTTCGACAAGCTGCAAAGTGGACTGAAGCCAAATGTCAAGCATTGACTGATGTAATTTGACACATTAACCGCTTTGATGAAGTTTGGAACCAAGGAAGCGAGATTTAGTCCAAGAATCATCTAACTTAACCAAGTTCATCTATTTCAGTCTTTCTTCATTTCAACTAGCTTTAAAGTTGACCAAAGCCAAATGTCAAGCATAGATTGATGTAATATGGCACATTAAAAGCTTTGATGAAGTTTGGAACCAACGAATAGTGATTTAGTCGAAGAATCATTCAATTTAACTAAGTTTGTCCATTTTGGTCTTTCTTCGTTTCGACTAGCTTCAATGTTGACTGAAGGCAAATGTTAAGCATAGATTAATGTAATATGACACTTTAAAATCTTTGATGAAGCTTGGAACCAAGGAAGAGAGATTTGGTCCAAGAATGATCTAACTTAACAAAGTTCGTCTATGTTGGTTTTACTTCATTTCGAGTAGCTTCACAATTGACCGAAGCTAAATGTCAAGCATAGATTAATGTAATATGACACATTACACGCTTTAATGAAGTTTGGAATCAAGGTACAGAAATTTGGTCCAAGAATCATCCAACTTAACTAAGTTCGTCCATTTTGGTCTCTCTACGTTTCGACTAGCTACAAAGTGGACCGAAGCCAAATGTCAAGCACAGACTGATGTAATACGACACATTAAACGCTTTGATGAAGTTTGGAACCAAGGAAGGGAGATTTGGTACAAGACCATCCAACTTACCCAAGTTCATCTATTTTGGTATTTCTTCATATCGACTAGCTTCAAAGTTGACCGAAACAAAATGTCAAGCTTAGATTCACGTAATATGACACATTAAATGCTTTGATGAAGTTTGGAACCAAGGAAGAGACATTTGGTTCAAGAATCATCCAACTTACCCAAGTTCATCTATTTTGGTTTTTCTTCATATCGACTAGCTTCAAAGTTGACTGAAACAAAATGTCAAGCTTAGATTCACCTAATATGACACATTAAACGCTTTGATGAAGTTTGGAACCAAGGAAGAGAGATTTGGTTCAAGAATCATCCAACCTAACTAAGTTCGTCCATTTTGGTCTTTCTTCATTTCGACTAGCTTCAAAGTTCACCGAAGGCAAATGTCAAGCATGGATTGATGTAATATGACACATTAAACGCTTTGATGAAGCTTGGAATAACGGTAGAGAGATTTGGCCCAAGAATCATCCAACCTAACTAAGTTTGTCCATTTTGGTCTTTCTTCGTTTCGACTAGCTTCACAGTTGACCGAAGGTAAATGTCAAGCATAGATTCATGTAATATGACGCATTAAAGGCTTTGATGAAGCTTGGAACCAAGGAATAGAGATTTTTTCCAAGAATCATCTAACTTAACCAAGTTCGTCTATTTTTGTCTTTCTTCATTTCGACTAACTTCAAAGTTAACCGAAGCCAAATGTCAAGCTTAGATTGATGTAATATGGCACATTAAAAGCTTTGATGAAGTTTGGAACCAACGAATAGTGATTTAGTCCAAGCATCATTCAATTTAACTAAGTTTGTCCATTTTGGTCTTTCTTCGTTTCGACTAGCTTCACAGTTGATCGAAGGCAAATGTCAAGCATAGATTCATGTAATATGACGCATTAAAGGCTTTGATGAAGCTTGGAACCAAGGAATAGAGATTTTTTCCAAGCATCATCTAACTTAACCAAGTTCGTCTATTTTTGTCTTTCTTCATTTCGACTAACTTCAAAGTTAACCGAAGCCAAATGTCAAGCTTAGATTCAATTAAACACTTTGATGAAGTTTGGAACCAAGGAAGAGAGATTTAGTCCTAGAATCATCCAACTTAACCAAGTTCCTCTATTTTGGTCTTTTATTCATTTCGACTAGCGACAAAGTTAGCTGAAGCCAAATGTCAATCATAGATTGATGTAATATGACACATTAAACACTTTGATGAAGTTTGGAACCAAGGAAGAGAGATTTGGTCCAAGAATCATCTAACTTAACAAAGTTTGTCCATTTTGGTCTTTCTTCATGTTGACTAGCTTCAAGGTTAACTGAAACGAAATGTCAAGCATAGATTGATGTAATATGACACATTAAATACTCTCATGAAGTTTGGAACCAAGGAAGAGAAATTTGGTCCAACAATCATGAAACTAAACTAAGTTCATCTATTTGGGTCATTCTTCGTTTAGACTAGCTTAAAAGTTGACCGAAGCCAAATGTCAAACATAGATTGATGTAATATGACACATTAAAAGCTTTGATGAAGTTTGGAACCAAGGAAGAGAGATTTAGTCCAAGAATCATCCAACTTAACTAAGTTTGTCCATTTTGGTCTTTCTTCGTTTCGACTAGTTACAAAGTTGATCGAACCTAAATGTCAAGCATAGATTATTGAAATATGACACATTAAACGCTTTCATGAAGTTTGGAACAAAGGAACAGTAATTTAGTCCAAGAATCATTCAATTTAACTAAGTTTCTTCCATTTTGGTCTTTCTTCGTTTCGACTAGCTTCAAAGTTGACTAAAGGAAAATGTCAAGCATAGATTCATGTAATATGACGCATTAAATGCTTTGAAGTAGTTTGGAACCAAGGAAGAGAGATTTGGTCAAAGAATCATCCAACTTAACCAAGTTCGTCTATTTTTGTCTTTCTTCATTTCGACTAACTTCAAAGTTAACCGAAGCCAAATGTCAAGCTTAGATTCAATTAAACACTTTGATGATGTTTGGAACCAAGGAAGAGAGATTTAGTCCTAGAATCATCCAACTTAACCAAGTTCGTCTATTTTGGTCTTTTATTCATTTCGACTAGCGACAAAGTTAGCTGAAGCCAAATGTGTAGCATAGATTGATGTAATATGACACATTAAACAGTTTGATGAAGTTTGGAACCAAGGAAGAGAGATTTGGTCCAAGAATCATCTAACTTAACCAAGTTTATCCATTTTGGTCTTTCGTCATTTCGACTAGTTCAAAGGTTAACTGAAACCAAATGTCAAGCATAGATTGATGTAATATGACACATTAAAAACTCTCATGAAGTTTGGAACCAAGGAAGAGAGATTTGGTCCAACAATCATTAAACTTAATGAAGTTCATCTATTTGGGTCTTTCTTCGTTTCGACTAGTTTCAAAGTTGACCGAAGGAAAATGTCAAGCATAGATTCATGTAATATGACACATTAAACGCTTTGAAGTAGTTTCGAACCAAGGAAGAGAGATTTGGTCAAAGAATCATCCAACTTAACTAAGTTCGTCTATTTTTGTTATTCTTCATTTCGACTAACTTCAAAGTTAACCGAAGCCAAATGTCAAGCTTAGATTCAATTAAACACTTTGATGAAGTTTGGAACCAAGGAAGAGAGATTTAGTCCTAGAATCATCTAACTTAACCAAGTTTGTCTATTTTGGTCTTTTATTCATTTTGACTAGCGACAAAGTTAGCTGAAGCCAAATGTCAAGAATAGATTGAAGTAATATGACACATTAAACACTTTGATGAAGTTTGGAACCAAGGAAGAGAGATTTGGTCCAACAATCATCTAACTTCACTAAGTTTGTCCATTTAGGTCTTTCTTCATTTCAACTAGCTTCAAGGTTAACTGAAACCAAATGTTAAGCATAGATTGATGTAATATGACACATTAAAAACTCTCCTGAAGTTTGGAACCAAGGAAGAGAGATTTGGTCCAACAATCATTAAACTTAACTAAGTTCATCTATTTGGGTCTTTCTTCGTTTAGACTAGCTTAAAAGTTGACCGAAGCTAAATGTCAAGCATAGATTGATGTAATATGACACATTAAAAGCTTGATGAAGTTTGGCACCAAGGAAGAGAGATTTGGTCCAAGAATCATCCAACTTAACCAAGTTTATCTATTTTGGTATTTCTTCATTTCAACTAGCTTCAAAGTTGACAGAAGCCAAATGTCAAGCATAGGTTGATGTAATATGACACATTAAAAGCTTTGATGAGGCTTGGAACCAAGGAAGAGACATTTGGTAAAACAATCATCCAACTTAACCAAGTTCATCTATTTTGCTCTTTGTTCGTTTCGACTAGCTACAAAGTTGACAGAAGCCAAATGTCAAGCATATATTGTTGTAATATGACACTTTAAAAGCTTTGATGAAGTTTGGAACCAAGGAAGAGAGATTTGGTCTAAGAATCATCCAACTAAACCAAGTTCTTCTATTTTGGTCTTTCTTCATTTCAACTAGCTTCAAAGTTGACCAAAGCCAAATGTCAAGCATATATTGATGTGATATGACACATTAAATGCTCTCATGAAGTATGGAACCAAGGAAGAGAGATTTGGTCTAACAATCATTCAACTTAACCAAGTTCATCTATTTGGGTCTTTCTTCGTTTCGACTAGCTTAAAAGTTGACCGAAGCTAAATGTCAAGCATAGATTGATGTAATATGACACATTAAAAGCTTTGATGAAGTTTGGAACCAAGGAAGAGAGATTTAGTCCACAAATCATCCAACTTAACCAAGTTCATCTATTTTGGTATTTCTTCATTTCGACTATCTTCAAAGTTGACGAAGCCAAATATCAAGCATAGATTGATGTAATGTGACACAGTAAAAGCTTTAATGAAGTTTGGAACGAAGGAAGAGAAATTTGTTCCAAGAATAATCTAACTTAACTAAGTTCATCCATTTTGGTCTTTTTTCGTTTAGACTATCTTCAAAGTTGACCGACGGCAAATGTCAAGCATAGATTGATGTAAATGACACATTAAAAGCTTTCATGAAGCTTGGAACCAAGGAAGAGAGATTTGCTAAAACAATCATCCAACTTAACCAAGTTCATCTATTTTGCTCTTTCTTCGTTTCGACTAGCTTCAAATTTGACCGAAGCCAAATGTCAAGCATATATTGATGTAATATGACATATTAAAGGCTTTGATGAAGTTTGGAACCAAGGAAGAGAGAGTTAGCCTAAGAATCATCCAAGTTAACCAAGTTGGTCTATTTTGCTCGTTCTTTGTTTCGACTAGCTCTGAAGTAGGCCGAAGCCAAAGGTCACGCATAGATGGATGTAATATGACACATTACATGCTTTGATGACGTTTGGAAGCAAGGAAGGGAGATTTGGTCCAAGAATCATCTAACTTAACCAAGTTCATCTATTTTGGTATTTCTTCATTTCGACTATCTTCAAAGTTGATAGAAGCCAAATGTCAAGCATAGATTGATGTAATGTGACACAGTAAAAGCTTTAATGAAGTTTAGAACGAAGGAAGAGGAATTTGTCCCAAGAATAATCTAACTTAACTAAGTTCGTCCATTTTGGTCTTTTTTCGTTTTGACTAGCTTCAAAGTTGACCGACGGCAAATGTCAAGCATAGATTGATGTAATATGACACATTAAAAGCTTTGATGAAGCTTGGAACCAAGGAAGAGAGATTTGGTAAAACAATCATCCAACTTAACCAAGTTCATCTATTTTGCTCTTTCTTCGTTTCGACTAGCTTCAAAGTTGACCGAAGCCAAATGTCATGCATAGACTGATGTAATATGACACGTTAAACGCTTTAATGAAGTTTGGAACAAAAGAAGGGAGATTTGGTCCAAGAATCATCCAACTTAACCAAGTTCATCTATGTTGGTATTTCTTCATTTCAACTAGCTTCAAAGTTGACAGAAGCCAAATATCAAGCATAGATTGATGTAATGTGACACAGTAAAAGCTTTAATGAAGTTTGGAACGAAGGAAGAGAAATTTGTTCCAAGAATAATCTAACTTAACTAAGTTCATCCATTTTGGTCTTTTTTCGTTTAGACTATCTTCAAAGTTGACCGACGGCAAATGTCAAGCATAGATTGATGTAAATGACACATTAAAAGCTTTCATGAAGCTTGGAACCAAGGAAGAGAGATTTGCTAAAACAATCATCCAACTTAACCAAGTTCATCTATTTTGCTCTTTCTTCGTTTCGACTAGCTTCAAATTTGACCGAAGCCAAATGTCAAGCATATATTGATGTAATATGACATATTAAAGGCTTTGATGAAGTTTGGAACCAAGGAAGAGAGAGTTAGCCTAAGAATCATCCAAGTTAACCAAGTTGGTCTATTTTGCTCGTTCTTTGTTTCGACTAGCTCTGAAGTAGGCCGAAGCCAAAGGTCACGCATAGATGGATGTAATATGACACATTACATGCTTTGATGACGTTTGGAAGCAAGGAAGGGAGATTTGGTCCAAGAATCATCTAACTTAACCAAGTTCATCTATTTTGGTATTTCTTCATTTCGACTATCTTCAAAGTTGATAGAAGCCAAATGTCAAGCATAGATTGATGTAATGTGACACAGTAAAAGCTTTAATGAAGTTTAGAACGAAGGAAGAGGAATTTGTCCCAAGAATAATCTAACTTAACTAAGTTCGTCCATTTTGGTCTTTTTTCGTTTTGACTAGCTTCAAAGTTGACCGACGGCAAATGTCAAGCATAGATTGATGTAATATGACACATTAAAAGCTTTGATGAAGCTTGGAACCAAGGAAGAGAGATTTGGTAAAACAATCATCCAACTTAACCAAGTTCATCTATTTTGCTCTTTCTTCGTTTCGACTAGCTTCAAAGTTGACCGAAGCCAAATGTCATGCATAGACTGATGTAATATGACACGTTAAACGCTTTAATGAAGTTTGGAACAAAAGAAGGGAGATTTGGTCCAAGAATCATCCAACTTAACCAAGTTCATCTATGTTGGTATTTCTTCATTTCAACTAGCTTCAAAGTTGACAGAAGCCAAATGTGAAGCATAGATTGATGTAATATGACACATTAAAGGCTTTGCTGAAGTTTGGAACCAAGGAAGAGAGAGTTAGCCCAGAAATCATCCATCTTAACCAAGTTGGTCTATTTTGGTCGTTCTTTGTTTCGACTGACTTTAAAGATGACCGAAGCTAAATGTCAAGCATAGACTGATGTAATATGACACTTTAATATCTTTGATGAAGTTTGGAACCAAGGAAGAGAGATTTAGTCCAAGAATCATCCAACTTAACTAAGTTCGTCTATTTTCGTCTTTTTTCGTTTCGACTAGCTTTAAAGATGACCGAAGCCAAATGTCAAGCATAGACTGATGTAATATGACACATTAAACGCTTGGAGGAAGTTTCGAATCAAGGTAGAGAGATTTGGCCCAAGAATCTTCCAACTTAACCAGGTTCATCTATTTTGCTCTTTCTTTGTTTCGACTAGCTTCAAAGTTGACCGAAGCTAAATGTCATGCATAGACTGATGTAATATGACACGTTAAACGCTTTCATGAAGTTTGGAACAAAAGAAGGGAGTTTTGGTCCAAGAATCATCCAACTTAACCAAGTTCATCTATGTTGGTATTTCTTCATTTCAACTAGCTTCAAAGTTGACAGAAGCCAAATGTGAAGCATAGATTGATGTAATAAGACACATTAAAGGCTTTGCTGAAATTTGGAAGCAAGGAAGAGAGAGTTAGCCCAAGAATCGTCCATCTTAACCAAGTTGGTCTATTTTCGTCGCTCTTTGTTTCGACTAGCTTTAAAAATGACCGAAGCCAAATGTCAAGAATAGACTGATGTAATATGACACTTTAAACGCTTTGATGAAGTTTGGAACCAAGGAAGGGAGATTTGGTTCAAGAATCATCCAACCTAACCAAGTTCATCTAATTTGGTATTTCTTCATTTCGACTAGCATCAAAGTTGACTGAAGCCAAATGTCAAGCGTAGATTGATGTAATATGACACATTAAAGGCTTTGATAAAGTTTGGAACCAAGGAAGAGAGAGTTAGCCCAAGAATCATCCAACTTAACCAAGTTAGTCTATTTTGGTCGTTCTTTGTTTTGACTAGCTTTAAAGTTGACTGAAGCCAAATGTCAAGCATAGACTGATGTAATATGGCCCTTTAAACGCTTTAATGAATTTTGGAACCAAGGAAGGGAGATTTGGTCCAAGAATCATCCAACCTAACCAAGTTCGTCTATTTTCGTATTTCTTCATTTCGACTAGCTTCAAAGTAGACTGAAGCCAAATGTCCAGTATAGATTGATGTAATATGACACATGAAGCACTTTGATGAAGTTTGGAACCAACGAAGAGAGATTTCGTCCAAAAATCATCCAAATTAACCAAGTTTGTCTATTTTGGTCTTTCTTCATTTCGACTAGCTTCAAAGTTGACCGAAGCCAAATGTCAAGCATAGATTGATGTAATATGACACGTTAAACGCTTTAATGAAGTTTGGAACCGAGGTAGAGAGATTTGGTCCAAGAATCATACAACATAACTAAGTTCGTGTATTTTTTTCTTTCTTCATTTCGACTGGCTTCAAAGTTGACCGAAGACAAAAGTCAAGCATAGATTAATGTAATATGACACATTAAACGCTTTGATGAAGTTTGGAACCAGCAAAGAGTGATTTAGTCTAAGAATCATTCAATTTAACTTAGTTCATCCATTTTGGTCTTTCTTAGTTTCGACTAGCTTCAAAGTTGACCGAAGGCAAATCTCAAGCATAAGTTGATGTAATATGACACATTAAATGCTTTCATGAAGTTTGGAACCATGGAAGAGAGATTTAGTCCAAGAATCATCCTACTTAACCAAGTTCGTCCATTTTGGTCTTTCTTTATTTCTACTAGGTTCAAAGTTGACCGAAGTCAAATGTCAAGTGTAGATTAATGTAATATGACACATTAAACGCTTTGATGAAGTTTGGAACCAAGGAAGAGAGATTTAGTCTATGAATCATCCTAGTTAACCAAGTTCAGCCATTTTGGTCTTTCTTTATATCGACTAGCTTCAAAGTTGACCGAAGCCAAATGTCAAGCATAGATGGATGTAATATGACACATTACACGCTTTGATTAAGCTTAGATCAAAAAAAGAGAGATTTGGTCCAAGAATCATCCAACTTAACCAAGTTCATCCATTTTGGTCGTTCTATGTTTCAACGAGCTTCAAAGTTAGCCAAAGCCAAATGTCAAGCATAAATTAATGTAATATGACACATTAAACGCTTTGATGAAGTTTGGAACCAAGGAAGATAGATTTAGTCCAAGAATCATCCTACTTAGCCAAGTTCGTCCATTTTGGTCTTTCTTTATTTTGACTATCTTCAAAGTTGATCGAAGCTAAATGTGAAGCGTAGATGAATGTAATATGACACATTAAACGCATTGATGAAGTTTGGAACCAAGGAAGAGAGATTTAGTCTAAGAATCATCCTACTTAACCAAGTTCAGCCATTTTGGTCTTTCTTTATATCGACTAGCTTCAAAGTTAACCAAAGTCAAATGTCAAGCATAGATTGATCTAATATGACACATTAAATGCTTTGATGAAGTTTGGAACCAAGGAAGAGATATTTAGTCCAAGAATCATCCAACTTAACCAAATTCATAAATTTTGGTCGTTCTTCATTTCAGCTATCTTCAAAGTTGACCGAAGCGAAATATCAAGCATAGATTAATGTAATGTGACACAATAAACCATGTGAAGACGTTTGAGACCAACGAAGAGAGATTTGGTGAGAGAATCAGTCAACTTAACCAAGTTCCTCCATTTTGGTCTTTCTTTGTTTCGACTAGCTTCACAGTTGACCAAAGCCAAATGTCAAGCAAAGATTGATGTAATATGACACATTAAATGCTTTGATGAAATTTGCAACCAAGGAAGAGAGATTTAGTCCAAGCATCATCCTACTTAACCAAGTTCCTCCATTTTGGTCTTTCTTCTTTTCGACTAGGTTCAAAGTTGACTGAAGTCAAATGTCAAGTGTAGATTAATGTAATATGACACAGTAAACGCTTTGATGAAGTTTGGAACCAAGGAAGAGAGATTTAGTCCAAGAATCATCCTACTTAACCATGTTTGTCCATTTTGGTCTTTCTTCTTTTCGACTAGGTTCAAAGTTGACCGAAGTCAAATGTCAAGTGTAGATTAATGTAATATGACACATTAAACGCTTTGATGAACTTTGGAACCAAGGAAGAGAGATTTAGTTCAAGAATCATTCCACTTAACCAAGTTCATCCATTTTGGTCGTTCTTAGTTTCAACGAGCTTCAAAGTTAGCCAAAGCGAAATGTCAAGCATAAATTAATGTAATATGACACATTAAATGCTTTGATGAAGTTTGGAACCAAGGAACAGAGATTTAGTCCAAGAATCATCCTTCTTAACCAAGTTCGTCCATTTTGGTCTTTCTTTATTTCGACTAGCTTCAAAGTTGACCGAAGCTAAATGCCAAGCGTATATTAATGTAATATGACACATTAAACGCTTTGATGAAGTTTGGAACCAAGGAAGAGAGATTTAGTCCAAGAATCATCCTACTTAACCAAGTTCAGCCATTTTTGTCTTTCTTTATATCGACTAGCTTCAAAGTTGACCGAAGCCAAATGTCAAGCCTAGATGGATGTAATATGACACATTAAACGCTTTGATTAAGCTTGGATGAAAGGAAGAGAGATTTGGTCCAAGAATCATCCAACTTAACCAAGTTCGTCCATTTTGGTCGTTCTATGTTTCAACGGGCTTCAAAGTTAGCCAAAGCGAAATGTCAAGCATAAATTAATGTAATATGACACATTAAATGCTTAGATGAAGTTTGGAACCAAGGAAGAGAGATGTAGTCCAAGAATCATCCTACTTAACCAAGTTCGTCCATTTTTTATCTTTCTTTATTTCGACTAGCTTCAAAGTTGACCGAAGCTAAATGTCAAGCATAGATTAATGTAATATGACACATTAAACGCTTTGATTAAGCTTGGATGAAAGGATGAGAGATTTGGTCCACGAACCATCCAACTTAACCAAGTTTGTCCATTTTGTCGTTCTATGTTTCAACGAGCTTCAAAGTTAGCCAAAGCCAAATGTCAAGCATAAATTAATGTAATATGACACATTAAACGCTTTGATGAAGTTTGGAACCAAGGAAGAGAGATTTAGTCCAAGAATCATCCTACTTAACCAAGTTCGTCCATTTTGGTCTTTCTTCATTTCGACTAGCTTCACTGTTGACCAAAGCCAAATGTCAAGAAAAGATTGATGTAATATGACACATTAAATGCTTTGATGAAGTTTGGAACCAAGGAAGAGAGATTTAGTCCAAGAATCATCCAACTTAACGAAGTTCGTCCATTTTGGTCGTTCTATGTTTCAACGGGCTTCCAAGTTAGCCAAAGCGAAATGTCAAGCATAAATTAATGTAATATGACACATTAAATGCTTTGATGAAGTTTGGAACCAAGGAAGAGAGATTTAGTCCAAGATTCATCCTTCTTAACCAAGTTCGTCCATTTTGGTCTTTCTTTATTTCGACTAGCTTCAAAGTTGACCGAAGCTAAATGCCAAGCGTATATTAATGTAATATGACGCATTAAACGCTTTGATGAAGTTTGGAACCAAGGAAGAGAGATTTAGTCCAAGAATCATCCTACTTAACCATGTTCAGCTATTTAGGTCTTTCTTTATATCGACTAGCTTCAAAGTTGACCGAACCCAAATGTCAAGCCTAGATGGATGTAATATGACACATTAAACGCTTTGATTAAGCTTGGATGAAAGGAAGAGAGATTAGGTCCAAGAATCATCCAACTTAACGAAGTTCGTCCATTTTGGTCGTTCTATGTTTCAACGGGCTTCAAAGTTAGCCAAAGCGAAATGTCAAGCATAAATTAATGTAATATGACACATTAAATGCTTTGATGAAGTTTGGAACCAAGGAAGAGAGATTTAGTCCAAGATTCATCCTTCTTAACCAAGTTCGTCCATTTTGGTCTTTCTTTATTTCGACTAGCTTCAAAGTTGACCGAAGCTAAATGCCAAGCGTATATTAATGCAATATGACGCATTAAACGCTTTGATGAAGTTTGGAACCAAGGAAGAGAGATTTAGTCCAAGAATCATCCTACTTAACCATGTTCAGCTATTTAGGTCTTTCTTTATATCGACTAGCTTCAAAGTTGACCGAACCCAAATGTCAAGCCTAGATGGATGTAATATGACACATTAAACGCTTTGATTAAGCTTGGATGAAAGGAAGAGAGATTAGGTCCAAGAATCATCCAACTTAACGAAGTTCGTCCATTTTGGTCGTTCTATGTTTCAACGGGCTTCAAAGTTAGCCAAAGCTAAATGTCAAGCATAAATTAATGTAATATGACACATTAAATGCTTTGATGAAGTTTGGAACCAAGGAAGAGAGATTTAGTCCAAGATTCATCCTTCTTAACCAAGTTCGTCCATTTTGGTCTTTCTTTATTTCGACTAGCTTCAAAGTTGACCGAAGCTAAATGCCAAGCGTATATTAATGTAATATGACGCATTAAACGCTTTGATGAAGTTTGGAACCAAGGAAGAGAGATTTAGTCCAAGAATCATCCTACTTAACCAAGTTCAGCCATTTTTGTCTTTCTTTATATCTACCAGCTTCAAAGTTGACCGAAGCCAAATGTCAAGCCTAGATGGATGTAATATGACACATTAAACGCTTTGATTAAGCTTGGATGAAAGGAAGAGAGATTTGGTCCAAGAATCATCCAACTTAACCAAGTTCGTCCATTTTGGTCGTTCTATGTTTCAACGGGCTTCAAAGTTAGCCAAAGCGAAATGTCAAGCATAAATTAATGTAATATGACACATTAAATGCTTTGATGAAGTTTGGAACCAAGGAAGAGAGATTTAGTCCAAGAATCATCCTACTTAACCAAGTTCGTCCATTTTGGTCTTTCTTTATTTCGACTAGCTTCAAAGTTCACAGAAGCTAAATGTCAAGAGTAGATTAATGTAATATGAAACATTAAACGCTTTGATGAAGTTTGGAACCAAGGAAGAGAGATTTAGTCCAAGAATCATCCTACTTAACCATGTTCAGCTATTTAGGTCTTTCTTTATATCGATTAGCTTCAAAGTTGACCGAACCCAAATGTCAAGCCTAGATGGATGTAATATGACACATTAAACGCTTTGATTAAGCTTGGATGAAAGGAAGAGAGATTAGGTCCAAGAATCATCCAACTTAACGAAGTTCGTCCATTTTGGTCGTTCTATGTTTCAACGGGCTTCCAAGTTAGCCAAAGCGAAATGTCAAGCATAAATTAATGTAATATGACACATTAAATGCTTTGATGAAGTTTGGAACCAAGGAAGAGAGATTTAGTCCAAGATTCATCCTTCTTAACCAAGTTCGTCCATTTTGGTCTTTCTTTATTTCGACTAGCTTCAAAGTTGACCGAAGCTAAATGCCAAGCGTATATTAATGTAATATGACGCATTAAACGCTTTGATGAAGTTTGGAACCAAGGAAGAGAGATTTAGTCCAAGAATCATCCTACTTAACCAAGTTCAGCCATTTTTGTCTTTCTTTATATCGACTAGCTTCAAAGTTGACCGAAGCCAAATGTCAAGCCTAGATGGATGTAATATGACACATTAAACGCTTTGATTAAGCTTGGATGAAAGGAAGAGAGATTTGGTCCAAGAATCATCCAACTTAACCAAGTTCGTCCATTTTGGTCGTTCTATGTTTCAACGGGCTTCAAAGTTAGCCAAAGCGAAATGTCAAGCATAAATTAATGTAATATGACACATTAAATGCTTTGATGAAGTTTGGAACCAAGGAAGAGAGATTTAGTCCAAGATTCATCCTTCTTAACCAAGTTCGTCCATTTTGGTCTTTCTTTATTTCGACTAGCTTCAAAGTTGACCGAAGCTAAATGCCAAGCGTATATTAATGTAATATGACACATTAAACGCTTTGATGAAGTTTGGAACCAAGGAAGAGAGATTTAGTCCAAGAATCATCCTACTTTACCAAGTTCAGCCATTTTGGTCTTTCTTTATATCGACTAGCTTCAAATTTGACCGAAGCCAAATGTCAAGCATAGATGGATGTTATATGACACATGAAACGTTTTAAATAAGCTTGGATCAAAGGAAGAGAGATTTGGTCCAAGAATCATCCAACTTAACCAAGTTTGTCCATTTTGGTCGTTCCATGTTTCAACGAGCTTCAAAGTTAGCCAAAGCCAAATGTCAAATATAAATTAATGTAATATGACACATTAAATGCTTTGATGAAGTTTGGAACCAAGGAAGAGAGATTTAGTCCAAGAATCATCCTACTTAACCAAGTTCGTCCATTTTGGTCTTTCTTTATTTCGACTAGCTTCAAAGTTCACAGAAGCTAAATGTCAAGAGTAGATTAATGTAATATGAAACATTAAACGCTTTGATGAAGTTTGGAACCAAGGAAGAGAGATTTAGTCCAAGAATCATCCTACTTAACCATGTTCAGCTATTTAGGTCTTTCTTTATATCGACTAGCTTCAAAGTTGACCGAACCCAAATGTCAAGCCTAGATGGATGTAATATGACACATTAAACGCTTTGATTAAGCTTGGATGAAAGGAAGAGAGATTAGGTCCAAGAATCATCCAACTTAACGAAGTTCGTCCCTTTTGGTCGTTCTATGTTTCAACGGGCTTCCAAGTTAGCCAAAGCGAAATGTCAAGCATAAATTAATGTAATATGACACATTAAATGCTTTGATGAAGTTTGGAACCAAGGAAGAGAGATTTAGTCCAAGATTCATCCTTCTTAACCAAGTTCGTCCATTTTGGTCTTTCTTTATTTCGACTAGCTTCAAAGTTGACCGAAGCTAAATGCCAAGCGTATATTAATGTAATATGACGCATTAAACGCTTTGATGAAGTTTGGAACCAAGGAAGAGAGATTTAGTCCAAGAATCATCCTACTTAACCAAGTTCAGCCATTTTTGTCTTTCTTTATATCGACTAGCTTCAAAGTTGACCGAAGCCAAATGTCAAGCCTAGATGGATGTAATATGACACATTAAACGCTTTGATTAAGCTTGGATGAAAGGAAGAGAGATTTGGTCCAAGAATCATCCAACTTAACCAAGTTCGTCCATTTTGGTCGTTCTATGTTTCAACGGGCTTCAAAGTTAGCCAAAGCGAAATGTCAAGCATAAATTAATGTAATATGACACATTAAATGCTTTGATGAAGTTTGGAACCAAGGAAGAGAGATTTAGTCCAAGATTCATCCTTCTTAACCAAGTTCGTCCATTTTGGTCTTTCTTTATTTCGACTAGCTTCAAAGTTGACCGAAGCTAAATGCCAAGCGTATATTAATGTAATATGACACATTAAACGCTTTGATGAAGTTTGGAACCAAGGAAGAGAGATTTAGTCCAAGAATCATCCTACTTTACCAAGTTCAGCCATTTTGGTCTTTCTTTATATCGACTAGCTTCAAATTTGACCGAAGCCAAATGTCAAGCATAGATGGATGTTATATGACACATGAAACGTTTTAAATAAGCTTGGATCAAAGGAAGAGAGATTTGGTCCAAGAATCATCCAACTTAACCAAGTTTGTCCATTTTGGTCGTTCCATGTTTCAACGAGCTTCAAAGTTAGCCAAAGCCAAATGTCAAATATAAATTAATGTAATATGACACATTAAATGCTTTGATGAAGTTTGGAACAAAGGAACAGAGATTTAGTCCAAGAATCATCCTACTTAACGAAGTTCGTCCATTTTGGTCTTTCTTTATTTCGACTAGCTTCAAAGTTGACCGAAGCTAAATGCCAAGCGTATATTAATGTAATATGACACATTAAACGCTTTGATGAAGTTTGGAACTAAGGAAGAGAGATTTAGTCCAAGAATCATCCTACTTAACCAAGTTCAGCCATTTTGGTCTTTCTTTATATCGACAAGCTTCAAAGTTGACCAAAGCCAAATGTCAAGCATAGATTGATCTAATATGACACATTAAATGCTTTGATGAAGTTTGGAACCAAAGAAGAGAGATTTAGTCCAAGAACCATCCAACTTAACCAAGTTCATCTATTTTGGTCGTTCTTCGTTTCAGCTATCTTCAAACTTGACTGAAGCCAAATGTCAAGCATAGATTAATGTAATATGACACACTAAACGCTTTGAATAAGTTTGGAACCAAGGAAGATAGATTTAGTCCAATAATCATTCTCCTTAACCAAGTTCTTCCATATTGGTCATTCTTTATTTCGACTAGTATCAAAGTTGACCGAAGTCACATGTCAAGCGTAGATTAATGTAATATGACACATTAAACGCTTTGATGAGGCTTGGAACAAAGGAAGAGAGATTTGGTCCAAGAATCATCCTACAAAACCAAGTTCGTCCATTTTGGTCTTTGTTCGTTTCACCTAGCTTCAAAGTTAACCGAAGCTAAATGTCAAGCATAGGTTAATGTAATGTGACACATTAAACCATGTGAAGACGTTTGAGACCAACAAAGAGAGATTTGGTGAGAGAAACAGTCAACTTAACCAAGTTCCTCCATTTTGGTCTTTCTTCGTTTCGACTAGCTTCACAGTTGACCAAAGCCAAATGTCAAGCAAAGATTGATGTAATATGACACATTAAATGCTTTGATGAAGTTTGGAACCAAGGAAGAGTGATTTAGTCCAAGAATCATCCTACTTAACCAAGTTCGTCCATTTTGGTCTTTCTTTATTTCGACTAGGTTCAAAGTTGACCGAAGTCAAATGTCAAGTGTAGATTAATGAAATATGACACATTAAACGCTTTGATAAAGTTTGGAACCAAGGAAGAGAGATTTAGTTCAAAAATCATTCCACTTAACCAAGTTCATCCATTTTGGTTGTGCTTCGTTTCAATGAGCTTCAAAGTTAACACTAGCCAAATGTCGAGCATAAATTAATGTAATATGACACATTAAATGCTTTGATGAAGTTTGGAACCAAGGAAGAGAGATTTAGTCCAAGAATCATCCAACTTAACCAAGTTCATCTATTTTGGTCGTTCTTCGTTTCAACGAGCTTCAAAGTTAGCCGAAGCAAAATGTCAAGCATAAATTAATGTAATATGACACATTAAACGCTTTGATGAAGTTTGGAACCAAGGGAGAGAGATTTAGTCCAAGAATCATCCTACTTAACCAAGTTCAGCCATTTTGGTCTTTCTTTATATAGACTAGCTTCAAATTTGACCGAAGCGAAATGTCAAGCATAGATGGATGTTATATGACACATGAAACGTTTTGATTAAGCTTGGATCAAAGGAAGAGAGATTTAGTCCAAGATTCATCCTACTTAACCAAGTTCGTACATTTTGGTCTTTCTATATTTCGACGAGCTTCAAAGTTGATCGAAGCTAAATGTCAAGCGTAGATTAATGTAATATGACACATTAAACGCATTGATGAAGTTTGGAACCAAGGAAGAGAGATTTTGTCTAAGAATCATCTAACTTAACCAAGTTCATCTATTTTGGTCGTTCTTCATTTCAACGAGCTTCAAAGTTAGCCGAAGCAAAATGTCAAGCATAAATTAATGTAATATGACATGTTAAATGCTTTGATGAAGTTTGGAACCAAGGAACAGAGATTTAGTCCAAGAATCATCCTACTTAAGCAAGTTCGTCCATTTTGGTCATTTTTTATTTCGACTAGCTTCAAAGTTGACAGAAGCTAAACGTCAACAGTAGATTAATGTAATATGACACATTAAACGCTTTGATGAAGTTTGGAACCAAGGAAGAGAGATTTAGTCTAAGAATCATCCTACTTAAGCAAGTTCAGCCATTTTGGTCTTTTTTATATCGACTAGCTTCAAAGTTGACCGAAGCCAAATGTCAAGCATAGATGGATGTGATATGACACATTAAATGCTTTGATTAAGCTTGGATCTAAGGAAGAGAGATTTGGTCCAAGAATCATCCAACTTAACCAAGTTCGTCCATTTTGGTCTTTCTATGTTTCCACGAGCTTCAAAGTTAGCCAAAGCCAAATGTCAAGCATAAATTAATGTAATATGACACATTAAATGATTTGATGAAGTTTGGAACCAAGGAAGAGAGATTTAGTCCAAGATTCATCCTTCTTAACTAAGTTCGTCCATTTTGGTCTTTCTTTATTTCGACTAGCTTCAAAGTTGATCGAAGCTAAATGTCAAGCGTAGATTAATGGAATATGACACATTAAACGCATTGATGAAGTTTGGAACCAAGGAAGAGAGATTTAGTCGAAGAATCATCCAACTTAACCAATTCATCTATTTTGGTCGTTCTTCGTTTCAACGAGCTTCAAAGTTAACCGAAGCAAAATGTCAACAGTAGATTAATGTAATATGACACATTAAACGCTTTGATGATGTTTGGAACCAATGAAGAGAGATTTAGTCTAAGAATCATCCTACTTAACCAAGTTCAGCCATTTTGGTCTTTCTTTATATCGACTAGCTTCAAAGTTGACCGAAGCCAAATGTGAAGCATAGATGGATGTGATATGACACATTAAATGCTTTGATTAAGCTTGGATCAAAGGAAGAGAGATTTGGTCCAAGAATCATCCAACTTAACCAAGTTCGTCCATTTTGGTCGTTCTATGTTTCCACGAGCTTCAAAGTTAGCCAAAGCCAAATGTCAAGCATAAATTAATGTAATATGACACATTAAAAGCTTTGATGAAGTTTGGAACCAAGGAAGAGAGATTTAGTCCAAGATTCATCCTTCTTAACTAAGTTCGTCCATTTTGGTCTTTCTTTATTTCGACTAGCTTCAAATTTGATCGAAGCTAAATGTCAAGCGTAGATTAATGGAATATAACACATTAAACGCATTGATGAAGTTTGGAACCAAGGAAGAGAGATTTAGTCGAAGAATCATCCAACTTAACCAATTCATCTATTTTGGTCGTTCTTCGTTTCAACGAGCTTCAAAGTTAACCGAAGCAAAATGTCAAGCATAAATTAATGTAATATGACACGTTAAAACGTTTGATGAAGTTTTGAACCAAGGAACAGAGATTTAGTCCAAGAATCATCCAACTTAACCAAGTTCATCCATTTTTGTCGTTCTTCGTTTCAACGAGATTCAAAGTTAACCGAAGCCAAATGTCAAGCATAAATTAATGTAATATAACACATTAAATGCTTTGATGAAGTTTGGAACCAAGGAAGAGAGATTTAGTCCAAGAATCATCCTACTTAACCAAGTTCCTCCATTTTGGTCTTTTTTTATTTCGACTAGCTTCAAAGTTGATAGAAGCTAAAGGTCAACAGTAGATTAATGTAATATAACACATTAAACGCTTTGATGAAGTTTGGAACCAAGGAAGAGAGATTTAGTCCAAGAATCACCCTACTTAACCAAGTTCAGCCATTTTTGTCTTTCTTTATATCGACTAGCTTCAAAGTTCACCGAAGCCAGATGTCAAGCATAAATTAATGTAATATGACACATTAAACGCTTTGATGAAGTTTGGAACCAAGGAAGAGAGATTTAGTCCAAGATTCATCCTTCTTAACCAAGGTCGTCTATTTTCGTCTTTCTGTATTTTGACTAGCTTCAAAGTTGATCGAAGCTAAATGTCAAGCGTAGATTAATGTAATATGACACATTAAACGCTTTGATGAAGTTTGGAACCAAGGAAGAGAGATTTAGTCCAAGAATCATCCTACTTACCCAAGTTCAGCCATTTTTGTCTTTCTTTATATCGGTTAGCTTCAAAGTTGACCGAAGCCAAATGTCAAGTATAGATGGATGTAATATGACACATTAAACGCTTTGATTAAGCTTGGATCAAAGGAAGAGAGATTTGGTCCAAGAATCATCCAACTTAACCAAGTTCGTCCATTTTGGTCGTTCTATGTTTCAACGAGCTTCAAAGTTAGCCAAAGCCAAATGTCAAGCATAAATTAATGTAATATCACACATTAAATGCTTTGGTGAAGTTTGGAACCAAGGAAGAGAGATTTAGTCTAAGATTCATCCTTCTGAACCAAGTTCGTCCATTTTGGTCTTTCTATATTTCGACTAGCTTCAAAGTTGATCGAAGCTAAATGTCAAGCGTAGATTAATGGAATATGACACATTAACCGCATTGATGAAGTTTGGAACCAAGGAAGAGAGATTTAGTCTAAGAATCATCCAACTTAACCAAGTTCATCTATTTTGGTCGTTCTTCGTTTCAACGAGCTTCAAAGTTAGCCGAAGCAAAATGTCAAGCATAAATTAATGTAATATGACACGTTAAATGCTTTGATGAAGTTTGGAACCAAGGAACAGAGATTTAGTCCAAGAATCATCCAACTTAACCAAGTTCATCCATTTTTGTCGTTCTTCGTTTCAACGAGATTCAAAGTTAACCGAAGCCAAATGTCAAGCATAAATTAATGTAATATGACACATTAAATGCTTTGATAAAGTTTGGAACCAAGGAAGAGAGATTTAGTCCAAGAATCATCCTACTTAACCAAGTTCGTCCATTTTAGTCTTTTTTTTATTTCGACTAGCTTCAAAGTTGACAGAAGCTAAATGTCAACAGTAGATTAATGTAATATGACACATTAAACGCTTTGATGAAGTTTGGAACCAAGGAAGAGAGATTTAGTCAAAGAATCATCCTACTTAACCAAGTTCAGCCATTTTGGTCTTTCTTTATATCGACTAGCTTCAAAGTTAACCGAAGCCAAATGTCAAGCATAGATGGATGTAATATGACACATTAAACGCTTTGTTTAAGCTTGGATCAATGGAAGAGAGATTTGGTCCAAGAATCATCCAACTTAACCAAGTTCGTCCATTTTGGTCGTTCTATGTTTCAACGAGCTTCAAAGTTACCCAAAGCCAAATGTCAAGCATAAATTAAGGTAATATGACACATTAAACTCTTTCATGAAGTTTGGAACCAAGGAAGAGAGATTTAGTCCAAGAATCATCCAACTTAACCAAGTTCGTCCATTTTGGTCTTTCTTTATTTCGACTAGCTTCAAAGTTGATCGAAGCTAAATGTCAAGCGTAGAATAATGTAATATGACACATTAAACGCATTGATGAAGTTTGGAACCAAGGAAGAGAGATTTAGTCTAAGAATCATTCCACCTAACCAAGTTCAGCCATTTTGGTCTTTCTTTATATCGACTAGCTTCAAAGTTGAGCAAAGCCAAATGTCAAGCATAGATTGATCTAATATGACACATTAAATGCTTTGATGAAGTTTGGAACCAAGGAAGAGAGATTTTGTCCAAGAATCATCCAACTTAACCAAGTTCATCTATTCCGGTCGTTCTTCGTTTCAGCTATCTTGAAAGTTGACCGAAGCCAAATGTCAAGCATAGATTAATGTGATATGACACACTAAACGCTTTGAATAAGTTTGGAACCAAGGAAGATAGATTTAGTCCAAGAATCATTGTCCTTAACCAAGTTCTTCCATTTTGGTCATTCTTTATTTCGACTAGCATGAAAGTTGACCGAAGTCACATGTCAAGCGTAGATTAATGGAATATGACACATTAAACGCTTTGATGAAGTTTGGAACAAAGGAAGACAGATTTGGTCCAAGAATCATCCTACTTAACCAAGTTCGTCCATTTTGGTCTTTCTTCATTTCAACTAGTTTCAAAGTTAATCGAAGTCAAATCTCAAGTGTAGATTAATGAAATATGACACATTAAACGGTTTGATGAAGTTTGTAACCAAGGAAGAGAGATTTAGTTCAAAAATCATTCCACTTAACCAAGTTCATCCATTTTGGTCGTGCTTCATTTCAACGAGCTTCAAAGTTAGCCGAAGCAAAATGTCAAGCATAAATTAATGTACTATGACACGTTAAACGCTTTGATGATGTTTGGAACCAAGGAACATAGATTTAGCCCAAGAATCATCCAACTTAACCAATTTAAGCCATTTTGGTCTTTCTTTATATCGACTAGCTTCAAAGTTGACTGAAGCCAAATGTCAAGCATAGATGGATGTAATATGACACATTAAACGCTTTGATTAAGCTAGCATCAAAGGAAGAGAGATTTGGTCCAAGAATCATCCAACTTAACCAAGTTCGTCCATTTTGGTCGTTCTTCCTTTCAACGAGCTTCAAAGTTAGCCAAAGCCAAATGTCAAGCATAAATTAATGTAATATGATACACTAAACCCTTTAATGAAGTTTGGAACAAAGGAAGAGAGATTTGGTCCAAGAATCATCCTACTTAACCAAGTTCGTCCATTTTGGTCTTTCTTCGTTTCAACGAGCTTCAAAGTTAGCCGAAGCCAAATGTCAAGCATAAATTAATGTAATATGACACGTCAAACGCTTTGATGAAGTTTGGAACCAAGGAAGAGAGGTTTAGTCCAAGAATCATCCAACTTAACCAAGTTCATCCATTTTGGTCATTCTTTGTTTCAACGAGCTTGTAAGTTAGCCGAAGCCAAATGTCCAGCATAGGTTAATGTAATATGACACGTTAAACGCTTTGATGAAGTTTTGAACCAAGGATGACAGATTTAGTCCGAGAATCATCCAACTTAACCAAGTTCATCCATTTTGGTCTTTCTTCGTTTCAACGAGCTTCAAAGTTAACCGACGCCAAATGTCAAGCATAAATTAATGTAATATGACACATTAAACGCTTTGATGAAGTTTGGAACCAAGGAAGAGAGATTTAGTTCAAAAATCATTCCACTTAACCAAGTTCATCCATTTTGGTCGTGCTTCATTTCAACGAGCTTCAAAGTTAGCCGAAGCAAAATGTCAAGCATAAATTAATGTACTATGACACGTTAAACGCTTTGATGTTGTTTGGAACCAAGGAACATAGATTTAGCCCAAGAATCATCCAACTTAACCAATTTAAGCCATTTTGGTCTTTCTTTATATCGACTAGCTTCAAAGTTGACTGAAGCCAAATGTCAAGCATAGAAGGATGTAATATGACACATTAAACGCTTTGATTAAGCTAGCATCAAAGGAAGAGAGATTTGGTCCAAGAATCATCCAACTTAACCAAGTTCGTCCATTTTGGTCATTCTTCCTTTCAACGAGCTTCAAAGTTAGCCAAAGCCAAATGTCAAGCATAAATTAATGTAATATGACACACTAAACGCTTTAATGAAGTTTGGAACAAAGGAAGAGAGATTTGGTCCAAGAATCATCCTACTTAACCAAGTTCGTCCATTTTGGTCTTTCTTCGTTTCAACTAGCTTCACAGTTGACCAAAGCCAAATGTCAAGCAAAGATTGATGTAATATGACACATTAAATGCTTTGATGAAGTTTCGAACCAAGGGAGAGAGATTTAGTCCAAGAATCATCCTACTTAACCAAGTTCATCCATTTTGGTCTTTCTTTATTTCGACTAGGTTCAAAGTTGACCGAAGTCAAAAGTCAAGTGTAGATTAATGTAATATGACACATTAAACGCTTTGATGAAGTTTGGAACCAAGGAAGAGAGATTTAGTTCAAGAATCATTCCACTTAACCAAGTTCATCCATTTTGGTCGTTCAACGTTTCAACGAGCTTCAAAGTTAGCCGAAGCCAAATGTCAAGCATAAATTAATGTAATATGACACGTCAAACGCTTTGATGAAGTTTGGAACCAAGGAAGAGAGGTTTAGTCCAAGAATCATCCAACTTAACCAAGTTCATCCATTTTGGTCATTCTTTGTTTCAACGAGCTTGTAAGTTAGCCGAAGCCAAATGTCCAGCATAGGTTAATGTAATATGACACGTTAAACGCTTTGATGAAGTTTTGAACCAAGGATGACAGATTTAGTCCGAGAATCATCCAACTTAACCAAGTTCATCCATTTTGGTCTTTCTTCTTTTCAACGAGCTTCAAAGTTAACCGACGCCAAATGTCAAGCATAAATTAATGTAATATGACACATTAAACGCTTTGATGAAGTTTGGAACCAAGGAAGAGAGATTAAGCCCAAGAATCATCCTACTTAACCAAGTTCGTCCATTTTGGTCTTTCTTCATTTCGACTAGCTTCGCAGTTAACCAAAGCCAAATGTCAGGAATAGATTGATGTAATATGACACATTAAACGCTTTGATGAAGTTTGGAACCAAGGAAGACAGATTTAGTCCAAGAATCATCCTACTTAACCAAGTTCGTCCATTTTGGTCTTTCTTTATTTCGACTAGCTTCAAAGTTGATCGAAGCTAAATGTCAAGCGGAGATTAATGTAATTTGACACATTAAACGCATTGATGAAGTTTGTAACCATGGAAGAGAGATTTAGTCCAAGAATCATCCTACTTAACCTAGTTCAACCGTTTTGGTCTTTCCTTATATCGACTAGATTCACAGTTAGCCAAAGTAGAATGTCAAGCATAGATAGATGTAATATGACACATGAAATGCTTTGACGAAGTTTGGAACCAAGGAAGACAGATTTAGTCCAAGAATCATCCTACTTAACCATGTTCGTTCATTTTGGTCTTTCTTTATTTCGACTAGCTTCAAAGTTGATCTAAGGTAAAAGTCAAGCGTAGATTAATGTAATATGACACATTAAACGCATTGATGAAGTTTGGAACCAAGGAAGAGATATTTAGTCCAAAAATCATCCAACTTCACCAAGTTCATCCATTTTGGTCGTTCTTCGTTTCAACTAGCTTCAAAGTTAACCGAAGCTAAATGTCAAACATAGATTAATGTATTGTGGCACATTAAATCATGTGAAGACGTTTGAGACCAATGAAGAGAGATTTGGTGAAAGAATCAGTCAACTTAACTAAGTTCGTCCATTTTGGTTTTTCTTCGTTTCGACTACCTTCACAGTTAACCAAAGCCAAATGTCAAGCAAAGATTGATGTAATATGACACATTAAATGCTTTGATGAAGTTTCGAGCCAAGGAAGAGAGATTTAGCCAAAGAATCATCCTACTTAACCAAGTTCATCCATTTTGGTTGTTCTTCAATTCAATGAGCTTCAAAGTTACCCGAAGCCAAACGTCAAGCATAAATTAATGTAATATGACACATTAAACGCTTTGATGAAATTTGGAACCAAGGAAGAGAGATTTAGTCCAAGAATCATCCTACTTAACCAAGTTCAGCCATTTTGGTCTTTCTTTATATCGACTAGCTTCAAAGTTAACCGAAGCGAAATGCAAGCATAGATGGATGTGATATGACACATTAAACGATTTGATTAAGCTTGGAACAAAGGAAGAGAGATTTGGTCCAAGAATCATCCAACTTAACCAAGTTCGTCCATTTTGGTCGTTCTATGTTTCAACGAGCTTCAAAGTTAGCCGACGCCAAATGTCAAGCATAAATTAATGTAATATGACACATTAAATGCTTTGATGAAGTTTGGAACCAAGGAAGAGAGATTTAGTCCTAGAATCATCCAACTTAACCATGTTCGTCCATTTTGGTCTTTCTTTATTTCGACTAGCTTCAAAGTTGATCGAAGCTAAATGTCAAGCGTAGATTAATGTAATATGACACATTAAACGCATTGATGAAGTTTGCTACCAAGGAAGAGAGATTTAGTCTAAGAATCATCCTACTTAACCAAGTTCAGCCATTTCGGTCTTTCTTTCTATCGACTAGCATCAAAGTTGACCAAAACCAAATTTCAAGCATAGATTAATGTAATATGACACATTTTCTTTGAATAAGTATGGAACCAAGTACGATAGATTTAGTCCAAGAATCATCCTCTTTAACTAAGTTCGTCCATTTGGGTCTTGTTTTATTTGTACTAGCTTCAAAGTTGACCGAAATCAAATGTCAATCGTAGATTAATGTAATATGACACATTAAACGCTTTGATGAAGTTTGGAACCAAGGAAGAGAGATTTAGTCCAAGAATCATCCGACTTAACAAAGTTTAGCAATTTTGGTCTTTCTTTATATCAACTAGCTTCACGGTTAGCCAAAGCAAAATGGCAAGCATAGATGGATGTAATATGACACATTAAATGCTTTGATGAAGTTTGGAACCAAGGAAGACAGATTTAGTCCAAGAATCATCCTACTTAACCATGTTCGTTCATTTTGGTGTTTCTTTATTTCGACTAGCTTCAAAGTTGACCGAAGTCAAATGTCAAGCATAGATTGATGTAATATAACACGTTAAACACTTTCATGAAGTTTGGAACCAAGGATGAGAAATTTGGTCCAAGAATCATCCAACTTAACCATGTTCATCCATTTTGGTCGTTCTACGTTTCAATGAGCTTCAAAGTTAACCGAAGCCAAATGTCAAGCATAAATTAATGTAATATGACACATTAAACGCTTTGATGAAGTTTGGAACCAAAGAAGAGAGATTTAGTCCAAGAATCATCCGACCTAACAAAGTTCAGTAATTTTGGTCTTTCTTTATATCAACTAGCTTCACAGTTAGCCAAAGCAAAATGTCAAGCATAGATGGATGTAATATGACACATTAAATGCTTTGATGAAGTTTCGAACCAAGGAAGAGAGATTTAGTGCAAGAATCATCCTACTTAACCATGTTCGTTCATTTTGGTGTTTCTTTATTTCGACTAGCTTCAAAGTTCACCGAAGTCAAATGTCAAGCATAGATTAATGTAATATAACACGTTAAACGCTTTGATGAAGTTTGGAACCAAGTAAGAGAGATTTGGTCCAAGAATCATCCAACTTAACCAAGTTCATCCATTTTGGTCTTTCTTCGTTTCGACCAGCTTCACAGTTGACCAAAGCCAAATGTCAAGCAATGATTGATGTAATATGACACCTTAAATGCTTTGATGAAGTTTGGAACCAATGAAGAGAGATTTAGTCCAAGAATCATCTAACTTAACCAAGTTCATCTATTTTGGTCGTTCTTCGTTTCAGCTAGCTTCACAATTAACCAAAGAAAAATTTCAAGCATAGATGGATGTAATATGACACATTAAACGCTTTGATTAAGCTAGGAATAAAGGAAGAGAGATTTGGTCCAAGAATTATCCAACTTAACCAAGTTCATCCATTTTGGTCGTTCTACGTTTCAACGAGCTTCAAAGTTAGCCGAAGCCAAATGGCAAGGATAAATTAATGTAATATGACACATTACACGCTTTGATGAAGTTTGGACCCAAGGAAGAGAGATTTAGTCCAAGAATCATCCTACTTAACCAAGTTCGTCCATTTTGGTCTTTCTTTATTTCGACTAGATTCAAATTTGACCGAAGCTAAATGTCAAGCATAGATTAATGAAATATGACATATTAAACGCTTTGATGAAGTTTGAAACCAAGGAAAAGGATTTAGTCTAAGAATCATCCAACTTAACCAAGTTCAGCCATTTTGGTCTTTCTTTATATCGACTAGCTTCAAAGTTGACCGAAGCCAAATGTCAAGCGTAGATGGATGTAATATGATACATTAAACGCTTTGATTAAGCTTGGAACAAAGGAATAGAGATTTGGTCCAAGAATCATCCAACTTAACCAAGTTCGTCCATTTTGGTCGTTCTACGTTTCTATGAGCTTCAAAGTGAACCGAAGCCAAATGTCAAGCATAAATTAATGTAATATGACACATTAAACGCTTTGATGAAGTTTGGAACCAAGGAAGAGAGATTTATTCCAAGAATCATCCTACTTCACCAAGTTCAGCCATTTTGGTCTTTCTTTATATCGACTAGCTTCAAAGTTGACCAAAGCCAAATGTAAAGCATAGATTAATGTAATATGACACATTAAATGCTTTGATGAAGTTTGGAACCAAGGAATAGAGATTTAGTCCAAATATCATCCAACTTAACCAACATCGTCCATTTTGGTCTTTCTTCGTTTCGACTAGTTTCAAAGTTAACCAAAGCAAAATGTCAAGCATAGATGGATGTAATATGACACATTAAACGCTTTGATTAAGCTTGGAACAAAGGAAAAGAGATTTGGTCCAAGAATCATCCAACTTAACCAAGTTCATCTATTTTGGTCGTTCTTCGTTTCAGCTATCTTCAAAGTTAACCGAAGCTAAATGTCAAGCATCGATTAATGTCATGTGACACATTAAACCATGTGAAGACGTTTTAGACCAACGAAAAGAGATTAGGTGAGAGAATCAGTCAACTTAACCAAGTTCATCCATTTTGGTCTTTCTTCGTTTCGACCAGCTTCACAGTTGACCAAAGCCAAATGTCAAGCAATGATTGATGTAATATGACACATTAAATGCTTTGATGAAGTTTGGAACCAAGGAAGACAGATTTAGTCCTAGAATCATCCTACTTAACCAAGTTCATCCATTTTGGTCTTTCTTTATTTCGACTAGCTTCAAAGTTGACCGAAGTCAAATGTCAAGCGTAGATTAATGTGATATGACAAATTAAACAGTTTCATGAAGTTTGGAACCAAGGAAGAGAGATTTAGCCCAAGAATCATCCAACTTAACCATGTTCATCCATGTTGGTCGTTCCTCGTTTCAACGAGCTTCAAAGTTAGCCGAAGCGAAATGTCAAGCATAAATTAATGTAATATAACACGTTAAACACTTTGATGAAGTTTGGAACCAAGGAAGAGAGATTTAGTCCAAGAATCATCCTACTTAGCCAAGTTCGTCCATTTTGGTCTTTCTTTATTTCGACTAGCTTCAAAGTTGATCGAAGCTAAATGTCAAGCGTAGATGAATGTAATATGACACATTAAACGGATTGATGAAGTTTGGAACCAAGGAAGAGAGATTTAGTCTAAGAATCATCCTACTTAACCAAGTTCAACCATTTTGGTCTTTCTTTATATCGACTAGCTTCAAAGTTGACCAAAGCCAAATGTAAAGCATAGATTAATGTAATATGACACATTAAATGCTTTGATGAAGTTTGGAACCAAGGAATAGAGATTTAGTCCAAATATCATCCAACTTAACCAACATCGTCCATTTTGGTCTTTCTTCGTTTCGACTAGTTTCAAAGTTAACCAAAGCAAAATGTCAAGCATAGATGGATGTAATATGACACATTAAACGCTTTGATTAAGCTTGGAACAAAGGAAAAGAGATTTGGTCCAAGAATCATCCAACTTAACCAAGTTCATCTATTTTGGTCGTTCTTCGTTTCAGCTATCTTCAAAGTTAACCGAAGCTAAATGTCAAGCATAGATTAATGTCATGTGACACATTAAACCATGTGAAGACGTTTTAGACCAACGAAGAGAGATTAGGAGAGAGAATCAGTCAACTTAACCAAGTTCATCCATTTTGGTCTTTCTTCGTTTCGACCAGGTTCACAGTTGACCAAAGCCAAATGTCAAGCAATGATTGATGTAATATGACACATTAAATGCTTTGATGAAGTTTGGAACCAAGGAAGACAGATTTAGTCCTAGAATCATCCTACTTAACCAAGTTCATCCATTTTGGTCTTTCTTTATTTCGACTAGCTTCAAAGTTGACCGAAGTCAAATGTCAAGCGTAGATTAATGTGATATGACAAATTAAACACTTTCATGAAATTTGGAACCAAGGAAGAGAGATTTAGCCCAAGAATCATCCAACTTAACCATGTTCATCAATGTTGGTCGTTCTTCGTTTCAACGAGCTTCAAAGTTAGCTGAAGCGAAATGTCAAGCATAAATTAATGTAATATAACACGTTAAACACTTTGATGAAGTTTGGAACCAAGGAAGAGAGATTTAGTCCAAGAATCATCCTACTTAGCCAAGTTCGTCCATTTTGGTCTTTCTTTATTTCGAGTAGCTTCAAAGTTGATCGAAGCTAAATGTCAAGCGTAGATGAATGTAATATGACACATTAAACGGATTGATGAAGTTTGGAACCAAGGAAGAGAGATTTAGTCTAAGAATCATCCTACATAAGCAAGTTCAGCCATTTTGGTCTTTCTTTATATCGACTAGCTTCAAACTTGTCCAAAGCCAAATGTGAAGCATAGATTAATGTAATATGACACATTAAACGCTTTGGTGAAGTTTGGAACCAAGAAAGAGAGATTTAGTTCAAGAATCATCCAACTTAACCAACTTTGTCCATTTTGGTCTTTCTTCGTTTCGACTAGCGTCACAGTTAACCAAAGCAAAATGTCAAGCATAGATTGATGTAATATGACACATTAAACGGTTTGATGAAGTTTGGTACCAATGAAGAGAGATTTAGTCTAAGAATCATCTAACTAAACCAAGTTCATCTATTTTGGTCGTTCTTCATTTCAGCTTTCTTCAAAGTTCACCGAAGCCAAATGTCAAGCATAAATTAATGTAATATGACACATTAAATGCTTTGATGAAGTTTGGAACCAAGGAAGAGAGATTTAGTCCAATAATCATCCTACTTAACCATGTTCAGCCATTTTGGTCTTTCTTTATATCGACTAGCTTCAAAGTTGATCGAAGCTAAATATCAAGCGTAGATTAATAGAATATGACACATTAAACGCATTGATGATGTTTGGAACCAAGGAAGAGAGATTTAGTCAAAGAATCATCCAACTTAACGAAGTTCATCTATTTTGGTCGTTCTTCGTTTCAACGAGCTTCAAAGTTAGCCAAAGCCAAATGTCAAGCATAAATTAATGTAATATGACACATTAAACGCTTTGATGAAGTTTGTAACCAAGGAAGAGAGATTTAGTCCAAGATTCATCCTTCTTAACCAAGTTCGTCCATTTTGGTCTTTCTTTATTTCGACTAGCTTCAAAGTTGATCAAAGCTAAATGTCAAGCGTAGATTAATGGAATATGACACATTAAACGTATTGATGAAGTTTGGAACCAAGGAAGAGAGATTTAGTCGAAGAATCATCTAACTTAACCAAGTTCATCTATTTTGGTCGTTCTTCGTTTCAACGAGCTTCAAAGTTAACCGAAGCAAAATGTCAAGCATAAATTAAGGTAATATGACATGTTAAACGTTTTGATGAAGTTTGGAACCAAGGAACTGAGATTTAGTCCAAGAATCATCCAACTTAACCAAGTTTATCCATTTTTGTCGTTCTTCGTTTCAACGAGATTCAAAGTTAACCGACGCCAAATGTCAAGCATAAATTAATGTAATATGACACATTAAATGCTTTGATGAAGTTTGGAACCAAGGAAGAGAGATTTAGTCTAAGAATCATCCTACTTAACTAAGTTCAGCCATTTTGGTCTTTCTTTATATCGACTAGCTTCAAAGTTGACCAAAGTCAAATGTGAAGCATAGATTAATGTAATATGACACATTAAACGCTTTGGTGAAGTTTGGAACCAAGGAAGAGAGATTTAGTTCAAGAATCATCCAACTTAACCAACTTCGTCCATTTTGGTCTTTCTTCGTTTCGACTAGCGTCACAGTTAACTAAAGCAAAATGTCAAGCATAGATTGATGTAATATGACACATTAAACGCTTTGATGAAGTTTGGAACCAAGGAAGAGAGATTTAGTCCAAGAATCATCCAACTTAACCAAGTTCGTCCATTTTGGCCTTTCTTCGTTTCTACTGGCTTCACAGTTAACCAAAGCCAAATGTCAAGCGTAGATTGATGTAATATGACACATTAAATGCTTTGATTAAGTTTGGAACCATGGAAGAGAGATTTAGTCCAAGAATCATCCTACTTAACCAGCTTCGTCCATTTTGGTCTTTCTTCGTTTCGACTAACTTCACTGTTAACCAAAGCCAAATGTCAAGCATAGATTGATGTAATTGACACATTAAATGCTTTGATGATGTTTGGAACTAAGGAAGAGAGATTTAGTCCAAGAATCATCTAACTTAACCAAGTTCATCTATTTTGGTCAATCTTCCTTTCAACTATCTTCAAAGTTGACCGAAGCCAAAGGTCAAGCATAGATTAAGGTAATATGACACATTAAATGCTTTGATTAAGTTTGGAACCAAGGAGGAGATATTTGGTCCAATAATCAATCAACTTAACCAAGTTCATCTATTTTGTTCTTTCTTCATTTTGAGTAGCTTAAAATTTGACCAAAGCCAAATGTCAAGCATAGATTAATGTAATATGACACATTAAACCATGTGGATATGTTTGAGATCAACGAAATGAGATTTGGTCCAAGAATCATCTAACTTAACTAAGTTCATCCATTTTGGTCGCTCTTTGTTTCAACGAGCTGCAAAGTTAGCCGAAGCCAAATGTCAAGCATAAATTAATGTAATATGACACATTAAACGCTTTGATAAAGTTTGGAACCAACGAAGAGAGCTTTAGTCTAAGAATCATCCTACTTAACCAAGTTCGTCCATTTTGGTCTTTCTTTATTTTGACAAGCTTCAATGTTGACCGAAGGCAAATGTCAAGCATAGATTGACGTAATCAGACACATTAAACGCTTTGATTAAGTTTGGAACCAAGGAGGAGAGATTTGGTCCAAGAATCAATCAACTTAACCAAGTTCATCTATTTTGTTGTTTCTTCATTTCGAGTAGCTTCAAATTTGACCGAACCCAAATGTCAAGCATAGATTAATGTAATATGACACATTAAACCAAGTGGAGATGTTTGAGATCAACGAAATGAGATTTGGTCCAAGAATCATCCAACTTAACCAAGTTCATCTATTTTGGTCTTTCTTCATTTCAAAGTTGACCGAAGCGAAATGTCAAGCATAGATTAATGTAATATGACACATTCAACGCTTTGAAGTTTGGAACAAAGTAAGAGAGATTTAGTCCAAGAATCATCCTACTTAACCAAGTTCGTCCATTTTGGTCTTTCTTTATTTCGACTAGCTTCAAAGTTGACCGAAGCCAATTGTCAAGCATAGATGAATGTAATATGACACATTAAGCGTTTTGATGAAGTTGGGAACCAAGGAAGAGACATTTAGTCTAAGAATCATCCTACTTAACCAAGTTCGTCCATTTTGGTCTTTCTTTATTTCGACTAGCTTCAAAGTTGAGCGAAGCCAAATGTCAAGAATAGATTAATGTAATCTGACACATTAAACGCTTTGATTAAGTTTGGAACTAATGAAGAGAGATTTAGTCCAAGAATCATCCAACTTAACCAAGTTCGTCTATTTTGGTCATTCTTCGTTTCTACTGGCTTCACAGTTAACCAAAGCCAAATGTCAAGCATAGATTGATGTAATATGACACATTAAATGCTTTGATTAAGTTTGGAACCAAGGAAGAGAGATTTGGTCCAACAATCATCCAACTTAACCAAGTTTGTCTACTGTGGTCTTTCTTCATTTCGACTAGCTTCAAAGCTGACCGACGCCAAATGTCAAGCGTAGATTAATTTAATATGACACATTCAACGCCTTGATGTTGTTTGGGACCAAGGATGTTTGGGACCAAGGAAGAGAGATTTAGTCTAAGAATCATCCTACTTAACAAAGTTCGTCCATTTTGGTCTGTCTTTATTTCGACTAGCTTCAAAGTTGACCGAAGTCAAATGTCAAGCATAGATTGATGTAATATCACACATTAAACGCTTTGATTAAGCTTGGAACAAAGAAAGAGAGATTTGTCCAAGAATCATCCAACTTTACTAAGTTCGTCCATTTTGGTCTTTCTTTATTTCGACTAGCTTCAAAGTTGACCGAAGCCAATTGTCAAGCGTAGATTAATGTAATATGACACATTAAACGTTTTGATGAAGTTGGGATCCAAGGAAGAGACATTTAGTCTAAGAATCATCGTACTTTACCAAATTCATCCATTTTGGTCTTTCTTTATATCAACTAGCTTCAAAGTTGACCGAAGCCAAATGTCAACATAGATTGATGTAATATGACACATAAAACGCTTTGATTAAGCTTGGAACAAAGGAAGAGAGATTTGGTCCAAGAATCATCCAACTTAACCAACTTCGTCCATTTTGGTCTTTTCTCATTTCGACTAGCTTCACTGTTAACCAAAGCCAAATGTCAAGCATAGATTGATGTAATTGACACATTAAATGCTTTGATAAAGTGTGGAACCAAGGAAGAGAGCTGTAGTCCAAGAATAATCCTACTTAACCAAGTTCGACCGTTTTGGTCTTTCTTTATTTCGACTAGCTTCAATGTTGAGCGAAGCCAAATGTCAAGAATAGATTAATGTAATCAGACACATTAAACGCTTTGATTAAGTTTGGAACTAAGGAAGAGAGATTTAGTCCAAGAATCATCCAACTTAACCAAGTTCGTCTTTTTTGGTCTTTCTTCCTTTTTACTGGCTTCACAGTTAACCAAAGCCAAATGTCAAGCATAGATTGATGTAATATGACACATTAAATGCTTTGATTAAGTTTGCAACCAAGGAAGAGAGAATTGGTCCAAGAATCATCCAACTTAACCATGTTTGCCTACTATGGTCTTTCTTCATTTCGACTAGCTTCAAAGTTGACCGAAGCCAAATTTCAAGGGTAGATTAATTTAATATGACACATTCAACGCCTTGATGATGTTTGGGACCAAGGAAGAGAGATTTAGTCCAAGAATCATCCTACTTAACCAAGTTCGTCCATTTTGGTCTGTCTTTATTTCGACTAGCTTCAAAGTTGACCGAAGCCAAATGTCAAGCATAGATTAATGTAATATGACACATTAAACGCTTTGATTAAGCTTGGAACAAAGAAAGAGAGATTTGGTCCAAGAATCATCCAACGTAACTAAGTTCGTCTGTTTTGGTCTTTCTTCATTTCGAGTAACTTCAAATTTGACCGAAGCCAAATGTCAAGCATAGATTAATATAATATGACACATTAAACCATGTGGAGTCGTTTGAGATCAACGAAATGAGATTTGGTCCACGAATCATCCAACTTAACCAAGTTCATCTATTTTGGTCTTTGTTCGTTTCAACTAGTTTCAAAGTTGACCGAAGCGAAATGTCAAGCATAGATTAATGTAATATGACACATTAAACGCTTTGATGAAGTTTGGAACCAAGGAAGAGAGATTTAGTCCAAGAATCATCCAACTTAACCAAGTTCCTCCATTTTGGTCTTTCTTCGTTTCTACTGGCTTCACAGTTAACCAAAGCCAAATGTCAAGCATAGATTGATGTAATATGACACATTAAATGCTTTGATTAAGTTTGGAACCAAGGAGGAGAGATTTGGTCCAAGAATCATCCAACTTAACGAAGTTTGTCTATTGTGGTCTTTCTTCATTTCTACTAGCTTCAAAGTTGACCGAAGCGAAATGTCAATCATAGATTAATGTAATATAACACATTAAACCATGTGGAGATGTTTGAGATCAACGAAATGAAATTTGGTCCAAGAATCATCCAACTTAACCAAGTTCATCTATTTTGGTCTTTCTTCATTTCAATAAGATTCAAAGTTGACCGAAGCGAAATGTCAAGCATAGATTAATGTAATATGACACATTAAACGCTTTGATGAAGTTTGGAACAAAGTAAGAGAGATTTAGTCCAAGAATCATCCTACTTAACCAAGTTCGTCCATTTTGGTCTTTTTTTATTTCGACTAGGTTCAAAGTTGACTGAAGGCAATTGTCAAGCGTAGATTAATGTAATATGACACATTACACGTTTTGATGAAGTTTGGAACCAAGGAAGAGACATTTAGTCTAAGAATCAACCTACTTAACCAAATTCATCCATTTTGGTCTTTCTTTATATTGACTAGCTTCAAAGTTGACCGAAGCCAAATGTCAACATAGATTGATGTAATATGACACATAAAACGCTTTGATTAAGCTTGGAACAAAGGAAGAGAGATTTGGTCCAAGAATCATCCAACTTAACCAACTTCGTCCATTTTGGTCTTTCTTCGTTTCGACTAACTTCACTGTTAACCAAAGCCAAATGTCAAGCATAGATTGATGTAATTGACACATTAAATGCTTTGATGATGTTTGGAACTAAGGAAGAGAGATTTAGTCCATGAATCATCTAACTTAACCAAGTTCATCTATTTTGGTCGTTCTTCCTTTCAACTATCTTCAAAGTTGACCGAAGCCAAAGGTCAAGCATAGATTAAGGTAATATGACACATTAAACGCTTTGATTAAGTTTGGAACCAAGGAGGAGAGATTTGGTCCAAGAATCAATCAACTTAACCAAGTTCATCTATTTTGTTCTTTCTTCATTTCGAGTAGCTTAAAATTTTACCGAAGCCAAATGTCAAGCATAGATTAATGTAATATGACACATTAAACCATGTGGAGATGTTTGAGATCAACGAAATGAGATTTGGTCTAAGAATCATCCAACTTAACCAAGTTCATCTATTTTGGTATTTCTTCGTTTCAACTAGATTCAAAGTTGACCGAAGCAAAATGTCAAACATAGATTAATGTAATATGACACATTAAATGCTTTGATGAGGTTTGGAACCAAGGAAGAGAGATTTAGTCTAAGAATCATCCAACTTAACCAAGTTCGTCCATTTTGGTCTTTCTTCATTTCGACTAGCTTCAAAGTTGACCGAAGCCAAATGTCAAGTGTAGATTAATGTAATATGACACACTCAACGCCTTGATGATGTTTGGGTCCAAGGAAGAGAGATTTAGTCCAATAATCATCCAACTTAACCAAGTTCATCCATTTGGGCCTTTCTTCTTTTGACTGGCTTCAAAGTTGACTGAAGCCAAATGTCAATGATAGATTGAAGTAATATCACACACTAAACCATGTGGAGAAGTTTGAGACCAACGAAGAGAGATGTGGTCCGAGTATTATCCTACTTAACCAAGCTCATCCATTTTAGTCGTTCTTCGTTTCAACGAGCTTTAAAGGTAGCCGAAGCCAAATGTCAAGCATAAATTAATGTAATATGACACATTAAACGCTTTGATAAAGTTTGGAATCAAGGAAGAGAGATTTAGTCCAAGAATCATCCTACTTAACCAAGTTCGTCCATTTTGGTCTTTCTTTAATTCGATTAGCTACACAGTTAACCAAAGCCAAATGTCAAGCATAGATTGATGTAATTGACACATTAAATGCTTTGATGATGTTTGGAACTAAGGAAGAGAGATTTATTCCATGAATCATCCAACTTAACTAAGTTCATCTATTTTGGTCGTTCTTTGTTGCTGCTATCTTCAAAGTTGACCGAAGCCAAATGTCAAGCGTAGATTAATGTAATTTGGCACATTAAACGCTTTGATTAAGGTTGGAATCATGGAGGAGAGATTTGGTCCAAGAATCAATCAACATAACCAAGTTCATCTATTTTGTTCTTTCTTCATTTCGAGTAGCTTCAAATTTGACCGAAGCCAAATGTCAATCATAGATTAATGTAATATAACACATTAAACCATGTGGAGATGTTTGAGATCAACGAAATGAAATTTGGTCCAAGAATCATCCAACTTAACCAAGTTCATCTATTTTGGTATTTCTTCATTTCAACAAGATTCAAAGTTTACCGAAGCGACATGTCAAGCATAGATTAATGTAATATGACACATTAAACGCTTTGATGAAGTTTGGAACAAATTAAGAGAGATTTAGTCAAAGAATCATCCTACTTAACCAAGTTCGTCCATTTTGGTCTTTCTTTATTTCGACTAGCTTCAAAGTTGACTGAAGCCAATTGTCAAGCGTAGATTAATGTAATATGACACATTAAACGTTTTGATGAAGGTTGGAACCAAGGAAGAGACATTTAGTCTAAGAATCAACCTACTTAACCAAATTCATCCATTTTGGTCTTTCTTTATATTGACTAGCTTCAAAGTTGACCGAAGCCAAATGTCAACATAGATTGATGTAATATGACACATAAAACGCTTTGATTAAGCTTGGAACAAAGGAAGAGAGATTTGGTCCAAGAATCATCCAACCTAACCAACTTCGTCCATTTTGGTCTTTCTTCATTTCGACTAACTTCATTGTTAACCAAAGCCAAATGTCAAGCATAGATTGATGTAATTGACACATTAAATGCTTTGATGATGTTTGGAACTAAGGAAGAGAGATTTAGTCCATGAATCATCTAACTTAACCAAGTTCATCTATTTTGGTCGTTCATCCTTTCAGCTATTTTCAAAGTTGACCGAAGCCAAAGGTCAAGCATAGATTAAGGTAATATGACACATTAAACCATGTGGATATGTTTGAGATCAACGAAATGAGATTTGGTCCAAGAATCATCTAACTTAACCAAGTTCATCCATTTTGGTCGCACTTTGTTTCGACGAGCTACAAAGTTAGCCAAAGCCAAATGTCAAGCATAAATTAATGTAATATGACTCATTAAACGCTTTGGTAAAGTTTGGAACCAACGAAGAGAGCTTTAGTCTAAGAATCATCCTACTTAACCAAGTTTGTCCATTTTGGTCTTTCTTTATTTCGACAAGCTTCAATGTTGACCGAAGGCAAATGTCAAGGCAAATGTCAAGCATAGATTGACGTAATCAGACACATTAAATGCTTTGATTAAGTTTGGAACCAAGGAGGAGAGATTTGGTCTAAGAATCGATCAAGTTAACCAAGTTCATCTATTTTGTTGTTTCTTCATTTTGAGTAGCTTCAAATTTTACCGAAGCCAAATGTCAAGCATAGATTAATGTAATATGACACATTAAACCAAGTGGAGATGTTTGAGATCAACGAAATGAGATTTGGTCCAAGAATCATCCAACTTAACCAAGTTCATCTATTTTGGTCTTTCTTCATTTCAACTAGATTCAAAGTTGACCGAAGCGAAATGTCAAGCATAGATTAATGTAATATGACACATTAAACGCTTTGATGAAGTTTGGAACAAAGTAAGAGAGATTTAGTCCAAGAATCATCCTACTTAACCAAGTTCGTCCATTTTGGTCTTTCTTTATTTCGACTAGCTTCAAAGTTGCCCGAAGCCAATTGTCAAGCGTAGATTAATGTAATATGACACATTAAACGTTTTGATGAAGTTGGGAACCAAGGAAGAGACATTAAGTCTAAGAATCATCCTACTTAACCAAATTCATCCATTTTGGTCTTTCTTTATATCAACTAGCTTCAAAATTGACCGAAGCCAAATGTCAACATAGATTGATGTAATATGACACATAAAACGCTTTGATTAAGCTTGGAACAAAGGAAGAGAGATTTGGTCCAAGAATCATCCAACTTAACCAACTTCATCCATTTTGGTCTTTCTTCGTTTCGACTAGCTTCACTGTTAACCAAAGCCAAATGTCAAGCATAGATTGATGTAATTGACACATTAAATGCTTTGATAAAGTTTGGAACTAAGGAAGAGAGCTTTAGTCCAAGAATCATCCTACTTAACCAAGTTCGTCCATTTTGGTCTTTCTTCGTTTCTACTGGCTTCACAGTTAACCAAAGCCAAATGTCAAGCATAGATTGATGTAATATGACACATTAAATGCTTTGATAAAGTTTGGAACCAAGGAAGAGAGCTGTAGTCCAAGAATCATCCTACTTAACCAAGTTCGTCCATTTTGGTCTTTCTTTATTTCGACTAGCTTCAAAGTTGAGCGAAGCCAAATGTCAAGAATAGATTAATGTAATCTGGCACATTAAACGCTTTGATTAAGTTTGGAACAAAGGAAGAGAGATTTAGTCCAAGAATCATCCAACTTAACCAAGTTCGTCTATTTTGGTCTTTCTTCGTTTCTACTGGCTTCACAGTTAACCAAAGCCAAATGTCAAGCATAGATTGATGTAATATGACACATTAAATGCTTTGATTAAGTTTGGAACCAAGGAAGAGAGATTTGGTCCAAGAATCATCCAACTTATCCAAGTTTGTCTACTGTGGTCTTTCTTCATTTCGACTAGCTTCAAAGTTGACCGAAGCGAAATGTCAAGTGTAGATTAATTTAATATGACACATTCAACGCCTTGATGATGTTTGGGACCAAGGAAGAGAGATTTAGTCCAAGAATCATCCTACTTAACCAAGTTCGTCCATTTTGGTCTGTCTTTATTTCGACTAGCTTCAAAGTTGACCGAAGCCAAATGTCAAGCATAGATTGATGTAATATGACACATTAAATGCTTTGATTAAGCTTGGAACAAAGAAAGAGAGATTTGGTCCAAGAATCATCCAACTTAACTAAGTTCGTCTGTTTTGGTCTTTCTTCATTTCGAGTAACTTCAAATTTGACCGAAGCCAAATGTGAAGCATAGATTAATATAATATGACACATTAAACCATGTGGAGTCGTTTGAGATCAACGAAATGAGATTTGGTCCACGAATCATCCAACTTAACCAAGTTCATCTATTTTGGTCTTTGTTCGTTTCAACTAGTTTCAAAGTTAACCGAAGCGAAATGTCAAGCATAGATTAATGTAATATGACACAGTAAACGCTTTGATGAAGTTTGGAACCAAGGAAGAGAGATTTAGTCCAAGAATCATCCAACTTAACCAAGTTCATCCATTTTGGTCTTTCTTCGTTTCTACTGGCTTCACAGTTAACCAAAGCCAAATGTCAAGCATAGATTGATGTAATATGACACATTAAATGCTTTGATTAAGTTTGGAACCAAGGAGGAGAGATTTGGTCCAAGAATCATCCAACTTAACCAAGTTTGTCTATTCTGGTCTTTCTTCATTTCTACTAGCTTCAAAGTTGACCGAAGCGAAATGTCAATCATAGATTAATGTAATATGACACATTAAACCATGTGGAGATGTTTGAGATCAACGAAATGAAATTTGGTCCATGAATCATCCAACTTAACCAAGTTCATCTATTTTGGTCTTTGTTCATTTCAACAAGATTCAAAGTTGACCGAAGCGAAATGTCAAGCATAGATTAATGTAATATGACACATTAAACGTTTTGATGAAGTTTGGAACCAAGGAAGAGACATTTAGTCTAAGAATCAACCTCCTTAACCAAATTCATCCATTTTGGTCTTTCTTTATATTGACTAGCTTCAAAGTTGACCGAAGCCAAATGTCAACATAGATTGATGTAATATGACACATAAAACGCTTTGATTAAGCTTGGAACAAAGGAAGAGAGATTTGGTCCAAGAATCATCCAACTTAACCAACTTCGTCCATTTTGGTCTTTCTTCGTTTCGACTAACTTCAATGTTAACCAAAGCCAAATGTCACGCATAGATTGATGTAATATGACACATTAAATGCTTTGATTAAGTTTGCAACCAAGGAGGAGAGATTTGGTCCAAGAACCATCCAACTTAACCAAGTTTGTCTATTGTGGTCTTTCTTCATTTCTACTAGCTTCAAAGTTGACCGAAGCGAAATGTCAAGCGTAGATTAATGTAATATGACACATTAAACGTTTTGATGAAGTTTGGAACCAAGGAATAGACATTTAGTCTAAGAATCAACCTACTTAACCAAGTTCGTCCATTTTGGTCTTTCTTTATTTCGACTAGCTTCAAAGTTGACTGAAGCCAATTATCAAGCGTAGATTAATGTAATATGACACATTAAACGTTTTGATAAAGTTTGGAACCAAGGAAGAGAGCTTTAGTCCAAGAATCATCCTACTTAACCAAGTTCGTCCATTTTGGTCTTTCTTCGTTTCTACTGGCTTCACAGTTAACCAAAGCCAAATGTCAAGCATAGATTGATGTAATATGACACATTAAATGCTTTGATAAAGTTTGGAACCAAGGAAGAGAGCTGTAGTCCAAGAATCATCCTACTTAACCAAGTTCGTCCATTTTGGTCTTTCTTTATATTGACTAGCTTCAAAGTTGACCGAAGCCAAATGTCAACATAGATTGATGTAATATGACACATAAAACGCTTTGATTAAGCTTGGAACAAAGGAAGAGAGATTTGGTCCAAGAATCATCCAACTTAACCAACTTCGTCCATTTTGGTCTTTCTTCGTTTCGACTAACTTCACTGTTAACCAAAGCCAAATGTCACGCATAGATTGATGTAATATGACACATTAAATGCTTTGATTAAGTTTGGAACCAAGGAGGAGAGATTTGGTCCAAGAACCATCCAACTTAACCAAGTTTGTCTATTGTGGTCTTTCTTCATTTCTACTAGCTTCAAAGTTGACCGAAGCGAAATGTCAAGCGTAGATTAATGTAATATGACACATTAAACGTTTTGATGAAGTTTGGAACCAAGGAAGAGACATTTAGTCTAAGAATCAACCTACTTAACCAAATTCATCCATTTTGGTCTTTCTTTATATTGACTAGCTTCAAAGTTGACCGAAGCCAAATGTCAACATAGATTGTTGTAATATGACACATAAAACGCTTTGATTAAGTTTGGAACCAAGGAAGAGAGATTTAGTCCAAGAATCATCCAACTTAACCAAGTTCATCCATTTTGGTCTTTCTTCGTTTCTACTGGCTTCACAGTTAACCAAAGCCAAATGTCAAGCATAGATTGATGTAATATGACACATTAAATGCTTTGATTAAGTTTGGAACCAAGGAGGAGAGATTTGGTCCAAGAATCATCCAACTTAACCAAGTTTGTCTAGTGTGGTCTTTCTTCATTTCTACTGGCTTCAAAGTTGACCGAAGCGAAATGTCAAGCGTAGATTAATGTAATATGACATATTCAACGCCTTGATGATGTTTGGGACCAAGGAAGAGAAATTTAGTCCAAGAATCATCCTACTTAACCAAGTTCGTCCATTTTGGTCTTTCTTTATTTCTACTAGCTTCAAAGTTGACGAAGCCAAATGTCAAGCATAGATTGATGTAATATGACACATTAAACCCTTTGATTAAGCTTGGAACCAAGGAAGAGAGATTTGGTCCAAGAATCATCCAACTTTACAAAGTTCGTCCATTTATGTCTTTCTTCGTTTCGACTAGCTTCAAAGTTAACCAAAACCAAATGTCAACCATAGATTGATGTAATATGACACAATAAACCATGTGGAGAAGTTTGAGACTAACGAAGAGAGATTTGGTCCAACAATCATCCAACTTAACCAAGTTCATCTATTGTGGTCGTTCTTCGTTTCAACGAGCTTCAAAGTTAACCGAAGCCAAATGTCAAGCGTAGATTAATGTAATATGGGACACTAAACTCTTTGATGAAGTTTGGAACCAAGGAAGAGAGATTTCGTCTAAGTGATGGAAACGTGACCACCATTGCTGCCAAGAGAGGCGTGACTGCAAGCACTATCAATGGAGAAGCTGCTGCTGCCAATGGACACGTTGGTGCCAGCACTGCATACGAAAATGTTGCTGCCAAGTGGAGTACAGACCCACTTGAAGTGCCACTCGGCCCCATGACAAGAGCTACGGCAAAGAGGTTCAAGGAAGCCTAAATGGGCTGGTGCAAGAAGCATTGGAGCAGGCCAATTCGTGGAGGCCCATGGAGCTTGGTCAACCGAAGCTAATCAACATGATTCATGTCCAAGCTGGCCAACAAATTGATTGTGCTATTTTAGGAATGATTGTATTAGTATTAGTCAACTATTTTCTTTTCCTAATTTTAGAAGTAAGCAGATTTTATTGGATTATTTTTATTTCTTTTATTTTCTGATTGAAAAAGTTTCCTAAATTGTGTAAAGCCTTTAAATAGGCCTCTTTGATTCAATAACAAATCAGAATATGCGTTTAAACAAATTGTGAGTTTTGCATCTTCTTTGTAGTTCTTTGAGAGCTATTCGACTTATCAATCAAGCATCCATCATTGATTGTGGCGTCTTCATTATACCAAGGTTCACACCTCAATATAGGTGCTGGGTTGTGGTTTGTCCATCCAAGCCTGAAATAGAAACGATCCTTAAACAATTTCGTTATGGGTTTCGTCACAATGTTGGCGGGGTTCGTATCAGTTGGTATCAGAGACTGTTTCTAGTCTCAGGTTTGCTTATCTTTAATTGCTTTCTTTTAGTTTGTTTCAATTCTGAATTCCTCTTCTCCATTCAGAAATCTGATCAAAAAAAAAAAAAATAGAACAACAAAAGAAATTGTCCAGATTCGGTTATTACATTCCTAGTCCAGATTTTCGTTTGCTTTAATTCTGCTTATTTACTTTCCAGAATTCAGACTCGGTTATTGCCAATTAATTGTTCCAGATTTTGGCCACTTAATTCGTGCACCTCTGTTCCAGAAAATTCAGATCTGTTTGGTGTTAATTCGGGTGTAAATTGTGCCCAGAAATTCTGTATTTTTCCAGAATTAATTGATCTTGTTTGTGTGCACCTTGTGCCCAGAAAATTCTGCACTTTTCCAGATTTAATTGATCTTGTTTGGGTGTGAATTGTGCCCAGAAAATTCTGAACATTTTCCAGATTTAATTGTCTTATTTTGGGTGTGAATTGTGTCCAGAAAATTCTGCAATTTTCCAGAATTGATTGACCTTGTTCGGTTGAGAAACTTGCCCAGAAAATTCTGTTTTGGGTTGAGTAGCTTAATAAGAACTCTTGAGAGGATTAGGAGTGGAAAAAGGCAAGAGTGACATACATTACGGAGAGCAAAAGCCAAATTATTCTCCTTGCAAACACGAGTGAATTAGAGTGCCAATCCTTGAGAGGAAACACGTGAGTTGTGTGAAGTGAGGGTTTATTTTTTACTAACATTTTTTTCTTGCAGCAAACATGTCTCATGATAGTGCTTTGTAGGTGGAAGGGGTGGTATAGATCCACAACCAGTCGTGGAGGCAGTGACAAGAGAAGTGGGGAGGATGATGAGAGCAGAACTGGAAGCCTTACATGACAGAATCGATCGTATAGAAAATGCCCGAAGGGAGCCGCCTCGTGTGCCTAGAGGAGGTCGAGCTACACCAAGGGGAGCAAGAGCTGAACCTGAGGAGTATGAAGGGGAAGGCTTTGATGATGAGGATGATCAGCGATCAACAATGGACCATAGGAGGTATGGTGGGCGGTTTAGAGAAGCTAGGAACCGGGAGGATAATAATTTGAGTAGCATCAAGATGACAATCCCATCGTTCCAGGGGAAGAATGATCCTGAAGTTTGCCTGGAGTGGGAGAAGAAGGTGGAGTTGGTGTTCGATTGCCACCATTATTCCTAGGTAAAGAAGGTAAAACTGGCTGCTACAAACTTTTCTGATTATGATTATTTGGTGGGATCAGTTGACAATGAACAGGAGAAGAAATGGGGAACATCCAATAGAAACTTGGGAGGAAATGAAGGTTGTGATGAAGAAGCAGTTCGTGCCTAATTACTACTACCGGGAGCTGTATTATAGGTTGCAGAACCTTAGGCAAGGGAGCCGAAGTGTGGAGGAATACTCTAAGGAGATGGAGGTCACCATGATCCAGGCTAACATCGAAGAAGATCGTGAAGCAACAATGGCAAGATTTCTGGCTGGATTAAATGGGGAGATCCACAATGCAATTGAATTACAACATTATGTGGAGCTGGAAGACATGGTACACATGGCTATAAAATTGAGAGGCAACTCAAGAGGGGAAGTAGCTCACGTGCCAGCCATAACCCAAGCACACCGGCATGGAAATCTAGTCAATGGAAGCGAGATGACAAGCTGTCCACGCCAAAGCCTAATCCAGAACTCAAACCAATCGTGGCTAACCAAGGGGCGCAAGGTAAGCTAGATCTCTGCAACCCTCAAAACCGTGACATTAGATGCTATAGATGTCAAGGCAGGGGTCACCTAGCTAATCAATGCCCGAATAAAAGAGTAATGGTGCTTAGAGACAATGGGGAGATTGAAAATGACCAAGAATCAGATGATGACTCCATGCCACCATTGGAGGATGCCAATGATGATGAAGAGAATGCTGCCCAAGGGGAGTTGTTGGTAGCAAGAAGGGCTTTAAGTGTGCAAGTCTGTGTAAAAGATGAAGAACAGAGGGAAAATATTTTTCATACTAGATGCCATGTCCAAGACAAGGTGTGTAGTGTGATCATTGATGGGGGAAGCTGTACAAATGTTGCTAGCATAACCATGGTAGAAATGTTATCACTTCCAACCATGAAGCATCCTCGGCTTTACAAGCTGCAATGGTTGAATAACAGTGGGGAGGTGAATGTGATTAAACAAGTGCTAGATCCTTTTCGCATTGGGAAGTACGAGGATGAAATCTTATGTGATGCGGTTCCGATGCAAGCGGGGCATTTACTGTTAGGGAGGCCGTGGCAATTCGATAGGAAAGCCAAGCATGACGGCTACACCAACAAGTACTCTTTTGTTCACAACTAAAGAGCAATCACTCTTGTACCATTAATGCCACAACAGGTCTATGAAAACCAAGTGAGGCTGCAAAAAGCGAGTGAACAAGATAAAAAAGAAAATGGCAGAAAAAAAATTGAGGGAAAATCAAAAGGAAAAAGAGAGAGAGATAAAAAAAAGAGAGTGGAATGAAGGTAAAAACAAATGTGTATGCCAAGGCAAGTGAGATCAAGAGGGCTTTAAATTTAAATCAGCCGATGCTTGTACTTATGTACAAGGAGGCACTCCTGAATACTAACCATTTAAATGATGCTTTGCCACCTTCAGTTGTCTCTATTTTGCAGGATTTTGAGGATGTCTTTCCTAAAGAGGTTCCGAATGGACTACCTCCAATTCGTGGGATTGAACATCAGATTGACTTTGTTCCAGGAGCTGCCATTCCCAACCGACCAGCCTATAGAGCTAATCTTGAAGAAACAAAGAAGCTGCAGAGGCAAGTTGGTGAATTGATGGAGAAAGGGTACATGAGGGAAAGCCTGAGTCCTTGTGCCATTTAGGAGATGAATGGAAAATAGCATTTAAAAAAAAGTATGGTTTATATGAATAGTTAGTCATGCCATTTAGGTTAACTAATGCTCCTAGTACATTCATGAGATTGATGAACCATGTCTTGCGTGCATTTATTGGGAAATTTGTGGTTGTTTATTTTGATGATATTCTCATTTATAGCCACAATTTAAATGATCATTTGTTGCATTTAAGAGTTGTGATTGAAGTGCTTAGAACAGAAAAGTTGTATGCTAACCTCAAGAAGTGCACATTTTGCACCGATAAGCTTGTATTTCTCGGTTTTGTTGTTAGTGCACAAGGCATACAGGTTGATGAAGAAAAGATCTGAGCCATCCAAGAGTGGCCAAGTCCAACAAGTGTAAGCCCTGTTCAAAGTTTTCATGGACTCGCTAGCTTCTATCGGTGGTTCGTGAAGGATTTCAGCACCATAGCTGCACTAATTACTTAAGTAATCAAGAAGAATGTTGTGTTCAATTGGGGAGAATAACAAAAGAAGGCGTTCTAGCTACTTAAGGAAAAATTAACTCATGCTCCTTTACTTGTTTTACTTGATTTTACTAATGCTTTTGAGATTGAATGCGATGCTTCAGGTATAGGTATTGGCGCTGTTCTTATGCAAGGAGGTAAACCAATCGCATACTTTAGTGAGAAGCTAAGTGGGGCTACTTTGAAGTACCCTACTTATGACAAGGAGCTGTATGCATTGGTTCGGACATTGGAGACTTGGCAGCACTATCTTTGGCCTAAGGAGTTCGTGATTCACACGGATCATGAGTCCTTAAAACATCTTAAAGGGCAACACAAGCTGAACAAGAGGCATGCATGTTGGGTAGAATTCATAGAGCAATTTCCCTATGTCATTCGGTACAAGCAAGGTAAGGAGAATGTGGTTGCAGACGCCCTTTCTCGCAGGTATGCCCTTATTTCTACTCTTGATGCAAAGCTGTTAGGATTTGAACATATTAAAGAATTATATCCTACTGATCCAGAATTTTGTGAGGAATATGCAGCATGTGAAAGGACAACGACTGAGAAGTTTTATAGGTTAAAAGGGTTTCTGTTTAGGGGAAATAAATTATGCATTCCCAATTGTTCGATTAGGGACTTATTAGTGAGGGAATCACATGGTGGGGGATTGATGGGGCACTTTGGGGTAGCTAAGACATTGGTTGTCCTACAAGAGCATTTTTATTGGCCACACATGAAGAAAGATGTCGAGAGACTTTGTGGTAGATGTGTCACTTGTAGGCAAGCTAAATCTAGGACACAACCCCATGGACTCTATACACCATTACCCATTCCTAGTGCACCTTGGACTGATATATCCATGGATTTTGTGTTAGGATTGCCTAGGACTAAATGTGGACAGGATAGTGTGTTTGTAGTTGTCAATAGGTTCTCTAAGATGGCCCATTTCATTCCATGTCACAAGACCGACGACGCTTCAAACATTGCTGCCTTATTCTTTAGGGAAGTTGTGCACTTACATGGAATTCCTAGGACTATAGTTTCGGATAGGGACACTAAATTCTTTAGTTATTTTTGGAAGACCTTGTGGTGTAAGTTAGGGACTAAGTTGCTATTTTCTACTACTTGCCACCCACAAACTGAGGGTCAAACAGAAGTAGTAAATAAGACTCTATCCACACTGTTAAGGGCTGTTATTAAAAAGAACATCAAAGCATGGGAAGAATGCTTGCCACATGTTGAGTTTGCTTATAACCGTACTGTCCATTCTGCTACTAAATTTTCACCATTTGAAATTGTATATGGTTTTAATCCACTAACTCCTTTGGATTTATCTCCTTTACCCATGACAGAATTTGTTAATTTAGATGGCAAAAAGAAGGCAGAATTTGTCAAGCAAATTCACGAGAAGGCATGGCTCAACATTGAAAGAAGAACTGAACAATATGCTATGCAAGCAAACAAAGGGCATCATTCATTAATCTTTGATCCTGGAGATTGGGTGTGGGTTCACATGAGACAGGAAGGCTTTCCACAACAAAGGAAATCCAAGTTACTACCTCGAGAGGATGGTCCATTTCAAGTCATTGAAAGGATCAATGACAATGCTTACAAGATAGATTTTCCTGGTGAGTATAATGTCAGTGCTACTTTTAATATTTCTGACTTAACCATTTCAATGCAAGTGATGATTTGAGGTCAAATCCTTTTCAAGAGGAGGGGAATGATGGAAACGTGACCACCATTGCTGCCAAGGGAGGCGTGACTGCAAGCACTATCAATGGAGAAGCTGCTACTACCAATGGACACGTTGTTGCCAGCACTGCACACGAAAATGTTGCTGCCAAGTGGAGTAAAAACCCACTTGAAGTGCCACTCGGCCCCATGACAAGAGCTACGGCAAAGAGGTTCAAGGAAGCCCTAAATAGGCTGGTGCAAGAAGCATTGGAGCAAGCCAATTCGTGGAGGCCCATGGAGCTTGGTCAACCGAAGCTAATCAACATGATTCATGTCCAAGCTGGCCAACAAATTGATTGAGCTATTTTAGGAATGATTGTATTAGGATTAGTCAACTATTTTCTTTTCCTAATTTTAGAAGTAAGTAGATTTTATTAGATTACTTTTATTTCTTTTATTTTTTGATTGAACAAGCTTCCTAAAATGTGTAAACCCTTTAAATAGGCCTCTTTAATTCAATAACAAATCAGAATATGCATTTAAACAAATTATGAGTTTTGCATCTTCTCTGTAGTTCTTTGAGAGCTATTCGACTTATCAATCAAGCATCCATCCTTAATTGTGGCATCTTCATTATACCTAGGTTCACACCTCAATATAGGTGCTAGGTTATGGTTTATCCATCCAAGCCTGAAATGGAAACGGTTCTTAAATAATTTCGTTACAGGTTTCGTCACAATGTTGGCGGGGTTCGTATCACTAAGAATCATCCAACTTAACCAAGTTAGTTTAATTTGGTCTTTCTTCAATTCGACAAGCTTCAAAGTTAACCGAAGCCAAATGTCAAGCTTAGATTAATGTAATATGACACATTAAACCATGTGGAGACGTTTAAGACCAACAAAGAGAGATTTGGTCCAAGAATCATCTAACTTAACCAAGTTTGTCTATTTTGGTCTCTCTTCATTTTGACTAGCTTCAAAGTTGACCGAAGGCAAACGTCAAGCATAGATTAATGAAATATGACACATTAAACGCTTTGATTAAGCTTGGAACCAAGGAAGAGAGATTGGGTCCAAGAATCATCCAACTTAACCAAGTTTGTCCATTTTGGTCTTTTTTCATTTTGACTAGCTTCAAAGTTGACCGAAGCCAAATGTCAAGTATAGATTAATGTAATATGACACATTCAACGCTTTGACTAAGCTTGGAACCAAGGAAGAGAGATTTAGTCCAAGAATCATCCAACTTAACCAAGTTCGTCCATTTTGGTATTTCTTCGTTCCGACTAGCTTCAAAGTTCACTGACGCCAAATGTCAAGCATAGATTGATGTAATATGACACAATAAACCATGTGGAGAAGTTGAGACCAAAGAAGAGAGATTTGGTCCAATAACCATCTAACTTAACCAAGTTCATCCATTTTGGTCTTTCTTCGTTTCAACTAGCTTCAAAGTTAACCGAAGCACAATGTCAAGCATAGATTAATGTAATGTGACACATTAAGCCATGTGAAGACATAATAGACCAACGAAGAGAGATTTGGTCAGAGAATCATCCAACTTAACCAAGTTAATCTATTTTGGTCTTTCTTCGTTTCGACTAGCTTCAAAGTTGACCGAAGCCAAATGTCAAGCATAGATTAATGTAATATGACACATCAAAGACTTTAATGAAGTTTGGAACCAAGGAAGAGAGATTCAGTCCAAGAATCATCCAACTTAACCAAGTTTATCTATTTTAGTCTTTCCTCATTTCAAGTAGCTTCAAAGTTAACCGAAGCCAAATGTCAAGCATAGATTAATTTAATATGATAGATTAAATGCTTTCAAGAAGTTTGGAACCAAGGAAGAGAGATTTAGTCCAAGAATAATCCGCTTTACCCAAGTTCGTCCACTTTGGTCTTTCTTCGTTTTAACTACATTCCAAGTTGACCGAAGCAAAATGTCAAGCCTATATTGATGTAATATGACACATTAAACGCTTTGATTAAGTTTGGAACCATGGACGACAGATTTGGTCCAATAATCATCCAACTTAACCAAGTTCATCCATTTTGGTCTTTCTTTATTTCGACTAGCTTCAAAGTTGACCGAAGCCAAATGTCAAGCATAGATTAATGTAATATGACACATTAAACGCTTTGATTAAGCTTGGAACCAAGGAAGAGAGATTGGGTCCAAGAATCATCCAACTTAACCAAGTTCTTCCATTTTGGTCTTTCTTTATTTCGACTAGCTTCCAAGTTGACCGAAGCCAAATGTCAAGTATAGATTAATGTAATATGACACATTAAACGCTTTGACTAAGCTTGGAACCAAGGAAGACAGATTTAGTTCAAGAATCATCTAACTTAACCAAGTTCGTCCATTTTAGTCTTTCTTCATTTCGAGTAGCTTCAAAGTTGACCGATGCCAAATGTCAAGCATAGATTAATGTAATATGACAGATTAAACTCTTTGATTAAGCTTGGAACCAAGGAAGAGAGATTGGGTCCAAGAATCATCCAACTTAACCAAGTTCGTCCATTTTGGTCTTTCTTCATTTTGACTAGCTTCAAAGTTGACCGAAGCCAAATGTCAAGGATAGATTGATGTAATATGACACAATAAACAACGTGGAGAAGTTTGAGACTAATGAAGAGAGATTTGGTCAAAGAATCATCTAACTTAACCAAGTTCATCTATTTTGGTTGTTCTTTGTTTCAACGAGCATCAAAGTAAACTGAAGCCAAATGTCACATATAGATTAATGTAATATGACACATTCAACGCTTTGATGAAGTTTGGAACCAAGGAAGAGAGATTTAGTCCAAGAATCATCCAACTTAACCAAGTTCGTCCATTTTAATCCTTCTTCATTTCGAGTAACTTCAAAGTTGACCGAAGCCAAATGTCAAGCATAGATTAATGTAATATGACACATTTAATGCTTTGATGAAGTTTGGAACCATGGAAGAGAGATGTAGTCCAAGAATAATCAGCTTTAACCAAGTTCGTCCATTTTGGTCTTTCTTCGTTCCGACTAGCTTCAAAGTTCACTGACGTCAAATGTCAAGCATAGATTCATGTAATATGACACAATAAACCATGTGGAAAAGTTGAGACCAAAGAAGAGAGATTTGGTCCAATAACCATCTAACTTAACCAAGTTCATATATTTTGGCCTTTCTTCATTTCGACTAGCTTCAAAGTTAACCGAAGCCAAATGTCAAGCATAGATTAATGTAATATGACACATCAAACACTTTGATGAAGTTTGGAACCAAGGAAGAGAGATTTAGTCCAAGAATCATCCAACTTAACCAAGTTCGTCCATTTTAGTACTTCTTCATTTCGAGTAGCTTCAAAGTTGACCGAAGCCAAATGTCAAGCATAGATTAATTTAATATGATAGATCAAATGCTTTCATGAGGTTTGGAACCAAGGAAGAGAGATTTAGTCCAAGAATAATCCGCTTTACCCAAGTTCGTCCATTTTGGTCTTTCTTCGTTTCAACTAGATTCCAAGTTGACCGAAGCCAAATGTCAAGCATAGATTGATGTAATATGACACATTAAACGCTTTCATTAAGTTTGGAACCAAGGAAGAGAGATTTAGTCCAAGAATCATCCGACTTAACCAAGTTTAGCCATTTTGGTCTTTCTTTATATCGACTAGCCTCACAGTTAACCAAAGCAAAATGTCAAGCATAGATGGATGTAATATGACACATGAAAGGCTTTGACGAAGTTTGGAACCAAGGAAGACAGATTTAGTCCAAGAATCATCATACTTAACCAAGTTCGTTCATTTTGGTCTTTCTTTATTTCGACTAGCTTCAAAGTTGACCGAAGCCAAATGTCAAGCATAGATTGATGTAATATGACACATTAAATGCTTTGATTAAGTTTGGAACCAAGGAAGAGAGATTTGATCCAATAATCATCCAACTTCACCAAGTTCATCCATTTAGGTCTTTCTTCGTTTCGACTAGATTCAAAGTTGACCAAAGCCAAATGTCAAGCATAGATTGATGTAATATGACACATTAAACCACGAGGAGAAGTTTCAGACCAACGAAGAGAGATTTGGTACAAGAATCATCCAACTTAACTAAGTTCATCTATTTTGGTCGTTCTTCGTTTCAACGAGCTTCAAAGTTAATCGAAGTCAACAGTCAAGCATAGATTAATGTAATATGACACATTTAACGCTTTGACGAAGTTTGGAACCAAGGATGAGAGATTTAGTCCAATAATCATCCAACTTAACCAACTTCGTCCATATTCGTCTTTCTTCATTTCGAGTAGCTTCAAAGTTAGCCGAAGTCAAATGTCAAGCATAGATTAATGTAATATGACAGATTAAATGCTTTGATGAAGTTTGGAACCAAGGAAGAGAGATTTAGTCCAAGAATAATCCGCTTTAACCAAGTTCATCCATTTTTGTCTTTCTTCGTTTCGACTAGATTCAAAGTTGACCGAAGCCAAATGTTAAGCATAGATTAATGTAATATGACACATTAAACGGTGTGATTAAGTTTGGAACCAAGGAAGAGAGATTTAGTCCAAGAATCATCCAACTTAACCAAGTTCATCCATTTTATTCCTTCTTCATTTCGAGTAGCTTCAAAGTTGACCGAAGCCAAATGTCAAGCATAGATTGATGTAATATGACACATTCAATGCTTTGATGAAGTTTGGAACCAAGGAAGAGAGATTTAGTCTAAGAATGATCTGCTTTAACCAAGTTCGTCCATTTTAGTCATTCTTCGTTTCGACTAACTTCAAAGTTCACCAACGCCAAATGTCAAGCATAGATTAATGTAATGTGACACATTCAATGCTTTGATGAAGTTTGGAACCAAGGAAGAGAGATTTAGTCCGACTATAATCTGCTTTATCCAAGTTCGTCCATTTTGGACTTTCTTCGTTTCAACTATTTGCAAAGTTCACCGACGCCAAATGTCAAGCATAGATTAATTTAGTATGATAGATTAAATGCTTTCATGAAGTTTGCAACCAAGGAAGAGAGATTTAGTCCAAGAATAATCCGCTTTAACCAAGTTCGTACATTTTGGTCTTTCTTCGTTTCGACTAGCTTCAAAGTTCACCGACGCCAAATATCAAGCATAGATTGATGTAATATGACACAATAAACCATGCGGAGAAGTTGAGACCAAAGAAGGGAGATTTGGTCCAATAACCATCTAACTTAACCAAGTACATCTATTTTGGTCTTTCTTCGTTTCAACTAGCTTCAAAGTTAGCCGAAGTCAAATGTCAAGCATAGATTAATGTAATCTGACAGATTAAATGCTTTGATGAAGTTTGGAACCAAGGAAGAGAGATTTAGTCCAAGAATAATCCGCTTTAACCAAGTTCGTCCATTTTTGTCTTTCTTTGTTTCGACTAGATTCAAAGTTGACCGAAGCCAAATGTTAAGCATAGATTGATGTAATATGACACATTAAACGCTGTGATTAAGTTTGAAACCAAGGAAGAGAGATTTAGTCCAAGAATCATCCAACTTAACCAAATTCATCCATTTTATTCCTTCTTCATTTCGAGTAGCTTCAAAGTTGACCGAAGCCAAATGTCAAGCATAGATTGATGTAATATGACACATTCAATGCTTTGATGAAGTTTGGAACCAAGGAAGAGAGATTTAGTCCAAGAATGATCTGCTTTAATCAAGTTCGTCCATTTTGGACTTTCTTCGTTTCGACTATTTGCAAAGTTCACCGACGCCAAATGTCAAGCATAGATTAATTTAATATGATAGATTAAATGCTTTCATGAAGTTTGGAACCAAGGAAGAGAGATTTAGTCCAAGAATAATCCGCTTTAACCAAGTTCGTCCATTTTGGTCTTTCTTCGTTTCGACTAGCTTCAAAGTTCACCGACGCCAAATGTCAAGCATAGAATGATGTAATATGACACAATAAACCATGCGGAGAAGTTGAGACCAAAGAAGAGAGATTTGGTCCAATAACCATCTAACTTAACCAAGTACATCTATTTTGGTCTTTCTTCGTTTCGACTAGCTTCAAAGTTAACCGAAGCCAAATGTCAAGTATAGATTAAAGTAATGTGACACATTCAATGCTTTGATGAAGTTTGGAACCAAGGAAGAGAGATTTAGTCCAAGAATTATCCGTTTTAACCAAGTTCGTCCACTTATGTCCTTTTTCGTTTCGACTAGATTCAAAGTTGACCGAAGCTAAATGTCAAGCATGGATTGATGTAATATGACACATTAAGCGCTTTGATTAAGTTTGGAACCGAGGAAGAGAGATTTGGTCCAATAATCATCCAACTTAACCAAGTTCGTCCATTTTAGTCCTTCTTCATTTCGAGTAGCTTCAAAGTTGTCCGAAGCCAAATGTCAAGCATAGATTAATGTAATATGACACATTCAATGCTTTGATGAAGTTTGGAACCAAGGAAGAGAGATTTAGTCCAAGAATTATCCGTTTTAACCAAGTTCGTCCACTTATGTCCTTTTTCGTTTCGACTAGATTCAAAGTTGACCGAAGCTAAATGTCAAGCATGGATTGATGTAATATGACACATTAAGCGCTTTGATTAAGTTTGGAACCGAGGAAGAGAGATTTGGTCCAATAATCATCCAACTTAACCAAGTTCGTCCATTTTAGTCCTTCTTCATTTCGAGTAGCTTCAAAGTTGTCCGAAGCCAAATGTCAAGCATAGATTAATGTAATATGACACATTCAATGCTTTGATGAAGTTTGGAACCCAGGAAGAGAGATTTAGTCCAAGAATAATCCAGTTTAACCAAGTTCGTCCATTTTGGTCTTTCTTCATTTCGACTAGCTTCAAAGTTCACCGACGCCAAATGTGAAGCATAGATTGATGTAATATGACACAATAAACCATGCGGAGAAGTTGAGACCAAAGAAGAGAGATTTGGTCCAATAACCATCTAAGTTAACCAAGTTCATCTATTTTGGTCTTTCTTCGTTTCAACTAGCTTCAAAGTTAACCAAAGCCAAATGTCATGCATAGATTAATGTATTGTGACACATTCAATGCTTTGATAAAGTTTGGAACCAAGGAAGAGAGATTTGGTCCAATAATTATCCGCTTTAACCAAGTTCATCCATTTTGGTCTTTCTTCATTTCGACTAGCTTCAAAGTTGACCGAAGCCAAATGTCAAGCATAGATTAATTTAATATGACAGATTAAATGCTTTCATGAAGTTTGGAACCAAGGAAGAGAAATTTCATCCAAGAATAATCCTCTTTAACCAAGTTCGTCCATTTTGGTGTTTCTTTGTTTCGACTAGATTCAAAGTTGACCGAAGCCAAATGTCAATTATAGATTGATGTAATATGGCACATTAAACGCTTTGATTAAGTTTGGAACCAAGGAAGAGAGATTTGGTCCAATAATCATCCAACTTAACCAAGTTCATCCATTTTGGTCTTTCTTCGTTTCGACTTGATTCAATGTTGACCAACGCCATATGTCAAGCATAGATTGATGTAATATGACACAATAAACCATGCGGAGAAGTTGAGACCAAAGAAAAGAGATTTGGTCCAATAACCATCTAAGTTAACCAAGTTCATCTATTTTGGTCTTTCTTCGTTTCAACTAGCTTCAAAGTTAACCGAAGCCAAAAGTCAAGCATAGATTAATGTAATATGACACATTTAACGCTTTGATTAAGTTTGGAACCAAGGAAGAGAGATTTAGTCCAAGAATCATCCAAGTTAACCAAGTTCATCCATTTTGGTCTTTCTTCAGTTTGAGTAGCTTCAAAGCTGACTGATGCCAAATGCCAAGCATAGATTAATGTAATATGACAGATTAAATGCTTTGATGAAGTTTGGAACCAATGAAGAGAGATTTAGTCCAAGAATAATCCGCTTTAACCAAGTTTGTCCATTTTTGTCTTTCGTCGTTTCGACTAAATTCAAAGTTTCCTGAAGCCAAATGTCAAGCATTGATTGATGTAATATGACACATTAAATGCTTTGATTAGGTTTGGAACAAAGGAAGGGAGATTTAGCCCAAGAATCATCCAACTTAACCAAGTTCGTCCATTTCAGTCTTTCTTCATTTCGAGTAGCTTCAAAGTTGTCCGAAGCCAAATGTCAAGCATAGATTAAGACATATTCAATGCTTTGATGAAGTTTGGAACCAAGGAAGAGAGATTTAGTCCAAGAATGATCCGCTTTAACCAAGTTCGTCCATCTTGGTCTTTCTTCGTTTCGACTAGCTTCAAAGTTCACTGACGCCAAATGCCAAGCATAGATTGATGTAATATGACACAATAAACCATTCGGAGAAGTTGAGACCAAAGAAGAGAGATTTGGTCCAATAACCATCTAACTTAACCAAGTTCATCTATTTTTGTCTTTCTTCGTTTCAACTAGCTGCAAAGTTCACCGAAGCCAAATGTCCAGCAAAGATTAATGTAATGTGACACATTCAATGCTTTGATAAAGTTTGGAACCAAGGAAGGGAGATTTGGTCCAAGAATCATCCGCTTTAACCAAATTTGTCCATTTTGGTCTTTCTTCGTTTCGACTAGCTTCAAAGTTGTCCGAAGCTAAATGTCAAGCATAGATTAATTTAATATGATAGATTAAATGCTTTCATGAAGTTTGGAACCAAGGAAGAGAGATTTAGTCCAAGAATAGTCTGCTTCAACCAAGTTCGTCCATTTTGGTCTTTCTTCGTTTCGACTAGATTCAAAGTTGATCGAAGCCAAATGTCAAGTATAGATTGATGTAATATGACACATTAAATGCTTTGATTAAGTTTGGAACCAAGGAAGAGAGATTTGGTCCAATAATCATCCAACTTAACCAAGTTCATCCATTTTGGTCTCTCTTCGTTTCGACTAGATTTAATGTTGACCAATGCCATATGTCAAGCATAGATTGATGTAATATGACACATTAAACCACGAGGAGAAGTTTCAGACCAACGAAGAGACATTTGGTCCAATAATCATCCAAGTTAACCAAGTTCATCTATTTTGGTCGTTCTTCGTTTCAACGAGCTTAAAAGTTAACCGAAGCCAAAAGTCAAGCATAGAATAATGTAATACGACAGATTAAATGCCTTGATGAAGTTTGGAACCAAGGAAGAGAGATTTAGTCCAAGAATAATCCGCTTTAACCAAGTTCGTCCATTTTTGTCTGTAGTCATTTCGACTAGATTCAAAGTTGCCTGAAGCCAAATGTCAAGCATAGATTGATGTAATATGACACATTAAACGCTTTGATGAAGTTTGGAACCAAGGAAGAGAGATTTGGTCCAAGAATCATCCAACTTAACCAAGCTCATCCATTTTGGTCTTTCTTCGTTTCGACTAGATTCAAAGTTGACCGAAGCCAAATGTCAAGCATAGATTCATGTAATATGACACATTAAACACTTTGATGAAGTTTGGAACCAAGGATGAGAGATTTAGTCCAAGAATCATCCAACTTAACCAAGTTCGTCCCTTTCAGTCTTTCTTCATTTCGAGTAGCTTCAAAGTTGACTGATGCCAAATGTCAAGCATAGATTAATGTAATATCATAGATTAAATGCTTTGATGAAGTTTGGAACCAAGGAAGAGAGATTTAGTCCAAGAATAATCCACTTTAACCAAATTCGTCCATTTTGGCCTTTCTTCATTTCGACTAGATTGAAAGTTGCCCGAAGCCAAATGTCAAGCATAGATTAATGTAATATGACAGATTAAATGCTTTGATGAAGTTTGGAACCAAGGAAGAGAGATTTGGTCCAAGAATCATCCAACTTAACCAAGCTCATCCATTTTGGTCTTTCTTCGTTTCGACTAGATTCAAAGTTGACCGAAGCCAAATGTCAAGCATAGATTCATGTAATATGACACATTAAACACTTTGATGAAGTTTGGAACTGTAACATCCCCTAATTGGATCACCTAATTGAACCATATGTATGATTTTATATGCATGTTGGTGACAAGTAGAAATTTAATACTTAGCATGAACATGTGAAATTAGAATTATGTCATTTCATTCATAAGGACCAAATTGAACAAGAGTTTGATAACTAGTTGCACATTCATAAATAACCAAAAGTAGGAAACAACTAGTTTAAATGGAATGAGGGGAACTAGACTAAGCTAGTTGCGTTAGAAGGACCTAGTTCCAATGGAACCAAGAAGGCTGCAGCCTTTCCTCTAGGTTTCCACGCCACTCCCATGTAAATGGACTCCAACACTTGCATGAAATCAGTCAAAGCACCAACCACTAGGAACATGACACTAGTAATTGCATAATTGTGTAAATATCATGATATTTGTGGACGAAAATAATAAATTAAGGAGGAGGAATAAAATAAAAATTTAGAAAAGTCTAGAGCAAGGGAAAGGCGGCAAGAAAGGGAGCTGAAGAGGGAAGAAAAGAAAATAAAAGAGAAAGAGAAGAGGAGAAGGGCGTGTGAAAGAAGGAGGAGAAGATAAGAGGAGTGTTGTATCTTCAACCACTTGGATAAGCTATTAAATAGCATCAAATAGAAGGAGAGGCTGCTATAAAGACCATAGAAGAGGAAGCGAAGAGTTGTACAAGAAGGAATTGAAGATACAAGGTAGTTAGTTTAATTCAAGCATGGGTAGTTGGGTAGTTAGTTTAATTCAAGCATAGGTTATGTGTGCTTGTATGCTAAAATTTTCTGCACTCTTGCTATTGCTAATTCTTGTCACTTATGTACTATGATTTAATGTCATTTTTGTGTGTGTGAATGGATGCTGGATTGCTGTTTTTATGATGGTTTAATGCTATATATGGTCTGCCCTAAAAGAGAAGCATGCAAACTCACAAAGTGTTATGAGAAGAGTATGAAGAAAGTTGTGTAACCTTGAGGTAGGGGTGTGCCAAAAATGAAAGTAAAGGTGGCATTTATGGACATAAGGAATGATTAGTGCCAAAAGGGCGCACTAATCATGCTTCAACAAGCAGTGGTGCCAAAAGGGCGCACCAACCCATGTATGATGCCCATAATGATCCCTAAGCTTGGTTATGATTCTTTCTTTGTAATTTCTTCGAATTAACCTCAGTTTATGGCATCCTTGAGCCTTGTTTGGATGGACTAACTACTGGGAAATCCTTGATTTCTCATATTATTAGTGTGGTGATTTTATGCAGGTAAAGATTCAAAAGAGGTAAATCAAGAATAGCTTGTGTTGCTGGCTGTTTTCTATGTAATTATTGTTGACCTTATGTAATAAATGTTTGAGGTTATGTGATGTAATTTGAATCATATCTAGTGCACTTTATAATGGACATTTAATTCGTGTATACCATGTACTCATGTGACTCATAGAAATGATAAATATGGATTTGTTCACCTTGTGCTGAAATTTTGTTTTCTGGCCAGCTTGATATCACGAACTATTAATACCTTAAAATTACGAGATAATTACATGAAATTATTTTCCCAATCTCATGAAACACTATACTTCATGCATACCAAATTTCAGAATTTTTGGCTTAGCCAATTAGTACAGAAAATTCTTCAAAGTTACACTTTAGGAGTTTTACTGGTAAACAGGACAGTTTACAAACTTTGCTAAATTGACTCATCAAATCAATGAAATTTTCTACAAAATTTTTTCTACATGTTCTGGACACGTTAAAATTGATTTCTGGAGATTTTCATGATTTTTGAACATTTCTACACCACGTTTCCACATTTTTCAAAAACAGGGCAGTAAGCAGTCAAAGCCTGAAAGCTGCCCACCTGAAACCAAAACTTTTATTTTCAATCTCCCTAGTGAATTGATATCAATGGAAAGTGTTCCCACCAACTTGAAGGTTAAAATGGGATGTTACAGGAACAAAGGATGAGAGAATTAGTCCAAGAATCATCCAACTTAACCAAGTTCGTCCCTTTTAGTCTTTCTTCATTTTGAGTAGCTTCAAAGTTGACCAATGCCAAATGTCAAGCATAGATTAATGTAATTTGACACATTAAACACTTTGATGAAGTTTGGAACCAAGGAAGAGAGATTTAGTCTAAGAATCATCTAACTTAACTAAGTTCGTCCATTTCAGTCTTTCTTCATTTCGAGTAGCTTCAAAGTTGACCAATGCCAAATGCCAAGAATAGATTAATGTAATATGACAGATTAAATGCTTTGATGAAGTTGCGAACCAAGGAAGAGACATTTGGTCCAAGAATCATCTAACTTAACCAAGTTCGTCAATTTTGGTCTTTCTTCATTTCGACTTGCTTCAAAATTGACCGAAGCCAAATGTCCAGCATAGATTAATGTAATATGACACATGAAACCATCTGAAGACGTTTGAGATCAACGAAATGAGATTTGGTCCAAGAATCATCCAACTTAACCAAGTTCGTCAATTTTGGTCTTTCTTCATTTCGACTAGCTTCAAAATTGACAAAAGCCACATGTCCAGCATAGATTAATGTAATATGACACATTAAACCATGTGAAGACGTTTGAGATCAACGAAATGAGATTTAGTCCAAGAATAATCCGCTTTAACCAAGTTCGTCCACTTTGGTCTTTCTTCGTTTCCACAAGATTCAAAGTTGACCAATGCCAAATGTCAAGCATAGATTAATGTAATTTGACACATTAAACGCTTTGATGAAGTTGGGAACCAAGGAAAAGAGATTTAGTCCAAGAATCATCTAACTTAACCAAGTTCGTCCATTTTGGACTTTTTTCGTTTCGACTAGATTCAAAGTTGCCCGAAGCAAATGTCAAGCATAGATTAATGTAATTTGACACATTAAACGCTTTGATGAAGTTTGGAACCAAGGAAGAGAGATTTGGTCCAAGAATCATCCAACTTAACCAAGTTCATCAATTTTGGTCTTTCTTCATTTCGACTAGCTTCAAAGTTGACTGAAGCCAAATGTCCAGCATAGATTAATGTATTATGACACATTAAACCATGTGAAGACGTTTGAGATCAACGAAATGAGATTTGGTCCAAGAATCATCCAACTTAACCAAGTTCGTCTATTTTTGTCTTTCTTTGTTTCGACTAGCTTGAAAGTTGACCGAAGCCAAATGTCAAGCATAGATTGATGTAATATGACATATTAAATGCTTTGATGAAGTTTGGAACCAAGGAAGAGATATTTAGTCCAAGAATCATTCAACTTAACCAAGTTCGTCCATTTTGGACTTTTTTCGTTTCCACTAGATTCAAAATTGACTGAAGCTAAATGTCAAGCATAGATTGATGTAATATGACACATTAAACGCTTTGACTAAGTTTGGAACCAAGGAAGAGAGATTTGGTCCAAGAATCACCCATTTTAACCAAGTTCATCCATTTTGGTCTTATTTCATTTTGACTAGATTCAAAGTTGACCGAAGCCAAATGTCAAGCATAGATTGATGTAATATGACACATTAAACACTTTGATGAAGTTTGGAACCAAGGAAGAGAGATTTAGTCCAAGAATCATCAAACTTAACCAAGTTCGTCTATTTTGGTCTTTCTTCATTGCCACTAGCTTCAAAGTTGACCGAAGCCAAATGTCAAGCATAGATTAAACCATGTCCAGACGTTTGAGATCAATGAAATAGATTTGGTCCAAGAATCATCCAACCTAACCAAGTTCGTCCATTATTGTCTTTCTTCATTTCGAGCAGCTTCAAAGTAGACCGATGCCAAATGTCAAGCATAGATTAATGTAATATGTTAGATTAAATGCTTTGATGAAGTTTTGAACAAAGGAAGAGAGATTTAGTCCAAGAATAATCCGCTTTAACCAAATTCGTCCATTTTGGCCTTCCTTCATTTCAACTAGATTCAAAGTTTCCTGAAGCCAAATGTCAAGTATAGATTGATGTAATATGACACATTAAATGCTTTGATGAAGTTTGGAACCAAGGAATAGAGATTTGGCCCAAGAATTATCCAACTTAGCCAAGTTCATCCATTTTCGTCGTTCTTCATTTCGACTAGATTCAAAGTTGACCGAAGCTAAAACTCAAGCATATATTGATGTAATATGACACATTAAACACTTTGATGAAGTTTGGAACCAAGGAAGAGAGATTTGGTCCAAGAATCATCCGACTTAGCCAAGTTCATCCATTTTGGTCTTTCTTCGTTACGACTAGCTTCAAAGTTGACCGAAGCCAAATGTCAAGCATAGATTGATGTAATATGACATATTAAATGCTTTGATGAAGTTTGGAACCAAGGAAGAGATATTTAGTCCAAGAATCATCCAACTTATCCAAGTTTGTCCATTTTGGACTTTTTTCGTTTCGACTAGATTCAAAATTTTTCGATTCTAAATGTCAACCATAGATTGATGTGATATGATACATTAAACGCTTTGATTAAGTTTGTAACTGTAACATCCCAAAATTTCTAAGGAAGAATATAAATCAACATTAGAGTAATTTAATTAGTGGTATGTTTGCTAAATGCAAATGAGAAGTGTGGGAATATTGAGAATATATATGAGGATGACATTTATGTGTACATGCACATATAGCTAGAAAATGGATACTATGTATTTATATGATTGTATATTAGTGTAGCATCCTTCTATTTCATTCATGATAGTCACATATAAAGTGTAATGTGATTTCATAACATGACCAAAGACCATGGGATTTAAATTCTATATTAATTGATGAAACATGATTGAAAGTTAATGGTGTGAACTCTTGGTTGCTTTCTATTGAATATGCTTAGGTAATTGTGATTCTCATTATCATAAAAATGAAGTGAACTAAGAGGAATGAACCTTGAACAATTAATCAAGGAATTAAAGAGTTAAAAATATGGTATAATTAGTGCAATTAGATTAAATAGCTGCCTAAGTGAACTACTAGTTAAGGAGATGGTTAGAATGTGACTAAATTGGTCCCAATTGGACCACATGGAGGCAGCAGCTAGCCTCCACAAGGACCCACGCCTCTTGCATGCTTGAGACATCTAGAAACCTTGCATTAAATAAGGGGACACTCCCACCAATCATAGCTTGATAAAATACCATAGATGATAATTGCACTTGTGGTGATATTTTGTAAGACTTGTGCATGAAAGGGAGACTTGTAACATCCCCTAATTGAGTAGTATGTAAGGTTACATGTGCATCATCCATACTTATATGCATGTTTAAGGTATTCCCTAATTGAACCTCTTGAATTGAATGGCTTATATGCATGTGATTATATTAGTTGTGTTTACAACTTCATATGAACAAGCATGTGTGCATGTTTATGGCAAGTAGGAATTGAATACCTTGCATGAACATGTGTAATTAGAATTATGTTATTTCATTCATAAGGATCAAATTGAATAAGATTTTTATAAGTGGTGGCACATCCATAAATAACCAAAAGTGGGAAACAACTAGTTGGAATGGAATGAGGAAACTAGACTAAGTTAGTTGGATTGAAAGGATCTAGTCTCAATGGAGCCAAGAAGGCAGCAGCCTTTTGCCCTCTCATCCACGCACTTGCCATGCATCAAGCCCCCAAACCTTTGTCTTGAACTTGGTCAAAGTGTCAACCAATGAAATAGTGACATTAGGCATGACTTGTGTGCATATTCCATGATATTTATGCATGTAATAAATGAAGGAAAATGGGAGAGAATTCTAGACCAAGTGAGAGGCGGCAAGCAGGGCTGCAAGGGGGAAAGAAAAGAAATAAAGAGGGGGAGAAGAGAGCTAGGCGTGCAAGAGAAAAGAAGGAGAAGAAAGAAGAAAAACAAGAGAGGAAAGCAAGCTTGTGTGAACCCTAGTGTTCTTGCCTTTTCAACCACTTGAAGTAACCATCTAACTAGCCTCAAAAGAGAAAGGAAAGCTACCATAGAGACCCTAGAAGAGAAACCCTAGGGCTGACAAGGAAGAAATTGAAGACAAAAGGTAGTTAGTTTAATTCAAGCATGGGTAGTTAGTTTAATTCAAGCATGGGTTGTGGTGTTTTGTATGCTGAAAAATATGAGCCCCTTGCTATATTTATTTCTATTGTTTTGTATGATGAATTTCAATGTTATTTTGTGTCCTTGAATGGATGTTTATTGGCTGTTTATGGTGGTTTGATGCCACATATTTCTGCCTTGGATGAAAGTATGCAAATCCACAAGAGGTGATGAGAAGAGTATGAAGAAAGTTGTATAACCATGGGGTATGGGGTATGCCAAAATGGTACCTAAAGTGGCATCTATGGACAGGGAATGATGACTGCCTCATAGGGGTAAGGAGTGCCAAAAGGGAGCACTAAATATGTCTCACCCTATGACAAGCAGTGATGCCAAAAGGATGCACCAAACCTATGTATACTGTCCATAAAGACCTCTATGCATGGTTATGCCTTTTTCTTTATGTTCTCTTCAAACTACTTCAAATTATGCCATCCTTTAACCTTGTTTGAATGGACTAACTACTAAGAAATCATTGGTTTCTCATATTATTGGTGTTAATGATTTCATACAGGTGACAAAGGAAAAGAGGTAATTCAAGACTGATTGTGGTTGCTGGCTGTATTTTTGTAGTTAATTTATGATGACCTTTATGTGATGAAATTTTGAGAGCTATGTGATGTAATTTAATGTTATGTCTTGAACACTATGAAGTGGATATTTGTTATATGCATATTATGTATTAAGGTAACTCCTAAAGTTAATGAACATAGACTAGGGTACCTTGTGCTAAAAGGCTGTTTTCTGGCCAGCTTGAAATAAGGAATTATTAGTACCTTCAAACCATGAGATAATTACATGAAATTATTTTCCCAAGCTCACGAAGCACTATATTTTCTGCATGCAAAATTGCAAGATTTTTGGCCTAGCCAATTAGTACAGAAAATTCTTCAAAGTTACACTTCAGGAGTTTTACCGGTAAACAGGACAGTTCACAATCTTTGTTTAATTGACCCACCAAGCCATCGAAATTTTGTATGAAATTTTTACCACCTATTCTAGATACATTGAACTTGTATTCTGGAGCTTTTAATAATTTTTAGACATTTATACACCACGTTTTCATATTTTACAAAAACAGGACAGCAAGCTGTCTACAACAGTAAACTGTCCAATTGAGGTCTAAACCTTTAATTGGTAATTTCCTTATGAAATAGAGCTAAATGAAAAATGTTTTTCATAAGTATAAGGATTAAAGTAAGATGTTACAGTAACCAATGAAGAGAGATTTGGGCCAAGAATCATTCAACTTAACCAAGTTCATCCATTTTGGTCTTTCTTCGTTTTCACTAGATTCAAAGTTGACCGAAGCCAAATGTCAAGCATAGATTGATGTAATATGACACATTAAATGCTTTGATGAAGTTTGGAACCAAGGAAGAGAGATTTAGTCCAAGAATCATCCAACTTAACCAAGTTCATCCATTTCAGTCTTTCTTCATTTCGAGTAGCTTCAAAGTTGACCGATGCCAAATGTCAAGCATAGATTAATGTAATATGACACATTAAACCATGTCGAGACGTTTGAGATCAATGAAATAGATTTGGTCCAAGAATCATACAACTTAACCAAGTTCATCTGTTTTGGTCTTTCTTCATTTCGACTAGCTTCAAAGTTGACCGAAGCCAAATGCCAAGCTTAGATTGATGTAATATGACACATTAAACACTTTGATGAAGTTTGGAACCAAGGAAGAGAGATTTAGTCCAAGAATCATCCAACTTAACCAAGTTCATCCATTTTAGTCTTTCTTCATTTCGAGTAGCTTCAAAGTTGACCGATGCCAAATGTCAAGCATAGATTAATGTAATATGACACATTAAACCATGTCGAGACGTTTGAGATCAATGAAATAGATTTGGTCCAAGAATCATACAACTTAACCAAGTTCATCTGTTTTGGTCTTTCTTCATTTCGACTAGCTTCAAAGTTGACCGAAGCCAAATGCCAAGCTTAGATTGATGTAATATGACACATTAAACACTTTGATGAAGTTTGGAACCAAGGAAGAGAGATTTAGTCCAAGAATCATCCAACTTAACCAAGTTCATCCATTTTAGTCTTTCTTCATTTCGAGTAGCTTCAAAGTTGACCGATGCCAAATGTCAAGCATAGATTAATGTAATTTGACACATTAAACGCTTTGATGAAGTTTGGAACCGTGGAAGAGAGATTTGGTCCAAGAATCATCTAACTTAACCAAGTTCGTCCATTTTGGACTTTTTTCGTTTCAACTAGATTTAAAGTTGCCCGAAGCCAAATGTCAAGCATAGATTGATGTAATATGACACATTAAATGCTTTGATTAAGTTTGGAACCAAGGAAATGAGATTTGGTCCAAGAATCATCCAACTTAACCAAGTTCGTCAATTTTGGTCTTTCTTCATTTCGACTAGCTTCAAAGTTGATCGAAGCCAAATGTCCAGCATAGATTAATGTAATATGACACATTAAACCATGTGAAGACGTTTCAGATCAACGAAATCAGATTTGGTCCAAGAATCATCCAACTGAATCAAGTTCATCTATTTGGGTCTTTCTTCGTTTCAACTAGCTTCAAAGTTGACTGAAGCCAAATGTCAAGCATAGATTAATGTAATTTGACACATTAAACGCTTTGATGAAGTTTGGAACCAAGGAAGAGAGTTTAGTCCAAGAATCATATAACTTAACCAAGTTCGTCTATTTGGGTCTTTCTTCATTTCGAGTAGATTCAAAATTCACCGAAGCTAAATGTCAAGTATAGATTAAGGCGATATCACACATTAAACGCTTTGATTAAGTTTGGAATCAAGGAAGAGATATTTAGTCCAAGAATCATCCAACTTAACCAAGTTCGTCCATTTTAGTCTTTCTTCATTTTCAGTAGCTTCAAAGTTGACCGATGCCAAATGTCAAGCATAGATTAATGTAATTTGACACATTAAACGCTTTGATGAAGTTTGGAACCAAGGAAGAGAGATTTAGTCCAAGAATCATCAAACTTAACCAAGTTCGTCTATTTTGGTCTTTCCTCATTTCGAGTAGATTCAAAATTGACCGAAGCTAAATGTCAAGCATAGATTGATGCGTTATCACACATTAAACGCTCTGATTAAGTTTGGAATCAAGGAAGATAGATTTAGTCCAAGAATCATCCAACTTAACTAAGTTCGTCCACTTTAGTCTTTCTTCATTTCGAGTAGCTTCAAAGTTGACCGATTCCAAATGTCAAGCATAGATTAATTTAATATGATAGATTAAATGCTTTGATGAAGTTTGGAACCAAGGAAGAGAGATTTGGTCCAAGAATCATCCAACTTAACCAAGTTCATCTATTTAGGTCTTTCTTCGTTTCAACTAGCTTCAAAGTTGCCCGAAGCCAAATGTCAAGCATAGATTGATGTAGTATGACACATTAAATGCTTTGATTAAGTTTGGAACGAAGGAAATGAGATTTGGTCCAAGAATCATCCAACTTAACCAAGTTTGTCAATTTTGGTATTTCTTCATTTCGACTAGCTTCAAAGTTGACCGAAGCCAAATGTCCAGCATAGCTTAATGTAATATGACACATTAAACCATGTGAAGACGTTTCAGATCAACGAAATCAGATTTGGTCCAAGAATCATCCAACTTAACCAAGCTCATCTATTTGGGTCTTTCTTCGTTTCAACTAGCTTCAAAGATGACTGAAGCCAAATGCCAAGCATAGATTAATGTAATTTGACACATTAAACGCTTTCATGAAGTTTGGAACCAAGGAAGAGAGATTTAGTCCAAGAATCATCTAACTTAACCAAGTTCGTCCATTTTGGACTTTTTTCGTTTCAACTAGATTCAAAGTTTCCCGAAGCCAAATGTCAAGCATAGATTGATGTAACATGACACATTAAATGCTTTTATTAAGTTTGGAACCAAGGAAATGAGTTTTGGTCCAAGAATCATCCAACTTAACCAGGTTCGTCAATTTTGGTCTTTCTTCATTTCGACTAGATTCAAAGTTGACCGAAGCCAAATGTCAAGCATAGATTGATGTAATATGACACATTAAATGCTTTGATGAAGTTTGGAACCAAGGAAGAGAGATTTAGTCCAAGAATCATCCAACTTAACCAAGTTCATCCATTTCAGTCTTTCTTCATTTCGAGTAGCTTCAAAGTTGACCGATGCCAAATGTCAAGCATAGATTAATGTAATATGACACATTAAACCATGTCGAGACGTTTGAGATCAATGAAATAGATTTGGTCCAAGAATCATACAACTTAACCAAGTTTATCTGTTTTGGTCTTTCTTCATTTCGACTAGCTTTAAAGTTGACCGAAGCCAAATGCCAAGCTTAGATTGATGTAATATGACACATTAAACACTTTGATGAAGTTTGGAACCAAGGAAGAGAGATTTAGTCCAAGAATCATCCAACTTAACCAAGTTCATCCATTTTAGTCTTTCTTCATTTCGAGTAGCTTCAAAGTTGACCGATGCCAAATGTCAAGCATAGATTAATGTAATTTGACACATTAAACGCTTTGATGAAGTTTGGAACCGTGGAAGAGAGATTTGGTCCAAGAATCATCTAACTTAACCAAGTTCGTCCATTTTGGACTTTTTTCGTTTCAACTAGATTCAAAGTTGCCCGAAGCCAAATGTCAAGCATAGATTGATGTAACATGACACATTAAATGCTTTGATTAAGTTTGGAACCAAGGAAATGAGTTTTGGTCCAAGAATCATCCAACTTAACCAACTTCATCTATTTGGTTCTTTCTTCGTTTCAACTAGCTTCAAAGTTGACTGAAGCCAAATGTCAAGCATAGATTAATGTAATTCGACACATTAAATCCTTTGATGAAGTTTGGAACCAAGGAAGAGAGATTTGGTCCAAGAATCATCCAACTTAACCAAGTTCATCTATTTAGGTCTTTCTTCGTTTCAACTAGCTTCAAAGTTGACTGAAGCCAAATGTCAAGCATAAATTAATATAATTTGACACATTAAACGCTTTGATGAAGTTTGGAACCATGGAAGAGAGATTTGGTCTAAGAATCATCTAACTTAACCAAGTTCGTCCATGTTGGACTTTTTTCGTTTCAACTAGATTCAAAGTTGCCCGAAGCCAAATGTCAAGCATAGATTGATGTAATATGACACATTAAATGCTTTGATTAAGTTTGGAACCAAGGAAATGAGTTTTGGTCCAAGAATCATCCAACTTAACCAAGTTTGTCAATTTTGGTCTTTCTTCATTTCGACTAGCTTCAAAGTTGACCGAAGCCAAATGTCCAGCATAGATTAATGTAATATGACACATTAAACCATGTGAAGACGTTTCATATCAACGAAATAAGATTTGGTCCAAGAATCATCCAACTTAACCAAGTTCATCTATTTGGGTCTTTCTTCGTTTCAACTAGCTTCAAAGTTGACTGAAGCCAAATGTCAAGCATAGATTAATGTAATTTGACACATTAAACGCTTTGATGAAGTTTGGAACCAAGGAAGAGAGATTTAGTCCTAGAATCATCTAACTTAACCAAGTTCGTCTATTTGGGTCTTTCTTCATTTCGAGTAGATTCAAAATTCACCGAAGCTAAATGTCAAGCATAGACTAATGCGATATCACACATTAAACGCTTTGATTAAGTTTGGAATCAAGGAAGAGATATTTAGTCCAAGAATCATCCAACTTAACCAAGTTCGTCCATTTTAGTCTTTCTTCATTTTGAGTAGCTTCAAAGTTGACCGATGCCAAATGTCAAGCATAGATTAATGTAATTTGACACATTAAATGCTTTGATGAAGTTTGGAACCAAGGAAGAGAGATTTAGTCCAAGAATCATCAAACTTAACCAAATTCGTCTATTTTGGTCTTTCCTCATTTCGAGTAGCTTTAAAGTTGACTGAAGCGAAATGTCTAGCATAGATTGATGTAATATGACACATTAAACGCTTTGAGTAAGTTTGGAACAAAGGAAGAGAGATTTTGTCCAAGAATCATCCAACTTAACCAAGTTCGTCCATTTTAGTCTTTCTTCATTTCGAGTAGCTTCAAAGTTGACCGAAGCCAAATGTCAAGCATAGATTAATGTAATTTGACCCATTAAACACTTTGATGAAGTTTGGAACAATGGGAGAGAGATTTGGTCCAAGAATCATCTAACTTAACCAAGTTCGTCCATTTTGCACTTTTTTTGTTTCAACTAGATTCAAAGTTGCCCGAAGCAAAATGTCAAGCATAGATTGATGTAATATGACGCATTAAATGCTTTGATTAAGTTTGGAACAAAGGAAACGAGATTTGGTCCAAGAATCATCCAACTTAACCAAGTTCGTCCATTTTAGTCTTTCTTCATTTCGAGTAGCTTCAAAGTTGACCGATGTCAAATGTCAAGCATAGATTAATGTAATTTGACACATTAAACGCTTTGATAAAGTTTAGAACCAAGGACGAGAGATTTAGTCCAAGAAGTATCTAACTTAACCAAGTTCGTCTATTTGGGTCTTTCTTCATTTCGAGTAGATTCAAAATTGACCGAAGCTAAATGTCAAGCATAGATTGATGCGATATCACACATTAAACGCTTTGATTAAGTTTGGAATCAAGGAAGAGAGATTTAGTCCAAGAATCATCCAACTTAACTAAGTTCGTCCATTTTAGTCTTTCTTTATTTAGAGTAACTTCAAAGTTGACCGATGCGAAATGTCACGCATAGATAGACGTAATATGACAGATTAAATCCTTTGATGAAGTTTGGAACCAAGGAAGAGAGATTTTGTCCAAGAATAATCCGCTTTAACCAAGTTCGTCCATTTTAGTCTTTCTTCGTTTCGACTAGATTCAAAGTTGACTGAAGCCAATGTCAAGCATAGATTGATGTAATATGACACATTAAACGCTTTGAGTAAGTTTGGAACCAAGGAAGAGAGATTCGGTCCAAGAATGATCCAACTTAAACAAGTTCATCCATTTTGGCCTTTCTTCGTTTCGACTAGATTCAATGTTGACCGAAGCCAAATGTCAAGCATAGATTGATGTGATATGACACATTAAACGCTTTGATTATGTTTGAAATCAAGGCAGAGAGATTTAGTCTAATTATCATCCAACTTAACCAAGTTCATGCATTTTGGTCTTTCTTCGTTTCTACTAGATTCAAAGTTGACGGAAGCCAAATGTCAAGCATAGATTGATGTAATATGACAGATTAAATGCTTCGATGAAGTTTGGAACCAAGGAAGAGAGATTTAGTCCAAGAATAATCCGCTTTAACCACATTCGTAGATTTTGGTCTTTCTTCGTTTCGACTAGATTCAAAGTTGACTGACGCCAAATGTCAAGCATAGATTAATGTAATATGACACATTAAACGCTTTGAGTAAGTTTGGAACCAAGGAAGAGAGATTTGGTCCAAGAATCATCCAACTTATCCAAGTTCATCCATTTTGGTCTTTCTTCATTTCGACTAGCTTCAAAGTTGACCGATGCCAAATGTCAAGCATAGATTAATGTAATATGACACAATAAACCATGTCGAGACGTTTGAGATCAATGAAATAGATTTGGTCCAAGAATCATCCAACTTAACCAAGTTCATCTGTTTTGGTCTTTCTTCATTTCGACTAGCTTCAAAGTTGACCGAACCCAAATGTCCAGCATAGATTAATGTAATATGACACATTAAGCCATGTGAAGACGTTTGAGATAAAAGAAATGAGATTTGGTCCAAGAATCATCCAACTTAACCAAGTTCATCTATTTTGGTCTTTCTTCGTTTCAACTAGCTTCAAAGTTGACGGGAGCCAAAAGTCAAGCATAGATTAATGTAATTTGACACATTAAACGCTTTGATGCAATTTCAAACCAAGGAAGAGAGATTAAGTCAAAGAATCATCTAACTTAACCAAGTTCGTCTATTTGGGTCTTTCTTCATCTTGAGAAGATTCAAAATTGACCGAAGCTAAATCTCAAGCATAGATTGATGCGATATCACACATTCAACGCTTTGATTAAGTTCTGAATCAAGGAAGAGAGATTTAGTCCAAGAATCATCTAACTTAACTAAGTTCGTCCATTTTAGTCTTTCTTTATTTAGAGTAGCTTCAAAGTTGACCGATGCCAAATCTCAAGCATAGATAGATGAAATATGACAGATTAAATGCTTTGACGAAGTTTGGAACCAAGGAAGAGAGATTTACTCCAAGAATAATCCGCTTTAACCAAGTTCGTCCATTTTGGTCTTTCTTTGTTTCGACAAGATTCAAAGTTGACTGAAGCCAAATGTCAAGTATAGATTGATTAATATGACACATTAAACGCTTTGAGTAAGTTTGGAACCCAGGAAGAGAGATTTGGTCCAAGAATCATCCAACTTAACCAAGTTCATCCATTTAGGTCTTTGTTCATTTCGACTAGATTCAAATTTGATCGAAGCCAAATGTCAAGCATAGATTAATGTAATTTGACACATTAAACGCTTTGATGAAGTTTGGAACCATGGAAGACAGATTTGGTCCAAGAATCATCTAACTTAACCAAGTTCATCCATTTTGGACTTTTTTCATTTCAACTAGATTCAAAGTTGCCCGAAGCAAAATGTCAAGCATAGATTGATGTAATATGACACATTAAACGCTTTGATTAAGTTTGGAAACAAGGAAACGAGATTTGGTCCAAGAATCATCCAACTTAACCAAGTTCGTCAATTTTGGTCTTTCTTCATTTCGACTAGCTTCAAAGTCGACCGAAGCCAAATGTCCAGCATAGATTAATGTAATATGACACATTAAACCATATCGAGACGTTTGAGATCAATGAAATAGATTTGGTCCAAGAATCATCCAACCTAACCAAGTTCGTCCATTTTAGTCTTTCTTTATTTCGAGTAGTTTCAAAGTAGACTGATGACAAATGTCAAGCATAGATTATTGTAATATGACAGATTAAATGCTTTGATGAAGTTTGGAACCAAGGAAGAGAGATGTAGTCCAAGAATCATCAAACTTAACTAAGTTCGTCCATTTTGGTCTTTCTTCGTTTCGACTAGATTCAAAGTTGACCGAAGCTAAATGTCAATCATAGGTTGATGTGATATGACACATTAAATGCTTTGATTATGTTTGAAATCAAGGCAGACAGATTTAGTCCAAGAATCATCCAACTTAACCGAGTTCGTCCATTTTAGTCTTTCTTCATTTCGAGTAGCTTCAAAGTTGACCGATGCCAAATCTCAAGCATAGATTAATGTAATATGACACATTAAATGCTTTGATGAAGTTTGGAACCAAGGATGAGAGATTTAGTCCAAAAATAATCCGCTTTAACCAAATTTGTCCGTTTTGGTCTTTCTTTGTTTCGACTAGATTTAAAGTTGCCCGAAGCCAAATGTCAAGCATAGATTAATGTAATATGACACATTAAACGCTTTGATTAAGTTTTGAACCAAGGAAGAGAGATTTGGTCCAAGAATAATCTAACTTAACCAAGTTCGTCTTTTTTGGTCTTTTTTCATTTCGACTAGCTTCAAAGTTGATTGAAGCCAAATGTCCTACAATGATTAATGTAATATGACACATTAAACCATATCGAGACGTTTGAGATCAATGAAATAGATTTGGTCCAAGAATCATCCAACCTAACCAAGTTCGTCCATTTTAGTCTTTCTTTATTTCGAGTAGTTTCAAAGTAGACTGATGACAAATGTCAAGCATAGATTATTGTAATATGACAGATTAAATGCTTTGATGAAGTTTGGAACCAAGGAAGAGAGATGTAGTCCAAGAATCATCAAACTTAACTAAGTTCGTCCATTTTGGTCTTTCTTCGTTTCGACTAGATTCAAAGTTGACCGAAGCTAAATGTCAATCATAGGTTGATGTGATATGACACATTAAATGCTTTGATTATGTTTGAAATCAAGGCAGACAGATTTAGTCCAAGAATCATCCAACTTAACCGAGTTCGTCCATTTTAGTCTTTCTTCATTTCGAGTAGCTTCAAAGTTGACCGATGCCAAATCTCAAGCATAGATTAATGTAATATGACACATTAAATGCTTTGATGAAGTTTGGAACCAAGGATGAGAGATTTAGTCCAAAAATAATCCGCTTTAACCAAATTTGTCCGTTTTGGTCTTTCTTTGTTTCGACTAGATTTAAAGTTGCCCGAAGCCAAATGTCAAGCATAGATTAATGTAATATGACACATTAAACGCTTTGATTAAGTTTTGAACCAAGGAAGAGAGATTTGGTCCAAGAATAATCTAACTTAACCAAGTTCGTCTTTTTTGGTCTTTCTTCATTTCGACTAGCTTCAAAGTTGATTGAAGCCAAATGTCAAGCATAGATTATTGTAATATGACAGATTAAATGCTTTGATGAAGTTTGGAACCAAGGAAGAGAGATGTAGTCCAAGAATCATCAAACTTAACTAAGTTCGTCCATTTTGGTCTTTCTTCGTTTCGACTAGATTCAAAGTTGACCGAAGCTAAATGTCAATCATAGGTTGATGTGATATGACACATTAAATGCTTTGATTATGTTTGAAATCAAGGCAGACAGATTTAGTCCAAGAATCATCCAACTTAACCGAGTTCGTCCATTTTAGTCTTTCTTCATTTCGAGTAGCTTCAAAGTTGACCGATGCCAAATCTCAAGCATAGATTAATGTAATATGACACATTAAATGCTTTGATGAAGTTTGGAACCAAGGATGAGAGATTTAGTCCAAAAATAATCCGCTTTAACCAAATTTGTCCGTTTTGGTCTTTCTTTGTTTCGACTAGATTTAAAGTTGCCCGAAGCCAAATGTCAAGCATAGATTAATGTAATATGACACATTAAACGCTTTGATTAAGTTTTGAACCAAGGAAGAGAGATTTGGTCCAAGAATAATCTAACTTAACCAAGTTCGTCTTTTTTGGTCTTTCTTCATTTCGACTAGCTTCAAAGTTGATTGAAGCCAAATGTCCTACAATGATTAATGTAATATGACACATTAAACCATATCGAGACGTTTGAGATCAATGAAATAGATTTGGTCCAAGAATCATCCAACCTAACCAAGTTCGTCCATTTTAGTCTTTCTTTATTTCGAGTAGTTTCAAAGTAGACTGATGACAAATGTCAAGCATAGATTATTGTAATATGACAGATTAAATGCTTTGATGAAGTTTGGAACCAAGGAAGAGAGATGTAGTCCAAGAATCATCAAACTTAACTAAGTTCGTCCATTTTGGTCTTTCTTCGTTTCGACTAGATTCAAAGTTGACCGAAGCTAAATGTCAATCATAGGTTGATGTGATATGACACATTAAATGCTTTGATTATGTTTGAAATCAAGGCAGACAGATTTAGTCCAAGAATCATCCAACTTAACCGAGTTCGTCCATTTTAGTCTTTCTTCATTTCGAGTAGCTTCAAAGTTGACCGATGCCAAATCTCAAGCATAGATTAATGTAATATGACACATTAAATGCTTTGATGAAGTTTGGAACCAAGGATGAGAGATTTAGTCCAAAAATAATCCGCTTTAACCAAATTTGTCCGTTTTGGTCTTTCTTTGTTTCGACTAGATTTAAAGTTGCCCGAAGCCAAATGTCAAGCATAGATTAATGTAATATGACACATTAAACGCTTTGATTAAGTTTTGAACCAAGGAAGAGAGATTTGGTCCAAGAATAATCTAACTTAACCAAGTTCGTCTTTTTTGGTCTTTCTTCATTTCGACTAGCTTCAAAGTTGATTGAAGCCAAATGTCCTACAATGATTAATGTAATATGACACATTAAACTATGTCAAGACGTTTGAGATCAATGAAATAGATTTGGTCCAAGAATCTTCCAACTTAACCAAGTTCATCCTTTTTAGTCTTTCTTCATTTCGAGTAGTTTCAAAGTTGACCGATGACAAATGTCAAGCATAGATTATTGTAATATGACAGATTAAATGCTTTGATGAAGTTTGGAACCAAGGAAGAGAGATGTAGTCCAAGAATCATCCATGTTAACCAAGTTCGTCCATTTTGGTCTTTCTTCGTTTCAACTAGATTCGAAGTTCACCGAAGCTAAATGTCAATCATAGATTGATGTGATATGACACATTAAACGCTTTGATTATGTTTGAAATCAAGGCAGAGAGATTTAGTCCAAGAATTATCCAACTTAACAAAGTTCGTCCATTTTAGTCTTTCTTCATTTCGAGTAGCTTCAAAGTTTACTGATGCCAAATGTCAAGCATAGATTCATGGAATATGACACATTAAATGCTTTGATGAAGTTTGGAACCAAGGATGAGAGATTTAGTCCAAAAATAATCCGCTTTAACCAAATTCGTCCATTTTGGTCTTTCTTTGTTTCGACTAGATTCAAAGTTGCCCGAAGCCAAATGTCAAGCATAGATTGATGTAATATGACACATTAAACGCTTTGATTAAGTTTTGAACCAAGGAAGAGAGATTTGGTCCAAGAATCATCAAACTTAACCAAGTTCGTCTATTTTGGTCTTTCTTCATTTCGACTAGCTTAAAAGTTTATCGAAGCCCAATGTCCTGCAATGATTAATGTAATATGACACATTAAACGATGTGAAGACGTTTGAGATCAATGAAATAGATTTGGTCCAAGAATCATCCAACTTAACCAAGTTTGTCCATTTTAGTCTTTCTTCATTTCGAGTAGTTTCAAAGTTGACCGATGACAAATGTCCAGTATAGATTATTGTAATATGACATATTAAATGCTTTGATGAAGTTTGGAACCAAGGAAGAGAGATTTAGTCCAAAAATAATCCACTTTAACCAAATTCGTCCATTTTGGTCTTTCTTTGTTTCGACTAGATTCAAAGTTGCCCGAAGCCAAATGTCAAGCATAGATTATTGTAATATGACACATTAAATGATGTGAAGACGTATGACATCAACGAAATGAGATTTGGTCCAAGAATCATCCAACTTAACCAAGTTCATCTATTTTGGTCTTTCTTTGTTTCAACTAGCTTGAAAGTTGACAGAAGCCAAATGTCAAGCATAGATTAATTTAATTTGACACATTAAATGCGTTGATGAAGTTTGGAACCAAGGAAGAGCGATTTAGTCCAAGAATCATCTAACTTAACTAAGTTCGTCTATTTTTGTCTTTCTTTATTTCGACTAGCTTCAAAGTTGACCGAAGCCAAATCTCAAGCATAGATTGATGTAATATGACACTTTAAAAGCTTTGATGAAGTTTGGAACCAAGGAAGAGAGATTTAGTCCAAGAATCATCCAACTTAACCAAGTTCGTCGATTGTGGACTTTTTTCGTTTCGAGTACATTCAAAGTTGACCGAAGGTAAATGTCAAGCATAGATTAATGTGATATGACCCATTAAACGCTTTGATTAAGTTTGGAATCAAGGAAGAGAGATTTAGTCCAAGAATAATCTGCTTTAACCAAGTTCGTCCATTTTTGTCTTTCTTTGTTTCGACTAGATTCAAAGTTGACTGAAGCCAAATGTGAAGGATAGATTGATGTAATATGACAAATTAAACGCTTTGAGTAAGTTTGGAACCAAGGAAGAGAGATTTTGTCTAAGAATCATCCAACTTAACCAAGTTTATACATTTTGGTCTTTCTTCGTTTCGACTAGATTCAAAGTTGACCGAAGCCAAATGTCAAGCATAGATTGATGTAATATGACACATTAAACACTTTGATAAAATTTGGAACTAAGGAAGAGAGATTTAGTCCAAGAATCATCCAACTTAACTAAGTTCGTCCATTTTCGTCTTTCTTCATTTCGACTACTTTCAAAGTTAACCAATGACAAATGTCAAGCATAGATTATTGTAATATGACAGATTAAATGCTTTGATGAAGTTTGGAACCAAGGAAGAGAGATTTAGTCCAAGAATAATCCGCTTTAACCAAATTCGTAGATTTTGGTCTTTCTTCGTTTCGACTAGATTCAAAGTTGACTGCAGCCAAATGTCAAGCATAGATTGATGTTATTTGACACATTAAACGCTTTGATTAAGTTTGGAACCAAGGAAGAGAGATTTGGTTCAAGAATCATCCAACTTAACCAAGTTCATCCATTTTGGCCTGTCTTCGTTTCGACTAGATTCAAAGTTGACCGAAGCCAAATGTCAAGCGTAGATTGATGTAATATGACATATTAAACACTTTGATGAAGTTTGGAACCAAGGAAGAGAGATTTAGTTCAAGAATCATCCAACTTAACCCAGTTCGTCCATTTTAGTCTTTCTTCATTTCGAGTAGTTTCAAAGTTGACCGATGACAAATGTCAAGCATAGATTATTGTAATATGACAGATTAAATGCATTGATGTAGTTTGGAAACAAGGAAGAGAGATTTAGTCCAAGAATAATCCGCTTTAACCAAATTTGTCCATTTTCGACTTTTTTCGTTTCGACTGGATTCAAAGTTAACCGAAGCTAAATGTCAATCATAGATTGATGTGATATGACACATTAAACGCTTTGATTATGTTTGAAATCAAGGCAAAGAGATTTAGTCTAAGAATCATCCAACTAAACCAAGTTCGTCCATTTTAGTCTTTCTTCATTTCGAGTTGCTTCAAAGTTGACCGATGCCAAATGTCAAGCAGAGATTAAGGTAATATGACACATTAAACGCGTTGATGAAGTTTGGAACCAAGGAAGAGTGATTTAGTCAAAGAATCATCTAGCTTAACCAAGTTTGTCCATTTTGGTCTTTCTTCGTTTCGAATAGCTTCAAAGTTGACCGAAGCCAAATGTCAAGCATAGTTGATGTAAGATGACACATTAAATGCTTTGATGAAGCTGGGAACCAAGGAAGAGAGATTTTGCCGAAGAATCATCCAACTTAACCAAGTTCATCCATTTTGGTCTTTCTTCGTTTCGAGTAGCTTCAAAGTTGACCGATGCCAAATGCCAAGCATAGATTAATGTAATATGACACATTAAATGCTTTGATGAAGTTTGGAACCAAGGAAGAGAGATTTAGTCCAAAAATAATCCGCTTTAACCAAATTCGTCCATTTTGGCCTTTCTTTGTTTTGACTAGATTCAAAGTTGACCGATGCGAAATGTCAAGCATAGATTAATGTAATATGACACATTAAACCATGTCGAGATTTTTGAGATCAATGAAATAAGTTTGGTCCAAAAATCATCCAACTTAACCAAGTTTTTCTGTTTTGGTGTTTCTTCATTTCAACTAGCTGCAAAGTTGACCGAAGCCAAATGTCAAGAATAGATTAAGGTAATATGACACATTAAATGCGTTGATGAAGTTTGGAACCAAGGAAGAGAGATTTAGTCAAAGAATCATCTAACTTAACCAAATTTTGGTCGTTCTTCGTTTCAACGAGCTTGAAAGTTGACTGAAGCAAAATGTCAAGCACAGAGTAATGTAAGATGACAGATTAAACGTTTTGATGATGTTGGGAACCAAGGAAGAGAGATTTGGTGCAACAATCATCCAACTAAACCAAGTTCGTTTATTTTGGTCTTTCTTCATTTCGAATAGCTTCGAGGTTGACCGAAGCCAACTGTCAGGCATAGATTAATGTAATATGATACATTAAACGCATTGATGAAGTTTGGAGCCAAGGAAGAGAGATTTAGTACAAGAATCATCCAACTTAACCAAGTTTGTCCCTTTTGGACTTTCTTCATTTCGACTAGCTTCAAAGTTGACCGAAGCCAAATGTCAAGGATAGATTGATGTAATATGACACAATAAACCATGTGGAGAACTTTGAGACCAACGAAAAGAGATTTAGTCCAAGAATCATCCAACTTAACCATGTTCATCTATTTTAGTCGTTCTTCGTTTCAACGAGCTTTGAAGTTGACTGAAGCCAAATGTCAAGCATAGAGTAATGTAATATGACACATTAAACGCTTTGATGAAGCTGGGAACCAAGGAAGAGAGATTTGGTCGAAGAATCATCCAACTTAACCAAGTTCGTTTATTTTGGTGTTTCTTCATTTCGAATAGTTTCAAGGTTGACCGAAGCCAAATGTAAATCATAGATTAATGTAATATGACACATTAAATGCATTCATGAAGTTTGGAACCAAGGAAGAGAGATTTAGTGCAAGAATCATCCAACTTAACCATGTTCATCTATTTTAGTTATTCTTCGTTTGAACGAGCTTCAAAGTTTCTTGAAGCAAAATGTCAAGCATAGAGTAATGTAAGATGACACATTAAACGTTTTGATGAAGTTGGGAACATAGGAAGAGATATTTGGTCCAAGAATCATCCAACATAATCAAGTTCGTTTATTTTGGTCTTTCTTGATTTCGAATAGCTTTAAGGTTGACCGAAGCCAAATATCAAGCATAGATTAATGTAATATGACAGATTAAACGCATTGATGAAGTTTGGAACCAAGGAAGAGAGATTTAGTGCAAGAATCATCCAACTTACCCAAGTTCGTCCCTTTTGGACTTTCTTCATTTCGACTAGCTACAAAGTTGACTGAAGCCCAATGTCAAGGATAGATAGATGTAATATGACACAATAAACCATGTGGAGAAGTTTGAGACCAACGAAGAGAGATTTAGTCCAAGAATCATCCAACTTAACCATGTTCATCTATTTTAGTCGTTCTTTGTTTCAACGAGCTTCAAAGTTGACTAAAGCCAAATGTTAAGCATAGAGTAATGTAATATGACAAAATAAACGCTTCGATGAAGTTTGGAACCAAGGAAGAGAGATTTAGTCTAAGAATTATCTAACTTAACCGGGTTCGTCCATTTTGGTGTTTCTTCGTTTCGACTAGCTTCAAAGTTGACCGAAGCCAAATATCAAGCATAGATTGATGTAACATGACACATTAAACGCTTTGATTAAGTTTGGAACAAAGGAAGAGAGATTTGGTCCAAGAATCATCCAACTTAACCAAGTTTGTCTATTTTGGTCTTTATTTATTTCGACTAGCTTCAAGGTTAACCGAAGCCAAATGTCAAGCACAGATTAATGTAATATGACGCGTTATATGCATTGATGAAGTTTGTAACCAAGCAAGAGAGGTTTAGTCCAAGTATCATCCAACTCAACTCAGTTCCTCTATTTGGGTGTTTCTTTGTTTTGACTAGCTTCAAAGTTGACTGAAGCAAAATGTCAACCATACATTGATGTAATACAACCCATTAAATGCTTAGATGATGTTTGGAACAAAGGAAGAGAGATTTTGTCCAAGAATCATCCAACTTAACCAAGTTCGTCTATTTTGGTCTTTTTTTGTTTTGACTAGCTTCAAAGTTGACTGAAGCCAAATGTCAACCATAGATTGATGTAATACAACACATTAAATGCTTAGATGATGTTTGGAACCAAGGAAGAGAGATTTCTCCAAGAATCATCCAACTTAACCAAGTTCGTCTATTTTGGTCTTTTTTTATTTGGACTAGCTTCAAGGTTAGCCGAAGCCAAATGTCAAGCATAGATCAATGTAATATGACACATTAAACGCTTTGATTAAGTTTGGAACCAAGGAAGAGAGATTTGGTCCAATAATCATCCAACTTAACCAAGTTCGTTTATTTTGGTGTTTCTTCATTTCGAATAGCTTCAAGGTTGACCGAAGCCAAATGTAAAGCATAGATTAATGTAATATGACACACTAAATGCATTGATGAAGTTTGGAACCAAGGAAGAGATTAGTGCAAGAATCGTCCAACAAAACCAAGTTCATCCCTTTTGGACTTTCTTCATCTCGACTAGCTTCAAAGTTGACCGAAGCCAAATGTCAAGGATAGGTTTATGTAATATGACACAATAAACCATGTGGAGAACTTTGCGCAAGAATCATCCAACTTAACCATGTTCATCTATTTTAGTTGTTCTTCGTTTGAACGAGCTTCAAAGTTTCTTGAAGCCAAATGTCAAGCATAGAGTAATGTAAGATGACACATTAAACGTTTTGATGAAGTTGGGAACCAAGGAAGAGAGATTTGGTCCAAGAATCATCCAACATAATCAAGTTCGTTTATTTTGGTCTTTCTTGATTTCAAATAGCTTCAAGGTTGACCGAAGCCAAATATCTAGCATAGATTAATGTAATATGATAGATTAAACACATTGATGAAGTTTGGAACCAAGGAAGAGAGATTTAGTGCAAGAATTATCCAACTTAACCAAGTTCGTCCCTTTTGGACTTTATTCATTTCGACTAGCTTCAAAGTTGACCGAAACCAAATGTCAAGGATAGATTGATGTAATATGACACAATAAACCATGTGGAGAAGTTTGAGACCAACGAAGAGAGATTTAGTCCAAGAATCATCCAACTTAACCATGTTCATCTATTTTAGTCGTTCTTCCTTTCAATGAGCTTCAAAGATGACTGAAGCCAAATGTCAAGCATAGAGTAATGTAATATGACACATTAAACGGTTCGATGAAGTTTGGAACCAAGGAAGAGAGATTTAGTCTAAGAATCATCCAACTTAACCGGGTTCGTCCATTTTGGTCTTTCTTCGTTTTGACTAGCTTCAAAGTTGACCGAAGCCAAATATCAAGCATAGATTGATGTAATATGACACATTAAACGCTTTGATTAAGTTTGGAACCAAGCAAGAGAGATTTGGTCCAAGAATCATCCAACTTAACCAAGTTTGTCTATTTTGGTCTTTATTCATTTCGACTAGCTTCAAGGTTAACCGAAGCCAAATGTCAAGCACAGATTAATGTAATATTACGCGTTATATGCATTGATGAAATTTGGAACGAAGCAAGAGAGGTTTAGTCCAAGTATCATCCAACTCAACTCAGTTCCTCTATTTGGGTCTTTCTTCGTTTTGACTAGCTTCAAAGTTAACTGAAGCAAAATGTCAACCGTACATTGATGTAATACAACCCATTAAATGCTTAGATGATGTTTGGAACCAAGGAAGAGAGATTTCGTCCAAGAATCATCTAACTTAACCAAGTTTGTCTATTTTGGTCTTTTTTATTTGGACTAGCTTCAAGGTTAGCCAAAGCCAAATGTCAAGCATAGATCAATGTAATATGACACATTAAACGCTTTGATTAATTTTGGAACCAAGGAAGAGGGATTTGGTCCAAGAATCATCCAACTTAACCAAGTTCGTCTATTTAGGTCTTTCCCAATTTCGACAAGCTTCAAAGTTGACCGAAGCCCAATGTCGAGCATTGATTAATGTATTACAACACATTAAACGCTTTGATGATGTTTGGAACCAACGATGGGAGATTTGTTTCAAGAATCATCGAAGTTGACAAAGTTCGTCAATTTTGGTCTTTCTTTGTTTTGACCAGCTTCAAAGTTCACCGAAGCCAAATGTCAAGCATAGATTGATGTAATACGACAAATTAAACGCTTTGATGATGTTTGGAACAAAGGAAAAGATATTTGGTCCAAGAATCATCCAACTTAAACAAGTTCGTCAATTTTGGTGTTTCATCGTTTTGACTAGCTTCAAAGTTGACGGAAGCCAAATATCAAGCATAGATTGATGTAATATGGCACATTATAAGGTTTGATGGAGTTTGCAACCAACGATGAGAGATTTGGTCAAAGAATCATCTAGCTTAACTAAGTTCATCCATTTTGGTCTTTCTTCGTTTTGACTAGCTTCAAATTTGACCGAAGCCAAATGTCAAGCATAGATTGATGTAATACGACACATTAAACGCTTTGATGAAGTTTGGAACCAAGGAAGAGAGATTTAGTCCAAGAATCATCCAACTTAACCAAGTTCATCTATTTTTGTCTTTATTCATTTTGACTAGCTTTGATAGTTCACCGAAGCCAAATGTCAAGCATAGATTGATGTAATGTGACACATTAAATGCTTTGATGAAGTTTGGACCCAACGATGCGAGATTTAGTCCAAGAATCATCCAACTTAACCAAGTTCGTCTATTTTGGTCTTTCCTCATTTTGACAAGTTTCAAAGTTGACCGAAGCCCAATGTTAAGCATAGATTAATGTAATATGACACATTAAACGCCTTGATAAAGTTAGGAACCAAGGAATAGAGATTTAGTCCAAGAATCATCCAACTTAACCAAGTTCGTCAATTTTGGTCTTTCTTCATTTTGACCAGCTTCAATGTTGACCGAACGCAAATGTCAAGCATAGATTAATCTAATATGACACATTAAACGCTTTGATAATGTTTGGAACCAACGATGAGTGATTTGTTTCAAGAATCATCCAAGTTGACAAAGTTCATCCATTTTGGTCTTTCTTTGTTTTAACTAGCTTCAAAGTTGACCGAAGCCAAATGTAAAGCATAGATTGATGTAATATGACACATTAAATGCTTTGATGATGTTTGGAACCAAGGAAGAGAGATTTGGTCCAAGAATCTTCCCACTCAACCAAGTTCGTCAATTTTGGTATTTCAACGTTTTGACTAGCTTCAAAGTTGACGGAAGCCAAATATCAAGCATAGATTGATGTAATATGACACATTATAAGCTTTGATGAAGTTTGGAACCAACGATGATAGATTTGGTCAAAGAGTCATCCAACTTAACCAAGTTCATCCATTTTAGTCTTTCTTCGTTTTGACTAGCTTCAAAGTTGACCGAAGCTAAATGTCAAGTATAGATTGATGTAGTACGACACATTCAACGCTTTGATGATGTTTGGAACCGAGGAAGAGAGATTTGGTCCAAGAATCATCCAACTTAACCAAGTTCGTCAATTTTGGTCTTTCATCGTTTTGACTAGCTTCAAAGTTGACGGAAGCCAAATATCAAGCATAATTAATGTAATATGACACATTAAATGCTTTGATGAAGTTTGGATCCAATGATGAGAGATTTGGTCCTTAAATCATCCAACTTAACCAAGTTCATACATTTTGGTCTTTCTTCGTTTTGTCTAACTTCAAAGTTGACTAAAGCCAAATGTCAAGTATAGATTGATGTAGTATGACACATTAAACACTTTGATGAAATTTGGAAAGAAGGAAGTGAGATTTAGTCCAAGAATCTTCCAACTTAACCAAGTTCATCCATTTTGGTCTTTCTTTATTTTGACTAGCTTGAAAGTTGACCGAAGCCAAATGTCAAGCATAGATTGATGTAATATGACACATTAAATGCTTTGATGAAATTTGGAACCAACGATGATAGATTTGGTCCTAGAATCATCAAACTTATCCAAGTTTATACACTTAGGTCTTTCTTCGTTTTAACCAGCTTCAAAGTTTACCGATGCCAAATGTCAAGCATAGATTGATGTAATATGACACCATAAACCATGTGGAAAATTTTGAGACCAACAAATGGAGATTTGGTCTAAGAATCATCCAACTTAACCAAGTTCATCAATTTTAGACTTTCTTCATTTCGACTAGCTTCAAGGTGGACCGAAGCCAAATGTCAAGCATAGATTAATGTAATAGGACACATTAACCGTATTGATGAAGTTTGGAACCAAGAAAGAGAAATTTAGTCCAAGAATCATCCATCTTAACTAAATTCGTCTATTTTGGTCTTTCTTCATTATCAATAGCTTCAAAGTTGACCGAAGCTAAATGTGAAGCATAGATTGATGTAATATTACACATTAAACACTTTGATGAAGTTTGGCACCAAGGAAGAGAGATTTAGTCGAAGAATCATCCAATTTAACCAAGTTCATCTATTTTGGTCTTTATTCGTTTTGACTAGCTTCAAAGTTAACCAAAGCCAAATGTCAAGCATAGATTGATGTAATATGACTTATTAAACGCATTGATGAAGTTTGGAACCAAGCAAGAGAGATTTAGTCCAAGAATCATCCAACTTAACTAAGTTCGTCTATTTTGGCCTTTCATCATTTTGACTAGCCTCAAAGTTGACTGAAGCCAAATGTCAAGCATAGTTGATGTAATACAACACATGATGCGTTTGATCATGTTTGGAACCAACGATGAGAGATTTGTTTCAAAAATCATCCAAGTTCACAAAGTTCGCCCATTTTGGTCTTTCTTTGTTTTGACTAGCTTGAAAGTTGACGGAAGCCAAATATCAAGCATAGATTGATGTAATATGACACATTAAAAGCTTTGATGAAGTTTGGAACAAACGATGAGAGATTTGGTCAAAGAATAATCCAACTTAACCAAGTTCATCCATTTTGTTCTTTCTTCGTTTCGACTAGCTTCAAAGTTGACTGAAGCCAAATGTCAAGCATAGATTGACGGAATATGACACATTAAACGCTTTGATGAATTTTGGAACCGAGGAAGAGAGATTTAGTCCAAGAATCATCCAACTTAACCAAGTTCGTCTATTTTGGTCTTTATTCGATTTGTCTAGCTTCAAAGATGACCGAAGACAAATGTCAAGCATAGATTGATGTAATACAACACATGAAACTCTTTGATGAAGTTTGGAACAAAGGAAGAGAGATTTGGTCCAAGAATCATCCAACTTAACCAAGTTCTTCCTTTTGGGTCTTTGTTTGTTTTCACTAGCTTCAAAGTTGACCGAGGCCAAATGTTAAGCATAGATTGATGTAATTTGACATATTAAATGCTTTGATGAAGTTTGGAACCAACAATTAGAGATTTGGTCAAAGAATAATCCAACTTAACCAATTTCATCCATTTTAGTCTTTCTTCGTTTCGACTAGCTTCAAAGTTAACTGAAGCCAAATGTCAAGCATAGATTGACGTAATATGACACATTAAACGCTTTGATGAAGTTTGGAATTAACGATGAGACATTAGGTCAAAGAATCATCCAACTTAACCAAGTTTGTCCATTTTGGTCTTTCTTCGTTTCGACTAGCTTCAAAGTTAACTGAAGCCAAATGTCATGCATAGATTCATGTAATATGACACATTAAACGCTTTGATGAAGTTCGGAACAAAGGAAGAGACATTTAGTCCAAGAATCATCCAACATAACCAAGTTCGTCTATTTTGGTCTTTTTCCATTTTGACTAGCTTCAAAGTTGACTGAAGCCAAATGTCAAGCATAGATTGATGTAATACAACACATTAAATGCTTTGATGATGTTTGGAACCAACGATGAGAGATTTGTTTCAAGAATCATCCAAGTTGACAAAGTTCGTCCATTTTGGTCTTTCTTTGTTTTGACTAGCTTCAAAGTTGACCGAAGCCAAATGTCAAGCATAGATTGATGTAATACGACACATTAAACGCTTTGATGATGTTTGGAACCAAGGAAGAGAGATTTGGGCCAAGAATCTTCGAACTCAACAAAGTTCGTCAATTTTGGTCTTTCTTCATTTTGACTAACTTCAAAGTTGACGGAAGCCAAATATCATGCATAGATTGATGTAATATGACACATTAAACACTTTGATGAAATTTGGAACCAAGGAAGAGAAATTTGGTTTAAGAATTATCCAACTTAACCAAGTTCATAAATTTTGGTCTTTCTTCATTTTAAATAGCTTCAAAGTTGACTGAAGCCAAATGTCAAGCATAGATTGTTGTACTATGATACATTAAAAGCTATTATGAAGTTTGGAACCAACAATGAGAGATTTCGTCAACGATTCTTCCAACTTAACCAAGTTCATCAATTTTGGTCTTTCTTCATTTCGAATACTTCAAAGTTGACTAAAGCTAAATACCAAGCATAGATTGTTGCATTATGACATATTAAAAGCTTTGATGAAGTTTGGAACCAATGATGAGAGATTTGTTTCAATAATCATCCAAGTTGACAAAGTTCGTCCATTTTGGTCTTTCTTTGTTTTGACTAGCTACAAAGTTGACCGAAGCCAAATGTCAAGCATAGATTGATGTAATATGACACATGAAATGCTTCGATGATGTTTGGAACCAAGGAAGAGAGATGTGGTCCAAGAATCTTCCAACTCAACAAAGTTCGTCAATTTTGGTCATTCTTCATTTTGACTAACTTCAAAGTTGACGGAAGCCAAATATCATGCATAGATTGATGTAATATGACACATTAAATGCTTTGATGAAGTTTGGAACCAATGCTGAGAGATTTGGTCCAAGAATTATGTAAATTAACCAAGTTCATCCATTTTAGTCATTCTTTGTTTTGACTAGCTTGAAAGTTGACCGAAGCTAAATGTCAAGCATAGATTGATGTAATACGACACATTAAACGCTTTGATAATGTTTCGAACCAAAGAAGAGAGATTTGGTACAAGAATCCTCCAACTTAACTAAGTTCGTCAATTTTGGTCTTTCTTCGTTTTGACTAGCTACAAAGTTTACGAAAGCCAAATATCAAGCATAGATTGTTGTACTATGACACATTAAAAGCTTTGATGAAGTTTGGAACCAACGATGAGAGATTTGGTCTAAGAATTATCTAACTTAACCAAGCTCATCCATTTTGGTCTTTCTTTGTTTTGACTAGCTTCAAACTTGACCGAAGCTAAATGTCAAGCATAGATTGATGTAATAGGACACATTAAATGCTTTGATGATGTTTCCAACCGAGGAAGAGAGATTTGGTCCAAGAATTAACCAACTTAACCAAGTTCGTCAATTTTGGACTGTCTTCATTTCGACTAGCTTCAAAGTTCACTGAAGCGAAATGTCTAGCATAGATTAAGGTAATACGACACATTAAACGCTTTGATGATGTTTAGAACCAAAGAAGAGACATTTGGTACAAGAATCATCCAACTTAACCAAGTTCGTCAATTTTGGTCTTTCTTCGTTTTGACTAGCTTCAAAGTTGACGGAAGCCAAATATCAAGCATAGATTGTTGTACTATGACACATTAAAAGCTTTGATGAAGTTTGGAACCAACGATGACAGATTTGATCTAAGAATTATCTAACTTAACCAAGCTCATCCATTTTGGTCATTTTTTGTTTTGACTAGCTTGAAAGTTGACCGAAGCTAAATGTCAAGCATAAATTGATGTAATACGACACATTAAACGCCTTGATGATGTTTTGAACCAAGGAAGAGAGATTTGGTCCAAGAATTATCCAACTTAACCAAGTTCGTCAATTTTGGTCTTTCTTCATTTTGACTAGCTTCTAAGTTCAGTGAAGCGAAATGTCAAGCGTAGATTGAGGTAATACGACACATTAAACGCTTTGATGATGTTTAGAACCAAAGAAGAGACATTTGGTACAAGAATCATCCAACTTAACCAAGTTCGTCAATTTTGGTCTTTCTTCGTTTTGACTAGCTTCAAAGTTGACGGAAGCCAAATATCAAGCATAGATTGTTGTACTATGACACATTAAAAGCTTTGATGAAGTTTGGAACCAACGATGAGAGATTTGGTCTAAGAATTATCTAACTTAACCAAGCTCATCCATTTTGGTCTTTCTTTGTTTTGACTAGCTTCAAAGTTGACCGAAGCTAAATGTCAAGCATAGATTGATGTAATAGGACACATTAAATGCTTTGATGATGTTTCCAACCGACAAAGAGAGATTTGGTCCAAGAATTATCCAACTTAACCAAGGTCGTCAATTTTGGTCTGTCTTCATTTTGACTAGCTTCAAAGTTCACTGAAGCGAAATGTCTAGCATAGATTGAGGTAATACGACACATTAAACGCTTTGATGATGTTTAGAACCAAAGAATAGACATTTGGTACAAGAATCATCCAACTTAACCAAGTTCGTCAATTTTGGTCGTTCTTCGTTTTGACTAGCTACAAAGTTAACGGAAGCCAAATATCAAGCATAGATTGTTTTACTATGACACATTAAAAGCTTTGATGAAGTTTGGAACCAATGATGAGAGATTTGTTTCAAGAATCATCCAACTTGACAAAGTTCGTCCATTTTGGTCTTTCTTTGTTTTGACTAGCTTCAAACTTGACCGAAGCTAAATGTCAAGCATAGATTGATGTAATAGGACACATTAAACGCTTTGATGATGTTTCAAACCGAGGAAGAGAGATTTGGTCCAAGAATTATCCAACTTAACCAAGTTCGTCAATTTTGGTCTGTCTTCATTTCGACTAGCTTCAAAGTTCACTGAAGCGAAATGTCTAGCATAGATTGAGGTAATATGACACATTAAACGCTTTGATGATGTTTAGAACCAAAGAAGAGACATTTGGTACAAGAATCATCCAACTTCACCAAGTTCGTCAATTTTGGTCTTTCTTCGTTTTGACTAGCTTCAAAGTTGACGGAAGCCAAATATCAAGCATAGATTGTTGTACTATGACACATTAAAAGCTTTGATGAAGTTTGGAACCAACGATGACAGATTTGGTCTAAGAATTATCTAACTTAACCAAGCTCATCCATTTTGGTCATTTTTTGTTTTGACTAGCTTGAAAGTTGACCGAAGCTAAATGTCAAGCATAAATTGATGTAATACGACACATTAAACGCCTTGATGATGTTTTGAACCAAGGAAGAGAGATTTGGTCCAAGAATTATCCAACTTAACCAAGTTCGTCAATTTTGGTCTTTCTTCATTTTGACTAGCTTCAAAGTTGACGGAAGCCAAATATCAAGCATAGATTGTTGTACTATGACACATTAAAAGCATTGATGAAGTTTGGAACCAACGATGAGAGATTTGGTCTAAGAATTATCTAACTTAACCAAGCTCATCCATTTTGGTCTTTCTTTGTTTTGACTAGCTTCAAACTTGACCGAAGCTAAATGTCAAGCATAGATTGATGTAATAGGACACATTAAATGCTTTGATGATGTTTCCAACCGACGAAGAGAGATTTGGTCCAAGAATTATCAAACTTAACCAAGTTCGTCAATTTTGGTCTGTCTTCATTTCGACTAGCTTCAAAGTTCAGTGAAGCGAAATGTCAAGCGTAGATTGAGGTAATACGACACATTAAACGCTTTGATGATGTTTAGAACCAAAGAAGAGAGATTTGGTACAAGAATCATCCAACTTAACTAAGTTCGTCAATTTTGGTCTTTCTTCGTTTTCACTAGCTACAAAGTTGACGGAAGCCAAATATCAAGAATAGATTGTTCTACTATGACACATTAAAAGCTTTGATGAAGTTTGGAACCAATGATGAGAGATTTGTTTCAAGAATCATCGAAGTTGACAAAGTTCGTCCATTTTGGTCTTTCTTTGTTTTGACTAGCTTCAAAGTTAACCGAAGCCAAATGTCAAGCATAGATTGATGTAATATGACATATTAAACGCTTTGATGATGTTTGGAACCAAGGAAGACAGATTTGGTCCAAGAATCTTCCAACTCAACAAATTTCGTCAATTTTGGTTGTTCTTCGTTTTGACTAACTTCAAAGTTGACGGAAGCCAAATATCATACATAGATTGATGTAATATGACACATTAAAAGCATTGATGAAGTTTGGAACCAACGCTAAGAGATTTCGTCTAAGAATTATCTAACTAAACCAAGTTCATCCATTTTGGTCTTTCTTTGTTTTGACTAGCTTCAAAGTTGACCGACGCTAAATCTCAAGCATAGATTGATGTAATACGACACATTAAACGCTTTGATGATGTTTCGAACCAAGGAAGAGAGATTTGGTTCAAGAATTATCCAACTTAACCAAGTTCGTTAATTTTGGTCTTTCTTCATTTCGACTAGCTTCAAAGTTGACTGAAGCGAAATGTCAAGCATATATTGAGGTAATACGACACATTAAACGCTTTGATGATGTTTAGAACCAAAGAAGAGAGATTTGGTACAAGAATCATCCAACTTAACCAAGTTCGTCAATTTTGGTCTTTCTTCGTTTTGACTATCTTCAAAGTTGACGGAAGCCAAATATCAAGCATAGATTGTTGTACTTTGACACTTTAAAAGCTTTGATGAAGTTTGGAACCAACAATGAGAGATTTGGTCAAAGAGTCTTCCAACTTAACCAAGTTCATCCATTTTGGTCTTTCTTCGTTTCGACTAGCTTCAAAGTTGACCGAAACCAAATGCGAAGCATAGATTGATGTAATATGCCACATTAAACGCTTTGATAAAGTTTGGAACCAAAGAAGAGAGATTTGGTGCAAGAATCATCTAACTTAACCATGTTCTTCCATTTTGGTCTTTCTTCATTTTGACTAACTTCAAAGTTGACGGATGACAAATATCAAGCATAGATTGTCGTACCATGACACATTAAAAGCTTTAATGAAGTTTGGAACCAACGGTGAGAGATTTGGTCAAAGAATCTTCCAACTTAACCAAGTACATCAATTTTGGTCTTTCTTCCTTTCGACTACTTCAAAGTTGACTGAAGCAAAATGTCAAGGATAGATTGAGGTAATACGACACATTAAACACTTTGATGATGTTTAGAACCAAGGAAGAGAGATTTAGTCCAGGAATCATGCAACTTAACCAAGTTCGTCAATTTTGGTCTTTCTTCGTTTTGACTATCTTCAAAGTTGACGGAAGCCAAATATCAAGCATAGATTGTTGTACTTTGACACATTAAAAGCTTTGATGAAGTTTGGAACCAACGATGAGAGATTTGGTCAAAGAGTCTTCCAACTTAACCAAGTTCATCCATTTTGGTCTTTCTTCGTTTCGAGTAGCTTCAAAGTTGACCGAAGCCAAATGCGAAGCATAGATTGATGTAATATGCCACATTAAACGCTTTGATGAAGTTTGGAACCAAAGAAGAGAGATTTGGTGCAAGAATCATCTAACTTAACCATGTTCTTCCATTTTGGTCTTTCTTCATTTTGACTAACTTCAAAGTTGACGGATGACAAATATCAAGCATAGATTGTGGTACCATGACACATTAAAAGCTTTAATGAAGTTTGGAACCAACGATGAGAGATTTGGTCAAAGAATCTTCCAACTTAACCAAGTTCATCAATTTTGGTCTTTCTTCCTTTCGACTACTTCAAAGTCGACTGAAGCCAAATGTCAGGCATAGATTGAGGTAATATGACACATGAAACGCTTCGATTAGGTTTGGCACCAAGGAATAGAGATTTAGTCCCAGAATCATCCAACTTAACCAAGTTCGTCCATTTTGGTCTTTCTTCCTTTCGACTAGCTCCAAATTTCACTAAAGCCAAATGTCAATCATAGATTTATGTAATATGACACAATAACAGCTTTGATGAAGTTTGGAACCAACGATGAGAGATTTGTTGCAAGAATCATACAAGTTAACCAAGTTCGTCCTTTTTGGTCATTTTTCATTTCGACTAGCTTAACAGTTGACCGACGCCAAATGTCAAGCATAGATTGATGTAATATGACAAATTAAACGCTTTGATTAAGTATTGTACCAAGGAAGAGAGATTTGGTCCAACAATCATCCAACGTAACCAAGTTCATCCATTTTGGTCTTTCTTCGTTTCGACTAGCTTCAAAGTTCACTGAAGCCAAATGACAAGCATATATTGATGTAATATGACACATTAAAAGCTTTAGTGAAGTTTGGAACCAAGGAAGAGAGATTTGGTCCAAGAATCATCCAAGTTGACCGAGTTCGCCCATTTTAGTCTTTCTTCGTTTCCACTAGCTTCAAAGTTGACCGAAGAAAAATGTCAAGAATAGATTGATGTAATATGACACATTAAACGCTTTTATGAAGTTTGGAACAAACGATCAGAGATTTGTTTCAAAAATCACACAAGTTCATCAAGTTCGTCCTTTTTGGTCATTTTTCATTTCAACTAGCTTAAAATTTGACCGACGCCAAATGTCAAGCATAGATTGATGTAATATGACACATTAAAAGCTTTTATGAGGTTTGGAACCAACGATGAGAGATTTGTTTCAAGAATCATACAAGTTGACCAAGTTTGTCCTTTTGGGTCATTTTTCATTTCGACTAGCTTAACAGTTGACCGACGCCAAAAGTCAAGCATAGATTGATGTAATATGACAAATTAAACGCTTTGATTAAGTATTGTACCAAGGAAGAGAGATTTGGTCCAACAATCATCCAACGTAACCAAGTTCATCCATTTTGGTTTTTCTTCGTTTCGACTAACTTCAAAGTTCACCGAAGCCAAATGACAAGCATATATATGATGTAATATGACACATTAAAAGCTTTAGTGAAGTTTGGAACCAAGGAAGAGAGATTTAGTCCAAGAATCATCCAACTTAACCAAGTTCGTCCATTTTGGTCTTTCTTCGTTTCGACTAGCTCCAAAGTTTACTAAAGCCAAATGTCAACCATAGATTGCTGTAGTATGACACATTAAAAGCTTTGATGAAGTTAGGAACCAACGATGGGAGATTTGTTTCAAGAATCATACAAGTTAACCAAGTTCGTCTATTTTTGTTTTTCTTCGTTTCGACTAGCTTCAAAGTTGACCGAAGCAAAATGTCAAGAATAGATTGATGTAATATGACACATTAAACGCTTTTATGAAGTTTGGAACCGACGATCAGAGATTTGTTTCAAGAATCACACAAGTTCATCAAGTTCGTCCTTTTTGGTCAATTTTCATTTCAACTAGCTTAAAATTTGACCGACGCCAAATGTCAAGCATAGATTGATGTAATATGGCACATTAAACGCTTTTATGAAGTTTGGAACCAATGATGAGAGATTTGTTTCAAGAATCATACAAGTTGATCAAGTTCGTCCTTTTTGGTCATTTTTCATTTCAACGAGCTTAAAATTTGACCGACGCCAAATGTCAAGCATAGATTGATGTAATATGACAAATTAAACGCTTTGATAAAATTTGGAACTAAGGAAGAGAGATTTAGTCCAAGAATCATCGAACTTAACCAAGTTCGTCTATTTTGGTCTTTTTTCGTTTTAACTAGCTTCAAATTTGATGAAAGCCAAATGTCAAGAATAGATTGATGTAATATAACACATTAAAAGCTTTGATGAAGTTTGGAAACATGGAAGAGAGATTTAGTCCAAGAATTATCGAACTTAACCAAGTTCGTCTATTTTGGTCTTTCTTCGTTTTCACTAGCTTCAAAGTTGATGAAAGCCAAATGTCAAGCATAGATTGATGTAATATGACACATTAAAAGCTTTGATGAAGTTTAGAAACAAGGAAGAGAGATTTAGTCCAAGAATTATCGAACTTAACCAAGTTCGTCTATTTTGGTCTTTCTTCATTTTGACTAGTTTCAAAATTGACCGAAGCCAAAAGTTAAGCATAAATTAATGTATTATGACAAATTAAATGCTTTGATGAAGTTTCGAAACAAGGAAGAGAGATTTAGTCCAAGAATTATCGAACTTAACCAAGTTCGTCTATTTTGGTCTTTCTTCATTTTGACTAGTTTCAAAATTGACCGAAGACAAATGTTAAGCATAGATTAATGTAATATGATACATTAAATGCTTTGATGAAGATTCGAACCACGGAAGAGAGATTTGGTCCTAGAATCATCCAACTGAACCAAGGTCGTCCATTTTGGTCTTTCTTCATTTAACTAGTTTCAAAATTGACCGAAGCCAAATGTTAAGCATAGATTAATGTAATATGATACATTAAACGCTTTGATGAAGTTTCGAACCACGGAAGAGAGATTTGGTGGAAGAATCATCCAACTGAACCAGGGTCGTCCATTTTGGTCTTTCTTCATTTTGACTAGTTTCAAAATTGACCGAAGCCGAATGTTAAGCATAAATTAATGTATTATCACAAATTAAATGCTTTGATGAAGTTTGGAAACAAGGAAGAGAGATTTAGTCCAAGAATTATCGAACTTAACCAAGTTCGTCTATTTTGGTCTTTCTTCGTTTTGACTAGCTTCAAAGTTGACGGAAGCCAAATGTCAAGCATAGATTGATGTAATATGACACATTAAATGCTTTGATGAAGTTTGGAAACAAGGAGGAGAGATTCACTCCAAGAATCATCGAACTTAACCAAGTTTGTCTATTTTGGTCTTTCTTCGTTTTCACTAGCTTCAAAGTTGATGAAAGCCAAATGTCAAGCATAGATTGATGTAATATGACAAGTTAAATGCTTTGATGAAGTTTGGAAACAAGGAAGAGCGATTTAGTCCAAGAATTATCGAACTTAACCAAGTTCGTCTATTTTGGTCTTTCTTCATTTTGACTTGCTTCAAAGTTAACAGAAGCGAAATGTCAAGCATAGATTGCTGTAATATGACACATCGAAAGCTTTGACGAAATTTGGAATCAACGATGAGAGATTTGGTCCAAGAATCATCCAACTTAACCAAGAATCATCCATTTTGCTCTTTCCTCGTTTCGACTAGCATCAAAGTTCACTAAAGCCAAATGTCAAGCATAGATTGATGTAATAAGACACATTAAAAGCTTTGATGAATTTTGGAACCAACGATGAGAGATTTGTTTCAAGAATCATACAAGTTGACCAAGTTCGTCCTTTTTGGTCATTTTACATTTCGACTAGCTTAAAAGTTGACCGACGCCAAATGTCAAGCATAGATTGATGTAATATGACAAATTAAACGCTTTGATTAAGTTTTGAGCCAAGGAAGAGAGATTTAGTCCAAGAATCATCCAACTGAACCAGGGTCGTCCATTTTGGTCTTTCTTCATTTTGAGTAGTTTCAAAATTTACCGAAGCCAACTGTTAAGCATAGATTACTGTAATATGATACATTAAACGCTTTAATGAAGTTTCGAACCACGGAAGAGAGATTTGGTCCAAGAATCATCCAACTGAACCGGGGTCGTCCATTTTGGTCTTTCTTCATTTTCAACTAGCTTAAAAGTTGACCGACGCCAAGTTCGTCTATTTTGGTCTTTTTTCGTTTCGACCAGCTCCAAAGTTGACTGAAGCCAAATGTCAAGCATAGATTGATGTAGTATGACACATTAAAAGCTTTGATGAAGTTAGGAACCAACGATGACAGATTTGTTTCAAGAATCATACAAGTTCACCAAGTTCGTCCTTTTTGGTCATTCTTCATTTTAACTAGCTTAAAAGTTTACCGACGCCAAATGTTAAGCATATATTGATGTAATATGACAAATTAAACGCTTTGATTTAGTTTGGAACAAAGGAAGAGAGATTTGGTCCAAGAATCCTCCAACGTAACTAAGTTCATCCATTTTGGTCTTTCTTCGTTTCTACTAGCTTCAATGTTGACCGAAGCCAAATGACAACCATATATTGATGTAATATGACACATTAAAAGCTTTGATGAAGTTTGGACCCAACGATGATAGATTTGTTTCAAGAATCATACAAGTTGACCAAGTTCGTCCTTTTTAGTCATTCTTCATTTCAACTAGTTTAAAAGTTGACCGACGCCAAATGTCAAGCATAGATTGATGTAATATGACAAATTAAACGCTTTGATGAAGTTTGGACCCAAGGAAGAGAGATTTAGTCCAAGAATCTTCCAACTTAACTAGGTTCGTCCATTTTGGTCTTTTATTCATTTCGACTAGCTCCAAAGTTGACTGAAGCAAATTGTCAAGAATAGATTGATGTAATATGACACATTAAAAGCTTTGATAAAGTTCGGAACCAACGATGATAGATTTAGTCTAAGAATCTTCGAACTTAGCTAAGTTCGTCCATTTTGGTCTTTTATTCGTTTCGACTAGCTCCAAAGTTGACTGAAGCAAAATGTCAAGAATAGATTGATGTAATATGACATATTAAAAGCTTTGATAAAGTTCCGAACCAACGATGAGAGATTTAGTCCAAGAGTCTTCTCACTTAACTAAGTTCGTCTATTTTGGTCTTTCTTCGTTTCGACTAGCTCCAAAGTTGACTGAGAGATTCACTCCAAGAATCATCGAACTTAACCAAGTTCGTCTACTTTGGTCTTTCTTCATTTCCACTAGCTTCAAAGTTGACGAAAGCCAAATGTCAAGCATAGATTGATGTAATATGACACATTAAATGCTTTTTTGAAGTTTGGAAACACGGAAGAGAGATTTAGTCCAAGAATTATTAAACTTAACCAAGTTCGTCTATTTTCATCTTTGTTCGTTTTAACTTGCTTCAAAGTTGACAGAAGCCAAATGTCAAGTATAGATTGTTGTAATATGACACATTATAAGCTTTGATGAAATTTGGAACAAACGATGAGAGATTTGGTCCAAGAATCATGCATTTGGGTCTTTCTTCGTTTCGACTAGCTTCAAAGTTGACTTAAGCCAAATGTCAAGCATAGAATGATGTAATATGACACATTAAACGCTTTGATGAAGTTTGGAACCAAGGAAGAGAGATTTAGTCCAAGAATCATCCAACTTAACCAAGTTGGTCCATTTTGGTCTTTCTTCGTTTCGACAAGCTCCAAAGTTGACTGAAGCCAAATGTCAACCATAGATTGCTGTAGTATGACACATTAAAAGCTTTGATGAAGTTAGGAACCAACGATGGGAGATTTGTTTCAAGAATATACAAGTTAACCAAGTTCGTCCTTTTTGGTCATTTTTCATTTCGACTAGCTTAAAAGTTAACCGACGCCAAATGTCAAGCATAAATTGATGTAATATGACAAATTAAATGCTTTAATTAAGTTTGAAACCAAAGAAGAGAGAGTTGGTTCAAGAATCATCCAACGTAACCAAGTTCATCCATTTTGGTGTTTCTTTGTTTCGACTAGCTTCAAGGTTGACTGAAGCCAAATGTCAAGCATAGATTGATGTAATATGACACATTAAACGCTGTGATGATGTTTGGAACCAAGGAAGAGAGATTTAGTCAAAGAATCATCCAACATAACTAAGTTCGTCCATTTTGGTCTTTCTTCGTTTCGACTAGCTCCAAAGTTCACTGAAGCCAAATGTCAAGCATAGATTGATGTAATATGACACATTAAAAGCTTCGATGAAGTTCGGAACCAACGATGAGAGATTTAGTCCAAGAATCTTCCAACTTAACTAAGTTCGTCCATTTTGGTCTTTTATTCATTTCGACTAGATCCAAAGTTGACTGAAGCAAAATGTCAAGAATAGATTGATGTAATATGACATATTAAAAGCTTTGATAAAGTTCGGAACCAACGATGAGAGATTTAGTCTAAGAATCTTCCAACTTAACTAAGTTCGTCCATTTTGGTCTTTCTTCGTTTCGACTAGCTCCAAAGTTGACTAAGAGATTCACTCCAAGAATCATCGAACTTAACCAAGTTCGTCTACTTTGGTCTTTCTTCATTTTCACTAGCTTCAAAGTTGACAAAAGCCAAATGTCAACCATAGATTGATGTAATATGACACATTAAATGCTTTGATGAAGTTTGGAAACACGGAAGAGAGATTTAGTCCAAGAATTATTGAACTTAACCAAGTTCGTCTATTTTGGTCTTTCTTCGTTGTAACTTGCTTCAAAGTTGACAGAAGCCAAATGTCAAGTATAGATTGTTGTAATATGACAGATTAAAAGCTTTGATGAAATTTGGAACAAACGATGAGAGATTTGGTCCAAGAATCATCCATTTGGGTCTTTCTTCGTTTCGACTAGCTTCAAAGTTGACTTAAGCCAAATGTCAAGCATAGAATGATGTAATATGACACATTAAACGCTTTGATGAAGTTTGGAACCAAGGAAGAGAGATTTAGTCCAAGAATCATCCAACTTAACCAAGTTGGTCCATTTTGGTCTTTCTTCGTTTCGACAAGCTCCAAAGTTGACTGAAGCCAAATGTCAACCATAGATTGCTGTAGTATGACACATTAAAAGCTTTGATGAAGTTAGGAACCAACGATGGGAGATTTGTTTCAAGAATATACAAGTTAACCAAGTTCGTCCTTTTTGGTCATTTTTCATTTCGACTAGCTTAAAAGTTAACCGACGCCAAATGTCAAGCATAAATTGATGTAATATGACAAATTAAATGCTTTAATTAAGTTTGAAACCAAAGAAGAGAGAGTTGGTTCAAGAATCATCCAACGTAACCAAGTTCATCCATTTTGGTGTTTCTTTGTTTCGACTAGCTTCAAGGTTGACTGAAGCCAAATGTCAAGCATAGATTGATGTAATATGACACATTAAACGCTGTGATGATGTTTGGAACCAAGGAAGAGAGATTTAGTCAAAGAATCATCCAACATAACTAAGTTCGTCCATTTTGGTCTTTCTTCGTTTCGACTAGCTCCAAAGTTCACTGAAGCCAAATGTCAAGCATAGATTGATGTAATATGACACATTAAAAGCTTCGATGAAGTTCGGAACCAACGATGAGAGATTTAGTCCAAGAATCTTCCAACTTAACTAAGTTCGTCCATTTTGGTCTTTTATTCATTTCGACTAGATCCAAAGTTGACTGAAGCAAAATGTCAAGAATAGATTGATGTAATATGACATATTAAAAGCTTTGATAAAGTTCGGAACCAACGATGAGAGATTTAGTCTAAGAATCTTCCAACTTAACTAAGTTCGTCCATTTTGGTCTTTCTTCGTTTCGACTAGCTCCAAAGTTGACTAAGAGATTCACTCCAAGAATCATCGAACTTAACCAAGTTCGTCTACTTTGGTCTTTCTTCATTTTCACTAGCTTCAAAGTTGACAAAAGCCAAATGTCAACCATAGATTGATGTAATATGACACATTAAATGCTTTGATGAAGTTTGGAAACACAGAAGAGAGATTTAGTCCAAGAATTATTGAACTTAACCAAGTTCGTCTATTTTGGTCTTTCTTCGTTGTAACTTGCTTCAAAGTTGACAGAAGCCAAATGTCAAGTATAGATTGTTGTAATATGACAGATTAAAAGCTTTGATGAAATTTGGAACAAACGATGAGAGATTTGGTCCAAGAATCATCCATTTGGGTCTTTCTTCGTTTCGACTAGCTTCAAAGTTGACTTAAGCCAAATGTCAAGCATAGAATGATGTAATATGACACATTAAACGCTTTGATGAAGTTTGGAACCAAGGAAGAGAGATTTAGTCCAAGAATCATCCAACTTAACCAAGTTCGTCCATTTTGGTCTTTCTTCGTTTCGACAAGCTCCAAAGTTGACTGAAGCCAAATGTCAACCATAGATTGCTGTAGTATGACACATTAAAAGCTTTGATGAAGTTAGGAACCAACGATGGGAGATTTGTTTCAAGAATATACAAGTTAACCAAGTTCGTCCTTTTTGGTCATTTTTCATTTCGACTAGCTTAAAAGTTAACCGACGCCAAATGTCAAGCATAAATTGATGTAATATGACAAATTAAATGCTTTAATTAAGTTTGAAACCAAAGAAGAGAGAGTTGGTTCAAGAATCATCCAACGTAACCAAGTTCATCCATTTTGGTGTTTCTTTGTTTCGACTAGCTTCAAAGTTGACTGAAGCCAAATGTCAAGCATAGATTGATGTAATATGACACATTAAACGCTGTGATGATGTTTGGAACCAAGGAAGAGAGATTTAGTCCAAGAATCATCCAACATAACTAAGTTCGTCCATTTTGGTCTTTCTTCGTTTCGACTAGCTCCAAAGTTCACTGAAGCCAAATGTCAAGCATAGATTGATGTAATATGACACATTAAAAGCTTCGATGAAGTTTGGAACCAACGATGAGAGATTTAGTCCAAGAATCTTCCAACTTAACTAAGTTCGTCCATTTTGGTCTTTTATTCATTTCGACTAGATCCAAAGTTGACTGAAGCAAAATGTCAAGAATAGATTGATGTAATATGACATATTAAAAGCTTTGATAAAGTTCGGAACCAACGATGAGAGATTTAGTCTAAGAATCTTCCAACTTAACTAAGTTCGTCCATTTTGGTCTTTCTTCGTTTCGACTAGCTCCAAAGTTGACTAAGAGATTCACTCCAAGAATCATCGAACTTAACCAAGTTCGTCTACTTTGGTCTTTCTTCATTTTCACTAGCTTCAAAGTTGACAAAAGCCAAATGTCAACCATAGATTGATGTAATATGACACATTAAATGCTTTGATGAAGTTTGGAAACACGGAAGAGAGATTTAGTCCAAGAATTATTGAACTTAACCAAGTTCGTCTATTTTGGTCTTTCTTCGTTGTAACTTGCTTCAAAGTTGACAGAAGCCAAATGTCAAGTATAGATTGTTGTAATATGACAGATTAAAAGCTTTGATGAAATTTGGAACAAACGATGAGAGATTTGGTCCAAGAATCATCCATTTGGGTCTTTCTTCGTTTCGACTAGCTTCAAAGTTGACTTAAGCCAAATGTCAAGCATAGAATGATGTAATATGACACATTAAACGCTTTGATGAAGTTTGGAACCAAGGAAGAGAGATTTAGTCCAAGAATCATCCAACTTAACCAAGTTCGTCCATTTTGGTCTTTCTTCGTTTCGACAAGCTCCAAAGTTGACTGAAGCCAAATGTCAACCATAGATTGCTGTAGTATGACACATTAAAAGCTTTGATGAAGTTAGGAACCAACGATGGGAGATTTGTTTCAAGAATATACAAGTTAACCAAGTTCGTCCTTTTTGGTCATTTTTCATTTCGACTAGCTTAAAAGTTAACCGACGCCAAATGTCAAGCATAAATTGATGTAATATGACAAATTAAATGCTTTAATTAAGTTTGAAACCAAAGAAGAGAGAGTTGGTTCAAGAATCATCCAACGTAACCAAGTTCATCCATTTTGGTGTTTCTTTGTTTCGACTAGCTTCAAAGTTGACTGAAGCCAAATGTCAAGCATAGATTGATGTAATATGACACATTAAACGCTGTGATGATGTTTGGAACCAAGGAAGAGAGATTTAGTCCAAGAATCATCCAACATAACTAAGTTCGTCCATTTTGGTCTTTCTTCGTTTCGACTAGCTCCAAAGTTCACTGAAGCAAAATGTCAAGAATAGATAGATGTAATATGACAAATTAAAAGCTTTGATAAAGTTCGGAACCAACGATGAGAGATTTAGTCCAAGAATCTTCCAACTTAACTAAGTTCGTCCATTTTGGTCTTTTATTCATTTCGACTAGATCCAAAGTTGACTGAAGCAAAATGTCAAGAATAGATTGATGTAATATGACATATTAAAAGCTTTGATAAAGTTCGGAACCAACGATGAGAGATTTAGTCTAAGAATCTTCCAACTTAACTAAGTTCGTCCATTTTGGTCTTTCTTCGTTTCGACTAGCTCCAAAGTTGACTAAGAGATTCACTCCAAGAATCATCGAACTTAACCAAGTTCGTCTACTTTGGTCTTTCTTCATTTTCACTAGCTTCAAAGTTGACAAAAGCCAAATGTCAACCATAGATTGATGTAATATGACACATTAAATGCTTTGATGAAGTTTGGAAACACGGAAGAGAGATTTAGTCCAAGAATTATTGAACTTAACCAAGTTCGTCTATTTTGGTCTTTCTTCGTTGTAACTTGCTTCAAAGTTGACAGAAGCCAAATGTCAAGTATAGATTGTTGTAATATGACAGATTAAAAGCTTTGATGAAATTTGGAACAAACGATGAGAGATTTGGTCCAAGAATCATCCATTTGGGTCTTTCTTCGTTTCGACTAGCTTCAAAGTTGACTTAAGCCAAATGTCAAGCATAGAATGATGTAATATGACACATTAAACGCTTTGATGAAGTTTGGAACCAAGGAAGAGAGATTTAGTCCAAGAATCATCCAACTTAACCAAGTTCGTCCATTTTGGTCTTTCTTCGTTTCGACAAGCTCCAAAGTTGACTGAAGCCAAATGTCAACCATAGATTGCTGTAGTATGACACATTAAAAGCTTTGATGAAGTTAGGAACCAACGATGGGAGATTTGTTTCAAGAATATACAAGTTAACCAAGTTCGTCCTTTTTGGTCATTTTTCATTTCGACTAGCTTAAAAGTTAACCGACGCCAAATGTCAAGCATAAATTGATGTAATATGACAAATTAAATGCTTTAATTAAGTTTGAAACCAAAGAAGAGAGAGTTGGTTCAAGAATCATCCAACGTAACCAAGTTCATCCATTTTGGTGTTTCTTTGTTTCGACTAGCTTCAAAGTTGACTGAAGCCAAATGTCAAGCATAGATTGATGTAATATGACACATTAAACGCTGTGATGATGTTTGGAACCAAGGAAGAGAGATTTAGTCCAAGAATCATCCAACATAACTAAGTTCGTCCATTTTGGTCTTTCTTCGTTTCGACTAGCTCCAAAGTTCACTGAAGCCAAATGTCAAGCATAGATTGATGTAATATGACACATTAAAAGCTTCGATGAAGTTTGGAACCAACGATGAGAGATTTAGTCCAAGAATCTTCCAACTTAACTAAGTTCGTCCATTTTGGTCTTTTATTCATTTCGACTAGATCCAAAGTTGACTGAAGCAAAATGTCAAGAATAGATTGATGTAATATGACATATTAAAAGCTTTGATAAAGTTCGGAACCAACGATGAGAGATTTAGTCTAAGAATCTTCCAACTTAACTAAGTTCGTCCATTTTGGTCTTTCTTCGTTTCGACTAGCTCCAAAGTTGACTAAGAGATTCACTCCAAGAATCATCGAACTTAACCAAGTTCGTCTACTTTGGTCTTTCTTCATTTTCACTAGCTTCAAAGTTGACAAAAGCCAAATGTCAACCATAGATTGATGTAATATGACACATTAAATGCTTTGATGAAGTTTGGAAACACGGAAGAGAGATTTAGTCCAAGAATTATTGAACTTAACCAAGTTCGTCTATTTTGGTCTTTCTTCGTTGTAACTTGCTTCAAAGTTGACAGAAGCCAAATGTCAAGTATAGATTGTTGTAATATGACAGATTAAAAGCTTTGATGAAATTTGGAACAAACGATGAGAGATTTGGTCCAAGAATCATCCATTTGGGTCTTTCTTCGTTTCGACTAGCTTCAAAGTTGACTTAAGCCAAATGTCAAGCATAGAATGATGTAATATGACACATTAAACGCTTTGATGAAGTTTGGAACCAAGGAAGAGAGATTTAGTCCAAGAATCATCCAACTTAACCAAGTTCGTCCATTTTGGTCTTTCTTCGTTTCGACAAGCTCCAAAGTTGACTGAAGCCAAATGTCAACCATAGATTGCTGTAGTATGACACATTAAAAGCTTTGATGAAGTTAGGAACCAACGATGGGAGATTTGTTTCAAGAATATACAAGTTAACCAAGTTCGTCCTTTTTGGTCATTTTTCATTTCGACTAGCTTAAAAGTTAACCGACGCCAAATGTCAAGCATAAATTGATGTAATATGACAAATTAAATGCTTTAATTAAGTTTGAAACCAAAGAAGAGAGAGTTGGTTCAAGAATCATCCAACGTAACCAAGTTCATCCATTTTGGTGTTTCTTTGTTTCGACTAGCTTCAAAGTTGACTGAAGCCAAATGTCAAGCATAGATTGATGTAATATGACACATTAAACGCTGTGATGATGTTTGGAACCAAGGAAGAGAGATTTAGTCCAAGAATCATCCAACATAACTAAGTTCGTCCATTTTGGTCTTTCTTCGTTTCGACTAGCTCCAAAGTTCACTGAAGCCAAATGTCAAGCATAGATTGATGTAATATGACACATTAAAAGCTTCGATGAAGTTTGGAACCAACGATGAGAGATTTAGTCCAAGAATCTTCCAACTTAACTAAGTTCGTCCATTTTGGTCTTTTATTCATTTCGACTAGATCCAAAGTTGACTGAAGCAAAATGTCAAGAATAGATTGATGTAATATGACATATTAAAAGCTTTGATAAAGTTCGGAACCAACGATGAGAGATTTAGTCTAAGAATCTTCCAACTTAACTAAGTTCGTCCATTTTGGTCTTTCTTCGTTTCGACTAGCTCCAAAGTTGACTAAGAGATTCACTCCAAGAATCATCGAACTTAACCAAGTTCGTCTACTTTGGTCTTTCTTCATTTTCACTAGCTTCAAAGTTGACAAAAGCCAAATGTCAACCATAGATTGATGTAATATGACACATTAAATGCTTTGATGAAGTTTGGAAACACGGAAGAGAGATTTAGTCCAAGAATTATTGAACTTAACCAAGTTCGTCTATTTTGGTCTTTCTTCGTTGTAACTTGCTTCAAAGTTGACAGAAGCCAAATGTCAAGTATAGATTGTTGTAATATGACAGATTAAAAGCTTTGATGAAATTTGGAACAAACGATGAGAGATTTGGTCCAAGAATCATCCATTTGGGTCTTTCTTCGTTTCGACTAGCTTCAAAGTTGACTTAAGCCAAATGTCAAGCATAGAATGATGTAATATGACACATTAAACGCTTTGATGAAGTTTGGAACCAAGGAAGAGAGATTTAGTCCAAGAATCATCCAACTTAACCAAGTTCGTCCATTTTGGTCTTTCTTCGTTTCGACAAGCTCCAAAGTTGACTGAAGCCAAATGTCAACCATAGATTGCTGTAGTATGACACATTAAAAGCTTTGATGAAGTTAGGAACCAACGATGGGAGATTTGTTTCAAGAATATACAAGTTAACCAAGTTCGTCCTTTTTGGTCATTTTTCATTTCGACTAGCTTAAAAGTTAACCGACGCCAAATGTCAAGCATAAATTGATGTAATATGACAAATTAAATGCTTTAATTAAGTTTGAAACCAAAGAAGAGAGAGTTGGTTCAAGAATCATCCAACGTAACCAAGTTCATCCATTTTGGTGTTTCTTTGTTTCGACTAGCTTCAAAGTTGACTGAAGCCAAATGTCAAGCATAGATTGATGTAATATGACACATTAAACGCTGTGATGATGTTTGGAACCAAGGAAGAGAGATTTAGTCCAAGAATCATCCAACATAACTAAGTTCGTCCATTTTGGTCTTTCTTCGTTTCGACTAGCTCCAAAGTTCACTGAAGCCAAATGTCAAGCATAGATTGATGTAATATGACACATTAAAAGCTTCGATGAAGTTTGGAACCAACGATGAGAGATTTAGTCCAAGAATCTTCCAACTTAACTAAGTTCGTCCATTTTGGTCTTTTATTCATTTCGACTAGATCCAAAGTTGACTGAAGCAAAATGTCAAGAATAGATTGATGTAATATGACATATTAAAAGCTTTGATAAAGTTCGGAACCAACGATGAGAGATTTAGTCTAAGAATCTTCCAACTTAACTAAGTTCGTCCATTTTGGTCTTTCTTCGTTTCGACTAGCTCCAAAGTTGACTAAGAGATTCACTCCAAGAATCATCGAACTTAACCAAGTTCGTCTACCTTGGTCTTTCTTCATTTTCACTAGCTTCAAAGTTGACAAAAGCCAAATGTCAACCATAGATTGATGTAATATGACACATTAAATGCTTTGATGAAGTTTGGAAACACGGAAGAGAGATTTAGTCCAAGAATTATTGAACTTAACCAAGTTCGTCTATTTTGGTCTTTCTTCGTTGTAACTTGCTTCAAAGTTGACAGAAGCCAAATGTCAAGTATAGATTGTTGTAATATGACAGATTAAAAGCTTTGATGAAATTTGGAACAAACGATGAGAGATTTGGTCCAAGAATCATCCATTTGGGTCTTTCTTCGTTTCGACTAGCTTCAAAGTTGACTTAAGCCAAATGTCAAGCATAGAATGATGTAATATGACACATTAAACGCTTTGATGAAGTTTGGAACCAAGGAAGAGAGATTTAGTCCAAGAATCATCCAACTTAACCAAGTTCGTCCATTTTGGTCTTTCTTCGTTTCGACAAGCTCCAAAGTTGACTGAAGCCAAATGTCAACCATAGATTGCTGTAGTATGACACATTAAAAGCTTTGATGAAGTTAGGAACCAACGATGGGAGATTTGTTTCAAGAATATACAAGTTAACCAAGTTCGTCCTTTTTGGTCATTTTTCATTTCGACTAGCTTAAAAGTTAACCGACGCCAAATGTCAAGCATAAATTGATGTAATATGACAAATTAAATGCTTTAATTAAGTTTGAAACCAAAGAAGAGAGAGTTGGTTCAAGAATCATCCAACGTAACCAAGTTCATCCATTTTGGTGTTTCTTTGTTTCGACTAGCTTCAAAGTTGACTGAAGCCAAATGTCAAGCATAGATTGATGTAATATGACACATTAAACGCTGTGATGATGTTTGGAACCAAGGAAGAGAGATTTAGTCCAAGAATCATCCAACATAACTAAGTTCGTCCATTTTGGTCTTTCTTCGTTTCGACTAGCTCCAAAGTTCACTGAAGCCAAATGTCAAGCATAGATTGATGTAATATGACACATTAAAAGCTTCGATGAAGTTTGGAACCAACGATGAGAGATTTAGTCCAAGAATCTTCCAACTTAACTAAGTTCGTCCATTTTGGTCTTTTATTCATTTCGACTAGATCCAAAGTTGACTGAAGCAAAATGTCAAGAATAGATTGATGTAATATGACATATTAAAAGCTTTGATAAAGTTCGGAACCAACGATGAGAGATTTAGTCTAAGAATCTTCCAACTTAACTAAGTTCGTCCATTTTGGTCTTTCTTCGTTTCGACTAGCTCCAAAGTTGACTAAGAGATTCACTCCAAGAATCATCGAACTTAACCAAGTTCGTCTACCTTGGTCTTTCTTCATTTTCACTAGCTTCAAAGTTGACAAAAGCCAAATGTCAACCATAGATTGATGTAATATGACACATTAAATGCTTTGATGAAGTTTGGAAACACGGAAGAGAGATTTAGTCCAAGAATTATTGAACTTAACCAAGTTCGTCTATTTTGGTCTTTCTTCGTTGTAACTTGCTTCAAAGTTGACAGAAGCCAAATGTCAAGTATAGATTGTTGTAATATGACAGATTAAAAGCTTTGATGAAATTTGGAACAAACGATGAGAGATTTGGTCCAAGAATCATCCATTTGGGTCTTTCTTCGTTTCGACTAGCTTCAAAGTTGACTTAAGCCAAATGTCAAGCATAGAATGATGTAATATGACACATTAAACGCTTTGATGAAGTTTGGAACCAAGGAAGAGAGATTTAGTCCAAGAATCATCCAACTTAACCAAGTTCGTCCATTTTGGTCTTTCTTCGTTTCGACAAGCTCCAAAGTTGACTGAAGCCAAATGTCAACCATAGATTGCTGTAGTATGACACATTAAAAGCTTTGATGAAGTTAGGAACCAACGATGGGAGATTTGTTTCAAGAATATACAAGTTAACCAAGTTCGTCCTTTTTGGTCATTTTTCATTTCGACTAGCTTAAAAGTTAACCGACGCCAAATGTCAAGCATAAATTGATGTAATATGACAAATTAAATGCTTTAATTAAGTTTGAAACCAAAGAAGAGAGAGTTGGTTCAAGAATCATCCAACGTAACCAAGTTCATCCATTTTGGTGTTTCTTTGTTTCGACTAGCTTCAAAGTTGACTGAAGCCAAATGTCAAGCATAGATTGATGTAATATGACACATTAAACGCTGTGATGATGTTTGGAACCAAGGAAGAGAGATTTAGTCCAAGAATCATCCAACATAACTAAGTTCGTCCATTTTGGTCTTTCTTCGTTTCGACTAGCTCCAAAGTTCACTGAAGCCAAATGTCAAGCATAGATTGATGTAATATGACACATTAAAAGCTTCGATGAAGTTTGGAACCAACGATGAGAGATTTAGTCCAAGAATCTTCCAACTTAACTAAGTTCGTCCATTTTGGTCTTTTATTCATTTCGACTAGATCCAAAGTTGACTGAAGCAAAATGTCAAGAATAGATTGATGTAATATGACATATTAAAAGCTTTGATAAAGTTCGGAACCAACGATGAGAGATTTAGTCTAAGAATCTTCCAACTTAACTAAGTTCGTCCATTTTGGTCTTTCTTCGTTTCGACTAGCTCCAAAGTTGACTAAGAGATTCACTCCAAGAATCATCGAACTTAACCAAGTTCGTCTACTTTGGTCTTTCTTCATTTTCACTAGCTTCAAAGTTGACAAAAGCCAAATGTCAACCATAGATTGATGTAATATGACACATTAAATGCTTTGATGAAGTTTGGAAACACGGAAGAGAGATTTAGTCCAAGAATTATTGAACTTAACCAAGTTCGTCTATTTTGGTCTTTCTTCGTTGTAACTTGCTTCAAAGTTGACAGAAGCCAAATGTCAAGTATAGATTGTTGTAATATGACAGATTAAAAGCTTTGATGAAATTTGGAACAAACGATGAGAGATTTGGTCCAAGAATCATCCATTTGGGTCTTTCTTCGTTTCGACTAGCTTCAAAGTTGACTTAAGCCAAATGTCAAGCATAGAATGATGTAATATGACACATTAAACGCTTTGATGAAGTTTGGAACCAAGGAAGAGAGATTTAGTCCAAGAATCATCCAACTTAACCAAGTTCGTCCATTTTGGTCTTTCTTCGTTTCGACAAGCTCCAAAGTTGACTGAAGCCAAATGTCAACCATAGATTGCTGTAGTATGACACATTAAAAGCTTTGATGAAGTTAGGAACCAACGATGGGAGATTTGTTTCAAGAATATACAAGTTAACCAAGTTCGTCCTTTTTGGTCATTTTTCATTTCGACTAGCTTAAAAGTTAACCGACGCCAAATGTCAAGCATAAATTGATGTAATATGACAAATTAAATGCTTTAATTAAGTTTGAAACCAAAGAAGAGAGAGTTGGTTCAAGAATCATCCAACGTAACCAAGTTCATCCATTTTGGTGTTTCTTTGTTTCGACTAGCTTCAAAGTTGACTGAAGCCAAATGTCAAGCATAGATTGATGTAATATGACACATTAAACGCTGTGATGATGTTTGGAACCAAGGAAGAGAGATTTAGTCCAAGAATCATCCAACATAACTAAGTTCGTCCATTTTGGTCTTTCTTCGTTTCGACTAGCTCCAAAGTTCACTGAAGCCAAATGTCAAGCATAGATTGATGTAATATGACACATTAAAAGCTTCGATGAAGTTTGGAACCAACGATGAGAGATTTAGTCCAAGAATCTTCCAACTTAACTAAGTTCGTCCATTTTGGTCTTTTATTCATTTCGACTAGATCCAAAGTTGACTGAAGCAAAATGTCAAGAATAGATTGATGTAATATGACATATTAAAAGCTTTGATAAAGTTCGGAACCAACGATGAGAGATTTAGTCTAAGAATCTTCCAACTTAACTAAGTTCGTCCATTTTGGTCTTTCTTCGTTTCGACTAGCTCCAAAGTTCACTGAAGCCAAATGACAAGCATATATTGATGTAATATGACACAATAAAAGCTTTAGTGAAGTTTTGAACCAAGGAAGAGAGATTTGGTCCAAGAATCATCCAAGTTGACCAAGTTCGTCCATTTTAGTCTTTCTTCGTGTCCACTAGCTTCAAAGTTGACCGAAGCAAAATGTCAAGAACAGATTGATGTAATATGACACATTAAACGCTTTTATGAAGTTTGGAACCAACGATGAGAGATTTGTTTCAAGAATGATACAAGTTGATCAAGTTCATCCATTTTGGTCATTTTTCATTTCAACTAGCTTAAAATTTGACCAACGCCAAATGTCAAGCATAGATTGATGTAATATGACAAATTAAACGCTTCGATGAAATTTGGAACCAAGGAAGAGAGATTTAGTCCAAGAATCATCGAACATAACCAAGTTCGTCTATTTTGGTCTTTCTTCATTTTGACTAGCTTCAAAGTTGACGGAAGCCAAATGTCAGGCATAGATTGATGTAATATGACACATTAAATGCTTTGATGAAGTTTGGAAACAAGGAGGAGAGATTCACTCCAAGAATCATCGAACTTAACCAAGTTCGTCTATTTTGGTCTTTCTTCGTTTTCACTAGGTTCAAAGTTGATGAAAGCCAAATGTCAAGCATAGATTGATGTAATATGACAAATTAAATGCTTTGATGAAGTTTGGAAACAAGGAAGAGAGATTTAGTCCAAGAATTATCGAACTTAACCAAGTTTGTCTATTTTGGTCTTTCTTCATTTTGACTTGCTTCAAAGTTGACAGAAGCGAAATGTCAAGCATAGATTGCTGTAATATGACACATCGAAAGCTTTGATGAAATTTGGAACCAACGATGAGAGATTTGGTCCAAGAATCATCCATTTTGCTCTTTCCTCGTTTCAACTAGCTTCAAAGTTGACTAAAGCCAAATATTAAGCATAGATTGATGTAATATGACACATTAAAAGCTTTGATGAAGTTTGGAACCAACGATGAGAGATTTCTTTTAAGAATCATACAAGTTGACCAAGTTCGTCCTTTTTGCTCATTTTTCATTAAAACTAGCTTAAAAGTTGACCGACGCCAAATGTCAAGCATAGATTGATGTAATATGACAAATTAAACGCTTTGATTAAGTTTGCAACCAAGGAAGAGAGATTTAGTCCAAGAATCATCCAACTGAACTAGGGTCATCCATTTTGGTCTTTCTTCATTTTGACTAGTTTCAAAATTGACCGAAGCCAAATGTTAAGCATAGATTAATGTAATATGATACATTAAACACTTTGATGAAGATTCAAACCACGGAAGAGAGATTTGGTCCAAGAATCATCCAACTAAACCAGGGTCGTCCATTTTGGTGTTTCTTCATTTTGACTAGTTTCAAAATTGACCGAACCCAAATGTTAAGCATAGATTAATGTAATATGATACATTAAACGCTTTGATGAAGTTTCGAACCACGGAAGAGAGATTTGGTCCAAGAATCATCCAACTAAACCAGGGTCGTCCATTTTGGACTTTCTTCATTTTGACTAGTTTCAAAATTGACCGAAGCCAAATGTTAAGCATAAATTAATGTATTATGACAAATTAAATGCTTTGATGAAGTTTGGAAACAAGGAAGAGAGATTTAGTCCAAGAATTATCGAACTTAACCAAGTTCGTCTATTTTGGTCTTTCTTCGTTTTAACTTGCTTCAAAGTTGACAGAAGCCAAATGTCAAGTATAGATTGTTGTAATATGACACATTAAAAGCTTTGACGAAATTTGGAACAAACGATGAGAGATTTGGTCCAAGAATCATCCAACTTAACCAAGAATCATCCATTTTGCTATTTCTTCGTTTCGAGTAGCTTAAAAGTTAACCGACGCCAAGTTCGTTTATTTTGGTCTTTTTTCGTTTCGACTAGCTCCAAAGTTGACTGAAGCCAAATGTCAAGCATAGATTGATGTAGCATGACACATTAAAAGCTTTGATGAAGTTAGGAACCAACGATGACAGATTTGTTTCAAGAATCATACAAGTTCACCAAGTTCGTCCTTTTTGGTCATTCTTCATTTTAACTAGCTTAAAAGTTTACCGACGCCAAATGTCAAGCATAGATTGATGTAATATGACAAATTAAACACTTTGATTTAGTTTGGAACAAAGGAAGAGAGATTTGGTCCAAGAATCATCTAACGTAACCAAGTTCATCCATTTTGGTCTTTCTTCGTTTCTACTAGCTTCAATGTTGACCGAAGCCAAATGACAACCATATATTGATGTAATATGACACATTAAAAGCTTTGATGAAGTTTGGACCCAACGATGAGAGATTTGTTTCAAGAATCATACAAGTTGACCAAGTTTGTCTTTTTTAGTCATTCTTCATTTCAACTAGTTTAAAAGTTAACCGACGCCAAATGTCAAGCATAGATTAATGTAATATGACAAATTAAACGCTTTGATGAAGTTTGGAACCAAGGAAGAGAGATTTAGTCCAAGAATCTTCCAACTTAACTAAGTTCGTCCATTTTGGTCTTTTATTCGTTTAGACTAGCTTCAAAGTTGACTGAAGCAAAATGTCAAGAATAGATTGATGTAATATGACACATTAAAAGCTTTGATAAAGTTCAGAACCAACGATGAGAGATTTAGTCCAAGAATCTTCCAACTTAACTAAGTTCGTCCATTTTGGTCTTTCTTCGTTTCGACTTGCTCCAAAGTTGACTGAAGCCAAATGTTAAGCATAGATTGATGTAGTATGACACATTAAAAGCTTTGATGAAGTTTGGAACCAACGATGAGAGATTTGTTTCAAGAATCATACAAGTTGACCAAGTTCGTCCTTTTTAGTCATTCTTCATTTCAACTAGTTTAAATGTTGACCGACGCCAAATGTCAAGCATAGATTGATGTAGTATGACACATTAAAAGCTTTGATGAAGTTTGGAACCAACGATGAGAGATTTGTTTCAAGAATCATACAAGTTGACCAAGTTCGTCCTTTTTGGTAATTCTTCATTTCAACTAGCTTAAAACTTGACCGACGCCAAATGTCAAGCAGAGATTGATGTAATATGACAAATTAAATGCTTTGATTAAGTTTGGAACCAAGGAAGAGAGATTTGGTCCAAGAATCATCCAACGTAACCATGTTCATCCATTTTGGTGTTTCTTCGTTTCGACTAGCTTTAAAGTTAATTGAAGCCAAATGTCAAGCATAGATTGATGTAATATGACACATTAAGAGCTTTGATGAAGTTTGGAACCAACGATGAGAGATTTATTTCAAGAATCATACAAGTTGACCAGGTTCGTCCTTTTTGGTCATTCTTTATTTCAATAGCTTAAAAGTTTACCAACGCCAAATGTCAAACATAGATTGATGTAATATGACAAATTAAACGCTTTGATTAAGTTTGGAACTAAGGAAGAGAGATTTGGTCCAAGAATCATCCAACGTAACCAAATTCATCCATTTTGGTCTTTCTTCATTTCGACTAGCTTCAAAGTTGACCGAAGCCAAATGACAACCCTATATTGATGTAATATGACACATTAAACGCTTTGATGAAGTTTAGACCCAAGGAAGAGAGATTTAGTCCAAGAATCATCCGACTTAGCCAAGTTTGTCCGTATTTGTCTTTCTTCATTTCAATTAGCTTTAAAATTGACCGAAGGCATATGTGCGGCATAGATTGATGTAATATCACACAATAAACCATGTGGAGAAGTTTGAGACCATTGAAGAAAGATTTGGTCCAAGAATCATGCAAGTTGACGAAGTTCGTCCATTTTGGTCTTTCTTTGTTTCGACTACCTTCAAAGTTAACCGGAGCCGAATGTCAAGCATATTTTGCTGTAATATGACACATTAAAAGCTTTGATGAAGTTTGGAACCAACGATGAGAGAGTTAGTCCAAGAATCATCCAACTTAACTAAGTTCATCCATTTTGCTCTTTCTTCGTTTCGAATAACTTCAAAGTTGACCGAAGCCAAATGTCAATCATATATAGATGTAATATGACACATTAAACACTTGGATGAAGTTTGGGAACAAGGAAGAGAGATTTAGTCCAAGAATCATCCAACTTAACCAAGTTCATCCATTTTTGTCTTTCTTTGTTTCGATTAGCTTCAAAGTTGACCGAAGGCAAATGTCAACATAGATTGATGTAATATGACACATTAAACGCTTTCATGATGTTTGGAACAAAGGAAGAGAGATTTGGTCATGGAATAATCCAACTTAACCAAGTTCGTCTATTGTGGTCTTTCTTCGTTTCAACTACCTTCAAAGTTGATCGAAGCCATATGTCAAGCATAGATTGATGTAATATGACACATTAAACGCTTTGATGAAGTTTGGAACCAAGGAAGAGAGATTTAGTCCAAGAATCATTCGACTTAACCAAGTTCGTCCATTTCGGTCTTTCTTCGTTTCGACTAGCTTTAAAGTTAACCGAAGATAAATGCCAAGCATAGATTGATGTAATATGACACAATAAACCATGTTGAGAAGTTTAAGGCCAACGAAGAGAGATTTGGTCCAAGAATTGTCTAAGATGACCAAGTTTGTCTATTTTGGTCTTTCTTTGTTTCGAAGGGCTTCAAAGTTGACCGAAACTAAATGTCAAGCAAAGATTGATGGAATATGACACATTAAACGCTTTGATGAAGTTTCGAACTAAGGAAGAGAGGATTGGTCTAAGAATAATCCAACTTAACAAAGTTCGTCGATTTTGGTCTTTATTCGTTTCGACTAGCTTCAAAGTTGATCGAAGCCAAATGTCAAGCATAGATACATGTAATAGGACACATAAAACGCTTTGTTAAAGTTTGGAACCAAGGAAGAGAGATTTAGTCCAAGAATAATCCACTTTAACCAAGTTCGTCCATTTTGGTATATTTTCATTTCGACTAGCTTCAAAGTTAACCGAAGCCAAATGTCAAGCACAGATTAATGTAATATGACACATTAAACGCTTTGATGAACTTTGGAAGAAAGGAAGAGAGATTAGTTCCTGGAATAATCCAACTTAACCAAGTTCGTTTATTTTGGTCTTTTGTCATTTCGACAACCTGCAAAGTTGACCGAAGCCAAATTTCAAGCATAGATTGATGTAGTATGACACATTAAATGCTTTGATTAAGTTTGGCACCAAGGAACATAGATTTGATCGAAGAATCATCCAACTTAACAAAGTTATTTTATTTTGGTCTTTCTTCATTTTGACTAGCTTCAAGGTTGACCGAAGCCAAATGTCAAGCATAGATTAATGTAATATGACACATTAAACGCTTTGATGAAGTTTGGAACCAAGGAAGAGAGATTTAGTCCAAGAATAATCCGCTTTAACCAAGTTCGTCCGTTTGGTCTTTCTTCGTTTTGACTAGCTTCAAAGTTGACCGAAGCCAAATGTCAAGCATAGATTGATGTAACATGACACAATAAACCATGTGGAGAAGTTTGAGACCAACGAAGAGAGATTTGGTCCAAGAATCATCTAACTTAACCAAGTTCATCTATTTTGGTCTTTCTTAGTTTCAATTAGCTTCAAAATTGACCGAATCCAAATGTCAAGCATAGATTGATGTAATATGACACAATACACCATGTGGAGAAGTTTAAGACCAACGAAGAGAGATTTGGTCCAAGAATCATCCAAGTTGACCAAGTTCATCCATTTTGGTCTTTCTTCATTTCGACTAGCTTCAAAGTTGACCGAAACTAAAGGTCAAGCAAAGTTTGATGGAATATGACACATTAAACACTTTTATGAAGTTTCGAACTAAAGAAGAGAGGTTTGGTCCAAGAATAATCCAACTTAACCAAGTTCATCTATTTTGGTCTTTCTTAGTTTCAACTAGCTTCAAAGTTGACCGAATCCAAATGTCAAGCATAGATTGATGTAATATGACACAATACACCATGTGGAGAAGTTTAAGACCAACGAAGAGAGATTTGGTCCAAGAATCATCCAAGTTGACCAAGTTCGTCCATTTTGGTCTTTCTTCGTTTCAACTAGCTTCAAAGTTGACCGAAACTAAAGGTCAAGCAAAGTTTGATGGAATATGACACATTAAACGCTTTTATGAAGTTTCGAACTAAAGAAGAGAGGTTTGGTCCAAGAATAATCCAACTTAACCAAGTTTGTCTATTTTGGTCTTTCTTTGTTTCGACTAGCTTCAAAGTTGATCGAAGCCAAATGTCAAGCATAGATTAATGTAATATGACACTTTAAACGCTTTGATGAACTTTGGAACAAAGGAAGAGAGATTTGGTCCAGGAATAATCCAACTTAACCAAGTTTGTCTACTGGGGTCTTTCTTCGTTTCGATAACCTTCAAAGTTAACCGAAGCCAAATGTCAAGCATAGACTGATGTAACATGACACATTCAATGCTTTTATTAACTTTGGCACCAAGGAACAGAGATTTGATCCAAGAATCATCCAACTTAACCAAGTTCGTCTGTTGTGGTCTTTCTTCATTTCGACAACCTTCAAAGTTGACCGAAGCCAAATGTCAAGCATAGATTAATGTAATATGACACATTAAACGCTATGATGAAGTTTGGAACCAAGGAAGAGAGATTTAGTCTAAGAATCATCTAACTTAACCAAGTTCATCCATTTCTGCCATTCTTCATTTCGACTACCTGCAAAGTTGATTGAAGCCAAATGTCAAGCATAGATTAATGTAATATGACAGATTAAATGCTTTGACGAACCTTGTAAAAAACGAAGAGAGATTAGGTCCAGGAATAATCCAACTTAACCAAGTTCGTCTATTGTGCTCTTTCTTTGTTTTGACAACCTGCAAAGTTGACCGAAGCCACATAGATTAATGTAATATGACACATTAAATGCTTTGCTTAAGTTTGGCACTAAGGAATAGAGATTTGGTCGAAGAATCATCCAACTTAACCAAGTTATTTTATTTTGGTCTTTCTTTAATTTGACTAGCTTCAAGGTTGACCGAAGCCAAATGTCAAGCATAGATTAATGTAATATGACACATTAAATGCTTTGATGAAGTTTGGAACAAAGGAAGAGAGATTTAGCCTAAGACTAATCCGCTTTAACCAAGTTCGTCCATTTTGGTCTTTCTTTGTTTCGACTAGCTTCAATGTTGATCGAAGTCAAATGTCAAGCATAGATTAATGTAATATGACACATTAAATGCTTTGATAAAGTTTGGAACCAAGCAAGAGAGATTTAGTCCAAGAATTATCCGCATTAACCAAGTTTGTCCATTTGGTCTTTCTTCGTTTTGACTAGCTTCAAAGTTGAGCGAAGCCAAATGTCAAGCATAGATTGATGTAACATGACACAATAAACCATGTGGAGAAGTTTGAGACCAACGAAGAGAGATTTGGTTCAAGAATCATCTAACTTAACCAAGTTCATCTATTTTGGTCTTTCTTAGTTTCAACTAGCTTCAAAGTTGACCAAAACCAAATGTCAAGCAAAGATTGATGGAATATGACACTTTAAACGCTCTGATGTACTTTGGAACAAAGGAAGAGAGATTTGGACCAGGAATAATCCAACTTAACCAAGTTCGTCTACTGTGGTATTTCGTCGTTTTGATAACCTTCAAAGTTAACCGAAGCCAAATGTCAAACATAGACTAATGTAATATGACACATTAAATGCTTTTATTATGTTTGGCACCAAGGAACAGAGATTTTGTCCAAGAATCATCCAACTTAACCATGTTATTTTATTTTGGTCTTCATTTTGACTTGCTTCAAGGTTGACCACAGCCAAATGTCAAGCATAGATTAATGTAATATGACACATTAAACGGATTGATGAAGTTTGGAACCAAAGAAGAGAGATTTTTTCCAAGAATCATCCAACTGAACCAGGGTCGTCTATTTTGGTCTTTCTTCGTTTTGACTAGCTTCAAAGTTGACCGAAGCCAAATGTTAAGCACGGATTAATGTATTATGACACATTAAACGCTTTGATGAAGTTTGGAACAAAGGAAGAGAGATTTAGTCCAAGCATCATCCAACTTAACCAAGTTCGTCCATTTTTTTCTTTCTTCATTTCGACTACCTTCAAAGTTGATCAAAGCCAAATGTCAAGCATAGATTAACGTAATATGACAGATTAAACGCTTTGATGAACCTTGGAACAAAGGAAGAGAGATTAGGTCCAGGAATAATCCAACTTAACCAAGTTTGTCTATTGTGGTTTTTCTTCGTTTCGACAACCTTCAAAGTCAACCGAAGCCCAATGTCAAGCATAGATTCATGTAAAATGACACATTAAACGGTTTGATTAAGTTTGGCACCAAGGAATAGAGATTTGGTCAAAGAATCATCCAACTTAACCAAGTTTGTCTATTGTGGTCTTTCTTCGTTTCGAAAATCTTCAAAGTTGATCGAAGCCAAATGTCAAGCATAGATTAATGTAATATGACAAATAAAATGCTTTTATTAAGTGTGGCACCAAGGAACAGAGATTTTGTCCAAGAATCATCCAACGTAACCAAGTTATTTTATTTTTGTCATTCTTTATTTTGACTAGCGTCAACGTTGACCGAAGCCAAATGTCAAGCATAGATTAATGTAATATGACACATTAAACGCTTTGATGAAGTTTGGAACCAAGGAAGAGAGATTTAGTTCAAGAATCATCCAACTTAACCAGGGTCGTCCGTTTTGATCTTTCTTCATTTTGACTAGCTTCAAAGTTGACCGAAGCCAAATGTGAAGCATAGATTAATGTAATATGACACATTAAACGCTTTGATGAAGTTTGGAACCAAGGAAGAGAGATTTAGTCCAAGAATCATCCAACTTAACCAAGTTCGTCCATTTTTTTCTTTCTTCATTTCGACTGCCTTCAAAGTTGATCGAGGCCAAATGTCAAGCATAGATTAATGTAACATAACTTATTAAACGCTTTGATGAACCTTGGAACAAAGGAAGAGAGATTAGGTCTAGGAATAATCCAACTTAACCAAGTTCGTCTATTGTGGTCTTTCTTCGTTACGACAACCTTCAAAGTTGACCGAATCGAAATGTCATGCATAGATTAATGTAATATGACACATTAAATGATTTTATTAAGTTTGGCACCAAGGAACAGAGATTCGGTCCAAGAATCATCCAACTTAACCAAGTTAATTTATTTTGGTCTTTCTTCATTTTGACTAGCTTCAAGGTTGAGCTAAGCCAAATGTCAAGCATAGATTGATGTGATATTACACATTAAATTCTTCGATTAACTTTGGCACCAAGGAACAGAGATTTGTTCCAAGAATCATCCAACTTAACCAAGTTAGTCTATTGGGGTCTTTCTTCGTTTCAAGACCCTTCAAAGTGGATCGAAGCCAAATGTCAAGCATAGATTGATGTAATATGACAAATAAAATGCTTTTATTAAGTTTGGCACCAAGGAACAGAGATTTGGTCCAAGAATCATCCAACTTAACCAAGTTATTTTATTTTGGTCATTCTTCATTTTGACTAGCGTCAACGTGGACCGAAGCCAAATGTCAAGCATAGATTGATGTAATATGACACAGTAAACGCTTCGATGAAGTTTGGCACTAAGGAACAGAGATTTAGTCGAAGAATCATCCAACTTAACGATGGTCGTCCATTTTGGTCTTTCTTTGTTTTGACTAGCTTCAAAGTTGACCGAAGCCAAATGTTAAGCATAGATTAATGTATTATGACACATTAAACGCTTTGATGATGTTTGGAAACAAGGAAGAGAGATTTAGTCCAAGAATCATCCAACTTGACCAAGGTCGTCCATTTTTTTCTTTCTTCATTTTGACCACCTTCAAAGTTAATCGAAGCCAAATGTCAAGCTTAGATTAATGTAATATGACAGATTAAATGCTTTGATGAACCTTGGAACAAAGGAAGAGAGATTAGGTCCAAGACTAATCCAACTTAATGAAGTTCCTCTATTGTGGTCTTTCTTCATTTCGAGAACTTTCAAAGTTGATCGAAGCCAAATGTCAAGCATAGATTGATGTAATATGACAAATAAATTGCTTTTATTAAGTTTGGCACCAAGGAACAACAATTTGGTCCAAGAATCATCCAACTTAACCAAGTTATTTTATTTTGGTCATTCTTCATTTTTAGTAGCGTAAATGTTGACCTAAGCCAAATGTCAAGCATAGATTAATGTAATATGACACATTAAACGCTTTGATGAAGTTTGGAACCAAGGAAGAGAGATTTAGTCCAAGAATCATCCAACTTAACTAGGGTCATCTTTTGTGGTCTTTTTTCGTTTTGACTAGCTTCAAAGTTCACCGAAGCCAAATGTTAAAGCATTGATTAATGTAATATGATACATTAAACGCTTTGATGAAGTTTCGAACCACGGAAGAGAGTTTTGGTCCAAGAATCATTTAACTGAACCAGGGTCGTCCATTTTGGTCTTTCTTCATTTTGACTAGTTTCAAAATTGACCGAAGCCAAATGTTAAGCATAAATTAATGTATTATGACACATTAAATGCTTTGATGAAGTTTGGAAACAAGGAAGAGAGATTTAGTCCAAGAATCATCCAACTTAACCCAGTTCGTCAATTTTTTTCTTTTTTAATTTCGACTACCGTCAAAGTTGATCGAAGCCAAATGTCAAGCATAGATTAATGTAATATGACAGATTAAACGCTTTAATGAACCTTGGAACAAAGGAAGACAGATTAGGTCCAGGAATAATCCAACTTAACCAAGTTCATCTACTTTCCTTTTTCTTCGTTTCGACAACCTTCAAAGTTGACCGAAGCCAAATGTCAAGCATAGACTGATGTAATATGACACATTAAACGCTTTATTAAATTTGGCACCAAGGAACAAAGATTTGGTCTAGGAATAATCAAACTTAACCAAGTTATTTTATTTTTGTCATTCTTCATTTTGACTAGCGTCAAGGTTGACCTAAGCCAAATGTCAAGGATAGATTAATGTAATATGACACATTAAATGCTTTGATGAAGTTTGGAACCAAGGAAAAGAGATTTAGTCCAAGAATCATCCAACTTAACCAAGTTCATCCATTTTTTTCTTTCATCATTTCGACTACCTTCAAAGTTGATCGAAACCAAATGTCAAGCAAAGATTAATGTAATATGACACATTAAACGCTTTGATGAACCTTGGAACAAAGGAAGAGAGATTAGGTCTAGGAATAATCTAACATAACTAAGTTCGTCGATTGTTGTCTTTCTTCGTTTCGACAACTTCAAACTCGATTGAAGCCAAATGTCAAGCATAGATTGATGTAATATGACACAGTAAATGCTTTGATTAAATTTGGCACCAAGGAACAGAGATTGGGTCCAGGAATCATCCAACTTAACCATGTTATTTTATTTTGGTCTTTCTTCAATTTGACTAGCTTCAAGGTTGACTGCAGCCAAATGTCAAGCATAGATTAATGTAATATGACACATTAAACGCATTGATGAAGTTTGGAACCAAACAAGAGAGATTTTGTCCAAGAATCATCTAACTGAACCAGGGTCGTCTATTTTGGTCTTTCTTCGTTTTGACTAGCTTCAAAGTTGACCGAAGCCAAATGTTAAGCATGCATTAATATTTTATGACACATTAAACGCTTTGATGAAGTTTGGAACCAAGGAAGAGAGATTTAGTCCAAGAATCATGCAACTTAACCCAGTTCGTCAATTTTTTTCTTTTTTCATTTCGACTACCTTCGAAGTTGATCGAAGCCAAATGTCAAGCATAGATTAATGTAATATGACAGATTAAACGCTTTAATGAACCTTGGAACAAAGGAAGAGAGACTAAGTCCAGGAATAATCCAACTTAACCAAGTTCATCTACTTTCCTTTTTCATCGTTTCGACAACCTTCAAAGTTGACCGAAGCCAAATGTCAAGCATAGACTTATGTAATATGACACATTAAACGCTTTATTAAATTTGGCACCAAGGAACAAAGATTTGGTCTAGGAATAATCAAACTTAACCAAGTTATTTTATTTTTGTCATTCTTCATTTTGACTAGCGTCAAGGTTGACCTAAGCCAAATGTCAAGGATAGATTAATGTAATATGACACATTAAACGCTTTAATGAAGTTTGGAACCAAGGAAAAGAGATTTAGTCCAAGAATCATCCAACTTAACCAAGTTCGTCCATTTTTTTCTTTCATCATTTCGACTACCTTCAAAGTTGATCGAAACCAAATGTCAAGCATAGATTAATGTAATATGACACATTAAACGCTTTGATGAACCTTGGAACAAAGGAAGAGAGATTAGGTCTAGGAATAATCTAATTGAACTAAGTTCGTCGATTGTTGTCTTTCTTCGTTTCGACAACTTCAAACTCGATTGAAGCCAAATGTCAAGCATAGATTGATGTAATATGACACATTAAACGCTTTGATTAAATTTGGCACCAAGGAACAGAGATTGGGTCCAAGAATCATCCAACTTAACCATGTTATTTTATTTTGGTCTTTCTTCAATTTGACTAGCTTCAAGGTTGACCGCAGCCAAATGTCAAGCATAGATTAATGTAATATGACACATTAAACGCATTGATGAAGTTTGGAACCAAACAAGAGAGATTTTGTCCAAGAATCATCCAACTGAACCAGGGTCGTCTATTTTGGTCTTTCTTCGTTTTGACTAGCTTCAAAGTTGACCGAAGCCAAATGTTAAGCATGGATTAATATTTTATGACACATTAAACGCTTTGATGAAGTTTGGAACCAAGGAAGAGAGATTTAGTCCAAGAATCATGCAACTTAACCCAGTTCGTCAATTTTTTTCTTTTTTCATTTCGACTACCTTCAAAGTTGATCGAAGCCAAATGTCAAGCATAGATTAATGTAATATGACAGATTAAACGCTTTAATGAACCTTGGAACAAAGGAAGAGAGACTAGGTCTAGGAATAATCCAACTTAACCAAGTTCATCTACTTTCCTTTTTCTTCGTTTCGACAACCTTTAAAGTTGACCGAAGCCAAATGTCAAGCATAGACTTATGTAATATGACACATTAAATGCTTTGATTAAATTTGGCACCAAGGAACAGAGATTTGTTCCTGGAATAATCAAACTTAACCAAGTTTTTTTATTTTTGTCATTCTTCATTTTGACCAGCGTCAAGGTTGACCTAAGCCAAATGTCAAGGATAGATTAATGTAATATGACACATTAAACGCTTTAATGAAGTTTGGAACCAAGGAAAAGAGATTTAGTCCAAGAATCATCCAACTTAACCAAGTTCGTCCATTTTTTTCTTTCATCATTTCGACTACCTTCAAAGTTGATCGAAACCAAATGTCAAGCATAGATTAATGTAATATGACACATTAAACGCTTTGATGAACCTTGGAACAAAGGAAGAGAGATTAGGTCTAGGAATAATCTAATTGAACTAAGTTCGTCGATTGTTGTCTTTCTTTGTTTCGACAACTTCAAACTCGATTGAAGCCAAATGTCAAGCATAGATTGATGTATTATGACACATTAAACGCTTTGATTAAATTTGGCACCAAGGAACAGAGATTGGGTCCAAGAATCATCCAACTTAACCATGTTATTTTATTTTAGTCTTTCTTCATTTTGACTAGCTTCAAGGTTGACCGCAGCCAAATGTCAAGCATAGATAAATGTAATATGACACATTAAACGCATTGATGAAGTTTGGAACCAAAGAAGAGAGATTTTGTCCAAGAATCATCCAACTGAACCAGGGTCGTCTATTTTGGTCTTTCTTCATTTTGACTAGCTTCAAAGTTGACCGAACCCAAATGTTAAGCATGGATTAATGTTTTATGACACATTAAACGCTTTGATGAAGTTTGGAACCAAGGAAGAGTGATTTAGTCCAAGCATCATCCAACTTAACCAAGTTCGTCCATTTTTTTCTTTCTTCATTTCGACTACCTTCAAATTTGATCGAAGCCAAATGTCAAGCATAGATTAATGTAATATGACAGATTAAACGCTTTGATGAACCTTGGAACAAAGGAAGAGAGATTAGGTCCAGGAATAATCCAACTTAACCAAGTTCATCTATTGTGGTTTTTCTTCGTTTCGAGAACCTTCAAAGTCAACCGAAGCCAAATGTCAAGCATAGATTGATGTAATATGACACATTAAACGGTTCGATTAAGTTTGGCACCAAGGAACAGAGATTTGGTCAAAGAATCATCCAACTTAACCAAGTTTGTCTATTGTGGTCTTTCTTCGTTTCGAGAATCTTCAAAGTTGATCGAAGCCAAATGTCAAGCATAGATTAATGTCATATGACAAATAAAATGCTTTTATTAAGTGTGGCACCAAGGAACAGAGATTTTGTCCAAGAATCATCCAACGTAACCAAGTTATTTTATTTTGGTCATTCTTCATTTTGACTAGCGTCAACGTTGACCGAAGCCAAATGTCAAGCATAGATTGATGTGATATGACACATTAAACGCTTTGATGAAGTTTGGAACCAAGGAAGAGAGATTTAGTCCAAGAATCATCCAACTTAACGAAGTTCGTCCATTTTTTTCTTTCTTCATTTCGACTACCTTCAAAGTTGATCGAAGCCAAATGTCAAGCATAGATTAATGTAACATAACTTATCAAACGCTTTGATGAACCTTGGAACAAACGAAGAGATATTAGGTCCAGGAATATTCCAACTTAACCAAGTTCGTCTATTGTGGTCTTTCTTCGTTTCGACAACCTTCCAACTTGATCGAAGCCAAATGTCAAGCATAGATCGATGTAATATGACACATTAAACACTTCGATTAAGTTTGGCACCAAGGAATAGAGATTTGGTCCAAGATTCATCCAACTAAACCATGTGATTTTATTTTGGTCTTTCTTCATTTTGACTAGCTTCAAGGTTGACCGAAGCCAAATGTCAAGCATAGATTAATGTAATATGACAGATTAAACGCTTTGATGAACCTTGTAACAAACGAAGAGAGATTAGGTCTAGGAATAATCCAACTTAACCAAGTTTGTCTATTGTGGTCTTTCTTCGTTTCGACAACCTTCCAAATTGACCGACGCTAAATGTCAAGCATAGATTGATTTAATATGACACATTAAACGCTTCGATTAAGTTTGGCACCAAGGAACAGAGATTTGGTCCAAGATTCATCCAACTAAACCATGTTCGTCCATTTTAGTCTTTCTTCATTTTGACTACCTTCAAGGTTGACCGAAGCCAAATGTCAAGCATAGATTAATGCAATATGACACATTAAACGCTTTGATGAAGTTTGGTACCAAAGAAGAGAGATTTAGTCCAAGAATCATCCAACTTAACCCAGTTCGTCTGTTTTTTTCTTTCTTCATTTCGACTAGCTTCAAAGTCGATCGAAGCCAAATGTCAAGCATAGATTGATGTAATATGAAACATTAAACGCTTCGATTAAGCTTGGCACCAAGGAACAAAGATTTGGTCCAAGAATCATGTAACTTAACCATGTTTTTTTAATTTTGGTCTTTCTTCATTTTGACTAGCTTCAAGGTTGACCGAAGCCAAATGTCAAGCATAGATTAACGTAATATGACACAATAAACCTTGTGGAGAAGTTTGAGACCAACGAAGAGAGATTTGGTTTAAGAATCATCCAAGTTGACTAAGTTCGTCCATTTTGGTCTTTCTTCGTTTCGACTAGCTTCAAAGTTGATTGAAGCCAAATGTCAAACTTAGATTGATGTAATATGACACATTAAAAACTTTAATGAAGTTTGGAACGAAGGAAGAGATTTAGTCCAAGAATCATCCAACTTAACCATGTTCGTCCATTTTGGTCTTTCTTCATTTCGACTAGCTTCAAAGTGTACCGAAGCCCAATGTCAAGCATCGATTGATGTAATATGACACATTGAATGCTTTGTTGAAGTTTGGAACCAAGGAAGAGAGATTTAGTCCAAGAATCATCCAACTTAACCAAGTTCGTCCATTTTGGTCTTTCTTTATTTCGTCTAGCTTCAACGTTGACCGAAACCAAATGTCAAGCATAGATTGATGAAATATGACACATTAAACGCTTTGATGAAGTTTGGAAACATGGAAGAGAGATTTGGTCCAAGAATCATCCAACTTAACCAAGTTCGTCCATTTTGGTCTTTCTTCGTTTTGACTAGCTTCAAAGTTGACCGACGTCCAATGTCAAGCATAGATAGATGTAATCTGACACAATAAACCATGTGGAGAAGTTTGAGATCAACAAAGAGAGATTTAGGCCAAGAATCATTCAAGTTGACCAAGTTCACCCATTTTGTTCTTTCTTCGTTTCGACTAGCTTCAAAGTTGACTGAAGCCAAATGTCAAACTTAGATTGATGTAATATGACACATTAAAAACTTTGATGAAGTTTGGAACGAAGGAAGAGATTTAGTCCAAGAATCATCCAACTTAAGCATGTTCGTCCATTTTGGTCTTTCTTCATTTCGACTAGCTTCAAAGTGTACCGAAGCCAAATGTCAAGCATAGATTGATGTAATATGACACATTAAACGCTTCGATTAAGCTTGGCACCAAGGAACAGAGATTTGGTCCAAGATTCATCCAACTAAACCATGTTCGTCCATTTTAGTCTTTCTTCATTTTGACTACCTTCAAGGTTGACCGAAGCCAAATGTCAAGCATAGATTAATGCAATATGACACATTAAACGCTTTGATGAAGTTTGGTACCAAAGAAGAGTGATTTAGTCCAAGAATCATCCAACTTAACCCAGTTCGTCTGTTTTTTTCTTTCTTCATTTCGACTAGCTTCAAAGTCGACCGAAGCCAAATGTCAAGCATAGATTGATGTAATATGAAACATTAAACGCTTCGATTAAGCTTGGCACCAAGGAACAAAGATTTGGTCCAAGAATCATGTAACTTAACCATGTTTTTTTAATTTTGGTCTTTCTTCATTTTGACTAGCTTCAAGGTTGACCGAAGCCAAATGTCAAGCATAGATTAACGTAATATGACACAATAAACCTTGTGGAGAAGTTTGAGACCAACGAAGAGAGATTTGGTTTAAGAATCATCCAAGTTGACTAAGTTCGTCCATTTTGGACTTTCTTCGTTTCGACTAGCTTCAATGTTGATTGAAGCCAAATGTCAAACTTAGATTGATGTAATATGACACATTAAAAACTTTAATGAAGTTTGGAACGAAGGAAGAGATTTAGTCCAAGAATCATCCAACTTAACCATGTTCGTCCATTTTGGTCTTTCTTCATTTCGACTAGCTTCAAAGTGTACCGAAGCCAAATGTCAAGCATCGATTGATGTAATATGACACATTAAATGCTTTGTTGAAGTTTGGAACCAAGGAAGAGAGATTTAGTCCAAGAATCATCCAACTTAACCAAGTTCGTCCATTTTGGTCTTTCTTTATTTCGTCTAGCTTCAAAGTTGACCGAAACCAAATGTCAAGCATAGATTGATGAAATATGACACATTAAACGCTTTGATGAAGTTTGGAAACATGGAAGAGAGATTTGGTCCAAGAATCATCCAACTTAACCAAGTTCGTCCATTTTGGTCTTTCTTCGTTTTGACTAGCTTCAAAGTTGACCGACGTCCAATGTCAAGCATAGATTGATGTAATCTGACACAATAAACCATGTGGAGAAGTTTGAGATCAACGAAGAGAGATTTAGGCCAAGAATCATTCAAGTTGACCAAGTTCACCCATTTTGTTCTTTCTTCGTTTCGACTAGCTTCAAAGTTGACTGAAGCCAAATGTCAAACTTAGATTGATGTAATATGACACATTAAAAACTTTGATGAAGTTTGGAACGAAGGAAGAGATTTAGTCCAAGAATCATCCAACTTAACCATGTTCGCCCATTTTGGTCTTTCTTCATTTCGACTAGCTTCAAAGTGTACCGAAGCCAAATGTCAAGCATAGATTGATGTAATATGACACATTAAACGCTTCGATTAAGCTTGGCACCAAGGAACAGAGATTTGGTCCAAGAATCATCGAACTTAACCATGTTTTTTAATTTTGGTCTTTCTTCGTTTTGACTAGCTTCAAGGTTGACCGAAGCCAAATGTGAAGTATAGATTAATGTAATATGACATATTAAATGCTTTGATGAAGTTTGGAACAAAGGAAGAGAGATTTAGCCCAAGAATCATCCAACTTAACCAGGGTCATCCATTTGGGTTTTTCTTCGTTTTAACTAGCTTCAAAGTTGACCGAAGCCAAATGTCAAGTATAGATTGATGTAATATGACACATTAAACGCTTTGCTGAAGTTTAGAACAAAGGAAGAGAGATTTGGTCCAAGAATAATCCAAATTAACCAAGTTCGTCTATTATGGTCTTTCCTCGTTTTGACTTCCTTCAAAGTTAATCGAAGCCAATTGTCAAGCTTAGATTAATGTAATATGACACATTAAATGCTTTGATGATGTTCGGAACCAAGCAAGAGAGATTTAGTCGAAGAATCATCCAACTTAACCAAGTTTGTCTATTTTGGTCCTGCTTCATTTCGACTAGCCTCAAAGTTGACCAAACCCAAATGTCAAGCATAGATTGATGTAATATAACACATTAAATGCTTTGATGAAGTTTGGAACCAAGGAAGAGAGATTTAGTCCAAGAATCATCCAACTTAACCAAGTTCATCCATTTTGGTCTTTCTTTGATTCGACTAACTTCAAAGTTGACCGAAGTCCAATGTCAAGCATAGATTGATGTAATATGACACAATAAATCATGTGGAGAAGTTTCAGACCAACGAAGAGAGATTTGGTCCATGAATTATCCAAGTTGACCAAGTTCGTCCAATTTGGTCTTTCTTCGTTTCGACTAGCTTCAAAGTAGACTGAAGCCAAATGTCAAGCTTAGATTGATGTCTTATGACACTTTAAATGCTTTGATGAAGTTTGGAACGAAGGAAGAGATTTAGTCCAAGAATCATCTAACTTAACCTTGTTCGTCCATTTTTGTCTTTCTTCATTTCGTCTAGCGTCAAAGTTTACCGAAGCCAAATGTCATGCATAGATTGATGTAATATGACACATTGAATGCTTTGTTGAAGTTTCGAACCAAGGAAGAGAGATTTAGTCCAAGAATCATCCAACTTAACCAAGTTCGTCCATTTTGGTCTTTCTTCGTTTCAACTATCTTCAAAATTGACCGAAGCCACATTTCAAGCATAGATTGTTGTAATATGACACATTGAACGCTTTGATGAAGTTTGGAAGAATGGAAGAGAGATTTGTTTCAGGAATAATCCAACTTAACCAAGTTCATCTATTTTGGTCTTTCTTCGTTTCGACTACCTTCAAAGCAGACTAAAGCTAAATGTCAAGCATAGATTAATGTAGTATAACACATTAAATGCTTTAATGAAGTTTGGAACTAGGGAAGAGAGATTTAGTCCAAGAATCATTAAACTTAACCAAGTTCTTCCATTTTGGTCTTTCTTCGTTTTGACTAGCTTCAAAGTTGACCAAAGCCAAAGGTCAGGCATAGATTGACGTAATATGACACAATAAACCTTGTGGAGAAGTTTGAGACCAACGAAGAGAGATTTGGTCTAAGAATCATCCAAGTTGACTAAGTTCGTCCATTTTGGTCTTTCTTCGTTTCGACTAGCTTCAAAGTTGACTGAAGCCAAATGTCAAACTTAGATTGATGTAATATGACGCATTAAAAACTTTAATGAAGTTTGGAATGAAGGAAGAGATTTAGTCCAAGAATCATCCAACTTAACCATGTTCGTCCATTTTGGTCTTTCTTCATTTCGACTAGCTTCAAAGTGTACCGAAGCCAAATGTCAAGCATCGACTGATGTAATATGACACATTGAATGCTTTGTTGAAGTTTGGAACCAAGAGAGATTTAGTCCAAGAATCATCCAACTTAACCAAGTTCGTCCATTTTGGTCTTTCTTTATTTCGACTAGCTTCCAAGTTGATCGAAACCTAATGTCAAGCATAGATTGATGAAATATGACACATTAAACACTGTGATGAAGTTTGGAAACAAGGAAGAGAGATTTGGTCCAAGAATCATCCAACTTAACCAAGTTCATCCATTTTGGTCTTTCTTCGTTTTGACTAGCTTCAAAGTTGACCGACGTCCAATGTCAAGCATAGATTGATGTAATCTGACACAATAAACCATGTGGAGAAGTTTGAGATCAACGAAGAGAGATTTAGGCCAAGAATCATTCAAGTTGACCAAGTTCACCCATTTTGTTCTTTCTTCATTTCGACTAGCTTCAAAGTTGACTGAAGCCAAATGTCAAACTTAGATTGATGTAATATGACACATTAAAAACTTTGATGAAGTTTGGAACGAAGGAAGAGATTTAGTCCAAGAATCATCCAACTTAACCATGTTCGTCCATTTTGGTCTTTTTTCATTTCGACTAGCTTCAAAGTGTACCGAAGCCAAATGTCAAGCATCAATTGATGTAATATGACACATTGAATGCTTTGTTGAAGTTTGGAACCAAGGAAGAGAGATTTAGTGCAAGAATCATCCAACTTAACCAAGTTCGTCCATTTTGGTCTTTCTTTATTTCGACTCGCTTCAAAGTTGACCGAAGCCAAATGTCAAGCATAGATTGTTGTACTATGACACATTGAATGCTTTGATGAAGTTTGGAACCATTGAAGAGAGATTTATTCCAAGAATCATCAAACTTAACGAAGTTCGTCCATTTTGGTCTTTCTTCGTTTCGACTAGCTTCAAAGTTGACCGAAGCCACATGTCAAGCATAGATTGTTGTAATATGACACAATAAATGTTTTGATGAAGTTTGGAGCCAAGGAAGAGAGATTTGGTTCAAGAATCATCCAACTTAACCAAGTTCGTCCATTTTGGTCTTTCTTCATTTCGACTAGCTTCAAATTTGACTGAAGCCAAATGTCAAGCATAGATTGTTGTAATATGACACATTGAATGCTTTGATGAAGTTTGGAACCATTGAAGAGAGATTTAGTCCAAGAATCATCAAACTTAACCAAGTTCGTCCATTTTGGTCTTTCTTCGTTTCGACTAGGTTCAAAGTTAACCGAAGCCACATGTCAAGCATAGATTGTCGTAATATGACACATTAAATGCTTTGATGAAGTTTGCAGCCAAGGAAGAGATATTTGGTTCAAGAATCATCCAACTTAACCAAGTTTGTCCATTTTGGTCTTTCTTTGTTTCTTCTAGCTTCAAAGTTGACCGAAGCGTAATGTCAAGCATAGATTGATGTAATTGGACACAATAAAACCTTGTGGAGAAGTTTGAGACCAACTAAGAGAGATTTGGCCCAAGAATCATCCAAGTTGACCATGGTCGTCCATTTTGGGCTTTCTTCGTTTCAACTAGCTTCAAAGTTGACCGAAGCCAAATGTCAAGCATAGATTGATGTAATATGACACAATAAACCTTGTGGAGAAGTTTGAGACCAATGAAGAGAGATTTGGTCCAAGAATTATCTAAGTTGACCAAGCTCGTCCATTTTGGTCGTTCTTCATTTTGACTAGCTTCTAAGTTGACCAAAGCCAAATGTCAAGCATAGATTGATGTAATATGACACATTAAATGCTTTGATGAAATTTGGAACCCAGGAAGAGAGAGTTACTCAAAAAATCATCTAACTTAACCAAGTTCGTCCATTTTGGTCTTTCTTTGTTTCGACTAACTTCAAAGTTGGCCGAAGCCAAATATCAAGCATAGATTAGGAGGAAGTGCTACCCTGTAAGCAACAGGGCGAACTCTATTCAAAATTTGGAAGGGGCCAATGTACCTACTATGTAGTTTCTTGGTCTTTAGAGATCTTCCCACTCTTGTGGTGGGTGTAACCTTAAGGAATACATGATCCCCCTCTCTAAATTCTAGTGGTTTTCTTCGTTTATCAGCATAACTTTTCTGTCTACTTTGGGCTGTCTGTAATCTTCTTCTAATTAATTTGATATGTTCTGTAGTTTCATCCACAAGATGTGGTCCCAATATGCTCCTTTCCTTCAATTCTATCTAACAAATTGGGGACCTGCATTTTCTTCCATACAAAGCTTCAAAAGGTGCCATCTGAATACTAGTATGGTAACTATTATTATAAGCAAATTCTGCTAATGGTAGATAACTATCCCAACTTCCTTTAAAATCTAGTATACAAGCCCTAAGCATATCTTCTAAAATCTGAATAGTTCTCTCAGTTTGCCCATCTATTTGAGGATGATAGGCAGTACTAAAATTTAATTTAGTTCCCAACGCACTTTGTAGGGATTTCCAAAATCTAGATGTAAATCTAGGATCTCTATCAGAAACTATACTATTTGGAATCCCATGAAGTCTTACAATTTCTCTAATATATTCTTTAGCTAGCCTATCCACTGTCCAACTTGTTTTTATTGCTAAAAAGTGAGCAGATTTAGTTAATCTGTCCACTATTACCCAAATACCATCATATCCAGAGGGGGTTCGGGGTAACCCTTGTATAAAATCCATTGATATGCTATCCCATTTCCATAAAGGTATCTCTAATGGTTGTAATAGTCCTGCTGGTTTCTGGTGCTCTATCTTTACTTTTTGACATACTAGACATTTATTTACAAACTCTGTTATATCCTTCTTCATCTTAGGCCACCAAAAATCTTTCTTTAAGTCTTTGTACATCTTAACAATTCCAGGGTGAATCGTATATTTACTTTTATGTGCCTCTTCAAGAATTTCTTTCCTTATTTCTTCATTTGAGGGTACATATAACCTATCTCTAAATTTCAATACCCTTTCATCACTTAAAGTGAATTTCTTGAAGTTACCCCCTCTTAATTGATTTTTGATCTTTTGGGCATATGAATCTAATTGTTGTGCCTCTGCTATTTTCCCTTTTAGATTTTGATGTACCCTTACTTCACTCATCAAAAGGTGTCCAGGATTAAGTATTATAGTAGCTAGATTTATATCCCTCATTTTTTCTAATAATTCATGTTCCTTAAGCATAAGGTATGCGGTATGGGAAGATTTCCTACTGAGGGCATCTGCTACTACATTTGCTTTTCCAGGCTGATATTTTAGGGTCACATCATAATCCTTAAGAAATTCAATCCATCTTCATTGTCTCATGTTTAGTTCTTTTTGATCAAATAAGTATTTCAAACTTTTATGATCTGTATATACTTCAAATTTTGCCCCATATAAGTAATGTCTCCAAATCTTAAGGGCAAAAACCACGGCGGCTAGTTCTAAATCATGTGTAAGGTAGTTTTCCTCATGTGGTCTAAGTTGTCTTGAAGCATAAGCTACTACCTTTCCTTGTTGCATAAGGACACATCCTAGCCCCTTTTTAGATGCATCACTATACACAGTAAAGGGCTGGTGAGGGTTTGGTATTATTAATACAGGAGCAGAGGTCAACTTATTCTTTAATTCTTGAAAACTCTTTTCACAAGCTTCATTCCATTCAAAAGGGTGATCCTTTCTGGTTAATCTTGTTAAGGGTAAAGCAATCTGTGAGAATCCCTGAATAAATTTCCTATAGTAGCCTACCAATCCCAAGAAACTCCAAACTTCTGTTATTGTCGTAGGCCTTTTCCAATTCAAAACAGCTTCAACTTTATGGGGGTCTACCGATATACCTTCTTTAGATACTACATGCCCTAAGAAAGTGACTTCAGTCAACCAAAATTCACATTTGCTAAGCTTGGCATATAATTCTTTTTCCTTAAGAATTTGAAGAATGATACGTAGATGTTGCTCATGCTCTTGAGGGGATTTAGAGTATACCAATATGTCATCTATAAATACTACAACAAATTTACCTAAGAATGGTCGAAAAATTCTATTCCTATAGTCCATAAATACACCAGGAGCATTGGTTAATCCAAAAGGCATGACAAGAAATTCATAATGTCCATATCTAGTCCTAAAAGCGGTCTTAGGTACATCAATATCCCTAACTTTTAGCTGATGATATCTTGACCTAAGATCTATCTTAGAAAATATTGATGCCCCCTCTAATTGATCTAAAAGATCATCTACTCTGGGTAAAGGATACTTGTTTTTAATAGTCATCTTATTTAATTGTCTATAATCTATACACAACCTAAGACTACCATCCTTTTTCTTAACAAACAAAACTGGAGCTCCCCATGGTGAAACACTTGGCCTTATAAACCCCTTATCTAGTAGTTCCTCTATTTGTCTCTTTAGTTCTACCAATTCTACTGGAGACATCCTATAAGGAGTCTTAGATATTGGTGTAGCTCCAGGCATAAAATTTATAGCAAATTCTACTTCCTTTTTTGGAGGCAATCCCTTGAAGTCTTTGGGAAAAACTTCAGAAAACTCCCTAACCACTGGGATCTTTTCCAAACCTTCCTCAATTCCCACTTGAATGGAGAAGAGGATCATATATCCCTTACATTCACGCACCTCAGAATGCATGGTGTTCAAATGGGAGATCTCTTCAATTGGTTTGGAAGAGGGTAGATTTAAAGGTAAGGATATAGTCTTAGCAGAACAATCTAAAATTGCATGATTGGTGGATAACCAATCCATTCCAATAATTACATCAATTCCCTCCAAGGGCAAACACACCAAGTTTAAGGTACTAAAAGTTTCACCAAATTGGATTTCACAGTTCAAACAAATTTCTGTGGCATTTACATAGTTACCAATTGGGGTGGAAACAGATAAGTTATATGGTAGATCAGACACATTCATACCCAGACATCTTACACATGCATAAGAAATAAAAGAATGAGATGCACCAGAATCAAACATTGCATTCACAGTAGAATTATTTAATACAATCATACCTGTGATCATGTTGGGGGATTGGGTTGCCTCTTTCTGTGTAAGAGCAAATACCCTTCCTTGATGTTGAGGCTTTGAAGCTCCTCCATTGTTCTTCTTGTTAGTGCATTGCTTGGCTAGATGACTGGGTTTACCACAATTATAACATAAACCGGTACCAAATCTACAAGGCTTACTCCCATGATTCTTTCCACATTTTGGACAATTTTCTGTCTCCACCAAAGGTTGGTTACCCTTGGTAGTTGTGGAATGATATGAAGCTTTGGGAAGCTTTGATTTCTTCCCTTCAGCGTTAGCCCTCTATAAAGGAGGTTGAGTCCTCTTTTCAACTCTCCTCCTTATCTCTAGCTGACAAGCATTATAATTCTCTTCAGCTATCCCAAGCATGTTAACCAACTTAGGGTATTCTCTAATCTCAAGTACAGCCACCCTATCTTTTAATTCTGGTTTTAAACCCCTTTGCAAGTGAATACACTTCCATTCTTCATTCATATCCCCCTTAGCATATTTAGAGAACTTGGCTAACTCCTCAAATTTTGCTATATATTGTGCCACTGTCATGTCTCCCTGCTGTAAAGCAAGAAATTCGGTTTCCTTTTGAATTCTAATATTCTCAGGGAAATATTTTTCCATGTAAGCTCCCTCAAATTTCTCCTAAATTATCACCTCTCCCTTACTTTCCAACAGCATCTTGGCTCCTCTCCACCAATACTCTGCCTCCCCCTCAAACACATATGTTGCCGTTATCACCTTCTGTTCACTAGTGCACTCAAAGATGCCTAGTATTTTCTGGATCTGTGTTAACCATTTTTCAGCTTTATTAGGGTCAGCTCCTCTAAGGAAAGATGGAGGATTCGCCTTTCTAAACTGAGTCATCAATTTATTAAATTGATTCCCCTGTTGATTAACACCTTCTCCTCCATTAGGTTGGTGGTTCCCCTATAGGAGCTGCTGAAGCAACTGAGCTGTGGCAGCTTGGTTAGAGGCCAACCCCTCAACTACCCTAGCAAGTTCCCTTACAGAATCCGAAGATGGACCCTCTCTAGAAGTAGGCATTATATCCCTGGGTACAAAGAAACCAATTTACTACTTGTCCCAAATACTATCTATGCCACAAGGAAAATTTCTATCTTAACTTAATCCTCTTATATGCATGTCATGACCTATAATTCACCCATCTCAAACTCACTGAACAATTCATAAACAACATTACAAACCTTTCAATCAGAAGAAAAGCACATAGACATACATATACAACAATACATATTTCATAACATCACAAGTTACATTATAAACACCAAAGATAGAACAACCAAACATATACAATACATTTTTTCAGATTTTTCCTCAAGTAGTATTCCCTATACCTTATGCTCTGATACCAAAAATGTAACACCTTATTTTAACTTTTATATTTATGAAAAACACTTTTCATTTAACTCTATTTCATAAGGCAATTACCAATTAAAGGTTTAAATCTTAATTGGACAGCTTACTGTTTTTAGACAGCTTGCTGCCCTGTTTTTGTAAAATATGAAAACGTGGTGTATAAATGTCATAAAATCGTGAAAAGCTCCAGATTACAAGTTTAATGTGTCTAGAATATGTGGTAAAAATTTCATACAAAATCTCGTTGGTTTGGTGGGTCAATTAAGCAAAGTTTTTATGCTGTCCGGTTTAGCAGTGAAATCCTGAGGGGTAATTTTGAAGAATTTTCTGTATTAATTGGCTAAGCCAAAAATCTTGAAAATTTGCATGCATAAAATATATTGTTTCATGAGTTTATAAAAATTTATTTCATGCAATTATCTCGTGATTGAAGGTTCTAGTAAATTATTTCTTCAAGCTGGCCAGAAACAGGATTTCAGCACCAAGTACACTAGCCAATACTTGTCTTCTTAAAAATTTACATTAGTACACCAAACACAGAACAAATATATGTTTCACAATGTTCTTTAGACTATTCAAATTACATCACATAACTCTCAAAATTTACATCATAAAAATTTATCATAAAAGAGGAAAAACAGCCAGCAGCCACAAGCTAATCTTGATTTACCTCTTTTGCTTGCTCACCTGTAACAAGTCACCAACACTAATAATATGAGAAACCCTTGATTTCTCAGTAGTTAGTTCATTCAAACCAAGTTAAGGGGTGATATAACTGAAGACAAATAGAAGAGAATACAAAGAAAAATGCATAACCAAGTCTAGGGATTTTGTGGACAGCATACATGGTTTGGTGCTCCCTTTTTAGCACCTTTGCATATTCATAGACTGAGACATATTTAGTGCTCCCTTATTGGCACCAATCACTCATATGAGGCAAACATAAGTCATTATATCCACAAGTGCCACTTTTATTTCCATTGTGACACATCCGTAACACAAGGTTATACAACTTTCTTTACATTCTTGGCATAGCTTCTTGATGAATTGCAAGTCACCATCCAAGTCAGAAATATGTAATATCAAACCATCATGAATACAGCCAACCAAACATCCATTTAAACACACAAGTTAACAATAATTTCACTACACAAATAGTAAGTAATAAATATAGCAAGAAGTGCATAATTTCAGCATAATAGAACCCTAATACTCATGCTTGAATTAAACCAACTACCTTGTGTCTTCAATTCCTTCTTGCAGAATTCTTAGCCTCCTCTTCTATGATCTTTCTAACAGCTTTCTCTTCCTATTTGATGATGTTTTGATGGCTTATACAAATGGTTGAAGCTACAACAACCTTTGTGCCTCAAGATAAGCTTTTCTCCTCTTAGTTTTTCCCTTCTCCTTCACGCCTTCCCTTTCCTTTCTTTCCCCTTTTTATTTTTCTTTCCTTCCCCTTCAGCTCCCTCTCTTTGCCGACTTTCCTCTTCTCCAGAATTCTCTAATATTTATTTTATTCCAACCCTTTTTATTGTATTTATTTATTTCACAAATATCATGATTTTATGTATTTGTATGATTACTAGTGGCATGCTCCTATTGGTGGATAGTTTGACCAAATTAATGCAAACCCTTGGAGCCCATTTTGCTGATGGGTGGCGTGGAGGACTAAGGGCTGCAGCTGCTCCCTTCTAGTCCCATTGGAATTAAGTCTCCCCTTGCTTCCTAATTAATTTCCTTCAAATGCAATTAACTTTGTTCAATTGGCATTAGTTTAAACTACACTCCTAACCCTTTAATCCTCCTAATAATTTATCAAATTTCATTCCACTTAATCCTCTTCAATTTAAGAAAATGAGAGTTGAAATTGCATGCATACATATACTGGAAGGTAATCCAAGAATTTATTATTCAACTTCAACATTTTTCAACAATCCCAAAACATGAAATAATTTTCATAATTCATTAACACTTTATGAAATCATATCACAATAGCATATAATAAATATAGGTGAAATAGATATTAATATCACAATATCATAAAACAAACATAGGTAAAATAGAGGGTGCTACAAAGTGGACTTCCGAGAGGTTGTACCAAGCAAGGATTAGAAGTCCACAACCTAGAAGACTCTTCGGAATAGAGTTTTAAGTTGGATTAAAGTCTTGAAGTGTGTAGCCCAATTAAAGCCTTAGTTAAAGTAGGATTAGGATTGATGTTTAATTAGACTTTTAATATAATTTAGAGTCCTACTTTGAGTCTAATTGGGATTAGACATTATAGAAATAGATCAAGAGGGCTGAACACAAAAAGGGGAAGGCAGCAGCAATCCATAGAACTTCCGCAAGATAGCAAGGCATCACTCTAGTTTATTTCTTCTACTCTTTCATGTTTTCTTACTTTACCATTATGTGTGTTCCTATTATCATATGTAACTAAACTTCATCTAGGGGCTAGGATGTAGCCCAATCTGCTTATATAGACGAATTGAGTAAGTTATGATAGTTTATGTTTATTCAATTGAGGTTTAATTTTCTGCACTTCACTCTTGATTGATCTGGCCAATTAATTGGGGGTAATTCTTGGGTTAGCTATGAGACCAACCGGAGATTAGTTAATCTAGACCAAGAGAATTAAATCCATAGTGGAGCTAAGGACAGACCAGTACCGAGGACCCTGTGCAGTCACATGGGAATTAGGGCGTTCCCCTAACCTCCCTAAAGGGATGTCCATAGAACTTAATGCAATTATAGTTGCTACAACTCGCACAGACCAGTAGTAGGGTTAGTAATTGTAATTAGATTTGATCTGACCTAATACCAAGGCTGATTAATGTGATTAGGGAATCCTGGCTAGCAATTGATAATTCTATAACTTCATAACTGAATCAAGGAAGTCTATACACAACAGTTGTGGTGAAATTTGAATCCCTAGACTTCTCATCATTATTCTCTCAATCCAATCTGCTATATATTCTTCTATTATTACTTACTTACTCTTCTGCATTTATTTACTCTTCTTATATCATCATAATTCGATCGCTTGAGCAATACTGGAGTTATATCACTCTAGTAATCAATAACAATCCCTTAGGTACGACAACCCCCGGAATACTTGCTGGCTAGACTGATAGTATATACTTGCGCTGTGTTCCAACACATCACATATTGTTCCACATACATATACATTCACGCCACACACACACTAATTTTAACCATTCACGACACTCACTTAGGAGCAATCACCCACTTGTACACGCAAAGTGCCCAGCAAACAAGCCCAACCACACAGGCAGCATACCAAGTCCATATGCCCACTCTCACAGTTACTGTGCCTAACTAGCATTCCAAGAACTGTGCCCACTAGCACAAGTAGCTTGCCTACTATAACAGATAGCGTGCCAACCGCATGCTCAGCTATAGACGGAGCGCACTAGCTAGCAATCCAACCCGCACAAGTACCGTGATGAGTTAGCATGCCCACTCGCATAGGCAGTGTGCCCAACCAACATAGCCACACAAATCAAGCAACGTGTCTAGCCTACATGCCCACTTGCACAAGCAACAAGCCTAGCAAAGCAAGCCCACCCGCACAGACAACGTGCTTAGCAAGCATGCCCGCCAAACCAACATGCCCACTTTTATAGGGACTATCCCCAACCAATATCCCCACCCGCATATGCAACGCTCTTAGTAATCATGCCCAACCGTACTGCCAGTGTTCCCAGCTAGCATGTCCATGCACATAGGCAGCATGCCTAGCCTACTTGACCACCTGAATAGGTTACATGCTAACTAGCATGCTGACTCTCACAGGCAATGTGCTAGCCAGTAAGCCCACTAGCACAAACACCAGGCCTAGCAAGCAAGCCCACCCACACATGCACTATGCGTAGCCAACAAGTCCACTTGCACAGGCAATGTGTCTAACTAGCATGCCCATCTACACTGGCAATGTGCCCACCCAGATAGGCAACGAGCCCAACCAGCATGCCCACCCAGACAGGCAACGAGCCTAACAAGAATGCCCACCCAGACAGGTAATGAGCCTAACTAGCATGCCCACCCACACAAGCAACATACTAGCTAGTAAACCCACCAGCACATGTAATGTGCCTCGCAATCTTCCACACTCGCATAGGCAACGTGCCCAGCCAACATGCCTACCTGCACAACCAATGTGCAAAGCCAGCATGCCCACCTGCACATATTGCGTGCCTAGTCAGCAAGCATACTTGCACAGGTAGCATGCCTACCATGCATGCACACATACATTGGCACTGTGCCCACCAGTGCAAGAAGCATTCAACCATAGAGGGAGTGTACCAGTTAGCATACCCACACATACAAGCGATGTCCCAAGCCATCTTGCCCACCCATAAGGCAACATGTCAAGCAAGTATGCCCATCCACTATGCCACCATGCCCACCAATATAGCTAGTGTGCCAAGCAAGCACGCCCACACGCACTAGAACATGCCTACTCAACATGCCCACCTACATAGGCAACATCCCAACTAGCAAGCCCGCCTGTACGAGCATTGTGCCTAGCCAACATACCCACTTGCACAAGCAGTGTACTAGACAATAAACCCATTCGCATAAGCAGCATACTAGATAGCAAACCCATTCACACAAGTAGCGTGCCTTGTAATCTTCCCCACACACATTGGCAGCGTGGTAGCATGCCCACCTGCATAGCTAATGTGCCTAGTCAACATGCCCACCTGCACAAATTGTGGGGCTAGCCAACATGGCTATCCACATAGGTAGTGGCTAACCAGCAAGACAAACACATAGGCACAGTGCCTACCCAGCATGCCAAAACACACAATCAGTGAGCCAAGCTACCATGTCCACTCGCATAGGAAGCGTGCCAGCTAGCATGCCAACCTGCATAGGCAACTATTAGGACTCATTTTAAGCATATTTCAGCCCCATATTTTCTTAGTTTAGTGGCACAGTCTTAGACTATTTCATTTGATTTAAATCACTTTTTAGATTCTTGAATTCATATGGATGATAATATAAATTAAGCTTAATTGCATGTTTTTAACTAACATTTGTATTTTCACAAGTGATTAATCTCCAAGCATTGAAGTGCCAAACTGAAAAGAAGCAGAATGCCAATTCTGCCAGAGCTCGCTGTAGTGAGCTACCCTCCTCACCGTGGCAAGGTGAACCAGAGAGCAATGCTGCCAATTCTGCTAGAGCTCGCCGTGGTGAGCTACCCTTCTCGCCGAGGCGAGCTGGAGATGTTCTGGTGTGATTATGAGGAGTCCTAAGCCAATTCAACTAGCAGGAAGCCTTATCATACAAGGATTGTGACTCCTAAGCAAAGAAGACTCTCTAGAATCATGATCAAAGTGGGATTGAAGTCTTGCAAGTGTGAAGCTAATTAGAGTCCTAGTTAAACTAAAAGCAGGAATGATTTTGTAATTGAACTATTAGAGACCTAATGTGAGTAGAACTAGGAATAGGCATATATTATAAATAGGAAGCAAGGCTGCACACAAGAGACCACCCATGCCACCACACCATCCACACATCCAAGAGACACAAGACATCATTGCTGAAGAGGCTACACATCAAGAGCTGAGAAGACATTCATCCATTGTCCCTATTGCCGAAACTAGTATTTTTCTTTTTTGTTAATTTTTGTTCAAAGTGACCATGCTTTCAATCTAGAATTTTACTGGATCTGTTAGTATGGTAGCTTAATTTCTTTTATGCTTAACTAGACTTATCTAAGCCATGATACCAAATTTGTGAGACAAGATTATGATTTTAATGTTAGATAAATTAATTTGAGTATTCTGCAATTATTTGACAGTGTTGTTATTGAATTCATTCGAATTTGTTTGGAGTAGCTAACCAACCTATTCGAATGATTCATATTGTTAGCCAATTAAGTAAGTCTAGAACCTTAATTAATCGGCACAAGTAACAACTAGTTAATCTTAGAATTGGATTAGTTAGAATAATTTCATATCTGAATTACATAAAGCCGCTGGTGGACCTTTATGGTTCAGGTTAGATGATGTTTTCCATAGATCTTAATGCTCCAAGTTTTGTTAAATCTCGTGCGCTGGTGTATTGAGGTTATTGGACTTGGTAGGTTTTGAGCTCAAACGTTCTATGATACGAACCCCGCCAACATTGTGACGAAACTCATAACAAAATTAGTGTAAGGATCGTTTCTACTTCAGGTTTGTATGGAAGAACCGCAACCCAGCACCTATATTGAGGTGTGAACCTTGGTATAGTGAAGACGCCACAATCAAGGGTGAAAACTTGATTGATAAGTCGAATAGCTCTCAAAGAACTAAGGAGAATATGCAATCTCACAATTTAATCAAAACGCATAATCTGAATATTATTGAATCAAATAGGCTATTTAAAGGCTTTACAAGAATAGGAAATCTTGTTTAAACAGAAAAGGAAAGAAAATAAAAGTAATCTAATGTAATCTAATCAAATCAAATTACTTCTAAAATTAGGAAACTAAATAAAGTAACTAATCCTAATACAATCAACCCTATAATTTCCGAATCAAGTGGCTGGCCATTCTTGGGTGTGAAGAAGGTTGACAAGTCTAGGTTAATCATGCTCCATGGGCCTATACAAACCAGCTTGCTCTAAAGCCTCTTACACCAGCCCATTTAATGCTTCCTTGAACCTCTTTGCCCTAGCTCTAGTCATGGGACCAAGTGACACTTCAAGTGGGTCTCTACTCCACTTGGCAGCAACATTTCCATGTGCAGTGCTGGCAGCAACGCCTCCATTGGCAGCATTGGTGGCCATGTTTCCATCATTCCCCTCCTCTTGAAAAGGATTTGTCCTCAAATCTGCAAGGTATATATAAAAAAAGGAATATATATTAAAAACAAGTTACGTTACCCAAACTGTACTTACCTTGAAGCTCTAATATATCAACTTCAGTATTGATATATGATAATTACATTTTATATAGATTATTTAATCTCAATTCCCTTACATTTCAAGTCCCAATAATGGTAAAAACACTTGGCTTTTGATTAGATTTCTTTATGTTGTAGGTACACAAGGCAAGAGAAGTAAAAATGGAAGAATTCATCATTCTGTCAATGGGCGCCTTGGCGCCGTGGCGCCATATACCAGAGAAGAAAGGAAACCATTCTGCCAATGGGCGTCGTGGCGCCCAGGACCTATTTTGGAGCTGTTTGATGACTTCTAAGCCCGATGGACTTCCGAGAAGTTGTGCAACGCATGGATTAGAAGTCCAAAACCTAGAAGACTCTTCGGATCAGATTTTTAAGAGGAATTAAAGTCTTGAAGTGTGAAGCCCAATTAAAGCCTTAATTATAATAGGATTAGGATACACTTGTAATTAGTCTTTTATTATTATTTGGAATCCTAATAAGAGTCTAATTAGGATTGACGGCATTATAAATAGATCAAGAGGGCTAAACACAAAAAGACACGAAGTAAGAGAGCAACAGCAACATCGACATCCAAGAGCAAGGCGTCACTCCCTTTTATTTTTTCTACTCTTTTAATGTTTTCCTACTTTATGATTGTGTTTCCCTAGTATTATGTGCAACTAAACTTCCTTCTAAGGCTAAGATGTAGCCTAATCTGATTGTATAGACAAATTGAGGAAGTTATGACTGTTCATGTTTTATCTAATTGAGATTTACTTTTCTGCACTTTACTCTTGATTGATCTGGCCAATTAATTGGGGGAAATCAGTGGGTTACATATGATACCAACCAGAGATTAATTAATCTAGACCAAGAGAATTAAATCCATAGTGGAGCTAAGGACATACCAGTACCAAGGACCCTGTGTAGTCACATGGGAATTAGGGTGTTTCCCTAATCTCCCTAAAGGGATGTCCATAGATCTTAATGCAATTATAGTTGCTACAACTCGCACAGACCAGTAGCAGGGTTGGTAATTGTAATTAGATTTGATCTGACCTAATACCAAGGCTGATTAATTAAATTAGGGAATCCTGGCTAGCAATTAATAATTCTACAACTGCATAACTGAATCAAGGAAGTCTATACATGAAGATTGTGGTGAAATCCAAATCCCTAGATCTCTCATCATAATTCTATTCTGCTATATACTTTTCTGCTATTACTTACTTATTTTATGAAATTAATTACTTTGCTTATCTCATCACAATTCGATCGCTTGAAAAATATTGGAGTTATATTACTCTGGTAATCAATAACAATCCCTTGGGTACGACAACCCCCGGAATACTTGCTCACTGCACTGATAGTGTATACTTGCACTGTGTTCCACACATCACATATTGTTCCATATACATCCATTCATTCACGCCACACTCACACACTAAATCTATCCATTTGTGACACTAAGGAGCAATCAAGTTTTTGGCGCCGTTGTCGGGGATTGTTTTATTGATATTAGAGGAATTAACAAAGTGTTGATTCAAGCAAAATTTTATTTTCTGTTTTACTTTGATCTTCTTTCTTCAATTCTTTTCAGAAAAATTTTCTGGTGCATGAGAAGAACAAGAGACCGAAACATACTACCTTTTGATCGAGAAATCGAAAAGACCATTAAAAGAAATTTGAGAGCAAGGAAAGTAGTTCGGAACTTGCAGCCTGAACTGGAAAGGATGGAAGCACCAAATAATCAACCGAATGAAGGGCATGTTCCCCTTCGAACCTTTGCTATCCCAAAAGTGCAAAATGCGATGTCAAGCATCCGAAATCCAGCAGTAGAGGTGAACAATTTTGAGATCAAACCAGATTTAATTCAGATGGTCCAGAATAATCAATTTTCTAGATTACCGAATGAAGATCCAAATCTACATCTCTCTACTTTTCTGGAAATCTGTGCAACATTCAAATATAATGGAGTGTCTGAGGAGGCAATCAAGCTTCGACTTTTCTCTTTTTCACTTAGAGATAGAGCAAGAAGGTGGCTGAATTCTTTGCCACCCGGTTCAGTAGACACATGGGATTTCTTAGCCCATAAATTACTGACTAAATATTTTCCTCCTTCGAAGACTACCAAGCTGAGAATTTAAATTGTGAATTTCAATCAATTTGAGAGAGAATCTCTCTATGATGCCTGGGAAAGATTCAAGGAGCTGCTAAGGAAGTGCCCACACCATGGAATGAAAGACTGGCTGGTCATGCAAGTATTTTATGGAGGATTAATCCCTAACACCAAAACAGTTGTAGATGCAGCTGCTGGAGGAGCCTTTCTAAACAAGGACTATGCCGAAGCCTATGAGCTACTTGAAGAGGTAACAACCAGTGCTTCTGATTGGAGCTGTAGGAGGGATAATGAGAAGAAAGTAGCTGGCATACAAAACTCAGATGCATTTGCAACACTTGCAGCAAAACTAGACTAAGTACTTTCATTCCACACTGCAATGCTCAAAGGAAATCCTATGGAAGCTGTGCAAGAAGAAGCCGAAGAGGTGCACTATGTGGGGAACAACAATCCCTACTCAAAAACCTACAATCCTGGATGGAGGAATCATCCTAACTTTTCATGGAAAAACCCATGACAGGCAGCACCCCCTTATCAACAACAACAACAGCAACGTCCAAGGATGAATCTAGAAGAAGCTATGGCCAAACTTGCAACATCCCAAGCTGAATTAACTGAAAAGACAAATCAATTTATGGTGACTACTAATGCTTCAATCAAGCAGTTGGAGAACCAAGTAGGCCAGATTTCTCAACTTCTTACCACTAGGCAACCTGGTGTACTACCAAGCACAATTGAAGCCAATCCAAGGGATGTGAAAGCCATAACTCTGAGAAGTGAAAAAACCATTGAAGCTGTCCAAGAATCCACGCCACAACAAGAAGAAAAGGAAGCCAAATCTGAAGATGAACAAGCACCAAAAGTCGCTCCAGAAGAAAAGTAAGAACAAAAAAAGCCAGTGGAGAAGCCGAAGCACATGCCATGCGAAATTCCTTCTCCATACAAGCCACCCTTGCCATTCCCATAAAGATTCAGGAAGCAGAAGCTGGACAGATAATTTGCAAAATTTATGGAGGTATTTAAAAAATTATATATTAATATTCCTTTTGCAAAAGCTTTGGAGCAGATGCCAAACTATGTGAAGTTCATGAAAGACATTCTGTCCAACAAAAGAAAGCTACAAGATTATGAAACTGTTGCACTTACTGAAGAGTGCAGTGCCATTCTCCAAAAGAAGCTGCCACAAAAGCTTGAAGACCCTGGAAGCTTTACTATTCCATGCATTATAGGCCAGGAGTTTTTCAGCAAAGCATTATGTGATCTGGGAGCCAGCATAAATTTGATGCCACTCTCAATATACAAGAAGCTGAACATTGGAGAAGCCAAGCCCACTATTGTATCTCTGCAGCTGGCAGATAGATCCATCAAATATCCAAGAGGTATAGTAGAAGATGTTTTAGTTAAAGTTGACAAATTCATCTTCCCTGCAGATTTCATAGTATTAGACATGGAGGAAGATCAAGAAATCCTAATCATTCTGGGAAGGCCATTCTTGGCAACTAGAAGAGCCTTAATTGATGTACAGAAAGGGAAAACCCTAAGAGTACAACAAGAAGAAGTGACCTTTGATATTCTCAAAGCACTAAAGCATCCAGCTGATGAAGAATCATGCTTTAGAGCTGATATCATTGACCAATGCATCAAGGAGGTGGCGTAACTTTCAAAGTACTCTGAACTCCTTGAAGTATGCTTAGTTGGGATGACAGTAGAGGAAGATCCAGAGATTGAAGATTGCATTCACCAACTTGAGGCTACTCCACCAATTTTTATGAAGAAACCTGCTGAAGAATTGGGAAAGCATGAAGCCCCAACCGAATCTTCAATAGAGCAAGCACCCAAATTGGAGCTGAAACCATTACCAGAACATTTGAAATACAGCTATTTAGGAGATGCAAAATCACTACCAGTAATTCTTTCTGCTTCCCTAACAAAAGAGCAGGAAGAAAAGCTGCTGAGAGTGCTGAGAGCAAACAAGAAAGCAATAGGGTGGACTATTGCTGACATCAAAGGCACAAGTCCCACCCTATGCATGCACAAGATCTACATGGAGGAGAACTTCAAACCCTCAATCGAGCACCAAAGACGGCTTAACCCAAAGATGAAAGAGGTAGTCAGAAAAGAAGTACAAAAATGGCTTGATGCAGGCATTATCTACCCTATTTCTGACAGCCCTTGGGTGAGCCCTGTACAAGTAGTGCCAAAGAAGGGAGGTATCACTATGGTAGAAAATGATAACAATGAGTTGATCCCTACCAGAACCGTGACTGGATGGAGAGTATGCATTGACTACAGGAAGCTAAACAAAGCAACCAGAGAAGATAACTTTCCACTACCATTCATTAATCAGATGCTAGACAGGTTAGCCGAATATCCTTTCTATTGTTTTCTAGATGGATATTCGGGCTATAACCAGATTGCCATAGCCCCTGAAGATCAAGAGAAGATAACTTTTACATGTCCCTATGGCACATTTGCCTTTAGAAGAATGCCATTTGGACTGTGTAATGCTCCTGCTATTTTTCAGAGGCTCATGACATCACTATTTTCAGATATGGTAGAAAAATTCATCGAGATTTTCATGGATGATTTCTCAGTTTTTGGGAATTCATTTGATTCATGCTTGAATAATCTATCATTGGTACTCCAAAGATGTCAAGAAACAAACCTAGTGCTGAATTGGGAGAAGTGCCATTTTATGGTACATGAAGGAATTGTTCTTGGCCACAGAATATCATTAGAAGGAATTCAAGTTGACCGGGCCAAAGTGGAGCTAATTGATAAACTTCCACCTCCCAATACAGTCAAAGGAATAAGAAGTTTCTTGGGACATGCTGGATTCTACAGAAGATTCATCAAAGACTTCTAAAAAATTTCCAAACCATTGTGAAATCTTCTGTTAAAAGAAGCAACTTTTGAATTCACAAAAGAGTGCCAAACAACATTTGAAACTTTGAAGGCAGCACTCATATCTACCCCTATCATTGTCACGCCTAATTGGGAAGCTCCATTTGAAATTATGTGCGATGCAAGTGACTTTGCAGTAGGGGTTGTTCTAGGGCAAACAAGAGAAAAAAATTTCATAGCGATTTACTACACAAGCAAGACTCTTGATGCTACCCAGGTTAACTATGCAACTACCGAAAAAGAACTTCTAGCTGTGGTCTATGCCTTTGACAAATTTAGACCATATCTCATTGGCAACAAGACCATAGTTTACACTGACCATGCAACACTTAAATACTTGCTTAATAAAAAAGATGCCAAGCCAAGACTTATTAGATGGATTCTACTTTTGCAAGAATTTGGGCTGGAGATGAAGGACAGAAAGGGAGCAGACAATGTCATAGCAGACCACTTATCTAGGCTGGAATATCATGCTAACAACTTTGTTCCTATAGCTAATTCCTTCCCTGATGAACAGGTATTTTCCATCAGAAAAATTGTCAACAAAGGATGGAACAGAAGAGGCAAAGATGGGCCATGGTATGCAGATTATGTCAACTACCTAACTTGTCATGAATTGCCACCTAAAGCAACCTACCAACAAAGGAAGAAATTCCTTTCTGAGGTAAGATTTTATTTTTGGGATAACCCTACACTTTATCGTAGATGCAGGGATCACATGATTAGAAGGTGTGTCCCAGAAGAAGAATTTCGAGCCATCCTTGAAAGCTGCCATTCTAGCAGCTATGCAGGGCACTATGCAGCTCACAAAACAGCCAATAAAGTACTCCAATCTGGTTTCTATTGGCCGACACTTTTCAAAGATGCACAATCTTTTGTTGAGAGATGTGACAAATGCCAAAGAGCTGGAAACCTGTCAAGGAGACATGAGATGCCCCAAAATCCCATTCTAGAAGTGGAATTATTCGATGTATAGGGCATTGATTTCAAGGGACCATTCCCATCATCCCTTGGGAACCTGTACATTCTCGTAGTAGTGGATTATGTATCCAAATGGCTAGAAGCTATTCCATCTCCTACCAATGATTCCAAGGTGGTACAAAAATTTATGAAAAATAACATCTTTACTCGCTTTGGAGTACCTAGAACACTAATTAGGGATGGAGGGAAACACTTCTACAACCAATACCTCAAAGCTCTCCTTGTCAAATATGGAGTAAGGCACAAAATTGCCACCCCTATCACCCACAAACCAGTGGGCAAGTGGAGGTATCTAACAGGGAACTGAAGAGGATATTGGAGAAAACAATCCACACTAACGGAAAGATTGGTCTCACAAGGTGGATGATGCACTCTGGGCATATAGAACAACATTCAAGACACCCTTAGGCATGTCTCCATACAACATAGTCTTTGGGAAGGAGTGTCACTTACTAGTTGAGTTAGAGCACAAAGCATATTGGGCTGTCAAGCTACTGAATTTTGATCCTAATGCAGTCGGGCAAAATAGGATGCTTCAACTCAATGCATTGGATGAATTCTGAAGAAAAGCCTATGAAAATGCCCGTATTTACAAAGAAAAAGTCAAACTATGGCATGATAGAAAAATAGCAAGAAAGGATTTATATCCTGGATAGAAAGTGCTGTTATTCAACTCAAGGTTGAAACTTCATCTGGACAAATTAAAATCAAGATGGTATGGTCCATACACAATCACATCGATCAATCCATATGGAGCCATAACAATAATGAAGGACGGACAAACTTTCAAGGTGAATGGGCACAGATTGAAGCCCTGCTTAACAAGTGAAAGCATGCCTGTGCATGTTGTCATCCTTCGAGATAGCCCATAGAATCAAAGAAAGTCCGGCTGAGGACTATAAACCAAGCGCTTATGGGAGGCAACCCATTGGTTTTTATTTCTTTCCCTTTTTAATTTTTGTGTGTTTTCTAGTTAATTCATTCACTTTCTCTACTACTCATGATCTTTCAATCAATTATTTGATGCCATATAGGTATTGGACGAAACTAGGAGCCAGAATAGAGCAATTTGAGCACAAACGGACTCAAAAAGAAGCTCTGGGTGCCGCGGCGCCAACACTGGGCGCCATGGCACCCACTTCCAGAGAGCACATTGCCTATGGACGCCACGGCACAAACCCTCAGCGCCACAGCACCCAACACTGTAGCAACTGCCAATTTTTTTAAAAAAATAAAATAAAAATTTATTACCTTTGTGTCCCGGCGTCGTGGCGCCCACTACCAGAACCTTATAGGCCCATACCGCCACTCTCACACTTTTCATATTTCAAACCTCTCAACTACCCATTCGCACACCCTTCGTATTCCCTCTGATTTTTTGCCGATTAAACCCTACCAAAATGCCTCTAAACCCTTTCCCTTACTCTTAGCCTTTAATCTATCCGAATAAATTCCAGATTTGAGGAAGAACTCTTCAAGTTTTACCACTTTCTCTCACTAGAACGTGGACTTTCTCACTCCTCTGTTCTTTGTGTTTTTCGATGATTTTTGGCAAGGATTGGTTCACAATCACACCCTTGGGTATCATAGAGGTATTGTATTTCTTACCCACTCAATTTAATCGGTGGAAATTTGAGTAATTTTATCAACCTTCTTCCTTGGGTATTTTAGCCGAAATTGGGGATTTTTATGGTTGATTGAGTATGAAATTTGTATGCATGTGGCTACTAATTGGTGCTATTGATTATTGATTATATCTAGTTCGTATTGGCTACCCTGATTTGTGCATTATCATCTCGAATTTGTGCATAGAAATTTTTTTTGAAAAACAAAGCATTGTGGAAATTCTGTTTATTGTGCTTATATTAGTGGAATAGGTGCTCTGTTGGGTATTTTTCTTGTGTTTAATTACAGATAATGCCGCTCAAACATTTGGCTAAGCGAAAGGCCTCCTCATCCTCCCAATTGCCGGAGTATGATGCCACTCGCTTCATTAGCAAGAAGGCAGAGGCTAATATGGACGAGTTGGACAACAAGCCCGCCATACCAAAATTTGGCATTGATCTTTCGGAACCCTGTTTTGCTCCGATTACCAGTCACATGGCCTGGAGAGGGTGGCTCAAATTTGCTCAACAACCGGAGCCTGCACCTCTCAACATTGTGAAGGAGTTCTATGCCAATTTGTTCGAATATGAGACTCCTTATGCAAGCTAGGTACGAGGCCATAAGGTACCCTTTGATTGGTACACAATTCATGCCATTTTTGAGATACTAAATCTGCATGCCGGAGAGCTAGGACTGGGCCATTTTGCAGCCAATGGGGATTACAATGATATCACAAGAACACTGTGCATTGAAGGCACCCAGTGGGTCACCAGAGATGGTGAATTCTACCACTTCCCCAAGGCCGGGCTTGACAAGATGAACAAGACATGGCTGCACTTCATTGCAAACCATTTGTTCCCATCCACGCATACCTCCGAGGTCACCAAGCTGCGAGCTGAGTTCCTCTGGGCAATCCACAACAGATGGAGGTTCAATGTTGGCTACACCATTGCGGAGCACTTGGAGACCATTCGACAAATGGTTAACAAGAAGGTGCTCCCATTCCCAAATTTGATCGCTGCCCTTTGCAGAAAAGCTGGAGTTAAGTAGGGTACTTTCGAGCCCATGATCGAGCCTGGCTGGATGCTGAACAAAACATTCTTTACCCGCCTGAAGCCTCTTTACCTGAGAGGAGGTCCAACAGCTCCACAGCAGCCGCCCATTCAACCTGCTCCACAAGCACCACCACCACCGAACCAGCGAGGGTTTATGGACCCTGCACTCACCGCCAAGTTGAACACCTGGATTGACTTCAGCTATCAATACACCGAAGCAACCACCAGATGGTACCAGATAGCTGATGAATACCTGGAAGCGGGCCACACTGGCTTACCTCCATTCCCACATCTCCCCTGTCCACCACATGTTGCTCCACCACCACCTGCTAAAGAGGAGAACTCAAAGGAAGACTCTGAGGGCACCGACTAGGCTGTCCTATCAGGTTGACTCTTTCCTTACTATGTTTTATTTTTATGCATTGAGGACAATGCAATATTTAAGTGTGGGGGAGAGTCATATTGCTATTTGAGTAGTAGATTAGCTGTGTGTTTTAGTAGATTAGTTGTATGTTTTAGTGGATTAGTTGTGTGTTTTCAATTCACTGCATGATTGTGTGTTTTTAGTATGTTAGTTTAAATTTCTGTTCCTAAAATAAATGCATGATTGTCTGTGTTTTTTGACTGAAAGCCATGGCTCATGATGAAATTGATACATCACTGATTTAATGGGATGAGGAATACTAATTATTGTGGAATTAATGCATGATTGTTCATTTCATCCATCCTATTTTATGATTAAAAAACTTCTGGGAATTCTGAGCCTACCCTATAAATGTGTGAACCCACATTGAATTGCTATTCCCTATATATGCATTACTTTATTGAGATATTGGAGGAAACTAAAGTGTGAGTGGATGAATTATCCCCTCGTGAGCTTTAGAGCCTAAGAGCTATATCATTAGAGCTCAGCAACTATTTGTGAGTGATCAGGACATTCTTGATTTTTCTAGAACTTGTTCTGTTATGCATTTTGAGACTACATTTAAAACATAAACACTAGGATGATTAGGGCACCTAGGTTTACACCTTCTACCTCAACCTCACTCTTTAGTAGCCAATCTGTTCAAGCCTATTTCTGTGAATAGTGTAGATGATGGTAGAGCTGATTAGTAATCACTCGATGACCATGAAAAATCACCACATAGCATGCAAAAACAGAACATTCAGTTTATGAATGATCTGTATCCTTAAACCCTACATCAGAACCTTGAAAGCTTGGCTACCCCCTAGTTGACCCTTTTAAGCCTTTCCCTTTCCTTCCGTTCACCCCATCACGATCTCCATCCCATTCCTCTATTCCTTCACCAACTGGACACCAATACTTTGAAGGAATGTGTGAATTTAGGGAAAGCAAATTCTCTGCCCTAGTTGAGAGAAAAAGAGAAAAAAGAATAGCCTCATAATGAGGATTATCTCCCTAGAAAAAAGAGCAGTGAGTAAGAAAAGAAAAAATGAGACAAATGCTCTAAAAAATTAGAATGAGAAGGGCCAGGAAAAGATAGAAAATAAAAGGAAAGAAAAAGGTCAAGAGACCAAAAACCCAAGGCAAAAGGGGAGACAATAGAGAAGAAAAGAGGAAGTAAAAGATGAAGTATTTAAGCTAGTGGTGGAAGAATATGTGCAATAAAGAAAAACTCTGAATTCACATGATTTCTTCTTAGTAAGTCCTAAGCCTTTATCACCTTCACTTAGCCTTGTTACAACCCTTTGTAAGACCCTTTGATTAGTGTTGTGATTTATTGAAGTGGTGGAGATTTGATATATGAACAAGCCTATGGAAACTTCTTGGTTATGTCCTGAAATGAGTGAAAACCTAACCCTCCAAAAACTTGTGAGATGAGTGAATATCATCCCCATGAGAGAGGATTCATCCCTCACCACTTACACTCCCTAAAGTTTAAGTGGCTATTATGCATATATTCATTTGATTAGATTTTCATTATGACTTTTCATGATTGGACCACCCTATTTTACCCTATTACATGGAAACTTTCCTTTTACACTTTAATAAGTAAGAATTGAGCCTATATCATTTTACATTGAGAGTTACCTTGGGAAATTTGGGGAATACTTCATTGCATATTGAATGATTTGCATTATGAAATAATGATTGAATTCCAGAGATCCCATATGAATTAATTATGAGGCCAAATATGGTTAGTAAGTCTATTTTGTGTGAAAGCCTTGCTATCTTATGTGAATGCTTATATTTGATTTTACTCGGGATGAGCAAAAAGATAAGTGTGGAGGAGTTTGATAATTACATTTTATATAGATTATTTAACCTCAATTCCCTTACATTTCAAGTCCCAATCATGGTAAAAACACTTGGCTTTTGATTAGATTTCTTTATGTTGCAGGTACACAAGGCAAGAGAAGCAAAAATGGAAGAATTCATCATTCTGTCAATGGGCGCCGTGTACTAGAGAAGAATGGTTTGTTTAGGGTGCTTTAAGGTGGGTAAACTTAGCTTCCCAACCATCAAAGTACTAGCAAAGTTAGCATTCTTCTCACCATCAATGATCATGCTACATACTCTTTCGTTCACATGGCATCTAGTTTGGAAATGTTTAGGTTGCCTCTCACCACCAACTCCCTCAAGCTGCCTAATGGGTAGGGCATCTTCATGAATGGGTTCTCTAAAGCCTCTGCTATTACAGCCTTTCAATGCTGGTATTTTATCTTCATCTCTTGTGACATCACTACTCTTCCTAGAGTTGATTACTCCCCAAAAAGATTCTTCCTCTTCTTTCTTCTTGGGTTCAGCTCTTGCTCCCCTTGGTGGAGCTCGGCCTCCTCTAGGCACGCGAGGCGGCTCCCTTCGGGCATTTTCTATTCGGTCTATTCTGTCATGTAAGGCTTCCAACTCCGCTCTCATCATTCTCCTCACCTCTCTTGTCATTGCCTCCATCATCGGTTGTGGATCTACAACACCCTTGCAGATACCGAAGCACTTTCTTGAGACATACTTGCTGCAAGAAGAAATGTTAGTAAAATAAAATCCTCACTTCACACAACTCACGTGTTTTCTTCTCAAAGATTGACACTCTAATTTCACTCGTGTTTACAAGGAGAATAATTTGGCTTTTGCTCTCCATAATGTATATCACTCTTGCCTTTTTTCACTCTTAATTCTCTCAAGAGTTCTTATCAAGCTAATCAACGAAGAACAAATTTTTCTGGGCACAATTCACACCCGAAACAAGACCAACCAAATATGAATTTCTGGAAAACAAGGATGCAAAATTCAAATCAAATCTGGGAAAATATATTCTACACACACCGAATCTGAATTTCTGGAAAACAAGGATGCAGAATTCAAATCAAATCTGGAAAATATATTCTGCACACCCAAATCTGAATTTTGGACACAAGAATTCAGAATTCAAATAACCACATCTGGAAATTAATTTCGCAATACCCAAATCTGAATTCTGGAATATATATATATATATATATATATATATATATATATATATATATAGTATTTTTTTTTCATTTTTTTTTTTTTTAATATGGGGAAACAAGAACACGTTCTCCCCTTTGCTGTTTCTATTTTCTTTTCTTGTTCTCTTTTTTTTTTTTTTGATCGGATTTCCAAATGGAGAAGAAGAAGTTCAGAAATGAAATAAACTAAAAGAAAGCAATTAAAGATAAGCAAACCTGAGACTAGAAGCAATCTCTGATACCAACTAATACGAATCCTGCCAACATTGTGACGAAACCCATAATGAAATTAGTGTAAGGATCATTTCTACTTCAGGTTTGTATGGAAGAACCGCAACCCGGCACCTATATTGAGGTGTGAACCTTGGTATAGTGAAGACGCCACAATCAAGGGTGGAAACTTGATTGATAAGTCGAATAGCTCTCAAAGAACTAAGGAGAATATGCAATCTCACAATTTAATCAAAATGCATAATCTGAATATTATTGAATCAAAGAGGCCTATTTAAAAGGCTTTACAAGAATAGGAAATCTTGTTTAAACAGAAAAGGAAAGAAAATAAAAGTAATCTAATGTAATCTAATCAAATCAAATTACTTCTAAAATTAGGAAACTAAATAAAGTAACTAATCTTAATACAATCAACCCTATAATTTTTGAATCAAGTGGCTGGCCATTCTTGGGCGTGAAGAAGGTTGACAAGTCTAGGTTGATCATGCTCCATGGGCCTATACGAACCAGCTTGCTCTAAAGCCTCTTGCACTAGCCCATTTAATGCTTCCTTGAACCTCTTTGCCCTAGCTCTTGTCGTGGGACCAAGTGACACTTCAAGTGGGTCTCTACTCCACTTGGCAGCAACATTTCCATGTGCAGTGCTGGCAGCAATGCCTCAATTGGCAGCATTGGTGGCCATGTTTCCATCATTCTAGTTACAAAACAAACGGTAAGGGAAGATAGGGAATTTTGTCGTACAAAGTTCTAAAGTCTAGCTATTCGAAATTAATTTACCTATGTGTTGATGATTGAATTTGTGTTATCATGGTGAGGATATGTCGATGCTAAGCATGCTTCTCTCAATTGAACAATCTATTCACTCGATTCACATTTCTTTGCTTTCTTTACATTATGCCCAGAATTTTAATATCATTCAATTACATATTCAAACCCCCCCCCTTTCGTGTGTTAGTCCTTAGGTAATTAGTCTAGGTAGTTTACTTTTCTATTATTTCAATTCATAGTTTATTTTCTTTTAAACCAATCCTATTAGATTAAGTACACGCTTTCTCGTGGAATCAATCCTGCTTGCCCTGCACTATATTATATTATAATTTTAAGGGAGTAGTAATTTAATTTTGAACCCAACACTATGAAGGAATATGTGAATTTGAGACATCAAATTGTTGCCGAGTTAGTAACAAGGGAAGGGGAAAGAAAGAACCTCAAAAGATGTGAAAATCTCCCAAAGCAAAGTACAGAAAAAATCCAGAAAAAGAAAAAATTCTGGAAAGAAAAAAAATTCTAGAAACAAATTCTGGAAAAAGAAAAAGAAAAGAAATATCTGCAAGCAAAAGCAAAAGAACGAGAAAGAAGGGAGAAGCAAAATATGCAAATATGAGGTTTGATAGTAGAGAATAAGTGAGCTTGAAAAGAGTATGCTTTTGAATCCACATAATCTCTTCTTGGTGTAGTTTAACCCTTGATTTCATCTCCATTAATCCTTTTTACCTAACCAAAAGCCCCATTACAACCAAGGAAAAGTCCTTTTGATTCAAGTATGCAATGTGCTCTAAGAGGTGGAGGTAAGACTGAAAATCAAATTTTAGTAGCTCTTGCTCTATGATTATGAACTTGAGAGTAAACACTTGAAACCTAAACACTTGAGAGAACTTGAGCATAAACATATATATCCAGTGAGGATCATTCACATTATGCATTGTGAAATCTGAGATCGGAGTCTTTGCTTAATGACATATCTACTTATATTTGTGAGGTGATGACTTGCTTGACATGGTGAATTACAATTCTCATGAGAGTTTTCTTTGTTTTGTCTTAATTTGATCGAGGACGATCAAGAGTTTAAGTGTGGAGGAATTTGTTAGGACTCATTTTAAGCATATTTTAGCCCAATATTTTCTTAGTTTAGTGGCATAGTCTTAGACTATTTCATTTGATTTAAATCACTTTTTAGATTCTTGAATTCATATGGATGATAATATAAATTGAGCTTAATTGCATGTTTTTAACTAACATTTTTATTTTCACAAGTGATTAATTTCCAAGCATTGACAAGCATTGAAGAGCCAAGCTGAAAAGAAGTAGAATGACAATTCTGCCAGAGCTCGCCGTGGCGAGGTGAACCAGAGAGCAATGCTCCCAATTCTGCTAAAGCTTGTTGTGGAGAGCTGGAGATTTTCTGGTGTGATTCTGAGGAGTCCTAAGCCAATTCAACTACCAGGAAGCCTTATCATACAAGGATTGAGACTCCTAAGCAAAGAAGACTCTCTAGAATCATGATTAAAGTGGGATTGAAGTCTTGCAAGTGTGAAGCCAATTAGAGTCCTAGTTAAACTAAAATTAGGAATGATTTTGTAATTGAACTATTAGAGACCTAATGTGAGTAGAACTGGGAAGAGGCATATATTATAAATAGGAAGCAAGGCTGCACACAAGAGACCACCCATGCCACCACACCATCCACACATCCAAGAGACACAAGACATCACTGCTGAAGATGCCACACATCAAGAGCTGAGAAGACATTCATCCATTGTCCCTATTGCCGAAACTAGTATTTTTCTTTTTTGTTAATTTTTGTTCAAAGTGACCATACTTTCAGTCCAGAATTTTGTTGGATCTGTTAGTATGGTAGCTTAATTTCTTTTATGCTTAGCTAGACTTATCTAAGCCATAATACCAAATTTGTGAGATAAGATTATGATTTTAATGTTAGATAAATTAATTTGAGTATTCTGCAATTATTTGACAGCATTGTTATTGAATCCATTCGGATTTGTTTGGAGTAGCTAACCAACCTATTTGAATGATTCATATTGTTAGCCAATTAAGTAAGTCTGGAACCTTAATTAATCGGCACAAGTAGCAACTAGTTAATCTTGGAATTGGATTAATTAGAATAATTTCATATCTGAATTACATAAAGTCGCTGATGGACCTTTATGGTTCAGGCTAGATGATGTTTTCCATAAATCTTAATGCTCCAAGTTCGGTTAAATCTCATGCATTAGTGTATTGAAGTTATTGGACTTGGTAGGTGTAACACCTTATTTTAACTTTCATAAATATGAAAACACCTTCCGTTGATCTCAATTCAGTAGGGAAATTGAAATTTTGAAGTAAGGGTTTCAAGTGGATAGCTTCCAGACTTTGACAGCTTACTGTCCAGTTTTGTAAAATATGGAAACATGGTGTATAAATGTCCAAAAATCATGAAAAACTCCATTTTACAAGTTTAAAGTGTCTAGAACATGTGGTAAAATTTCATCCAAAATTTCGTTGGTTTGATGGGTCAATTAAGCAAAGTTTGTGCATTGTCCTGTTTACCTGTAAAAATCTTGAGGTGTAACTTTGAAGAATTTTCTGTATTAATTGGCTAAGCCAAAAATCTTGAAAATTTGCATGGATAAAATATAGTGCTTCATGAGCTTGGAAGAATAATTTCATGTAATTATCTCATGGTTTGAAGGTACTAGTAATTCCTTATTTCAAGCTGGCAGAAAATAAAATTTCTGCACAAGGTACACTAGTCTATAATTATCATCTTTAGGAGTTACATGAGTACATAATATACATGGACTAAATATCCAATGCAAAGTGCTCTAGATATGATTCAAATTACCTCCTTGGGTTGTTCGCCTGTATAAAGTCATCAACACTAATAATATGAGAAATCAAAGATTTCCCAGTAGTTAGTCCATTCAAACAAGGTTAAAGGATGACATAAACTGAAAATAATTTGAAGATGTTACAAAGAAAGAGGCATAACCAAGCTTACGGATTCTTATGGACAACATATATGGGTTGGTTGCTCCCTTTTTGGCACCACTGCTTGTTCATAGGGTGAGGCATATTTAGTGCTCCCTTTTTGGCACTAATCACCCATATGAGGCAGTCATACATCATTCTGTCCATAGATACCACTTTTGGTTCCATTTTGGCATACCCCTAACTCGAGGTTACACAACTTTCTCCACACTCTTCCCATAACATCTTGTGGATTTGCATACTTCCATCCAAGGCAGATATATGTGGCACCAAACCACCATAAAACAGCCAACAAGCATCCATTCAAATACGCAAGATAACATTAAATTCCAATACACAAGTGACAAGAAATAGCAATAGCAAGAAGTGCAGAATTTTCAACATACAAAGAAAACCACAATCTATGCTTGAATTAAACCAACTACCTTTTATCTTCAATTCCTTCTTGGACAGCTCTAGGGTTTCTCTTCTAGGGTCTCTATGGCAGCTTCCCCTTCCCTTTTGATGCTATTTAAATGGTTGATTCTAGTGGTTAAAGTGGCAACAACACCAAGGCTTCACACACAAGCTGTTTCCTCTCTTACACGCCTTGCTCCTCTTCTCTCCCTTTTATTTTATTTTCTTTCCCCCCTTGCAGCCCTTGCCTTGTCGCCTCCCCTTTTTGGAATTTTCTAAATTTTTCTTCATTTATTACTTGCACAAATATCAATAGAAGTATTCATACAAGTCATGACTAGTGTCACCACTTCATTGGTTGGCACTTTGACTAACTCAAAGCAAACCTTGGAGGCCTAGGGCAAGGTGAGTGGCGTGGACCTTAAGGGGATGGGCTGCTGCCTTCTTGGTTCCCTTAGGGCTAGGTCCTTTTAGTACAATTAGCTTAATCTAGTTTCCCTCATTCCATTTCAACTAGTTGTTTCCTATTTTTGGTTATTTATGAATGTGCAACCACTTATCAAAATCTTGTTCAATTTGGTCCTTATGAATGAAATAACATAATTCTAATTACACATGTTCATGCAAAGTATTCAATTTCTACTTGTCACAAACAAGCATATATGCTTGCTCACATGAAGTTGTAATTATAACTAATATAACCACATACATATAAGCCATTCAATTCAAAAGATTCAATTAGGGGATGCTTTGAACATGCATATAAGTATGGATGGTGCACATGTAACTTTACATATGGCTCAATTTAGGGGATGTTACAGTAGGTTTTGAACTCAGACGTTCTAGTTACAAAACAAACAGTAAGGGAAGATAGGGAATTTTGTCGTACAAAGTTCTACAGCCTAGCTATTCGAAATTAATTTACCTATGTGTTGATGATCGAATTTGTGTTATCATGGTGAGGATATGTTGATGCCAAGCATGCTTCTCTCAATTGATCAATCTATTCACTCGATTCACTTTTATTCACTTTTCTTTGCTTTCTTTACATTCTGCCCAGAATTTTAATATCATTTAATTACATATTCAAACCCCCCCCCCTTTCGTGTGTTAGTCCTTAGGTAATTAGTCTAGGTAGTTTACTTTTATGTTATTTCAATTCGTAGTTTATTTTCTTTTAAACCAATCCTATTAGATTAAATACACGCTTCCTCGTGGGATCGATGCTACTTGCCCTGCACTATATTATATTATAATTTCATGGGAGTAGTAATTTAATTTGTGACTCTACGACACCTCTTTACAGCAACGTGCCACCCAGTGTGCACACATACATAGGCATTGTGCACACCTATGCAAGCAACATGTGCACCAGCATAAGGATTGTACCAGCTAGTAGTTTACCTATACAAGCAATGTGACAAGGCATCTTGCCCACCCATAAGGTAGTGTGCCCAACATGTGTGCCTATCCGCATTGCCACCATGCCGACCCATATAACCATTGTGCCAAGCAAGCATGCCCACATGCACTAGAATGTGCCTACCTAGCATGCCCACCGTGCTAGCCAACAAGCCCGCCCACACTAGCACCGGGCCTAGCAAGCAGACCCATCTTCACATGCATTGTGCCTAGCTAGCATGCTCACTTGGACAAGTAGCAAGCCGAACCAGCATGCCCACCCATATAGGCACCGTGCCATCCAGCAAGTCCACCCGCATAGGCACTATGCCCACCTGAACAAGTAGCGTACTAGCCAACAAACCCACTAGCACATTTAGCGTGCCTAGCAATCTTACTCATTTGCATAGTTAGCATGCCCAGCCAGCATACCCACCCACACAACCAATGTGCTATGCCAACATGCCCACTTGCACAAAAAAGCGTGCCCTACCAGCATGCCCACTTGCATAGGCTGTGTTCCCACTGTTCATGCACACATACATTAGCACTGTGTCCACCCGTGCAAGCAACATGCCACATAGGGAGAGACCACTAGCATGGCCACCTATATAGGTTATGTGCCAAGCGATCTTGCCCACTCGTAAGGCAACGTGCCCAGCAAGTATGCCCATCCGCACAACCATCATGCCCACCCGTATGGGTAACGTGCCAAGTGAGCATGCCAACATGCACTAGAACGTGCCTACCCAGTATGCCCACCCACACAACTAGTGCACCAACCAGCAAACCCACTCACACTACTAGTAAGTCTACTAGCAGAAGCAGTATGCCTATCCAACATGCCCTACTAGTGTGCCCACCTGGACAGGTAGCAAGCCCAACCATCATGCCCATATGCACAAGCAGGGTGCGCACCTGCATAAGCAGTGTGCCAACCAGCATAGCCGCTTGCACATGCAGTGTGTCTAGCAATCTTGGCTACCCACATAAGCAATGTGGCTAGCTAGATAAACAAGCACATAGGCACCATGCCTAGCCAACATGCCCAACTACAAGGCAGCTTGCCCAGTCGACAAAACCACCAGAATAAGCTATGTGCTAACCAGTAAGGCCACCTACACATTTAGCATGTCTAGGAATCTTGCCCATCCATACAAGCAACGTGCCCCGGTCAGTAGGCCACTCGCAAAGCAAGTGTGGGTAGCCAGCATGCCCAACCAACATGCCCATCTGTACAAGAAGTGTGACCAACTAGCTTGCCCACTTGCTGCCCACCTACACAAATAACTTGCCCAACCAACATACCCATCGTACAAGAAGTGTGACCAACTAGCTTGCCACCCACATAGGCACTGTGCCTACCCAAACTGCCTACCTACACAAGCACCATGCTTAGCCAACAAGCTCAACCACACAGAAAGTGTGCCCAACCAGCATGCCCACATACATAGGCTGCATGCCACCCAACAAGCCCACCCACCCATGCAATGTGCCCAACAGATGCCCACCTGCATAGCTAGTGTACTGAGCCAACATGGTTACCCACACAAATAGTGGCTAGCTAGCAAGACAAATGCATAGGCACTGTGCCTAGCGAGCATGCTCAAACGTACAAGTAGCATGTCTACCCGCACAAGTTGCGTACTAACCAACAAGCCCACCCACATAGGCATCGTGCCTAACCAACATGCCCACTCGCACATGTAGTGAGCTTAGCAATCTTGCTTATCCACACAGGTAGCCTACCCATCCAACATGCCCACTATAGAGGGGTCATAGCCTCACAAATTAAATTACTACTCCCTTGAAATTATAATATAATATAGGGCAAGTAGGATCGATCCCACGAGAAAGCGAGTATTTAATCTAATAAGATTGCTTTAAAAGAAAGGAAATAACAGAAAAATAAACTACTAACTAACCTAATTTCTACTATACCTAAACACACGAAAGGGGGGTTTTGATTAAGTTTGTTGAATGATAATAAAATTCTGGGCAGATTTAGAAGTAAAGAAAAGAGAATGACGAAAAGTGAATAAAAGAAAAGTGGATAGATTGAATAATTGAGAGAAGCATGCTTACCATTGACATATCCTCACCATGATAACACAAATCTGATCATCAACACATAGGTAAATTAATTTTGAATAGCTAGACTGTAGAACTTTGTACGAAAAAATTCCCTATCTTCCCTTACTGTTTGTTTTGTAACTAGAACGTCTGAGCTCAAAACCTACCAAGTCCAATAACCTCAATACACCAGCGCATGAGATTTAACCAAACTTAGAGCATTAAGATCTATGGAAAACATCATCTAACCTCAACCATAAAGGTCCACTAGCGGCTTTATGTAATTCAGATATGAAATTATTCTAATCAATCAAATTCTAAGATTAACTAGTTGTTACTTGTGCTAATTAATTAAGGTTCCAGACGTACTTAATTGGCTAACAATATGAATCATTCAAATAGGTTGGTTAGCTACTCTAAATAAATCCAAATAGATTCAATAACAATGTGTCAAATAATGTCAGAATCTCAAATCAATTTATCTAACATTAAACTCATAATCTTGTCTCACAAACTTGGTATCATGGCTTAGATATGTCTATCTAAGCATAAAAGAAATTAAGCTACTATACTAACAGATCCAGTAAAATTTCAAAATGAAAGCATGGTCAACTTGAACAAAAATAAACAAAAGAGAAAAGAATACTATATGGAGTCTCGGCAATGGGGACAATGGATGAATGTCTTCTCAGCTCTTGATGTGTGGCATCTCCAACAGTGATGTCTTGTGTCTCTTGGATGCATGGATGGTGTGTTGTGTTGGGGTGGTGCCTCTGCTCTCCACCCTTTTTGGCTATTAATAATATATCACTCCTAATTAGACTTAAAATAGGACTCTTAATTAAATTATAATTCTAACTACAAGTCATTCCTAATCATACTCTAACTAGGACACTAAGTGGATATATTATTCCAAGACTTTAGTTCCACTTGAATTATGATTCCAGAGAGTCTTCCAAGCTTAGGAGTCCCAATCCTTGTATGAGAAGACTTCCCAGTAGTTGAATATGCTTAGGACTCCTCAGACTCACACAAGAAAATCTCCAGCTCACCATGGCAAGCATTGGCATAACTGGCAGCATTGCTATCTGGTTCACTAATGAGTGTAATTTATATACACATTTTTGTATGAATTCCCTTGCATTTGAGTCCCAAATTAATATAGATTAAGGTGCTTTTAATGTCATTTTACTATTATGCAGGAACCAAGCACCAAAAGGAGCCAAGGAAGCAAAATGGAGAAAAGTGCAATTCTGGTGCCTAGCACTATGGTGCCCTTGCCTTGGCACCGTGCCGCCCAATGCCCGAGTGTAAATTGTCCATTCTGCCATCCAATGCCGTGGCACCTGGAGATCTCGCAGTGGCGCCCTAGAGACTTTCTGAAGCAAATCTGAAGAGTTACAAGCCAAGTGAACTTCTGGGAAGTAGTGTCCTACAAGGATTAGGACTCTCATGCCTAGAAGATTCTCCGGAATCATTGTTCAAGTGGGATTGAAGTCTTGGAAGTGTGAAGTCATTTGGAATCCTATTTCAAGCATGATTAGGAATGACTTTATAATTAAAGTTATAATTCATCTAAGAGTCCTAATCCAAGTAGGACTAGGAAGAAGGTTATCCTAATTGGAATCCTAGTTTGAGAGAAACTAAAAGAGATATGCAACTAAAGGAATTAAATTCTCAAGAGTCCTAATGGGACTGAAGTTGCCAAAGCAAATTAGATTATCTACTATCCTAGTTTAAGTGGGATTGAAGTATTTAAATCCTACTAAAATATTGTATGCCTAGTTATAGTAAAATTAGGATTAGATACATTATAAATAGGCAACTAGGCAAGGAGCAAAGAGACCACTTCTACCACCACGCACAAGAGGAAGGTGCAAGGAGCAAGGATCCATACAACACTTTTCTTCTACTCCTTTTATGTTCATGTTTTCTTTATTTTATGTTATGTGTTTAGGTTACACTATATGTAACTAATTTCTTTTCTAGGGGCTAGGATGTAGCTTAATTTCTTGTATAGACATGATTGATGATGTTATGACAATTCCATCTTTTATTCAATTGAGGTTTAATTTTCTGCACTTCACTCTTGACTTTTCTGGCCAATTAGTTAGGGGAAATTTGTGGGTTTTCTATGAGACCGACCGGAGATTAGTTAATCTAAACCACGAGAGTTAAATCTATAGTGGAGCTAAGGACAGACCAATACCGAGGACCTTGTGTAGCCACATGGGAATTAGGGCGTTCCCCTAACCTCCCTAAAGGGATATCCATAGAACTTCATGCAATTATAGTTATTACAACTTGCACAGACCAGTAGCAGGGTTGGTAGTTATAATTAGATTTGATCTAATCTAATACCAAGGCTAATTAATTAAATTATGGAATCCTGGCTAGCAATTGATAATTGTGGAAAGTCATAACTGAATCATGAAAGTCTATACAAAAGAATTGTGGTGAAATCGAATCCCTAGGCTTTTATTCCTTATTTTCTCTCCAAGCATTCTTCATCTATTTCTCTTACTTTTATGCTGTTTTCTTTTATGTTATTTTGCTATTATCACTCTTATTATCCGCTTGAGCAATATTGGAGTTATACTACTCTAGTAATCAATAACAATCCCTTGGGTACGACAACCCTCGGAATACTTGCTCACTACACTGATAGTGTATACTTGCACTGTGTTCCAACACATCACATATTGTTCCATATATCTATACCCATTCACGCGCCACACACACACTAATTCTATCCATTCACAACACTCACAAAGGAGCAATCATTCACCTCGCCGTGGCGAGCTCTGGCAGAATTGCCATTCTACTTCTTTTCAGCTTGGCTCTTCAATGCTTGTTAATGCTTGGAAATTACTCACTTATTAAAATACAAATGTTAGTTAAAAATATGCAATTAAGCTCAATTTATTTTATCAGCCATATGAATTCAAGAATCTAAAAAGTGATTTAAATCAAATGAAATAGTCTAAGAATGTGCCACTAAACTAAGAAAATATGGGGCTGAAATGTGACTAAAATGAGTCCTAACACCCACCCGTAAAGCTAGTGTGCCTACTCAATATACCCATCCATATAGATAGCTTGCCCAACCAGCATGCCCATATGCACAAGCAACATGCCCACCAATACAAGCATTATGCACAGCCAGATGCCCACCCGACATGTAGCGTGCCTAGCAATCTTCCCCACCTGCAAAGGCAACGTGCCCAACTAGCATGCCCATAATCACAAGCTGCATTCCCACCCACATAGGCAGTGTGTCCAACGCACTCTCACCCGCACAAGCAGCATGCCCAACTAGTATGGCCACACAATTAGGCAATGTGTGTAAAGAGGTGTTAGCCTCACAAATTAAATCACTTCTCCCTTAAAATATAATATAGTATAGGGCAAGTAGGATGATTCCCACGAGGAAGAATGTATTTAATCTAATAGGATTGCTTTAAAAGAAAGTAAACTATGAATGGAAATAACAAAAAAGTAAACTACCAAGACGAATTACCTAATGACTAACTAATCTACTTTTTACTATACCTAAGCACAAGAAGGGGGGGTTTTGAATATGTTTTACCTAAAAATTCTGGGCGGAATAATAAACAAAAGAAAAGTGAATCGAGTGAACAGATTAATAAAGTATGCTTAGCATCGACATATCCTCACCATGATAACACAAATTTGATCATTAACACATAGGTAAATTAATTTTGAATAGCTAGATTGTAGAACTTTGTACGACAAAATTCTTTATCTTCCCTTACAGTTTGTTTTGTAACTAGAACGTCTGAGCACAAAACCGACCGGGTTCAATAACCTCAACACACCAGGGCATGAAATTTAATTGAACTCAGAGCATTAAGATCCATGGAAAACATCATCTAACTTGAACCATAAAGATCCACCAGCGGTTTTATGTAATTTAGATCTAAAATTATTCTAGCTAATCCAGTTCTAAGACTAACTAGTTGTTACTTGTGCAAAACCAATTAGGGTTCCAGACCTAACTAATTAGCTAACAATATGAATCATTTGAAAATGTGGGTTAGCTACTCCAATAAATCCAAACAGATTCAATGACAATGCTGTCAAATAATTTCAAAATACTCAAAACAATTTATCTAACATTTAAACCACAATCTTGTCTCACAAATTTGGTATCATGGCTTAGATAAGTCTAGCTAAGCATATAGAAATTTAAGCTATCTTATTTAAAAGAAAATATCCAGTAAAATTCTGGAATAACAACATAGTATCCTTGAATGAAAATTAACAATAGAAAGTAAAGATGAAGTCTCGGCAAAAGGGAACAATGGGTGTATGTCTTCTCAGTAGTGGTCTTCTTCATTGTTGATGTGTGTAACCTCCTATCTAGTTATGCCTTCTTGATTATTTATAATGTATCTACTCCTAGTTAGACTCAACATAGGACTTTTAATTAAATTATAACTCTAAGTACAAGTCATTCTTAATCATACTCTAACTAGGACACTAAGTTGATTCACACTTTCAAGACTTCAATCCCTCTTGAACCATGATTCTAGAGAGTCTTCTAAGCTTAGTAGTCCCAATCCTTGCAGGACAAGGATTCCTGGAAGTTCACTCGGCTTGGAACTCTTCAAATTCACACCGGTACAGGTTTTGGGTGCCACAGTGTCCATTGGCAGCATTAGTCTCGGGAAGGTAGCGCCACGACGCCCACAAGCAGCATTGCCATTTTTCTGTTTTGCTTCCCTTTGACGCTTGAGTTATTATGACTCTTCTTCCATACTTTCAGTTCACCTATTCCTTTATCATATCCTACATAAAAGAGAGATTAATATTCATCAAGAATTTAAATACTAATGAGAACACAAATGTCAACTAAAAATATGCAATTAGGACTAATTTATATTTTCACCTATATGAACTCAAGAATGTAAAAAGTAACCTAAATCAAATAGAATAGGCTGAAAATCTGTTCATGTAGAGAGGTGTCATAGCCTCACAAATTAAATTACTACTCCCTTCAAAAGATAATATAGTGTAGGGCAAGTAGGACCGATCCCACGAGGAAGCGTGTATTTAATCTAATAAGATTGCTTTAAAAGAAAATAAACTACAAATTGAAATAATAGAAAAGTAAACTACCTAGACAAATTGCCTAAGGACTAACACACGAAAGGGGGGTTTTGAATATGTTTGCTGAATTAAAATTCTAGGTAGTAAAATAGACAAAAGAGAATAAAGAAAAGTGAATAGATTGAATAATTGAGAGAAGCATGCTTAGCATCGACATATCCTCACAATGATAATACAAATTCGATCATTAACACATAGGTAAATTAATTTCGAATAGCTAGACTGTAAATTTTGTACGACAAAATTCCCTATCTTCCCTTACCGTTTGTTTTGTAACTAGAACGTTTGAGCTCAAAACCTACCGGGTTCAATAACCTCAATACACCAATGCATGAAATTTAACTGAACTCGGAGCATTAAGATTTATGGAAAGCATCATCTAACCTGAATCATAAAGGTCCACTAGCGGCTTTATGTAATTCAGATCTGAAATTATTCTAATCAATCCAATTCTAAGATTAACTAGTTGTTACTTGTGCTAACTAATTAAGTTTCCAAATTTAACTAATTGGCTAACAATATGAATTATTCGAATAGGCTGGTTAGCTTCTCCAAACAGATACGAATGGATTCAATAACAATCCTATCAAATAATTTTAGAATACTCAAATTAATTTATCTAACATTAAAACCATAATCTTGTCTCACAAACTTAGCATCATGGCTTAGGCATGTCTAGCTAAGCATAAAAGAAATTAAGCTACCATACTAACAGATTCAACAAAATTCTGGAATGAAAGCATGGTCACTTTGAACAAAAGTAAACAAGAGAAAAGAATACTAGTGTTTCGGCAAAAGGGACAATGGATGAATTCCTTCTCAGCAGTGGTCTTCTTTGTTGTAGATGTGTGTCTCTTGGATGCGTGGATGATGGTCTCTTGTGTGCATCCTTGCTTTCTATTTATAATATATGCCTATTCCTAGTTCTACTCACATTAGGTCTCTAATAGTTCAATTACAAAATCATTCCTAATTTTAGTTTAACTAGGACTCTAATTGGCTTCACACTTGCAAGACTTCAATCCCACTTTAATCATGATTCTAGAGAGTCTTCTATGTCTTGGAGTCTCAATTCTTGTAGGAGAAGGATTCTCAGAAGTTTAATTGGCTTAGAACACCTAAAAGTCAACTTCTGAAATCTTCCAGGTCACCACGGAGAGGAATGGCAGAATTGGTAGCATAGTCTCGGGTAGAGCTCGCCACAGAATTGCCATTCTGCCTCTCTTCAGCTTGGCTCTTTAATGCTTGTCAATACTTGGAAATTAATCACTTGTGAAAATACAAATATTAGTTAAAAACATGCAATTAAGCTCAATTTATTTTATCATCCATATGAATTCAAGAATCTAAAAAGTAATTTAAATCAAATGAAATAGCCTAAGAATGTGTCACTAAACCAAGAGAATATAGGGCTGAAATGTGATTAAAATGAGTCCTAACATTTCATAATCCAAAGAGTTATGGGACTAAAATATAATTAAAATGAGTCCTGACAACGTGCTTTCCAGCAAGCCCACTTGTACAAGCATTGTACCCAACCAATATGCCCATTCACACATGTAGTGTGCCAAGCAAACTTTCCTAATAGCATAGGTTGCATGCCTGGCTAGTATGCTCACCTGCATAGCTAGTGTGCCCAGCTAACATGCTCACCAACATAGATAGCGTGCTCAATCAACATGACCACCTAGACAAGCAGTGTGCCCAACTAGCATGGCCACTTGCATAGGCAATATGCCTAGCCAACATGCCTATTCGCACAAGCAGGGTGCCTAGCAATCTTGCTCTCCTACAAAGGCAACGTACCCAACCAGCATACCCACTCGCATAAGCAGTGTGCACAACCAACATGCCCATTTGCACAGAAAGCGTGCGCAAACAACAAGCCCATATGCAAAAGAAGCATGCCTAGCTAGCCTAACCACCTACACAGGAGCTATGCCTAGCCAATACAGGCAACACACCTAGCCAGCATGCCCACCTCTCACAAGCAGCATGCCTAGCAATCTTACCCACACTGCACAGGTAGCTTACTTAGCCGACATGCCCACCTGCGTAAGAATTGTGCCTAGCCAACATGCCTACCCACATAAACAACATACCAGCCAACAAACCACCATCATAGGAAACATGCCTAGCTAGTTTGTTGACCTGAATATACAGCATCCCAAGCATTCTTGCCCACTTGCATGGGCAACATGCCCAGCCTGTATGCCCACCTACATTGGCAATGTGCCTTGCTATCTTGCCCACCCACACAATAGCATGCCTAGCCAGTATGCCCACCCACATAAGCAGAGAGTCTAGCTAACATCCATACCAGCACAAGTTGCATGTCCGACTAGCATGCCTAATTGCATAGGCAATGCAACGTACCTAGCTTTCATGTTCACCTGCGCAAATAACATACAAGCCAAGAAACACACTAGCATAGGCAGTGTGCTTAACCAATATACCCAACAGCACATGCACCGTGCCTTGCAATCTTGCCCACCTGAACAAGCCGAGAGCTCAGGCAGCATGGCCACCCGCACTAGCAGGGCTAGCCAACAAGACAAATGCATATGCACCATGCCTAGCCAACATGCCCAACTGCATAAGTAGTGTGCCCAACCAACATGCCCACCTACACTAGCTGTATGCCCAGCCAACATGCCCACCCGTACATGCAATGTGAGTATGCCCACCTACACACACATTGTGCCTAACTAGCACGCACACCTACATAGGCATTGTTCCTACACACGTAGGCAACATGTATAGCTGCACAAGGAGTGTGCTAGTAAGTATGCCACATGTACAAGTAGCATGGTGAGCTAGCATGCACACCCAATTAAGCAACCTGCCAAGCCAGTATTCCCACTTACATTGACATTGTGCCAACTAGCTGAAGCAACATGCCACCAGCACAAATAGTGTGCCAACCAACATGCCCAATCACACAAGCACTGTAACTAGCTAATATGCCCACTCACGCAAGCAGTGTGCTTAGCTAGCGTGCCCATCTCACAAACATTGTAGTGCCTAGCTAGTATGCCCACTCCCACTAGCACCATGCCCTCTCATACAATTATTGTGCCAAGCAAGCATACCCATTCGTACTAGTAACGTCCCTACCTAGCATGCTCACCCACAGAGGCTATGGCCTAACCAGCAAGCCCACCCACACAAGCAATGTACTAGCCAGCAAGCCCACCTGCATAGGCAACGTACCAGCCAACAAACCCACCAACACTAGTAGCATGTAAAGCCAGTATGTCCACCCGCATATGTAGTATGCCTAGCAATCTTGGCCACCCTTAGAGGTAGAGTGCCCAACCAACATGCCCACTCGCACAGGAACTGTGCCAAGCCAACATGCACAACCACACAACCACTGTGCCCAGCTAGGATGCCTAATAAACACTTTTTAGTGTTTATCTATGTACTCTTATTCTTACTTCTGGCATTGCAAACTTGCATTTAATTGTTTAATTAGCATCTATTTTTATCATTGAGGTCTAATTAGAATTTATTATATTTCATATTAATTTTCCTACTTTAAGATCCAATTTTACTTATTAGGGATTTTTAATTTCAAGATTGGACCTGGGAGGCCTCAAAACCTGTTGGGATTTTTGTCCAAGTTGGGATTGGAGTAATAATTTTTATTAATTCAAGCAGCAAGGATACAAATGATAGTTTCTCAACTCAAAAAGGGCAAAATAGGCTTTTGGCAACATAAGGAGGGCAATTATGTAATTTAGGCCTTGTTAATGGCAAACTTGTAATTTTCCTATATTTAACCTAAGGAAATTCAGCTAACCTAGATTCCACCCATTCCTAGCCACCACTTACATCTGCTTCCTCTAGCTTTCTTCTTCTCCTTTCCTCCCATGGTTGCCTCCATGAAAATAAAAGGCTAGACATTTCTGTAATCGACCTAGAATGACTTGAAGACTGTCAGTTTGATTCTTGAGACATGTATTGTGTTTATTTTGAATTTAATGATAGTTATGCTTCTCTACTCCTCATTTATCTCTCTATTATTGTGTATGATGATTTTTATGCATGATTGCTGGATGGGTTTGTGGGATTTCTAGGCCTGATCACCCTAGGAGTAATTTCCACAGAGTAGAACTTGATTTAGGTCTTGGATACTCTAATCCCTCGCTGCGATGTTGGTTAGGGTTGGGTTTGGTTCCAATGACCATAATCTATGCGATTGCATAGTAGGAATTGTCGAACTAGGTACAGGGATACCAGCTTAGTTAGGGTTCGACCAAATTAATTAATTAGGTAGGTTAATCTTGAGATTTTCGGAATTAATCTAGTTAATTAGCATAACTAGAATTAAATTTATCTTTAGGTTGAGGATAGAATCACCATTGTCTGATAGTTCCCTAGGTTGGTTGCATTTTCATCATCCATCCACTTCTATTTTACTATTTATCGCGTCTATTTATTGCTGAATTGATGAAAACCCCCCATTTCCCTCACCTAATTGACTGAGACCTATACAAGTGGTTCTTTGAGAGCACGACCCTAGTTGAAAACGTAAACTTGAAATTTTTAATTTGATCGCAACCTATAGTAATGACGCTATAGGGCATGTGTCAAATTTTGCCGCCGTCACTAGGGATTCACTAGTGTTTTTGGTTATTTTAGGTGCATTTTTGTATATATAGAGATTGAATATATTGTTTCTTGTTTCTCTTTGTTTGGGTATTTTGTTTTCTGTGATTTCAGTATTTTTTCTGTGGGTTTACCGAAAAACATGCAGTGTTCGATTGCCCCTAATCTTGGTCAGGTTATAGTTTTTGGCTCCGTGGTCAATTTTGACCCCTCATTTACAAGGTGACAGTTTCAATTATTTTATCCAAATTCCACTTCCTTGACAACTTTTCTATTTTTTTGAAGATTTTTATTCCATTTTTTAGGTTCCGAGGTTATCTGGTTTGGAGCTGTGGTGGTCCCAAAATTTTTTAAAAATCATTTGATAGGTTATTTTTACTTATTTTGTGATTTTAAGTTGGTAGTTTAGTGTTTTAGTGCTATTTCTTGTGTGTATATTTCTATGGCTTTATTGTTTGTGTATGTTGTGGTACTAGCTGTTAGTGTATGACTAGGTCTTCCTCTATGCCTAACGTTTTTCATTAGATCCTGAGATTGAAAGAACTTTTAGGCTTAGGAGACATTGTCATAGTGCTAATAGTGCTGCAAGTGCCTTTGTAGTTAATAGTAGTAGTGATAATCCTTCTCTTCCTGTTCCTGTTAGTGGTTCTATTTACATTCATTTTCCTATGGATACTTCTTCCTTTGTTGATATTGATACCACTATTTTTAGTCCTACTATTCATACTACCGATATCCATGTTGTTCATACTGCTGTAGATATTCCTGTTGATAATGCTATTGCTAGTAACTCTGTCATTATGGCTGATAGAACTTTAGAAAAGCTTGTTGCCCTTGATGTTACTTACCAGCCCTTGTCTATTCAATATCCTCATCTTATTGCTAATTTTGAGCTTAAATCTGGGTTGATACACTTACCCCCTAGATTTCATGGTTTATTAAGTGAAGATCCTCATAGGCATCTTCAAGAATTCCATGTTGTTTATTCCACCATGAAACCACAGGGTATCCATGAAGATCATATTAAGCTAAGGGCTTTTCCATTCTCTCTTAATGAGGTAGCAAAGGATTAGTTATATTACCTTCCTGCTAGTTTTGTCACCAATTGGAATAAATTGAAGCGGCAATTTCTAGAGAAAATTTTCCCTGAATCTAGAGCGGCAATAATTAAAAAGGAAATTTGTGGGATTAGATAGATGATGGGAGAAACTTTGCAAGAGTATTGGGAGAGATTCAAGAAACTATGTTCCAACTGTCCACACCATCAAATTAATGATCAGTTGCTCATTCAGTATTTCTATTAGGGCCTTTGATTGCTCCTTTTATGAGTGGTGTGAATGGAAAGAGGTAGTATGTGTGTGTGGCGTGGATGTATATGTATATGTATATGGAACAATTTATAATGTGTTGGAACAAAGTGCAAATATACACTATCAGTGCAGCGAGCAAGTATTCCAGGGGTTGTCGTACCCAAGAGATTGTGATTGATTACCCGAGTAGTATAACTCTAGTATTGCTCAAGCGGTCGAATTATGATGATATAAGCAAAGTAAATAGATGCAGAAAAGTAAGTAAGCAATAAAAGAAGATTAGATAGCAAACTATATAGAGAAAACAATGATAAGAAACCTAGGGATTCATATTTCACCACAATTGTTGTGTATAGACTTCCTTGATTCAGTAATGAAGTTATAGAGTTATCAATTGCTAGCCAGGATTCCCTAATTGCATCAATCAGCCTTGGTATTAGGTCAGATCAAATCTAATTACAATTATCAACCCTGCTACTGGTCTGTGCGAGTTGTAGCAATTATAATTGTGTTAAGTTCTGTGGACATTCCTTTAGGGAGGTCAGGGGAACACCCTAATTCCTATGTGGCTACACAGGGTCCTCGGTACTGGTCTATCCTTAGCTCCACTATGGATTTAACTTTTGTGGTCTAGATTAGCTAATCTCCGGTCGGTCTCATAGAAAACCCACAGATTTCTCCTAACTAATTGGCCAGATCAGTCAAGAGTGAAGTGCAGAAAATTAAACCTCAATTGAATAAAACATGTTCATAACTTCATCAATTTAGTCTATACAAGTAGATTGGGCTACATCCTAGCCCCTAGAATAGAGTTTAGTTACACATGATAATGGAAAGACACATAATGGTAAAGTAAGAGAACATGGAGATAAAAAGAAGTAGAAGAAAGAAACTAGAGAGTGACGCCTTGCTGTCTTGCGGAAGCTTGAAGGGTTGCTATTGTTGTCTCCCTTGTGTTCAGCCTTGATTTAATTTTTATAATGTACCTAACCCTAGTTAGACTCAAAATAAAACTCTAAGTTGGACTACAAGTCCATTTACAAGGAAATCCTAATCCTATTCTAACTAGTATTTTAATTGGCTTCACACTTCAAGACTTTAATCCTGCTTCAAACTCTATTCCAAAGAGTCTTCTAGGATGTGGACTTCTAATCCTTGCATGACACAACTATCCGGAAGCCCACTTGGCTTGGAAGTGTAACATCTTATTTTAACTCTTATATTCATGAAAACACCTTTCATTTGACTCAATTCAATAAGGAAAATACCAATTAGAAGTTTAAGTCTCAATTGGACAGCTTACAGGTTTAGACAGCTTGCTGCCCTGTTCTTGTAAAATATGAAAACGTGATATATAAATATCATAAAATCATGAAAAGCTCCAGATTACAAGTTTAATGTGTCTAGAAGATGTGGTAAAAATTTCATACAAAATATCGTTGGCTTGATGGGTCAATTAAGTAAAGTTTGTACACTGCTCTGTGTACTGCGAGAATACTGTTTAGCTATTTTGAAAAATTATTTGGGCATGGATTTGTGCTCCAATTGCCACAAAAATTGGTATTGATGAATTTCAATATGTCAAATACTTGCTGTAAAATTTTTAAATAAAAACTCAGGGCTTAAAGTATTTTACTTGATTTATTCTCTTAACTGCCAGAAAACTGGTTTTAGGGTTATCATATACACTTGAGCAGAATTCTATCAATTTTTCCTCTTCCATCTATTCAGTTCATTTCTCATTTATGAAAATAACAATACATCCTTTTACATCAAATATTCAACTAAAACAAATAATTACACATTAATCATGTATTTTACAAATTAAATCACAAGCACACTCTATTTGAGTTCGCAGCCACCCTTGGTGTTTCTCCACCTAGAAATCATTGATATTCCACAAAAAGGGATATGAGACTTCAAGTCTCAGTAGCTAATGAGTCCATTAGTAAATATACATGACTATTACAAGTCATTAATCTCATTAAATGGCATAGGAATGCAAAGAAAACACCATGATGCACATAATAGCACATAATCACTTAGAACCACTTCCTTGGCAGCTCTAAACACCATAGCATGATATTCCTCTTGAATACCATTTAAACACAGCAAATAATATAGATAATAGCATACAATAAACACTCACACCCATAGGCAACTACATGGCATGCAAGAAGAGGTTAAAGGAGTCATTAGCTACCTCAACTCCTAGCTTTGTTTCTCTTCTTTCTTTTCTCCTCTTCCTCCTTTCCTCTGCAGCTCCTCTATTTCTTTCCAGCAAGCTGCCGACCTCCTTCCCTCTCTTCCCCCCTTTATTTATTTGTTTTTTGTCTAATTTATTTTCTATAATTATTTCCTTTAATTAATTAATATCATGGGTAATTAGGGACAAGTGTGGCTTGTTGATTGGTTGTCTCCATTGACTCACCACTCCCTAACTGACTTGCCCATGCTTCAGCTGCACAAGTCCTCAGCTGAACTCCTTCATGCGCAAACCTCACCAAAATATCATACAAAAATATCAAATTGCAATTATCATACTATGGCATTTGTCAAGCTATGATTGGTGGGAGTGTCCCTCTTTACTTGCACAATTTCTAGAGGCTAAAAGCATGCAAGTGGCGTGGGACTTGGGGAGGCCAGCTGCTGCCTTCATTTGGTCCAATTAGGACCAATTTAGTCACATTCTAACCATCTCCCTAACTAGTAATTTACTTAGGTAACCATGCCATTTAATTGCACTAGTTTACACCACATTTCTAACTCTTTAATTCCTTAATATTCTCATACTTCACATTTACATTTAGCAAACATACTACTAATTAAATTATTCTAGTGTAGATTTATATTCTTCTCTTGGAAAATTTGGGATGTTACAGGAAGTCTTCCAAACTCAGTCCAGAATAGCTCCAGGGCGCCGCGGCGTGAAGTCCTAATGCCACGACGTCCATTGGCAGAATGCTCAGCTTCCTCTCGGGTACAAGGCACCCTGGCGCCAAGGCTTGGGCACGCCATTGATAGAATGGGACTTTTCTTCCATTTTGCTTCCCTTGACGTGTGTACCTGCAAAACAATGAAATCTAATCAAAAGCAATGTGTTTTTACCTTAATTGGGACTTGAAATGTAAGGGAATTTATGCTAAATTATCTATATAAAATGTAATTATCAAACTCCCCCACACTTATCCTTTTACTCGTCCCGAGTAAAATCAAGCATAAGCATACATGCAAGATAGCTAGGCTTTCACACTTAACTGACTTACTAACCATATTTGGCATTAGAATTATTCATATGGGATGTTCTGGATTTCAATCATCATGTCATAATGCAAGATCATTCAATATGCAATGAAATAATCCCAAATTCCCAAGGTAACTCTCAATAAAAATGATATAGGCTCAATTCTCACTAAATGAGGTAATAGAAGGAAAGTTTCCATGTAATAGGGTGATAACATCATGAAAAACCATAGTGAAGATATAAGGTATATAATCAAGTGAATATATGCATAATAGCTATTCAAGCTCTAGGGAGCATGTGTAGTGAGGGATGAATTCTCTCTTATGGGAATGATATTCATTCATCTCACAAGTGTCTGGAGGGTCCGATTTTCACTCATTTAAGGACAAACCAAGAATTTTTCATAGGCTTGCTCATATATCAAATCTCCACCACTCATAATAAATCACATACACTAATCAAAGGGACTTTTTAGGGTTGTAATGGGGCTAGCTCAAGGTGATAAAGGCTTAGGACCCATTAAGAAGAAATCATGTGAATCCAGAGTTACTCTTTATTTCACATACTCTCCATCCACTAGCTCAAATACTTCATCTTTTACTTCCTCTTTTCTTCTCTATTGTCTCCCATTTTTCTTTGACTTTTTGACCTTTTGACCTTTTTCTTTTCTTTATTTTTCAGAGTGTTCTTCTCTTTTCTTCTTGCCTTGCTCATTGCCCTTTTTCCTAGGGAGATTATCCTCATTGTGAGGCTATTCTTTTTTTCTCTTTTTCTCTCGGCTAGGGTGGAGTCTTTACTCTCCCTGAATTCACACATTCCTTCAAAGTATTGGTGTCCATTTGGAGGAGGAACAAAGGAATGGGATAGAGATCATGATAGGGTTAAAGCAAGGGAAAGGATAAGCTCAACAGGGTCAACTAGGGGGTAGCTCAACTTTCAAGGTTCTGATGTATAGGATATCAACACACACCATCCCTAAACTGGATGTTATGTGTTTGCAGGTTATACGGTGGGGTCTCATGGCAATCAAGTGACTACTAATCAACTCTACCATGATCCACCGTATTGTCAGAAACATGCTTGAATAGATTGGCTACAAAAGGGTTTGGGAAGGTAAGGATGGGTAAACCTAGGTGCCCTAATCATCCTAGTGTCTGTGATTTCAATGTGGTCTCAAAATGCATAACAGAGCAAGTTCTAGAAAAATCAAGGATGCCCTGTTCACTCACAAATAAAAGGCGAGCTTTGATAATATAGCTCTATGGCTCAAAAGCTCTCATGGGGATAATTCATCCACTCACATTTTGATTTACTCCAATATCTCAGTAATATGCATATAATGGGAATACAAATGAATGTGGATTCACACATAAGCAGGGTAGGATTAGAATTCCTAGAGGCTTTTGAATCATAAAAGGAACAGGTAAAATGAACAATCATGCATTATTTTTACAACAATTGAATATTTCTCATCCCATATAATTAGCTAATTACTATTTTCATCATGAGCCATAGTTTTCAGTCAGAACTTACACAAACAATCATGCAATCATATAGAAATAAGAAAATTAAACTAAATACACATAATCATGCAACATAAAACAACTATTATAATACTTAATTTAAAAGTTTTATTTCAATTACTAGGCTAATAAAATATGTCCCTCCCCCACGCTTAAATTCAGCATTGTCCTCAATGCATAAAATAAAAAAGAGTAAGGAAAGGGCCAACCTGGTATGGCAGCCTAGTCGGTGTCTTCGGAGCCTTCCTTTGAGGATTCCTCGTTTTGTGATTACGGAGCGGCATGTGGTGGTTGAGGGAAATGGGGGAATGGGGGCAAGCCAGTATGGCCCACTGATGTTTAAAATTGTGGTGTAGAAAATAGGTGTAGAATGGATTGTGAAATAGAGATAGAATGAAGTGCAAACGAACACTATTAGTGTAACCAGTAAGTATTCTGGGGTTGTCATACCTAAGGGATTGTGATTGATTACTAGAGTATATTAACTCCAATAATGCTCAAGCGATCGAATATGAGTGACGACAGCAAAAGATCATAAAGTAAATTAGCAGTAAAATAAATGAGAATAGATGAATGGTGTGTGATTGAAATATCAGAAAAGTTAGGCCTAGGGATTCAGATTTCACCACAAGTCCTTGCCATAGACGTTCATGATTCAGTTTTGACTTCTACGATTATTAATTGCTAGCCAGGATTCCCTAATCTAATTATCCTACCTTGGCATGAGGCCGGAATAATCCTAATTACGATTACCAACCCTGCTACGGGCCAGTGCGAGTTGTAATAACCATAATTGCATTAAGTTCTATGGACATCCCTTTCGGGTATTCTAGGGGATCTCCCTAGCTCCCTTGTAACTACACATAATTCTAGGTATAGACCGCCACAGAACCCTATGGATTTAACCCTCGTGGTCTAAGTTAACTAATCATCTTCCGAGTCATAGAGAACCCACGGATTTCTCCTTTCTAATTGGCCAGATCAGTAAAGAGTAAGTGCAGAAAATTAAACCTCAATTAAATAAAAGCTAAATCTGTCATAACATTATCAATCATGTCTATACAAGTACTTGGGCTACATCTTAGCCCCTAGATAGAAGATTAGTTACACATGATGATGAAAGAAAACATAATAGAAAAATAGGGAAACATGGAGTTGGATGAAGATGGGTGACACCTTGAAGTTGCCTTGAAGCTTGCTTGTTGTGATGTGGATGCTTCGAATGTGGATGGATGGTTCCTCTCAGTCCTCCTTCTTATTTATATAGCCTCCAATCCTAGTTAGACTCAACTTAGGACTTTAAGTTGTGTTATAATTTCTAATCCTAATCTAATCCTAATCATCATTTAATTAGGATTTTAATTACATAATAATAATTACACAACTCTAATCCTACTTAATTAATAATTCTAGAGAGTCTTCTATGTCTTGGAGTCTCAATTCTTGTTGGAGAAGGATTCCCAGAAGTTCAGATAGTTTAGAACTCTTCAATTATTCTCTAGAAGGCCTTTGGGTCACCACGGCGAAGGGTAGCCTCGCCACGGCGAGCAAGTGCGCTAATTTGGACTTTGCTCTCTGGAAGGCCTCGCCACGGCGAGCTTGGGCAGATTGCTGAATTTTCTATTTTGCTTCCAATTGAAGTCTAAACCTGAAACAAAAGGAAATCAAATCAAATGCAACATGTTTTACCTTAATTAAGAATGTAAATGTAGGGAATTGAATCATAAAAGTCTATATAAAATGTAATTATCAAAAGCCTATGAGTTGCTTGAAGAGGTAATAACAAATGCCTCTGATTGGTGCTCTAGAAGGGATAATGAGAAGAAAGTAACTGGTATCCAAGATTCAGATGCTTTGGCAACACTTGAAGCAAAACTGGACCAGGTACTCTCATTCCACACTGCATTACTCAAAGGAAATCCTATGGAAGCTGTGCAAGAAGAAGCCAAAGAGGTGCACTCTGTGGGGAACAACAATCCCTACTCAAAGACCTACAATCCTGGATGGAGGAATCATCCTAATTTTTCATGGAAGAACCCAGGACAGGTAGCACCTCCTTATCAACAACAATAGCAACGTCCAAGGATGAATCTAGAAGAAGCCATGGCCAAACTTGCAACATCCCAAGCTAATTTAACTGAGAAGACAAATCAATTTATGGTGACTACAAATGCTTCAATTAAGCAATTGGAGAACCAAGTAGGCAGATTTCTCAACTACTTACCACAAGGTAGCCTGGTGCATTACCAAGCACAACGGAAGCCAATCTAAGGGATGTGAAAGTCATAACTCTGAGAAGTGGAAAAACCCTTGATGCTATCCAAGAACCCACCCCACAAGAAGAAGAAAAGTAAGTTGAATCTGAAGCTGAACAAGCACCTAAAGTTTCTCTGGAAGAAAGGCAAGAACAACAAAAGCAAGTGGAGAAGCTAAAGCACAAGCCATGCGAAATTCCTTCTCCATACAAACCGTTTTTATAGTTTCCACAAAGATTCAGAAAGCAAAAGCTGGACAGACAATTTGCAAAATTTATGGAGGTATTTAAAAAATTACATATTAACATACCTTTTGTAGAAGCTTTGGAGCAGATGCCCAGCTATGTGAAATTCATGAAAGATATATTGTCCAACAAAAGGAAGCCACAAGATTATGAAACTGTTACACTTACTGAAGAGTGCAGTGTTATATTCCAAAAGAAGCTATCAGAAAAGCTTCAAGACCCTGGAAGCTTTACCATTCCATGCATTATAGGCCAGGAGTACTTCAGCAAAGCATTATGTCACTTGGGAGCTAGCATAAATTTAATGTTACTCTCAGTCTACAAGAAGCTGAACATTGGAGAATCCAAACCCACTACTGTTTCCCTGTAATTGGTGGATAGATCAATCAAATAACTAAGAGGTATAGTAGAAGATGTTTTAGTTAAAGTTGACAAATTCATCTTCCCAATTTGATTTCATAGTATTAGATATGGAGGAAGATCAAGAAATCCCAATCATTTTGGGAAGGCCATTCTTAGCAACTGGAAGAGCCCTAATTGATGTACAGAAACGGAACCTAAACCTGAGAGTACAAGAAGAAGAAGTGACCTTTGATATCCTCAAAGCACTAAAGCATCCAGCTGATGAAGAGTCATGCTTTAGAGTATACATCATTGACCAATGCATCAAAGAGGTGGGGCAACTTTCAAAGTATTATGAACCTCTTGAAGCATACTTAATGACATTAGAAGAGGATCCTGAGATTGAAGATTGCATTCAACATCTTGAGGCTACCCCACCAATTTTTATCAGAAGCCTGTTGAAGAATTGGGAGAGCCTGAAGCCCCAACCGAACCTTCAACTGAGCAAGCACCCAAATTGGAGCTAAAACCATTACCAAAACACTTGAAATATAGCTATTTGGGAGATGCAGAATCCCTACCAGTAATTCTTTCTGCTTCCCTAACAAAAGAACAGGAAGAAAAGCTGCTGAGAGTAAACAAGAAAGCAATAGGATGGACCATTGCTGACATAAAAGGCATAAGTCCTACCCTTTGCATGCACAAAATCTACATGGAGGAGAACTTCAAACCCTCAATTGAGCACCAAAGAAGGATGAACCCCAAGATGAAGGAGGTAGTCAAAAAAGAAGTACAAAAATGGCTTGATGCAGGCATTATCTACCCTATTTCTGACAACCCATGGGTGAGCTCTGTGCAAGTAGTGCCAAAGAAGAGAGGAATCACTGTGGTAGAAAATGACAACAATGAGTTGATTCCTACCATAATTGTAACTGGATGGAGAGTGTCCATCGACTACAAGAAGCTGAACAAAGCAACCAGAAAATATCACTTTCCACTGCTATTCATTGATCAGATGCTAGACAGGTTAGCCGGATATCCTTTCTATTATTTTCTAGATGGATATTCAGGCTATAACCAAATTACCATGGCCCCTGCAGATCAAGAGAAGACAACTTTTACATGTCCCTATGGCATATTCACCTTTACAAGAATGCAATTTGGATTATGTAATGCTCCTGCTACTTTTCAGAGGCTAATGACATCACTATTCTCAAACATGGTAAAAAAATTCATTGAAATTTTCATGGATGATTCTTCAGTCTTTGGAAATTCATTTGATTTATGCTTGAATAATCTATCATTAGTACTCAAAAGATGCCAAGAAACAAACCTAATGCTGAATTGGGAGAAGTGCCATTTTATGGTGCATGAAGGAATAGTTCTTGCCACAAAATATCACTAGAAGGAATCTAAGTTGACCGGGCAAAAGTGGAGTTAATTGAGAAACTTCCACCTCCTACTACTGTCAAGGGAATAAGGAGTTTCTTGGGATATGCTGGATTTTACAGAAAATTCATCAAAGACTTCTCCAAATTTTCCAAACCATTATGCAATCTTCTATTAAAAGAAGCAACTTTTGTATTCACAAAAGAGTGCAAAACAACATTTGAAACTTTGAAGAAAGCACTCATCACTGCCCTTATAATTGTCACGCCTAATTGGGAAGCCCCATTCGAAATTATGTGTGATGCAAGTGACTTTGCAGTAGGGGTTGTTCTAGGGCAGACAAGAGAAAAATTTTCAGAGCTATTTACTACACAAGCAAGATTCTTGATGCTACCCAAGTTAATTATGCAACCACTGAAAAAGAGCTACCAGCTGTGGTCTATGCCTTTGAAAAATTCAGACCATATCTCATTGGCAACAAGACCATAGTTTACACTGACCATGCAGCACTTAAATATTTGCTGAATAAAAAAGATGCTAAGCTAAGACTTATTAGATGGATTATACTTTTGCAAGAATTTGAGCTGGAGATGAAGGACAAGAAAGGAGAAGACAATGTCATAGCAGATCACCTGTCCAAATTAGAATATCATGCGAATGACTTTGTCCCTATAGCTGATTCCTTCCCTGATGAGCAAGTATTCTCCGTCAGAAAAATTGTAAACAAAGGTTGGAACGGACAAGGAAGAGATGGGCCATGGTATGCTAACTATGTCAACTACCTCACCTATCATGAATTGCCACATGAAGCAACCTATCAACAAAGAAAGAAATTCTTATCTTAGGTAAGATTTTATTTTTGGGATAACCCTATGCTTTATCGCAGATGCAGTGATCATATGATCAGAAGGTATGTCCCAGAAGAAGAATTTCGAGCCATCCTTGAAAGCTGCCATTCTAGCAGCTATGCAGCTCACAAGACAGTTAATAAAGTACTTTAGTATGGTTTCTATTGACCAACACTTTTCAAAGATGCATAATCTTTTGTAGAAAGATGTGACAAATGTCAAAGAGCTAGAAATTTGTCCAAGAGACATGAGATGCCTCAAAATCCCATCATGGAAGTTGAATTATTCGACGTTTGGGGCATTGATTTCATGGGACCATTCCCATCATCCTATGGGAATCTGTATATCCTAGTTGATGTGGATTATGTATCCAAATGGGTAGAAGCTATTCCATCTCCTACAAATGATTCCAAAGTGGTACAAAGATTTCTGAAAAAGAACATCTTTTCCCGCTTTGGAGTACCAAGAACACTAATAAGTGATGGAGGGAAGCACTTCTGCAACCAACACCTCAAAGCTCTCCTTGTTAAATATGGAGTAAGGCACAAAATTACCACCCCCTATCACCCACAAACCAGTGGGCAAGTGGAGGTATCTAACAGGGAGCTCAAAAGGATATTAGAGAAAACAGTCCACACTAACAGGAATGATTGGTCTCTCAAGCTGGATGATGCACTCTAGGCATATAAAACAGCATTCAAGACTCCCCTAGGCATGTCACCATACAACATAGTCTTTGGGAAGGAGTGCCACTTACCAATTGAGTTAGAACACAAAGCATATTGGGTTGTTAAGCTATTGAATTTTGATCCAAATGTAGCCGGGCAAAATAAAATGCTTCAACTCAATGCACTAGATGAATTTAGAAGAGAAGCTTATGAAAATGCTCGCATATATAAGGAAAAAGTCAAGATATGGCATGACAGAAAGATAACAAGAAAGGACTTATATCCTGAGTAGAAAGTGTTGTTATTCAACTCAAGATTAAAGCTTCATCCAGGCAAACTAAAATCAAGATGGTATGGTTCGTACACAATCACATCTATAACCCCATATGGAGACATAAAAATAATGAACGATGGACAAACTTTCAAGGTGAATGGACACAGATTGAAGCCCTACGTAACAAGTGAAAACATGCCCGTGCATGTTGTCACCTTTCAAGAAAGTCCATAGAATCAGAGAAAGCCCGACTAAGGACTATAAACCAAGCGCTTATGGGAGGCAACCCATTAGTTTTTATTTCTTTCCCTTTTTAATTTTTGTGTGTATTTTATTGTTATTTTAGTCAATTTCTCTACTACTCAAAGTCTTTCAATCGATTATTTGAAGCCATGCAGGTATTGGACACAACATGGAGCCAGAACAGAGTAATTCAGACACAAAGGACGCAAACAGAAGCTCTGGGCGCCATGGCACCCACTTCCAGAGAGCAACCAGCGTTTGGGCACCACGGCGCCCATCACTGTAGCAATTGCCAAAAATTTTTTAAAAAAAATTCCCTCGGTGTCCCGGTGCCATGGCGCCCACTAGCAGAATAAAAAACCCCCAACCCGCCATTCTCACACTTTTTCTATTTTAAACCTCTCAACTACCCAATCACATCCCAGTCGCATTCCTTCAGATTTTCACCGATTAAACACCCTCAAATCACCTCCAAACACTTTCCCACCCATCTACACTTTAATCCATCCAAACAATCTTCAGATTTGAGGAAGAACTCTTTAAATTTTTGCCACTTTCTCTCACTAGAATGTGGATTTTCTTGCTCCTCTGTTCTTGAAGATTTCGATAATTTCTGGCAAGGAAAGGTTCGCAATCACACCCCTGGACTTCCTAGAGGTATTTTCTTGCTTACCTACTCTAATTAATCGGTGTAAATTTGGAAAATTTCATCTACATCCTTACTTGGGAACTTTGGCTGAAATTGGAGATTTTTAAATGTTTAGGTATGAACTTTGAATACATGTAAGCTGAAACTTGTGCAATTGTTTACTGATTATTCCCATTTCAAATTGGTTGCTTTAATTTGTCATTTAAACTCCACTAGTTCTACATAGAAAAAATTTCAAAAAATAGAGTATGTTGTGGGAGTTCTGAAATTGTGTTTATTTAGTGGAATAGGTGCTCTGTTTGGTATTTTGTTTGTGAAAATTTTGCAGATATAATGCCTCTCAAATGAATGGCTAAGCAGAAAGCCTCATCGTCCTCCCAAGTCCCAGAATATGATGCCACTCGCTTCATTAGCAAGAAGGAAGAGGAAACTTACAATGAACTAAACAGTAAGCTAACCATTCCTAAGTTTGGCATTGATCTGTTAGAGCCCCGCTTTGCTCCGATTGCTAACCACATGGCATGGAGAGGTTGGCTCAAATTTGCTCAACAACCGGAGCCTGCACCAACCACCATTGTGAAGGAGTTCTATGCCAACTTGTTTGAACATCAAACTCTATACGAGAGCTGGGTGCGAGGCCACAGAGTACCTTTCAACTGGTACACCTTCCGTGACATTTTCAAGATCCCAAAGCAGCATGCCGAAGAGATGAGGCTGGGCACGTTCGCAGCCCTTGGGGATTACAATGAAATAACACGAGAGTTGTGCATTGAAGACACACAGTGGGTCACCAAAGATGGTGAATTTTACCACTTTCCCAAGACTAGGCTAGACAAACGTGGCTGCACTTTATTTCAAACCACTTATTCCCATCCACGCATACATGTGAAGTCACAAAGCTGTGAGCAGAGTTCCTCTGGGCTATTCACAACCAGTGGAGGCTCAATGTGGGCCACATCATCACAGAGCACTTGCAGACCATTAGACAAACGGCCAACAAGAAGGTGCTCCCCTTTCCCCACTTGATAGCTGCCCTATGCCACAAAGTTAGAGTAGTGTAGAGGAACTCAGAGCTAGTGGTCGAACCAGGTTAAATGTTAAACAAGACTTTCTTCGCTAGCCTGAAACCCCCTTACCTAAGAGGAGGCCCAGTAGCACCACCACAGGCACCGCTTCGCCTGCTCCCCAAGCACCACAACCACCACCTAACCAGCAAAGTTTTATGGACCCTGCACTCGCTGCCAAACTGAACACCTGGATAGACTTCAGCTATCAATACACTGAAGCAACCACCCGATGGTACCAGATAGCTGAGGAATACTTAGAAGCTAGTGCAGCAGGCCATACTGGCTTTACCTCCATTCCCACATCTCCCTTGACCACCACATGCTGCTCCAACACCACCAACCAAAGAAGAAAGCTCAGAGGAGGACTTTGAGGGCACCAACTAGGCTGTCCTTCCAGGTTGGCTCTTTCCTTACTCTGTTTTAATTGATACATTGAGGACAATGCAATATTTAAGTGTGGGGGAGAGTCACATTTCATTTGCCTAGTAGTTAGTAGTTAAAATAAATTTTTAATTTGAGTAGTGGATTAGTTGTTTTTATTGCATGATTGTATGTTTAGTTTAAATTTCTGTTTCTGCATGAATGCATGATTGTCTGTGTGTTTTCTGACTAAAAGCCATGGCTCATGATGAAAATGGTGCATTACTGATTAAATGGGATGAGGAATATTCAATTATTGTGGAAATAATGCATGATTGTTCATTTCATCTGTCCCTTTTTATGATTGAAAAGCCTCTGGGAATTCTGAATCTACCCTGTAAATGTGTGAACCCACATTGATTTGTTATTCCTTATATATGCATTAATTTATTGAGATATTGGAGGAAACTAAAATGTGAGTGGATGAATTATCCCCTGGTGAGCTTTTGAGCCTAAGAGTTATATCATTAGAGCTCAGCAATTGTTTGTGAGTGAACATGACATCCTTGATTTTTCTAGAACTTATTCTGTTATGCATTTTAAGACCACATTTAAATCACAAACACTAGGATGATTAAGGCACCTAGGATTACACTTTCTACCTTACTCTCTCCCTTTAGTAGCCAATCTGTTCAAGCCTGTTTCTGGTAGTATTGTGGATCATGGTAGAGCTAATTAGTAATCACTCGATAACCATGAAAAACCACCACATAACCTGCAAAAACAGAGCATCTAATTTAAGCATGATCTGTTTTAATATTCCCTACATCAGAACCTTGAAAGCTGAGCTACCCCCTAATTGATCCTTTTAAGCTTTTCCTTTTCCTTCCATTAACCCTATCATGATCTCTTTCCCATTCCCTAGTTTCTCCGCCAAATGGACACCAAAACTTTGAAGGAATGTGTTAATTTCGGGAGAGTAAAATCTCCGCCCTAGTTGAGAGAAAAATAGAGAAAAGAATAGCCTCATCATGAGGATTATCTCCCTAGAAAAAAGAGCAATGAGCAAGAAAAGTAGAAATGAGAAAAATGCTCTGAAAAATTAGAATGAGAAGGGCTAGGAAAAGATAGAAAAGAAAAGAAAAGAAAAAGGCCAAAAGGCCAAGAAGTCAAAGAAAAAGGGGAGACAATAGAGAAGAAAAGAGGAAGTAAAAGACGAAATATTTGAGCTAGTGGTTGGAGAGTATGTGAAATAAAGAATGACTCTAAATTCACATGATTCCTTCTTAGTAGGTCCTAAGCCTTTATCACCTTCACCTAGCCCCAATACAACCCTTTGTAAGACCCTTTGATTAGTGTTGTGATTTATTGAAGTGATGGAGAATTGATATATGAACAAGCCTATGGAAATTTCTTGGTTTTATCCTGAATTGAGTGAAAATCTAACCCTCCAAACACTTGTGAGATGAGTGATTATCATTTTCATGAGAGAGAATTCATCCCTCACGAACACTCCCTAGAGTTTAAGTAGCTATTATGCATATATTCACTTGATTATATTATCACTATGGCTTTTCATGATTGTACCACCCTATTTTACCCTATTACATGGAAACTTTCCTTTTATACTTCAATTAGTAAGAATTGAGCCTATATCACTTTGCATTGAGAGTTACCTTGGGAAATTTGGGAATATTTCATCGCATATTGAATGATCTTGCATTATGAAATGATGATTGAATTCTGAAATCCCATATGAATTAATTCTGATGCCAAATATGGTTAGTAAGTCAGTTAAGTGTGAAAGTCTTGTTATCTTGCATGTATGCTTATATTTGATTTTACTCGGGACAAGCAAAAAGATAAGTGCGGGGGAGTTTAATAATTACATTTTATATAGATAATTTAGCATCAATTCCCTTACAATTCAAGTCCCAATTATGGTAAAAACATTTTGCTTTTGATTAGATTTCATTATTTTTCAAGTACATAGGCCAAGAGAAGCAAAATGGAAGAATTCCACATTCTGCCAATAGGCACCGTGTACCAGAGAGCGAAGTGTGCATTCTACCAGTGGGTGCCGTGGCACCCAGGATCTGTCTTAGAGAAGTTTGAGGACTTCCAAACCCAGTGGACTTCCGAGGAGTTGTGGCATACAGGATTAGAAGTCCACAACCTAGAAGACTCTCCGAAATAGAGTTTTAAAGCTGGATTAAAGTCTTAAAGTGTGAAGCCCAATTAAAGCCTTATTTAAAGTAGGATTAGGATTCACTTGTAATTAGTCTTTTAATATAATTTAGAGTCCTACTTTGAGTTGAATAGGGATTAGATATATTATAAATAGATCAAGAGGGCTGAACACAAGGAGGAGAGCGGCAGTAGCAACCCATCAAGATTAGCAAGAGCAAGGCATCACTCAAGTTTCTTTCTTCTACTCTTTCATGTTTTCTTACTTTACCATTATGTGTTTTCCTATTATCATGTGTAACTAAACTTTATTCTAGGGCTAAGATGTAGCCCGATCTGATTGTATACACAAATTGAGGAAGTTATGACAGTTCATGTTTTATACAATTGAGGCTTACTTTGTTGTACTTTACTTTTGATTGATCTGGCCAATTAATTGGGGAAATTCGTGGGTTAGCTATGAGACCGACCGAAGATTAGTTAATCTAGACCAAGAGAATTAAATCCATAGTGGAGCTAAGGACAGACCAGTACCGAGGACCCTGTGTAGTCATATGAGAATTATGGCATTCCCCTAATCTCCCTAGAGGGATGTCCATAGATCTTAATGTAATTATAGTTACTACAACTCGCACAGACCAGTAACAAGGTTGGTAATTGTAATTAGATTTGATCTAACTTAATACCAAGGTTGATTAATGTGATTAGGGAATCCTGGCTAGCAATTGATATTTCTATAACTTCATAACTAATCAAGGATGTTTATACATGAAGATTGTGGTGAAATCTGAATCCCTAGATTTCTCATCATTAGTCTCTTAATTAATTTTGCCATATACTTTTCTGTTATTGCTTACTTATTTTATGCATCTATTTACTTTGCTCATATCATCACAATTCGATCGCTTGAACAATACTGGAGTTATATTACTCTGGTAATCAACAACAATCCCTTGGGTACGACAACCCCCAGAATACTTGCTTACTACACTGATAGTGTATACTTGCACTGTGTTCCACACATCACATATTGTTCCATATACATCCATACATTACGCCACACACCCACTAATTCTATCCATTCTCGACACTCACTTAGGAGCAATCATTGCACCCATTCAAGTATAGAAATAAAACAGCATAAATGATGCACGAAAATTACATAGAAATTAGAAAAAAAAAAAAAAAAAAAAAAAAAAAAAAAAAACATGACTTTCTTAAAGTCTCTTCATACTTCAGCAAATTTATTATGCCTAATCTGAGCTTCTTACCTTTAGCACGAGTTAGCGGTCCACCCAAAATGGTCTTCTTGTCTTTGTTGGGTTTGGGCTTGCCAATTCTACATCAGGTATAGACCTCTGAAATTTGCTCTAAGCCTTGCAAATGCCACAGCTTTAGAGTTATATCTGCATGCTTGAAAGTGATTTGGGCACTTAGGTTTAACCAATTTAGCCTTTCACAGCCCCCCTTGCATAATCACCACTCGTTGACCACTTTTGAGCCTTAGCCTTCCTTTCTTTTAAGCACATTATAAGCCATATACTATTCCTTTGATATACCCCTATTCTTAAACCCAACACCTTGGAGGACTATGTGAATTTGAGACATCAAATTGTTACCTAGTTAGTAACTAGGGAAGTGGAAAGAAAGAGCCTCAAAAGATGTAAAAATCCCCCAAAGCAAAGTGCAGAAAAAGAAAAGGAAAAATTCTGGAAACAAAAACATTCTGGAAACAAATTCTAGTAAAAGAAAGCAAAAAAATAAATCTGCAAGAAAAGCAAAAGCTTGAAAAATAAGGGTGATGCAAAATATGCAAGTATGAGGCTTGATAGTTGAAGAATAAGTGAGCTTGAAAAGAGTATGCTTTGAATTCACAAAATCTCTTCTTGGTGTAATTTAACCCTTGATTTCATCTTCATTAATCCTTTTTACCTCAACAAAGCCCCATTACAACCAAGGAAAAGTCCTTTTAATTCAAGTATGCAATATGCTCTAAACGGTGGAGGTAAGACTGAAAATCAAATTTTGGTAGCTCTTGCTCTATGATTATGAACTTGAGAGTAAACAGTTTAAACCTAAACACTTGAGAGAACTTGAGCGTAAACACATATATCTAATGAGGATCATTCACATTATGCATTGTGCAATTTGGGAAACTGAAATCTGAGACAAGAGTCTTTGCTTAATGACATATCTACTTATGTTTGTGATGTGATGACTTGCTTGACATGGTGACTTACAATTCTCAGGAGAGTTTTCTTTCTTTTGTTTTTAGTTTGATTGAGGACGATCAAGAGTTTAAGTGTGGGAGAATTTGTTAAGACTCATTTTAATCACATTTTAGCCCCATATTTTCTTGGTTTAGTGACATATTCTTAGGCTATTTCATTTGATTTAAATTACTTTTCAGATTATTGAGTTCATATGGATGATAATATAAATTGAGCTTAATTGCATGTTTTTAACTAACATTTGTATTTTCACAAGTGATTAATTTCCTTGCCAAGAAAAGCACTGAAGAGCCAAAGCTAGAAAAAGTAGAATGGCAATTCTACCAGTGGGCGCCGTGGCGCCCAACCCCCAGCACCGTGGTGCCGCCTTCCAGAGACAATGCTGCCAGTTCTGCCAATGTTCGTCGTGGCGCCCATTCCTCACCACTGTGGCGCCTAGAGCCTGCATTGGTGTGATTTTGAGGAGTTCTAAGCTAAGTAAACTATTGGGAAGCCTTGTCATACAAGGATTGGGGCTCCTAAGCTTGGATGACTCTCTGGAATCATGGTTTAAGTGGGATTGAAATCTTGAAAATATAAATCTACTTGGTGTCCTAGTTAGAGTATGCTTACGAATGACTTGTAATTAAAGTTATAATTAAGAGTCTTATTTTGAGTCTAACTAGGAGTCTAGGATTTTAATTCCTTGTATATATTTCAAGAAGGCAAATCTGAGAGGACACATCAACAACCACACCATGATACATACACAGCTGCTGCCAGAATTGGATCTACATACGTTACTACTAAACTGGAGATCAACACGCCACACTTCATCCACTGTTCCCTATTGCTGAGACTCATCTTGTGTTTCTTTTGTTAATCTTCGGTTAAGGTTACTATGTATTTATTCCAGAATTTTACTGGATATTTTCTTTTCAATATGATAGCTTAATTTCTTTTATGCTTAGCTAGACTAATCCAAGCCATGATACCAAGTTTGTGAGACAAGATTATGGTTTAAATGTTTAATAAATTAATTTAAATATTTTGAAATTATTTGATAACATTGTTATTGAATCTATTCGGATCTGTTTGGAGTAGCTAACTAACCTATTTGAATGATTCATACTATTAGCCAATTAGTTAAGTCTGGATCCTTAATTAGTTGGTGCAAGTAATAACTAGTTAATCTTAGAATTAGATTAGCTAGAATAATTTCATATCTGAATTATATAAAACCACTGGTGGACCTTTATGGTTCAGATTAGATGATGTTTTCCATAAATCTTAATGCTCTGAGTTTAATTAAATTTCATGCGCTGATGTATTGAGGTTATTGAACCCGGTAGGTTTTGAGCTCAGACGTTCTAGTTACAAAACAAATGGTAAGGGAAGATAGGGAATTTTGTCGTACAAAGTTCTACAGTCTAGCTATTCAAAATTAATTTACCTATGTGTTAATGATCAAATTTGTGTTATCATGGTGAGGATATGTCGATGTTAAGCATGCTTCATTCTATTGTTTAATCAATTCACTTTTCTTTACTGTTATTCCTTTTCCTTTATTTGACTTTTCTTTACTTCCAAATCTGCCCAGAACTTTTAATTCAACAAATATATATATTTAAACCCCCCTTTTTCCTTTTCGTTTGCTTAGGTATAGTAAAAAGTAGTTAATAGTTTACTTTTTTGTTATTTCAATTCATAGTTTATTTTCTATTACCTTATATATTAGATTAACTCTTCCTCGTGGGATCGATCCTACTTACCTTATACTATATTTCTGTTAAGGGAGTAGTAATTTAATTTCTGAGGCTACAACACCTCTTACAGTTGCACAGAAGCTTGGTGATTTTGGAGAAGTCTTTTATAAATCTTCTGTAAAGTCCAGCATGCCCTAAGAAACTTCTCACTCCTTTAACAATAGAAGGAGGAGCAAGTTTCTCAATCAGCTCTACCTTGGCTCTGTCTACCTAAATACCTTCTAATGAGATTTTGTGGCCCTAGACTATTCCTTACCAGGTTGGTTTCCTAACAACTTTGTAACACCAAGGTTAAGTTATAGAGGCAGGAATCGAATGAGCTCCCAAAACTAAGAAGTCATCCATGAAAATCTCTATAAAGTTATCCACCATGTCTGAGAATATCACCATCATAAGCTTCTGAAACGTGGTAGGTGCATTGCACAACCGAAATGGCATTCTCCTGAAGGTGAAAGTACCATATGGGCATGTGAATGTTGTCTTCTCTTAATCTTCAGGGGCTATGGCAATTTGGTTATAGCCAGAATACCTATCCAAAAAGTAGTAGAAAGGGTACCCAGCTAACCTGTCCAGCATATGATCCACAAATGGTAGTGGAAAGTGGTCCTTCCTGGTTGCCTTGTTCAGCTTTCTTTAATCAATGTAAATTCTCCATTTGGTCACTGTTTTGGTAGGGATCAACTCACTATTTTTATTTTCTACCACTGTTATCCCTCATTTCTTGGGCACTACTTAAATAGGGCTCACCCATAGGCTGTCAAAAATTGGGTAGATAATGCCTACATCCAGCCATTTCTGTACTTCCTTTCGAACTACCTCTTTCATTTTCGGATTGAGCCTCCTCTAGTACTCTACTGACAGCTTGTAGTTCTCCTCTATGTAGATCTTATGCATTCATAGGGTGGGACTTATGCCCTTGATATCAGCAATAGTCCACCCTAGTGCCTTCTTGTTGGCTCTCAGCACTCTCAACAGCTTTTCTTCTTGTTCCCTAGTTAGTGGTCCAGATAGAATCACTGGTAGGGTCTCAGAATCTCCCAGGTAGCTGTACTTCAAGTGATCAGGCAGCTACTTTAGCTCCAATTTGGGCGCTTGATCATTGGAAGGGGGCGTGTTTGACTTCAGGCTCTCCCAACTCTTCAGCAGGTTTCTTGAAAAATATAGGCGGAGTTGCCTCTAATTGTTGAATGCAATCTTCAATTTGAGGTCTTCTTCAGGTGTTATTCTAGCTAGGTAAGCTTCAAGTGGTTATGAGAATTTAGAAATCTACTCTACCTCCTTGATGCATTGATCTAGAATATCCAGTTTGTAGCAGGATCCCTCATCAGCTGGGTGCTTCAGTGCCTTGAGAATATCAAAGGACACTTCTTCATCTTGCACTCTCAAGATCAAGTTTCCTTTCTGCATGTTAATCAGGGCCCTTCTAGTTGCTAAAAATGGCCTTCCAAGGATAATTGGGATCTTCTGATCTTCTTCCATATCCAGCACTATAAAATCTGCAGGAAAAATAAACTTATTAACCTTTACAAGCAATCCTCTACTATACCTCTAGGATATTTGATAGTTCTGTTTGATAGTTGCAAGGATACAGTAGTGGGCTTTGCTTCTCTCAGGTTGATCTTCTTGTACACTGAGAGTGGCATGAGGTTGATATTGGCTCCTAAATCACACAATGCTTTGTTGAAGTGTTCCTGGCCAATAGTGCATGGAATAGTGAAACTCCCAAGATCTTCAAGTTTGGGTGGTAGCTTCTTCTAGAGTATGGCACTACACTCTTCAGTAAGTGTAACTGTCTCATAGTCCTGCAGCTTTCTCTTGTTAGACAAATTATCCTTCATGAACTTCACATAACTGGGCATCTACTCCAAAGCTTCTGCAAAAGGAAAGTTAATATGTAACTTTTTGAATACCTCTAGAAACTTTGTAAATTTTCTATCTAGCTTCTGCTTCCTAAACCTCTGAAGGAATGGAAGAGGCGGCTTATATAGTGGAGGATTGTCTGGGAAAAGCTCAGATTTTGGCTTTTCCTTTTTCTTCAGTTCAGGCCTCTTTTCTGGAGTGATTTCTGCCGTCTTCTCAAGTTTAGGTTTAGGCACATCTGCTTCTTCTTCTTCTTCTTCAGGCGTGGGTTCTTGGGCAGGTTCAATGACTTTATCGCTTCTCAGAGTGATAGCTTTCAGCTCCCTAGTGTTAGCTTTAGTGGTGCTAGGTAGTGCACTAGGCTGTCTTGTGGCCAGTAACTGAGAGATCTGTCCCACCTGGTTCTCCAGTTGCTTTATTAAAGCATTGGTGTTGCTGCTCATGAATTGATTTGTCCACTCTGTAAGGTCTGCTTGAGATGCTACCAGCTTAGCCATGGCCTCTTCTAAATTCATCTTGGGAGGTTGCTACTGTTATTGTTGAAAATGAGGAATTCCTTGAGCTGGAGTCTTCCATGAAAAATTGGGTTGATTTCTCCACTCTGGATTATAGGTCTTGGAGTAGGGATTATTGTTCCCTACATAGTTCACCTCCTCAACTACTTCTTCATCACCTTCCCTAGAGTTTCCCTTGAGTATTGCTGATTGGAAGGAAAGTACCTAGTCCAGCTTGGCTGATAACTTAGCCAGTGCATCTACATCATGGATACTAGCTACTTTCTTCTCATTATCTCTCCTGGAGTTCCAATCAGAGGCATTTGTGGTGACCTCTTCAAGTAACTCATAAGCCTCAGCATAGTCTTTGTTTAAGAAGGCTCCTCCAGCTATGCATCTACCATAGTCTTCGTATGAGAGCTCAATCCACCATAGAACACCTACATCATGAGACAATCTTGCATTCCATGGTGTGGACACTTCCTCAACAGCTCCTTGAATCTCTCCAAAGCATCATAGAGGGATTCTCTATCGAATTGTGTGAAGTTGACAATCTCTGTTCTCAGCTTGGCTGTCTTCGAAGGAGGGAAGTACTTTGTGAGGAATATCTGAGCTAAAGATTCCTAATTGTCAACCAAACCTAGTGGCAAAGAATTTAGCCACCGCCTTGCCCCGTGTCTCAGTGAAAAGGAGAATAACCTAAGCTTGATTACCTCATTTGACACCCCATCATTATACTTGAATGTGTCACAGATCTCTAAGAAAGTTGACAGGTGCAGATTAGGATCTTCATTAGGTACTCCTGAGAATTAGTTTTGCACCATCTGGATCATAGTAGGATTGATTTCAAAATTATTTGCTTCCGCATGTGGCCTTCGGATGCTAGATATGGCATTTTGAATTTTAGGGACAACAAACTTTCTGAGAGTTATATGCTCTTCATCATAAGGGTTGTTAGCAGCCATCTGATCTAGCTTTGGTTGTAGATTCCTGACTACTCTCTTTGCTTTTCTAATCTTTCTACATGTTTTCTCAATTTTTGGATCAAGAGGGAATAGAATGCGCTTCTCTGCACTTCTCATGCACCAAATAGCTCTTACTAGTACCTGAAAATAACGCAATCAAGTACAATAGAAACAAAATAAAAAAAAAAAAAAATTGTGCTTGAGTTAACACTTGGTTAATTCTTCCAATATCAATTGGCACAGTCCCTGGCAATGGCACCAAAAACTTGATGTGCGTGAAATTGATTGTTATGTAAATAGGAATGTAGTGCAAGCGTACACTATCAATATAGCCAGTAAAGTATTCTGGGGTTGTCGTACCCAATGGACTGTGAATTGATTATCAGAATACTAAACTCCAGTATTACTCAAGCGATCGAATACTAGTGATGGAAGCAATGCAAGTAGAGAGAAAACAACAATTAAAACAGTAAACAAATAGAGACAAAAGTAAAGATATAAAGAAGACAAGTGATTAAAACCTAAGGATTCAGATTTCACCACAATCCTATGTATAGACTCTCTTAATTTCAAGTATGAATTCTAGTCTTATCAATTGCTAGTCAGGATCTCCCTAATACATTAAAAAGCCCCTCTTGAGGTCAGATTAAACTAATTACAATTACCAATCCATTCATATCCCTATGTGAATTGTAGTAACTGCAATCGCATTAAGTTTTATGGATTCCTTGTAAGGAGTTCTATAGGTTTTTGCTATAGATTCCTTGTGGCTACTAATAATTACATTTTATATAGATAATCTAGCATTAAATCCCTTTCAATTCAAGTCCCAATTAAAGTAAAAACACTTTACTTTTGATTAGATTTCATTGTTTTGCAGGTACACATGTCAAGGGAAGCAAAAGGGAAGAAAAGTCTCATTCTGCCAATGGGCGCCGTGGTACTGGGACTTTGCGCTGTGGCGCCCTGGAGCTGTTTCGGAGTAGTTTTGATGACTTCCAAGCCAAGTGGACTTCTAGGAAGTTGTGTCATGCAAGGATTAGGAGTCCACAACCTAGAAGACTCTTCAGAATAAAGTTTTAAGCAGAATTAAAGTCTTCAAGTGTGAAGCCCAATTAAAGCCTTAGTTAAAGTAGGATTAGGATTGATTTGTAATTAGACTTTTAATATAATTTAGAGTCCTACTTTGAGTCTAATAGGGATTAGACACCATATAAATAGATCAAGAGGACTGAACACAAGAGAGACAGTAGCAGCAATCCATCAACCTTCCGTAAGACAGCAAGGCGTCACTCTAGTTTCTTTCTTCTACTCTTTTATGTTTTCCTACTTTATCATTATGTGTCTTTCCATCATCATATGTAACTAAACTCCATTCTAGGGGCTAGGATGTAGCCCAATCTGCTTGTATAGACTAAATTGATGAAGTTATGAAAGTTTCTGTTTTATTCAATTGAGGTTTAATTTTCTGCACTTCACTCTTAATTGATCTGGCCAATTAGTTAGGGGAAATTTATGGGTTTTTTATGAGACCGCCCGGAGATTAGTTAATCTAGACCACGAAAGTTAAATCCATAGTGGAGCTAAAGATAGACCAGTATCGAGGACCCTGTGTAGCCACATGGGAATTAGGGCGTTCCCCTAACCTCCCTAAAGGGATGTCCATAGAACTTAATGTAATTATAGTTGCCACAACTCGCACAGACCAGTAGTAAGGTTGGTAATTGTAATTAGATTTAATCTGACCTAATACCAAGGCTGATTGATGTGATTAGGGAATCCTGGGTAGCAATTGATAACTCAATAACTTCATAGCTGAATCAAGGAAGTCTATACATGGCAATTGTGGTGAAATCTAAATCCCTAGACTTCTTATCAATGTTTTTCCCTTATACAATCTGCTATCTACTCTTCTCTTGTTGCTTACTTACTTTTCTGCATCTATTTACTCTGCTTGTATCATCATAATTTGACCGCTTAAGCAATACTAGAGTTATATTACTCTGGTAATCAATCACAATCCCTTGGGTACGACAACCCCCAGAATATTTGCTCGCTACACTGATAGCATATACTTGCACTGTGTTCCAACACATTACAAATTGTTCCACATACATATACATACATGCCACACACACACTTCTTCTTTCCATTCACTCCACTCATAAAGGAGCAATCAGCTACATAGGGTCCTAGGCACATTCCTGCCCTAAGCTCCACTATGGATCTAATTCTCGTGGTCTAGATTAGCTAATTGCCTCTAGGGTCATAGTAATCCACATATTTCCTAATTAATTGACTAGATCAATCAAGGAATGAAATGCAAAAAATTAAACCTCAATTGAATAAAACATAGAATTTTATAAAATCATAATTCAAGTCCACACACAGAATTGGGTTACATCGTAGCCCCTAGAAAGAAAATTGGTTACTCATGTAGCAATTCAAATACATCATGTATGTGAAATAAAACATGAATAAAACAAAAAGGGAAGAAGAATGTCGTGTGGATCCTTGCTCTTTGCCATCTCCAATTCTGCCAACTTGTGCCAATGTTGCCAATGATGCTCTCCTTCTAGCCCTAGCTGCCTATTTATGATGATGCTCTTCCTAGCTTTACTCAGATTAGGACTCTAATGTTCTTCCTAAGTTTACTCAAACTAGGATTGTCAATTAGAATAGTATTCTTCCTAATTTTACTCAAACTAGGGTTCCAAGCAGTCTAGTTAGCTTCAAAGACTTCAATTCTACTCAAACAGGGACTCCAGGTGGTCAAGGACTGCTTTCCTCATGCCACGGCGCTGAATGGGCTGTGCTGTCAAGGCTGGTTCACCACGGCGCCCCATGGCACCCAAACACCCTTTGTTGGAATTTCTTGGCGCCACGATGCCCATATTCCACGCCACGGCACCAAAGTTCATGCCACATGTTGTTTTTGCTTCCTTTGGCTCCTTTTGGTACATGGGTCCTGTAAAATAGTAAAATGACATTAAAAGCACCATAATCTTCCTCAATTTGGGACTTAAATGCAAGGGAATTCATACAAAAATGTCTATATAAATTATACTCATCAATACTTACTCTATACTACTTGTTCGATCACTATATTTGCTTTTCAATAAAAAGTTCATACAGTTCACAATCTTTACTCACTCTATAATACGGATTAACTGCGGTTTGATTAAAATTGAAAGTAAGAGGGTCTTCAATTGATAAAATGCTTTTCAACTAACATAATGATACCTCCTTTATGAGTTATAATTTCATATAAGCCATTCCGAAAGAGAAGAATCTATGGAATTGTAAACCAAAAGGACTAGCTATAATTTCATATTTAGGAGCTTTATTTTCTTTAATATTCTTCTTTTGAAATGTTTTCTTTATTGGATAGTTTCTATTATTTCTTTTCTTATATTCTCTGGCTCTACAATCCGAACATTTTCTTTCTTCTACTAGGAATATTAATTCCTTGTTGACAAAACTCTCCCAAGTCTTCTTTTCCTGTTCTTACTCCCTTAATAATATCAGTCTGTAGTTTGGTTTCAATGCAAAGTCTTGTTGCTGTCATGTTTACTTCATTTACTAAATGGCCATAAGATAAAATTCGATAATTTATTTGACCTCTCTGTTTCTGTCTAATTTCTTCTATAACTCTTTCTGCAAAATTTCTAGGTAATCCTTAACTAAATTTTTCTTTCCAAAATTCTGAATCAACATCCTGTCTTTGAAATACCTTAGGGATAAAATTATCTTTATACCATATTTCCCTAATATTACTTCTTCTTCTACTGAAAACTCAAAGAAGAACCAATCTCTCTTAGTCTTATTATTTTCTAACATAAATTCTTTCTTCAATAATTCTTTATCTATTTCAAAATCTAATTTCCTTATAACCATTAACTGTGTTTTTACTTAATTATATTCTGTAGGTTGAAACTCTCTATCTGCTTCAGATTGAGTTTCAAAATTAATGGTTGAGTTTGTTTCATATATTGGTTCTGGAATTTTAGCTTCAAAATTTACCCCTTTAAATTTCAAATTGGAATTATCTATTGAGGATCTTGCTTCCTCAAATCTAGTAGAACTAGATATTCCTAAGAAGGAGAATGATCTGTTCAAGATTAGATACTGTACATCTACTGCATTTCTTCTGACTGCATCTATGTTTAATCTACTCAAAGGCTGAGGAGGTAACAATTTTGGAAAATCTCTTTTTTCTGGAAATGTTATTTCATTATGCTTTAAAGTTATAGGGATCAAAACAGTTGTTTTAGAAGGATCTCCTATTTCTAATAACATAGTTTCTCTTTTAGGACTGTCTTTTATAGATTTAAATTTACAACGAGCTTCTGTTAATCTAAACATATTCCTATATCATAAAAGTAGTTCTTGGTTTCCAAGAATCATTTGTACCTACTTCCATTACTAAAGCTTATCTGCAAGTAGCATCTGTAAGATTTAAAACATAATTAGGTCTACAACTAAAGTAGGAAGTTCCATTATGCAGGTTAGTTTGTATAACTCCAACTTTAGAATCTTCAATATTACCTATTTGTCTTCTATCTCTTAAGCAAGCCAAGACTAGCTTGTCTAAACCTAATCTAAAATTTGGCTTTACAGCAGCTTGGACTAGACCTATATGCATCTATTTATATCTTTCTTTAAAACTTTTAGTAGTTTCTAAAGGAATCATAAATATAGCTTGTCAGGATGTATTTATACTAACTTCTCTTTCTATATTATGAGTGACATAGGAAAAATCAAAGGTTGATTTTCTATAAATTTCTACTTCTTGAAGAGTTGGCATACTCCAATTCATTATTCTATCTTGTAAAACTTCTATTGTAGTATCAGCTTCATTTTCTATTTGGTATCTGTACATTCTTTTGTTTCTCTATCATTTTGTCAATTGAAACTTGACCTATAGGATTTTATACTCTTTCTATCTCTCTCTGAACTGCTACCAGCTTTAGAGCCTATCGCCCTTCTAAACCAATCTATTTCTTAATTTATTTTTCTTTTCTGCAGGAAAGCTATTCTAAAGATCCAGGAATTATATTAGACTAATCCAACGGTCTTATGCTTTCAAACTTTTCTGCCAGGGCTGGTCTAAACCCACTCCAACTATAGGGTAGTGATTCCACAAAAAAATATTTAAATTTAGAAAAAACTTGGCCTTCAAAGATCGAAGGCTCTAATACCAATCATTGCCAAAGTTGCGCTAGAGTAATTAATACTTTAATCTCTAAAATTAAAAACTTGTTATGAATATTTTGGATGTCTATCTAGAATGATATTTACCCTAGGACTCAGTATTTACTTTGTATTTATCTAATGTAATTAATTATAAAGATAATTATCCTTTATAGGGTTGTTAGGTCTCATTTTAGTCACATTTCAACCCCATATTTCTTGGTTTAGTGGCACATTCTTAGACTATTTCATTTGATTTAAATCACTTTTTAGATTCTTGAACTCATATGGATGATATTATAAATTGAGCTTAATTGCATGTTTTTAACTAACATTTGTATTTTCACAAGTGATTAATTTCTATGCCAAGAACAAGCATTGACAAGCATTGAAGAGTCAAGCTGGAAAACAGAAAAATGGCAATGCTGCCAGTGGGCGCCGTGGCGCTGCATTCCGGAGACAATCGCTGCCAATTCTACCAGTCACCGCCGTGGCACCCAGAGGCTGCATTGATGTGATTTTGAGGAGTTTTAAGGCAATTCAACTACCGGGAAGCCTTATCATACAAGGATTGGGACTCCTAAGCTTGGAAGACTCTTTGGAAGCATGATTCAAGTTGATTAAAGTCTTGGAAAAATATATCCACTTAGTGTCCTATTTAGAGTATGAATAGGAATGACTTGTACTTAGAATTATAATTTAATTAAGAGTCCTATGTTAAGTAGAACTAGGATTAGATATATTAATTAACCAAGTACAGCTGAAAATATGGAAGGAGGATTCTAATCCAACTCCAATACCAATATAATTAATTTCCTTGTCAAAGAAGGACTTATCAAGTGGCAAAGAAGAGGAGTTGGAAAAGAATTCTGTTTTCCCATTGCTAGAAGAGGCCAAGGCTGAATAGGGTTAGGATTTAATTCAGGATATATATTTCAAGAGGGCAGATCTGGAGGAGACACCACCCAACCACGCCACATCGAAGAGTTGAAGACACAACACCACAAATCCAAGAGACACACGCATCCAAGAGAAGACACACATCCATTGTTTCCTTTTGCCGTAGCTTTCATCTTTACTTCTTTTGTTGATTTTTGTCTAAGGTTACCATGACTTTGTTCCAGAATTTTTCTGGATTGTTTTCTTTCATTATGATAGCTTAAATCCTCATATGCTTAGCTAGACATATCTAAGCCATGATACTAAATTTGTGAGACAAGATTATGATTTTAATGTTTGATAAATTGATTTTGAGTATTCTGAAATTATTTGACAGAATTGTTATTGAATCTATTTGGATTTGTTTGGAGTGATCAACCAACCTATTTGAATGATTCATATTGTTAGCCAATTAAGTAAGTTTGGAACCTTAATTAATCGGCACAAGTAACAACTAGTTAATCTTAGAATTGGATTAGTTAGAATAATTTCAGATCTGAATTACATAAAGCCGCTGGTGGACCTTTATGGTTTAGGTTAGATGATGTTTTCCATAGATCTTAATGCTCCAAGTTCGGTTAAATCTCATACACTGGTGTATTGAGGTTATTGGACTTGGTAGGTTTTTAGCTCAGACGTTCTAGTTATAAAACAAATGGTAAGGGAAAATAGGGAATTTTGTTGTACAAAGTTCTATAGTCTAGCTATTCGAAATTGATTTACCTATGTGTCAATGATCGAATTTGTGTTATCATGGTGAGGATATATCGATGCTAAGCATGCCTTCTTAATTCTTTTACTCAATCTATTCACTTTTCTTTGCTTTCTTTACTTGCTGCCCAGAATTTATAATTCTGCAACTACCTATCAAACCCCCCCTTTTCGTTTGCTTAGGTTAGTTAGTAGTTTATTTTTCTGTTAATTCAATTACTAGTTTACTACCTTTTAATCCTATTAGATTAAATACACGCTTCCTCGTGGGATCAATCTTACTTACCCTAAACTATATTATTTTTTAAGGGAGTAGTGGATTAATTTGTGAGGCTACGACACCTCTCTACAAATTTTGGCGCCGTTGCCGGGGAAGGAACAATTTAATCTTTTAGGATTGTTAGTATTTTATATGTTTTCTTTGTTTTTATTTTTATAGGGTTCATTGATTTATGTTCTTGAGGAGTGGAAGAATACTTTCCAGCCGCCAAGACCAAACAGAATTGGAAGAAAGATTCAACATCAACCCATTATTCGAACCTGACACTACATTTGAAAGAGAGATGGTAACCTTGAAACAGTTGGCAGAACCAGACTTAACAATTCAGCCATTGGCAATAGCATATCCTGCCCTTGTTATGCCTTTGAAGCTCAATTCGGGATTCATTAACTTGCTACCCAAATTTCGTGGAAGGCTAGGAGAGGATCCATACCACCATATTAATGAATTTATGATCACTTGCTCAACCATTCAGCAAGAGGGAGTTACCGAAGATCAAGTGAAGCTGAGAGCATTCCCTTTTACATTGCAAGATGCAGCCAAAGATTGGTTGTATTACTTGATGCCCGGATCCATCACCTCATGGCAGCAACTTCACAAAATATTTCTGGAAAAAATTTTTCCAGCATCTCGCATTGGTTCAATTCGAAAAGAAATTTGTGGAATCAAGCAAGCCGGTGGTGAAATTTTGTATGAGTATTGGGTGCGCTTCAACAAACTATGTGCATCATGTCCGAAGCACCAAATCAGCGAACAACTTCTCATACAATATTTTTGAGGGATTAACACCCCATGATCGAGAATGATTGATGCTGCAAGTGGTGGAGCCCTCGTAGACAAAACACCTGCACAAGCCCGAGCTCTAATTAACAACATGGCTCAGAACTCTCAACAATTTGGGGAAAGGAGTGGTTCTTTCTTACACCCTCCTATTGCTGTAAGCAACACTAATGCTCAACTTACCCAGCTGCAAGCCATAATAAATCAAATGGTGATCAGTTCGGCTTCAGCACCTGTTTGTGGTATATGCACAACTCAAGGACACATGACTGATTCGTGTCCTAATTTACAACAATCGGGAGAGGTAAATGCTATGTACAATAACATAAGGTATGATCCCTTTGCTCCTACCTACAATGACGGGTGGAGAGATCACCTAAATCTCAGATATGGGCCACTCAGAAATAATCCTCCAGGATTTGATCAAGTTCAGCACCCTCCACCACAAGTGCAAGATGTTGACAAAACCCAGTTAATGCTCGAGCAACTAATGAAGCAAATGGACAAGAACTTCACTGATTTAAGGCGTGATTCAGAAAATAAATTCCAAAATCTAGAAAGCCAAATCAAACAACTACAAACTTTCCTCTCCAACCATGAAGTCACTCTTGGGAATTTCCAAGCTCAAATGAATAATAGGCTGCCTTCCCAACCGTTTGCCAACCCGAAGGAAAGCGTGAATGCTATCATGACCACTATGAAACCAAGAGAGAGGGAAGATGCAAATAGGTACATCCCAAAGCCACCATTCCCTCAAAGGTTCATGACAAAGGAGCAACTGCAACAGCTGCTGCCAGCACCTAAACAACCTGAACAGCAGCTGCAAAAAGCACTGAAACAGCCCAGTTCTGGGCAACTGCAAGAGCAATGCTGCCAAGCTAATTCTGGACAGCAAAACAGCGGCAATAAGACAACATTCCAGCAGCAGAAAAAGGAAAAAACAAAGCTGGAAAAACCAGGAGAAAATAGGTACATTCCGAAGCCTCCATTCCCTCAAAGATTCTTGCAAAAGAAGCACGAGGAGGCCAATCAAGAAATTCTGGAAACATTCCGAAAGGTTGAGGTAAATATTCCACTGCTGGATGCTATCAAGCAAGTCCCAAGGTATGCTAAATTTCTTAAAGAGCTTTGCACTTCTAAAAGAAAATTAAATGGCAATGAGAAAATTAGTGTAGGAGAGAATGTTTCTGTTGTTTTTCAAAAGAAAATTCCCACAAAATGCCAAGATCTAGGGATGTTCACTATCCCCTGTAAAATTGGTAATACTTCTTTTGGAAAAGCTATGATAGACCTAGGAGCATCAATTAATGTCATGCCTAGAAATATCTATGAAAAATTGAACCTAGGAAATTTAAAGGAAACTGGCTTAATAATTCAACTAGCTGATAGAAGTCATGTTTACCCAAGTGGAGTCATAGAAGATGTTCTTGTGCAAGTCAATGGATTAGTATTCCCTGCAGATTTTTATGTGTTAGATATGGAAGATGAGGGTAAGCCAGGGGACATTCCATTGCTTCTAGGAAGGCCATTCATAAAAACTTCAAGGACTAAAATTGATGTATACAATGGTAGTTTAACAATGGAATTTGATGGTGAGGTTATTAAATTTAATATATTTGATGCCATTAGATATCTTGTTGATGTTAACTACTTATATGCATTGGATGTGGTTGATGAAATTTCCCAAGAAGTTTATGAATTAGATGAATTGAAAAAGGGTATGCTTAGTAGGGATTTAGCTGAAACTGATTTCATGTTGCATGATGCTTTGGTAGATAAAAATTCTGCATTGAACCCCTCAAATCAAGTGCATGAAAAATCATATTTATCCCTCCCTGCACAACATGTTAAAACTATTTCACCACAAGTTTCACCTCCTACACTAGATTTAAAACCCTTGCCTGAAAATTTAAGGGGACATAAAGAAGCTAGTGGGTGCACATTGTCTGACATAATAGGTTTAAATCCTACATTAGGCACCCATAAGATAGCTCTAGAACCTAATGCAAACCCCAAGCCCCAAATCAAAAGCATTGCATGATGCTAAGTTAACTAGGAAAGAGTTTCATGTAGGCGAAAAAGTGCTGCTATATAAATCAAAACTGAAGTTATTTCTTGGGAAACTTAAGTCAAGGTGGCTTGGCCATTTTGTTGTCACTCATGTCCATCCTCACGGGGCTATAAAGATTAGGAGCCTCACTACTAACAAAATTTTTAAAGCAAATAGGCACAGGTTAAAGCATTTTTATGAAGGTGATGTTGCCTGCATGGTGGAAGGAATTCGGCTAGAAGATCCTTAAGCATAAAGAATGTCGAGCCAATGACACAAAACAAAGGCACTTCTTGGGAGGCAACCCATGTTAACTTCAGGGAAGTTTGCATTTTCAATTCTATCTATTTTTCTTTATTTTCTCTGTCATGTTTTGTTACTTTAATTTCTGTCAAATTTTCCATTTTAGTTTGTTTTTATTTTATCCTTGCATTAGGGACAATGCAAAATTTAAGTGTGGGGGGGAGAATGGAAAATTCTGCATGTTTGCATGACCTAGATACTCTCTACATCTGAATTCTTGCAGCCATCTTCTTATTAGTTTTGCATTCAAGAGAAAACAAGAAAATCTCTTGAAAGTGTAGTTTTCATATCAAAACAAGAATAACCCATGACATAAGTGAGTATGGCTGAGAGGATCCTAACTCAAAAGCTAAATCTCAAACCTATACATTGTATAATGAATTGATCATGAGATCCAAGTGAGCTATTTGAACCGAGTGAAAGGTTGGGACATTCATGCCAACTTGAGAGTTCGTATATATTTTTTCATGTGTGTATTTTGTTCAATATAGGGTATAGACCTCTGAAATTTGCTCTAAGCCTTGCCACATATTTAGAGTTATATCTGCATGCTTGAAAGTGATTTGGGCACTTAGGTTTAACCAATTTATCCTTTCACAGCCCACCTTGCATAATTTCCTCTAGTTGACCACTTTTGAGCCTTAGCCTTTCCTTTCTTTTAAGCACATTATAAGCCATATACCATTCCTTTGATATACCCATATTTTTGAACCCAACACCTTGAAGGACTATGTGAATTTGAGACATCAAATTGTTGCCTAGTTAGTAACTAGGGAAATGGAAAGAAAAAGCCTCAAAAGATGTGAAAATCTCCCAAAGCAAAGTGCAGAAAAAGTCCAGAAAAAGAAAAGAAAAATTCTGGAAAGAACAAAAATTTCTGGAAACAAATTCTGGAAAAAGAAAAGAAAAAGAAATCTGCAAGAAAAGCAAAAGCAAAAGAATGAGAAAGAAGGGAGAAGCAAGATATGTAAGTATGAGGTTTGATAGTGGAGAATAAGTGAGCTTGAAAAGAGTATGCTTTTGAATTCACATAATCTCTTCTTGGTGTAATTTAACCCTTGATTTCATTTTCATTAATCCTTTTTACCTTACCAAAGCCCCATTACAACCAAGGAAAAGTCCTTTTGATTCAAGTATGCAATCTACTCTAAGAGGTGGAGGTAAGACTGAAAATCAAATTTTAGTAGCTCTTGCCCTATGACTATGAACTTGAGAGTAAATACCTTAAACCTAAACACTTGAGAGAATTGAGTGTATACACATATATCCAGTGAGGATCATTCACATTATGCATTGTAAAATCTGAGATAAGAGTCTTTGCTTAAGGACATATCTACTTATGTTTGTGAGGTGATGACTTGCTTGACATGGTCACTTACAACATTCAGGAGAATTTGCTTTGTTCTGTTCTTAATTTGATCGAGGACAATCAAGAGTTTAAGTGTGGGGGAATTTGTTAGGTCTCATTTTCGTCACATTTCAACCCCATATTTTCTTGATTTAGTGGCACATTCTTAGACTATTTCATTTGATTTAAATCACTTTTTAGATTCTTGAACTCATATGGATGATATTATAAATTGAGCTTAATTGCATGTTTTTAACTAACATTTGTATTTTCACAAGTGATTAATTTCTATGCCAAGAACAAGCATTGACAAGCATTGAAGAGTCAAGCTGGAAAACAGAAAAATGGCAATGCTGCCAGTGGGCGCCGTGGCGCTGCATTCCAGAGACAATCGCTGCCAATTCTGCCAGTCACCGCTGTGGTGCCCATACCTCACCGCCGTGGCGTCCAGAGGCTGCATTGATGCGATTTTGAGGAGTTTTAAGGCAATTCAACTACCGGGAAGCCTTATCATACAAGGATTGGGACTCCTAAGCTTGGAAGACCCTTTGGAAGCATGATTCAAGTATGATTAAAGTCTTGGAAAAATATATCCACTTAGTGTCCTATTTAGAGTATGAATAGGAATGACTTGTACTTAGAATTATAATTTAATTAAGAGTCCTATGTTAAGTAGAACTAGGATTAGATATATTAATTAACCAAGTAAAGCTGAAAATATGGAAGGAGGATTCTAATCCAACTCCAATACCAATATAATTAATTTCCTTGTCAAAGAAGGACTTATCAAGTGGCAAAGAAGAAGAGTTGGAAAAGAATTCTGTTTTCCCATTGCTGGAAGAGGCCAAGGCTGAATAGGATTAGGATTTAATTCTGGATATATATTTCAAGAGGACAGATCTGGAGGAGACACCACCCAACCACGCCACATCGAAGAGTTGAAGACACAACACCATGAATCCAACAGACACACGCATCCAAGAGAAGACACACATCCATTGTTCCCTTTTGCCGTAGCTTTCATCTTTACTTCTTTTGTTGATTTTCGTCTAAGGTTACCATGACTTTGTTCCAGAATTTTTCTGGATTGTTTTCTTTCATTATGATAGCTTAAATCCTCATATGCTTAGCTAGACATATCTAAGCCATGATACTAAATTTGTGAGACAAGATTATGATTTTAATGTTTGATAAATTGATTTTGAGTATTCTGAAATTATTTGACAGCATTGTTATTGAATCTATTTGGATTTGTTTGGAGTGATCAACCAACCTATTTGAATGATTCATATTGTTAGCCAATTAAGTAAGTCTGGAACCTTAATTAATCGGCACAAGTAACAACTAGTTAATCTTAGAATTGGATTAGTTAGAATAATTTCAGATATGAATTACATAAAGCCGCTGGTGGACCTTTATGGTTTAGGTTAGATGATGTTTTCCATAGATCTTAAAGCTCCAAGTTTGGTTAAATCTCATGCGCTGGTGTATTGAGGTTATTGGACTTGGTAGGTTTTTAGCTCAGACGTTCTAGTTATAAAACAAACGGTAAGGGAAAATAGGGAATTTTGTCGTACAAAGTTCTACAGTCTAGCTATTCGAAATTGATTTACCTATGTGTCAATGATTGAATTTGTGTTATCATGGTGAGGATATGTCGATGCTATGCATGCCTTCTTAATTCTTTTACTCAATCTATTCACTTTTCTTTACTTGTCTTTACTTTTCTTTGCTTTCTTTACTTGCTGCCCAGAATTTATAATTCTGCAACTACCTATCAAACCGCCCCCCTTTTCCTTTTCGTTTGCTTAGGTTAGTTAGTAGTTTATTTTTCTGTTAATTCAATTACTAGTTTACTACCTTTTAATCCTATTAGATTAAATACACGCTTCCTCATGGGATCGATCCTACTTGCCCTAAACTATATTATTTTTTAAGGGAGTAGTGGATTAATTTGTGAGGCTACGACACCTCTCTACAAGGGTTTACTTGTATTGGACTCTTCCCACTATTTATTTAAATACCCCTTTGAGGATGAATAAAGTATACTCTTTTGGAGGCTCTATATTTCTCTTCTCTCAATTCTCTCAACTCCATTCTCTATATCACTTGTTTTTTAACACTTTATCAGCACGATTATTTCTTTTAATTCCAATGGTCTCCACCATTGAGAAGCAATCTACACAAGGAGGAAGTCTTTTCGGCTCTACCTAACTTTTGGGGGCAAAAGCCTAGGGAGCATTGGAACTCTATGGTTCTATCAAAGATCCGAGAAATTATATTGATCTATTGCATAACCACAACCAAGGGGGATCTAACAATTACTCCGCTCTTTATATAAGATGGTACTTCGATTACTTTATTCTTATTTCATGTTGCTTTGCTTCGTTCAACTCTAGAGCAAAGAGAGAAAAGGATCGGCACATTGCTTGATTACGTCCAATAACACCGAATTAATGGTGGATACATATTGGCAATTCCTTCATACAGTTTTGTTTTCCTCCTCTTTCTATAGTATGGGCAATTAGCAATATTTTATTTTCATTTGCTTCCTTCAATTTAAACAATGGTTTAAAGTAGTTTTAAGTTCATAAAGTCATATGTGACTCTAGTGAAATCCTAACTAAGGAGTTATAAATTCCTTTGCATAAAGAAAGATATGTTACTTCCAGAAGTATTGAAGCAATTTAATTCCTTAATCATTTGATAAGCCTTATCCCGAAGCATGAGGCAATCTAATTTCATTAATATGCCTTATCCTAAAGCATAGAGGCAATTTAATTTCTTAATATGTCACATCAGAAGTATAAGGCATATGATTTCTTTGATATGCCTCATCAAGAAGCATGAAGGCAATTTATTTTCTAAGTTGTTTGTCAAGCCTCATCCCAAAGTATGAGAAATTTAGTTTCTTTTATATGTCTTATCCCAAAGCATGAGACAATTTATTTCATATGACATGTCTCACCCATAATTTTGAGACAGTTTTATTTTTTGGATATGTCTCATCCAAAAGTATGAGACAATTTCATCACTTAATTGAATATGAAGTGGATCCTGAAGGTATCCACCATAAATTTATTCACATAGAAGTTGAATTGGATCTTGAAGCTATCCACCCTAAAGTTGTTAACATAGAATTGAATTAGATCTTGAAGTTATCCATGTAAGTTATAAGGTGGATCCCGAAGCTATCAGCATAAGTTGTAAAGAAGATCCCAAAGTTATCCATTTAAAGTATAAAATGGATTTTGAAGTTATCCACTTGCAATTATTACTGACTACAAATTAAATAATGCTTTAATTAAGCATGCAGGTGGATTTTTGTTTCGATACTCAAATCTATACTTTTGAGATCTTAAGATTTATCTTTCAAGTTGAATTCCTTGACACTAGTGTTGTCACCACATTTAACCATATTTTTCTCAAATTAAATCTCGGGTTGAATCCCAAATACATAGATCTTTTTTGGGTCTAAGATTGCAATGCTCGTTTCTCTATGTATATGGTTGCCTTAGTTTTATTGAATAATTAATAAATCATCAGATATAACTTCTGCTTCTTTTGTATTGGTTAAATGGCTATTTCATATATGCATGTATATACCGTATACGTTTTGATAGTCATTAATTATGATTATTCAGTTACATGCATATAAATATGATTATATTGCGGATGTTAGGGTTACAATCATAGCTTATATAGGCATGTAAGTAACAACCTATGCTTACATGTGTCTTTATTTTATTTTATCACTTCCAAGGATGATTTGGGATGATAATTTAATTGTTTTCTTTGACTTCTATTTGAGGGGTTCATTGTGGAATAGAATATTGGTTTAATTCATCTTCTAAATGCTTTCCAAGCATTAAGGAAATAAAAAGATTAATTGTTGAGACAATTTTGCTCAATGAGATGATGTTTTTGACTTTGGCCATGTTAATATGACAATTAAATGTGCTAAATTTCTTTTCCTTGAAGGTGATGAGAGTATATATAGGAAATTACTATTGTGGTTCATTTATTTAACTTTCTTTTAATAATTTTAAGTTATTTGCTCTCTTGTTTAAGCTTTATCAATTTCACATATTATATGATGCTAAATTATTTCTATTGTACAAAGATAATGTTACTACTATGTTTAGTAGTGCAAAGATAATTGAGGGCACTTAAAAGAGCTAGAGGAATGGAAATCATAATTAAAAGCTCATGAAGAGCTAGTAAATGTTTGCCTTAAGAAGTTATACACATTTTCTCCAATTTGCACTACAATATATATTAGTACAATTGAAACATATGTTGTTGTAAACCAGAACTTTACAAGTCAAAATAAGTTTGTTATTTGGCATGACTGATTAAGCCATCCCGAGTCAACGATGGAAATTTATTGAAAAATCATGTGGACTTTCATTGAAGAGCTATAAGATTCTTCAATTGAAAACATTTATTTTCTCATATGCTATTTGTTCCTAAAGAAAATTTATTTGCACAAGCGAAAGTGAGAGTGAACCTCATGTACATGAGGTGAAAATATTTATGGGCCTGTAGACCTACCAAGTGATCATTTAGATAATTCTTGATTTTAATTGATGCACCGACTAAATAATCACATATTTATTTATTGTTAACTCAACCTAAATTATATGAGATTACTTGCTCAACGGATTGAATAAAGAGTGTAATGCATTAATTATATCTAATTGAGCAACGCACCTAGTTAATGCTAGTGAAATCACTTTTCAAGGTGATTATTGGAACACTTATAGGTGCCTGATGAGTGTAAATTATATAGACATTTTGGCATAAATTCCCTTGCATTTAAGTCCCAGATTAATATAGATTAAGGTGCTTTTAATGTCATTTTGCTATTATGTAGGAACCAAGCACCAAAAGGAGCTAAAGCAAGAAAATCCAGAATTTCATCCAAGCTTGGGCGTCGTGGCGCCCTATCCCAAAACCAAGACTGCCAATGCTGCCAATCAGTGCCATGGCACCCTAAAGCCATGCCGTGGCGCCCAGGAGACTTTCCGAAGCAAATGTGAAGAGTTCCAAGCCAAGTGGACTTCCAGGAAGCAGTGTCCTACAAGGATTAAGACTCTCAAGCCTAGAAGACTCTCCAGAATCTTTGTTCAAGTGGGATTGAAGTCTTGGAAGTATACAGCCATGTGGAATCCTAATTCAAGCATGATTAGGAATGACTTTATAATTAAAGTTATAATTAATCTAAGAGTCCTAATTCAAGTAGGACTAGGAAGAAGGTTATCCTAATTGGAATCCTAGTTTGAGAGAAACTAGAAGAGATATGCATTTAAAGGAATTAAATTCTCAAGAGTCCCAGTGGGACTAAAGTTGCCAAAGCAAATTAGATTATATTCTATCCTAGTTTAAGTGGGATTAAAGTATTTAAATCCTACTAATATTGTATTCCTAGTTATAGTAAAATTAGGATTAGATACATTATAAATAGGCAGCTAGGCAAGGAGTAAAGGAACCACCTCTACAACCACACACAAGCAAGGAGAGCAAGGAGCAAGGCGTTTCTTCTACCCCATTTAATTATGCTCATGTTTTATTTCTTTTATGTTATGTGTTTAGGTTACACTATGTGTAACTAATTTCTTTTCTAGGGTCTAAGATGTAGCCCAATTTCTTGTATAGACATGATTGATGATGTTATGACAATTCCATCTTTTATACAATTGAGATTTAATTTTCTACACTTCACTCTTGACTTTTCTGGCCAATTAGTTTGGGGAAATTTGTGCGTTTTCTATGAGACTGACCAGAGATTAGTTAATCTAGACCATGAAAGTTAAATCCATAGTGGAGCTAAGGACAGACCAGTACCGAGGACCCTGTGTAGTCACATGGGAATTAGGGTGTTCCCCTAACCTCCCTAAAGGGATGTCCACAAAACTTAATGCAATTATAGTTGCTACAACTCACACAAACCAGTAGCAGGGTTGGTAATTGTAATTAGATTTGATCTGACCTAATACCAAGGATGATTAATTAAATTAGGGAATCCTGGCTAGCAATTGATAATTGTGGAAAGTCATAACTGAATCATGAAAGTTTATACAAAGGAATTGTGGTGAAATCTGAATCCCTAGGCTTTTATTCCTTATTTTCTCTCCAAGCATTCTTCATCTATTTCTCTTACTTTTATGTTGTTTTATTTTAGTTTATTTTGTTGTCATCACTCCTATTATCCGCTTGAGCAATATTGGAGTTATACTACTCTAGTAATCACTCACAATTCTTTGGGTACGACAACCCCCGAAATACTTGCTCACTACACTGATAGTGTATACTTGCACTGTGTTCCAACACATCACATATTGTTCCATATATATACATCCATTGACGCCCCACATACATACTAAATCTATCCATTTGTGACACTCACTAAGGAGTAATCAGTGCCTAAAATTAATTACAAGACCATTATGAAATCTAAACTTCCAAATTTTATTTGAGAACATACGATTATTCATGTTATAGCATTGATTCGCATTATGATAACAAATTATTTAAACCCCCTCTTATAATTGGTTTATAGTTAGGAGCCAAGTATATCCCATGTACGAAATTTTGAATCAGTTGTTAATGCTTCACCACAATACACTAAGATGTCCCTCAATAGAGGTTAAGAACATATGTTGGATATAGATCTCCATATATAAGTAAAATATATTGAGTCACTAAAAGGATATTTATTTATGGCTTTGATAAATTATTTATTCCAACATTAAGGGGGAGAGAATAAGCAGTTGGAAAAGGAGAATATTTAGAATAAATCATCACCTTGATCCTCATGCAAAGCAAACATGAACTAGAAGTTCATATGATAATTCATTTGTATAAACTGCCAGACGCAAAACCTAACTAGTAAGAGTGACTATAATTATGTATACCAACTATTGCTACTCCAATTAAAGCATAATTACAAACACAAGAAGAGTGACAAACACACTGGTTCCAAAGATAAAATCCTTGAAAAGAAAAGCAGCTAAGAATCAAAGATAGTTAAATCGATGATAAGTTAGCTCCATAAGAGTTGCTAGAGGTAACTCTAGAAGAGTCCTTAGACATAATTAATGTTATAGTTTCAAAAGAAACTCAGGTACATGAAAGCCATGAAAATAAAAATATTTCTATTGAATATGATGGAACCAGAATAAAATCAATATTGTTGACAATGTGTCTCATATAATTTAGCACGTTGTATGATAAAAGATATTGAGGATCAGTAGTAAAAGTCTACAGAGAAAGAAATGGTTGGCCAAAAATGAAAAACACAATTAAAATTCACTTAAAAAGTGAAAAGTTTTGAACCTATAGTCTAAACACCAGAAGTGTAAAGCCAGTTATGGACAAATGGGCTTTTGTGTGAATACAAAATGAAAATGATGCTAATTGGCATTGATTTTGAATAGATATACTCAATTGTGGTGGATGCAAGTATCTAATGATACTTATTTAGTCTAGCAGTACATGAATGACATTATTTACGTCTAATAAATATTGTTGTAGTGGACTCATTCAATAATGACATCCTTGAAGGATTTGATTTGCCTGAAACAATTCAAATGATCATTTGAGTTAATATTTGTTGAAGGAAATATATGGAAATGGCCTATTTGTCCGCATATTAGTAAATTTGTGTTGATGATTTATTATTAGAATGTTTGAAGAGCTTCCAAAGCTATAAATTACTTATAGAGATAACTTGCATTAAATTGCTTATATAGTAAAAGTGCTAAAGTGATTTTATATGTACAAATTACATCTATTGTGATCGCTAAATGCGAACATATATTCTTTTTAAAACTCATGAGAATGGTAAAGAAATATTTGGTCCTAAAGTACCAAATCTTTGTACAATTTAACTAGTTCGTCAATATGATAATTTAGCAAATTTGTTATCATGGTACTAACTTCTACAATATTTGAAGGATTTTGTACAATATTAGAGTTTGTCAACACACATAACTCGATTGATGCACATTATACTCTTTTTTCCCTTTACCATGGTTTTTCCCATTGGGTTTTCCTGGTAAGGTTTTTAACGAGACACATTCTTTGATAATAAACATCCAAGGGGGAGTATTATGAATAATTTAGATGTCTATCTAGAATGCTATTTACCCTAGGACTCAATCTTTACTTTGTATTTATCTAATGTAATTAATTATAAGGATAATTATCCTTTCTAGGGTTTTTTATGTATTGGACTCTTCTCACCACTTATATAAATACCCCTTTGAGGATAAATAAAGTATGCTCTTTTGGAGGCTCTATATTTCTCTTCTCTCAAATCTCTCAACTCCATTCTCTATATCTCTTGCTTCATAACAAAACTATATTAATAATAAAGAGATTTCAATATTAAAATAAAAATTTATATAATCTATAACAAAATATATAAATGATAACAGATAAAATATTTGCTGAAAAGTTTCAATATCTGCGGTTACACAAGCATTTATTCTTATCATTAAAGCTTTAAAACTTACAACAAGGCTGACTGAAGATTACAAACTTTGAACGACTAAAAATTCCAGGCACTGAAAGCACTCAACTTTTGAGAGAATTTTGTTTCAAGGAAGGATTCTCAATTGTTTTTCGGACGTTTCTAACAACAATTTCTGACCCTATTTGTAGAAGGGTCGACTAGCTATAAACAGAAATATACAAGAATTATATGGACAGCTGTATCCTTATCATTACACTGTTTTTCCTTAATTATTACTACTTTTGCTACCATTATACATACGGATTCTGAAGGACATAAAACTTGTCTGGAATCTTTACTGTAAAATTTTGGCTTCATTTTCATCGGCAGGTTCGAACGAAAACTTGAAAATCTTCGAGGTCTGCTACGAAGCAGTCTTCACCTTCTTCATCAACTTAATCTGTGGAGGAATCATCATCTAATGGGCCCGACTGTGAGGCTATTTCTTGAATTTTTCGGTTGAATTCCTCTAGAGACTAGTTTGCCTCTTTCCTGATGAAATGAGGTTTTCTTTTCATCCAAGCTGTAAGTTGATTCTTGTCTGCAAATTCTTGCTTATAATTCTTCCACCATTTTAGTCTTAATCTTCTAGTTAAATAACCTAGATCAGGAACCATATGAACATCATCCTTTAAAACTGTAAAAGTCCAACTCATAATCCAAGGAATATGAAATTGCTGTATACACCAAAAAAGTTTGGCTGCATCCAAAAAATCCAAAGCTTGCTTAAAAGCTTGAAAGCCCTCATTAATTCTGGAAGGAAAGATTTTCTGTGAACTAGATAAAAAAAGTTTGGCAAATCCTCTGGACAACTTTTTTCAAACTAGATAAAAAAAGAATGGGTATAATTCTTATAATACATTGTATTCACTAAAAGAATCTCGGTGGTCAATATAACTGTAATCCAGTCCTCTGAATCTGATTGAAAATTTCTTGGCTGTACAAGGATTTTGAGCCCAAGTGACAAAGAGGTTTTTGTTGGAATAATTTTTCATATGGACTTATAATAATTTTTCATATGGACTTATGTTAAGCAAAGGTGTAGGGGTTCTAATAATCAAGTAGGTTGCTGTGAGAACTGCTTCTCCCCAAAACTGAATAAGCAGTGAAGTTTGAAACAACAAGGCTCTAGAGACAGCTATTAAGTGTTGGTGTTTCCTTTCCACTATTCCATTTTGCTGTGAAGTATTTGGGCAAGACTTCTGGTGAACAATACCTAATTATGACAAAATTCTTGGATATAAAATTTAGTCTCATTATCTATTCTTATTTGTTTTACTGATATATCAAATTAGTTTTGTATGAGGATGCAGAAATTTTGTAGGTAAGAGCTCACATGTGCCTTACTCTTAAGGAGATAGACCCAAGTTACTCTAGTAAAATCATTGATTATAGTTAAGAAATACTGATTCCTATACAAATTAGGTTTTGCATATGGTCCCCAAGTGTGAGCATGAAATAACTAAAAAAAGATAGTTAGTATCAGAAATATGAGTAGGAAATGGAAATCTTTTCATTTTTGCCAAGGACAAATTGTACGGGGAGTAGAAGATTTATGTTCTTGTGGAAGTAGAAGATTTATGTTCTTGTGGAAGTATACAATCAAAATGTTTCATTCTAGTGGTATAGGGATGTCCTAAACATTGGTGCCATAGTTTGTACATATCTAGCTTATTCACATTTTTACTATAAATGACATTATTAGAATTGGAGTGTGACATAGGAGTTGAACAAAACTTTTGTTGACTTAAACTAGAACTCATCATTGTTTCTGTAGGTTGGTGAAGCAACCAAAAGAGACCTGCACCCTAGTTGTACCAATCATCTTCCAATTGGAGAGGTCCTTAAGAAAGCAAAGATGGTGTAGACCAATAAAAGCAATTTCACTAGATTTGGTTAACTTGCTAGTAGATGAGATTGCAAGAAAAAGAAGGAACTAGAAGCACATCATGTAATATGACATATTCAGATAATATGACTTGACCAATGTGTGAAACTTGTGCTTTGGTTCCATTGGGCAACTACATGTAAGAGTTAGTAATAGGTTTACAGTTTACAAACAAATGAGGAGTGCAGACAAAATGATTGGTAACTCCTATGCCAATGACCTAGTAGCTTTTCAAGTCTTTGTTTTGTGTGGAAGCAAATAGATTCAAGCAAGAGGTGAGCAATGAAATACTTTAGGAGTACCTACCATATTGGCAAAGTGTTGAAAATGCTCATATTGTTGTGGTTGGTATTGAGAAGTGTTGGATTGATCATTGAGGAACTGCATTAGCTTATGAATTTGTTGCTTGGGCAAACTGTGTTGTGAGAGATCAAACGCCACTTCTTGAGCTAACCATTCTTATAATCCTCAAATTTAGTATTGCCAAGTTGAACTTGATTAGCAGAAGTGAAGCATGGATGTTTAGGTCTAGAATTGAAGTTCTTTTGGCAAGATTTGCTTTGTGCTTGCCCTTTGGACTTAGTGATCTTGAAATTTGTAGGAAAATCCATTAAGCTTGGAAAAATATGTATCTATCATATTTGTCCTCTGAGTGAGAGTGCTTAGCTTTTGTTGTAGGAAACAAATTCCATGACATTTGGTTGCCCAAACCTCTAAGCAAACTTTTCCCAAATCTCAGCTACATTTGACACATAAAAGATTGTTGAAGCTATGGGTGGTGAAAAGGACTTCAAGAGCCATGAAACAAGAAGATCATTGCATCTTTTCCATGCAATGACAAGCAAATGATTGCTAGTAGGCTTGGAAATCAATCTAGTCAAGAAACCTTTTTTATTGCAAATAGAATCTGCTAGCATAAACTACTACTCCACGAAGGATAGTTGGAAGAATTGTGATTTTTCTGTGGGATGAACAAAGGAAGGCGAAGACTGATTCTCAAGATTCTAATTTTGACTTGCAGTGTTAGCACCTCTAGCCATGACGAAAGAAGACTTCAAGAGAACTAAGAACCCATAACGAAAATCGCAGAAAAGCAAAAACCACTCAAGAATCTCGAAGAAGAAATTGTACAGTAGTGAATCAGGGAAAATAAGAATATAGATGAAATCACAAGAACGAATGAAGAATAGGCTATGGAGCGCAAGGAGCCATGGACAAAGCCAACTGCTCTAATACCATGTCAGCTTGATTGGGTACCAAAAGTGTGAAAATGAAAGTAGAACGGAAGCGAAAGCAGCTAGAAGCTTGAAGAATGAATTTTCTATATATCATATCTTATGCAGATGAACTGTATACCTTTTATATATAATGCCAGTCATGTGATCCTTCTAGATTTGTCTAATATAATAAGTTAAATTACTTATGCAAACTAGCATTGGCTACATAAGGTATCATCCTGTACACTACACTCTAATAAGTCTTAACAATATCGCTAGGATTCACATGATATTTTAATTAATAGTTATTAACCATTAGATTTTAATTAAATGAACTGTCAAGATAGGGAGGGAGTAAGTGTTCTCACTTATTCTTAGAATCAATTGATCTCATCTCTTTTTAAAAATTGTAAAATAATATGAATTTCTCAACCATGCCTAACATATATTCCTTAACAGTATATATATTCCTTAACTGTACATATGATTTCTTTGTGTTTTCAAATATTAATTAATTCATCCATTCATTTTTAGTTTTTATATGATGATTATTAATTATTTATTTTATTTAAATACTTTATTATATATTTTATTGATTACTTTATTATTTATCTAATGTTGAGATTATTTGAATCAAAAAGTTAAAAAAAAAAAGACAGATAAAATAATAAGATAGAATTATCTATCTCACTTAAATTTTCATCAAGCACTGGACAGAAAAAAGTAATGCCCACTCGTTGTGCCGTTTGGACAAGTTGTTGTTGCCCGCAAAAATGCGTGCGAACATCTCCGTACTTACTATAATGTCGTTTACTCGTTTATCCCCCAATTTTTACGTGTCCAACGATTGACCACATGGGACAAGAAACAAAACTGGCTGTCAACCGTCAACGTTTCCTCTGCTGTTGACATACAAATGGCGTTGCAAATATCAATCCGGACGAAGAAAGTAGAGAAGTAAGGAATTCCAGAGTCCAGCTCCAGCTCCAGCCCCTCCCCTCTTCTCCCCCGAAACCCATCTCAAATTCAGTATCTTTCTGTTCCAGCCATGTTTTCTTCTTCCAAACTGACCCTTTCCCTTTTCTTGTACCTTTCCTTCTTTGCCTTATTCTCTCCTTCTTCAGCTTCCAGAAGCACACCATCTGAATCTCAAAAGGTCTCCTTGGCTTTGTACTATGAATCCTTATGTCCATACAGTGCCAATTTCATCGTTAATTACCTCACTAATCTCTTCAAGAGCGACCTTATCTCCATCGTCGATCTCAAGCTCGTTCCATGGGGTAATGCCAGATTGAAAGGCAATAATACATTTACCTGCCAGGTTCTTCGAACATCCCCTTTCCTGGGCTTTCGACTTTCGACGCTTTTAATTTTATACTGTTTCAAGGCTTGAATTTTTTTGAATATCTGTTGGAATTGAATTTAGTTCATAGTTGCCCCATTTCGCTTCCGTCCCTCTTTGATTGTTTTTATGCCAATTTCCTATTTGGTATAATCATGGATTTATTTAAATTGGTTGTATAGTGAGCAGATTTTTTGTTTCATGACAATTGCAGCATGGCCCATATGAGTGCTTACTGAACACAGTCGAAGCGTGTGCGATTAACATCTGGCCTGACCTGGTAAGACTTTTCTTTTGGAATGTGAAATATTACATATCATTACTCGTTTGTTCTTTTTGGTACATGAGCTGGTGTTGCCTTTTTGGTACATGAAATTGGAAAGATATTAATGCATGTGTAAGATAAAGCAAACTAGAACATTTACACAAAGAAAAACAATTTTAGTAAGTTTGTGAAAATTTCTTACATTTATGAAGTCGTATTCCTCTTGTTTTGCTTATGCAAACATGACTTTTAATCTGTTAATAATGTTAGTTTAGTCTTTAAACATTATATGCCTTGACAATTTTGCAGGATGAGCATTTCCCATTCATTAATTGCATTGAGACTTTGGTGTATGACCGGAAGTACCTTGAGTGGAAATCTTGTTTTCAAAAGTTGGATCTAAATCCAAAACCTATTCTTGATTGCTCCGAGGGTGGGTACGGAAAGGAGGTTAGTAGTTCTCCCTTATTCAGTAAGGCTTGATTGCATTGTTGCATGAATTGCCTTTGCCATGCCACAATTTCGTGGAAATACTTATTTAACTTTAATTTCTGGTGTTACTCTTTCAGTTCAATTGCAGTAATTTGTATTTGCCCTCTCTTTCATCTTGAAAGGAATTGTATCATCCTCAATCTTTCTTCAAATTGCCATTATACCAAGTCGAAGACTTCATGTAATAATTTTCTGTTACCATGAAAAAAGATGACTGATTTGATGCCATATTTTGCTCAAATAAGTTTTCTCATCCAAAATTTGATGAAAAAACTTGGAAGATTTATAAACATGATTGAATGAAACAAACTTGTGTAAATTTGAGACATAGAAAGGAAAAATGTCATAAGAATGATTTATGCTGATTGGAACTAGAAGTTTGTTAACGTTAATTGCATCTGTTGACCTCCTCTGAGAAAAAATGATTATTGAAGTGCATTGCTGACTATATAGCCTCGTCATCAAACAGTTACCAGTCTCTTACATATAAAATTGGGACAACGCATCTGTTGTTATTTACTGAGCATGTTGAACCTTTGACTTAGTGTTTTGTCAACTTTTGAGTATGTCTGACAAGTGACAATGATTTTAGCTGTTTAAAGATGTGCTCATGACTCATTTACTGATTTTTCTTATTAATTAGTCAAAAATTGGTATATCTAATCAAGAATTGTTTACTATTACTTGAATAAACTTTGCTCCTGTTACGGAACCTTGAAGCACTATGATATATGGTGACTTTTTGAATTATCTTCTATGGATAGAATACTTGACTATCCTTGAAGTCATCTAAAATTGGAGAAAAATTTCTCTTTTTCCCCTCACATACAAAAGTAGACCTTATTGAAGTGTTTTTTTGTCTGCACTGAAGGTCCACTTTTGTTAGCTTGAAATTTAAGAGTTTAATTTGTCCAATTTAAAATGTGAAGGCCTTTATTGAAATTGATGATAGTGTGAGAGGACAAAAAGAGTTTTTCTCTAAATTGATAAAGTAAAACTACCATTTTGTAGCTTTTGCACATTTGTATATCATTATAGATAATTTGGAAAAGAAGTTTTTTGTTCTATTGCCAGACTAGCAAAGTGTTGCTAATGCCTCCTAATATTACAAAAGCCAGAGCACATGGACTATGAGTCTGTATTTCTTTGTCTCGGGCAAATTTTTCTCAAGTGGCATTTACCTTCTCTATGCAGTTGGACCTACAGTATGCAGCTGAAACAAATAGCCTGCAGCCTCCACACAAGTACGTCCCATGGGTAGTTGTTGATGGAAAACCACTTTATGAGGTTAGTTTCACAATTGTTTGAGGCCAAATGTGCATCATTTACAGTAATGCATTTTTCATTGTGTCAGAACTATAATTACCAGTTGCATGAATGGTTTACATGTATTTGTTGCATTGAACAGCAAAATATGGTTTTCTTAGAATAAGTGAAATTACAATAAAGCTTCTTTTGCTATAGGATTATGAGAACTTTATAAGCTATATATGTGAGGCTTATCAAGGCACTCCAATACCTAAGCGTTGCACCCAAGCATTCCTTGATCTTGCCAAAATAGGGAAGGAAAAGGCCAAGCGTTCAGTCTGCTACAAGGAAGGAATGATATCAAGCTTATCAGAAAAGGTAAGATTAATAATTGCATCATGGATGAAGCACGTGAACCTGGCAGATGGAGTATAAATGTGCTATGGCTTAATGTGAGTTATAAATTGTAATGGGTTTGTCCCTGTTCTCTTGTAGTGATTGAAGGTTAGTATAATTTCCTATCTGTGATGTCCCTAGCCTAGATTTGTGCAGTTGGTACTTGTAATGTGTTGATATTTTCTCAAGCAAACTTTGTTGTATATCGTATTATAATGAATACATAAGTGCAGACTGTGCAGTGGTGTATTACATTTCATGTTCAAATTTCAAAGTAAAAAATGAATATACATTTGTATAATTTGTGTCAACCTCACCTCCTTTCGAATTTCAACACTCATATCCTCTACTCCTCATTTTCTCTATAGCATACAAAAAGCATCCATACTTTAACTACACAGTTGAAATTTAAACAGTACTTCACTTGATCTGTGTTTTAGACTTACATCCTGTTGATAGAAAGAATCTTGAAATAAGGAATAGGATAGGGAATAGGAATAAGAATAGGAAAAGGAATGTTAAAGAATCTTATTTATGAAGATGTTGTTAAGTATGACATGGAAAAGACAAAGAAGGGATAGGAAAGTTTACATACACTGACTGAAATATCTTCATAATTTAAAATAATTTATTTAAATTAATTTATTAAATAAAATTAAAATAGTAAAAAAAAAAATCAGCTCCCCTTCCAACCCCATCCATCGCCGACCACGAAGGAGCAAAGTAACAAAAATTGATCAAGACAATGAAGATGACATGTTGCAAGTTAGGGTTATAGACAACAAGATCCATAAACATTTTTTCCCACATCTTCCTAACCCCAAAATCTAGCCCCAAACTATCAAATGAAACTTGTCTACAACAAATAGGGAACAATGAAAACGGGGAACGAACAAAGGAGAGAACTTGTCTGTAACAACAACTTCCATGGTCGAACTGCGAAAGGAAGGAGGAAGCTCATCTGCTCAAGCTGAACGAATGAACAGTTGACTATGGAAGCTTTGCTGGAGAAGCTCTACCGCGGTGGCGGCTTCTTTTCCGTCGTCCATGGGCCATGGTTGGCGGCGAGAAGCTCAATCGAAGCCACGCTACAATGAGATAATTTTGATTGTTGGAAGAAATTAAAGGGGTAATTTTGTCTTAAAAAGTGTTTCCATGGAGTAAATTAAATTTCAGAGGGGGTGATGGAATACAGAAGGCTCTGAATTGATAGAATTTTAATTGCTAAGCAATGAGATTTCCTTTTCCTTTTGTCTACCAAGCAAACGTTATGAAGAAAAGGAATTCCTTTTTCCCATTCCTTCACCAGGATTACTGGCAACCAAACGGGTAGTTAGTATACACAATCCACGATTCAATATTTTGGTTATTTTATTCATGCATCTACGATGTGTTTAGGAGAAACGGAGTTGGTGCAATGGCACGCCTCCGGAAGGTTAAAACTCTTTTTTGTATCATACACTGTACAAAAAAGAAACCTCCTAAAAAAAGAAACAACCAAGATAGAAATAGAATCCACGACTGTTCCACTATCCCTTGGAAATGTATTAGGTTGAATTCCAATTAATCATTCTATTGCTATGACTTTCAACTGTAGAGGATCTTCCTCTACAATTTGGGCTTGGTGGGGCCGTTATCTTCATCTTGTTTCCCGTTTAAAACTTGCATCCAACGAGGGAGCTTAGTTACCTCCATTTTTATTATACCAACATTTCCAATTACATCACAACCGCATTGAAGGAAAAAATTAGTGGGAAACATATTATAAAAGGAGAAAGAAGACTCAAAATCTATTTCTCTATTCTTGATATTCTTGGCTTACTACCCAAATGCACTAGTACATTGGTACTTATAGATACTAAAGAGCCACATCCCTTTGATCTAAATAACACATCTCTTAGAGATTACAAACATGAAAAATTACAAAGACTCCTTGAAATAACAAATTCATACTTAGGAAAATTTTTAATTTGAAACTACCAATACATGAATTAAGTTTACTCCATTTTCCAACATCCCCCCTTAAACTTGATTATTCTTGGTGACTTCAGTCCATGAGCGAAATTTTGAGAAACTTTCAAACTTCAATCCCTTTGTGAAAATGTCAGCAACTTGATCATTACTTCTTGCATAGGATAGCTCAACTTGTTTTCAACACATTCTCTTATAAAATAAAACTTTGTATCTATGTGCTTGCTTCGATCATGACATATAGAATTCTTTCCCATGCTATGGCAGATTTGTGATCCATGAAAATTATAGTAGCTTCATTTTGGGTCACATGTAACATTTTCAACAATCTTCTCAGCCAAATTGCATGACAAATACAAGATGCAGCTGCAACATATTCCGCTTCACATGTAGAAAGAGTTACAATGGATTGCTTCTTTGAACTCCAAGTAAAAGCAGTATTACCCATGAAAAATATAAATCCACTAGTACTCTTTCTATCATCAATGGCACCTCCCCAATCGCTATCACTATAACCAACAAGCTTGAAATTTGATGAGGGAGAATAATGCAATTTCTTTTGGCCGTAGTCATATGAGTGCTAGTTGGTGCTTTCATGAAACGGCTTACAACTCCTACTGCAAAAAAGAATGTCATGTCTTGTACACATAAGTACCTTAAGCTTCCAACAAGACTCCTATAAACAATTGGATCCTCCTTCTCTCCTCCATCATGCTTTGACACTTTTGTTGCACAATCAAATGGGCTATTCTAGTTTAAGGCTTTGACAAGACGTGATTCTCAAAGCACTCCAAGATCCGCATACTTTTCTAGATCAAAGTCTTCCGGCAGTTAGCCAGAACTTGGATACTTTGAAGGATCCTCTTCAGATTGTAAGGAATCTATCTGAAGATAGTGGAATTTCCACTGAGGGGAAGGTGGATTCATCCTCCAAGCTTGAAGAGGAAATGAATATGACAGTGGGGGAAGTACTCAGTGCTACTAAGAGTCATAATGAAATTGACTCCAAAATCCAGACCTTCATTCAGCAATAGACCAAAGCCCGTCGTGAGTCCATGGCAGTGTGCGAGAAAATAGAGAACGATTTAGACTCATTTGGCCAAGATGTGATCTATCTCTTTCCTTGGTTGGAGTGGAACTTTGGTTTTCTTTAGTGAGGAACCGTTTCACTCGGCAGGCAGTCGAATGATCAAAGCGAAATACTTTAGGCATCTTTTGAGCATGTTCAGCTTCAAAAATTCCTGGAGTCCTACGACATTCTCACAGAAAGAAAACATGGCTAGTAACACACTATTTTGTTATTGACAAGACTACAATTCTTCATGTTGAATTTCTCAAGAATCTTTCTTGCATATGTCTCCTAAGAAATAAAAGTTTCATCTTTATCTTGCTAAACTTCAATACCGAGATAGTAGGACATAAGTGTCACAATGTATTCTTTGGAGGCAAAAATGCTACGACAAAGAATGGAACGACATTTAATTTTTTAAAATTTTATTTTTGGAGTCATCACCAATTGTTTAAGGATTAAGGTACAATTGAAAACCATATTTATTTTTAATTTTTTTTATTATTGAAAAGGCGTCAAAATATGAACCAGAGATGAGGTCGGGAGTTGGTTATGCATGAGGAAGGTGTTAGGCACCCCACAGCATCTGTCGAAAATGGTTACCCAAATCAATTATGCAAAATGATGATATGACCCGAAATTATATTTTATTGAGTGCCGAAATAACATTACAAATTTTGAAGTATTGAGAAAATAAATATGTATGCATGAGTTCTCTAAATGAACCTAAAGTCCTTTCATCTTTCAAGACAGATAAATTGTCCCTCTAGATAGCGCTTATCCTTACCTAGGTCGGATAGTGCAAGCTCAGTATTATAAAAGACCGGACCACCTACCCTTCCATGATAAGTGAGGGGCCTCGGGACCCTAAAAATCCAAATGCACCCTAATGTGTATGCATGCTAATTACAGTTCAGAATTTGGAAATGGGATACATCAAAAAATAAATATAACATATAAAATGAAATAAATCCCTTTTTCTTTCTTTTTTCTTTTCAACACCTTTTTTCCTTTTCTTTTTTTTTTTACAACGCTATGCTTGGCTTTCTCAACCAACTCTTCTCTTTTCACACGCCCACAATTCCTGTTTTCACTTTTTCTTTTGCAGAACCCACTATTTTCTTCCTGCACCCCCCAACTCCTGAACCCACTTTTTCTTTCCGCACCCCACAGTTCCTACTTACACCCCTCTTTTCTTTTTTACCCTCAACACCCCGGCTCATTTACACATCTTGACTTTATTATTTTTCCATCCTCACCCCATTATTTCCTTTTTGATCCCGTCTGGGTAGATTAATGAAGACATCATTCTAGCAATAATGAAGATCAATCCAAAATGGCAATCAAGAAAGCACAAACCTCAAACAGTGGAGCAACCAATTTTAATGGTAAAATGTGATTACATTTGAAGCCTTAAGTATTGTCAAATCATATGCAAGAATGCTTAAAAATTATACAATATCAAACAGAGAAAAAGGATGATTCATTAACAAATAAATACTGTTGGACAAATGTACTAAGAGCTGCTAGACAAATGTACTAAGAAACACATAACATGACACAAAAAGGGACTAAGAACAAGCAAGAACAGAGATTAGACACAATAGGGACAACAAGAAAGGCTTAACAACTCCTAAGGCCATGTTAATTTTCAAATTAAATATGGAGAAATCAATCAAGTATAAAAGCAACACATGACTTGAGCATTATGAACCAACCCAAAAATAAAAATGGAAATCAAGGTTACGCTTCTCATTCTGATTAAGGCTCAAGAACTGTCATACATCTATATACAAAAAGCTTACTTAGACATGAGACAATAAATAAAATGATCAAGGGCAACACATGCAGCAGAAAAATCTGTCCTAAGCATAACCGTAAACAATACCTTTCTTAGCAGTGAATTTTGTTGCTTTCAAGAGTATTAAATGAGATTGGAAAGCAAGAGATATTAGAAAATCTGTAGCTTTACATATCCATCTTATTTGAGGCGTGGGTAAGATTAATGCAGAATAATAGAAGGGGATGAAACCAACACAAGAATATTAGCTCACTTTTTGCTATCATGCCCAGATTCAAACAAAGCAAGGGAACTGATTCATCAAGTGCTTTCTCTACCTCAACTTCAAACCCAAGCATTTTATCAAGCAATATATGCGAATTATATCAACAAATTTCATGTAAAGAACATCAGAAACACAACAAACCAGAATGCATTGCCCAAGGGTTGGAATCATCTAATAAGATCATTAGAACAAACAGGAAGCAAACAAAAATTTAGAAAGATTAAATCAGTTCATGCCTTCTCAAAACCAGATTATACAAAGCTTATGACTCGAAGACCAAGGCAGGAGATTTTTATTCTCTCTAAGCTGAACACATCACCCAAACCTACAAGCATTTGATAATCAAAATAACCAAATATCTTGACACCACAAAATTCGGAAGCCAGAAATTAGAGAATGGAGACAAGGAAATTCATGGGAACTAAAAACACAAACAACGCATTCAACTTCACCCTCTAATTAATTGAAATCCTTGACTCTTGAACCACAAAAAAAACAACGACTAACAAAATTGCCAACAAGATATGTCAGAAGGATTTGACAAAGAAATATCATGATTAGCAGTGAGTAAAGCTAACCAAGGCAGCAGATTTTTATTCCCTCCAAACTGACCACTATCACATTTGCAAATGGCAGAATTTAATTAACATCACAGATGTACTATCAATGGAGAAATGCAAGAACAATTCAAGACCCAAACTCAACATAGAAACAGAATTTAAACCCCAGAAAATGGCAGCACTCAACCAAGACATTATTCCTGCCCAATCACAGTCGACAGTCTATGCTATATTTTGTCTTGGAATAGAACAGAACCCATCGACATTATTCCTAAACCCAATCACACCTCATAAACTAAGAAAAACAAAAGCAGTAAAAGCCAGAACAAAAATATCAATAATTTAAAAACCCGAAATTCCAAGACAAAATATAGCATAGACTGTCGACCAACACAAGGGAGCAAGAAATATACATGAATTATTCAGAAATCATACTCATAATTTCCGTCCAACCAAGTGTTAAGTGCCTAAAGAATCAACCCACCGTTTATAGTAATTAAACAGAGAAAGTATGGGTATGAAGCTGACTCAGAATGAGGAAAAGAACACATAATCATCAGTTAACCAGAGACCATGATATCCAAAGACAGAACTATGCTCAACATCCCAAACTAAAAATTAAACTCAACAAGCAGCAGTATAAAATGAACCCATAGATCAAAACATCCCAGCAAACCATAATACCAATCTAATAACATAAGTTAATAATCACAGGATCTCAGTAGCAGGATTAATTCAAGGAGTATAAAAGTGGTCATTCATACTTGAGTCACTGCCGAGAATACCAATTTATCCTTGTTTCCCTTTCCCAAGCTGTATCAGTAGCTTTAACCTCCTCTCTGCTTCTCTAATCAGCCTTCCATTTCTTTTCACCCCCGAGCTCTTGCTACTTCTCTCTCTATTTTTCTCTTTCGTTCTTCAATTCACCCTCTATTGCCCTCTTTGTCTCGATAGCCCTCTGTTCTTTGTCTTCTGTTCTTCGTTTTCTCTCACACTCTTCTGTTGCCCTCTTTATCTCTTTTTATCGCTCACTGTGTTCAATTCCTTTTCACGTTCGCTTTCTCTATTTCTCTCTGCTTCCTTTCGAACAAGCTCCCACTCTTTCTCCTCTCGCTCCCAATTTTCTCCCTCTCCAGACTATCCCAATCGAAACCCTCTTCTACTCTATATATTTGAGAAACCTTCACAAATTTTTCCTTTATTCCACGAATTACGTTACCCACTACACCACTCCGTATCTGCAATCTCGGTTGGAGCCTGCTGCCTCAAATCCTCCACCACCACTGCCGTCCTTTTCCTTCTATCTCGCTGCAGCTCCCACTTGCCTTCAACTATCTTCTGTTCCTTTCCCTTTCGCAACCTTTCTTCTTCTTTTTTTCTTTTCTCTTTTTTCCCTTTTTTTTTCACCACAGTTTTTTCTTTTCTTTTTCTCTTCTGCTTTGTACTTTCCGCCGCTGTGGCTATTTTCTTTTTTCTTTCCTTTTCTCTTTTTTTTTGCCCTTTTCGTCACTCTTTCTTATTCTTTTCTTTCTTCTTTCTTTCTTTTTTTTTTCTTTTTTTTTTCCTCTGATCTCCTTTCTTTCTTTTTTTTCTCTTTTTTTTTTAAAAAAAAACATATATATATATATATATATATATATATATAAAAGAAAAGAAAAGTAAAGAAAATATAATAATAATGAAAATGAAAATAAAGAAGAAAAACAAGGTAAATAACTGGTTAAATAAATAAAGTAAAAAGTAATAAAATAAAATGAAAATTTGGACAAAATATAGTGTCTACAATAGGTCCTATGTCTGTCATCTCAAATTCTTTAGTCATTGCCTTCTTGAATTCTTCAAACATCTTTGGATTGTTGCCGGTGAAGATTAAGTCATCAACATACAAGCATACTATAAGAATGCTTTCATTTTCACCTTCTTTGACATAGAGAGCATGCTCTTGTGGGCATTTGATGAATCCATGGCCTTGGAAATATTTGTCAATATGATTATACCAAGCTCTTGGAGATTGTTTCAAGCCATATAAAACCTTCTTCAACTTTAGCACTTTATCTTCATGTCCCTTCACCAAATGCCTCAATGGTTGTTGAATATACACTTCTTCAAGAGAGCCATTTAAGAAGGTAGATTTGACATCCATTTGATGGATCTTCCACCTCTTTTGTGTGGCTAAGGAAATGATTAAACGAATTGTCTCCAATCAAGCTACAAGAGCAAAAACTTCATCATAATCAACTCCATGTTGTTGACTATAGCTTTTAACAACAAGTCTTGCCTTGTATTTCTCCACTTCTCCTTGAGCATTTGTTTTGGCTTTATAAATCCATTTTACACCAATTGCTTTATGCCCCTTTCAAAGAGTAGAAAGCTCTCATGTGTCATTCTTTTGAATTGCTCGAATCTCTTCATCCATTGCAAGCCTCCATTTTTCTTCTTGTTTACATCTTCAAAGTCTAATGGCTCGGTGTCGGCAAAGAGACAAAGTAATGTTAAATTTCTACCATCTCCACAGCGTCATAGATATCTCTTAAACTCCTTGTTTTTCTAAGATTTTCAAGAGAGCTGGAAGAAGATTCATCTCTACTATGATTGGGTGAGTTGGGAGCAACATCAATGTCTTCATGGTTAGAATCTGCAAGCATAGGAAGTGAAATATTTTCACGATGTTAAGAAATATCCCACTTCCATGAGCTTTCTTCATCAAAATTAACATCTCTATTAATCACTATCTTTCCTTTAAGTTTGAACTATAATTGATGGAAACATATTTTTCACTTCTATTATCAAGCTTCATTCTCATTTCTTTTGGAACATGCACATATGCAATACTTCCAAACACTCACAAATGAGATACAGTAGGCTTCTTTCCACTCCAAGCTTCTTGAGGAGCCATCCCTCGAACACTTCTTCTAGGAGACAAATTGGACAAGCACACCACACAAGTGACAGCTTCAGCCCAAAACTCTTTTGGCATATTCTTGCTTCTCATCATGCTTCTTATCATGTTTAGGATTGATCTATTTTTGCATTCCACAGCTGCATTTTGTTGTGGAGAGTATGGAACTGTGAGAAAACGTCAAATGTCATTAGATTCACAAAATTTGTTGAACTCCATGGAAGTGAACTCTCCTTCTCTATCAGTTTTGAAAGCTTTGATGGTAAGACCACTTTCATTTTAAACTTGAGCTTTGAACTTTTGAAAAACTCCAAAAGCTTCATCCTTTCCTTTCAAAAAATGAACCCAAGTTTTGCAAGAAAAATCATCAATGAGGAGTAAGAAATAATTTGATTTAGCATGAGAAGATGGTTTAATTGGACTGCATATATTGGCATGAACAAGTTGTAGTGGCTTGGTGGCTCTTGAGCTTGACTCCTTTGGAAAAGGCTTTCTCACTTACTTCGCAAAGAGACACCCATTGCATAATTGATTTGGTTGAGCAATGAGAGGCAGCCCTACTGCCATGTTCTCCTTTGATAATTGGTTCAATCCTCCAAAGTATAGGGGACCAAATCTCATGTGCCAAAGCCAAGAGGAATCTTTGACACATGCTGTAAGGCATTTTGGATGATCAACTATGAGATTGAGCAAAAACAATCTATTTCTTGACATAGGCACCCTTGCAATTAAATTACGTGCTTTATCTCTCAAAGTACAAGAAGTATCTTTGAGATGAATGTCATACCTATTCTCTCGTAACTGACTCATACTTGAGATATTTACTTTAAGAGAAGGAATAAAGTAGACTTGTGAGATAAGTCTATGGCCACCATTTTTTGTAAGGACAAGAACATCACCTTTGCCTTCAATGGGTACCTTCAAATCATTGCCAAAAACAGCTTTTCCTTTATGCTTCTCATCAAGATTAGCAAATAACTCCTTGTTGCCCATCATATGGTTGCTAGCACCAATGTCGAGATACCACAAGAGCTTGTCCTTGCTACCTTTCTTGGCCAATAACAAGAGTTGTTCTTCATCTCCTTCTTTCTCCTCAACAAGAAGCGCTTCATGATTGTTTTTAAAGCCCCAACATTCATTGGCATAATGACCATATTTGTAACATTATTGCATTTAATATTAGACTTGTTATACCTTCGTCCTCCTCCTCTCATATAACCATAACTTCCCTGACCTCTTGAATTTTGTGATTGTCAGGTAGATTCTTGATAGTTAGAGTGGCATGCACCTCTTCCTCTTCCATGACCACGATCACGACCATGACCACGAAATCTTCATTTTCCACAACCACAAAATCTTCCTCTTCCTTGTGAGCTAGTGGTCTCTTTTGCTTTATCATTCAAAGAGACTTTTTGCTTGGAGAGCTTGAATAATTGGCTTCTTCTTTAATCTTTCTTCATAGGCTTGTAGAGAGCCCTACAATTCATCTATGGTTGTGGCCTCCAAGTTTTGAGATTGTTCAATGGACACAGCTACAACTTCAAATTTTGAGTCAAGAGTACGAATGATTTTCTCCACCACATGGACATCTTCTAAATTCTCCCTGTATCTCTTCATTTGGTTGGTGATTGCCAAAACTCTTGTAAAATAATTATGAATTGATTCAGACTCTTTCATGTGTAAAGATTTAAATTCATCTCTCAATGTTTAAAGACGCACCTTCTTCACATTGTCTACTCCTTTGTAAACACTTTGAAGAATCTCCCAAGCTTACTTTGCATTTGTGGCACTTGAGACTTTTTCAAACATTCCACCATCAAATGTTGCATGAATAATACTAAGAGCATGTTGATCCACTTTACAATTCTTTTGCAAAGTGTTTCTTTGAGCTTGAATCAAATTTCCATCATTACCAGGTTCTTCATATCCATTTCCGCCATATCCCATACATCTTGAGAGCCAAGAATAGCCTTCTTACTCACACACCAATCATCATAATTTTCTTTAGTGAGTTTGGGAATTGGAACAAAGGAATTTGACATCCCTCACGTCCACTAAAGTGGCTTTGATACCACTTTGAAGGAAAAAAAATAGTGGGAAATAGATAAAAGGAGGAAGGAGATTCAAAGTCTAGATGAAAGTTTTTCTATTTTTGATATTCTGGGTTTACTACCCAAATACACTAGTACATTGGTATTTATAGGTACTAAAGAGCCACATACCTTTGCTCCAAACACAACTCTTAGAGATTACAAACATGAGAAATTACAAAGACTGCTTGAAATAACAAATTCATACTTAGGAAAATGTTTAACTTGAAACTACCAAATAAATTAAGTTTACTCCATTTTCCAGCACGCATTTCACCCTCACTGAGTACTATTTTTGTTCAAGTAATTGGAATATTAATAAGAGATACAAACTCCAATTGTTTTGGAGGTTTCTCTTGTGAAGCAATTGTCTTGCCGGTTGAACAAAAACATATTCTTTGCGTTGGATGTTGAAAGAAACCCCCGACAATGGGTTGTTAGTTCCTAAACTCGTTGAGTCAGGTTCTCCTTTGTTGTTTATCAGAACTTGTTCAAACCATTCATGTTCAAAGATGTTGGTAGTTAGTTTATAAGTTTGATTTCACTTGTTGATTTTATTGTGATTTTGTCAAATTTGTATGGTACTTTGTTTGTTCTCTTTGGTTATCATAGTTTCCTATGAAAGCAGAAATGGTGAAATGTCCATGATAGGAAAACAATCGGTGTCATAACTTCATACATTTGAAATAGTACATTTCAAATGTTTGGCTTTTTTGAGGACAATTAAAGGCCCTTTGTTTTGTTGACTTAGGTTCGAGGCCATATATGTACAGGATATGTCTTTGGGAGAGCTCTACCCCTGTTTGGGTCCTCCCGTTAGCCTGAGCTGGATTAGTTGTGGGTTGAAAAAGTTGGTAATAAGTTTATGTCCCACAAATACGGGTGGTCAAGTACTAGAAAAAAAGTATCTATGTTTTATTAAAAAGTTTATAAGAAAAAATTCTTCTGCTCCCAGTCCTTTTTTACTATTTATGTTAACTGATTCAACCATTCTATATACCATTTGCACTTGAAACTGCACAAATTATAGTGATTTATTTTACACAGTAGAATTGGTTATTTGTTTTCTCAATGTTCCCCTACCTTGTTTCTACATTCTCCACACCACCTCCCTCTAGAAATAAAGGTTCAGATAAAAGTGTCATGGTCCTTTTGAACTTTATATGTAGATTTTTGCTCTTCATTATTGATTTCTAGATAAAATTAATTCATTTGTGGAGATATAAAGCTCTATTAACTGATTGTAATAGAAGACAATAAGTGAATTTAAACAATCATTGCATATTAACTTTGGCTACCTAATAATAATGATAATATTGATCTTAAGCATTTGTTCATAATTAATATAGTCTTTGAATTTGTTTGGAGTTTTGAAGTGCAAATCCAGCAAGAGTTATTGGCTTCTACTTGTTAGGTTCTCTTTTAGAGCATGTTTGGATTGACTCTTTTAAAAAAATATTTTTGAGGTGTAAAAATAGAAATAGAAACCAAAAGTAGCTCTTTTAACTTTTAGAGATGTTTTTTTCTTCTTTTTCTTAATAATAAATGTTTTGATTAGCTTCTAAAGAAAAAAAAGAAGCCAAAAGGATAAATAGAAATAAAAGTTAAAAGGAGAAGCATCCTCTCACCTACTTCCAAAAAAAAGTAAGATTTTGTCTTCTAGAGGTGCTTCTCCTTCTACAATAAGCCAATTCATTTGGTGCCAAGTCTTCCCAATCCCACAATAAGTACTTCACAAAATTCAATCCTTATGCAGAAGTTTTATTTGGTCAATGACAGAGCAAAGTAAAAAGAGGCCTATTGCTTGGAATGCAATTTGTCAACCAAAAGAGAATGGGGCCTTGGTTTTAAAGAAGCTCTAGCCTGGAATAAAGTAGCACTATCTAAGCTGCTTCTTGATTGTGTAGCTGATTCCACTCTCTCTGCTTGGTGTTATTGGGTTAAAGAGTACCAATTAAAAGGTAACTTGGCATGTAACTTCAAAATCTATAGATTCTTGGTGGTGGAGGAATTTGTTGGAAATTAGAGACAAGCTCATGGCGCACTTTTGAGAACCAGAGGTAAAAAAACCAATGCATATTCCAAAAGGTAAAAGAGTTCAAGAGTTATTCTAGACCTCATCCGACTAACCCTCTTACCCCTTGACCATGCATTGTTTGGAATAGATATGCTCTTCCTAAAATGGCTTTAGTTGCTTTGCTTGACACATCCTTCTCTATTGAATTAAATAAAGCATTGAATTTGTGTTTGGATGAGCCCTTACTATCCATGAATGTGATATGGTTGCACTTCAATGTCATTGTATTGTACAAAATGAAAATGAAGAATACATGTAATCCAATGTTGGAAATGAGGTAATAGAAAATCATAGTTGTCATGTATTATCTCATTTTGATCCATATTATGCTTTTGATGATGATGTGCATGGAATTTTTAAGGAGAGAAATCATCTAAAAAAATTTTATTGTGTTGATGATGTAATCATAAATAAAAATTTCTACACTATGATGTCTTTTGTGATTTCTCAATAGCAAAATGTGGATCCAAAGGTGACATTAAGAGCATATCTCTCTTTCAAAGAGGGATATTGGGATCATTATTATAATCAATAAAACTTCTTTTTTATTTTTCCTTCCTTTTACCTCTTGAATAATAACATGCTTCTGAAGAAATTAAATTTATTTTAAGGAATTTTCTTAAAAAGGAAGAGGGTGTTGCCCTCTCCTAGATATCATCCTCCATAACAAGCTCATGCAATAATCAAGCTAATGACTATAAAAGAGCACTCGTTGGAAGGCAACCTAACCAAAATTTGCTTTTTAAGTTTGTTTTCTTGTTTTTGAGGCTTTTCTAATGTGTTGATTTGGTGTGATTTAGGTTTGACATGAAAGCAGTCACAATATAGATTTTCTATAGAAACACCCAATTACAAGTCATGTAATTAAAGAGGCCAAGCCGTGTAATCACATGGCTAAGCCGTGTTTAATCTCTATTGGGAGTCCTGCATTTTTTCATCTTGACATACCTTAAGTATATGTTTTTTGTCATTTTAAAAAAATAGTTTTTTGCTTTCATTTTGAATTCATTTGAGCTTATTAGATGACATATATTTTACCTTGAATTTCATGACCTAATGCCATATCATTCTTGTTTAATCTGTTTTACTGAAATTGTGCTCCATACTAAGGAAACATGAACATTTGAAAAGGGTGAGCTTCATGATACAAGGGGACTATTCTTGATCCCTATCTTGCATTTGATTGAATACATTAAGGACAATGTACAATTTTAAGTGCAAGGGGGTGTTCATCCATATAGTTAATGTGATTTGATTAATCTTGAACTTATGTTTCCTCATATATGCAAAGATGTGTTTTTGGATAACTATTCCAAAATTTTTAATTTTTTGGGCCAATTTTGAACAATTTGTTATGGATATTGAATGTTTTTAGTGATCTTTGAATGCAAATTGATCTTGTTTGACGGATTAGCTAGCTTGTTGGTGATTCTTGATTCAAGTGATTTGGAATTTTGCATTTGATTACCATGTGAGATCTTTGGTCTTATTTGAGCAATTTTGATGTATAATCTCACGTTTTGCTCAATTTCTTTCTTGTGTGAATTGATCACTCATGTGTTGTTATGCTCTAGAACTTGCATTTACTCTTTTTGAGGCTACATTTTGTCATATGCATGCTTTGAGATGATTGCGGCCTTATTTCATTTTCAATTTTTAAACTACTTTTTTCATTTTCAATTTTATATGTTTGTACCCTTAGTTACCAATTTTTGAGCCTTTATATCTATTTGCATCATGGTTTAGCTCATTACAAAGCCTTTAAAGTGGAAACCAAGTTATGATCTTAATTTTAGAAGTTAAGAGAGCTTAGGTACATTCTTATGATCTTGGTATGCATTATAAATAGCTTTTGCGCTTGAATTTGTCAAGGTTGTGCATGAAAAGGGGATACAAGGTAGCCATTTGGAGAAAGTATGGCCAAATGAAAAAAAAAAATGTGTAAAAAGATTTAAAAATCTTGAAAAAAATTTAAAAACCAAAGAAAAAAATAAGAGAGAAAAAGAGAGTACAAAAGTCAAAAGTGCAAAAAGAAAAAAAAAAAAAAGAAAAAGGTGAGATGATGGGAATTATTGCATGTGATTTAAGCCAAATGCTTGCGAGCCTTAATGCTCAAGTTCATGCCCTATTGCTCTCTTTCTTTAGCTTTAGCTTATTTTGAGCTTATTTTCTTTCTTTTATCTTACCTTTACCTTGGCCTCATTACAACCTCAATAAAGTCCTCATTGATCACTGTGTGCATATGCATATGAGTGGTGGAGATTAGAGCATTTGCAACCCTATGGTAATCTTCAATCTTGAGTTGATTGTTGAGTGCAAACACAAGCCATATCCTTGAGAGTTTTGAGTGAAAAATTAATCCTTTGGTGAGGCAATTGTGCATCATATACTTGTTGAAAGGAAAGTTAGCTTGCAAGGGAACATTGACTTAATTGACATGCATGATTAGATCCATTTTCTAGAACTCATTTGCTACCCAACTAATTATGGAATATGTCTTGATTTGTCTTTGTTTGAGGACAAGCAAAAGTTCAACTGTAGTGGGTTTGAAAAGTGCATTTTGATACACTTATTTGTTATTAATTATGCCCCAAATGATGGATTTATGTTAAGATTTGTACTTAATCAATTCCTTTTATCATTTTTAGGTCCTAATTGCCCTTGGAAGTGAAAATAAGTTATTTTATAGAGATTTGGCCAGGAAGTTAGTGTTTTTGAGAAGACTTCCATAAGACAGATTGCAAGGATACACGACCGTGTAAAGCTTCACCTATGTGGCCCATACTTTTTGGGTTGAAGAAATTACACAAATTGAAAGAAAATGAATACACACAGTGTAAATAGGCCACTTAAGCTGTGTAGTATGTTCAGAAAGTGGTTACAATTGTTGGATGACAACTACACGACCAAATATGGATTACATGCTGTGTAATTTAGTGCTTTTTCTATAAATAGCTGGAGCACAATTTTCTGAAGAGCTTTTGCCATTTTTACTAGATTCTATGGTAGTCTACGTAGGGAGCTTTGAGGTAGAGGAGAGAAGGACGCCAACTGTACAAGTCTTGAAGAGATTTTCAACATAGATTTTGGATTTCTCTCCATAGATGGGAATAATCTTTCAATCTACCATTGTTATTTCATATTTTCTATTGTTTTTGTTTCATTATGAGTAGCTAGACCCCTTTGAGTTCAAGGATAATGAAATTGATGTAGTATTTGCAATGGATTGGTGAATTTCTCATATTTTCTTTGTGATTTATGATTACGATGAGCTTTTGAATGAAATTCTATGAATATTGCATGTTGTCATTTAATTTTCAAAGTCCAATTAAGTTGTGAATGATCAATATTCGAGACTCCATTGATAGATTATGCATTATAGTGGTTCTTACATAATCTCACTTTGAGAGAAAGGGATAAACAAGGATTTTGGCATTAAATTCTACTGAATTTTGGGGATTATTGTGCTAGGGTGAACATTTTGGCAAATTAATCAAGGTGGACCAAGCCGATTTAGTTTTCCAAAGTGTTATAGTTCCTTGAGGTGGACCAAGCTTTTGGAGTTCACACGAGGGATTCACACTAGCATAATTCGCTTACGAATCTAGGAATGGACCAATCCTAAGATATACGAGATCAATTGAACCATTCCCCGTGACTCGTCTATTTTCCATTAGCTTACACTTCATTTCTATTTGCTATTTTGGCTATATTTTGCACTAGTTTCATTTGATTTACTTTGCTGTCCTATTTTCATCTTATTTCATGTCCTATTATTGATTTCGAATAGATAGATTGTGAGCCCTGAGAAAGTATAGTTATAAATGATCTTTGGGTTCAACTCATACTTACTATCAGCTATACTCTTTGACAAGTGTACTGCCGTGTCCATATAGCCAATAGAAAGTATTGATTTATAAATTTTAAGACTTGGGCTTTGGCTGGACGGTAACAAAGAGCTGCAATGTTTTGTGCAACCATTTATGTGATCTTGCAAGCCAGGAATGATGTAATCTTTAAATTGAAAATCCCAATTATGATACTATATGTTCTAGAGTAATTGATGATCTTAAAGTGAGATGAAAACTTTTGATGATAGATAGGAATAGGCATGCAAAAGCTATAAGATTGAGGTTTAATCTTTTTTGAGTTAATGGGGATCTACCCCTATTTTGATGTAAATAGCTCGTTGAGTCATTTGTGATTATATTTAAATTTCTCATTCTTTCAAAAAAAAGGTTAATCCAAACATTGAATTTTTGTACAAATTGGTTACTTTTTCAAATTAAAAGCATAAGCAAGTTGTCAAAAGCTAATCCAAACAAACTCTTTTTAATAAATAACATCCTGTAGAAGCACTTTTTTGGTTCTAAAGATGTTTCTATTTTTTTTTTTTTTAGAAGCTAATTCAAATATCTAAAATTACATAAAACGACTATTTTCTTTTTGCGCCAGAAAGACTTCTAGCCAAAAAAAAAAAAATAATAATCCAAATAAGCTCTTAATGATTTCATTATTTCCTAATTTTGTAACAAAGTTCATATTGGTCACGTGGGTGATGAAATTTGAACCTGTATTGAGCCAAATAGTGAATTATAGAGTGAAACATATGTTTAGAAAAGTGGAGGGGTTCAAGATGTGAGGTTCTTCCCAAAATGCCTTAGGTTTAGATATGTTTTCCTTTGTTTATGAGTTTTAAAATTAAGAGGAAAAGATTTGAGAATTTTAACAATTTCCCCAAACCCCTCCTACACCATATTTTACAATTCCCCCAAATTGGGGATTTTTAAAATGAAAACTAAGGAGTTTACTCACTCCTATACCCTAACTAGAATTTTAAAATTACATTTTCTAATTTTTCTTCAAATAACATTTCTAAAATTTAACAATTTATATATATATTGTATATAAATACTATAACTGTGTATATATATGTGTGTGTATAAACAGACACACACATATATGTATAAGCATAGTCAAAAGAAATATATATAATAGTAATACTTATCTTAAATTCTAAAGGCTAGACCCTAAAATTTTAAACTCTAAAACTTTAAACATTAAAATGTCTAAATCTTAAAAAACTAAATACTAAATCCTAAATTGTAACTCTTATAAACGTAAGTATAATTTGAGGATTAAGTAATAGTTAGTGAGTAGAATTAATACAATTATATATCTGAAATATATATATGAGGAGGGATCCACTAAGTGGGAGAAGTTACTCCTCATCCTAACCTTTTATTTCAATTAAATTCAATGGCCACCATTGATCCATTAAAAATCATGTGACATGCACATGATCCTCTTTACCGAAATCTCTTTGTTGCCCTTCCTTCTCTTTCAGGCCCATCAAACCACAATCTCAACCATTTATGACTTTCACTGTTTGTAGCCATTGTCGATCACCTCCATTACTTTCAGAACTAGTAACTTTGGCAATTGAGGAAGATACATGATACTTGAGTTTTAGTCCATGGATCATTGACGTCTTATTTATGTGTTTCCACTTTCATGTTTATGAAGGAAACTCTACGATGAAGGGAATGGCAGAAAGGGGAAATTAAGGAAAGGAAAGTCAGAATAGTGATTCAGTTGAGTTCTTTTTCTTGTTTTTGTTCTATTTGCAATAAGTAGATCACGAGGGTGAGGTGCAGAAAATTGTGAAATGGGGTTTGGCTCAAGGAAGAAGACGAGGGCAGACAAAGAAATCAAGATATGAGGGTGATATGTTGTCACGTGATAATCACATGAGCATTTAATGAATAAATATGAGCACATGGATTTAATTGAATAGGATGGAGGGGATTGATGAGAGTAAATTTGTACACTTACTCTTGGGGTCAATGGGTTCCTCCTCTCTATATATATTTAAAGTATAGTTTTAAAAATTATGTCAATATATATATATATATATTAAGTTAGGATATAATTGTATATAAACATCATAAACCCCCATTTCCCTCATAAAATTTATGCTCCCGAGCTAGGTGGGGGATAAACCCCCATATCCTTCCCTCCCTTCCCCTTTGATTCCCTCCCATTCCTTTCCTTCCAAATTCAAATATAGCCTTATGTGTTGGCAAACCAAGAGTTGGGCATGATGAGAAGCAATGATCATTGTACCCCTACCATTATAGAATTTTGTACTCATAAAAATCTTTTTAAAAATTACCTGTGATCAAATTAGAATTTATATTTTGAATCAATCATAATGATTTATTTTATGCTCTCTTAATTTTCATATGAGAAATTCCTTCCAAGATATAGAAGAAAAAAAAAATCATTATTGAGATATATAAATAAACTAAGAATAGTAATTTCAAAATTTTAACTTATTATAAGCACAATATTAAATTTTAATCATTTATTTAAATACTTATTTTTCACTGCTTGAATACCAACAAAACCAGTTCAACACACTCCTCCCTCTCACTCTCACACACCCTATACCTTATTTGCATCATATGGGTTGTGCTAAAATAATTCCTCTTTCATTTTTGTGGTTTGATTGAAACTCAACTTCATGGCCCATAAAACTGAGTTCATAAAGAATAAGAGCCATCCCTCATGTTTGAGGAACACTATCAATCATCTTGCAAGTTGGGCCAAGGAGTGGGCTCCTTGTAGGTATGAGTTTCCTCATGTGGGAATTAATTTTCGCATCACACAAATTAATATTTGCACCCTCTTCTCTCTTCCAAAAATCTATTTCTGAAAGTTTTAAGAGTGGTGAGGGTATTGATTTGGGATGATGCAAAAATCAACTCAAGAAGATTGTGAAATTGAGTGAAACATCCTATATACTCTCTCAAAAAGAAAATAAAGAAAAGAAGAATTCCACCACGTGATTTTGCATGTTTGTTTAATTGTGCTAGGGCTAGCATAACATGACATTGTATAAACTTTAAAAGAACAAAAATTACTCATGCCCTCACATTTTACACTACACCATGAAAGATTTTTAATAACCTCTTTTTTTTTTTTACTGCATAATAAAGTGAAGTGTTGTCTATTGAAAAGGTGGAGGGTTTTAGACAACGATTGACCTAGAAGCTTTGTCTATGGACAAGGTGAGAGATATTAGATGATTCCTTTTTAACCACGTATATTATTAGACAAAGCTTCCTTATAGATCATTGTTGATTGCTTAACTGCTATCTAAAATGTATTATAGACAGTGGATTTTGTCTATGTGCTTAGAAATTTTAAATATTTCACTTCATCTCTAGTCTAGAAGAGTTTTAGACACTAGAACCCTCTACGTTATGTTGCCGAGTTACATGAAACCTCTATCTGCACCTCATTTTGTCGTTGACAACCCCTTCAACTATTGTTTTCTTTGCCTCCAGGAAACTTCACCTCATAAACACTAATTTCTTTGCTATTAGAGGAATTTTTTCTCTCATTTGGCTTTCTCACTTGAGTTCCTTGCTATGAGTTATATAATATAATAGGTTGTGATCATTTGTAATCTGATGGGTTGTGTTCTTTGCTATTACTAATTATGCTTGTAGATTTTGTCCAAGTTTTTATTTTATTTTATTTCTTTCACTTTATTTATTTACTCAATTATTTATCTTGTTTTTCTTCTTCATTTTTATTTTTATTTATTTTATTTTATTTTATTTCATCTTATTTTCTTTTATATATATATATTAAAAAAAAAGAAAAAAGAAAGAAAAGAAAAGGAAACGAGGAGGAAAAAGAAGAAAAAAAAGAAGGAAAGAAAAAGGAAATAGAGCAGCGGAGAGAAGAGAAGAAAAATAAAAAGGGAAAAAGAAGAAAAGAAAAAAAAGAAAAGAAGAGAAGAGAAGAAAAGCATAAAAGAAAAAGAGAAAAGAGAACGGAAAGAAGAAAGAAATAAGAAGAAAAGAGAAGAGCGAAGGGAAGCTAGTGGAGATGGTGGGAGAAATTTACCTCCATATACCACAAAAAAAAAAAAAATTTACCAATATATACCATTTTTTTTCAGATATCGCATTACCGTACTGTGATATTCGAATATCGCATTACGGTACTACGATATTCGGTAATGCGATATTCGAATATCGCAGTACGGTAATGCAATATTCGAATATCGCATTACCGTACTGCGATATTCGAATAAAAAATTAATTAAAATTTTTATTTTTTATTTTTTAAAAATAAAATATTAAAAAAATTTATAAATTTTTTTAAACACATATACATCATTTCAAAAATTATTACCAATACATACTATTTTTTAAATATTTACTAATATATATTACCTTTAATAAAATTACATTACTCTTTTACAAATTTATTTTATTTAATTTAAATTTATTTTATTTTATAATTTAATTAAAAAATGACACAAGGTTCATGAATTAGTGCTGAAATGTTTCTGCAAGATGTGATGTGTTTCTTTTTCTTGGATGCCTCATTTGAAGGAAAGAAAAATATTTATTTTTTTAGACAGATAATTGGTTGTTTGGAGTATTTTTTTTTATTTTTTCTCTCCCTTATCTGCTGTATCTCTTTTTTTATATGTTTATTTTTATAAAAAATTATAATACATTAAGTGAATTTTTCAAAATTAATTAACTCAAATATATAAAAAAAAATGTATTTAATTTTGAAATATGATAATATTAAATTTATTTAGGCAAAATCACTTCTGGAGATTTTATTGTACAAGATGTCATATGTATTGATAATAATTTTTGAGATTGTGTATATGTATTTAAAAAATTTTAATTTTTTTAATATTTTATTTATAAAAAATAAATAATTTAATTAATTTTTTATTCGAATATCACAGTACGGTAATGTAATATTCGAATATTGTAGTACCGTACTACGATATTCGAATATTACAGTACCGTAATGTGATATTTAAAAAAAATTGTATATATTAATAAATATTTTTAAAAGTAATATATATTGATAAATAATATTTTTTTGTGACATATGGAGGAAAATTTCTCAGATGTCGGAGCAGTAGACCTTTAGAGAAGGACAATGCATCCCAAACGCGTATGGTGACAGAGGAGGCAACAGAAAGTGGTTGAGAGTGAAGCGAAATTCATGGGGCGTGAGGAGAAGAGAAATCAGCGTGAATGCTGAGAAGTGATTGAGGGAGAGAGCTATCGAGGATAAAGGGGCACGAATTGGGGAACAAAAGAGAGAGAGCTATCGTGGGAGAAAAAAACCAGAAATTGGATAGCGAAGAAAGGAAGACTGGAGAGCACCAAGGAGAAAATTTTCGGATTCCCATTTTCTCTCTAAGGGTTTTCTAGAAGCTAAAGGCAAAGGAGGAAGACTGAGAGAGCATTGGGTTAGAGTAAATTGCGAAGGAGCAAGGAAGGAAATACTCAGGTTGGATTTCGTTCTTTTTTCCCTTTTTTTTTAGTTAATTGAATTGTATTTATGTAATGGGGTTGAAGGTATATGATGATGGTGGGTGAGTCGGATTCATTTCTTTTGTTCTCGTTTGTTTGGGTAATTAGAAATTTTCATGGTATTATTTCCTGTCTTGAGCTTAAATCAGTGATTATGATTGTACAATGCAAGGTTGAGCATCCTCTGTGTTGTCTTTTGTCTACATACTTGATGGGGTTATTAGGGGAGGCGTTTTTGGATTCAAGCTCCCAGGGGTTATGTGAGTTTTGGTCATCGTTTTAGAGTTAACTGGGAATCTTTAAAGTGCACAATAGCATTTTTTTAGCTAATATTCTATATCTAACTCTTGGAGAATTATTTGGTCAATGCTAGCTCGCATATGGTGCACTTTCTGATTGGTGTGATCTGTGAACAGGTTGTGTTTGAATTTTTGTAAAAATTTCATACACAGGCTGCTAGGGAAGTAATTCATATGTGGGTGAGATTTTTGGTAATTGTTTGTCTTCTCTACGTGAATCATGGTTAACCTTGGATTGATGTGGAAGCCGTCTCTAAAATGTGATTCATTTTGCTGAACTTTTGATGAATTTTGACTCAATGACTAAGCTGTCTTTTACTGGTATGTGTTGCAAGTGTTAGAGCTCTTTTCTTGCCTCTTGCTGCCATGTTTTTTTATGAACGGTATCTTGTGTCATTTGTATTGAAAATCCGCTGGGAATAGTGTCTTTGTTGTTGGAAATCTACATAGGTGGCTATAGCTTGGTTCGTTGCTTTATTATTGTTTTAACCATTTGTCACTTTGATTTCCAAACAGCCTGTTTTTTTTTTTTTTTTGTAACTTCATTATCGCCCTGTTTTCATTCCAACTGCCATTTCTGCTTGAAATCCTCATCTATTGCTTGATTGGTTCTGCATTTTACTGCATAAGAGCATGTTGGGTATTTTAATGGGCAAGTAGTTCAAGCACGCAAGTTCTGGTATCCTTTGGGCTGCTTTTAGCCTCCTTTATGCCAGAAAATTTTTGTAAAGGGTTTTGTATTATTTAGGGAATTTCATGTTAACTTCTCTCTAAATAAGTTGGTTTGTATGGTGCTGATCCCCTAGCTGCTTTGATTAACCTTTTTGGTCAGGCATTACATTTTTTATTTGCAGCTTTCTTGTCTTCTGTTTTTGAGTTCTTGGATGACCTTGCCACGTGTTTGCTTCTTGTAGTTCTCATCGGTTTTTTGTGTGCTTTCTAGTCATTTAGAGTTTTGATTCCGGTTTGGTGCTACATTTTGAATCATTTTAAGCTTCTTAGTTTATGAAGTATAATTGGGTTTAGGAATGATGTTGCTAGGTTCTGTTTGTTGAAGAATGATTAAAAGTTGCACGTGGCTTGCTGACTTAGTCCTCCTTCTGTTGCTGATAAGACTTGCTGACTTAGTCATTCTCTTGTTACTAATATTTTGTTTTTTCTGTTGAGATTAGTGCTCCAGTATAATTAGGAGATTGTTGCTATTTTTCTGGTTCATGAACGTTGGTTGTAAGCCTATAAATAGGCATGCTTTTCATTCAATAAAATACAGCTTTTTCAGTCCTCTATATTTTACATATCAGTTTTTATTCTTTCTCTGCATTACTCTCCAACATTTCTGGTATCAGAGACAGGTTCAATCATAAGAAGGGCGTGTGAATAATGGCAGCAAACGGTAATGCGATGAGTGTGACTCAGCCCTCTTTACCAGTTTTCAAAGGTGATTGTTATGAGTTCTGGAGCATAAAGATGAAGACCTTGTTCAGGTCTCAAGATTTGTGGGACTTGGTGGAGAACGGATATGCAGACCCAGATGAGGAGAATCGGCTGAGAGAAAATAGGAGAAAAGACTCGAAGGCATTATTCTTCATTCAGCAGGCAGTTCATGAAACAATATTTTCCAGGATTGCAGCAGCAACCACATCCAAACAAGCCTGGACAATTCTGCAAACAGAATTTCAAGGCTCATCCAAAGTCATAGCAGTGAAACTACAAACTCTAAGGCATCAGTTTGAGACCTTGCACATGAGAGGCAATGAATCTGTGCATTTGACTTTGAATATGTTTGTTGTCTGAATGCTTGATTATTGGCTGGGGAATTCACTCCCAATGCTTGGAAATTTGTTTTTGGTTCTCATGTCTTATGTGCTTAAAAGGATTTCTTGGGTGGTATGTATCTCAATGAAGCTAATTTAGGTCCTTGGATGTTTAATTTGGAAAATATGGAATGTTGATATTGCTTGGTCTGAATCTTGGAATTTTTGTGAAAATTGATTTAATGGGTTAAATCCTTCAAGATTTAGCTGTGAATGGTCCAGGACTTTGTTAGGTTATTGTGAAATTTTGCTGTTGGTATCTTCTTGTTTCTGTAGCCTTAGGTGTGGTGGAGTTTCAAGGTTATTGAATTTGCCTAAATTGATTTGATGCTGGAATTTGGTGCTGGAATTTTCTGGTTTTTGAGAGAAAATGGATTAGTTGGGATATTGATTTCACCTGCACAACTTGTGTTCAAATCTGCCAATTTATTTGTTTGTGGGAGGTGATTGCTTGTGTAATCCTTTTCTTTTGTGTTTGGATTGAGTCATGAATATTTTAAATGTCGGGTTGAGTGTTGCCATTTTCTAGGGATTAAATTCTGCTACTAGGTTGAGTATTTGGTTGATTTGTTAGTGGAAAGTGTTTTTAGTTTTGGGTTTAAATTGTGTTTCTCAATTTTGGTCATGGAATCTATTCCTTTGTGTCACTTGTTTGGCTTCTAAAAAATCCGATAAAATGATTTTGAGTTTGCAATTCTTTTTAAGGGTTTATTGGGTCTTCATGTGTCATTAAATGGAGCTAAGCAAGTTTTCTTTGGAGACTCAAGACAAGATGATAGCAAGTTTAGTACACTGTTATGTTGTGAAGGTTGGCTTATACAGCCAGCTAAGGATTGGAAAAAGAAATCCATGCTAGGATAATTTACATGGGATTTGCCTTGATTTATTTGTCTCTAATTCCCTGATAGACATGTATGCTAAATGTGGGTGCTTAAATCTTGATGAAAGTGTTTTTGACATTTCCCCAAGGATGAAGTTTCTTATAATGCACTGATTATAGGCTATCCTGGAACAAGTAATTGCTCCATATCTCTTGATTTTTCAGAAATGATACTTTTTGGTACGATACCTGTTATAGTTTCATTCATGGGTGTGGATAGAGATTGCATGGGTGAGAAAAGGAAAAAGTTGGAAATTTGGAATTCAGTAAGTGAGCCGTCGGGTAATGTGGAGAAAAAAGAAAAGAGGGGTGTAAAAAAGAAATAATGGGGTGAGAAGAAAAGAAGTGTGGGAATGTTAAAAAGAATGAGTCGTGGATGCTATGGAAAGAAAAGAAAAGGAAGGCGTAAGAATTGTGAGGGGTGTTGAAAAAAAGAGAAATGTGGAAAAAAAAAAAAAAGAGTAAAAGTAATTTTTATTTCATGTTATATTCCTCATGTAATTTTTTATGTATCCCGCTCCCATATTTTAAGTTGTAATTAGCATGCATACACATTAGGGTGCATTTTGATCATTAGAGTCCCAAGGCCCCCACTGATCATGGAAGGGTAGACGGTCCGGTCTTCTATAAGACTGAGCTTGCACTATTCGACCTAGGTGAGGATAAGCGCTATCTGGAGGGATAGTTTATATGTCTCGAAAGATAGAAGGACTCTAGGTTCATTTAGAGAACTCATGCATACATATTTATTTTTTTGTTATTTTATTAAAAATTGTAATGTTATTTCAGCACTAAATAAAATACAATTTTAGGTTATATCGCTATTTTGCATAACTGATTTGGGTAACCCTTTTAGACGTCGTGGGGTGCCTAACACCTTCCTCACGCATAACCGACTCCCAAACTCACCTCTGGTTCGTATTCTGACGCCTTTCCAAAATAAAATAAATACATAAATTTTGAAACAAATAGTGTTTTCAATTGTACCCTAATTCTTAAATAATTGGTGGCGACTTCATAAAATTTTTTTTTTTTTTAAATAAAATCGTTCCATTCTTCGTCGTTTTTACCCTCAAAGGGTACGTTGTGACAATGCTTATAAGAGTGCTTAGAGAGTATTAGATATGCTTTTTGATATGTTTTTGTGATTTCTTATTTTTTTTTTCTTAAGAATGATTATGGTTTCCACACTTAAAGGTTTCATACTATGTAACTCTTAAACCTATAACGTGTATTTTTTTTTTTAGCAATATGGGCATTCTTATTCTATGTACTTCAAAATTTTGTTTGCTTATTGATTCTGAGACATTTTGAAATATTATTTTATAGTCATTTTGCAAAACCATTTGGTTTTGGCATATGGAATTCATTAAAGTGTGAATTTTAAGTTGTGGCTTTCTAATTTTTATTGATCATGCTGCTAAAATGTCTTTTCATGAAGAACAACCCAGTTCTTCTTTCACCCAAAAGAATAAACATGGAGGATGAGAGATAAATGAATCAAAGAAGGCGATTTGGGCATTTAATAGAATTGAAAGATTGGAATACATTTGGTCTTCCAATTGGCTCCAAAGAGGAAAAATTCATCAGCTATACTGTCTTCATTACAAGACAAACAGCCTCCATTGCTTGAAGACTTGGGATGAGGTCCCATAGTCAATAAAGGAACACATTTGGTCATCTATTCAGGTAACATTTATCTAGTTTGCATATGATTTAATTTATTAGTTGCTTGATTGTAGTTAATCTTTTTTGCATTTGTTTTGTTACAGGAGCATTTTGTTTTAGATGTGACACATAAGGACTTAGCACTGAAGGAAGCTGGGAAATTTCTAAGGAATGCAGGGCAGATCTTAATTGAAATTATGTTAAGGATAAGGATGACAATCTTGCTTGGAACCCCTTCAAAATATTGCTCCTTGATCTGTGTGGATGATTGGAGAATATTTGTGGGCTGTTATATAGGTGATAATTTACAGTTAATGTTTGTTTATTGCGTATATTTGGCTATTGCTTCCTTTAATGACTCTCAATAACATATTTGTGTATTATTTTCATAGAAAATAGGAAAAAAATCGGGAGCGTGCTTGCAACATACCCTATCATTATTGAGCATTACGGGTGAGGTATGTATGTCTCCAAGAAGAGCTAGAGAAAATGACAGGATCAATTATATCCCATCACTTGGGATGGAAGGAGGCTAGGCTCAACAAAGACAAGATCATTGTTGACTCTCTATTTAGAGAGTGTAGGAGAAATGTGTAATTATCAAGTATCTCCTAGCTTAGTTTTTCATATTTACTTTTGAATAGATTATGGTTCCGAAGGGAGTAAACCCCCAATTTAGTACTTGTGAGATGGGGTGTAATCAAGTTGGTACCAATTAGATTTTTGACATAACGTTAATATTTTTGACATTATTTAAGTTCCTATGAGATTAAATTTATATTAAGTGAGGGAACTTGATAGGAACATCCTTGATGTAAATTCAATCTCACAAGTACTAAAGTGATGTCTAAGATACCAACATGATGACACCATCTCACAAGTTCTAAATTAGGGGTTTACTCATTCCATATGAGGATTTACAATAGTCTTGTAGGATGGGCGTCTTGGGCCAAGCATTCGGTGACCCTGAACACGCTAGACATGTTTGGGTATCGGGTTCAGGGTACTTCAGATAAGGTATTTCCTGAAAGATAGTGGTGTCTCATCTTAGAAGAATAGTTAGATGAGGGGTATGCAGGAGTGGCTCGAGTTTGTAATAGAAAAATTATTTTAGATGAATTAATAATGGCAAGAGAGGAGCAACCCTGCACCTCATGATGATGAAAGGGAAGTTCTCAACCCTAACAAGAAGGATAACTATACGCTTGGTTCCAGCATGATTCTGGAGGTATAGTTAATTATTTTTTGGTTATATATGCTTTCCTACTTAATGAATCACTTCTAATCATATGGGTTATAACACAATGTATGATTTTTTTAGGATAAATTTGCTAACCTATTAATTCTTGTGTTCAACAGTGCTCTGTTAATATATTGCTCACACTATAGAGCTAGCCAACCCACAACTAAGCAACATAAATGGTCACGTATAAAGGTATGTAAACTTTTATTTGAGTCCTTATTGACTATTATGTGGTGCTATTTTGAAACTAATTTTCAAATGTTTTTACATGTATGTCATAGGTATCAAAGTAGCCCAATAGCATAGATTGTGGCTATTATTGCATGATGTTCATGAGGGAAGTCATTGCTAAAAACTCCAATAACACTCCACTTGAAGTAAGTAATTGACGTGCGCCCTATAGCGTCGCTACTACAGGTTGCGATCAAATTAAAAATACCAAGTTCAAGTTTCAAATCAATGTCGTATTCTCAGAGAACCACTAGTACAGGTTTCAGTTAATTAGGCGAAAATGGGGGGGTTCAGTAATTCAACAGTGAATAAATGCGAAAAATAGTAAAATAGAAGTAAACAAATGATGGAAATGCAATCGACCTAGGAAACTATCAGACAATGGTGATTCTATCCTCGACCTAAAGATAAATTTAATTCTAGTTATGCTAATTAACTAGATTAACCCCAAAATCTCAAGATTAACCTACCTAATTAATTAATTTGGTTTAACCCTTACTAAGCCGGTATCCCTGCACCTAGCTCGGCAATTCCTACTATACAATCGCATAGATTATGGTCATTGGAACCAAATCTAACCTCAACTAACATCGCAGCAAAGGATTAAAATATCCAAGACTTAAATTTCGAATTTCTATCCAACCAAATCAAGTTCTACTCCGTGGAAATCACTCCTAGGGTGATCAAGCCTAGAAATTCCACAAACCCATCTAGTAATCATGCATAATAATCACCATACACAATCACAGAGAAGGAAATGAAGAGTAGAGAAACATAACTATCATTAAATTCAAAATAAACACAATACAGGTCTCAAGAATCAAACCGACAGTTTTTTAGCTATCCTAGATTGACCACAGACGCGCCTAGCCTTCTATTTTCATGGAGGAAGCCATGGGAGAGGGAGAAAAGTGAAGGAAAATTGAAGGAGAAAGTGAATTGCGGCTGGGAAGGGGGCTGGCCAAATTTCCTTATGTCCCCTATGGCAATAATTACAAGTTTGTCATTAATGAAGCCCTAATTACAATAATTACAAAAATGTCACTCCTTATATTGTCAAAAGCCTATTTCGCCCTCTTTGAATTAGGAAATTATCCTTATGCCCTTGCTCATGAATTAATGAAAATCATTGCTCCAATCTTAAGCTTAGACATAAGTCTCGAGCCTCCCGAGTCCATTCTTGAAATTAAAAATCGCTAACAAGTAAAATTGAACCTTAAAGTGGGAAAATTAATATGAAATATAATAAATTCCGATTAGACCTCAATGATAAAAATAGATGCTAATTGAATAATTAAATGCAAGTTGGAAATGCTAGAAGTAAGTATAAGAGTATACAGATAAACACTAAAAAGTGTTTATCAGTAATTTTACCTTATTTTCCAATATCATTTGGTAATTCTAATTTAATAGCATGATCACTCAGTTTGTTGTACTTCATGGAGTAGTTTTCAGAGTTTCAGATGTGATAATTACACTCAAGATAAATTGCAACAAATCAAAGAAGAGTGAGATTGAGCAGCTAACATCCTAAAATGTATATTGAAAAATATCATGTAATGCAATATAAATTTGCTATATTCTATGTTAGTTTCCAGCTGCTTCTGTAGAGAATTAGAAATCAGGATTCGTTTTGTAATTAAAAATATATAAGCATAAATTGTGGTTAAAAAAAGTCAATATTTAGTTTAGATAGCAGTTTTATCTGCAATTGCTGTCTATCATATATCAAAGACAACAATGAATTATACAAGCATTGTCTATAGTAAAATATGATGCATATTAAAAGATAGTGTTTTTTTGACAATGTTTTAGAATTTAATTGTGGTCTTTAATATAATTTAAAGACAGTGTTTTGATGACTGATGTAAAAATAATGCAATTTACTACAATAGTCAAATAGACATCTCTTAGAAGTGTTGTCAAAATAATCAAATCATGATTGAAATAATGAATTAGAAAGTTGATTTTTGAATTGTGAATCAAGATTCAAAGACACATTGAAAATCATATAAAAAAACCCTAACATCGTACAAAAATTAAGTCTCACAAATATTTTACTAATTGATAATCATAAGAAATCAAAAAAAAAAAAAAAAAACTCAATTCATGAGTAATAGAGTCTAAAACCAATTATCTTCTTAAAGCTAAATTTCATCACTAATGCTATCACTATCACTATTATCTTTCTCATCTTACATCATGATGATTTTATCATCCTCTTCTTCCTCCATATCACTATCATTTGTAATGTCCTTTTCAACATTATCTTGGATAAGAGTGTCCTTTCCTTTATTAATCTTGTTGGTAATATCTTGTATGAAAATGCCCTTTTCTTTATCGTTCTTAATGGCAATATCTAGTATGATAAATTCTTTTCGTTTATCATTTTTGTTGCCAATCACATTAAGATTCTGTGGACCTAAAAAGAGGCATAATAAATAAATTACATTGTTCAGGTAAGTGACTAAACAAACATATAATTGAAGAATTAAAAAAAGGAGGTTTAAGATTTCAAGTCTAATATACTTCTTTTTCTCTTTTTACTTGGATTTCCTTCATCAATGGAAAAACAGTCTTGGACATCCTTTCAAGAATTCACTTTTGGTAAACAAGACTTTTTATTTAGTGATATATTCATCACCTGATTCAAGATCTAATAAACAAATAAGATTATATGTATCTCCTTTTGCCTTGTCTAAATTTAAGTTGAAGATTGTATTTGACAAATGCCAGAGTGTTCAACCTTTGTTGCTCTAAATAGTTTCTTCTCTTAAAGTCAATATGATCAATCACACTTAGGACGAAATTATGTTCCCAAACCCTATCTTATCAAGTTTTGATTGGTTAAACTATTATAAAATAATGCTACAAGTAGCATATTTAACCAATCAAAACTCAATGAGACAAACAAGGTTTGGTATGCCAAATGGGATAGAGGATTTTGTCTCAATACACTCTAATTTCTTTCACACCCATTTGCACTACAAGTGAGGCTTAGGATATGAATGACAATTGACAAAAATTGTTTACATTGTTATAAAAAAAGAAAGAAAACTTATGTGTTATTACTTTATGTGGTACATGAGTTTTAAAATAAATGAAATAAAACTAACTTACCATGCTACTTCTTATCTCAACTTGCAATTATTAAGCTATCTCCATAAAAAGGTCCTTCAAGCTTGTCAAATTTCTCAATTTGTGAATCAATTTTGTCTCATCTTAATATTAGTATACATCTTCTCCAATGTTTTATATAATTCAACATTTACTTCAATATCTGGGTTAAAATTTGGACCATAGTGGAACTTATAAAATATTATAAAAGAGTAAATAATAATTAAAATATATATGAATCAAATAAGCAATTATATATTATATAAATATAAACTAATTTTAGAAAAAAAATTACATGGGATTGAGAAAAGTTTTCGCTACTTGTTCTTTTGCTCTATCCATAGCCTCATAAATATATCCCATTGTTGGCTTTGAATCATCATCTACGAGTCTAAGAATCTTCACCAAAGGTGACACACAATTCAAGTAATATTTTATAGACTTCAAAAACCTTGAATTGGTTAGCATGAAGTCTTTTACCATTTCAGCTTCAACCCTAGATGCATATGCACTTTTAGCCCAATTTTTTTGATGCAAACATAGACCACAGTGCAATTTTTTTTTTTTTTTTTATCTTGAATAGACTTTAGTGTCAAGAATGATGTGGCAAATCTTATAATTGCAAGCTTAACTAACTCTTTTCCTTTGAAATAACTCCTATACAAAGCCACCAAAATGTGAAAATACATGAAAGTTATAAGTTTTTGGCTTTTCCAATAGTATTTTAGAATACCATAACTCCACTAATGTCTTCGAGAATTAAATCAAGACAATGAGTAGCACTAGGTGAGAAAAATAGCTCCTTTCTTTTATCCATCAACTTGCTTCTGACAAATAGAAGGGCTGATGCACTATCTGTTACTAGTTGAACTATATTTTCCTCCCCAATTTTCATCACTATCTGATCCAACAATTCAAACATCTTTTCATCATCTTTAATAAAACTACTAGTGTCAATAGATTTTATAAAAAAAACAGCCCCTTTATGATAGGGGTGTTTAGTTGACTAGTCTAGTACGATTTGGCCTAAAAATGAACTAAATTGAACTAGGTGGTTCAAAAAAATCTCACTCTAAAAATTACATAGGTAGTTTTGGATTGGTTAATTTTCAAACCAAAAATTGGATTATATACATGTATATAGCATAAAAGAATGATGATATATATGTGTGTATATAACATAAAATTTGTTTAATATATCAAAAAGGCATTGAGGTTTGATTTATAGCGATTTAAATTTTTCTAAGACTGCCAAATCAAACCAAACCTATGGTTCAAAAAAAAAAAATTGCTTTAAACTAACTTTAGGTGGTTCAAGATGGTTCAAGTGAGATTCAGTTTGGTTTTGCCAATCTATTGACAAGAAAATTAGTGAAGGAACTGCCCTTTGCATTAGCCCATCCATGTTATATCAATGTGCAACCAATTTTCTTTCATTCAAGTTCATATTTATCCAAATTAACATGGAGAAGATCAACCTCATTTTTCAAGAATGAAACTCTCTTCATGCTAAGTGGGTGGCTTCAATCCTATACCATGATGACTAATAGATTTTACCATAATAATAAACAAACAAGTGTTTTACCGATGCTATGCATGGGTTTTTGAGTGGAAAAAATCTTTAATAAAGACAAAAATATGAATAAATGAAAATAGATTTTATAAAAATATAAATTAAGTGAATCAATCAATTGAAATACATTAGTTTACCTAAAACTTCCTTTACATATAACATTTATAGTTGTGTTCAAGACTTTATTTTCTCTATTATTATTTAAAATATTCAAATCCTTTTTAAATTTAGAGATAAGTACATATATAAGGATTTACCGGACCATGAATAGGCACATTCAAAAAAGAAAAAGAAGAAAACAACAACGACAATAGTAATAGTTGTAGTAGTATAGTTTCAGAAACCAAATTCTATTACAAAAAATAATTTGTATGAATTATTTAAGGAATAGAAAATAGTACATTATAAGACCAAATTATGCAAAAGATATAAAATAGGAACAATAGAACTATTCATCAAGAATTGATAGAAGATATATCACATTGATTTAAGAACCTCGTACATGATGGTAGAATTAGCACAAATGGTCCCAACTTTTCCCAGCTTACCCACACTTCAAAAATTAGAATTGCAGTTGCAATTAAGTCATTTTTTCGCATACATCAATATACATCAAGCAAAAGTGCAGAAATGAATGGATAAGAAAATGATCTCTAGAGGATCAAAGAAACTTCTTTTAGTGAAATATTTCTTGAGTTCACATACATCATTTGTCACATACTTCTTTTACTTGTCTTATCAATATTAAAAAACTCCGATGGTTCTTCCAGTGATACCTTTATGTGAATCGGCCCTTCATTTCCATTTTATTTTTGTTTTAATATTCTCAAATTTGATGAAAAATATTGAAATTTGATGTAGAGAGGGGGGACTTCAAATTTTAAAATATGGATTATGGATGGCATAGACTTTTATTAAAGGAGAGAAAGAAATTAAAGTAATTATGAGTAACTTTTTTTGGTACTTGACCACTGGTATCTGTGAACTTGAATTTGGTATTTGTGGACCCAAATTTTAAATTGAGGTTATGGATGGCATAGGCATTTTTTGCATACATATGGATTGAAGTCCAAGTCAAAATACTCAAGTGAATCTAGCTCCATATCACTAGAACCACCTATTGGTAATTACAAGTAATTAGAAGAATGGGTAATTATGATATCTACGATGGTGCAACTCTTATTGAATTGTTTATACTTATTGTAATCATCTTTGGTGGGCCCTACAAAGTCATCATTATCTACTATTTTATGCAATTCTCACAACTATTTACTCCAGTGATGCAACCACTGTTGGAAAAAAGACTGTTAAAATTGGGTAAAATTGGCTTTTTACATTGGTTCCCATACCAATATAGAATTAGACGATATACAAAGTCAGAGTTTTTACATTGGTTAATTACCCGATTTAGAAATATGACTTTTAATGAGGTGATAAAATAATCGATGTTAAAAATCCAAGAAAAAAGGACAAGAGGAGAGACTTTCTAAATCAAGAAAGTGTCACACCCAATTTAGAAAGTCTATTTTTTGAAAAAAAAAAAATGTTTGCTTTATATGTCTACCTTTCCTCCCTATTTTACACTCATTAAATTGTAAACGTTTACAAAAATAGTAAATCCCAAATACAAAACATACTCTAAAATTAATTTAAACTAACTATCATTCATTAATAATACAAAGTTATGCAAATTAATTAAAAATACAAAGTCTCAACAACATAACTTAGAATTTGAAGTTCTAAACATACAATCACAACAACATAAATTACAACATTAAAAATATAAAGTCACAACATAATTTAGAATTGCAAGTTCACAAACCTAAATCACCACTTGGCATAGTGGATGAGATATTTAGCCCATCGTTTTTGAACATCATCAATTTCCTCTTTAGAGAATGGATCAAAGTTATTGAATCGCTATAATTTCAAAACACATATTTGAAAAAGAAAACATTAGCAACTCTTGGTTTCGAAAGAATTTAAGCATATCTAATTTTAAAAATATTGTTACCTCTTCCCATAAATCAATAATGTTTGCAGAGACAATATTGAGCATGTGTTTCATGACATAGTATCCATACTTCGTGTTGCCAAGTTGTCTACGACACTACAAGTCAAAACCAATAAGAAATATGAAGCATTTTTAAAAGTTCTATTGGAAAGCCAAGAAAAGGCAAATGCTATCATAAATTTGGTTAAGGAGATTCTTTCTTTCAGAGTAATCTATGTTGTTATCTTTCTACTAGTCACATACTTGCCACCATAACATGCTATTCTTCAACCGTCCTATGTTAAAAAATTCATGAAATTTGTTAAAACATGTGAACATGGTTCTTTCTAAATAGAAAAAAAAAAAAAAAAAGAAATTATGAAAAAAAGATATGTGTCAACATGGCTCCTGATTTTCTTCCTTGGTTTATGTCATAACGAGCACAAGAAAACAACGATGCTGTACTTAAGGCAAATAACTATCAATTGCCAATTTGAGCTGCAAAAGTAGAAATGTTTGAATTAGTTAAAGTAATAGAATAAACCAAATCAATCTGAAAGTTTCACTTGTGATAACATGGTGCTAAGTAGCACTCTTTCCTGTCATTGCCAATCCTACTAGAAAGGTAGCCTTGAATCTCGTCAAGCCTATTCCTAGTAGATTGAATATCAATGCAAATGCCTACAAAATTTGGAAAATATTCAAATTGCAAAAGTTTGGTTATTAGTTACTAAAGCAAAAAATGAAATTGTACATACATCAACCACACTTGAATCACTGTTATGCAAAGCATCTCTACATCCACACACAGCCTTACGTTATCCTTCGGCAATATATAGAATGGGCTTGAGTTGGACTGGCCTATGATGTTAGTGTTTAAATTCAAGGTGATAGGCTCTGATTGAAATTTTACAGTTGCCACACATAGACATATGAGCAAGTCATCTTTAATGGTGGGAAGTGGCAATGTTGCTGGCTTATCTAATGCTATAATTGCCTAAGTAAGTAATGACCCAGTACATAATATAAAATTAATATTATAGAAACACAAATAATCGGAAAGAAGAAAATATAGGAAATCATACCTCATCATGTATAGCCTATATAAGTCTTTGTGGCCATAGAATGAATCTCCCAATAGATTGCCCCACAGTCTATACCTCCTCACTTGGGAAAGAGACTAGTACATCTACATCATACATCTCATCAACCACCACTCTTGCCTGATTAGGATCTATATGAATGGCGTGGATGGTTGCTCCCAAGTCGTATATCCTGCCATATGCCACTAGACGGAAGGGCTCCTTCACATATAGCTCATACACCACATCAACAACACCAGGGTTAACAACAATGATTAGCTCTTCAATTGGCACAATGACAACGTCAACATGAGTAGTGTAGGCCCCCTCAACATCCTTAGGAGCAACATTAGGTGCATCATTAGTCTAGGCAACCATAGGATCAATGTTCGGCTGAGCATCAGGGTTAGCAAAAGCTACTAGTACCTCCTCAAGAACATAACACCCTTTTGTGTTCACACACACAAGGGAACGAGGAAGCGGAGGAGTTGGGTTCACTTGAGAAATACTCATTGCGACTAGCTCTTATTAGAGCTCTTGTCTACGCTTCTCCATCATGGACTCTCACATCCATTTCATCATCTCCACTTCCATTTTTGATATCATCTCTGCCTGCTTCCTTTCCATCATATTTGCTTCCATCTTTTGCATCATCTTTGCCTGCATCTTTGGCTTGAGCTGGAGCTTAAGCTTGAGGATGATAGAGCTCCAAAGTACTCTTATAACCCCACACCTCGACCAACAATATGTACAAACCCGGGTTGCTTCAGTGTCCCAATTCCAGTGGTTAATATGTCAAGACAGGCTTCTTGTACAAAACTTCCCTGCATGCTTTATGCCTTGAGATCATCCTATAACATACAATTCACCCATGTTAGGTTTTGATGAGAAAACATTTTTAATCCAAAGTTGTAGCAATAGAGAAATAGAATAAATTACTTACAATCCTCTTAGTGACTCTGTATGTCTCCTCGAATGCATACTCCCTTGATTTCCTTTGTCGGGCTCTCTTCCATTTCTCCTAGAATGTGGGCGGTGATGAAATAGAAGTAACAATGGATGGATCTGATCGTGCCACTTCCTCGTCAAGAAGTCAATGTTCGGAGCATCATATGTGAGCTATAAAAATACTCTCCACAAAAAAATGGAGTTGTGGAACGCAAAAATAGATCAATCCTCAACATGACAAGAAGCATGCTAAGAAGCAAGAATAAGCCAAAGGAGTTTTGGGCTAAAGTTATCACTTGTGTTGTGTATTTGTCCAATTTGTCTCCTAGTAGAAGTGTTCGTAGGATGACTCCTCAAGAAGCTTGGAGTGGAAAGAAGCATAATGTATCTCACTTGCAAGTGTTTGGAAGTATTGCATATGTGCATGTTCCAAAAGAAATGAGAATTAAAGTTGACGATAGAAGTGAAAAATATGTTTTCATCGGCTATAATTCAAACTCTAAGGGTTATAAGCTATTCAATCCTACCAATGGAAAGATAGTGATTAGTAGAGATGTTGATTTTGATGAATAAAGCTCGTGGAAGTGGGATATTTCTCAACATCATGAAAATATTTCACTTCCTATGCTTGGAGATTCTAACCATGAAGACATTGATGTTGCTCCCAATTCACCCAATCATAGTAGAGATGAATCTTCTTCTAACTCTCTTGAAAATCCTAGAAAAATGAGAAGTTTAAGAGATATCTATGACTCTATGGAGATGGTAGACAATTCAACATTACTTTGTCTCTTTGCCAACACCGAGCCATTACACTTTGAAGATGGAACTTTTATTTCTCAAGAGACATATGCAAGAAAGATCCTTGAGAAATTCAACATGAAGAATTGCCATCCTATAAATACCTCATTTAATTGTGCAACAAAAGTGTCAAAGTATGATGGAGGAGAGAAGGTGGATCCAACCGTTTATAGGAGTCTTGTTGGAAGCTTAAGGTACTTATGTGTACAAGACTTGACATTCTTTTTGCAACAGGAGTTGTAAGCCATTTCATGGAAGCACCAATTAGCACTCATATGACTATGGCCAAAAGAACTATGTGATACATCAAAGGTACTATTGATTTTGGTTTGCATTATTCTCCTTCATCAAATTTCAAGCTTGTTGGTTATAGTGATAGTGATTGGGGAGGTGACATTAATGATAGAAAGAATACTGGTAGATTTATATTTTTCATAGGTAACACTACTTTTACTTGGGGTTCAAAGAAGCAACCCATTGTGACTCTTTCTACATGTGAATTGGAGTATGTTGCAGCTACGTCTTGTATTTGTCATGCAATTTGGCTCAGAAGATTGTTGAAGATGTTACATGAGACCCAAGATAAAGCTACTACCATTTTTCATGGATAAAAAATCTGTTAATGCATTGGAAAGAATTCTATGTTTCATGATCGAAGCAAGCACATAGATATACAGTTTCATTTTATAAGAGAATGTGTTAAAAAGAAGGAAGTTGAGTTATCCTATGTAAGAAATAATGATCAAGTTGCTGACATTTTCACGAAGGGATTAAAGTTTGAAAGTTTCTCAAAAATTCGCTCATGGATTGGAGTCACCAAGAAGAATCAAGTTTAAGGGGAATGTTGGAAAATGGAGTAAACATAATTCATGTATTGGTAGTTTCAAGGAGTTAAACATTTTCCTAAGTATGAATTTGTTATTTCAAGGAGTCTTTGTAATTTTCTAAGTATCAATTATTGTTTCAAGGAGTCTTTATAATTACCCATGTTTGTAATCTCTCTAAGAGTTGTGTTGTTTGGAGCAAAGGGATGTGTCTCTTCAGTACCTATAAATTCCCAGATACTAATGCACTTGTGTAGTAAGCCAAGAATATCAAGAATAGAGAAACCTTCATCTAGATTTTGAGTCTCCTTCCTCCTTTTATCTATTTCCCACTAATTTTCCCTTCAAAAAGATTATCAAATTAAAACCACTCACATACTAGGCTGCAAATTCATGGGTGGCAGCTCTAAGGAACAACCTCTTTCTCCTCAAATGGTCCCATTCTTGTTAAAAGTGGTCTGCAATTGTGTTTGGATCACACCAACCCCAACAAACCCACCTTTTTTCCCTTCTTTAGGGTACATTGGCATTCAATTATGGGTTTGAGGTGGCGGTTTTGGGTAGTCATTGCACCATCTCTCTACTATATACAGCATGCATGTGTATTAACATAACTCACTGTGCTGTCTTTTCTATCCAGCTACGCCATTATCATAAGGTAATCTCTTTCTTACAACATTTTACCTCTTGCCCTTCAAAAAGCAAAAAACAGAATCTTGATGTTTCATTAATTTGTTTCATAATTCAAAGCTTCGACACTTCCCCTTTATTGAGTGAAGCTAGATGGGACATGGAGTCTTAAATACTCCTAAGTCCTACCATTCTCTAAAGTACTCAGGTTTAATTCTCGTAACTAGAGTATTGCATTGCATTACACATTGCAATTATGGATTTGGAGAGATTTTCACTCACTTCCAAGCAATAAATTGTTCGGTTTCAGACAGGCTCCACTGATCAGACATCAAAAACAACATTCTGCAGAAAATATTTGATCTGAAGCATATCTAAACAGAGAGGATGAGATAACAAAGACAACCCCGCAGCATTTGAATCATAAAACAGAGAAAGCCAAAATAGTATGTCCAAATCCCTACTTCGAAGTCACATTAAATAACTAGAAAAACAAGGAAATTCACACCTGACTTGAAGCTCAGCTACTACTGAAACTAGGGAGACAGACGACACCCAAAAATCGAAACCCAGAAAACCTCGCTCTGCCTCTCCTTTCTCTTTTTCTCTCTTTTCTTCAGAGAACTCAGAATTTCTCTCTTCTCCGTCTAGCCCTTGAATGCCTTTTCTTGAGTTTCAAAAACGCACCCAAATTTTCGAAAACTCATTGAAAACCATTCAAATTATGAGCTTAAGTATGATGGGTGAACTTGTTCGGAGTCATTGGCGGTGAGAGTGCAGTGCTACAACCTTGAAGCTTTTCTTCTCTCCCTTTCATCGAGCTCATCAAAATAACTCTGAAGATGTTGTCCTTTTCCTCAAGCTCATCCATGGGTTAAAGAGAATGGGTTAAAGCCAATATTTAAAATCAAGTAAAAGACACCCGATGTTATAAAGGTTTCAAACTCGAGTATCAACTTACAAAATCGGTTAGTTGTAAGAGTTTAAAATTCTTTTATAACATACATTCAAAATCAGTTATTTATTAACGAAGTTTAAATGTTTACACGACCGAATCGGTTAATGATAAATCTATTTTAAATGTCTTTTACAATTAAATATCAACGTATATTCAAAAGCAGTTAATTATTAACCAAGTTTTTTTAAAAAATTAACATTTTTAAAATCAGTTATTTAACAACCAATATCAAAAAACTTGCTCAAACTTTTAAAAATACCACCGCATTTTTTTTTACATCAATTATTTTGTAACCGATTTTAAATCATATTCTTAACTTCATTTTTTGTACTAGTGAAGATTACACCAATAAAACAGCACCTTAAATGGCATTTAATAAACAAAAAGAGCAACAACAATATGCCATTTGATTTGGCGTATTGAAGCCGACCTTTTTTACACCCCATCTCTGCAAGGCCACCTTTTGCTTTAGTCTGCAAGAAAGCATGACCCCAATATGGATCAGTTTGCCTAGTCTACAAGACACCATGCTCTTTACTTTTATCAATTATGGCCTTTGCTAAATACAAGAAAGCCCAAGCCACCATCAATGTGGAAACAAGGATCCAAATAGCGGCAAAGAGCTGCCCAGGGAGGGTCTTAAAGCCACCATCCATACCCAACTGTGGTTACGAACATAACTAATAAGTAAATTGAATCAATCCAATTCAAATCCTCCACAAAAGTACAACACCAAACTTCCAACCCTAATACACAAAACCACCACTCCAAGTCCCTTTCAATCTGATTCTCATTTGTCCCTTTGCCACACCAACTATGAATTTTTTGGGATTTTTTAACACTCCTAAAATTTCTATTCTCACCCCTTAACCTTTCTTTTCCAACCTAAATGATACATTTACCCCTCTGAAAACTACGTTCCTCCCATCCAAAACCCCCAACGCCATCACCCCTTCCTCACATCCAAAATCCCCAACACAATCACCCTTGAAAGCATCGAGCTCTCTCTCTCTCTGCCTCACCCCCTTATATGATTTTTTTTTATTTTTCTATTATAGATTATATTATAATCCATAAGTTTACCATTATGGATTATCATATAATCCCTAAGTATATTTGTGTTTTAACATCTCAGATTATATTTAATCAGAAATTGTTGAACAATAAACTATGTATTGATAACAATTATGAATTATCTTAGAGCTTAAAACACACCTTGTTAAGTTACAAAACATTTATAATCTATAACATTATAAAACATAATTCCAAATTATATAAATAATTGAGAAGCCCTTAAAACCTAGAAAGAAATGTAGAGGATAAACTTGCATAAAAATCAACTAAGGAGCAATCTAAGACTATAGTGCATCACTTGAAACAAGATTTTGCATAAAAAAACTCTAGCACATTGTAAAAACAAGACTTGTTCAAATCCACGTGGACATAGCCAAGTCAACAGTCGAGAAGAAAAATTTATATGAAATTGAAATAATTAAAATTAAGATATGTTTATATATATATATATATATATGCACACACACATATATATATTACTTTGAAAAAACCACATATTACGCTTCGAAGTCTATTTTCATTAAAGAACTGATGTCAAGGCAATTTATTCATGTCATCAGAGGAAGAACAATATATTTTTGAAAGGCTTAAGTACCTAAGTCTTCATTTTTACTACAAGCGTATAACGAACTACTCAATGAAGCTCTTTATTGACTTTGCAAGAAAATTGCATTTTCATAAAGATACATATATGCTTGATAATGTTTACACAAATATATCCAAGGAAGCTGTCACTACTAGGAAATACCCCACTTGACACACCATCTTCACTTCCCTGGATGCAACGTGCTGAAGTAGCCCCTCCAAAAGAGGCATATGCCTAGCTTTTCAAGCCGTGGTCTTTGCCCCCTGAAGTAGCCTCATGGATAGGATTGGGGCACCTCCTGAACCACCCCTGATATCAGAGGTAGGTCTTAGGCCCTTACGATTTTAAATACACAATCATAGGTAAGAATGCCTAATGAAGTGTCAACTGAAAACACACCCAGTAAGTAGTCTTTGGTGATCCACAAAAGAGACAAGCTTCAACACAGGAAATTCTTCAGATTAAGTGGTTTGGAAAGCCAAACTACAGGGGTTTTCACAATGACCTCTCCATGGATTTCAGTAGATAGCTGGATGAAGTTGAGGAACTCTAGCTACTGCAGTTAACGTGGCACTTAGATGACCTTAGGATTCTCTAACCAAGCCTTCTTTTTTAAACCGTTTAATGATATCTACTTCTCTGACATTAGGATAATAACTGATAGTTCTACTGAAGCCCATACAAAAATAGATTACCTGCAGTCGACTGCACGGTGCAGTCAACTGCATGTAATCTGGGTCCTGTGAAGTCGGGTAATCTGGGTCCAGCCCATACCATGCTTCTGTACACCTTTCAACTACTTTTCTAACATTAGATTACTTTGCTTGCATGGCACCTTCCTTAGGGACATGTGAGCCTCCCTTTCTGCCATATTGCCTACCAACATGCACAATAACATGCCTCACTCTTCCCCATGCCTACCCAATTAACCTTACCAACCCTCGTCAGTTCTGTACCATATGTGACTCTAGCTTCAAGGGCTCATGTAATATCCCTGAGACCCATCTTTGCCTGCTTTTTCACCTTCTCTATAAATACCCTTCCTAACTCAACATAGAATACTCCTAACTTAATATACAAAAACTTTGCCTAAATCCCACCAGAAATTTCTTCAGCCAAAATCCTAAAAGCTCTCCTAAGACCTTCAACCCAACCTAAATCTGAACCTTAGAGTGTGCCACAGAACCTCGATTGGAGAGTCGTTAATGCTGGAACTACTCCTTTTAGGACCTTCCACTTTAGTGGCACTTCTGCCAATACACTTTGTTGCCTCACTCAGCTACTCAGACTGCTCGACTTGTTCACTCCAGGTCAGCCGAAGACACGTGCCTTCCATTGACTGTAGCTCCTCCTTGGTGTACACGTAGATCTCTGCACAAACCTATTGAAACACAGAAAAAAAAAAAAAAAAAGAAGAAGAAGAAAAATGCATCAAATGACTAAGGGTAAGATTAAAAAAAAACGGATAGATAAAGAGATAACAAGGTTGGGTTGAGATGGAAAGAGAGGAATGGAGTTCGGATTTGGGGGTGGGAGGAAAGGAAATGTGTGAAAATGCTCATAGGGTTAGATTTGTAATTTTAATTAAAAAAAGTTCATGAGGTGAGAATAGAAATTTTGATGGTGTTAAAAGAAATTCCCACTTTTCTTTTCTTTTTTTAATAGAGAACCCTTCTTGATGTCTTTGGGCACCCATTTCAAAACGAGTTAGGATCGTGCTTCCTTGCAAGTCTAGGATGTAATTGACAAGCCCTCTAAGCAAAATGTCAATGAATCCAAAACCCACCAATACAAAAATACAAGCAAACACCTTGGTTACAAGGCTAAAGAGAACAATATCTCCATAGTCGATTGTACACATGGTGACCATACAGGAGTAACGAACATCTATTACAGGGTGTGAAAAAGGTGGCCTTCAATATGCCAAATCTAATGGCGTATTGTTGTTGCTCTTTTTGTTTATAAAATGCCACTTTTGTGGCATTTTATTAACGCAATATTACTTCAAAATGCCATTTAAAGTAGAGTTTTATTGGTGTAATCTTACTTGAATATGGCTTAGCATTTTCTAAGCATCCCAAAAACATAGGGAAATATTTTTGAGTTTGTGTTATTTTGTTAAATAGTTAAAAAAAAATTGTATTTTTAAAAAATTTAGTCATAAAAAACTGAAAAATAATATATTAAAAATAAAAGATAATATTTTAATGATTGAATATTAAATATATTATTCAATTAAGTTATATTAACTCAAATGTTATGAATATTTTGGATGTCTATCTAAAATGTTATTTACCCTAAGAATTAGTCTTTACTTTGTATTTATCTAATGCGATTAATTATAAAGATAATTATCATTTCTAGGGTTTTACTTGTATTCGACTATTCCCACCACTTATATAAATACTCCTTTGAGGATGAATAAAGGATGCTCTTTTGGAGACTTTATATTTTTCTTCCCTCAATTTTCTTCTCTCGATTCTCTTTACTCCATTCTCTATATCTCTTATTTCACAACATGTTATCAGCACGATTAGTTCTTTTAATTCTGAGGGCCTCCACCATTGAGAAGCAATCTACACAAGGAGGAAGTCTTTTCGGCTCTACCTAACTTTTGGGGGAAAAAGCCCAGGGAGCGTTGGAACTCTGTGGTTCTATCAAAGATCCGAGAAATTACATTGGTCTATTACATAGCCACCACCAAGGGAGATCTAACAATTACTCTACTCTTTATATAAGCACGAACTTTGATTATTTTATTCTTATTTTTTGTTGATTTGCTTCCTTCAACTCTCTGGAGCAAACAGAGAAAAGGATCAGCACATTCATTGATTATGTCCAATAACACCAAATTAATGGTGGATACATATTGGAAATTCCTTCGCATAGTTTTGTTTTCCTTCAATTTAAACAATGGTTTAAAGTAGCTTTGAGTTCATAAAAGCCATATATGGCTCTAATGAAATCCTATCTAAGGAATTATATATTCCTTTGCATAAAGAAAGATACGTTACTTCCATAAGTATTGAAGCAAGTTAATTCCTTAATCATTTGATAAGCCTCATCTAGAAGCATGATGCAATCGAATTTCTTGATATGCCAGATCCGAAAGTATGAGGCAATATGATTTATTTGACATGCCTCATCTTGAAGCATGAATGCAACTGATTTTTGTCTTATCTAAATTATGAGATAATTTAATATTTGTCTCTCTTCTAGAAGTATGAGATAATTTAATTCCTTTGATACATCTCATCCAAAAGTATGAGATAATTTAATTCCTTTAATATGCCTTACCCAAAAGTATGACGCAATTTAATTCATTTAATACACTCTCATCTAGAAGTATGAGGAATTTTATTGATACTTCATATCTAAAAGTATGGAAAATTAATTTTCTATAAAATGGATCCTGAAGTGATCCATGTGTTTCATCTAGAAGTATGAGAAAATTTAATTTCTTTGATATGTCTCATCCGGAAGTATGAGAAAATTTCATCGCTTTAATTGAATATGAAGTGGATCCTGAAGTTATCCACATAAGCCATAAAGTCAATCCTAAAGTTATCCATTCTAAAGTTGTTCACATAGAAGTTGAATTGGATCTTGAAGTTATCTATGTAAATTATAAGGTGGATCCCGAAGCTATCCACATAAGTCGTAAAGAAGATCCCCAAGTTATCCATTTAAAGTATAAAATGGATCTTGAAGTTATCCACTTACAAGTAGAAATAAATTACTAACTAAAACTAAATAATGCTTTAATTAAGCACGTAGGTGGATTTTTATTTCGATGCTCAAATCTATACTTTTGGGATCTTAATATTTGCTTTTCGGGTTGAATTTTGTGACACTAGTGTTGTCACCACACTTAACCATATTTCTAAAATTTGAATCTCGGGTTGAATTCCAAATACATGGAATTTTTTTTTTTGATCAAGATTGCAATTCCCGTTTCTCCATGTATATGATTGCTTCAGCTTTAGTGAATAATTAATAAATTATGGGATATAACTTTTGCTTCCTTCCATATTGATTAAATGGCTATTTCATATATGCATGTATATACTATTTATGTTTCAATAATCATTGATTATGATCATTGGCTACAAGCATATGAATATGATTGTACTTTGGATGCCAGGGTGACAATCATAGCTTATATATGCATGTAAGTAGCAATCTATGCTTACAAGTGTCTTTATTTTATTTTACCACTTCCATGAATGATTTGGGATGGTGTCTTTATTTTATTTTACCAATTCCATGAATGATTGGGGATGGTGTCTTAATTGCTTGTCTTGGACTTCTATTTGAGTGATTCATTGTGGAATAGAATATTAGTTTAATTCTTTTTTATTATGTTTACTATTAAAGTAAACAGAAATTTGGTTCTAATGGAATTCTAAAAATATTGAATTTATGCAGTACAAATCTTTTCATTGGTATGGATTGGATTTATTTAGTCTTGGTTGAAAAGTCAATTCCTTCTTATTCATGTTTTGAGTATGTGCAATTTGATTGTCTATCACACAAATGGCCATTAATTTCATTTTATGCATTTCAAAAGTTAGAAAATTTATCAGTGAAGCTTCATAATATTGGGATTTATTTTTGGGGCAATTTGTTTCTCAAATTTGACTATTCTCTATTCCCACAAATTGTTATGTTTATTATATATATATATATATTGAGGCAATTCGTTTCTCGGGTTTGATTATTAATTTTCTAAGAAAGCTATGGCTTTTTTGGACTTAGCTTAACCCTTTTTACTTGGTTTCTAAGGAAGCTATAGTTCATTTTATTTATGGTAGATTAGTTTTGCATTATCTTTATTTTAATTTGGTTCTTTATGCTATTCATTGCTCTTGTTTGTCACTCACTTCAATATATAGTTAATAATATGTTGTCTTATAAAATTATTTATGGATTAGCTGACATGGTAGCTATGGTTAATTTGGTAGTTTGACACTCTAAAATGTGTGTTGCCAATATATATTTTGAAATATCATATGAAATATTATAGTGCAATAAAGGAAAATAAGTCTCTTACTCGAAATCATAAGTCATCATCCCAAAATGATTTTTCTCTATTTCTTGAGGTGAATGGAGAAGCTATCAAGAAATATGAGCACATACATGGCCATAACTAGGTAAATATAATATTGGTTATAATACTATAAATACCTCCTACCAAAAGTGGGAGAGCAATGAAGAAAAGTGGTGAAGAGATATTTGGAAAATCAAGGCCATTAAGTTTGTAATTACTGTACATCTAAACATCTTCTCAATGTTTTTCAAGCATCAATGAAAAAGATTAATTGTTGAGACAATTTTGCTCAATAAGATGATGTTTTGGACTTTGACCATGTTAATATGATAATTGAAAGTGCCAAATTTCTTTTCGTTGAAGGTGATGAGAGTATACATAGGAAATTACTATTGTAGTTTATTTATTTAATTTACTTTTAAGTTATTTGCTCTCTTTTTTAAGCTTTATCAATTTCACATAACATTAATATTATACTCAGTAGTGCAAAGATAATTGAGGGCTCTTGAAGAGCTGGAGGGATACAAATCACAATTAAAAGCTCATGAAGAGTTAGTCAATGTTTACATTGAGAAATTATATGCATTTTCTCCAATTTGTACTACATATATATTAGTACAATTAAAACATATGTTGTTATAAACTAGAAGTTTACAAGTCAAAATAAGTTTCTTATTTGGCATGACTGGTTGAGCCATCCCGAGTCAACAATGATGCGAAAGTAATTGAAAATCATGTGGACTTTCATTGAAGAGCCAGTAGATTCTTCTATTGAAAAGTTTAGTTCCTCGTATGTTATTTGTTCCTAAAGAAAATTTATTTGCACTAGCAAAAGTGGGAGTGAACTCCTCATCTTTTAGAATGTACATAAGGTGAAAATATTTATGGGCCTATAGACTTACCAACTGGATAATTTAGATGCTTCTTGATTTTAATCGATGCACCGACTAAATGATTACATATTTGTTTATTATTAACTCATAACCTTAGAGTTTATGAGATTACTTGCTAAACGGATTGAATTAAGAGCATAATTCCTTCATTATATCTAGTTGAGTAACACACCTAGTTAATGCTAGTGAATTCACTCTTTAAAGTGACTACTGGAATACGTAAAATGGACTTGTAGGGGCTTAAAATTAATTGCAAGACCATTATTTATGAAATCTAAACTTCCAAAATTTATTTGGGAACAACATTAATTCGCATTATGTCAATAAGTTATTTGAAGTCCCTCTTATAATTGGTTTATAATCAAAAGCCAAGTTTATCCCATCTAAGAAATTTTGAACAAGTTGTTAGTATCTCCACCACAATGCACTAAGATGGGACCTCAATGGAGGTTAAGAACATATGTTGGATATGGATCAACATATATAAGTGAAATATATTGAGTTACTAAAAGGATATTTATTTGTGGCTTGATTTGCCACTTATCTTTTCGATAAATCATTTATTCCAATATTCGGGGGAGAGAATAAGCAATTGGAAAAGAATAATATTTAGAATGAATTATCACTGTGATTCTTATGCAAAGCAAATATGAACTAGAAGTTCATATGATAATTCATATATAAACTATCAAATGCATTGCCTAACTAGTAAGAGTGACTAAAATTATATGTACCAACTATTATTGCTCCAATAATAATATAATTACAAACACAAGAAAAGTGACAAACACGCCGGTTCCAGAGATAAAATCCTCGAAAAGAAAATGAGCTAAGAATCAAAGATTGTCAAATCGAGGATATGGTAGCTCCAAAAGAGTTACTAGAGGTAACTCTAGAAAAGTCCTCAAACATAACTAATGTTCTAGTTTCAAAGGAAACTCAAGTACTTGAAAACCATGAAAATAAAAAGATCTTTATAGAATATGATGGAACCAGAATGAAATCAATATTGTTGACAATGTGTTTCAGATAATATAGCATGCTATATGATAAAAGATATTAAGGATCATTAGTAAAAGTTTGCAGAGAAAGAAAATAATTTGCTAAAAATGAAAAGATGCAATTGAGGTTCACTTAAAACATTTTATGATAATAATTTTAATATCACTTGTGATAAAAGTTTGTAATAACTTATAAATATTTCAATAATATGATATAATTTTCCTTCAATTATTAATGGTCAAATATAAACTCTTTATTTACTAACTCTTCTATGATAATTTGACTATTTTAAATAAAAATACCAGTATTTTTTTTTCTTTTTTCTTTTATAAGGGAGGAGAGGAAGAAAGGGAAAATGGCATAGGAAAAAAAAAAAAAGGGGGCAATATGAAAGAGAGGAAGGTAAGTATAACTAATTGTGTGAGGAGTAAATATCGTCATTTGCTAAAAAATTAAGGGTGAAATTGAGATTGAACTATTAGTGGTTAATTTTTAAAGTAAAATGCTACTTTAGGTAAGTTTTCTAAAGTTAGTTTTCGAAAGCTATAATATCTATTTATTTTTTCTTTATCAAATAACTCGACTAGCTTATTGACCAAAGTCAATAAGATATATCTCCCAAATAAGTTACAATTTACCTTTACCAAATACACACAACATCTATATAAGTGGCATTACTATAATTAATGCAAGTTTAGAAGAAATATATAAATAGAGAGACTCTTTTAATCATCTCTTAAAAGAATCCGATAGTCATTGATATAGTTTTGTTCTTTTTTTCCTTTTAATACATATTTATAAATGTAAATAGACATTTTTTATAATATATTTAAGAAATGAAAATATTTAAGTTTATTTCTTTAAAGTTACTAACAATTTAAGTTATTGAAAAATATTTTTTTATCAACAAAAAAGAATACAAATAAAAAAAAAAAACTGAAAGAGTAAAAAAATAAAATAAAATCGAACATGTTATCTTAAAAAGAGCATGATGTTGTTTCCTATTGTTTCCTACTCTGAAATCAAAACAAACTCATAATTACTCAGTGCTACCAAGTACAATGCAAAGATTCTATATGGTATACCTTGCCCTACCACCACTGTTAACTTAATGTCTGCTCTGCTTTCTTACAGCAAGGCCACAAGTAAATTAGCATTAATGACAAGAAAATGTGAACAACGATGATTATCACGACGACAATGATTCCCCTAATAAACAAGAACAAATAACAGGGAAAATAATTTGAGAGTACTGGGAATACCCTAGATGGAAAGAGGAACATCATCAGTTACTCACAGTGTGTCAGCAAATCTACAACCAAGATATCACTGTCGGCAACTCGAACAACAGTTTGTCAAAGAAGTTTGGACCCACCAATTTCAAGGGCAAATCATCGCTTTATATTCCTCAAATTTGCAAATTGCAATCGGCATTGGCTTATTTTGCTTTGGGGCCATACCTCTTCTCCGGAGTCATCTTTTCTTTGCTCGCCGCCCACAAGGGCCGACCACCTTGTGTTAAATGTCCTTGCGCACTTAAATCATGCTAACCGATGCTTTGTCTTTGGATATAAGATTTGCCCATTTTCTCACCTTCTCTTCGATCTGCAATTTCAAATTTCTAGGAAAATTTGGGATTCTACCCTAAAGCATTTTAACTTCAATGAAAAACTACTGCTCACAAAAGTTACTGTGTAGTTTAGTGACGGCAAGGCAAGGAAATATGGCAATATGTAAGAAGCCAGGGCTTTGAAAATTTTTGTTGTCATGTAACCAAAATAAAAAACCTAGGCCGAGGCAGAGCTTAGTTGTATTTGAAGGGGGCCATCACCCCCTCCCAAAAAAAAAAATCTTTTTCATAGATATATATAAACGTTCTTATATGTATAGTTCCCAAAAGAAAATTACAATGCATTTGCCCTCTTAATATATTTGAGTGCATCATTTAATTATTTTGGCCTCCTCTATATTTTTGCTTAAGCTCCACAATTGCCTAGGGGAACTTCAAAATTCCAATTGGGAATGACTCAAAACTCAACCAGCTTTAATTAAGCCAACATCTTTGATTCAATTAGAGGTGGAGAAACTAGCGAGGGATTATCAATTTTACCTTAATATTATATAGTTATTATATATTTAATTCCTAAAATTTAAATAAAATTTATATTTAATCATCTTAAGTCATAATTTTTTAATCTCAAGCGTCTCTTATTCAAATTCTAGTTTCGTCCTTGGACTCCACAAATAAAAAATCAAAACTTAACAAATCTTGCTAGAAGTACCAAATAATCAGAACTTATTATCAAACTGAAGTGAATTTATAAATTACATTTTGATGTATTTATGATTCTTATCATTTTATTCATTTGAAAACCATACAAAAATTTGCAAAATTTTAATGAATTTTGTTTGCATGTTACTCTTTTACTCCTTGGAGTTCTCTTCTTTCTTTTAAACAATTTTTGGTACTTATGCCGCGGGCTAAATCAATCATGCATAAAAAATGGAGTTTTTCTTTTTATAAGTCAAACTCTTGCAAGTGGGCATAGCACAAGTGCTGTCTCTGTCTGCACTAAGACAGTACAAATTAAATTCAAACATATATGCAATGGTATGACTCTAATTCGTTCAAGTAATATTTTTGTAAAAGATACTCTAACAAAGAATCAACCAATTCACCACCATCGCATTTATTGAGGTGTGGACATGCCTTGGCCTTGAAATGAGTTAACCTCTCCTCACCCAAATTTTTTTATTACCACAAAAAAAACACCTATTCACACCTTCACTTGTTTGCATCACCCAAATCTCAAATTAAACTTCTAGTGTCAAATTGTTATTGTTTAAATCACATATTTGCAGCATCAGGACACCACATTTCCAGCACATGCATTTAAATAAATAACAATTCACTGAAATTTTAACCATTTTTTTCTAAAAAAAAAATTAATCTAATAACTGAAATAATGTACTAGTGGGTGTGGAAGACTTTCGTCTTTCTTAGTGTTCACATGTACCTATATCTTGCCAGAAAGAGAAATGATAGGTTTAAACCTCTTTTCAGAGATGAAGGCAACATAAAAATATCTGAGCAGACAAAAATGGTTAAAAAATTTTGTGAATCGGAATAGGTTTAGTCTGAATTTTGCATGTCCATTAAAAAAAAAAAAATTAACATGTTTTCTTTAGTACAACTGTGAAAGAAGTATAGAAATTTAAGTGTGAATGGGTCGCCATTTAGTATATCCACAGGGTGATTTAGTACTTACTGGATAATTCATGGATGATAAACTAGCAAAATGGTAGCAAACAAAGCTGTGTTTAGAAATTTGAGGCCTTAAGTGAAAATATTATGAAGAGTCTAGTGTAATGTAATGTTGGAAAAACAAAGATGAAAGAAGAAACTAGTTGAATAATCTTGATCTTGCTTTGTTCTGTGCGCACGCAGTACAAACAAATTCACCTGAGACTTGAGAGAAGAAGAAGGGAAAAAAAAAAAAAAAAAATGCTCTGGCCCTTTTACTTTTCACGTAATGAAGTTGAGGGAGAGTGCAGTGAGATCTTTCTTCTAAAAGATATGCGGTTAGTTACCAAACCTGACTTAAACTCCCTTTTTATTTAGTTTATGTAACTTATCAATATCATATTATTTTTCAAGCTTTTGGGCTGCAAAATCAAAATCAGATTCATGCTTTCTATCTAACATTTTTCACAGCTAGAAAATATAAGGATTTAAAACAAACAAAAAAGAAAAAATATAAATAAAATAGAAGTTACAAAATTAATAGGAAAAAATTGAAGAAATGATAGAAGACGAGAACGTAAAATCAATAAGAATTGCACATTGATATATATGGTGACAATTAGATATCTGTAACGCACTTTGAGAATTTACTTTATATGAATATGAAAATGAATGAGGTAGATGATAGAAGATATAATCAAGGAGGAGAGAGCTAATAAAATTATGATAGAAAAGAAAAAGTTTTTGGGATAAATAGTTAGACAAAAAAACAACGTTAGTTTCTTTTACAGTCTTATGATTTCTTAGCATAATTGCGCTTGAGTGATCTCACAAGTATACAGAGGGTCAAAAGAGGTGTATTTCTCTCATATGCAGTAGTCTGATGCAAGAATGCAGTGGGTGCATAGAGAGATGAGGGGTTTGCTGCAAAACAAGGCTTTCTTTTATTCAAAGTGGGGATTGCCAACACCAGCACAAGGGCAACAAACGTAGCAAAATTATAGAAATTGATATTACCTTAATCAATAAGAGCTGCTATTTCTCTATACATTTTTCTTTTTCTTTTTTTTTTGTTATAATTACCAGGTATATCAACCTCATGAGAGGAAGGAGATCAAACCCAAGATGTGAAAGTCAGCAGGGTATGCTGGGGGACAGCTTTTCACCACGCCAAACCCCACTCTGCTTTTACCATGTTTGAGTTCTGGTGAGTAGTGGGAAAATTAGTTGAGTTTCTTGTTTTTTTTAACCCAAAGATTTTGTTTTTCTTTGATGTTCTCTTTTTATGGTAATAGTCTAATTCATGATCAGAAATGGAAGAGAGGAGGAAGAGAGAAAAAAAAAAAAAAAAAGAGTCAAATATGGAGGTAAAATCAGGAAAAAAAAAATCTATACAATATAAGTTTAGATAAATGTTATTAGTAATTGAGAAAATACTATAAGTCTGTGAAATAAATTTATTTCTCCAACACATTAGTCAAACAAGTTTATAAACTAAATAAATAAACTATAAAGTAGCTAAAATGATTAACAAAAACACTCATGGGAATTTTATATTAAGAAGAAAAGTATAAATTTTTATGGACGGTGTACTTTTAAGCTACTTGAAATGTTTAGAGGAAAAATTGAGTTTGATTTAAAAATATAAAAATATTATAACCTTATCTCTAAGGATTATATTATTATACCGTACCATTCCTCTCATATGAATTAATTACACATCCATTGCACCAACAACAAATGTTGACCGTGAAGAATAGGATCATTATTTAAAAAAAAAAAATATGTAGAATTACTAAATTAGCCAATGGGTGAGAAAAGACACATAAGGTACTTTGTATTTTTGAGGATAAAACAGGCAATTTCCCTTTTAGGATACACTGCACCATCAGATCTTATATCACTATCTTATCCCCAATTAAAAAATCCACATAACAAGGGGACATACATTATGGAGAATAATAGATACAGCCGTCACACTACACATAGATCCTATTTATTTCAATATTCTTATAATATAGTTAACTTGTTAATTTGATCAGAACAGAAAGCATCAAAGTTTTTTAAAAACAAAAAGGAAGAAACAATTTTTTTCATTGCCTTACAAAAATGTAAACGCTAACCGTTGTGGTACCATTAGAGAATCAAATACAATATTTAGATTTCATTAAGAAATAGAGTGAATATTTAAATAATAAAATAACAGAAGAATGACATTGAACATTGAAGCGTATATATTACGTAATACAATAATAAATCTAGGTACGGCTTCTAGAATGCTCAATGCGCCATCAATCATTGTGATGACATTTATTTAAGCACGTCCTAATTTTAGTAACACATTTGATAAAATAGGTTTCAGATACTTACTACGAGATAAAATAGGTTATAAGCTCCTCACATCAAGAGTTGAGTTTCTCATGCACATAAGAACAACGGCATTTTAATTTTTTTATCAAAACCACTCGAATAAATGTGTAAGGACATAGACCAAGATTAAGAAGGTTAGTTTTTGCGATCTTGAGCTTAGATTTTATCTAACCTAACTCTTAAGATGGTAAAATTTGCTTATATTATGAACACAAAAATTGTAGCTTTAGATTTTAGTTTTCTAATGCCTCAAGAATTAGTTCAACTCAATGTCTGGGTAAAGAGTTATGCTTATTTTACTAAATACTACTCAAAATATTTGAATCAACAACACACAAATCAAGAGATCCTAGCCAGGAAATGCATCTCTCCCAAAAGGAATAATGGAATAATGAACATGGACAACTTTCTCTGGAGAGTTTTTCATCACTTCATGTTGCCTCTTTAATGTCTCTATTTTATAAAACTAGGGTTTAGCACTTTAGTAGTCTTAAACAAACCTATTCCTTCTTCATATATTAAAAAAAAAAACTATTCCTTCTGTGTATATTAATTTTTCTGGACACCTCTTAATTGTTTCCTTTCCAATATATATATAAGATAAACCCAAAAGTAGCATAAAGATAAACCCAATAACAAGCATAAATTAATTGAATAATATTGAACTTAAATTATAAGAACTTCTTCTACCATAAAAGTAGCATAAACTAATAAAATTATTCCTTGAGATCAAATTGGTCCCCCATTGTTTACTATGCTAAACTACAACAAATTAATCACTAATCAGCAAATGATTCTACAAAAAAAAAAAAAAAACTGATAAGCAAATGAAAAATAAATAAAGGAAAACTTAGAAAAGAAGGCTGTTTTTTTTTTTATTATATTATTCCTGGAAGGATTTTTTTTTTTAATTCATAGATAATTGTAACTAATAGCTTTGAACTTACATGAAAACATAGGTTTCAGACCAAATTATACATCAATTAATTAATAAGGTATTCATGTACGTACGATTTCTTAACTTCTTTTCTCCGAGGGAATCTAATCTGAACAAGAAGCAATAAAATTATTTATAGAATTTATATAATGTTTTACTAATATGAGTTTATTTGTTAGTCTATCTTTTTTTTAAAAAAAAAAAAAAGGTCTGACAATAATCTAGACACATAGACAAGTCCATTAATCAGCCCAATGTGAAATTTACCTTCATAACCTATAAGCTATACAAGTTATAATATTTCACCTCAAAGTTACATATTTCATCACTAATGATTATAATATTTCTGCACATACATTAATTATATATATCTTTATACATCAAATTTATTTATTATAACTAAAATAACTCCTAATCTGTAAAAACCACTTAAAAATTATGGCTCTTGCTATAAATATCCCTCCTGGGAAGAGTAACATTGAGAATTATATTATAGATCATGACCATAATTTTTTGGGTCACATAACTAATATTTTAAACTATTGTGTCAACTAGTATGTATATGAAGAGTTAGTTTCTTTTTCTTTTTTTTTTCTTTGATCTGGTAGAGTTAATTCTTTGTCAATGTATAAAAGGAGCAATACGAGAAACATACCCAAATTTAAATATTTTAGTTTGAACCTTTTATTTTTTTTAAAAAAATTGAGGATTAATGTGACTCTGTTTTTTCTTTTGAAAATTTTTTACTTTTTTTTTTTTTGTATGTGTTTACATCTAAGGTATTTTTACATCTTTTGTGACAAAACTAAGAATATGTTTGGATTGATTTTTTTTTTTTTTTGGGTTTTGCTAGATGTCTTTCTTGTATAAGATAAAAATATTTTTGTGCAATTTAAGAATATTTGAATTTCTTTTTTTAAAAAAAAACAAAAATACCTTTAGAAGTTAAAAAGTTAATTTAAGTAGAAGTATATAATAAAAAAAATTTTAAAAAATAGAAGCAAAAATAAATCACAATTTTATAAAAAAAAAAAAAAAAAACTCTTTTTTAACCCCTTCATATTATCGACCCTCAAGTTTTAAATTAAATAAAATAAATTCTCATATTTCAAGTCTAGAATAAAAGTGAACATTTTATATAAATAAAAAATACCTCAATAAGATCTACTTTTGTTTTTGACTTAAAATATGAGAGTTTATTTTGTACAGTTTAAAATATTATGGTCTTTTTTAAAATTTGTAACAGTGTAAGGGGTAAAAAAAAAAAATTTCTTAAAAAAAATATCTAAAAGCTAAAAAAGAATTACTTTTGACTTTTGAAGCTTAAAAACATTTTTATTAAAAATCAGTCCAAACTTGTCTTATTACATGTCACAACTAAAAATTATAACTTTAAGATTTAAAACTTAATACATTTAACTTAAAAATGTTTGGTTTTAACTCACTTTTTACTAAAGTAATATACCTTGTTAGCATTGAGACTACTTTAAACTCAATAATTTTCTTTTAAATTAAATTTTCCTCTGTCCCAATAAATAAGATTCCATGGACAAATAGAAACTTAAATTATTACTCCCATCCTCTGTTCTTGAGGGATAACTAACAAAAAGAAGAGGTAGAGGGCACCTATCCCCCGACCAATCAATTATTGGACCTGCCCCTTTTATGAACCATTACAAGATTTCCCCTCATCTGTCCCCCTAGTTTACTTTTCTAAAGCAAAATCTATCTTCAATTTCACCAAAACTCTCACATCAAAGCAGTAATTAAAGAATTTTCAGTACACACCATTGATATTCCAAGCACATGCACCAAAACTAGGACCACTGCCAATATCTATTCCTAGTTTCAACTCAAAGACAAAGACAATGTAGAGTATAGACAGTGACTTACACAAAAAAGCCCTGCAACAAATGCAAAAAAGAGCAAAATTAGAGGGAACTACACTGGCCAGCGTATATATATAAATCTCCCTAAGTTTGAAACTATAAAGGGCGTTTTGTAAGTAAATTTATGAATTACAATATTTTCAAAATATATTCAGTCAACCTTAAATATTTATATAAAATTTTATTAAAAATATTTTTAAGAGAAAATTTCTCTTTTGCTCCTTCGTATTATTGTCAATTTTAAAAAATATTTTTATATTTTAAATTAAATAAAACAAATTTTTACATTTTTAATAAGGTTCGCTTATATTTTTGACTCGAAACGTGAGAGTTTATTTTATCTAGTTTAAAACATTAAGATTTTTTTTAAAATTAATAATAATGTGAAATGATAAAAAGAAAATTTTCTCTATTTTTAAAATATGTTTCTTGAAATTTATTTTTTAAAACATTATACCCAACATAAGAAAATATATATATATATATATATATATATATATATATATATATATATATATATAAAACATTTATAATTTCTAGAATTTATAAAAGAATTCGCTTAGCAAATGCTCAGAATTCAAATCCGACGACCAACAAGATAAATTGAGCCGTATTTTGTAGGGCCCCTAAACTGGAAAATTGATTCACGATCCATCCCCATCCATTTTGGTAGTAGACATTAATTGACAACAAATGCTCCATCTATTAGTAAAATGTGCACGTAAATATATGGTGCAAAATGATGCATGCTAGGGACACTGCCCCACGTGTTAAAGTACTGTCCGTTTAAATCTGTGCGCCAGAAAATAATGGCATGTGGGGTATTCTTTAGATTCCTAATTGAGAGGACTAAATAAAAGTTTCGACTTTGAATTTTGGAGATGTCGTTAGAAAGAATTTACTGTTGTTACCTTAAAATTAAAGTTATATTTATAGCTTAGGTACGAAGATATCTTGGACAGCCTTCATTGTTAGAAAATATTTACTAGTAAATACTCTTTTCTGAACTCAAGAGTTAATTTCATATATTCAAATAGTGTAGTTTGCCTGGCTGTAAATTTTGATTTACAATTTTTTTTATTTTATCATAGGTAATTTAGAGGAGGGGGTATTCCAAGGATTTCGACATAGTATCTTGGTAGAACTCAAGTTTAAGATAAAAAAAATTAACAAAACTTTTGTTATGAACTAATCACTAAGTTAAGTTACATTTTTTTTTTTTATTTACATTTGGTAAATAATTTTTTTAAAAAAATGAAAAATAACATGTAATTTCTCAATAAACTTATGTGATAGAGGTCTAAGAACGGGGATAAGGATTCCCAAGGCAATGTTTTCTTCCATAAATGAGGGAATCCAAATTTCATATTGGGAGGGAAGGTACGAAAGGCATTTCATATTCTTTTTACAAAAATATACTCCTAAGCTCAAAAACATTAAATTTTAAAATTTTAAATAATAAACCTTAAAATTTAAATTTTAAACTCTACCCTCAAAAAATTAAATTATGAACCCTGAAACCTTAATTTTAATTTTAGTAAATGCTTTTAAATTTTTGGTGATATTCTAGTAATTATTTATGTTTATTCTCCTATTTCTCTAAATTTTAGGACATATCAAATAAATTTATGTTAAGTAATCCATTATCCCTTCCACGATATAGTTATACCAAACAAAATTTTAGTAGACAAAACTTCTTTTAATTCTCTCCTAATTTTCGTTCCCTTCCTTAAAATGATTGTACCAAATACCCCTTTATATATATATATATATATATATATAAATCATGTTTCTTTTCACGTTACGTTAGTGATAGACTCATTTCAGTCATTCATTTTTTGCTTCGGCAGATATTTTATATGAGAATTGATGTTTTGTGTACTCATCTATTTATCTAAGTTATTTATTTATTATCTAATAGAGACTCAATATAAAAAACCCAATAAAAAAGCTGTACCTATCCTAACCATGTGGCAATAATAGCACTATACAAATGGTATTCGTCTCAGACGAGCACAAGCAAATGTAACAAGAGTAAATGCAATTGGTGTAGTTGGGTTGGAATTATGAGAAAGAAAACCAACGACCAATCCTCAACAGAAAACCATCTTCTCCCCTCCCACTTGTCTTAAATGAAGTATGCTAGTGAAACTAGAATGGTACGAATTGAATGCTAGCTCTTCTATGTGGCGACAAAAGAGGCAAGGAAGTCAGAAAGTTAGTGGGATTCACTTTCTCACTATCTACCTCGTAACGTTGCTCTTTTCACACTTAAGAGCATTTTACCCATGAAATTAGCGATAAGTTAAGTAGATTAATTTTTATTTTTTATTTGTAAATTTTATTATAACATACTACTTTTTCATCATCTATATAATTTAAATAATTTTTTATTAATAAATTTTTTAAAAATTATGTTAGATAAGTTTTACAAATTATTATATATTTTTATTTATCATTATTTTTTTATACAATTATTTTATATTTAAAAAACTCTCTTTCTATTTTTTTATTCATGTCACACTCTTCTAATAATACAATTCATATTACAGCCAGCACGTGAAACTCTTGCAACTTCTACTAAAGATGGAACTGTAACTCTTTTCAGAAACTGACCCACTTAGTACTGTATCATAATAAGAAAAAATAAAATAAAATACTATCAACGATTCAACAAGAATATATGGTGAAAACATTTTATTTTTTCTCGTTTCATCAATAATGCAAACTCTTCTACACGAGTAAAGTGAAAATAGGATGACCGTTGACCCACGTAGGGTAAAAGTCTTACTAGTTTACTCTAAACTATAGTTACCATTTTACAGAGATGTGTTAGGGCTAATTAAGATTTTACGTTTTACCATGCAAGGCGTACACCCACTTATGCATTGGAATTTTTTTTTTTTAATCACATATCACGTTTCAAATCCTATTTTAAAAGGTAATAATCAACTTACATTATTTTATATTTTCACGTATTATTATTTTGTTGAAAAAGTTTGAGACAAATAATTTTATCTCCATGTATATTTTTATATATACTCACTTTATTTTAATTATGTTATATAATTAACATTATAAAAATAAAAAAGATACTATATATATATATATATATATATATATAATGAATATATATAAATAAATATACCCATAATACTAAAGTAAAACAAAAATCACCCTAACCCATGTAGGGTAAAAGTAAAAGTCTTCTTACTAGTTTACTCTAAACTATTACTACTATTTTCCAGTGAAAATGGTATGGGAAATTAAGTTTTACATTTTAAACAATGCAAAGTGAAGTTCTTCAAGAAGTGTAAGAAGGAACAATATCTTAATAAAATAAAGATGGGATATATGTCCAAAATTTTCTTTTTGACTTTTTGGAAATGGAAATGGTTAAAGTGGCCACCGCACATAAAAAAATAAAAAAAATAAAGAAAGTGAGAAATAAAGTGCCCTATACGAAATTTTGTGGTTCTACAAATGGCCAAGCGAAAGTTCTTGCTAAATGCAAAAGAGGTGATATATGTAAACTTAGGTTTTATATTTTATTTTTTTATAATTTTACTCAAATAACATATTAAAAAATGAATAAGTGTACATTCTGTATACCCAATAATGATACACATAACTTTTTCTTCATGCAAAAGTATTATTATTTTTCTCTTGGAAAGAGAAGACAAAGAAAGGAAAAAAATTGCCAATAAAAAACAAAAAAGCAAGAATTAAAGAAATGCAAGAAATGATTACGTTATCTCATCGAATAGATGTATAATGATTTCAATGGAGATATTTTAATGGTTTCAAATTAATTAAAATCTAGAGATGGGTTTTGTTCGGGAGTGATTGGTGGGTCTACGCTATCGTAACAAATAATGATACATAAAATATAATATCGTAGATAGAATTCAATTAACGGTTGGCCAAGCGTCATTTTCAAACTTAGGTGGTGGTTACCCAAATAAAATAAGAGAAGCAATCACAAGGGAGCAGTTTTCTTTTCATTGATGCTCTGTAGCCTATATGCTTTTTGTAGTCGTTGTTTTCACACAAATAAATGCCATTATAGGTATATAAGAATGGAGAGTATGGGAATTGGTTTCTGTACCAAGTTAGGTTTAAACTATTTATTTAAAATACTAAAACAAATAACTTAAATTATGTGTTGAGTTAATATGCATCATTTAGACAGAATATATTAAAAAAAAAAAAAAAAGAGTTGAGTCAAAGAAAGAGAAAGAGAGTGGGGCTTTAATCTTTTATATTTAAAATTATTATCAATTTAATAATTTATATTTTAAATTTATCAATTTAGTCTCTCACACTTCAAGTTTATCAATTTGATCAATCAGACTTAAAACACTTATTAATTTAATTTTTTAAATTTGTCAAACTTAACAATTTAATCTCTCACAATTTAAAAATATTGATAAGTGTAAGAGATGAAACTGATAAAAATTTTAAAATGTGAATGATTAAATTAATAATTTAAAATTTGAGAGATGAAAGTGATTATAGTTTTAAGTATAAATGATTAAATTGATAAGAATTTTAAATATGATGAATCAAAATAATATTTATTTAATAAAATACTATAGAGATAAATGAATAAATTAAAATGACAAATGAAACCTACCTCAGCCAAAGCAAAAGAACAAAGTTCTATACCAGAGAAAACCCCAAAAACCTTAAAAACAGAGAAACCAAAGTCTTAGATCAACCAAGTTGGAAAAGGAGAGAACACCTGAAACTGATGAACAAGTGCAAATGATAGGTGCACGTGTGCATCATTACAGATATATAGATTGCCCAGCAGAGATCTAGGGAGCCCCCGGGGACCAGATGAACAGTTGCTGGGTTTTATATAAAGAACAATATTAGACTCTGTTGACTAGTTCTGTTCATTGTTCTGTGCTTCCTCTTGTTATTGTTTCCTTTTCTTGCTAGCAGCAGCAAAACAAGGCAAAAAGGATGAGAATGGAAAAAAAAAATCTCCATTCTAAATTTAAATTAATTTATCTACTACTAAATGTGTAAGAGCTTTGTACAAAAAACAATGATTGTAAAAGTTATTTGAATTTGTGATTTTTAAATGTTTGAATTAATTATTTTTTTTTAAAAAATACTTCTCCAAACTAAAATACTATTATTTTAGTAATATATGAGGATGTTTATTAAAAAAATATTAAAAAAATTATCACTGTTTATTTGTTTTATTTATAAGAAAACTCAAACTTTCTTATATACTCAAATTCTTTATCATTAATCGTTTAATAACTTAAACTTATCGCTATTCATATAAAAAAAATCTTTAAAAGTTTTAAGAAATTACTTTCAACTTTTATTTTTATTTTTACTCAATCACTTTTCTTAATACCAATCAAAGTAGACCTTAAACATAATGGAAGGGTCAATTCCAATCATGTTATACACTGTTTATGCAGGCAGGCAGGAATGGAAGGAAGAAATAAGAAGGATAAAGTCTATACATCGTGATCTTTTCTTTCACCCAATTATTTCACAAGTGCGCACTATTGATTGGAGTTCCAAGTCAAGACAAAAACTCAAATGTCATGGTGAAATTAGCAAATGCATGCAGTGCTTGCCTAGTTTCCTTAACGGCATCATATACAAAGACTACCAAAATCAATACATTATGCCACTGTAAAACAGTGTTTCCTCTCTCTCTCCCCCTTCCACTAAACTCAAATAATAAAATAGATAGAAGTGAGATTTACTTAATAATAAAACTTTGCCAGCTTTTTTGTTTATGTTTAAATTTTTTTAAGATCCTAAATTAATTTTTTTTTTATATTTTTCTCTCTTAATTATTATGCCAAAACAACTCAAAGAATAAAAAAATATATAGAGAATAAGATCAAAATGAAAATGAAGGACTTGGAGCTTTTCAGGAAAGTGAAGAAGCAATTTAAACTTTGCAGCTTGCAAGTCCTAAGATTGCTATTTTCAAATAAAGAGGTAGTATATGGACATTTATTTTTTTACACTCATTTTTTATTTTTGTCTTTTTTTTTTACATATTTTATTTTTTGTTTATAATTTTTCTTATAACATAACTATAAAACCAAAGATGTATATCTTAGTTTTCAGACAATATTTTTCAACTAATACACCTACCAAGAAGGAAAAAGAAGAAAAATGTTAAATATACACTTATTTTTCTATCCCTCAATGCATACTTTTCTGTTTACTTGTCGGAGTAAATTATAAACAACAACAAAAAGAATATAAAAAGAAAAAAAAAAAAAAACCGAGAAGAGAAAGTAAGTTAATAGATATATGCACGTTACATTTCATCAGAGAATGAGGGAGAGAATCAAACATGATTGGGCAAGACACGCATTCAATCATAAAACCCATAATTCACAAAAATAAACTATTAATTGAACCCAAAAAAAATAACCTTGTTGATTAATATGGTGACCTGGTTTAATCTCAGAAAATCTATGTAAATTATAAGCAGTAATCACAATTGATTTCCTTGAATTAAAATAGACATTGTAATCATAGTAAGTAGTAAAAAGAAGTTGGAAAAAAAATTATCAAAATTATTCAACAATACTATACGGTAGTAGTAGTAACAGCACTAGCGGTTGCAGCTGTGGAAGCTGCACAAGCACCACCACCACCACCACCAACAGTTTCACCGTCACCACTGCCACCACCGCTGGACGCTGCACCGGCGGCTCCGCCACCGCTGGCATCAACCCTTTGACTACTAGTGACTGCCAACACATTCGAACCTACCATGCTGGTCGCCGTTACGGTTTGCCGTTTTCGTTTCTTTTTCTCATACGGAATCCCTCTAGACATGGCTTGCCCTTCTTTCACTTCCCTAAGGTAAATCCTCACTGCTCTTGCCCCAAACGGGTTCGATTCTGGCCGTCCATCGTTCTCTTCATACGCCGCTCTCAGCCTTCCGATCAGCGCGTCTAAACTACCCCAGGCTTGCTTCAGTGGACACGCACACGGCGCTGGCGGGTTCGGGTGTCCGAAATATGGGCACCCGCTTATGTGGACCTTGGTCTTCCCAAATTGGTCCAAATACTTCAAGAATTCGATCACGTGCGCGCCACTGCACCGAGCCAACGTCAATGGCGGCTTGTGATTCCTCAAGTACTGCAAGAAAGTGTTCCAGTCTCGCCGCTTCTGGGACTCGTACCGGCTTAGCGGCGCAGGTGACGACCCTTCAGCTGGCTGAGCCTCCGTCCCACCAGTCTCCTGTGGACCCTCCGAGCTATTAGGGTCGGACGCACCCGGCCCCGCTCCTCCCGATGCTGAATCCATAGGAAAAACCAACTAGGTCGGGTTTCAATGAAGCTATTATCACTTTCCTGTGGATGATCTTCTCTGTTGGATTGAATATCTTTATATTTTCTTCCTTTCGGATAATACCCTTTTTCTCTTCGATTTTCTCAGCTTGAGAGAGATTGCGTAATTTGAAGTTGAGAATTTCTTCTTCTTGTGTTGTGATGCAGCGGTGGATCTTTTCAGGGAAAATAGCCACTGGTTTTTGATTCTTTCTTTTTTTGGTTTGAGAGAGAAAGGGTTTACGGAGAGGATGAAAGGAAAATGAGAATGAGAATGAGAGAGAGAAAGAGAAAGAGAGAGAAGAGCCTCTCTGTGATGGGACGTAAAAAGCATAGATGAATGAAGGGACGCTCTCACTTCACAAAAGAGAGAATGGCAGTGCTGGGCGAGTGGGAGTAGACAATATTGTACAGTATTTCCCAATTTCACATGGTGGCCCCTCTCGACATGACAGGTTTACTATTCACCGCGGGTGTCCATCCACTTATTCCACTCTCTCTCAGCGACGCTATTCCACGCGCACCACTGACCGTGTGTCAAACAGTTTGAGTGGTGCAATTCCAAGTCTCCTACTCCTTATATCTTTTCTTGTTTTAATTTTTTTCCTAAAATAATTATAATTTAAAAATTTAAAAATAATATTATACTTAATTTTATATATTTTTATTTAATTAACAGTAATTCACTCATTTGTTCTCTTAATTCAATTATAAATAGAGAAAATTAAATAAATACTAAATTTTAACAGTTTTAAAATGTATTTTGATAATTGAAAAAACATATATCGTAGATGAATAATAGATATACTTGGAATAAATAGATAATTAATTATTTATAAAACATATAAAAATATGTTTAAAATAACTTGCTGACTTGTCCTCTTTAATTGATCAAATAAAAATATTCAAAAAAAATTCTTATTCCACGAGTGAATACATATTGTGTTGAAGTTTCCATCTCCATAATGTTAGAGACGCTTAGTTGTCCCTTAGTTGTTAGTTTAGCTTAGCTTATTCAGTTGTTTTTCTTAATTGTTTACTTTTATTCTCATTTTCTTTGATTTCTTTGATTTACTTGTTTTTCTTTTGATTTTATTTCTCTTTACTTTACTTTTTCTTCTTCTTTGCACTACAGGAGTTAATTGGTGCATGATAAGAGGAAATCCATCCACTCTAGTTGAAGGAGAGCCTAAGATAAAGAGTGTTTTACAAGGATTAGACTTGAAAAGAAGACACAACTACAAGATTCAAAGGACAGTGAGACTTCTCAAAGTGTAACTTCAGAGGATTATGAACAAGACACCATGGATGAATGAGAGGCATCGACTATGCTAGATGAACAATAGTCGATGTACAATCTAGTATAGTCTACCCCAACATTCAAGGGAACTTTGAGACAATGCCTAATGTGATTCAAATGGTTCAACAGTTCGTTCAATTTGATGGGCTCCATGATGAGGATCCAAACGGCCACATGCTAATTTCTTGGAGATATGTGATACTTTCAAGATCATCGGAGTGACAAATAATGTCATCAGATTGAGGCTTTTCCTATTTTCTCTAGGAGGGTGGACAAAATAGTGGCTTAACTCTCTACCCAAAGGGTTCATCCAATCTTGGAACCAAATGGTAGAGAAGTTTCTAGCTAAGTACTTCCCTCATGCTAAGACAACCAAATTGAGAAATGACATATGTTCTTTCACTTAGTCTAAGACAGAGAGACTTTTTGATACATAGGAGAGATTTAAAGAGCTGTTGAGGAAGTGTCTACATCATGGTTTACTAGAGTGGCTTCAGGTCCAAACTTTTTACAATTGCTTGAACCTTGCCACTAAATAGATGATAGATGCATTAGCTAGTGGCACTAAATAGATGGTTTACAATTGCTCAAAAGTTGATTGAAGAATGGTCATGAACAACTTCTAATGGAGTTCTACTCAGTGCAAGGTGACCAAGCCAGCTAGGTCTTATTTGTAGACTCTTATTCTGCTCCCTATCTGCATGTTGAGGCTCTTGGAAGAAAAATAGATGGGTTGAAACTTGACTGGTAGTCATCTTTATTTATGCAACACTATGTGCGTGGAGGTGGACACCTAAATCATGTGTGCTAAGCTACTATTGAGGAGTGCTTTAATTTCATTGGCAATAGATAATCGTACAAACCCTACAACAATACTTACACTCGGGTGGAGAAATTACCCTAATTTCTTATGTGGTGGTGGTAACTCACAATAACAAAAGCCCAACCTATCCCAGGATTTTAACAGCAACATCATCCTCCTCCCCTTAAAAAGAAGTCTAATTTGGAGAAACTCATGACTAAATTTATTCAAACCTTTGAAGCTCGCTTCCAATCCATTGAGACTAACTTGAGAAATCAACAAGCTTCCATCCATAATTTGGATAATCAAGTGGGGTAAATAGTCAAAGCACTTTCTGAAAAGGCCCCAAGGAGGCTTGCCAACTAATACTGAGCCTAACCCTATTGAGCATGTCAAGGCAATCTCTCCAAGGAGTGGGAAGGAATTACCAAGAGTTGATGCCCAATCAAAGAAAGCAACTGCTAAGAAAGGAAAGGGGAAAGTGGTGGGGAGTGAAGGTTCTCCACTAGTGAAGGAGTTCATACCAGTTTAGTCATATCCTGCTAGACTTAGAAAGAATCAGAATGATAAGCAATTTGGTAAATTTCTTGAACTCTTCAAACACCTCCATATTAACTTATCATTTGTTGATCTTCTTGCACAAATGCCCAAGTATGCTAAATTTCTCAAGGATCATCTTTCCAAAAAGGGCAAGTTGGAGGAGTTGTCTACAGTGACACTAAATAAGAAATGCTCAACTCTCTTACAGAACAAAGTGCCAAAAAAATTGAAAGATCCAGGGATTTTTACTCTTCCTTGTCTTATTGGTAGCTTACCTTTTGATAAGGCATTAGCGGACCTAGGGGCTAGCATTAATTTAATGCCTTACAAGGTTTTCAAGAAACCAGGACTAGGTGAACCTAAACCTTTTAGGATGAGTATTCAATTGGCTGATAAGTCAATTAGGTATTCAAGTGGAATCATAGAAGATGTATTAGTAAAAGTGGATAAATTTATTTTCCTAGTTGATTTTGTTGTATAGGACATGGATGAGGACACTGATGTCTCACTGATATTAGGTTGACCTTTTTTAGCTATTGCTAGAGCTATGATAGATGTTAGTAAATGAAAATTAGTGCTTAGGGTCAAGGATGAGGAAGTTGTCTTCAGAATTCCTGACATCATGAAGAATTCTCTTAATGTTGATCATTCTTGCCATTATATTGATGTGATTCACCATTTTGTTATTGATGATTTGTAGGTTGTCAACTCTTCTAACTTGTTGAAGAATTGCTTGGTGAAGCCTGCAAAGGTTGATGATGGTGAGCCTGTAGTTGTCGAGCAATTGGTGTATATGAAAGCCAATTACTCAATCAAAAGTGCTTGTGAAAGTGAAGAAAGGAAGCTGTAACTTAGTAAGTTGGATGAGTGGCATTTTAACACCAAACTCCACAAGAAGAGAACCATGAACAAGAAGAGAACCAAGACTTTGTTCACAAAAAAGTCCCCCTTGTAGAGCATTAGAGGTAACGTATGTGGAGAAGGGGGCTTCCAAGATAAGTGGTCCTAAACTTGAGCTATATGTTGATGGGAATTGTGTTGATAGAAGTGTTCAGACTAAGGGAGGGGAGGAGCTCAATCTCCATTCCTCCTCACCATAGGTCACTTGAACATAAATGTCGAGCCAATGACATTAAACAAAAGGCACTTCTCGGGAGGCAACCCAAGTGTTCGTCGTTAGATGCATATTTTGATTTTAAGAATTGAGATAGTTTAGGTTGTGCTTGCATATTTTTCTAGAGAATTTTTATGGAAAATTTGTCAATGACTTTTGAAAATTTTGATTTGGGATGTTGATGTGGGAATTATGGTGTAGAAAATAGGTGTAGAATGGATGTGAAATAGAGATGGAATGAAGTGCAAGCATACACTATCAATGTAGCCAGCAAGTATTCCGGGGTTGTCGTACCCAAGGGATTGTGATTGATTACTAGAGTACTAGAACTCCAATAATGCTCAACCGATCGAAAGAGAGTGATAACACGCAAAATAATGTAAAGGAAAACAACATAACAGTAAGAGAAATAGATGATGAATAAGAGTAGATGAAATCAGAAATAAAGGTCTAGGGATTCAGATTTCACCACAAGTCCTTGGTATAGACTTTCATGATTCAGTTATGACTTACCACAATTATTAATTGCTAGCCAGGATTCCCTGATCTATCATCCTACCTTGGCGTGAGGTCGGAGTGATCCTAGTTACAATTACCAACCCTGCTACGGGCCATTGCGAGTTGTAATAACCATAATTGTATTAAGTTCCTTGGACATCCCTTTCGGGTATTCTAGGGGATCTCCCTAGCTCCCTTGTAACTACATAGAATTCTGGGCATAGACAGACTCAAAACCCTATGGATTTAACCCCCGTGGTCTAGGTTAACTAATCATCTTCCGAGTCATAAAGAACCCACAGATTTCTCCAACTAATTGGCCAGAAAAGTTATGAGTGAAGTGTAGAAAATTAAACCTCAATTAAATAAAAGATAGAATTGTCATAACATCATCAATCATGCCTATACAAGCACTTGGGCTACATCTTAGCCCCTAGAGAAGAATTTAGTTACACATGATGGTAGAAGAAAACATAATGCCGAAATAAAAGAACATAGAGATGGATGGGAGTGTCGCCTTGCTTGCTTTGTGGACTCTTGGATGCGTGGATGGATGGTAGCTTGCTTCTCAGCCCTCCTTCCTATATATAATCCCTCCATTCCTAGTTAGACTCATTTTAGGACTCTAAGTTGCATTACAATTCTTAGTTATAATATAATCCTAATCATAATTTAATTAGGATTCTATTTAGAACAATCCTCTTCCTAGTCCTACTTGAATTATGACTCTTTAGATAACTTATAACTTTAATTACAAAGTCATTCCTAATTATAGTCTAACTAGGACACATCATTCTACTAGGATTTAACAACTTTAATCCCACTCAAACTAGGACTCTTGAGAATTTAATTCCTATGGTTGCATACCTCTTTTAGTTTCACTCCAACTAGGATTCCATGTAGTCCCATGCTTTCGAGACTTCAATCCCACTTGAATAATAATTCTGGAGAGTCTTCTATGTCTTGGAGTCTTAGTTCTTGTAGGAGAAGGATTCCTGGAAGCCTTATCAGTTCAGAACTCTTCAGATCAAGTGCAGAAATCATCCAGCTCGCCACGGCAAAGGCCTAGACTCACCACAACGAGCTAAGGCAGCAAAGGTCATGTTGCTCTCGGGTTCACCTCGCTAGGGCAAGGAAGGGAGCTCGCCATGGCGAGCTCTGGCAGAATTGCTATTTTTCCATTTTCTGCTTTTAGTTCCTTTTGGTGCTTGCTTCCTACAAAATAGTAAAATGACATTAAAAGCACCTTAATCTATATTAATTTGGGACTTAAATGCAAGGGAATTCATACTAAAATATCTATATAAATTACACTCATCAAACTCCCCCACACTTAGCTTTTTGCTCGTCTTTAAGTAAAATTAAAGAGAAATAAAATAAGCAAGGCAACAAGACTTTCAAAGAGGACCTACTAACCATATTGGCTTCAGAATTATTCACTTGGGATTCATGGGAAATCAATAATCATATCACAATGCAATATTACTCATTTCAAGATGGAATAGTCCCACACCCATGGTAGCTCTGAAAATAAACTATGGTTTAGGATCAATTTCTCACTCAAGTGGATGTCAAAAGTTACCATATGATTGGTTTATCAAATCATGGAAAGCCATTAGAAAGGTATAAGGTACAGAATGAAGTGCATATGTACATAATAACTCATCAAGTTTCATGAATTTAAATGCAATGAAGATGAATTTCCTCACATGAATAAATTCACTCTAATCTCTCAAGTGTTTAGAGGGTTGAATATACACTCAAGTCAATGCAATTGGAAATTTTTCCATAGGCTTGCTCATATATCAAATCTCTACCACTTTAATAATAAACCACAAACACCAATGAAAGGGTCTTTTGAGGGTTGTAATGGGGCTTTAGGAAGGTAAAAGGGTTTAATGGTAGTGAATATCAAGGGTAAAATACACCAAGAAGAGACTTATGTTAATATAAGGCTACCCTTTAGCTCACTTACTCTCCAACTTACCAATCATCATACTTGCATATTTTTCTCCCTTCTTTCTCATTCCTTTTGCTTTTCTTCCTGTTTTTCTTTTCATTTCTTTTTCTTTTTACTTTTCCAGAATTTTTTCAGATTTTCTTTTTCTTTTTCTTTTTCTTTTCTGGATTTTTCCTTTTTCTTGGGAGATTTTCTCATCTTTTTGAGGCTCTTTCTTTCCACTTCCCTAGTTACTAACTAGGCAATATTTTCATGCTTTAAATTCACACAATCCTTCAAGGTGTTCGGTTCAAAATAAGGGTTAATCAAAGGAATGGGTATATGGCTTAAAATGTGGTTAAAAGAAGGAAATAAAGGCTAAGGCTCAAAAAGGGTCAACTAATGGTGATTATGCAAGGTGGGCTGTCAAGGTTGAAATGGCTGAACCTAAGTGCCCTAATCACCTTAGTGTCCATGGTTTCACTGTGGTCTCAACATGCATAACAGAGCAAGTTCTAGAAAAATCAAAAAAATTTGCATGACACACTCAGAAACAATTTTAAGAGCTTTAAATATGTAACTCTTATGGCTCAAAAGCTCACAATTGGCTATTATTCATCCTCATGCATTCTCATTCATTCCACTATCAAAGCTATTATGCACAAAATGAGAATTATCAATATGGGATCTCACATAATCAAAGTTGGCTCAAATTTCCCATAAGCTTTCCAATAATTAATGGAATAGGATAAAATGAATAATGATGCATTGTATCCATATCAAATCAATTTTCCTCATCCCATAATATCATTAGTTATGCGCAATTTTCACATTTAGCCATGGTTCTCAGTCAAAACACACAATCATGCAAAACAAAAACAAAAATTATGCAAAATAAAACAAATACTGCTACTACTCAAATACTCACTTACTAAGCTACTTAATTATTCAACTAAACACACATGTCCCTCCCCCACACTTAAAATTTACAATGTCCTCAATGCAAAATAAAAAAAAAGTAAAGGAAAGGTCCAACTTGATAGAAATAGCTTACTCGGAGTCGTCTATGGCAGGTGATGAATTTTTATTTTTTTCTTGGTTCTTGGGTAGCAAGAGGGCTACTGGAAGTTCACAGGTACTAGAAGGGGCCCTGGGGTGTTGGAAAAAAAAATTGAAAAATTTCAAAAAAAAAAAAATTCAATTTTTTTTTTCAGGTGAACAGTGATTCTCGCCGTGGCGAGTCGGGCAGCTCGTCGTGGCGAGCTTTGGAAGAATTTATTCTAGAAGAGCTCGCCGTGGCGAGCAGAACTTCAATTTTTGCCTGTTTCTGTCCCGAATTTGATCCATTATGCTCCTATTTGATATCTAACACCTGCATAGCTTCAAATAATTGTTTGAGTGGCTTTAAGTAGTAGAAATTACTGATTAAAATAAAGAAACAAAGTGCAAAATTAAACACACAAAAAGAAGAAAAAAATAAAGGAAGAAAAACTGTTGGGTTGCCTCCCAACAAGCGCTTAGTTTATAGTCTTTAGCCTGACTATCTCAGATACTTCATGGCACATCTAGAGGGCTATAGGGAGAGATCATAAGCTCTCCAACTCCCTTTCCTTTCTTGCTTGGGTAGCCAACCATCTTTAATATCTTTTTAAGGCAAGTTGGGAATTCAGAACAACACCATTCTAGAATTCCCTTGCCTTTCTTTTTTTTGTTCTTGGCTTTCTTCTTCTTGACATTTGGGGCTTGGGCAGTAGACTATACTAGTTTCACAGCTTTGACTTCAACATTCTCTTCTTGGGGTTTTTCATTTATATTGCATGGCTCAGGGTCTTCAAAAAGTTTGAAAGTTGCATGGTCTTCATTAACCCTCAATCTGAGCTCTCCAGCAGCTAGATCTATTATGGCTCTACCAGTTGCCAAGAAAGATCTTCCCAGTATTAAGGGGATATCTGCATCCTCCCCCATATCAAGTACTATGCAATCCACTGGGAAGATGAATTTTTCTACTCTGATCAGGACGTTTTCCACTAAACCATATGGGCGTTTAATGGATCTATCAGCAAACACTAGAATCATCTTGGTTGGCTTTACTTTCCTCATGCCCAATTTCTTGAACAAAGAGAGAGGCATTAGATTCACACTAGCCCCTATCACACAATGTCTTACCCACATCCATGTTACCTATTTTACAAGGTACAATGAATTTTCCTGGATTTTTTGCCTTTGTTGGTAACTTCCCTTGGAGGATGGCACTGCACTCTTCAGTGAGTGCAATTATTTCATGGTCCTCCAGAGATTTAGCAATCTCTTGGTCTAGCTTTTGCTTTCTGAACCTATTAGGAAAAGGAAGAGGCGGCTTGTATGGTGGAGGATTGTCAAGAAAAAGCTTAGATCTCGGTTTCTCCTCCTGCTTCTGCAATTCTGGCCTCTTCTTTAGGATGTTTTCAAGTGCCTTCTCATGTTTAGGTTCAGGCTCTTTTGCTTTTCCTTCAGGCGTGGGCTCCTCTTATTTCTCCACTTTAGCTGTGGAGGTCTCTTTCAAGTCAATCTCAACTACCTTCCCACTTCTCAAAAAAATGGCATTGACATGCTCTCTTGGATTTGCTTCAGTGGTGCTAGGTAGTGTTTCAGGTTGTCTTGTTGTCAAATGTTGAGAGATCTGCCCCACCTGGTTCTCTAGTTGCTTTATGGAAGCATTGGTGGTGACCATGAATTGATTGGTTCTCTCAGTGAGGTCTGCTTGTGATGTGGCCAGCTTGGCCATTGCTTCCTCCAAATTCATCCTTGGAGGTTGTTGTTGTTGAAAAGACAGCACTCCTTGACCTGAATTCTTCTATGCAAAATTAGGTTGATTTCTCCACCCATTATTGTAGGTGCTGGAGTAAGGATTGTTATTCCCTAGATAGTTCGTCTCCTCAACTTCTTCTTGCACGCCTCCTATGGAGTTTCCTTTGAGTAAAGCAAAAAGTACTTGATTCAATTTGGATGAAAGTTTTGCAATTGCATCAGTATCTTGAATACCAGCTACTTTCTTGTCATTATCTCTCCCGGAGCTCCAATCAGAGGCATTTGTGGTGACCTCTTCAAGTAACTCATAGGCTTCAGCATAATCTTTGTTCAGAAAAGCTCCTCCAGCTGCTGCATCTATCTACCATTGTCTTTGTATTTGTGCTCAATCCACCATAAAATACTTGCATTACGAGCCAATCTTGCATTCCATGGTGTGGACATCTCCTTAATAGCTCCTTGAATCTCTCACATGTATCATATAAGGATTCCCTGTCAAATTGTGTGAAGTTGACAATCTCTGTCTTTAGCTTGGTTGTCTTTAATGGAGGGAAGTACTTTGTGAGAAATTTATGTGCTAGGGAGTCCCATGTATCAACTGAATCGGGTGGTAAAGAATTTAGCCACTTTCTTGCTCCATCTTTGAGAGAAAAAGAAAATAATCTCAGCGTAATTGCCTCCTCTGACACCCCATTATATTTGAATGTGTCACATATCTCTAGAAAAGTAGAGAGGTGCAGATTTGGATCTTCATTAGGTGCTCCTGAAAATTGATTATTTTAGACCATTTGAATCAGAGCTGGTTTAATCTCAAAATTGTTTGCCTCTACTGCTGGATTTCAAATGCTTGACATGGCGTTTTGAATTTTTGGGACAGCAAAGGTGCAAAGAGGGATGTGTCCCTCATTCGGTTGATTATTTGGGTCTGCCATCCTTTCTAGTTCTGGCTGCAAGTTCCGAACTACTCTCTTTGCTCTCAGATTTCTTTTGATTGTCTTTTCAATCTCCAGATCAAGAGGGAGTAAATTTCTGGATCTTGCTCTTCTCATGCACCAAAAAAATTTCTGAAAAAAAGAATAAAGAAATTCAAAGTATAATAGAAAAAAAAAAAAAAACAAGCGCTTGAGTCACTATCTTGTTAATTCCTCTAATATCAATTGCACAATCCCCAGCAACGGCGCCAAAAACTTGATGTGGGAATTATGGTGTAGAAAATAGGTGTAGAATGGATGTGAAATAGAGATGGAATGAAGTGCAAGCGTACACTATCAATGTAGCCAACAAGTATTCCGGGGTTGTCGTACCCAAGGGATTGTGATTGATTACTAGAGTACTAAAACTCCAATAATGCTCAAGTAATCGAAAGAGAGTGATAACGGCAAAATAATGTAAAGGAAAACAACATAACAGTAAGAGAAATAGATGATGAATAAGAGTAGATGAAATTAGAAATAAAGGTCTAGGGATTCAGATTTCACCACAAGTCCTTGGTATAGACTTTCATGATTCAGTTATGACTTACCACAATTATTAATTGCTAGCCAGGATTCCCTAATCTAATCATCCTACATTGGGGTGAGGTCGGAGTGATCCTAATTACAATTACCAACCCTGCTACGGGCCATTGCGAGTTGTAATAACCATAATTGCATTAAGTTCCTTGGACATCCCTTTCGGGTATTCTAGGGGATCTTCCTAGCTCCCTTGTAACTACATAGAATTCTGGGCATATACAGCCTCAAAACCCTATGGATTTAACCCCCGTGGTCTAGGTTAACTAATCATCTTCCGAGTCATAAAGAACCCACAGATTTCTCTAACTAATTGGCCAGAAAAGTTATGAGTGAAGTGCAAAAAATTAAACCTCAATTAAATAAAAGATAGAATTGTCATAACATCATCAATCATGTCTATACAAGCACTTGGGCTACATCTTAGCCCCTAGAGAAGAATTTAGTTACACATGATGGTAGAAAAAAACATAATGCCGAAATAAAAGAACATAGAGATGGATGGGAGTGACGCCTTGCTTGCTTTGTGGACTCTTGGATGCGTGGATGGATGGTAGCTTGCTTCTTAGCCCTCCTTCCTATTTATAATCCCTCCATTCCTAGTTAGACTCATTCTAGGACTCTAAGTTGCATTACAATTCTTAGTTATAATGTAATCCTAATCATACTTTAATTAGGATTCTATTTAGAACAATCCTCTTCCTAGTCCTACTTGAATTATGACTCTTTAGATAACTTATAACTTTAATTATAAAGTCATTCTTAATTATAGTCTAATTAGGACACATCATTCTACTAGGATTTAACAACTTTAATCCCACTCAAACTAGGACTCTTGAGAATTTAATTCCTATAGTTGCATATCTCTTTTAGTTTCACTCCAACTAGGATTTCATGTAGTCCCATGCTTTCGAGACTTCAATCCCACTTGAATAATAATTATGGAGAGTCTTCTATGTCTTTGAGTCTTAGTTCTTGTAAGAGAAGGATTCCTGGAAGCCTTATCGGTTTAGAACTCTTCAGATCAAGTGTAGAAATCATCTAACTTGCCACGGTGAAGGCCTTGACTAGCCACAGCGAGCTAAGGCAGCAAAGGTTATGTTGCTCTCGAGTTCACCTCGCCACGGCGAGCTCTGGCAGAATTGCTATTTTTCCCTTTTCTGCTTTTGGTTCCTTTTGGTGCTTGCTTCCTACAAAATAGTAAAATGACATTAAAAGCACCTTAATCATGCTTGCCCGTCCTCAGTTAAAAAGAAGGCTCGGCCAGAATGGGGCTTAGTTATCCGGAAGAATCATTGTTTGAAATGCTTCGCAGATTCCTCGGCTAGGAGTATTAGCGACGGACCCTTCTTGGCGGTTAAATACAAATAATCGACCTCATATTTTTTGGGATTCATTAGGAAGTAGAAGTAGACAAACACATCTAAATGTGGAGGTCTATTCAGCTCGATACATATCTTTTGGAAGGCATGGATGGTCGCCCAGGTATTGGGGTGCAGTTGGGTAGGAGTTATTTGTAGTGTCACCAGGATCTCCATCTCAAAGTTAGAAAAAGGAGGAAACACTCTGCATCGGTATGAATAGTACATGTTCTAAATAAAGAACCTATCCCCCTACTGACCCTCATTAATGCCCGTCTTGGGAGGACACAGTTCGGCATCAAAGTTCTTGCAGGGACCGGTAGACCTGCAAATAGCGTCACGAATAGGACCAATATTATTAGCTGTCAATAACGAGGTAGTCTTGGCGATTTCTCTCGAGACCCACCATATATCCCTCAAGTCACAGGTGGAGGGAACCCTCGGTAGACAGGTCATTGTAATGTGAGAACTCAGGAGGATAAATGACTTCTACCCGGTCAGCTTCGTACGATGATTGAGGGAAAGCAAAGGTGACCTCGACGGAAGACCCTTCAGAGCGATCCTCACTAGATACTACACTCATTATTAGAACCCCCCGAGGCACTCTTGAAGCCAACTCATTGGGTGGGCTACCTTCACCTCTTGGAGACCCAGAGTTCCCAGCATGGAGACCAGTAGTAGCACCACCACCCAATTCCATAGGTTGATCCATGGCGATAAAGGAATATTAAAGGTATAAAGTACTAGCGAAGCTATCGACCCAGTGGCGGTAGAAAATAGAAGAGCAAAGAAGAAGGCAAGCTCACCTATAAAAAGGGCACGAAGTAAAAAAGGCAGAAGGCATAGAAAGCAACTAGAGAAAGCAAAATAGCAACCACTAGAAAATGAGCAGGAAGAAGCAAAGGAAATTGGAGGAGCGTAAAATAGACTGGTAGTAGTACGATGAAAGGAGGGAGGAAGTGGGCCCCCCATTCCGCCACCTCGATTATAAAGAAAAATAAAAGAAACGGTCACCTCGAAAATGCCAAGAAAAATGAAGTGACAACGACACAGTAAGAACATTTCAAAAGGAAAAGGAAAGAATTGGATGTAGCAGGCGTTAGGACAAAAAGGACAATAAGGGCGGGGTGCCAAAAACGAAGCAACCACATAGCAACTCGAAAGGACGAGGCAACATGTCCCAAGTCTGCGATTACCAAGGAGAAAAATAAATGTGGTGACAGCAGCAAAATGACAAACTTGAAATGGCAAATTTGAAACAAATAAGAGTGCAAAAAGGGCATGGGAGTTAGTCTCTCTCCCGAACGTGGTGATCAAGCCAAGGAGCAGTTACGGTTAGCTCGGCTGCACATGTCGTGGCACTCAAGCTAATGGGGCTGATGATGTGGACCGAGACTTAACCAAGCCTGTATATAATGAGTGGGTCAAGGCCCAAACAGAGACGGGGCCCATTATCAGGTCAACACTTGCCAGAAAAAGGGTTGACACTATAAAAAGAGAGAAGGCGCTGAAAAAGGTAAGTAACCCTAATCACTGAACATTTACTACACAACCTTCATCCTGAGAATTTCTTTGACTTGGGCGTCGGAGTACATCTAGACAACCCTTTTTCCTTTGTGCATTGCAGCTAGGTGCGAGACCCACGTGACCTCGGATCGACCCACAACATTATTCTTTCAAATTATGTTTTTTTCTTTTTTCTCTCTAAATCAAAAATTGCTTTTAAAATTAAAGCGGGTTGGCTTTGTTCTCTTACCTCTTCATCCATGCACCACTCTCCTTTCTTTATCTCTTTGTTTTTTTTTTCTCCCCAATATAATATTTGTCGATAAATTTGTTTAAATAAAAAAACTACCACTTCTCTTTTTTTTTTTAAACAAAAATAAAAGAAAGAAAATCAAAATTGTATTATGTCATAAATGATGTAAAAAGAAGATTGTTTAAAAAAATTTAAAATTATGATGCTTACAAAGTAGCATGAGAGATTATAGTTTTTGAAAATTAACTTTTAAATGAAACAAAATTTATTTTCTTATCATAAGACTTTTTATTGCCCATGAAATTAATAAAATATTATTATAAGTATTTAAATGTATATTATTTTATTATTTTATGACTAATTGAGAGTCTTAGACAGCTACTAAGAGTTTCATTTTCAAAAACAAATTACTAATAATTTATTCTCATTTTTATCTTTTAATTTTTTAATAAATTACAACATTCAGTACTCACACAATTAGCCATAACAACTGATTTTTACCCTCTCTTTCACATTGCCCCTAATTTCTTTTTCTTGTTCCTTTTCCATTTTCTTCTCCTCCTCCCTTTTCTCTTCTCCCCTCATTTCCTTTCTCTCTCGCAAAATTGGTTTTTTATTATTTAATTAATTAATTAATAATAAATAAATAATAAAAAGAAATGATTTAATTAGTTGGTTGTTGATAAATTAATAAATAATTAAAATTAATTATATTTAATTTTAATATTATAATAATATAATATTATATGTCTTTTTTTTAGTCATTTAACATAATTTAGCTAGTTATATAATTAATTTTATAAAATAGCTTTGATTTAATTAACTAGTTACATAACTATAAGCTTTCAGTTAAATTTCGATCAATACATAAAAGTATATAATATAATTTTGATTTTATAATTTGAACTTTTTTATAAATGAAAATTTCTTTCAATTCTTTTCTCTGACTTTCCTCCGAATTTGAAAGAAAAATTAGAACCTCCAAGTGATAAAAAGTGATATCATGGGAGAATAGATTTTATTTTATCTTGGATACCAAACAATGCAAAAAAGAAAAAGAAAAAGAAAAGTAAAGTGTACTTTTTTTCCTTCCTTTACTTTCTAATGTATCCCTAACTAGTTTTACCAAATATACCACTCTCAAAGTCTCTCCACAAAGAGGTTCCCTCTCTTTCTATCATTTATCTCTATCAAAAGTGTCTCTTAATCACGTTACTCTTTCTCTCATTTTTTTTTTTAAATTAATAAAGCAAATTATACCTTATAAAAAACGTATTTGATTCTGTTTTTTCTTATAATTTTGTCCATAATTCAAAAAAAAAATCTCAAATAAAAGTAAGTTATAAAAATATAACTCACCCATACTTCAACTAGTTATTGATTATACATATTAATATATTGGCTATTACTATATAATCTAACACGTAATCTAAGAAAGCTTCCAAAGTTTTGTAAAAACAAGTTGAGTACAAGGTATTTTTGTCAAAAATCTTTAATTTAACATTTGAAGTTCAGTAACACCAATGAAACATCTTGTTTGGTAGGAGATAATTTTAACTTAATTTGGTGTTTGGAATTTAAATTTTGAGAATATAACCAAATTAAATTTTAATAGAAAAAAATTAGTTAATCTTATAATTTTACATAACTTGAATTTAGACCAATCACTATTTAATGTAGTGTATGTAAGTTCTTCTTTTTTTAAAAGAAAATAAAAAATTGGAGTTCAAAAATAGCTCATTCTCTTTTTGGTCCTCAATTTCTTTTTTCATATATGTTATATGTATACTTCTTTATTTTCATTCTCTTCTTACAAATCTTTTCTCTATTTATACCTATGTTATTTTTTATTTATAATTTAATCCTTATAAATAACTTTAAAATGAATTATCTTATTGTTATGTCTTATTCTTTAACTCATTTGTTATGATTGATCACAAAAATATAAAACAATGACATTGTCATATTATTCTATATTTTTTTTATCAATTTTTTTTTTCCAAAGATGAAACTTCATTGAATGAAATAAGAGAGACCTTACAAAATTTAATCAGGACTCTCACAATGCAAAGGAATTTTACGGGATCTCCCAAAAGAATTGGCTATTAATTAAAGCCAAAGACTACTCCTATACAGGACATTAGTCTACAAAAAGATTAGTAATGTTTACACAGAAACCATAAACTCTGAGTGGTCTTTCTCTGCCTTGTTGGCTACTTCCTTACTAGTTCAGCTGATGTCATTGAAGATTAGATCATTTCTCCTTTTCCAAATTCTCCAAAGGGTAAAAAGGTCCCAAACCAACAACCACCATTCTCGAAAGGATGTAGCATTGAAATATGTTGGTCTAAGACTTAGCTTTGATATGAACCATACCTCTTGTGCTTTAGGGCAGAGTGCAACCATATGGAGGGTAGACTCATCCTCTTCTCTACAAGATTTGCAACAGCTATCCTCCCGGTTTATGCAATGAGCAATAGCTGCCCTTGTTGGGAAAGCATCATGCATGGCTCTCCATAGAAATATTTTGATCTTACTTGGGGCTAATATTTTCCACACTCCCTTCCACATCTTGGAATAAACATTAGAAGGGTCTGGATAATTGGGAAAAACATTCTTCATAGCTTCCTTATACCCTACTGCCACCATGTATCTTGTGGAGTTGGAAGCATGCCAAACAACTAAGTCTTCTCTCTCACTAACAACAATGTCTAGAATAGTTTGGGCATCTTCTTCAGCCACTGCATTTCTTACAACCCTTTTGTCCCAAGTATGCTGCTGTGTACGAAGTTGAGCTACCCAAATCCACTCCCTGTCTCTTTCCTCTCCAGGCCGAGGAAGGAAGGGGTAAGATGTTGGCAACCATGGATTATGAAATAGTCTGAGGTTTGTAGTCTTCCCTACCCTCCATCTCCTCTGTCGCTCTATTAATTTTTTCCCCCTTGAAAGCTTCTCCAAGCCTAGGACACATTTCCTTTGGGGTTGGCTTGCATGAAATTAGAGTGGGGAAAATACTTCCCTTGGAACAGTTTGAAGAAGAGTGAATGTTCTCCATTGGCTAGCCTCCAACTATTTTTAGCGAATAAAGCCATGTTGAATGCATTTAAATCTTTAAAACCAAGCCCTCCTTCTTCCTTATTCCTACACATGGTTCCTTAATCTACCCAATGGATTTTCCTTGTGCTTTCTTGGTTGTTCCACCAAAAGTGCCTTACCATTTTCCCCAATTCCCAACAGAGCCCCTCCGGTAGTTTAAAACAACCCATAGTGTACACTGGGAGAGCAGAAATCACAACTTTAATAAGTACTTTTTTACCTCCATATGATAGAAGATTGTGCCTCTAACTATTAAGCCTCTTCATAACTCTATCCTTTATAAAGGCAAATGTTTGCTTTTTAGATCTATTAAACATTGAAATAGTATATAAGATATTGTATAAGATAATAAATTTAATCTCCTTCAAAATATAGGAGTAGGAAAAGGTATACTCAACGAGTATTAAGTAACATTTTCTTTGATATTTGGTTGAAAAGTCTAATTTAGAAATTAGAATCCCTTTGTCAAGTAGTTGCAACATATTAGAAGCATACTCTGTTTGACTTCTTTATTAAACTTTGTTGGACAAATTTTAATTATTCATTTTTAATTATTACTTATCATATCACCTAGTATATATCTTCTAATAAAATGTAAACCTTTTAGTTACTGTCAAAGAAACCGAATCTAAGAATCGGAGCTCCCACGTGCCATTTCTCTAGAATCAACCTTTACCGTACACGTTTCTCATCAGTGACGGTTATAATCCCATAAAACACTCAAAAATCTCCCTTCATTCGCGTTGCATTCTCTGATTTCTTCTTCTCTAGCCGTCACTCTCACTCTCTCTTTCAATCAACAATGCGTTTAGGAAATTCTTCTTCTTTCTCAATCTCAGATAGAGTGAGGCTCCTCAGTCCTCTCTCTTCCTCTTCCTCTATTTTCCATGCCGCTAAATTTCAAAACGGCTCATCGTTTAGGTTCCAGAAGGGAAATGTGGGTAATGGGGTAGCGATTCAAGCATCAAAGGAGGATAGTCATCGATCCGTTCCGGATGTTGTGTTCGAACCATTCGAAGAAGTGAAAAAGGAGCTTCTTGTGATTCCCACTATCCCAGAAGCGTCACTGGCTCGCCAAAAGTACACGGATCGCTGCGAAGCTGCACTTAATGAACAAATCAAGTGGGTTTCTGGTCCACTCGCATTCTTCTCATCTATAAATCTTCAATTATTATTTTTTTCTTTATTTCTTTTCATGATACCGTTTTGCCAATAGAAAAAGATTTTTTTTTCCCCTCATTATTGGAATGTGCTTTTCATCGTTGACAGAGTCTTCTTCTCTGCGATCTTTATCACTCATTACTCAATTTGATTACTCATATTTCTGTTGTATTCTTAGAATTGAATCAATAAAATGCACCTTTGGATTATAGGAATATTCATTTCCACACACAAGTTAACTGGGTGAAATATCGAAACATTGAGAAATTTATCATATATTTTGTTGATCATGAAAGAAACTGGGTCAAGGAATCACTCTCACAAATGCTCAAGAATGGTATTTAATTACAATGCTTGGAACCCTTTTAGTCTTGAATCTTCCATAAGCTTAAGTTGCTAGAAAATTGATTTTTCTTTTCTAAATTTTGTCATAACTCATGAGGCTTTGGCTAATTTCTTCTCATTTTCTTGAAGCTATAAAATGAACAGCGTTCTTTTTGACTTGTGTGTCCCTTGTAAAAAACAGCACTTTCTGCATATGTTATTTGCTTCTGCTGCTGCATGATTATAACAACACTCTTTTTCTGTATTTGGCACAGTGTGGAATACAATGTCTCCTACGTGTATCATGCCCTGTATGCCTACTTCGACAGAGACAATGTTTCTCTGAAGGGCCTGGCGAAGTATGCAACTGAAAATTCATAAGTCTTTTATGGTAAAAGCTTTTTTTTTAAAAAAAAAAAAAAACTGATTATTCATTAAATGTATTTCTATATATAGATTTTTCAAGGATTCGAGTTTAGAAGAAAGGCAGCACGCTGAGATGATGATGGAGTACCAGGTGTTTATTGCTTGACATTGTTTTACTGCTTTGCTGAATCATTTTTCTAATGTTGAAAATCATATTAAGTCATTTCATTTTAGTGCCATTATTATTACTCGTTTTTCTCATGATTAATTTCCAGAATAAAAGAGGAGGAAAGGTTCGGCTGCAGACAATGCTGATGCCATTTTCAGAGTTTGATCACTCAGAAAAAGGTGATGCATTAAATGGTAAGTCATATAGATTACATTTATTATTTGATTGTAGAGATTAAGGAACTTGATGATCAAAGACAACTTTTATAAATGATGCATTGCATTATTTGTGGCAGTCTGGTTATGGGAAATCTTTCTCTGTTTATAGAGACAAACTAATTACTTCTTGTCTGCTTCCTGTGATGGAGAGTTATATCGAAATAATTTGTGTCATTTTGGTTTGTCTTAATTCATACTTATTTTCTCCATTAACAAAATTTAACAAATCCTAATTTTTCCTAGATTTTTTGTTTTTGGTCATGAATTCATTCAATGCAGTGAATGTTTTGAGTTTGGTGTAATGTGGAAAATGATGCCTGAGGCATCAATCTATGCTTGTAATCTTGCCATTTCCATCAATTGAGTTTTGTTCTGCCCAAAATGAGATGTAGTGTATTTTTCAATTCACGACTTTGGGTTACTTCTATTAACTGCTCTACTCAAGATTTCAAATCACAGAGTAATGATACTATTTTGCTTTTATTGTTCAGCAATGGAACTTGCATTGTCTTTGGAAAGGCTGAATAATGAAAAGCTTCTGAAGTTACATACGGTAATCCTTTGTTCCTATTCTCCATAAAATATCTTCCTCATGTCTGAAATCCCCTTTCCCAAACGAAATTTTCCATTTTGAATCATTTAGGGCCTCTTTGGTTTCTATTTTCATTTCCTATTTTTATTTTGAAAATGTATTTGTCTGTTTTTATTTTTAATTTTTATGTTCACTTGTTTTCATATTTATTTAGTATCTAATAATCATTTTTAATGTATTTTATTAAATTACTAATATTTTCTTATCAAAAATTAAAATAAGTTTAAAATTAACAAAATTGTCCCTTATTATTTTTTGAAAACACTAAAATCAACTTCTTCTTTTTTTCTGATTTTAGCTCATTTTAAGAAATATTTTTAGTGAAGACATTTTTAGTTTACTAACCAAATATGTTTTCAAGCTAGAAATAAACACAGGCAGAAAACAGCTAAATCAAACAGGCCCAATTTTCTCTTTTGGCCTTTCTTACCATACTACACTGCTTTGCCATGTCAATAACTGGTTTTATCACTAATGCAGTTAGCAAATGAAAACAATGATGTGCACCTTGTAGATTTTATTGAAAGCCAATTTTTGACTGACCAGGTAAAACAACTTCCAATGTGGTTCCTTGGGCACTCAGAAAAGCACTAGCAGAACATAAATTTTGTTTCTTTATGTTCATTTTGCTTCTGCAGGTTGAATCCATTAAGGAAATCTCAGAATATGTGGCTCAGTTAAGAAGGGCGGGCAAAGGACATGGTAATCCTGACTTCTTGCCTCAAACCAAACTATTTGATATTTTATGCTGTAACATCAAGAATAATTCAATTTATTGGTGGAATTGCAGGTGTTTGGCACTTTGATCAGATGCTTATCGATGGAGCTACGGTTGCATGATGAATTATTACAATAATGCATTCACTTTCTTTTCTAGGACCCCTTTTTCCTTTTTCTGCAGACTTGTTTCTTTCTGAAGGTATATTCTATGTAGTTGGGATGAGGAAATTAATCTTCAATTTTGGTTTATTATGAATATATGCAGAATTGCTAATCTCGTGCCATAATTTCTCATTCTTTAAAATTTCTCTTAAATTACCATCATCTCTAACACTTAAAATCTACACTTAAGATTAATATGTTCAAACTATTAATATCAATAATTATTTTTAAATTTTAAAAATATTAAATAAATAAAATTAATATAAATTTTAAAATACAAGACGCCAAATTAATAATTACACTTATTTAATCTAATAGATGTTCTGGTATCTGACCCATAAGATCATGATCATTGAGGCAAAACAAAGTCCTAATATTAGATGAAGGAAATGACTCCAAGTACAAACTGGTCCTTGAGCTTAAACACTCACTAGATAGCACCATAGAAATTTAGAAGCATCATGCAGAGGAAGCCAACATTTCTGTCTCACGTCTCAACCTTTGCTCTTCAATGATACTCAACCTGATACCCTTGCCTTTTGGCAGAGACACCCATGGTTTTGATCCCTGCCCAATAATGAAAACGTTTTCTAAACGAGTTGCAAACTCGTGTCCAACAGCATCTTGTACGTGGATGGTGTCAAAGGTGCCCATATGCTTTTCCTTCCACTTGATGATTCCAACTCGTCCCCGGTTTCTCCCACCGGTCACCATTGCTACATTTCCAACTTCAAACTTAATGAAATCAGTGATCTTGTTCTTCTCAAAATCAATTTTTATGGAGTCATTGGCTTTGATAAGAGGGTCAGGGTATCTTATAGTTCTCCCATCGTAAGTGTTCAGATAAGGGATTCCTCTTTTCCCGAACTGCACTGAACGTACCTTACATAACTTGAACTGCAGGAAACAATTTTAAGTATTGAAAATGTATTTCCATGACTCCATGGCTATTTATCAAATAGAGGAAGAAGAAAGCAAACCTTTGCCTCATTTTCTGTTATGGAGCGCAGGCGAAAACGGCCTTTTACATCATAAAGCAGTCGGAAGTTCTCGTTTGCTTTGGGAATAGATACAACATCTAAATCAATTGAATGCATGATGAGTATTCATGTAGATACAATTTTAAAATGACACAAATCCAATCTCAGTTCCTCTTCTATCTAAAATAAAATTCTAAGTCTCAAATTATGTTCCAAATATTATCCCAGATCCATTACCAATTTTTTTTCTTGTCTCATCTTGCTATATATATATATATATATATATATATATATATATATATATATATATATATATTTAAATTTTGATATACCAAAATAACCTATTTTATATGTTTAAGGATGTGACAAGATTAGAAAATACTTCCAAAATTAAGATGGGACTCAAACAAGATAGTTTTTTTTCTTTTTCCTCTAAAAGAGAAAAAAAGAACTAGTTGTTAAATAAAATTAAAATTGTGAAATAAATCGATGAGTAAAAATTTGTACGAGAGTGAGTGTATGTATATACACACCCATAAATCCAGCAGGGTATTTCTGATCAGTTCTAACTTTTCCATCAACCAGAACATGTCGCTGCATCAGAACGGAGATGACCTCACGGTATGCCAGTGCATATTTGAGCTTGTTTCTCAGAATAAGGACCAGTGGCAAACACTCCCTTTGCTTATGAGGTCCAGGAGATGGCTTTGGAGCCTACACACAGAATTACAACTTATGAGGCAACTGGGAAATTAAATCTCAAGAGAAACAACAAATATATATACAAAGTAACATGCATGAATAAATGAATGTTGCTTACAAAAGCACCCCCAAGCTTATCAAGCATCCAGTGCTTCGGGGCATTCAGCCTCTTCAAGTGTTTCTTCTTCCCCCTAGCCTGAAATAGACAGAAAAATTACAATTAAAAAAAAATTACGCGTATACTTAATTTAAACACCTAATTTAATCATATTAATGGGAGATAATATTAGCGGAAATTAAAAAAAAAAGAAGTAATAATAATAGAACCATGTTATGCAGAGTCTCCTGAGAGAAAAGGCAAGATTGGTAAAGCAGAAGCTTGGTCATGTTTATAGGGGGAATTCACCGCCAGCTACAGTCTTCTTTACTTTACACGTAATTCATCTTCAGTCTTCTACCATTTTTCTTTTGACAAAGGTGACAAGTTATCTTCTGGTTTCTACATCTGTGCACAGACGTGTACATTTCTAGTGTTGCCACAGCTTCAAAAAGTGGCATATTTGCCACGAATACAATGAGTTCTTAAATATATATCTCCAATTAATTTCCTGCTTCGTCTTCTTTTCAAGTGCTGTCTCTCTCTATCTTGTGTTCTTTTGGGTTTCTCCCACTAATCAAGTGAATAAGAAAGCTTCTACAGTATTGTTTTGGCCTTTATTCTTTCTCAAAGCTTCTGCTTGCATCATTCTTCATTCTGCAGTCTTTTTCTTTTTTTTTAAAATAAAGAAAATAAAGTGAAAATTTTAATTAGTTATTTATTTTTTATTTAAATAAAATAAGAGTAATTAAAAGCTTTTAAAACAAAAACATAATGTAAAAAGATTAAGTGACGGTTTTTATCAAGTCAGAAAATACTCAAAGCAAATTCTAAACTATTTTAAGAAAGACAATAACAACCAAGTGTTTTTGAGGTGCCTCTTGTTGAGAGACTAACATGTTACAATAGAGAGAGAATGGAATGAGGAGGGAGAGAGAAATTATAAATAAATGGTAAGGCAGTTAAAGAATTAGTAAAGTAAATAAAATAATTGCTGAGAAATTTTTGCAGTTGTCTCCTCACACAAATAGGAAATAACCTAAAGAGGTTCCGTGCCCCCTAGACCCATCTCGTTTGGTGCTTCGGCGAAATTGACATTGTTGATGATTCATTATTCACACGAAATTGACTTGAAACTCACTCACTCTCCACATTTCTTCATCCCTGTTATCCCCTTGTGTATTTCACTACGTAGCTCAACCTAGCACGCTCATTGATGTGCCCACAGGATAAAACTATTCTTCCCGATATGTTCTAATTGCGAACCGTGGTTGCTTGGATTTTGCTTCTGCGCTTCTAAGAGTATCTCTATTCATAGAATCTATCAGAGTTGTACAAATTATTTTTTAATAATTTTTTTGAATCTCACAATGATATATTATTTGTTATACTCTATGTAATTTAAAAGTAAAATTGGCTCTAATAGTGTAACTCATTTTAGTTGCATAATTGGGTCTCACAAGTTACCTTATATCACTATCTCTCATTTTAATATTTGTTTTTGCAATTTAATATTTTCAAGTCATTTTAATTTTATTTTTAACACAATAAATCTGTGTAAAATTAATCTTAGACAAATTTAATAAATTTGCATTTATTAGAATAGATTAAATTTCAACATGCATAACATATTAAAATTGATTAAACATTACTCAACATATATAATAATATTTAATTAAGACAATATCTAATTTTGATTAATTTGATGCCCAAAACATCCCCAAATATGTTCTACTAAATCCTTGAAGTTGTTGATGGATTTACCTTTGACGAACATCAACTCTGTTTCTTAAGTATTTATGAAAATCAACAGGAAAATCGGGCAGAAGTCCATAAAATACTTCAGTTGCCACTTCATCATTATTTGAATAATCACAAGAATAATCAAAGTGGCAGCTATAGGTGTGTCGTTCATCTTCAACAATCATGTTATGTAGCATGATACATGCATATATATGTTTGAGTGTATCCATATGCCATGCACGTGCCAAGCCACATATAATTGCCCATCAAGATTGGAGCACTCCAAATGCTCACTCCACATCCTTCCTTGCCACCTCTTGATGTTGAGCAAATAATTTTCTATTATCTCCTTGTGGCATCGAGATGCTTTTGACAAATATAGCCCATTTTGGATCTAGATAATACCCCTTGTTATATTGGGTTCCATTGATTGTATGTTGCACCTTGTGAGCAAAGTCTTACAAAACCTCATTAAACACATTAGACTAGATTAACACATTGATATCATTATTAGAACCTGCAACCACAAAAAATGCATGCAAATCCACAAGTCTTGTGATACCACTACTTCAAGCATGATTGTTGGTTTAGCGTGATCACCTTGACAAAATTGTCCTTTCCATGCTATTGGACATTTTTTCCACTCCCAATGCATACAACCAATACTGCCTAACACACCTAGAAAACCACGGTGCTCTTCCATTTGAAGTAGGCATCTAATGTCATCATTGTTTAGCCTTCTTAGGTATTAAGCTCCAAATACTGCATTCACACCCCTAATAAATTTGTCCAAGCATTCTAGTGCAGTACATTCAGCAATTCACACATAATCATCCATATTGTCCATAGGGGATCCATATGCTACTAGATGAAAAGCAACAGTGCATTTTTGAAGTAGTGAGAGACCCATTCTACCAATTGCATTCGGCCACATTTGGAAATACTTATCATGAGCTTCAAGTGATTCCAAAATGCGGAGAAACACATGCTTATGCATTCAAAATCTTCACTAAAATTGGGTATCCATGTATATTGGATTTTCAGAGAAGTAATCATGGAAAAATTGATTGTGTCCTTCACGATTTCTCTCTATATGAGTTCTTGTATGTCTTCATTAGGTGGAGTTGTCGACTTGTTGCTACCTTTTCCTTTCAATGAAAAACTGCATGAATTGTTCTTTAGTGTTGTCATTCAATTCATCTTCTATGATTTGCCATTTGAGCATTTTTAGAAAGTTTGGATTGGTAAGATCCATTTGAAGGAAAAAAAGTGGAGATATTTCTGCAATTGAAAAGGCCCCCAGATTTGTAGAAGTGAATGTTGTGAGAATTCTTGCAATTGGGTAGAGTATTTATATATGTAGCATAATGGATAGTTTGACTAACAACAACTAATTTGATCGATAACGACTAGTTTGACTAAAAATAGCTAGTTTGACCGATAACGACTAGTTTGACCAATAATGGTTAGTTAGACATTTTACAATAAAAGACAGATAAAGATAGTCTTTATAACAACTACAATGTTAGGTCACAACAAAAGCATAGTCAAATGAGAGTTCTCTAATTATTTTACATAATTAGCATCTAAACTACTAAGTTACAAGAAACCCTAAATAATCTCATATTTTTCCCTAATCATGTTACATGTTAATTCATGATCTCAACATTGCCTCTCTAGCATTTGGGATGTGTTTGTCATTAAGATTTTTAGCTCTTGCCTTCAACTTCTCCTTCTCTAAACGTTGCCTTTAATTTTCTTGCTTTCCATTGATCTTTAGCTTAGTTTGCTCTAAAAGAACCTTTTCCCTATCTATTAAAATTCTTTCGTTTTCTCTGTCATTTTCTTCCTTTTGAAGAGCTGCAATGACATTGACTCTTTAGATCAATGTTTCTTGTATTACATTGTAATTAACATTGTGAAGGGCAGTTTCATCTACTTTTGTTTTTGTTTTACTTTTTGCTGCTTTCTGGCCAACTGGGCGAACTAGTGTGAGAGATGGAGGGTCGTAATCACAAGTTGTTGGAGTTAATAGATTGGAAGATGATGAGTATGCCCCAGAAGCAATAGTCTCTGTTCTTTTTGAAGAACATTCAAATGATTTTCCTATCCATTTAAGTTCATCATTCAATAATCACCATGCATCCTCAAACTTGAACTACTCACCTTTTTTTATTGTCTTCAGCCCATGTCATTTTGGCATTAGTATGATGTCATTCTTGGAGCTCCCGCTTTTCTTCCTTTGAACAATTGATTTGTAACATCCAACAAATTTTGAAATGACATGATTTATTCTATGCCATCAAGAGAGTGGGATTGAATCCATCTCTCGTAAATCACCACAATATTTGTTATAATTGTCATGTATCCTTAACCAAAACTTTTTACTTTTTGATTAACCTCCACAAGTGGACCCCTTGAAATGTTGAGCCATGATTGAATAAGAAGTTTATCTCCCACAATGTTGAATCTTACTCTGGAATTTTTTTTTTTTTATTATCGAATCCTCTTTCTTCTTCAACTTGAGGTGAAAAAAGTGGTACTTGAGACTCAAACATGGACCCAACAAGTGCTTTAGGTTCTTTATCAATGGAACTTGTGGTCATAGTCCCATGGTGAATGGGATAGTTACTTGGTGGTGGATAAATTGGATATAGATACGAATTGTTACTTGGTAGTAGATATATTGGATATTGATATGGAGGATTTTGAGAATTTTGATAGTTAGGAGATGGAGAATTTTGCATGTAATTTGAATGAGAATTTAAATTAAATTGAGTGGGATCTATGTGGGGATGAAATAAAGATAAGAGTGAACAAAAAATGTGAATAATTGATGGTTTGGTTGAGTTAATTTTGTCAAAATTACATAATATATATATAGATGTCAGTGGAATGGCTAATTTTAGCCAAATGACTCTTTTCCAAATGGTCCATTACAAAATTGATGGGAATTTTTTTTCTTCTTTTACATCTGATCTAAATGGTCAGATTTGTGACCATTTTCCAAACGGTCCACAACATCAATGATCAGATTTTTTTGGGTAAGAGCATTAAGCCTATATTCTTGAATGTTCCCAGAGCATTAAGCACAGGCATGGGTGATTGGCATTCCCATTTTCTCAATACTCTACATATTCCCGAACCTCATATTCTGGAATGTTTCCATTTTCTCCATCATTCCATGCAAGATCAACGTTGCAACAAGTCATCTATGTGTGGGTGATCCAAGCAAGAGAGGTGTTGATCGATGTTCATCCACGCGATCTCCTCTTGGGTCGATTTTTGGTCTGATTTCTCTTCGATTTCTAGTTTGATTTTTGTTAAATTGCATGTGGGATTTTTGTTTGATCTCTATTTTGGTAGTTTGATCTCTATTTGTTTGACTAGCTTAATCTCTATTTTTTTTTTTTATTCCACAAGGATTTCTGGTTTAATTTAGTCTCGTACTGATTTCTATAGTGTGGATGATTTACTAGTTCATTTTTTTTTCTCTTATGTATGTTCTAGCTTTTGTTTTGATGTTGTAGTTTCTAGTTTATGCTAGTTGTTTTATGCTGTGATTTCTAGTTGTTGGTTGTTTATTCTAAATCATGAGAGAGGAATTTGGCTTCAAAATTTATCTTCCTTCTACAATTTTTCACTTTTCACCTACTTTAAGTACAAATTGAGACCCATTTTTCTCTTGTTCTCCCGTTCTCTAGCTTGTTGCCACTTCTTCCTTCTCTCTGCCAACATGGCACTCTTCTAGTCATGGAAGCTGGGTTTTGTTTGTTCCACAATTCTATACAACACTCAATTGCTAACCACTAGAGATGGTCTAAGTGATAAATTGTTATTTTTGGATGGGCTATTAAGCAAAAAAGAAAAAATTTGTAACCAAAGATATTGTTTTCCTCAATAGAGCAATATTTTTTTGTACAAGTTTATCTTTTATAATATCTAGAATCTTTTTTAGAGTCTCTAGATAATTCCTCCTCAAAGATAGTGCTTTCCTCAAAGCATTATTTCCTTATTTTATGGTGGTATTCAAAACATAATGCTTATTAGCTAGGAATTCCTAGATTCTCTTCAACAATTTTTTTTAGCAAATAGCATGTGAAGTAATGTTGGGTTTCTTATGCTTGTACGTGGTGGCTAACTTTGATAAAGTACATATGTTATGACCAAATCTAAACAATTGGGTCACCATTTGGGATGGATTGGGTTGGTGACATGTAGTTTGCAATCAAGGAAGGAAAGGTTGAGATTGGATGGAGATCTTCTGATGCTCAAGTTAGTAATGGATCAAACAAGTAGGTGTATCAATATCAAGCTTCATAAATAATGCATACTTTCTTTATGTTGGGCTATTTACACTATCTAGTGGTTGGTTATATTGTAATTTTCTCTGTCATTTTTATCTTCTTTAGGCTAGGCCCCAAAAGGGTTAGTAAGCCCATTTTCTAGTAATGATCCATATCATCCATTCCGTGAGCTAGAAATTCAATTGGCCGGATCACCAAGCTAAAGTTTTTATGTCGGGTGTTTGTGAGTGACTTTTCTTGAACACCTCTTATTTGCTCTACCATGTTTTTAATCGTAATAGGGATCGAGGATGAGGAGACATGACAAACAATTTACTAGTATGTTAAATGCTAAGTGGTTAATATGATGGTGGCTTTCCTGCGCAATGAATATTTTCTGCACATCCTTTCATATTTTGAGGTGACTTTTCATTATGAGTCATTCAGTCGTCCTTTGTCTTAGCTTATCTTAAACAATTTCTTCTCAAGGAATTTTTCCTATAAATAAGGGCATGCCAAGAACTCATTTGTGCTCTTTTGCATTTTCTAAGGTTAGAACCAGCTAACTCGGTTGTTCACTTTTCTTGTGCATCTCGTATTTTTTGATTGACAACTTTTGGCTTCTTCTCAAGTCAGTCACTTTTCTTTCTTTGTTCGGGCTCTTATTTTATTATTCTTTTCACATCATTTCTCTTAAGGATGGTTCTACTTCTTTTCACTCGTAGACTAGTATTTTGTAGGATTGGTTGAGAGAGATTTGTCGAGTGAGGTTAAGGAAAAAGTCATGCCTATAGCTAAGAAAGAGGGGATGGAATATGTAAGGGAGGTGATAGCTACAAGTGAAAAGGAGAGATCCTAGTTTATTGAGTCTTTAAATCAAGACCTTAGTATCAAGGATGATGAGGTCCATAGCTCAAATTTTGAAGGCATCTCAGACAATTCTTCCAGCGATAGTTCTAGCAATGGGACTGATTCCACAGATGATGCCCGCAACAAACCTACCTTGTTTAAGCCCATGGCAAATATCCCGATAATAACTGTGGCTGCTCCAAGTATGACTCGAGTGCCCGTGAGTAGAAAGGGAACATAATGTAGAGGATGCTCCATTTAGAGGCGACTTAAATGACACTTGGTGGGTTGTTGGAGATGTTGAACATAGCTCCCTCCATTATGATGATAGCAATTTAGTCCAAGTCATGGAGGTGTTGCTAGGAAGCTCTGACCTGCAATGATCGTTCTAGGTGGAGTTGTGTCCTAAAGTTGTTTTGGCATGTGAAGGGTGGTATGGGACCAAAATTTTTATTTGGAATTTGTACTACACTAGGAGATGTGAAGTAGGGTTACCACTTTTCAAATTTGAGATGGAAGTTTCAGAAGCCCTATAGATAGTTTATTCTCAATTGCATCCCAATGCTTTAGCTACCCTACATGCCTTTCAAAAAATTTGCCAAGACTTAGGCCGGCCTCCCCATATAGACATGTTGTTTTATTTTTACTATTTGAAGAACCCACACAAGTACCGAATAGGTATTTATACTTGTCTACTTGAAAGAGGAGGACCCTAATTGTCTATGTTGAAGAATTGACGAAGTACTTCAAACACTATTTTTTTTTAGGTAAAGAAACCCAAGGTTGGTAATGCCTATTTTCTTAAGAAGAGTGGGGAACCCAAGTTTCCCCTTCAATAGTGTCAACATATTGGAAAAGTTGAAGAAATTCTAGCTATCAAGCTTGGTCTTGTTGCCACCTATCTAATCAAAGAACTTAGCACTAACACTTATAGACATCCTAAGGAGGTCACTTATAAGGCTCTTCATTATATTGGTGTGTTTGATTTCTTTGTATTGCTTTTGTACTTCGGATTAACTTTTTTTATATCATTTTGCCTTTAGCTATTTTTCAAATCAAAAAATGATAATGAATCTTCAAAAATTGATGCAAAATGTCGGTGAAGAAACACAAGGCAAATGTCAGTGAAGGTAAAACGAAAGTCGGTTCTCTTCCTGTGAAGAAAATGAAGGGATCACAATTAAAAAACTAGGTTTGCACCTATTTCCATTGCAACTACTCGAGTTCCTATACCCCAATAGCTTCAAAGCCACAAAAACCTACCACTACTCTTGCACCTCCCTCAACTACCAAACTGGATCCCTTAGACACAACTCAAGTGATTAATCTCAAGGAGGCTAGAGGTTTTGATGCTACCATAGAAATCACTTCTCATGATGCCTCTGCAAGAGAGGCGAGACCAACAAAACTTCACAATTGGCCCATTCTCTTGCTTTAAAACATCCTAGATGTACCAAAACCAAAACCAAAACCAAAACCACTACCAAGTGGCACAATGGAGTTTCTACTCCGACCTCTTTAGCTCTTCAGGCTACTTAAGCCACTCAAACTATTCCAACTTCACCTACTAAATTTTTTTTGAGCATACATAGTCAATATATTATCTTTTTCTTTCTTCTTTGAAGGTTCTCTTGACGTTATGAATTTTTATTGTTATTAGTGGTATGCTATCCTTTCGTATTCTTGAAGTTCTTTCCTTTGATCTTCAACACGTTAGCTCAAAGGATATTCTAAAACAAATTGCCTAGGATCTTCTCCGTAATATAAGTAGGGCTTGGGTCGTTCATAATTGACTTGTAGGCCAACCATACCAACCACAATGTTTGTGAAGAATTGGAGGAGCTTCATGATGCCAAGACTACTACCTAAGAGAAGGGTTCAAGTGTATCTTCGATTGGGCAAATGTCAACAAGAAGTGGTCTTAAGTTGAATTAGATCAAGATGTAATGAAAGAAAACTTTTACAACAAAGGAGAAGGAGGATGCCTCACCTCACTTTGCTCATTAAACTGAGGAACAATATCAATGGGCTTTCCAATGAGTGTTTGAGCTAGAGGATAAGCTAAAAGCATCGAAGGCTTCTGCCAAGAAGAGTGCCAACCAACTGTGTGATTTGAAAGGTAAGTTAGTCATCTCTAAAGCAGCTGAGAAGAAGAATGTTGAATTAGCTTCTCGTTGGAAAGGCCAATGAGATCGACCTAAGCTTCAAAGGCTAGGTTGGTTGAGAAAATGAAGACAAAACTTGCTAATACCTATCTTAGTGCACCTCAGGAAGTTTTTATAATTGCCTTAATCAAATCATGTTGTCATGTGAAGAGTCGTCCCCTAGTAAGATCATTCCTCACATGAATTTCTTAAAGGTTCTTTGGGATAGGTAGATTGTTGACCCTGAGGATGAGGATGAGCCATATCTCAAAGTAGAAGTTTCTAACCTTGATCAAGATTCTAGTGATAACAACGAGGGTCCTTATGGGAATGAATTTATGTATCTCTTTTGTTTTATGATTTTTTCTTCCTTTTGATGATCTTTGTAATTTGAACCTTTTAATGAATTTGTTGTTTAGTTTTTCCTCATGCTTTCCTTCTTTAAGTAACTCAGATGCTCTTTCTAATGTTGGTTTGGGATCACACGCATATTTTGCCTAAGCCTGGTAGATTATCATCCTTTGTTGTTGTTGTGTGTGTATTTTTTTAATCAAGGTTCTAGTTCCTTAGTCACACCTTAGATGAGAAGTTTAGATTTGCATTTTTTAGTACTGACATGAACTTAGCATGATTCAAATTTTCCTCGTAGCATTATTAACTCATCAAGGTTTCAAGATAAACTCCTTGTTGAGAGTAAATTGATAAAAAAACAAGATAATATTTCTTTAGACTAGTTACATGATAGGTATTGGGCATAATCCACCCTTGAACAGTAAAAATGTGATAGGCACCCTTTCCTAATGTTTTAGAGATTAGAAAAGGTCCCTCCCAAGTTGGGGCGAGTTTTCCTTCTCCCTTAGGATTTCTTGTTGGGGAGAAATCTATTAACAAAGTCATATGCTCGAAATTCTCTTAGTCGAATGTGCTTGCTAAAGCTTTGAGCCAGAATTTGTTTGACAGTGAGCATTCTCTTGTAGCAATATTTTTTCTTCTAAAAGATTGAGATATGCTACTAAATTAATATTATTCTCCTCGTCAAAATGCAGCTCCCTTCTTCAATTTCTACCGATATCATTGCCTCTAACCCATATGTTAAATTAAATGGAGTTTGTCCTTTGGTGGAATAGGGTTGTTCAGTATGACCAGAGTACCCAGTGTAGCTCTTCCACCCACAAGCCCTTCTTTTCTTCTACCCTCTTCTTTAATCCCTTCAAAATGGTCTTATTCGCAGTCTCGACGTATCCATTTGCTTGAGGGTGCTCTACCAATGCAAAAGTTAACATGATTAGGAGGTTGGCTCAATTGTTCTAGAAGCTCTGATCTATGAATTGTTTTCCCTTATCTACAACAATGAATTGTGGGACTCCGAACTTGCAAATGATGTAGTTAGTAATGAATTTTTGCATATGACTTGAATTGATGCTAGATAATGTTTGGGTTTCAATCCACTTAGAGAAATAATCTATTGCAACAACTATGAAGCGTTAATATCTCGACGCAAGTAGGAACGAGCCAAGTATGTCAATTCCCCATTTGAAGAAGGGCCATGGTTCTATAATGTTATGTAGTTCGATGGCCAGGGAGAGTATGTGCATAGTAAATTTATGGCATTTGTTGTAAGTTTTCACTATCTTTGAGGTGTGTACCTTTAAAGTCAGCAAAAATATCTTGACCTCATTATCTTTGATATAAGGCTCCTTGCCCGAAGTAGTGCCCACTTATTTCTTCATGCACCTCGTTAAATATCCTCTTTTCTAGAGTCGGCACAATCAACTTCATTTAGGGCTTGTGGGTGTTGTGGCCATTGATGCTAGTGATTGATGTCACCTTTCAAGATTGGGTCAGCGTTGCATTATGGTTGGTGCATTGTGTCAGATATGTCATTACCATAAATAGAAAACTCCATGTCTAGTTTAGTCCATAAGCACATCTAGTTTTTCGGTGATGGTGTTGTTGATGGTGAAGGCTAAGCTCAAGGAGTTGGAGATGTTGATGTTGTTTTTGGCAATGTTGTCTGTTGTTTGTTGCTAACCAAGTTTTAAAATTTATAAAAATTAATACTTCTTATGGCTATGCAACCACGACAATGCACTAGACAAAGTGTGTAGCACACAACATGTAACAATATTGAACCCAAAGAATCGTCAGTAACTACACTTACTTTAATATCAAAATTTTAGCTATCTAGTCACAAGTAATAAGAGATGAATGATGTGCATAAAGCAAACAACAAATTAAAATGAAAATAAAGAGTAACCAACAATAGAAAATAGCAAAAATAATGAAAATGAACTACGATGTATCAAAATAAGCCACGAGGATTAATGTATATGATTTCATCAAGCTTAAGACTGGTTTAATTCTAAATTACACATGTGAACTGATGCTGGCAGGAATTCCTCTTGTGAATTCAAAGGGCTTAGTCCACCTTAGAGAATTCAAACAATTTAGAAACGTCAATATCTTCATTCTAAACTTGATTGAATTTGAAAATTAAGGGGACAACATGCAATATCTTCATAATTTCATTAAAATTCTCATCATAATCATAATTCAATATGGATAATCCAAGGATTTCACCAATTCATAGCAAAAACTACATCAAACCATCAATCCCTAGACTCTCAGTGGATTTAGCTACATATAATTAGATTAAAAAAAAAAAAAGTAAAATAGAATAGAGAAGGAGTGAGAATTAAGCTTATCTAGTGAGAGAACCCAAGTGGCTTGAAGCTCTAAGATGGTCAAAGTTGTGTCTTATCTTCAGTTTGAGTGCTACTAATGAGTTCTAAGCTAAAAATTGCAAAAAGATTGGAAAGAATGAAGTAAAATCACACTCCAACTATTTATAGGAAAAAAATGCTAAATTACAAGGTGTGTAATCTAGATCTGGCCCATGTAGTTGTGATCGTAACCACTCCACCAACGCACTACAAGCCACTTTCTTCTTGTAAGCGCCTTTGCGGCAGTCGATGTATTCCTTATTTTCTTGAGAATCAGACTAAGGTATTTGACTTGCTTAGTGCTTGTGCTAAGGTTTTTTCTTGCTTTTTAATCCTCTTTCACTCCTCAGCCACAGCAAGTGCTGAAGTCTCTCCTCTGTAATAGCTTTCTTTATTAGGTAAGATTAAGTTTATTTTGCAAACTTTTTGGAATTAGAGATAATATTTGGAGTAGTTTTTAGTTTTTTTTAATGATTTCCTTATTAGGTTTTAATGATTTTTAAATAAATTTTTGGCATTGCCTAAACTAAAGTTGGGCAATAAGAAATAATATTTTGATTGAAAAAAGAAAACGTGAAATCTACCATCAAATCAAGGTAATATTATAAGTTTCAAAAGAAAATTAAATAAAAAGTGAAATATTTTATTTTTAATTTTTTGGTTTAACATTTTTAATTTCTATTAGTTTTAATAATTTTTAAATTAGTTTTGTTTTGGTTTGGCCAGCAATTATTTTTTAAAAAATATATAGAAAATAAGATGGTAAGGGACATGGGGATTAGGAAATATAAATGAGGATTCAGAAAAAGAAATAAAAATTATTTCGAATAATAATGAGGATTAAGAAGTCAAATCAAGACAATAACAACTAAGAAAATCAATAAAATCATTAAATGCATTCTTATAAAATAATAATAATAATTGGGCTAGAAAATAAGAAGGGATCAAAAAATTAGGTAACAAAATATTGCTATGATATAAAAATTAGGTAATAAAATTCCGGAAAGAAAGGACAAAGACTAAAAGCAAATAAGTAGAGGAAAAAAAAAAAAAAAAAAAAAGATGACAAAAGGGCAGGGTTGGGTAGAGTGTATAGTATCTGTCCCCACTACAATGAATCAGGGAACCATGAGTATTAGGTTAAGAAATAAAAAAAAGAGGCTCTAGTAAAATATGAAAGATCAAGAATTCACAAGGGCAAGGAGGTGATTCATGGCTCTATCTCCATTGTGGAATCTCTACTGGATCACTGCCTAATAGGAGAAAATTTTCATTCTTATCATTAATATGCACTAAGAGAAATATCACATATAAAAATTAATAAAGTGATGAAATAATTTCTATAACGAAATATTTCGTGCCCGTGCATCTAATCGGGGCCCAATATCTATTGTACATATATATAACAACGGAGAAGAGGCTTAATGAACCTAAGTGGACAATAATTGTACATGTCACTAAAAACCAAAACTTATTAATTATAACCACCTAACCAACATAATTCACTGACTAATCACAGCTATAATACTCCTTCTCAAGGTGAGATGTACTCCCTCTAGTCCTAAATATAAAGTGCACTTAACTAATATACGCATATTTAAAAAAACTTCCTTTTATTCTTAGTTTTCACAAAAAGTACCATATATTTTCAATTTTACCCTCATTTAATACAATAATTAAACAACTTATTTCAATCTCTCTTTACCAATCAAAATAATGGAGGCAACATATTGTATGTTTTCCATAATTTATAATGTCTATTCCCCATATGCAGCAATTAATACAAAAGGGTAGACAAAGAATTTTTTTCATTCTTTCAACATACCGCCTTATAAATACTCTAGAAACCACCCTGCATTTAGGACTGGAGGGAGTATTTGTTAAAAAATGCACACATGTTAATAGTTAACATACTCATTCATATAGAAATAAAAATATATAAGGCATATTAATAGATTAATGAGCTCAATTTATTAGTTAAGTTGAGTTTGAACTCAAAATTCTCCCGTTAATTTATTAAAGGAGTCAAGTTTAAGCTTTTATAGATTTGGATTATTACCATGTAAGTTGGTTCACTCATATATATGTGTGTGTGTTGAATATAATATATATATATATATATATATATATATATATAGACAATGTTACATTTTGGACTTTTTCTTTTTATGATGATTTTAGAGATTTTATAACTAATTTTTTATTTTGATAAAGGTAAGCTTTAACCTCTTTATTTGTTAATGTTAGTAAGAAGTTGATAAATGTTAATTGTTTACTTTTTGATAGTTTATAATACTATTTTTTTATTTTGTTAAATGAATGTCATTTTAATTAGACAATTTTGGTTCAACTCGTTAAGCTTATTTACTGCATATAAGCCTAGATCACTTAATTTAATTTGTTTGATTGAGTTATGCTTGTAAGCTTTTGAGCTAGGAATATTCACTTTCTAGTTAAATGAGTTAAGCTTGAACTCACTAAATTTTATGTGAGTGAACTTGAGCTCAACCACCTTTGCTTAGTTTGGCTCATTTCCATCCCTAACTCCAAACAATTGAAGTTAGAATTTCATACGTTTATAAGGTTCTAATGGCTTATTTTATGATGCATATGGATGGAAATGAGCAAACAAGCTAGGTTAAGCTCAAGCTCAACTTGCGTAAAATTTAATGAGCACATGCTTGGCTCATTTAATTGGCGAGCCAATTTTCTTAGCTCAAGCTCTTTCCAAACTTGTAAGTTGAGCTCAATTAAACAAAATAAACACTAACTAAAAAGTAAACACTATTGGATTGTAATTAAGTGCAGCTATATGAATTATTAGATAGCTAAAATCATGTATATAGTAAGAAAATTAGGCCTATAAATAGTCTTTGTAATTACTTGTAATTAGGCCCATGTAACTTTATTTCCAATATAAATAGAGATATGAGGAATTAGCCTTACGTAGACTTTTTTCCATATTTTATATGGTACCAAAATTGGTTGAGTCTTAACTTAATCTTAGCTAGCCTCTATGCTTGTTGTGCCTCCTATTAGTGACATCTTCCTAGCTGTGCATAATTCTAGCAACTGTTTTCTCTTCCCTACTTTGTTGTGTTTTATTCCAGCCATGATAAAGGTCAAATTTCACAACATCACAACCCTTAGTCACCTTAGAACTCTCTAGTTGGTCAATTGTCAGAAGCTCAGGTTGGGAATTTAGAGAAATCCCGAATACCAAATTCTTTAGGAGCATATCCATATTAGTTCAATAGAATACAAAACACATATTCAGAAGCATGCCTGAATCCATTGGTTTGGAGGAACTCACAGGTTGATTAATCTTCCAGGTTATCACTAAGGACAACTATCAGAAGGAAACTCTAAGAAAGCAGTTACAACCAATGGTAAATTGTACGACACAATTCTAAAAACCTAGCAAACCCAAGGACCATAACCCCCTTAGTATCATGTTCCCAATATTCGGTCTATCATCAAAATATGGGTCACTATAATTTTGAGCCTTAGCACATTAATCCCATGATAAGAAGTAAATCCAGCCAATTATTCTTTATTCTTTTACAGATCACTTTAATTGGGCTTTACCAAAATAATGGCACACACCTAATACATTATATGTGTGTACCATACATTGAATATTTTCCAACAATCTCCCACTTGGCACACACATGTCACTACTTAGGCATGCTTAACTTTATGAGTACTCAAAGTTGCCATTATTTATATACCTGAACAATTTGGTCCATCGATTGCACCAACATAGGATCAAAAGGGATTTTGATACATCCATTATAACCAAATCCACTAGAGGTCACTTACATCAATGCAACCAATGATATAGATCAATCATGGGTATGTCGCATGGAAAACTACACGTCATGTGATCTACATGTGCCTTTTTTTCTGATTGGTCCTACTGTAGTGAGATTAAAACTTTAATGTAAAGAATGATGGACCAAAACCAAAACTTTAATCTGAATAATATTGAAACATAAATTGTGTGATTTTTTATTTTTTATCAGAAAAATCGATACACAAATGTGCATAAGTGAAACACTAGATACACACTCCCACTAAATTGGCATCTTCAACTTTAACTACACCCATTTGAGCAGTGTGTCTGTGAAAGACCTTGGGTGGCAATCCCTTAGTAAGGGGATCAACTAACATAGACTGCGCATACTAAAGTGCTCAATAGAAAGCAACCCATTATGTGCTCTTTCCTTTACAACCAGATGCTTAATGACTATATACTTTGCTTTAGATGAACAACTATTGCTATTTGAATATATATCTGCAGCCATATTGTCACAATGCAACTTGAGTGGTCTTTCAATTCCTTCCACAATATGCAGCCTAGTGACAAAGTTTCACAACCATATTCCCTAATTGGATGCCTCGCAACATGCCACATACTATGCCTCCATGGGGGAGGAAGCCACAAGTGTCTGTTTAACACTTTTACAAGAAATGGCTCCACCAGCTAACATGTAAATATATCCTGATATGGATCACATGGTGTCTTGGCATCCACTATAGTTAGAATTAGAATACCCAATGATCTCAAGTTGATCTAATCTATAATATACAAGCATGTAGTCTTTTGTCCTCTTTAGATACCTGTTTTCCAATTATCTATGCTTGGGTTACTCAAATATATACCTAACTAAACAATTGTTTGGGCCTATGCGCCTATACCTATGCTGCCCAATTCACTTATTACAACTTGTAAATTAACAAACTAGCTAATAAAAGCCTATTCTGCCTTGCGCCAAAGCTTGCCTTGCATCCCAGCCTAATCTTTTTTGTTTGCTTTGTATTTCAGCCCATTTCCCTTGGTCTTGTCTTATGTCACAGCCCATCTCCTTGGACTAAGAGATTAACTAGCTTGGGCTTCAATCCTCTTGTGTTGGATTGGTCTCAACCAATGTGGACACCATGTGGTTCAAGGCTTCCCTTGCTTTCTTGGCCCGAGCCTTTGTCATTGGTCCACCAAGTCCTTGCAATGCTTCTTCATTCGGGTTCCAACTTGATTGATTCCCATCATTCCCTCCTTCTTTGAGTGAATTTGACTTCGAATTGAATTCTTCTGAACCTGCATCAAAAAGAGATAAATCAGCTACATTAAAAGTAGCACTAACACCAAACTCACCTGGGAGATTAATCTTATATGCATTATCATTTATTTTGGACAGCACTTGGAAAGGTCAATCGCCCCTTGGCTGAAGTTTGGATTTCCTTTGGGCATGAAACCTTTCTTTCCGCAAGTGTACCCAAACCCAATCCCCTGGTTCAAACACAACTTTCTTTCTCCCCTTGTTGGCTTGTCTTGCATAACTTTCAGTCTTCTTCTCAATTTGAGCCTTTACCTATTCATGTAACTTCTTGACAATTTCAGATTTAGCTTTCCCATCTTTATGCTTTAAAACATAAGTGTTAGGCATTGGCAACAAATCAAGAGGGGTTAAAGGGTTAAATCCATACACAATTTCAAATGGAGAGAATTGGGTAATGCTATGGACAACCCTATTATATGCAAATTCTACATGAGGTAAACAATCTTCCCAAGACTTAATATTCTTTTTAATAACAGCTCTAAGTAGAGAAGAAAGAGTTCTATTTACTACCTCTGTTTGCCCATCAGTTTGGGAATGGCATGTTGTGGAGAAAAGAAGCTTGGTTCCAACTTACCCTATAATGTTCTCTAGAGGTGGCTTAGGAATTTTGTATCCTTATCTGACACAATGCTTCTTGGCAGCCCATCCAAACCCACATCTTCCTTGAAGAATAATTCTGCAACATGGCTAGCATCGTCCGCTTTCTTGCAAGGAATGAAATGTGTCATTTTAGAGAACCGATCTACAACCACAAAGATGGAATCAGTGCCATTCCTTGTCCGAGGCAGCCCTAAAACAAAATTCATTGATAAGTCAATCCAAGGAAATTCAGGAATTGGCAAAGGCGTATAAAGTCCATGAGGCATTACCTTAGACTTAGCTTTCTTGCACACAATGCATTGGTCACAGAATTTATGCACATCATGTTTCATGTGTGGCCAATAAAAATATTCATGCTACATGTCTAATGTCTTTTGAATCCCAAAATGCCCCATTAATCCCCCTTCATGTGCCTCTCTTATTAGGAATTCTCTTATGGATCCTTTTGGCACACATAACCTCTTTTCTTTAAACAGAAAACCATTATGCCTATAGTATCCATTTTCAGTAGTATGTACATATGCAGAATATTTAGTAGAAAAATTTGGATCATGCTCATACAGTTCTTTGATATGCTCAAGACCAAAGATTTTAGTTTCAAGAGTAGAGAGTAGAACATACCTTCTTGAAAGTGTATAAGCTACTACATTACTCTTACCTTTCTTGTGCTTGATTACATTTGGAAATTGTTCAAGGAACTCAACCCACTTGACGTGCCTCTTGTTCAGCTTGCCTTGCCTCTTCAAATACTTCAAGGACTCAAGGTTACTGTGAATGATAAATTCCTTGGGCAGAAGGTAGTGCTGCCAAGTTTGTAAAGCCCTTACCAAGGCATACAACTCCTTATCATATGTAGAATAATTCAGCACTGCACCATTCAATTTCTCACTAAAATATGCAATGGGATGTCCCTCTTGCATCAAAACAACCTCAATATCAACATTAGATGCGTCACATTCAAGTTCAAAAGATTTAGAAAAAATTGGTAATGCAAGTATTGGTGCATGAGTGAGTTTTTCCTTGAGTGTAGTGAATGCATGCTCTTGTTTTTCCCCCCATTTAAACCCAATCTTTTTCTTAACAAGTTCATTAAGAGGTGCTGCCAAAGTGCTAAAGTCTTTAACAAACATTCTATAGAAACTAGCTAAGCCATGAAAGCTCCTAATTTCACTCACATTCTTAGGGATTGCCCAATCTTGAATGGCTTTAATTTTATCTTCATCAACATGCACTCCTTGGGAATTAATAACAAATTCTAAGAATTTGACATGATCTGTGCAAAAGGTGCATTTTTCCATGTTGGCATACAATCTTTCCTTTCTAAGCACATGCAAGGCGGCTTTCAAGTGTTCAAGATGCTCATCTAAACTCTTGCTGTAAATCAGAATATCATCAAAGTACACAACCACAAACTTGCCTAAAAACTCTCTTAAGACATGGTTCATAAGCCTCATAAAAGTGCTAGGTGCATTTGTCAAACTGAAAGGCATTACTAACCATTCATACAAGCCATGCTTGGTTTTAAAGGCAGTTTTGCACTCATCCCCTTCCTTTATTCGAATTTGATGGTACCCACTCTCCAAATCAATTTTTGAAAACATACAAGCACCATGCAATTCATCTAAGAAGTTATCAAGTCTAGGGATTGGGTGTCTATACCTATTTGTGATGTTGTTGATAGCCTTGCAATCCACACACATCCTCCAACTTCCATCCTTCTTGGATACCAGAATGATCGGTACAGCACAAGGACTCAATCTTTCCTTCACCCAGCCTTTACGCATTAAGTCCTCCACTTGCCTTTGTATTTCCTTGGTTTGTTGTGGATTACTTCGGTATGTTGGCCTATTAGGCAAAGATGCTCCAGGTACAAGGTCAATATGGTGTTCTATTCCTCTTATTGGTGGTAAGCCATCGGGAATTTCTTTTGGGAACACATCACCAAATTCCTGCAAAACAGATTCAACAACACTAGGCAAAGAAGTGGCATTAGAAATGTTAGAAATTAAGCCATAGCCCTTGCAATACAGCAAGTACATTGGCTGCTCAGATAAAAGTGCCCTCTTCACCTCCCTTTCTTTTACCAGAAAAATTTATTTCACTCCCATTTTCTCTCTATTTTTTTTCTGGCTTTTTACTCTTCTTTATTTCAGCCTTTTCCCTCTCGGTCTCGACTATTTCTTTTTTCTTTCAACTCCTCTTTTCTTTCTTTTCTCTCATTTTTTCTTGATCCTCTCTAACCTCTTTGAGTGACAATGGTACAAGAGTGATCTTTTGATTGTTATGCATAAAAGAAAATTTGTTGGAATAGCCATCATGGTTGGCTCTTTTGTCAAACTGTCAAGGCCTTCCAAGTAGCATGTGACTTGTCTTCATAGGAACTACATCACACAAAACAAAATCAGAATATTTTTCAATGGAAAAACAAACCTCAATCTGCTTGTGCATTGTCATCTCCACGGCTTCATTAAGCCATTGAAGCTTGTATGGCCTTGGGTATGGTTTAGTCTCCAAATTCAGCTTAGAAACCAGCCTTATACTAGCCACATTTGTACAACTTCCTACATTAATAATTAAAGAGCATATATTCCCTTGGACAAGACACCTTGTATGGAAGATATTCTTCCTTTGGCTAGCATCTTCTTCCTTCTTCACTTGGCTACCTAACAGCCTCCTCACCATGAGCAAATCCCCTTCTAGTGGCATCTCCTATTCACTTTCATCCTCTTCTTCACTGGATGTGGCAAAATTGGATGAGGATTCTATGGTGTAGTCTCCATTATTTTTCAGCACCATTACTGATGTGAGAATTGTGGATATAAAATTAGGTGTAGAATGGATGTGAAATAATGATGGAATGAAGTGCAAGCGTACACTATCAATGTAGCCAGCAAGGATTCCGGGGTTTTCGTACCCAAGAGATTGTGATTGATTACTAGAGTACTAGAACTCCAATAATGCTCAAGCGATCGAAAGAGAATGATAACAGCAATATAAACTAAAGAATAAAACAACATAACAGTAAGAGAAATATGAGTAGAAGAAATAAGGAATAAAGGCTTAGGGATTCTGATTTCACCACAAGTCCTTGATATAGACATTCATGATTCTGTTATGACTTCTACGATTATTAATTGCTAGCCAGGATTCCCTAATCTAATCATCCTACCTTGGCGTGAGGTTGGAATAATCCTAATTACAATTACCAACCCTGCTACGGGCCAGTGCGAGTTGTAATAACCATAATTACATTAAGTTCTTTGGACATCCCTTTCGGGTATTCTAGGGGATCTCCCTAGCTCTCTTGTAACTACACAGAATTCTGGGTATAGACCGCCACAGAACCCTATGGATTTAACCCTCGTGGTCTAGGTTAACTAATCATCTTTCGACTCATAGAGAACCCACGGATTTCTCCTTTCTAATTGGCCAGATCAGTCAAGAGTAAGTGCAGAAAATTAAACCTCAATTAAATAAAAGCTAGAATTGTCATAACATCATCAATCATGTCTATACAAGTACTTGGGTTACATCTTAGCCCTTAGAAAAGAAATTAGTTACACATAGTGTAACTTAAACACATAACATAAAAGAAAGAAAACATGGAAAGAAATAAAAGGTGTAAAGAAGTGTTGTGGATCCTTGCTCTCTTGCGCCTCCTTGCTTGCTCAATACGTGGTGTCTTTGCTTCTCAGTCCTCCTTCCTATTTATAATTCCTCCAATCCTAATTAGACTCATTCTAGGATGTTTAATTACAATTCTTAGTTATAATGCAATCCTAATCATACTTTAATTAGGATTCTAATTAGAATAATCATTTTCCTAGTCCTACTTGAATTATGACTCTTAGATAAATTACAACTTTAATTACAAAGTCATTCCTAATCATACTCTAACTAGGATATTAAATTCTAGTAGGATTTACCAACTTTAATCCCACTCAAACTAGGACTCTTGAGAATTCAATTTCTTTGGTTGCATATCTCTTTTAGTTTCACTCCAACTAGGATTCCATGTAGTCCCATGCTTTCAAGACTTCAATCTCACTTGAATAATAATTCTGGAGAGTCTTCTATGTCTTGGAGTCTTGATTCTTGTAGGACACTACTTTCCGGAAGTCAATTTGGTTTAGAACTCTTCAAAACAGCTCCAAAGGTCATCCAGTTGGCCACGGCGAATCGGGTATCTCGCCACGGCGAGCTATGATAGAATGGACATTGTGCTCTCAGGTTCACCTCGCCACGGCGAGCCTTGGCAGATTGGAGAGTTGTTCCTTTTCGCTTCCAACTTCCACCTGAACCTACACCAAAAGGAAATTGCATCAAAAGCAACATGTTTTATCGTAATTGTGGACATAAATGCAAGGGAATTGAATCATAAAAATATATATACAATGTGATCATCAATTACCTTCTTGGTTGGACATTGAGATGCTATGTGATCCCTGCCCAAACACTTAAGCATTTGATATCATGATTTCCAGTATTAGCAAGGGGTTCATTAGACTTGGTGCCTTTCCTTTTGGATTAGTTGCTGCCATTTAAGAAGTTGAAGCACCCTCCTTCTTTGACTTGTCCTTCCACCTTGGTGTGTTGAAAGTGGGGTGTTCTTCTTGCTTTAAGTTTTTCTCTTAAGTTGCTGCTCTACCTTCATTGCTTGATGCACCAATTCTTCCAATTCTACATAATGTTGCAGCTCCACAATGTCACTAATATCACGGTTTAAGCCATGCAAGCACTATTCCATGGTTGCTTCCCTTTCTTCCACCACATTAGCTCTAATTAGTGCCACCTCCATTTCTTTGAAGTACTCATCTACACTTTCGATTCCTTGGGTGAGTCTTTGCAGCTTGTTGTGCAACTTTCTATGATAATATGAAGGCACAAATCGCCTCCTCATCATCCTCTTCATTTCCTCCCATGTGTCAACTGACGGCTCTTCAAACCTTCTTCTATTTTTGAGAGTTTGATCCCACCATATTAAGGTATAGTCAGAAAACTCCAGTGCTGCCACTTTCACCTTCTCCTCTTCAGAATAATTGTGGCATGCAAAAACCTGCTCTATTTTCATGTCCCACTCTAAGTATACCTCAGGATCATTTTTCCCTTGAAAAGATGGTACTTTTATCTTCACTCCACCCAAATTATTTCCCTTGTTTTCTCCCTCATCTCTTCTCCTTCTTCTCTCATGCCCCTCATGCCTCTCATGCCTTCCCCTATGCCGCTATGATAAACACTTTTTAGTTTTATCTGTATACTCTTCTACTTACTTCTAGCATTTCCAACTTGCATTTAATTGTTCAATTAGCATCTTTTTTTTTTTTTTTTTATCATTAAGGTCTAATTGGAATTTATTATATTTCATATTAATTTTCCCACTTTAAGGTCTAATTTTACTTGTTAGGGATTTTTAATTTCAGGAATGGACCCGGGGGCCTCGAGATTTATGTCCAAGCTTAGAATTGGAGCAATAATTTTCATTAATTCATGAAGCAAGGGCACAAGGATAATTTCTCAATTCAAAGAGGGCGAAATAGGCTTTTGACAATATAAGGAGTGACATTTTTGTAATTTTTGTAATTAGGGAGGGCTTCATTAATGGCAAACTTGTAATTATTGCCATATGGGACATATGCAAATTCGGCAAGAGCCTTCCCAGCCGGAATTCACTTTCTCCTTCACGTTTTCTTCACTTTTCTCCCTTTCCCATGGTAGCTTCCATGAAAATGGAAGGCTAGGCTCGTTTGTGGTCGATATGGGAAGGCTGGAAGACCTTCGGTTTGACTCTTGAGACCTATGATTATGTTTAATTTGAATTTAATGATGGTTATGCTTCTCTACTCCTTATTTTCTTCTCTGTGATTGTGTATGGTGATTATTATGCATGATTACTGGATGGGTTTGTGGGATTTTTAGGTTTGATCACCCTAGGATTGATTTCCATGAAGTAGAACTTGATTTGGTTGGATAGAAATTCAGAATTTAAGTCGTGGATGTTCTAATCCTTTGCTGCGATGTTGGTTGAGGTTAGATTTGGTTCCAATTACCATAATATATGCGATTGTGTAGTAGGAATTACCGAGCTAATTGCAGGGATACCAGCTTAGTAAGGGTTCAACCAAATTAATTAATTAGGTAGGTTAATCTTGAGATTTTGGGATTAATCTAGTTAATTAGCATAACTAGAATTAAATTTATCTTTAGGTTAAGGATAGAATCACCATTGTCTAATAGTTCCCTAGGTTAATTACATTTCCATCATCTGTTTATTTCTATTTTACTATTTTTCGCATTTATTCACTGTTGAATTGCTGAAATCACCCCCCATTTCGCCTAATTGACTGAAACTTGTATTGGTGGTTCTCTGAGAATACGACCCTGGTTTGAAAATTGAACTTGAAATTTTTAATTTGATCGTAACCTATAGTAGCGACGCTATAGGGCGCACGTCCTTTCTCCCAAATACTCATCTTCAAAATGTGGGGAATGCCTCACTGTTCTTTTGTCCCTCTCTATTTGATCAAGCTTCTCATGAAATTCATCGGCTTGTCTTTGCAGCAATCTTTCAAAGTGTTAGGTAATGGTCTCTATTTGTATCCGCATATCTGTCCTTGGAGGAGAGTTTCCACCACCTGCTTCTACCATCACTTACAAACAGATTCAACCAGGAAATTTTGTGGTTAGAAAATCAAAGACCTCACCACTCTTTTCACGTGTATCACTCAAAGTTGTTGGTCACTCGTGTTTGCTCTCTGTTTGGCTTTCTTGTAGTATGCACTCTTGCCTTTTTCCACTCAAATTTGCTCTTTGAGTTATGGAAAGAAGCCACCCTCCAATCCACACAATTGGCCAAAATTCAAGTGACAAACAAATCAAGAAAACACAAAGATTCAAGTAGGAATTTCAAGGAAAATTTTGCCAAAGAAATTTACAGTTTATTAAGGAAATTGGACAAGGAAACTCAAAGGAAACCTAGCAAAAAAAAGTGACAAGGAATCAATAGTAAATTCGAGCAGGAAAATCAAGTTGAACAATGAGAAATTTCAACAAGGAATTCAAATTCACCTCCTTCTAGAATTGCACACACAAGTTTCTAAAACATGCTGCTTTGTTTTTTCTTTTTTCTTTTTTTTCTCCTTATGAATTTCGCAGCCCTTGTTGCCTATTTTGCTTTTTTTTTTTTTAATAACTCTAGGGCAATTCACAATTGGAATTCAGACACCAAGTAGGTAGAATTTTAAAGCAACATAACCCAAAAAATTGCAGAATTTCCAAAAATTCAAAAAGAACCAATTCTTATTTTCTTTCTAACAGAATGAAGTATAGAAACCAGAACTAGCATAATTAATTCAGGGAATAATTACTACTGGAAAAACAAAGTTCAAGGACAAGAAAAATTGCTAGAAAACATAAATGCAAAAGATAAAATTCAATGCTAGAAAACAGAATTCAACCTCAACCTGTTCTTTGATACCACTTGGTGTGGTCAAGCCCAATTAGCAGAATTCTGGTGGGACTTTAGGTTGAATTTGTATGTAATTCCAGCCCCTAATTGCGTGACAAAATAGGACCCAAAAATGGCATGCGTGAATAGTGCAAAATGAAAGGAAAAATTGGATAAGAGTAGAAATGGTTAGGTGCCACAACCTTGAGAATTAATAAGCCTGAAGTGTTTGATTGCCAAAAGAGCTTGGCCTCTTAATAAGATCATAATTTTGGCTCTAACAAGAACCCTAGAGATAATTCTCACAAGTCAAAAATTTTGAACATCCAAATCCGAATTCTCATTGATAATTTCGTGGGTTACATATAAAATGATTGGCTGCCACATTAATTGCCCATGACTACCAACTTTGTAACCTAACTAGTAATTACCCATGACTACCAGCTTGAAACCTAACTAGGAATTGCCCATGACTATCAACTTGTAACCTAACTAGTAATAATTAGTCACTTGTGCATGGCTTTATAACTTGCATGTTGTGGAAACCAAAAAGTTCCACGCCTTGCAGCCATAAACTATTCAAATTTAATCCTAGTGCAACCAACAATTATGAAAACAAAACTAAACAATTGTTTGGGCCTATGCGCCTATACCTATGCTGCTCAATTCACTTATTACAACTTGTAAATTATCAAACTAGCTAATAAAAGCTTATTCTGCCTTGCGCCAAAGCCTGCCTTGCATCTCAGCCCAATCTTCTTTGTTTGCTTTGCATTTTAGCCCATTTCCCTTGGTCTTGTCTTGTGTCACAGCCCATCTCCTTGGACTAAGAGATTAACCAGCTTGGGCTTCAATTCTGCTTGTGTTGGATTGGTCTTAACCAATGTGGACACCATGTGGTTCAAGGCTTCCCTTGCTTTCTTGGCTCGAGCCCTTGTCATTGGTCCACCAAGTCCTTGCAATGCTTCTTCATTCGGGTTCTAGCTTGATTGATTCCCATCAAAATAGCTTAAGTACCTTATTAATATAGTTTCTTTGTGGCAACCCAAGAGTACCTCAAGAGTGATCTTGATGTATCTGGATCCCCAATACAAGGAAGCTTCACTAGGATCTTTCATCTCAAAATTCTTTGATAGAAATTTCTTGGTTTCATGCAACATGCATAAATCATTGGTGGCAAGCAATATATCATCGACGTATAAGACCAAGAATGCAACCTTACTCCCACTAATCTTACAATACACATTGTCATCAATAGGGTTCATCTCAAAACCAAATGAGAAAATTACCTTATGAAACTTGTGGTACCACTATCGAGAAGCTTGCTTAAGTCCATAGATGGTTTTCTTCAATTTACAAACCACAGCCTTTAGATCTCCTAACTCAAAGTTTTCTAGTTACACCATATAGATTGCTTCATCAATGTCTCCATTGAGAAACATTATCTTAACATCCTTCTGACAAAGCTCAAGGTCATGTGTGGCTAGTGCCATGATTATCCTAAAAGAGTCTTTCATAGAAATTGGAGAGAAAGCCTCTTTAAAGTCTATTCCTTCTTTTTGTGTAAAGCCTTTAGCTACAAGACGAGCTTTATATCTCTCCACATTACTGTATGAATCCTATTTGGTTTTAAATATCTATTTACAACCAATGGGTTTTGCCCTTTCCTATAATAGGATGAGTTCCCAAACTTTATTGTCTTGCATGGACTTGTATTCCTCGTTCATGGCCTCTATCCATTTTTCACAATTGGAGTGTTGCATGGCTTGTTGGAAGTTGATAGGATCATCTTCCAACATGCTACTTTCTCCCTCATGTTCATTGAGGAAACTATGTAGTCATATGGAATTGCATTTCTCCTTTCTCTAGTGGATCGTCACAACAACAATGGTTGTTGAGTTTCTTCTTGAGTGGGAGGATGATCAACATTACCTTGTAGAGGTTCTAGATTCACTTCTTGAACAACTGGTACAGTGATATGTGTATTGTCAAGAGTGACTATAAGAATCTCCTCAAAAGTTGAGACTGATTCTTCTTGAAAGGTAATGTTTCTAACCATATTCTTACCCCCAAACTCAACAACCTCAAAAAATTGTGTTGTTCTTAATTCAAAAATTGTCTTAAGAGTGGGATCATAAAACTTATAGCCCCTGGAGTGTTCGGAGTAACCAATGAAGTAACTGCTAACTATTTTGGCATCTAATTTCTTATCATGTGGCCTATAAGGCTTTGCCTTAGCTAGACAACCCCATATGTGGAGATGCTTTAAACTAGGCTTTTAACCTATTCAAAGCTCATAAGATGTTTTAGCAATTGCTTTAGTTGGTAACCTATTCAAAATATAGGTTGCGGTCTTTAGTGCTTCTCTCCAGAGGGATTGTGGTAAGCTAGAATGACTCATCATGCTCCTTACCATATCTTGAAGAGTCCTATTTCATCTTTTAGCTACACCATTCATGTTGGGTGAACCTGGCATGGTGTATTATAGGACGATGTCTAATTCCTCTAGCAATTTAGCAAATGGTCTTAGACATTGTTCACCTGAACCATTATATCTACCATAATTTTCACTCCCACGGTCATATCTAACGCTCTTAATGCTTTTGTTGAGTTGATTCTTAACTTCAACCTTGAATATTTTAAGAGTTTGTGATTTTTCATGAATTAAATAAAGGCACCCATATCTGGAGTAATCATTAATAAATGATATGAAATATTATTGACCATTCCATAAGGGTTAGGAAATGCTCCACGAATATCTGTATGTATTAATTCTAATATGTTTGAACTTCAATGTTCACCTAAATTTTTAATCTTGATTTGCTTGCCCGTAATACAATCAATGCAGTCACTGAAGTATGCAAAGTCTATATTATCTAAGATACCATTAGACACAAGCCTTCAATTCTACTTCTAGAAATGTGCCCTAATTACTTATGCCACAAGAAACCTGAATTTTCTAAATTTACTTTATGCTTTGTACTTAATGTTGATATATGCAAAGTTTCATTATAGGAAGCAATTGTGTTTAATATATATAGATTTTCATAACCCATAAGAGAACTAGTTCCAATAACATCAGAATTATTAGATATAATGACTATTAGATATACCAAAAGCACAGACATAACTAAATTTGTCCAAAACTAGAATTGAAACCAAATTCCATCTAAAAGATGGTACAACAAAAGTATCTAATAAATCTAAATAGAAAATAGATTCTAATAACAATCTAAAATGCCTTATAGCTTCCACTTACACCGATTTTCAATCTCCCACATAAATGCATCTTTTACAATCTGTTGGCTTTTGGTAGCTAAGGCAACCTGCATAGAAACACTTATGTGAGTGGTAGCTCTAAAGTCCATTCACCAAGTGTTTCTAGGAACCGAAATTAAATTAACTTTAGAGCAAACCAAACCAAGAAATGTACCTTTTGTAGCACGACAAGCATGATACTTGGTACAACCCTTCTTCATGTGTCCTTCTTTTTGCAGAAGTAACACCCACTTGTTGGGAATTTTGAAAAATACCAAATACCAAATTCTTTAAGAGCATATTCATATCAGTTCAATAGAATACAAAACATGTAGAAGCGTACCTGAATCCATTGGTGTGGAGAAACTCACAGGTTGATCGATCTAATTGATTGATCTTCCAAGTTATCACTAGTGAGAACTGTCAAAAAGAGACTATGAGAGAGCAATTACAGTTGATGAAAAATTGTACAACAATTCTGAAAACCCTAGCTAACTTAAGGACCATAATCCCCTTAATATCATGTTCCCAATATTCCGTCCTTCATCGAAATATGGGTCACTATAATTTTGGGCCTCAATACAATAATCCCATGACAAAGTAAATCAAGTCCATTATTCTTTATTCTTTATTAGATCACTTTAATTGGGTTTTACCAAAACAATGGTACACACATAATATATTATATGTGTGTACCATCTGTTGGATATTTTCCAACAACTCATCACCAAAAACTCCCTAGAAGCCTCCTTTACAAATATATGCAGCTTTTCAAGCGTTGATGCATGCCATTGTTGACCATTATCTGACTTTCCAAGCTTTTCTCCTACCACCTTTAATGCATCCCCAGAGTTATTTTTGCCATATCTATCCCAAAAACTATCCAACCAGTGTATTACCCTCTCTTTCTTTAGGCCACACTTATAAAGCCTAAAACACCATGGCTTTTGAATCTGCATCTTCTTCCCTCAATTCCATGACCACTAGATCCATTTCCGTCACCAACCTAAAACAAGCCCTCAATTACCTCAACAAAATTAAGTGGATCTACTAATTATCTCTCATGGTCAAACTCAACTTGGTCCAAGGGTTAGGGCATAGAGGACTATCTTACTATACCCATTGACAATGTTCCCATTACTAATCATCCTAAATGGCACCATATTGATGCCCAAATATGAAGTATTCTTTGGCAATCCATTGATCCCAATCTCTAGCACATGTTTTAAATCTTTCAGACATGCTATGAAGTGTGGAAGGAAGCCAAGTAATGTTCTACTAATGATATCCAAAGATTTTATATGATTGTCTCCTCTATAATGACTCTAAAGCAAAAGGAAAATTTATGGAGCATTATTTGTGGCAGGTCCAATCTCTTATGCGTGACCTTAATGCCCTTATGATAATTGCTACAAATGCAGAAGAACAAAAGAAATAATGGAATAAATTGTGTTATGGTTCTTGCTCACTTAGGTGTTAGACTCGAGCTTGATCCGATTCATTACTAGATTATGTCTAGTTCCACAAGTCCAATTATGCAAGACACTTTCAAGAGGCTTTTAAACTTGTTGGAGCTAGCACATGTGTCTACTACATCTCCATTTGCTATTCCTTTAGATTCCTCTACTCTTGTTATGCAATTAGATCACTAAGAGTAGAGGAGGTCACAGTCGCATGAGGCCTAAGTACAACTACTATAAGAAACTTGAGCATCTTGAAAAAAGATTGCTTCAAGAAACAAGGTCATCTTTCTCATGGCTAATGTGGATTAGACTAATCCAGGTGATTCAAGATCTTTCTCCATGCACTGTCTCCATTCCTCCAACTGAGTATGAGGCTCTCTTGAAGCTTCAAGCCCACCATCAATCACAACTTGTCATGAGCACAATTGTTCAAACTAGTAGTCCTATTGCCTACCTTGTACAATCTCCTTTCCTTAGTCCTTGGATCCTTGGTTTTGGTGTGTCTGGTGATAAGTGTGGTAACTAAGCTTTTTTCTTCTCTCTGACTTAATCTAATTCTTTTCTTATTGTTAACTAGAGGCACCAATAGGGTTGTTCTTTTACCACTTTTTCCTTTAGATAATTTTCTATATGTCCCTAGCAGCCCCTTTAATTTGATTTTTGTTAGTCATTTTGCCCAATCTTTTAATTATTCAATGTCTATTTTTAATAACTCAGTCTTGGTGCAAGATTAGGGCAAGGGGCATATGATTGGCATCAGGTGTGACTCTTGTGAGCTTTACTATTTTGCGGTACCTAGTTCTCTAGTAGCTTACAACTTTGTTGAATCTCCAGAGCTTCTTTGTGACTATCTTGGTCATCCTAGTTTGTCTTTATTGTCTTCTTTATCGTATGAGTCATGTTAGCTTTAGTAAACACATTTGCACCTCCTTTCTTAGTTGACTCAATAACATGTTTGTTGCCCTTTTTCCTCTTGTTCATTTTGATGTATAGGGGCTAAGTTGTGCTAAGTCATCTCTAGGTTTCTCCTATTCTGGAACCTTGATTAATGACTATTCTCGTTTCATATGGTCTTTTTAATAATAATGAAAAAATTGTTGTGATTTTAAACATTTTATGCTGAAAGTAATGATCAATTTGGCAAAACTATACAATTTTTGCACAACAATAATGCCAATGAAAACATCTCTAATCAACTTACCACTTTTATGGCTTCTAATGACATTTTCCACTAGTTTTCTTGTCCCTACAATTCTCAATAAACACAAAAATTATCATTTAATTGAACCAACTCAAACTTTGTTGCTTTATGCATTAGTTTACCCAACTATTTTTGGGGCCGATACCATCTCGTGCCCTTCAAGATAGCATTTGTTTTCTTCTCTTTCTCAACCAACCTCTTCACTTTACGTTGCATGTTTTTTTTTGTTCATGTCTTATTCCCTATTCATGATAAATTGGCTACTAAAGTTGTTAAATGTGTTTTCTTGGGCTACTCTTGCTTAGAGAAAGTGCATAGGTCCTATTCTCTACAGTTGAACCATTATCTATGTCAACTGATGTTACATTCTTTGATCACCAAATGTACTCAATTCTTTCCAATGCAACTCAGTTTGCTCTTATCATGCCTACTCCTTCCTTGTTAGACGCTCTTGAATTTACTCTAGTCTAGCCCATTCCTTTATCTAACACTTTAGTGGATTCCTCTCTACTGCTACTAGTCATCCTTCATCTTGACCTCTTATGCCTACCAACACTAGTGCGCTTGCAAAAACTACTCCTAGTGACTCACTCCTTTCGCTTGAAATTCCTCCTGCCAAGATTTGTTCCCAAGACAAGCAACCTATTGCCTTTAACAAAGGTATTTGATCCACTCGTGACCCTTATTTTGTTGTGAGGACACACGCGGGGTACCTATTTTATTATTATTTGGGAGTCACCACTAATTGTTTAAAAAATTCTATGGTACAATTGAAAATTTTATTTTATTTCTTTTAGGGAAAGAAACAGGTCTAGAAACCAAAGACATGTATTAAAATCCAATTATATGTGGGAAAAGTTGAGGCACCCCACAACAATCACTAAATGGTTATCCAAAATTAACCATGTAAGAATAATATGGCCAAGAAATGTATTCCATTTATTACCCAAAAAATAATAATTACAATCATTAATAAATTGCAATAAATTAAATGTGCAACGTATGATGCTAAAAATGAAACTAGTGTCCTTCTAAATTTTAAGATGCATAGGTGTTGTGAAAGTGATTTTAGGGTTGTGAGGTATGTGTGTGTGAGAGATGCTTGAGCTCTCCCTCCTGCCAAGCCTTATGTAGGTGATTGAGGTCTGGGCCCTTGGGCCCCGTGGGCCTGGTCCATAACACCTTTGATAGTCGTGCTCACAGAATATTCCTCCAAGATCATCACAAGCATCTCCTCGGAAAACCGTCTTTGCATCATTGTATTCTAGATATTCTCTCTCAACATTCTCTGTAGAAATTGGTGGTGTGGCACTTCTGGCCTGTGGTTCTAACCTCCCTTCAGGGTATATGTATGCCAAACAATAAGCAATCCTTTCAGTGTTGCTTATCTCCACCTAAGTCAAAACAGTATTAGCCAAGTCTTATAAAAGATTGAATTGCCTACCATTTCATAATATTTATGGTGGGAAATAGATAAATTTCCGTATCAGTTGAATTGCCCCAAACTTGAATTTCTATTCATTATTAGCGATTTAGAAAATCAACTGAAAATACTAGAAGAATTTTTTAAAGGAAAGGAGTCTTAGCTCTGATCAATAGAGCTTATTTCAATGATCCAATCCTTCAACTATCAAAGTCAATACAATCCTTGACAAACCTTCGTTATCTTCATTTACATGGATGGCAATTAGATGAGATATCTTCTGTAGCCAGCCTGGTGAAAATTGAGTCTCTTAAGTTACACTGTTGTTCATTCCATGAATTGCCTGATGGACTTGCAAATTTAAAGAACTTGAGGTTGTTGGACATGGTTGCAGAATTGAAAGGAATCCTTATGAAGTGATTAAAAGATGCTTGCAACTAAAAGAACTGTATTTTGTTATGAACAAATAGAGAGATATAGGAGAAAATAGAGTTAAGTTTCCTAGTAAATTGTAGAGGTACCATACTGAAATTGGACGGAGTATAGAATTAGTTTCTTATAGGGATTATTCTACCAAAAGATATTTATCCATCAAAGATGTTGACACTCAATTTTCAAGTGCAACAGTTGACACTTTGATTAGAAGAGCAGAGGTTCTCTCTCTTGGGGAATTCATAGAGGTTGTCCAAGCATCATCCCTGCCTTTGTTCAAAAGATAGGGGAAGGCATGAATGATGGCTAAGTTTATTATCCACGGTTCAAACGAGTTAGAGTGTGTGCTTGACATGACAAAATCTTTTTATTAGGATGGAGTTGTTTTCTCCAATTTGACCCATCTAAAGATATCACAGGCACAGAAGTTAGAGAGTTTGTTCCTTTTGACAATAATGGGCTTTAGATGGGTCTATGTATATTGTCAAGGCTAGTCTTGAAGGCAAGGTTGATTGACTTAAAGCTTAGTTGGAAGTCAAAGGCTACACTAAGATTTATGGATTGATTATGGTGACACCTTTCTCCCATGGCCATGATTACTTTTGTTCACATTTTTTCCTACCATTGTTGCTATCCTTAACTTGCATCCTCATCAACTGGACATAAAAAAAAAAGAGAGTCTTTTTCATGGAGATTCGGTTAACTCACCTACTAATTTAAGTTATTTATTTACAAATTAGTAGAAGATCAACATAGAAGCCATGCATGATCTTTCATGTTGCACTCTAACATGACAGTGTATGTTAGTGAAATCTCAACCATTCAATCTCGTTAAAATTAAATCAATCTTAGGAATTATAGTTTTTATTCTATCTTTAAAACTTAGTTTTAATAGTGCTTTTTTTTTTCCTAGTCCTCATCTTCATCATGGGTCTTCAAGAAGCATATCTCCTTTAGTTGTGGATCTCAACCAAGATAAATTGAGCCAGCCGCACATCTATTTCCATGACATTGTCAATAGCCAAACTCGTGATTGGAAAAAAGCAACTAAAAGTGGTTAACTCCATTTTTTCTTTCATTTCTTCCCCTTCTACCTTGTGACTTTGTCTAAGTGACATCTTCTTAGCATTTCATCTATCTCTCTTGACAAATGACAAAATGGAAAGAGGAGAGGAAAGTTAGTTTAAGGGCATAAATTAGTCTCTTCTTTACATTAAAATAGAAATTCTTCTACATAGGCAAGCTTCCCTTCCATGCATAGTGGCATGCTCTATCTAATAGAGTTTGTTTCCAGATGTTGTTTCTCATAATGATATGCTTGGAACACTTATATATATTCTGTTTAAGCTCCTAGTAATACGAGGACATCAGTTTTAAGCCAATAGAAGTAGACGATGTGTTTTTGTAGGATATCCATATGGGAAAAAGGGATGGTGAGTAATGGATCTTGCAAGCGAAGAGATTTTCATCTCACGGGATGCTGAATTTGTTACCCATACTTGCATGCAAAATCTATTTCTGCACCTACTGTTCACAATGCCACCAAAGAAAATTATGATGATAGTGAGATCGAGTTCACTATGACACAAGGTAGGGGGTTACACTAGTGATTCACATACGAACAATAGTAACCACGACCAAGCACATGCAACACCACCCGAACACATGGTTGTTACATTAGATAGCCATGCACCACCACTTCATGCAATGGGGGACATTGTTGAACGACCACGTGAAGCCATGGAATGTGGCCACCGCATCAAGAAACTGCCATAAGGCTTTCAAGGTTTTGTCTTAATCACTGTGCATGCTGCAAGCCCATCGCTGTGCTCCTCCAATCCAACAGATCCCTTAAGTATGGCCTACTCTAATCATGCCTTCTGTTTACAGTAACACATTTTCCTTACCCCCATCGACTTTTTCTTGCAGCGATGGATGCCCACCAAGAACCTACTTATTATGCAGAAGAAATGAAGGACCCTAGATGGTGTCAAGCCATGTATAATGAAATCCAAGCCTTAGAGAAAAATGGCACTAGGATTTTGACATGACTCCCTCTAGGAAAGAAAGCACTAGGATGAAAATGGGTATACAAGGTGAAACATCATTCTGATGGAAGTATTGAGAAATTCAAAGCAAGGTTAGTCATCCTCGATAATCACTAGGTCGAAGGGATTGACTTCACTGAGACTTTTGCTCTCATAGTGAAAATGGTGATAGTAAGAATAGGTCTCGCCGTTGCTACTGCAAGAGACTAGGAACTTCATTAGATGGATGTGCACAATGCATTTCTGCATGGGGATCTCCAAGAAGAAGTATATATGAAATTACCTCTTGGATTTTGCACTTCTGAGGTAGGTGTGGTGTGCAAATTCCAAAAATCCCTTTATGGACTTCGACAAGCCCCTTGATGTTCGTTCGCCAAATTACCTAATACTTTGAAGGCCTACGATTTTGTCCAATCTCTTTTTGATTACTCATTATTTGTTCTACAAACATCTAACTCGCAGTTGGTGGTATTAGTATATGTCGATGACCTAATCATTGCAAGCAATAGCTCTCCTACCATCCAAAAATTCAAACAATATTTGAACACCTGTTTTCAGATGAAGAACTTGGGGAGATTAAAATATTTCCTAGGAGTAGAAGTTGCACGTTCAAATATTGGTATTTTTCTTGGCTAATGAAAGTACACCCTTGACATCATCAAAGAGACAGGGCTATTAGGAGCAGAACCTATTGACAGTCCTCAGGAAGAAAACCATTTACTAGCATCGGCAGAAGGCTCTCTGTTTGCAGATCCCCAAAGGCACAGAAGGTTAGTTGGAAGACTTATTTACTTAAACTTCACTCACCCTAATTGGCTTACTGTGTCCACACCCTATCTCAGCTCATGCAAGCACCTAAGAAGGATCATTGGTTGGCTATACTTCAGGTCGTTCGCTACTTGAAGAAATGTCCTGGACAGGGAATTTTGCTTCAACGAGACAGTGATTTACAACTTTATGGATGGTGTGACTCAGATTGGGTTAGTTGTCCTCTCACATGATGTTCCCTTACTGGCTATTGAAGCTGAATATTGAGCTATGACTGCCGCTACATGTGAATTAAAATGGTTGAAGGATGTGTCGTCTAGTCTTGGCATCTCACAATCACAATTTGTTAATCTCCACTATAATAGTCAAGCCGCTCTCCATATCACCAAAAACCCAGTATTTCATGAACACACCAAACATATTAAGGTTGACTGTCATTTTGTTCCCAATGGGATACTCAATGTGTTTATCTATTCCACGTATGTAGCAACCAAACTATAACTTGTAGATATCCTTACCAAGGCCCTTGGACGAGCATGATTCATTGTCTTAATGGGCAATCTGGGCATTTATCAACCCATGCTCCACCTTGAGAGGGGTATATATATATATATATATATATATATGTATTATTATATTGTAAATATGGCTGAAGCATTGTATAGTGTAGTTACCTAGTGTAGTTACGTGCATGTAAACATGTAGTGGTCATTATGAAGTTATGTGAAGCTTACAAACGCGAAACTAAGTTGAGATGAGTATGAACTTATAGATAAGCACGTAAGTGGCGTGCTCTATCTAATAGAGTTTGTTTCCAAATGTTGTTATCCTATAGTGATTGCTTGGAATACTTGTATATATTCTATTCAAACTCTTAGTAATACAAGGACATCAGTTTTAAGCTAATTTGATCTTTCCAATTCTATTAAAATAGAATTAGGAGATGGCTAAAGGATACATAGGAGCAGTAATGAACTCATTAGCCTACATTAGAATTTAGACCAACACAAATAACAATGTCATGGTCATGGTGGCTCTGGTTCTCATTGTTATGTTTCCCTTTAATGGAGTTAGATTCTCAATTCTCAAAAGACACACGCTTTATCATTCATAAGTTAAATATGGTTTGCACATGGTTTAGAGATATTTTTGAAGTTTATTAACAAACTAATCCCTAAGGATAACAAAGAGATACAAAATAACAGTGACCAAAGGCTAGGCATGCTGCTGGCGTTTGGAGTGGTGATGATGATGGTCCTTTCACAAGTTGTCGGAGCTGAGTTCCAAAAAATATGGATAAGCCTAGGGCCGAGATTAAATGAGGTAAGTAATATGTTTTTAAAGTAAAAAATTTTTTTTTAGCGAAACCGCGAGTTTTGAAAAATAATAACAAATAATAAAATCTTGGCCATTAATTTAAATTTAATGAGATTGCATGGCTAAGATTTTATTAATATGATACATATTGATCCAGTTTAACTTAATCATTGAGAATTATTAGTGGGCCAAAATATAATTAACGTATAGAAATTTCTTTTGTAATCCTTAGAATTTCTCATTTAACCTCACACCTCACCCCTAAATTTGAAATCATGCCATCACCTTCGACCTCTTCCTCTAACACTGGCACCGCTGCACCTGTTTCTCACCCCCTCTTCCTTTGATCATCGCATCATCAACATTACCTCACCTGCATATGCGATTGCACCTGCTTCTCACCTCCCTTCGACCATAATTTCTCACTCTCAACAAGTTATTTTTGCAGCCCACCTCGACTCTTTTTTGCTTTCTTTTCTCTTCCCCTTTAAAAAGAAAATAGATATAAAATAAAATAAAATCCCTCAATCATATCAATTTGGTTGAAAAATAGAAAAGGAGCATTGATGGTGAGAAGGTGGTGCGAACTCATGGAAATGTATTCTGAATATATCAAACTTTTGCATTTTGAATTTTGTCAAATTCGAAATATAAATTACATTCCAAATTTTGGTAACTTCAAAATTATAAAGACATAATTTCAAATTTTGTAAAATCTAAAATTAAATTTTTTCTTTATTTAAGTTCATGTAATTTTTGAACATGTGCCAAACAATTTTTATCTAACCATTTCTAACAAGGTTGCCTCACTGCTTATTAGCTCCACCATCAATGTTCCACTCATCAACTCTATCTCTCACAAGAATTGGAAAAAATTTTCCAATGCTTTGTTTTGGGGGTGAGAGGGATGTGTTTAGATTTCCTCCCGGTGGAATGAGCAATGGGGAGGATATTTTTCCTTTTAAGGGCATTTTTGCCTTTTCACATACGTACAAAATGGAGAAAAATAACTTTGCAATAACCTTTATTTTTCACACTGGCTTATAACACAGTGCCAAAGAGGATATTGGGTTTGTGTCACTGCAAGACGAGATCGCTCTATTGTTGGGCGTGAAGCGGAAAAGGCAACTGCAAGAGTGAGATGTCGAAGGTGGTGTGTGTAACTGGGGGCAGCGGCTGCATTGGATCATGGCTTGTCTCCCTCCTTCTCGGTCGCGACTATACTGTTCACGCCACTGTTAAAGATCTCAGTTACCATTCTTCTAATTTCCATTTTATCTTTTTTTTTTTTTTTTGTCCCCTATTTTCGTAAAAGTAGAATCCAAATTCCCAACGCGTTGGATTATTCAATGCATTTGCAGAGGATGAGAATGAAACGAAACATTTAGAAGCTCTAGAAGGAGCAGACACTCGCCTCCGTCTCTTCCAGATCGATCTCCTCGACTTGGATTCCATCGTCGCCGCCGTCAATGGCTGCGCCGGCGTCTTCCATCTCGCCTCTCCTTGTATCGTTGATCAAGTTCAAGATCCTCAGGTACAATTCTCCCCCTACAACCCTTGAATTTCTGGCATTTCTCGCTTCAATGGATAATACGCTGAATTTCTCGTTGTTGTTATTATTATTATTATTATTATTATTATTATTTCACTCTACAACCTCTAAATTTTCTCGCATTTCTTGCTTCCATTATAAATCCGAAGTTTCATATTTATTTCTTTTCACCATACATGTTTTGAATTTTCTCGCATTTCATAATTTAGTTGATAGAACCCAGAATTTCTTTAGTTTCTTTTCAACCGGCAATTTTTAAATTTTCTACCTTTTACTAATTCAGTTGATAAAACCAGAATTTCTTGTTAATTTCTTCTGTAAATTGTGTAATTTTCTGCGCATGTATTTCGCAGAAGGAGCTTCTGGACCCTGCGATTAAAGGGACGCTCAACGTACTCACAGCTGCGAAGGAAGCAGGGGTTGGGCGTGTAGTGGTTACTTCGTCGATCTCAGCTATTACTCCTAGCCCTAATTGGCCAGCTGATGCGGTTAAGGGAGAGGATTGCTGGACTGACATTGAATACTGCAAGCAAAAGGGAGTGAGTGAATTTATTTGCTTTGTTCTGTGGGTTTGGTACTTATAAAGTATTACTGTATAACTTTACAACTACCACTATGGTTCAGTTATGGTATCCACTATCGAAAACACTAGCTGAGAAAGCAGCTTGGGAATTTTCGAAGGAGAAAGGTTTGGATGTTGTGGTGGTCAATCCTGGCACAGTGATGGGCCCTGTTATTTCACCAAGACTTAATGCAAGCATGATAATGCTTGTACGTATTCTTCAAGGTATTTATCAGAAGCAAATGAACTAAAAACTTGCAATTTTCTTCCAACATATTCTGCATTCATTGGTTATTTGTTATTCCAGGAAGTTCAATGTGGATATGCTTAACTTGATTATAATATAATTGGTCTATCAAATTTGATGCAGTAAGCAGTGGTCTTATAACTTCTGTAGTTCTATCACTGATTTGCTGAAAGCTGAAAGAATGGTAATGGGTATTATTATAAGACAGCAAGAATGATTTGTGAGAAAAGGAACTTGTATTGTACAGTCTACTCTACCAACTTTTACAGTGATTTTACATATATACAAGAATAATATGACAACAAATACAATTAGAGATATGATATCTGACATAATTCTTGATTGATGGGTATTTTTCATGCTGTTTAAAGGTGATTGCAGTATGAATAGTTCATGATTTTTGTTATTCCTGGTATCTTGATTTGTTTCCTTGACTGCCTCAAATAAGTATCAGTTGTCCTGCTCAGCTTATTTGCTTAGTTTCCATTCTAATTATGTCTACTTCTGGGAATGCTTGTATTCCCAATCTCTAGATGTTTGAATTATTTCTGCCCTGCGCATCTATGTGAAAGGAGAAATCCCTTGCTTGTATAGCAAACAGCAAAGTTACCAAGTGGCCATGTAAAACAGCAAGATAGTGCTAGCTAAGCTACTAAGATGTTGGTCCGAAGTGAAGATACATTTAGTAGCTGGAAACCGGCATCATTAAGACATCATTCCTTCTTGTACTGCTTTAGATTTGATTATGCTTTAGTCTTTTCTTCTCCAAAGTATTGCTAGCCCTGAAATTTGGTAATTGATGTTGCCCCAAATGCAAATACTAACAAGTGTCTTATTACTGTTGTAGGCTGCACTGAAACATATGAGGACTTCTTTATGGGATCAGTGCACTTTAAAGATGTAGCCTTAGCACATATTTTGGTGTATGAGAACAAAGCAGCAACTGGTAGGCATTTGTGTGTTGAAGCTATCTCTCATTATGGCGACTTTGTGGCCAAGGTTGCTGTACTTCATCCTGAATATAATGTTCCTAGGTAAGTGAGCCACATACTTGCAAATGCATTGACAAAAAAGAATGTAATCATCTCAGGTTAAATAATCAAAAAGCTAGTGTTGACAGAGTATGAATCTAGCTTATTCTTAAATAAACACCCCGCCTTATATGACACCAAGCAACTTGTTTCATAAGAGCAAACAGTCTTCCTTATACTAAATTTCTATGCCATAACTATCATTTATCAGATACTGCTTTCATATGTCAGTTATGAATTGTGGTACTGTCTTATCTTAGTTAATCTGCTGCAACAGTGCATATTGTAGTCTACTTCTCCATATACATGCAAATATGGAAAAATGAAGTTATTAATCAAAGAAGGTGGGGGTTTGAAGTACATCTTCTGCTTGAACCTCCATTATATTGTGTTCTCAATCAAATTCTAGGACATCCACAAGTGATTATAAACTTGCAATTCTTGATGAAAAACTATTTCATGATGGGTGATTTCATTGCGCTTACCATTTATGTTGACCTTTTATCAGCTGTGTTGGCTCCAATCAGACTGAAAGCTAATTGTATATACTTCTAATGCAGATTGCCAAGAGACACCCAACCAGGGCTGTTGAGAGCAAAGGATGCATCGAAGAAACTGATTGATTTGGGTTTACAATTCATTCCCATGGAGCAAATTATAAAGGAAGCAGTGGACAGTTTGAAGAGCAAAGGTTTCATTTCTTAAAGACGTTGCTTTTATTTGGGCTCCGATATGAAAATTTCAGTGGATGAGCTGAATCTGGGTAACTCACAGTATATATATATTTGTGTGTGTGTAAAGTCCAGTTGAAGCTTCCTACGTTATTATTTGCTGATTTGGTCTTTCCCTAAACCAGACTTGACTTTAGTAAGTCTCTAATTAGTACTTGATTTTATTTTTCTGTAAAAAATATTTTGTGTATATAATCTTAGCTTGTGAGAGAAGTTTTTATTGAAAGAATGAAGATAGCAAATAACCATATATATTAAATATTAAATATATTTATAAATGTTTAAGGGTGAATTACTATAAAGAGACTTAAATAAAAAGTAATTGAGTGGGTTATAAAGTTACAGTATTGCACAGCTGCCGTTTAAAAGTTTAGAATACTTGGGAGAGATTTATTTCATATTGATCTTTTTTCTTGGTTTCGGAGACAAAAAGGCATTTATGGTTACTTTCTTTTCTTGAACATTTTTTTTTTTTTTTTAAATGTAGAATAGTTAGAGGTTATGTTGTCTCAAGGCTTTCTCTAATCAAGGCTTTCTTTAGAGAAAAACGTCTCGTACTCTATCACACAATGTGTTACGACAGCACAGCAGGGTCCTGAAGCAGAGAACTTACTGAAGTTTATAATTTCTTTTTGAAAAAAAAAAAAAAAAACAATTGTTTCTCTGATAAATTGTTGTTTCTAATGGATTGACTTTTTTTTTTTTTTTTTTTTTTTCTATCAAGAGTTTGAGAAGAAGTGCTTTTAATGTAATTTTTATGTATTTGAATTAGTTTTTCTTGTTTAAAAAGGAAACACTTTGTTTTTGATTAAAGTATATAAATATGTTTCTAAAAAAGCAACTGTTCATGAAAATAGACCTTTAAAATTTGAAAAATTACTCGGAAAATGGAACTCTTTAATTAATACTAGATTTCAACTACCACGTTACGTCGTGGGTCATACTTTTATAAAATATTTTGATAATTGAAAGTAACATGAAATTCATGAATTAAAGGAAATTTTTTTAAAAAAAAATATGATTATGATGAGAATGTTTAATTATTTAATTTAAAAAATAAAAATTTAAATTAAATACAGAGTATTTTCTCAATTTCATTTAAAATAAACTATAAAAAATTTAAAAATAAAAATAATTATTTGAGTACAACAGATATATTACTATTTTTAGTGTTTCATCACCAATAAAAATGATATTTGAAACAATCTAATACTGATATTAGTAATGGCATTTGAAACATCATTAATGGTATTTCAGTTTAATTTCCATGTATTTATTTGGATAAATGTGAAACGGACATATATTTGGTTTAATGCTAGTGTACATATTAAGTATGTTTTTTCGTTGCACCAAACCAAAAATGGATGGAACCACTATTTCATTTTTCTTTTAGAATAATAGTTGGAAATTGATAAATTCAACTCTATATTTACATTTTCTCATGTTGAACGGATCATTAAAAATGAACTGTGACTCCTTTTTTTTCTGTAGTACAGTTAATGCCTTTCTCATGCTTAAGAGTAATCACATTTAAAACACCATTAAAAAATAATAATATTTACATTTAAAATTAGAAAAAATCTTTTTTATCTCTCACATTATTAACAATTTTTTTAAAAAATTTACATTTTAAATTAAATAAATTAAATCCTTATATTTTAAGTTAAAAACAAAATAATTTTTTAATTTATACAAAAAGTTTATTTTTATTTTTAACTTAAAATATAATTTTTTAATTTTAAATGTAAATTTTTTTAAAATTAATAATAATGTGAAGAGAAAAAAAAAATTTAAAAAATTAATCAATTGCTGACTTAAACCATTCTTGGTGAAATTTAAGGGCACCTTTTTTATATATATTTATAAATTATAGATTGGGTCTGCCTTTAATTCTGGCACCCTCAATTGCCCAAATTGGAGGAGGGATAAATAGTCACGAGAGGGAACAAATATCCCTTCGAATGTCTTGTCCACACGCTGGTTCACACGCTGGATATTTTTTTCTAGTCACGACACGGTCGTGGATTCCACTCTCGCTTCAATCAAGCGTCAAACAACAAAACAAGGCTCCAAAATTCCAAATAATGTTTTGAATTAAATACAACTGCAGCAGAAGCCCCACTCCAATTGCCACTCATTTCATTCGCTTCCTCTTTAGAATCAGAAGAACCCTCTTCTTGACCATCCTCAAATTCACTCTCACTCTGACTCTACTCCGAAATGTCCACCTACTCTTGCTTAATCATTCTTGCCTTGTTCACCATTTTCACTATTTCTTGGAGGGCTCAGGCTGTGGGTGTGAACTGGGGCACCATGGCATCCCACCCACTTCCACCGCCCAAGGTGGTGAAGCTCTTGAAGTCCAACAACATCAACAAGGTGAAGCTCTTCGATACCAACTCTGATGTTCTTCAAGCACTTTCTGGGACTAATATTGTTGTTACTGTGGGCATTCCTAACACTATGCTTAGAAGCCTCAACTCCTCCAAGAAGGCTGCTGGGAGTTGGGTTCATGATAATGTTACTCGCTACTTTTCCAATGGGGGAGCTGGGGTTCGAATCGAGTAAGTTGTATTTTAATTTCCTTCCTTTTGTTTGTCAATTAATGGGTTTATTTAAAAATTGCTATTCGATTTCTGGGTCATATTTTTCTTCACAAGAGAACTAATTGTCGGATATCTGGGTTATCCAGGTTTATTCTTTCCTTTCCCATTTTGTTTCTATATTTTGATTCTGGAAGATTTTTGGTTTCCTTTTTATTTTCCTTTTTTGTTGAATTCATGTCTCATATATGGTCGCCTGTGCCCATGTTTTTGTTCCTTCTAGTAAAATGATGATCCTGTAGGAATAGTAATGGTGATTATGAATTTCAAATTTAATAAATTAGATAAAGAAAGATAATGATTGCTTAAGATTCAAGGCGGAAGGTTGATAAATGAGAGAACAATGTAATAGTTAAGGGACTCCATAGCTTGCCTGAAATTTTTTGAAAATGAATATAAACAACTGCAGAATCATATCTTCTTCTTTTTTTTTTCTAATAGAAGTTGGTTATAGTACTTTTTTAGGCCATAACATGAATAAAACAAGCTAATTTCAGGTTGCTTAAGTTTCTCTCCTTAACTAAATTGTTGCTTGTTTACTTCATTAACCAGCTTCCTGAGCAGTTTCTAAACTTAGAAAGGAATGTGATCATATGTACTCCACTTCCAACTTGCAACTACCTCTTAACGAGCAGTCTAAGCAGCCATATATATATGTATATGTATATTACATTCTGGAATGGGCATGGCACACTCAGTCTCAAAACACTGTTAAAATTGTTGTCTTTTTCTTAGTCCTAAAGATGAGATAAAAGTAGGTGGTCTTAATGCATTGCATTTGGAGCGAATACTCCTGCATCTAGCGTAAATGCAGATCTAATGCAGAAAAAAGCATTGCAGTTTGATCACTGTTATGTGAAAAATGTAGCATATTTGATCTTTGATGGAGTGTTTGCCTCTCTCTCTCTCTTTTAGCTGGGGTTAAAGACATTGGCTGTTAACAAACTTTTTGGTGTGCTTGCAAGGAGCATATTTTTCCTTTTTTTTTTTATAAAAAAAAAAAAAAAATAGATTGGTAACAACTGATGACTTTAAATGCTGGTTCCCTGAGAACATTGATGCTGGAGATGTCTGCTATGCTGATGGTTTTTCATTCTACAAATTCATCATTCATGTTTATGATCTTGATGTAAAGGTTATCCTTTTTTTTTTATATTAAGATTAGACTGGTTTATATATTCTCTTTCTTCCTTGATTGCTTGTGTATATTAACTGTTAGATCAGTTATAAATGAGAAGTCTGAAGCACCGAATTCAGTACTCTTAACTACCCTGATATCATTTGTTAAGACAGTAAGACTACACGTTATCCTCCTGGCTTCGGTCAAACACTTCTAACGCTGTTTGAGCCTTTTACTTAGAATGAAATCAGAGCACACATCCTCTTATTCTTCCCTCTGCAATTATTATGTGAGTGTCCTTCCTTTGTGACAATAGACTTGAAGAAATATTTTAGAAGGTAGAATCTAATAACACAATGCTTACTGCTTGATAACGGAACTGATGTAATTTGTCCAAAAGAAGCAACAACTTGAAGCAAGTTATACTTATTTGGGAATGAGCTCGGCTCTGATGAAAATATGATCTTCTCTCACTTTTCTCTTTCTTTCTGGTTTAATCAGCAAACAGAAACTCAATAAAAATTGAGAATATATTATTTAGGAGTTATACTTTAGCAGTCTGGCTAGAACTACTTGCCTGAACTGAAAATTCTTTTTTTTTCTTTATATAGTTAAAACTGAAAAGAGAATATGTATCTCTGAAGACTGATTCAGTCTAGATGTGGTTCTGAATATAAATTCTGCAGATATGTTGCTGTTGGTGATGAGCCATTTCTACAAAGTTATGGTGAGCAATTCCATCCCTATGTCATTGGAGCAGCTGCAAATATTCAGTCTGCTTTAGCAAGAGCAAAATTGGACAGCAACGTTAAAGTTGTTGTTCCGTGCAGTTTTGATAGTTTCCAGTCAGAATCTAGCCTTCCCTCCAAAGCTCACTTCAGGCCCGACCTTAACAAAACTATGATTGAGCTCCTAACTTTCCTTAACAAGCATGGATCACCTTTCTTTGTGACCCTTTCTCCCTATGTTACTCTCCTTCAAAACAAAAACATTTCACTAGACTTTTCCCTCTTTAAAGAAACAGCACGGCCACATAATGATAGCCATAGAACATATAAAAACAGCTTTGAATTATGCTTTGATACTGTGGTGACTGCATTATCGACAGCAGGATTTCCAGATATGGATGTTATAGTGGCAAATATTGGTTGGCCAACAGATGGAGGGGCTAATGCAACCTCATATCTTGCAGAAACCTTCATGAAAGGTCTGATGAATCATCTTCATAGCAACCTGGGGACCCCACTTAGACCAAAGCATCCTCCACTTGAAACATACATTTTAAGCCTTCTTGACGAGGACCAAAGGAACATTGCTTCTGGAAACTTTGAGAGGCATTGGGGTTTATTCACTTTTGATGGCCAAGCAAAGTACCATGTGGATCTTGGCCAGGGTTCAAAAAGCCTTGTTAATGCACAAAATGTTGAGTATCTTTCTTCTAGGTGGTGTGTTGTGAACAACAATAAAGACTTGTCTAATGCAACTGCCAGTGCATTAGAGGCTTGTTCAAATGCTGATTGTACCGCACTATCTGCCGGTGGATCTTGCTTCAACATCACTTGGCCAAGTAACATATCGTATGCTTTTAATAGCTACTATCAACAGCATGATCAGCAAGCAGAAAGCTGTGATTTTGGGGGTCTGGGTTTAATAACAACTGTTGATCCTTCAATGGATCATTGCAGATTTCCAATTGAGCTTCGGACTTCTGGTTCTGAATCTTATACCATCTATAATTTCTATTGGATTACCTTTCTTGTAGCTACACTCCTGGCATTCCTTCGCGATTTTGCATAGGCACATATGAAGATCTCTTTTGGAGCTCCTATGTAAGAGTGGATCTTTGTTTTCGGTTTTAATTGAATCAAAGCTCTTTTATCTTATTTATTCATTGCAGGACAACTATTCAAGATGCAACTGCTGTTTAATGGTTATTCATTGCCTATATTTCTCATTGATGGGTAGTTTTTTGTGTTTGATATGAAATGGTCATCCCCATAAACTCTGAGCAGAAGAATTGTCAGAAGTGACGGTGACTGGCATTAGATTTACTTCAATTGTTGTGAAGTATGAAAAGAAGCTAGAGAAATTCTTTTTTGTCTCCTCACACTGTTACCAATTTCAAAAAAGATCTTAATGTTTTAAATTGAATAAAATGAATCTTTACATTTCAAGCCAAGACCAAAAGTGAACATCATGAGGTGTTTTTTATTTGTATAGAAAATTCACTTTTGTTCTAAGGTTAAGATGTGAGAATTTATTTTATTCAGTTTGAAAAATTAGAGTCTTTTTTAAATTGACAACAGTGGAAAAAAACAAAAAATGAGTTTGCTTGAAAAGAAGCACAGACAATGTTGTCCATGGTTACAGAATTCTCCGTGAAAAACAACACAACGAGGAAGGCAAGAGAGTATGGCAGCTGGTACATCAGAGGTGTTTCTAATAGACCACAAACTGTGCAAAAATAGAGTAGTTTGATAATGTGCGGGAAGAGAATCCTCTTTTTGATCTGCTTCTATATCATGTTTGGTTCTATAATCAGAGACCTGGACTTCATCATGAATCTTCATATTAGTTTAGAAAAATTTGGGCCTGTTTGATTTAAGAAATGTATTTATATTTTCATCTTTTGTTTCTATTTCTTGAAATGAGTTTCTAATTTCGCATTTTCATTTTTTGAAAATGTGTTTTTGTGTTTTCATCTTCATTTTTCACTTTAACTTATTTTCATATCTATTCATCAAAAGTCATATTTAATCAATTTTATTGAACTATTAGTAATTATTCGTCAAAAAAAAAAAAAAGATAGAGTAAAATTTATTTTGTTATACTTTTATCAAAAAAGAAGCTAAATATTTTAAACTTTTAAATTGAATACTCATATTATAAAAGTCCTATTAAATTAAATATTTTGTATAAATAAAAAAGACACATAAGGTTAACGTTGATAGTATTTTGTATTTTATAGTATGAGTTTAAAGTTTAATTTGAGAAATATGAAAAGTTGTTTTTTTTTTTTTTTTTTTTGTGGCCAAAAGTGTAAAGGGTAAAAAATAAGGTTATGAAAAAAAAAGTCAAAATTAAATAATTTTCATTAGCCATTTTTTAAAACATTGAAAATGATTTTTTTTTTTATTTTTCAGTTCTTAGTGTATTTCAAAAAAAAAATTACAATTGAAACATTTCTTATTTACTAAATAAATATGTTTTGACCTTATTTTTACTTTCATTTGAAAGAAAAAATAGAAAACAGCTCACGCAACACAACAATATATTTTCTGGTATTTCTAGAATACATTGAGGGAACTCCATTCCAAATTATTATGAATCTCTTTTGAACTAACATTTCTAGATATATCTCCCACAAGTTGATTTGATTGCGAAATGGGGGAAATTATTGAAAATTTAAAACTAAGGGGATTGGTTTGAATTTTTTTGTTGAAACTAAGGAGATTAAAATTATAATTAAGCTATAATATTTAGCTAGAGGGAGGAGTTTATTTATTTCAAGCATAAAACCTTCAATAATTACTCTCTTTAATAATAATAATTTCTTTAAAAAACAAATTTGATTGTTGAGTCATATTTTATTTCATTCAAAGCTATTTAATATAAATGATGACTTTCACGTGTAATTTAAAAAGTTTCTATTTTTTAAAGTAACATTGTATCGTATGATAGAGCATTAATTAATTTTAAAATTGAATAAAATTTTATTAGTATATTCTAAACTACAGGATCTTTTAGTTAAACATTTAAATTTATGAAACTTACATTTTATAAAAAAAGTTATTAAAGATTATGTGTAACAATTTTTTTTCTCTTTTGGTAGTGGAACGAGGTTAATTTTTTAAAAAAATATAAAAATAAAAATTATTTATAAAAATACCATTAACACAACTATTTTTAATATATTACAAATGTGTTGAGTTTTAAAGGCGCTAAACCAAATGCCGCCCTTATGTGAAGGAGATAAACATAAAAGCATCATTTGAAATGGTGCATTTTCTGTAAAATTTGCCTTAAAAGCATAAACTTGAGTGGCGCCTTCATATTGAAGACGAGATCTTAATTGACGTCTTCAAGATGAAATTAAAGAAAAAAATTAGATGCAAAAAAATGGCGTGAGTCTGAGGTGCTTTCCATACATTACTTTAAAAGCTGAATATTTTATTTTATTCTTCCTCTCTGCTTCAACGAAACGAAGCCATACGTACAGGACCAATTAGTTCTTTTATGGGCAGGAGATTCATAGAGGGTTTGTTCCAAGACAAAAAGGTAATTAATTATATACATATATGCTTAGTTTCAAATTTAGCTTCTGTTGCTAGTTTTACTTCATAAGTGCAGAAATTAGATTTAAGCGTTTACTGACCTCTTTTTCATTTACCTTTTGAAAATTGCTGCCCCCATTGGAGATCTCCATCTCTTCAACATCCAATTCTACGTCCAAGACAGGGCCATGGTCTGCAGCAATTCGCAAGCAATACGAAACTTAGTTGTGAATGTCTGACATTTGAACAGGAACAAATATTCGACTGTCATTTGCTTCCTGCCATCAGAGTAGGGAGCAATCAAACAAAGAGTTATCAAGATGATTCAAACAAAGTTATAATCTGGCTAAACTAGGAGGGCGCCAACCCCATTGGTGTCATCCCCAAGTTATTTTTTTCCTAAAAGACACCTTCCATTTAGGGTATGTTTGGTTGGGTGTGATATCAAATATGGAGGAATAACTAACTCACACACACCGAGAGAGAGTAGAGGAAGAGAGGAAAACTTAATTCAACATCTGAATTTTCAACATATCATACATACCATTCAGGTCTTGGTTTACACACATATATATAGGTATCAAAAGCATTACAACACTTTAGCCATGAAGAAAATTCATTTAATTGGCTGTAATGTTGCATGTGGTCAAGCGGTGGATTTCAGCCTTTTCTTTACAGCTGGATATGTTTGCTTAATGTGGAGGTTTTCAGCTGCAGCCTTGCTGCAAGTAGGCAGCTTGCATCTTTCGGCTTTAGGCTTTGCTGCAGGTCGGTGGCTTGCATCTTTAAGTTGCATTTGCTGCAAGCTTTGCAGATTGGCGGTTTGCAGCTTTAGGTGTTTTGCAACTTGATTTTAAATTTTTTTTATGACATTGCCTCCCTTAAATCAAGTTGGTAGAAATTCATCATCCCTAACAACTTCTTTAATTTGTGAAATAATTCAAACTTCAATGGCTTTGTAAAAATATCTACAATTTGTTCTTCAATGTGAAAATAATTAATCACTACTTCTTCTTCAGTTACTAACTCGCGAATTTTGTGAAACCGAATGTCTATGTGCTTGGATCACCCATGGAAAATTGGATTTTTGCACAATGCAATAGCATATTTATTATCACAAAATATCTCTGTGGGAGTATCTTGCTTTTGATGTAACACTTCAAGTATTCTGCTCAGCCATACTGCTTGCATAGCACAATCAGCCGCTGCAATGTATTCTGCTTCAATTGTAGATAATGCAACGACAGGTTGCTTCTTTGAAGACCATGATATTGCACTAGTCCCAAGATGAAAAACATATATTGATGTGTTTTTTTCTTGTTTCTATATCTCCACCCCAATCACTATCTCTGTAGCCAACAAGATTCACAAGATTAAATACTTGCATAAAAAATTCCTTCATTCAAAGTACCTTTGATATAACAAAAGATTCTCTTTGCTCCTTGTAAATGGCAAGTACAAGGCTCCTCCATGAATCTACTAAGTAATCTAACTCCAAAAATAATATCTGGTATGGCTGCAGTTAAATACCTCAAACATCCAATTAAGCTTTTGTAGTAAGTTGGATTCACAGGTCTCCCTTTACCTTCTCTCATTTGCTTCAATCTCTCTTCAACTGGAGTGTGAACTAGTTTGGAATTCTGCATCTTGAATTTCTTCAAAATATCATTAGCATATTTCCTTTGGGAAATGAAAATTCCATCATCTGGCTGAATCACCTCAATTCCAAGAAAATAAGACATTAAACCCAATTCTGTCATGTCAAAGGATTTTACCATAGCCTCCCTAAATCTTTCAATCATCCTTGAATTACTCCCAGTAAAAATCAAATCATCAGCATAAAGACAGACAACTAGAATATCACTAGGCTCAACAAATTTAACATATAAAGTATGCTCAATAGGACACCTTTCAAAACCATGGTCTATGAAGTATGAATCAATTCTTTTGTACCATACTCTTGGTGTTTGTTTTAATCCATATAGTGCTTTCTTCAACTTGTAAACTTTATCTTCTTTTCCTTTAACTTCATACCCTACAGGTTGCTCAACATATACTTATTCTTCTAAAGTGTCATTTAGAAATGTAGATTTAACATCCATTTGATAAATATTCCAGTTATTTTGAGCTGAGAGAGAGATAATCATGTGAATAATATCCAATCTTGCAACAGGTGCAAATACCTCAAAGTAATCAATACTTGGTTTTTGCTTATAGCCCTTTGCAACCAATCTGGCTTTAAAATGGTTAATCTCACCATTGGGCTTGTATTTTGTTTTGTACACCCACTTTACTCCTATAGGTCTTTATCAGTAGGTAAATTTGTTAACTCCCACATGTCATTCTTTTCAATTGCATGTATTTCTTCATCCATGGATTTTCTCCATTTCAAGTCACTTGATGCTTCCTCATAACTAACTGGTTCACAATCTGCAAATAAAGCAAAATTGATAATCTCTTCATCAGAAATGTCATTATCAGTACCTATCACATAGTCCCCCAATCTGGCTGGTAACTGGCGATGTCTTTGGGGTCTACTAGATGTCTCTAGTTTAGGTACTGGATCTGCCTAAGTGCTTTCTTCTTCATAGTATTCTGGAATCACTATTGGCTCCTCTTGGGCTTTTAAAGACCAATCCCATATTCCTGCTTCATTGAATGTTACATCACGACTGATAATCACCTGTTTTGTTTATGGATTATATAATTTATGGGCTTTTGAATTTGTACTATAGCCTATAAAAATAAATTTCTCACCTTTGTCATCTAGCTTCTTCCTTAGTTGATCTGGTACATGGGCATAAGCAATACACCCAAAGACTCTGAGATGCCAAATTGATGGTTTCCTCCCACTCCATGCTTCCTTAGGTGTTTTGTCATTAAGGCTTTTTATTGGACACTTGTTTAAAATATAAACTGAACAAGCAACAGCTTCTGCCCAAAATTCTTTAAGGCAATTGTTTAGATCTCAGCATGCATCTTACCATATCCATAATGTTCTATTCTTCCTTTCTGCTACTCCATTATGTTGAGGTGTGTATATCTAGTTGTCATTTGATATTGAATTCCATGTTTTTCAAAGAACTCTATGCAAGAAAGATACTCTTGACCTCTCTATGTTCTTAATCCTTTAATTTTGCAACCACTTTGCTTTTCTACAAACGCCTTGAATGATTTGAAAGCTTCACAAGCTTTTGGTTTCTGCTTGAGAAAATACACCCATGCCTTTCTACTAAAATCATCAATAAAAGTGACAAAATACCTACTACCTCCATTAGATGAAACTTCCATAGTGCACAGATCTAAATAAACAATCTCTAACAACTTCTTTTCTCTCCAAGATCTTCCAACTAGAAATACAACCCTGTGTTTTTTTTCCCAACTCACATGTTTCACATACAAGGTTAGGAATATTTACAACAGGTAAGCCAGAAACTAATTCCTTCTTTGACAAATAATATAGCCCAGAAAAATGAAAATGTCCAAATTGCATGTGCCATAGCCAATTTGCATAAGGTTTCACATAACTCAAACAAGAAAATTTTTCATGATGAAGTTTTTGTGGGAATAGGCGATTATATGTCATCTTTACCTTTGCAAGAAATCTTCTACTCCTATCCATCAAGGTGCAGGAACCATGATGAACATGCATGTGATAACCTTTCTCTGATAGTTGTCCCATGCTCAATAGATTAAGATGAAGACCAGGAACATAGAAAACATCATAGATAAAAGTTCTGAGAACCATCTTTCAGCTTAATAGATATGTGACCTTTCCCCAAAATAGGAATATTTGTATTATTCCCAAATTTAACTTTGACTGGACACTTTCATCCAAAGAGGAAAATAACTTCTTATTCCCACACATATGATTACTACAACCAGAATCTAAATACCAAATATTTTCATCTTCCACAAAAGAGTTACTTGCTAGAAATAAACTTTTCATATTAGTAGAAGTCTCACCAGTATATTGGTATTGATTTTCTACAACATTAGCTTGGTAATTGTTTTAAGATCTAGATATACAATGAGCAGCTTTGTGTCCATACCTTCCATAATTAAAACAATTAAAATTACATCTCTCATAATATTGATGACCCCGTCCTCTTCCTCGACTGGTAGACCCAAAATTATTTCCTCCTCTCCCTTGACTGCATATTTTGGAATCGTTGTCTCTCCACCAGTTAAAATTATTGCCACAGGATCTTCCTCTACTTCTACCTCTGAAATATCCTCTTTCTCCACTATTGAAACCATGACCTCTACCATATGCATTTTGATTAGAATTTGCAACATTATTGAAATTCACCTAGCTTTGTAAGGCTTCTTCAGTTGTCTTTTCTACTTTTTCTAATATTTTGCTCATGTGGCTTTCAATGCTTCCCTGCAACTCTACTACAGTCATTGTCTTCGTATCATGTGACTCTAGTATTGTAGTCACAATATGATCAAATTTAATAGGCATGGTGCAAAGAATTTTCTCCACCACTTTGCTATCAGGTATGTCTTCTCTATATACTCTCATATTGTTAACAAGCTTAATAACACAAGAAAAATATTGCTCAACAGATTCTGAGCTAGACATTTCATACCTTTCATATTCTCTACGCAAGGACTACAATTTAGATTTATGGGGCTTATCGACACCTTTGTAAGCCAGCTTCAAGATATTCCATGCTTCTTTCACAGTTTTGGCATTAGCAATTTTACCAAAAACTGAGTAATCTACACCTTGGTGAATTTGGGACAATGCTAACTGGTCCTTCCTTTGAGCAACTGCATCATCTCCTTCTTGCAAGCCTAGTTCAACAAGACTCCAAAGATTGTGAGCCTTGAGATGGGTAGACATCAAAATCTCCTAATAACTATAATCAAGTTTCCCATCTAATTTGGGACTTAACCACACAATATTGTAATTTGTCATCTACCGCTTTTAAGTATAACACTCTCTCACAAAACTTCTCAAGTATGAGAACACTCTTGTTTCTCAAAAATCTTTCTAAAACTAGCACTAGCTATAATTGACTCTGATACCAATTTGATATCAAATATGGACTCACACACATCGAGAGAGAGAGTAGAGGAAGAGAGGAAAACTTAATTCAACATCTGAATTTTCAACATATCATACATACCATTTAGGTCTCGGTTTACACACATATATATAAGTATAAAAAACATTACAACACTTTAACTTAGCCATGAAGAAAATTCATTTAATTGGATGTAATGTTGGTTGTGGTCAAGTGGTGGATTTTAGCCTTTTCTTTATAGCTGGATATGTTTGCTTAATGTGTAGGTTTTCGGCTAGCAGCTTCAGGTTCTACTGTAGTGTAGCCTTGCTATAGGTAGGCAGCTTGCATCTTTAGGCTGTAGGCTTTGTTGTAAGTTGGTGGTTTGCATCTTCAAGTTGCATTTGCTCCAAGCTTTGCAGATTGGCGGTGGTTTGCAACTTGATTTAAATTTTTTTTTTTTCTGACGGTGAAATGTAATTTGGTGGAAAGGGAAAGAGGAAAGGATGTAAGAATGGAAAGGGATGGATAATTCTTTTACTTTGTTTGGTATGATAAAGGAAAAAATCAGAAGGAAAGTAATGAAAATATGATAAAATAACTATAATACCTTTTAACAAAATTTTAAAAGATAATATACCAATGGATGAAAATTATAAAACTTAAGGAATCAACAATAAAATTAGAGTAAAAAGACTATATTGTCCTTAGACAAAATAAATTAAACTAAAATTACCAAAAAAAAAATTTCATCCCCACCTCTTCTCGAACAACAGTGGCTTCCCCACTTATCTAATCTCTCATTCTCCTCCGCATATTCGAGAACCAAATTCTAGAAGAAAGTCACAAAATGCAAGCAATCATGAATCATAGCCTCAACCATTTATTCAAAAACAAATTTTACCAAATAATAAATTAAATTGGAATCAAAAAGAAAAAAAAAAAAAAAAAAAAACTCCATCTCAGGTCCTCCATTGCATAGCAACACAACTACCTGGCATGGCCTAGATTGTGAATGGAAGCTGCATCTTCCGATTGTAACACAACGAACCAACAAATGGTACATGCAGAGGTGGGTTAAGACCCAATCGGGACACAGAGGTGGGTAAGCAGAGACGATTGTTACATTATATTTTGTCTAAAGATTTATTTTATTTTATTATTTTATCAATTTACTTATTTAATTATTTCTTTTTTTTATTTATTTTTTATTTTTATTCTTATAATAATATTATTATTTTATTTATATATATATATATATATATATATATATTCTGTTTAAAAAAAAAAGAAAAAAGAAGGAAACAACAACGAGGAGCAAAGAGAGAAAAGAAGAAAAAAAAGAAAAGAAAGAATAGTCGTGAAAGAAAGAAATAAGAAGAAAAAGAAAGAAAAAAAAAAAACAAGAAGAAAAGAAAAGTATAAAAGGCAAAAGAGAAAAGAAAATTAAAAACAAAAAAAAAGAAGAGAAGAAGAGAAGAAAGAAGAGAGAAGAAGAGAAGAGAAATAACAGCGTGGAAGAAAAGGAAAAGAAAAGAAAAGGAAGGAAATAAGAAAAAGAAAGGGAAGCGTGAAAAGGACAGTAATGGCAGCGGGAAAGAGGCGAAATGGCAGCAAAGGTGAAGCAAGGCATGGGAGAGACAGAGGGCAGGACAGTGACGGTGGAAGGTAGGTGGAGAAGTGAAGCGGAATTGAGGGGAAAGATCGAGATAGAGAGACAAAATTGCAGCAGAGCTCCCCAGAAATCAAGACGACATCCCAGAGTGCAAGAGGGAAGCGTATGACCAAGCTGAGTAGACGCAGCGTGATCGACGGAAAAGGAAAGTGTGGAGATGTTTCTTGGAGATATAGAGCAAGTGATTTGAGAAAGAAAAGGAGGGAGAAAAAACCAGAAGAGCGTGAGGGAGATTGGAGAAAAAAAAAGAGAGTCTTGAGAGCAAGAGAAAGGACTGGAGAGCACCAAAGAGGATTTTTTTTTCTGATTCCCATTTTCTCTCTAAGGGTTTTCTAGAGGCTAAAGGCAAAGGAGGAAGACTAAGAAAGCATTGGGTTAGAGTAAATTGCGAAGGAGCAAGGAAGGAAATACTCAAGTTGGATTTCGTTCTTTTTTCCCTTTTTTTTTTTTTAGTTAATTGAATTGTATTAATGTAATGGGGTTGAAGGTATATGATGATGGTGGGTGAGTCGGATTCATTTCTTTTGTTCTCGTTTGTTTGGGTAATTAGAAATTTTCATGGTATTATTTCCTGTCTTGAGCTTAAATCAGTGATTAGGATTGTACAATGCAAGGTTGAGCATCCTCTATGTTGTCTTTTGTCTGCATACTTGATAGGGTTATTAGGGGAGGCGTTTTTGGATTCAAGCTCCCAGGGGTTATGTGAGTTTTGGTCATCGTTTTAGAGTTAACTGGGAATCTTTAAAGTGCACAATAGCATTTGTTTAGCTAATATTCTATATCTAACTCTTGGAGAATTATTTGGTCAATGCTCGCTCGCATATGGTACACTTTCTGATTGGTGTGATCTGTGAAAAGGTTGTGTTTGAATTTTTGTAAAAATTTCATACACATGCTGCTAGGAAAGTAATTCATATGTGGGTGAGATTTTTGGTAATTGTTTGTCTTCCCTACGTGAATCATGGTTAACCTTGGATTGATGTGGAAGCCGTCTCTAAAATGTGATTCATTTTGCTGAACTTTTGATGAATTTTGACTCAATGACTAAGCTGTCTTTTACTGGTATGTGTTGCAAGTGTTAGAGCTCTTTTCTTTCCTCTTGCTGCCATGTTTTTTTTATGAACCGTATCTTGTGTCATTTGTATTGAAAATCTGCTGGGAATAGTGTCTTTGTTGTTGGAAATCTGCATAAGTGGCTGTAGCTTGGTTTGTTGCTTTATTATTGTTTTAACCATTTGTCACTTTGATTTCCAAACAGCCTGTTTTTTTTTTTGTAACTTCATTATCGCCCTGTTTTCATTCCAACTGTCATTTCTGCTTGAAATCCTCATCCATTGCTTGATTGGTTCTGCATTTTACTGAATAAGAGCATGTTGGGTATTTCAATGGGCAAGTAGTTCAAGCACGCAAGTTCTGGTATCCTTTGGGCTGCTTTTAGCCTCCTTTATGCCAGAAAATTTTTGTAAAGGGTTTTGTATTATTTAGGGAATTTCATGTTAACTTCTCTCTAAATAAGTTGGTTTGTATGGTGCTGATCCCCTAGCTGCTTTGATTAACCTTTTTGGTCAGGCATTACATTTGCTATTTGCAGCTTTCTTGTCTTCTGTTTTTGAGTTCTTGGATGACCTTGCCATGTGTTTGCTTCTTGTAGTTCTCATCGGTTTTTTGTGTGCTTTCTAGTCATTTAGAGTTTTGATTCCGGTTTGGTGCTACATTTTGAATCATTTTAAGCTTCTTAGTTTATGAAGTATAATTGGGTTTATGAATGATGTTGCTAAGTTCTGTTATATTCCAGCTTTGACTTTGAATATGTTTGTTGTCTGAATGCTTGATTATTGGCTGGGGAATTCACTCCCAATGATTGGAAATTTGTTTTTGGTTCTCACGTCTTATGTGCTTAAAAGGATTTCTTGGGTGGTATGTATCTCAATGAAGCTAATTTAGGTCCTTGGATGTTTAATTTGGAAAATATGGAATGTTGATATTGCTTGGTCTGAATCTTGGAATTTTTGTGAAAATTGATTTTATGGGTTAAATCTTTCGAGATTTAGCTGTGAATGGTCCAGGGCTTTGTTAGGTTATTGTGAAATTCTGCTGTTGGTATCTTCTTGTTTCTGTAGCCTTAGGTGTGGTGGAGTTTCAAGGTTATTGAATTTGCCTAAATTGATTTGATGCTGGAATTTTCTGGTTTTTGAGAGAAAATGGATTAGTTGGGATATTGATTTCACCTGCACAACTTGTGTTCGAATCTGCCAATTTATTTGTTTGTGGGAGGTCATTGCTTGTGTAATCCTTTTCTTTTAGGTTTGGATTGAGTCATGAATATTTTAAATGTCAGGTTGAGTGTTGCCATTTTCTAGGGATTAAATTCTGCTACTAGGTTGAGTATTTGGTTGATTTGTTAGTGGAAAGTGTTTTTGGTTTTGGGTTTAAATTGTGTTTCTCAATTTTGGTCATGGAATCTATTCCTTTGTGTCACTTGTTTGGCTTCTAAAAAATCCGATAAAATGATTTCGAGTTTGCAATTCTTTTTAAGGGTTTATTGGGTCTTCATGTGTCATTAAATGGAGCTAAGCAAGTTTTCTTTGAGACTCAAGACAAGATGATAGCAAGTTTAGTACACTGTTATGTTGTGAAGGTTGGCTTATACGGCCAGCTAAGGATTGGAAAAAGAAATCCATGCTAGGATAATTTACATGGGATTTGCCTTGATTTATTTGTCTCTAATTCCCTGATAGACATGTATGCTAAATGTGGGTGCTTAAATCTTGATGAAAGTGTTTTTGACATTTCCCCAAGGATGAAGTTTCTTACAATGCACTGATTATAGGCTATCCTGGAACAAGTAATTGCTCCATATCTCTTGATTTTTCAGAAATGATACTTTTTGGTACGATACCTAATATAGTTTCATTCATGGGTGTGAATAGAGGTTTCGGGGATGTGAGAAGAGAAGAGTGGGTTCATATTAGAGAGATGGGTGTGGATAGAGATTGCATGGGTGAGAAAAGGAAAAAGTTGGAAATTTGGAATTCAGAGCAGTCGGGTAATGTGGAGAAAAAAGAAAAGAGGGGCGTAAAAAAGAAATAATGGGGTGAAAAGAAAAGAGGTGTGAGAAGGAAATATACAAGTGCTAAATAGAAAAGATGGGGTGCGAAAAGGAATTGCAGTTTACTGTGTGTTAAAAAAAAAAAGAAGAAAAAAATGAAAAATGATGAAAATTGTAATTCTTATTTAATGTTATTTTTCCTATGTAATTTTCTTGTATCTCGCTCCTAAATTTTAAATTGTAATTAGCATGCATACACATTAAGGTGCATTTTGATCTTTAGGGTCTCGAGGTCCCTCACTGATCATGGAAGGATAGGTAGTCCGGTCTTATATAAGACTGAGCTTACACTATTCGACCTAGGTGAGGATAAGCGCTATCTGGAGGGACGGTTTATCTGTCTCGAAAGATGGAAGGACTCTAGGTTTATATAGAGAACTCATGCATACATATTTATTTTGTCGATATTTTATTAAAAATTGAAATGTTATTTTAGTACTAAATAAAATACAATTTTGGGTCATATCGTCATTTTGCATAATTGATTTAGGTAATTGTCTTTTGACAAATGTTGTGAGGTGCCTAACACTTTTCTCACACATAACTGACTCCTGAACTCATCTTTGGTTTACATTTCAGTGTCTTTTTCAAAAAAAAATAAAAATAAAATAAATACATAAGTTTTAAAATAAATAGGATTTCTAATTGTACTATAATTCTTAAACAATTGGTGGCGACTTCATAAAAAAATAAATCTTATTTAAATAAAGTCGTTCTATTTTTCGTCGTAGTGTTTTTACCTCCCAAAGGATATGTTGTGACAACGATGACTGAATCACTTTGTGCAGCGGCACAAATGGATCTAAACAATGGCAGTGGAGCAATGATAGCAACCAAAATGGCAAGGAGAGAAAAATGTTTATTTCTTACAGGAATGGTCCAATTCTCATTTTTTGGAGGATAGACCTATTCTGCATAAACAAGGAAAGTTGCTATTATAAGTGTTTTTCTTATCCAAAATCAACAATAACCAAAAGCTCACTCAAAGCATCTTTAGTGGTGCAACATACTGGAGTTGTATAACTTGTTTGTTTATAATTTTTTTTGTGGAATTCACTTTGACATATCATTTTCTACAACACTAGGTGACAACAAAACTTAAACAATTCTATATTTTTCTCTAATCATATTACATATAATCTCATGATCTCGGTATTGCCTCTTCGGCATTTGGGATGTGTCATTCATTAGGATCTTAAACTCGTTTGCCTTCAACTTTTCCTTCTCTAAACGAACCCTTTGCTTATCTCTTTTCTCATTGATCTTCAGCCTAGTTTGCTTTAAATGATTTTTTTTTTGCTTCTATATTCATCCTTTCTTTTTCTCTCATTTTCTTCCTTTTTAAAACATGCAATGACATTCAATACCTCTACTCTTGAGATTATTATTTCTTGTATGACATCATAGTTGACATTATTAGAAGTTTCATCTACCTTTGCTTTTCATTTTCTTTTTGCCGCTTTTGTACTAATTGGGCGGACTAGTGCAAGCAATGAAGGGTCATTTTCATAACTTATTGATGTTGATGGATTAGAAGATGAGTATGCCCTAGAAGAAGAAATCTTTGTTCTTTTTGAAGAAAATTCAAATGACTCTCCTATCCATTTAGGTTCATCTTTCATTAACCACCAAGCATGCTCAAACTTGAACTGCAAACCCTTAGTTTCTTTAAACCACGTCATTTTGGCATCAGATATGATGTCATTCTCAGACCTCCCACTTTTCTTCCTTTGAACAACATGATTGTAGGATCCAACAAATTTTGAAACGGTATGATTAATTCTATGCCATTGGGATTTTAATGGGACTGAATCCCTCTCTCGTAAACTTTTTGCTTTTTGGTCAACCCCCACAAGTAGATCTTTCAAAATGTTGAGCCACAATTAAATGAGAAGGTTATCTTCAGCAATATTGAATCTTATTTTGGATTTCCTTTGACTACCGAATCCTCCTTCTTCTTCAAGCATAACATTTTCCACTTCAATTTGGGTGGAGAATGGTGGTACTTAAGACTCAAATGTAGACCCGACTAGTGTTTCAAATTCTTTGTCAACAAAATTAGTAGCCATTAAAGCCCTATGAAGCATGGGGTTATTAGACGGTGGCGGATAGATTGGATATAGATATTGAAATGGATACATTGGATATGGAATATTTGCATTTTGTGAATTTATAAAAGGCATTGGATTTTGAGGACTTTGATTTGTAAAAGATGGAGAATTTTGCATGTAATTTAGAAAAGGTGGAGGATTGAGAATTTAGATATATAGGAGATGAAGAAATTTGCATGTAATTTGAAAAAAGTGAAGGATTTTGATAGGTAGGAGATGAAGAATTTTGTATGTAATTTAAAAAAGGTGGAGAATTTTGATTTATAAGGGATGGAGAATTTTGCATGTAATTTGGATACGAATTTAAATTAAATTGAGTGGGATCCATATGGGAGATGAAATAGAGATATGCGTGAACAAAAGGAGTGAAGAAAAAAGAAGATTGATGATTTGGTTGAGTTAATTTTGTCAAAATTGCACTATATATATAGGTAAAATTTTTAACAATAACTTAGCTAAATAGCTATTTCCCATGGCTAGAAAATATTCAGTATCCACTTAATGCTTTCAAATGGTCACTGTTCAGTTTTCTTTTTTAATAAAGCATAAACCATCGGGTCACTATTCGTCTTTTTTTTTAATGAAGCAATGCATCACTATTCTTTGTTTTTTCTTTTTTTCAACAATAAAAAATTGAAGAAAATAATCAATAACCATTTACAGCTTTTAATCGGTCACTATTAAATTTTTTTTTTCATAAAGCATAAACCAACGGGTCACTGTTCATTTTTTTTTTTTTTGTTAATGAAGAAAATAATCAATAACCATTTACTCAATAGTTACTATTCAATTTTTGTTTTTTGTTTTTAATGAAGCACAAAACTAATGGTCACTATTCAATTTTTTTTTTTTTTAATGAAACATAAACCAATGGGTCACTGTTCATCTTTTTTCTTTTAATGAAACATAAACCAATACTTCTCACCCACTTCTCATCCACAACCCCCTTCCTCGCCTATCATCAAAACTTCTCACATTCATGGCTCATAGCTTTGATTCTCAGAGTTTGAGAGGCGAAACCCCAAACTGTGAGATCTAGTTTCCAAGCCTCACTATTGCTTTCGAATTGCATGCACCCACTTCAGAATCGCATTACCTACCATTCACGGTGCCTACCATTCATAGTCACGTTTCCTGCCACTATCATCAATGAAGACGGTCCTAGCCGCTTCACAATAATAGATTCAACTATTGAATGAGAGGAAAGGGCCCAAAAAAAGCCCAAAATCCTTGAGATTTTTCTTCAATCAGATGTTTGGAAAGATCTATTTTTTTTATTAGTTAGAAGTAGGTTGGTTTAGTATTTTAGTTTGTGTTTTGGTTTTAGATTTTGGGGATTTTGCTGTGTCAAAATTGAATGATATATTTAGTTGATCATTTTTATGTATTTTCTAGTTAATGTTCTATTCACACACTTTCTAAATTTCTGTTTGTTTGTTGTGGAACAAGAGAGAAGATTTTGCCTCCATATTTTATCTTTCTTTTGCAATTTTCTACTTTTCACCTGCTTTAAGTACAAATTGGGACCCAACTTTTTTTTTTTTATCTATGGAACGGTTCTCTAGTTCATTGCCTCTACCTTCTTCTCTCATCAAGGTCTTATGATCTCTAGTGATGGTATTTGGGTTGGAACAGTTCCACAACTCTATGAAACTCTACAATTGACACCACTAGAGATGCTCTTATTGCTTTTCATAGGAACACTCTATTCCTTTCCTGTCAACCAAACATGCGGCACTCTTTTCTCCTTGCATTTAAAAAATTAACTTTGATTGTTGAAGAAAAGCATCATCAAACGAGACCAAATTTGTGGTATATTGAAAATTAATTTTTAAACAGTAATATTTTAGAGAAACGACTTTCTTATAACTCCAGCCCTGGGTGGTCCTTATGATATTTCCATGCTCAAGAGGTATGGCGAGCACATTGCTAGGCATTGATGGATGCAGGAGCTGGTTAGTTACAACAATTGTAAACAATGCATATAGATTCCTTCATTGTTGTGTTAAAATGTGAAACATGTTGTGACAACACAAAATCATAGTCTTTTAAAAATAGTCATACATGACAATAAGTTAAGGGCTCTGCAATACGAGCAAGTGCTTGAGGACGTCCATCATATCATCAAGCATTCAGGGTTGGGGTCACTTATTGGGCTCTAATACTCCATAGTGGACAAAGCGGTGTTGGCAACAATTATAAAACGGTTGCATGCATATACCAACACATTCTACCTATTAGTAGGCAAGATGACCATCACATAGATGATGTGGCATCATTGTTGCATCTCATAGTGTAAGGTAATTTTGTGTCTATGTATACCTTGACGGTGGAAACTACATTGTCAATTGTGTGTGATCTCTTAGGACTCTCACCTTACCCTACACTTGAGGAGTTGTATTCCAACAAGCCAACATTTTGTTTTGACAGTTTAATATTGGTCATTCAAGGTCACATTCACCAAAACAAGTATGTCTTTGCAACAAGAGCACTCCTGCTATACATGCTTGGATGCACCATTTATGCAAACAAATCTTCCATTGCTATTTAGGTAGAGTATCTTGAGTTGTTGCAAGACTTAGATGTAGTTGGTGATATTCCTTGGGGGTCATATGTCTCACTCATATTTATAGGCATCTATGTTTTGCAAGTAGGCACCAAGCAAAGTAAGTACTTGCTATCTATCACTTATACTTGTATGATAACTATGCATTAAGTTACTTATATAATTGTTAGTCTTGTTGTCTTGACTAACTTGTTTGTGCATATTTATAGGTGTGGATATATGAACACTTCCCTAGTTTTCGCCACACTACCCTCATGAATGTTGCGTATAGTGAGTACCTCCCATAAGTAGTATGATATCTCGTTGAAAAAGTGGACAATTACCTCTGATACACCATCAACTAGATTGACTAAGATATAGGAATGTGGAGTGGACACCATACTCCATTGCATGTACCCAACATCCACTTCAACTTGTCACCTTCTTCTTTGGTAGATTACAATTTGGGTGGTGGTGCAAGCCTCATAAGCCAAAATGGGTGTTTTGATAGTTGTCCCATGTCCAGTCATTCCCACACCTTCCCATCTATGTGGCAGATGAGGGTGTCTCTTTAGTAGAGGTGGATGCTATGTGAGAGCACTTCAACTAGCATATCTTGAGTGTTGAGTTGCATGGGCCTATTATGGTACTGTTTGGCGAAGTCATGCCAAACTACATGGAGTGGTATTACAGTATATTGCATTCATACATGTCGCCCAGCTCTCTGCATGTCATGGGGCCTTATGTTTGGTGTGACCTTAGGAGAGATAGGGGTGGTGTCAGTAACTAGTCACATATGATGAGTCATTGGTATGTTTGTTTAAATTTTGTTGTTATCTATTTGCTGTATAGAGGATAATGCTTATAGAATTCTCACTGTTTGTCATATTGGAGCGTATGACATCTATTGATGGACATATCTGTACCAACTTCAACAGGCAATTAGTAGATGAGCATTCTGAGGCTAGACAAATACAAGATCAAGCATATGCCGAGATTGGTCATATATGGTAGGATCCCGCTCTCCACCAATTAGGTTGTTATTATAGTCCTAATGCAGGACCATCCATGCATCCATATAGCTAGTCATTACACTTGTCCGGATATAATATGTTCCTTCAGATGTTGAAATATAGTGGCTTGTCATTACACTTGTCCGGATATAATATGTTCCTTCAGATATTGAAATGTAATGGCTAGTTATTGTAGAACCTGTTGTATTGGCTCTATAGACATCCTTGTTGTTATTAATATATGATACTACTTATTTTATTTATCATATATTTCCAATTAATGTTGTGTGTTTTACTCATATCAAAGTTATTTTTTGTATGTTTGGAGTTAGTTCTTATGAGTTTTCAGAATTTTAGGTGTCATAAGCAAGTGAAATGGTCTATGTAGAGCCATTATAAGTGTTTGCCTCATTGTTTACTAATTTTGTACATAAACAATTTTACTAAGTGTTTGCTTGGTGTTTACCAATTTTGCATATAAACAATTTCACTAACACATTGATGAGTGCAAATTACATAGATATATGAGAAAAACCCTTTTTACCCCCTCACAAATTACTCATAGACAAAAAGCCCCTCATTATTAAGTTTCCCATTTAAAACCTTTAGGGAACAAAAATGACCCAATTCGAACCCTCTGTCCCCCTCTACGATGACCTATTAACGACCTTTGTAGATGTGACACGTTATCTAGTGTATGGTAAATGGGAGGGAACACATCAACTCCAAAACACAACTCTTATTTTGTTGTGAGGACACACGTGGGGGTACCTATTTTATTATTTGGGAGTCACTACCAATTGTTTAAAAAATTCTGGGGTACAATTGAAAATTTTATTTTATTTCTATTAGGGAAAGAAATAGGTCTAGAAACCAAAGATAGGTATTAAAGTCCAATTATATGTGGGAAAAGTTGATGCACCCCACAACAATCACTAAATGGTTATCCAAAATTTACCATGCAAGAATAATATGGCCAAGAAATGTATTCCATTTAATACCAAAAAAATAATAATTACAATCATTAATAAATTGCAATAAATTAAATGTGCAACGCATGATGCTAAAAATAAAACTAGGGTCCTTCTAACTTTCAAGATGTATAAGCAATCCTTTCAATGTTGCTTATCTCCACCTAGGTCAAAATAGTGTTAGCCTAGTCTTATAAAGATTGAATTGCCTACCATTTAATATTTATGGTAGGAAATGGATAAATTTCCATATTAGTTGAATTGCCCCAAACTTGAATTTTTATTCATTATTAGAGATTTAGAAAATCAACTGGAAATACCAGAAGAATTTTTTAAAGGAAAGAAGGAGTTTAGAGTCTTGGCTTTGATCAATAGAGCTTATTTCAATGATCCAATCCTTCAACTATCAAAGTCTATACAATCCTTGACAAATCTTCGTTATCTTCATTTACATGGATGACAATTAGATGAGATATCTTCTGTAGCCAGCGTAGTGAAAATTGAGTCTCTTAAGTTACACTATTGTTCATTCCATGAATTACCTGATGGACTTGCGAATCTAAAGAACTTGAGGTTGTCGGACATGGTTGGTTGTAGAATTGAAAGGAATCCTTATGAAGTGATTAAAAGATGCTTGCAACTAGAAGTATTGTATTTTGTTATGACCGAATAGAGAGATATAGGAGAAAATAGAGTTAAGTTTCCTAGTAAATTGTAGAAGTACCATACTGAAATTAGATGGAGTATAGAATTAGTTTCTTAAGGGATTATTCTACTAAAAGATATTTATCCATCAAAGATGTTGACACTCAATTTTCTAGTGCAATAGTTGATGCTTTAATTAGAAGAGCAGAGGTTCTCTCTCTTGGGGAATTCATAGAGCTTGTACAAGCATCATCCCTGCCTTTGTTCAAAAGATAGGCGAGGGCATGAATGATGGCTAAGTTTATTATCCCCGATTCATACGAGTTAGAGTGTGTGCTTGACATGACAAAATGTTTTTATTAGGATGGAGTTGTTTTCTCCAATTTGACCCATCTAAAGATATCACACCTGTAGAAGTTAGAGAGTTTGCTCCTTGGTCAACCTGGATAGATGATTTTGGAGTTGCCCCTTCTACTTAACTGATGAGGATTGTCAATTTTTTCAATGGGCTGATTAATACTGTCAATGATGCAATCATCTAGCAAGAGAGATGGCAATGATAATGAAGGCTAATAAGAGAATGAAATTATGTGTGAAAACCTTGATTGGGACATCATTGTAACATGGGTGGTGATTTTGTTTGTAATTCTGTCTGTGTTGGATGTTGTTTGACTTGATCAAAATGTAGTTGTCCATTTTGGGGTGCTTGTTGTTTGGTTAGGTTAGGAATGATTAAGAAAGATAAAATGTATTGTGGTTGTCCATTTTGTTGTGTGTGTATGTAGTAGGACTTGATGAAAAATGTCATGTGGTTATGAAGGTTCTTGGGTAAGCAAGTTATTTTGGATGCCCAATTATGTTATGAAAACTTTTCAGTTACTGTTTTGTGTTCAATATTTATTGTGTAATGAGAGATGTTGCATATTGCCATGTTGAGCCAAAAACTTAGATGGTGCATCATGTTCTGGAAAATATCGCCGCAAAACCACAAACGAAGAGTGAATAAATTGGATAATAATATCACCAAAAAAGGCTTCCAAGTCATTCATTGCCCATAAATTTAGAGGTTCCATAAGTCAATAACATAATCACTCCTAAAAGGGATATAACCAGTCACATATGATATTTTACCATATAAACTTAAAAACAAGAAGCTATAGCTATGGTCTATCGAGAGAGATTTAATTATGTCACTCCCCTTTTTTAATATGAATACTCTCACTCCCGAATTTATGACATAAATGCCCAAAATACCCTTAACTTAAAAAACCTAACCTACCCACGTACCCCCATTAACCTAAGTTGCCACAGCAAATCGGTAGCTCACATAGCTCTACATAGCCTTTTAGCACTACATGCAATGCCAAACGGGTGTGAAGAGCCATTTGGTGCTTTTGGGTAGGTCAAGCGGCTCTACATAGCTGTTTGGTGCTTTTTCATAGCTCAAACTGCATCCAGTTTTGATAGGAAATTAACATACTTGACAAATGTTTGTATTCACTTACTTAACAAATGTTTGAGTCTCCCATTTCTTTGTTTGTGTGTTTTAATCTTGATTATTTATTTGATAAATGATTTCAATTATTTGTTTAATATGAAGATTCACTTTGAATTGTTGCATATAAGTATGACGAGGACTAAAATACTCAACCGGAGGAGTCCTAGAATGTGGAGTGTCATTGCTCGACTGCCTTTGACTGTGAGAGCAGGTTACTCGTTAGAGGGCATAGGCTGCGGATGAGGAGGAGACTCCACATGATCCCATCCATGACATTTGGCAAGAGGCTCCCTCGGATGACTCAGATGATGCAGACGATTCCAGATATGAGGACAAGGGAGTAGGACCCAATAGGATATCAGTGGTGATTTAGAGGAATGATTTTCTTATGACTCCAGCCTCAGGTGGTCCTTATGATATTTCCATGCTCAAGAGGTACGGCAGGCACATTGCTGGGCATTAATGGATGCAGGAGCTAGTATGTTACAACAATTGTAAACAATGCATATAGATTCCTTCATTGTTGTGTTAAAATATGAAACATGTAGTGACAACATAGGATCAATCTTTTAAAATAGTCATACACGACAATAAGTTAAGGGCTTTGCAATACGAGCAAGTGCTTGAGGAGATCCATCATATCATCAAGTATTCAGGGTTGGGGCCACTTATTAGGCTCTAATACTCCATGGTGGACAAAGCGGTGTTGGTAGCATTTATAAAACTATTGCATGCATATACCAACACATTCTACCTATTAGTAGGCAAGATGACCATCACATAGATGATGTGGCATTATTGCTGCATCTCCCAGTGCAAGGTAATTTTGTGTCTACGCATACCTTGACGATGGAAACTACATTGTCAATTGTGTGTGATCTCTTAAGACTCCCACCTAACCCTACACTTAAGGAGTTGCATACCAACAAGCCAACATTTTGTTTTGACGGTTTAATATTGGTCATTCAAGGTCACATTCACCAAGACAAGTATGTCTTTGCAAAGAGAAGACTCCTGCTATACGTGCTTAGATGCACCATTTATGTAAACAAATCTGTGTAGGTAGAGTATCTTGAGTTGTTGCAAGACTTAGATGTAGCTGGTGATATTCCTTGGGGTTATATGTCTCACTCATATGTATAGGCATCTATGTTTTGCGAGTAGGCACTAAGCAAAGCAAGTACTTGACTATCTATTGCTTATACTTGTATGATAACTATGCATTAAGTTAAATTTATATAATTGTTAGTCTTGTTGTCTTGACTAACTTGTTTGTGCATATTTACAAGCATTGATATATGAACACTTCCCTGGCTTCCGCCACACTACCCGCATGAATGTTGCTTATAGTGAGTACCTCCCACAAGTAGTAAGATATCTTGTTGAAAGAGTGGACAATTACTTTAGTAGAGGTGGATGCTATGTGAGAGCACTTTGACCAGCATATCTTGAGTGCTGAGTTGCGTGGGCCTATTATGGTAGTGCTTGGCAAAGTCATGCCATACTATATGCAGTGGTATTACAGTATATCACATCCATATATGTCGCCTAGCTCCCTGCATGTCATGGGACCTTCTGTTTACTGTGACCTTAGGAGAGATAGGGGTGATGTTAGTAACCAATCACATATGATGAGTTGTTGGTATGTTTGTTTAAATTTTGTTATCAATTTGTTGTATAGAGGATAATGCTTATAGAATTCTCACTGTTTGTCATATTGGAGCGTATGACATCTATTGATGGACATATTTGTACCAACTTCAACAGGCAATTAGTAGATGAGCATTCTGAGGCTAGACAAATACAAGATCAAGCATATGCCGAGATTGGTCATATATGGTAGGATCCTGCTCTCCACCAATTAGGTTGTTATTATAGTCCTAATGCAGGACCATCCATGCGTCCATATAGCTAGTCATTACACTTGTCCGGATATAATATGTTCCTTCAGATGTTGAAATATAGTGGCTAGTCATTGTAGAACCTGTTTATATATATACTGACTCATGTTTTTCTTAAAACAAAAAAACAGAATAGAATAGTTTTGCTTGCTCAGAGAAAAGGCCTTTTTTATTGTTTTGTTTTTTTTTATTGTCTCACTTGAAAAAACAAAAGAAAAAAAGAAGTTGTAGTTTGGAAGTAGAGAAAAGGAACAGAGAAAGAAATAGAGAAAATAATATGAACGCTTGGCTGAAAGGCACTTTGTGTGGTCATCTTATTTTATTCACTTTTTCTTTGTTCATTTCATTATTATTGTATCCAGAGTTGCAGGTTCAAGTTAAAGAAAAAAAGATATAGAAGTTTGTTGTTTAATTATTAAGATTTTCACCCCATTGTAATTTTCTTATATTGTGCTCCCAAATTTTAAATTGTAATTAGCATACATACACATTAGGGTGCATTTAGATCTTTAGGGTCCTGAGGCCCTTCACTTATCATGGAAGGGTCGATGGTCCAGTCTTTTATAAGACTGAGCTTGCACTATCCGACGTATGTGAGGATAAGTGCCATCTGGAGGGACGGTTTATCTGTCTTGAAAGATGGAAGGACTTTAGGTTCATTAAGAGGATTCATGCATACATTTTTATCTTCTCGACATTTTTTTAGAAATTGTAATGTTCATTTCAACACTAAATAAAATACAATTTTGGGTCATATCATTATTTTGTATAACTGCTTTGGGTAAATATTTTCGACGAATGCCGTGAGGTGCCTAACACCTTCCTCATACATAAACGACTCCCAAACTCATCTCTGGTTCGTATTCTAACGCCTTTCTAATAATAAAAAATAAATTTTAAAATAAATAAGGTTTCCAATTATACCTTAATTCTGAAACAATTGGTGGTGACTCCAAAAATAATTTTTTTGAAAAATAAAAGTCATTCCACTCTTCATCACTGCATTTTACCCCCAAAAGGTACGTTTTGAGAAACCTTTTTCCTATCTAAAAAAAATGATCATCCCCTCACAACTTCAGGTGCAAGAACCATGTCCAGGTGTCAATAATTTCTTTTGAAACGACATCAATTTCAATTGGATAGATGCCATGGTTACAATCTTGCCTCACTACTGCCAACAATTCTCCTCTATGGTAACCTTTCAAGAAACATCAATTGAGTTCAATAATTGGTATACATCCAGCCAACTAGCCCTTCTTGCAAGCCTCAAAACAAATGTAGACTCTGTCAAAGTGTGAAACTAATTCAGGCCCAATCTAGTCACACTCATTTCAATAGTAAAGCCACAATTTTTATCAAGATCTTGCCATATTGCTCTCTCTCAAAGCCTACAACAATATCTCTTGCAATTCCCCAAGCTTTGTACACTTTATTGCTAGATACATTTAATCCATAACCAATTGTATTATGGTTCATCACGTCTTCACCTTCAACATTAGGATTAGTTCGAATATATAGAGCTAGTTTCTCACTAATCCACTTAGTTATTGCACACCCAAGCTTCATTTCCCTTGGACAACTATGAGTGTCAATGAAAGTTTCCACTTGGTATGACTTCAAATCATGGGCCCAAGAACATAAAATGGTCCATGGACAAGTTGGTGCACACATAACTCTATACCTAGTGTTGTCATGTTTTGCAAAAATCACATCTTTCCCTTCAAACACAACATAGTCTTTGACAACATTCTTGAACTGATCTAGATTGGAAAACTGCATCACCAATTCAAATCTGACATTGCCATATCCTACATTAGGATCAAACTGTGGGAACCTTTTTCTAGTTCCTTCATCATTTGATGGTTCAGGGCTTATGTAACTCCTCTATCATATAGGCAATGTCTTGTATATGTGTAGAGAGGTGTCGTAGCCTCACAAATTAGTTCACTACTCTCTTGAAATTATAATATAATATAGGGCAAGTAGGATCGATCCCACTAGGAAGCGATTATTTAATCTAATAAGATTGCTTTAAAAGAAAGTAAACTACGAATTAAAATAACAGAAAATTAAACTATTTAGACAAATTACCTAAGAACTAAACACACGAAAAAGGGGGGATTTTTGATTATGAACTACTACTAAAAATTCTGGGCAGATTTAGAAGTTAATAAAAGAGAATAAAGAAAAGTATAGCAAGTAAATTGAGTAGATTGAATAACAGAATTAATGAGGCATGCTTAGCATCGACATATCCTCACCATGATAACACAAATTCGATCATTGACATATAGGTAAATTAATTTTGAATAGCTAGATTGTAGAACTTTGTACGACAAAATTCCATATTTTCCCTTACCGTTTGTTTTGTAACTAGAACGTCTGAGCTAAAAACCTACCAAGTCCAATAACCTCAATACACCAGCGCATGAGATTTAACTGAACTTGGAACATTAAGATCTATGGAAAGCATCATCTAACCTTAACCATAAAGGTCCACCAGCAGCTTTATGTAATTCAGATCTAAAATTATTCTAATCAATCCAATTCTAGGGTTAACTAGTTGTTACTTGTGCTGATTAATTAAGGTTCCAGACTTACTTAATTGGCTAACAATATGAATCATTCAAATAGGTTGGTTAGCTACTCCAAATAGATTCAATAACAATGCTGTCAAATAATTTCAGAATACTCAAATCAATTTATCTAACATTAAAATCATAACTTGTCTTACAAATTTGGTATCATGACTTAGATATGTCTAGCTAAGCATAAAAGAAATTAAGCTACCATACTAACAGATCCAACAGAATTCTGGACTGCAAGCATGGTCACTTGAACAAAAATAAAACAAAGAGAAAGAGTACTAGTTATTCGGCAAAAGGGACAAGCAGCAAAATAAGTCTTCAACTCTTGATGTGTGGCTCTTGGATGCGTGGATGGTGTAGTTCCAGATCTGGCAGCAGCTGTGGTGTGGATGGATAGGTGTGGTTGCTCTCCAGCCCCTTTGGCTATTTATAATATATCCACTCCTAGTTAGATTCAAAATAGGACTCTTAATTAAGTTATATCTCTAAATACAAGTCAATCCTAATCATAATCTAACTAGGACACTAAGTGGATATATTATTCCAAGACTTTAATTCCACTTTAATCATGCTTCCAAAGAATCTTCCAAGCTTAGGAATCCCAATCCTTGTATGATAAGGCTTCCCGGTAATTGACTTTCCTTAAAACTCCTCAAAATCGCATCAATGCAGGCTTTGGGCACCACGGTGGTGGGATATGGGCGCCACAGTGCCCACTGGCAGAATTGGCAGCCCTTTGTCTCTGGAATGCAGCACCACGGCGCCCATTGGCAGCATTGCCATTTTTCTGTTTTCCAGCTTGGCTCTTCAATGCTTGTCAATGCTTGTTCTTGGCATAGAAATTAATCACTTGTGAAAATACAAATGTGAGTTAAAAACATGCAATTAAGCTCAATTTATATTATCATCCATATGAGTTCAAGAATCTAAAAAAGTGATTTAAATCAAATGAAATAGTCTATGTGTCACTAAACCAAGAAAATATGGGGCTGAAATGTGACTAAATTGAGTCCTAACAATATGTATGGAGCAGCCCTTGCAATCCCTTTTCTTCCAACCTTTGAACTGCCTTCACCTGCAGCCCTTAATATCCATCATGAGTTTTCTTCAATGCCCCTTCTTCTGCAGCACTTGATGTCCCTTCTTGTTGATCCTTTGATGGCTGGGATTTGCCTTTACCGCCACCACCACTTTGCTTTTTCTTATTTTTTTAACTCTCACACTCTTCATGGAATAGATGCTCTTTATTTTCATGCATGTCTTCATCAAAATCAACCATTTCACATGGGTCCATTTTATAGGTTTCATCCTTCCCACTATTATATCTCTTTGATTCACTCTCTTCACTACATGCTTCACCAACATATTGCTCTTGTAGCCCTTCTACATTTGCAGCTTGCTCCCTATCATTGTTTCTTAGTTCGCTACTATTTCCCTGCCCCTCACTACCATTATGTGCTCCCACATTCTCATGATGATCATTGCCATCATGTTCATTTGCAACTGCATCCTCATTATCTATTAATGCATGCTCCATTATATCAATCAAATCCACAAAATCTACTTGTATTAGTGTGTCAATAGCATGCTCTATAAAAATATGGAGTTCTCTTTCATCTCTACATATGTTCAACATCTCCATGACATCATTGTCATTCATCAAATAATGCAGTCCATCATCTAAATTCGCACCTGGTTCTAAGTACATACATGATGTATAACTTGCATATCCTAGCCTCTTCAAGAATCCCTACACCATTGTAAGAGAAAACTTATCAAGACTACACCAATCTGCATGGTCAATGCATCCCCCAACATATGTTTTTGGTGGTCTTGCATCGAACTTCCCCACATGATGAATGACAAGGGAACAATAATCCATTTCCATGTCTAGCATTATAGTAACACATGTGAGTTAATATTTTATGCATTTTGCATGAACGTTATTTTTAGAAAACAATTAAGGTTGCACACACTTCTCAACTACTCTATTGTAACGTATTTTTCTCCTATAAAAAAAAAATGAATAAAACACATACATAAAAAGGTTTGGGACCACAACGCAAATAAGACCAGCAACTGAAGACAAAACAACTATCTTAAATCAAAGACAAAATAATCACATAAACTACCTTGGGGACCGCTACCACCATTATTTTGCTACCACAATCTACTTTTTACTCTTAATGGGACCGCATAATCTTAAATCAAAGACAAAAAAAAAAGAGATGGGGTTTGGGACTAAAGGACCTCAAATGCATCATTTCAAGTAAGAAAGTAGTAGGGCAATCATACCTTTTCAATAATGCGGAGAATTTGCTCAACCCCCAATGTGCCATTACTACTGTTCAATAGAGGCTACCCTTTAGAACTACAAGATTACCTCCCCAAATCTACCCGAAACAATCAGGATTATCACTTTAAACCATCAATTTCTCCTATTTGCTCTAAGTCCTCTCCCACACTCCTCACTTTTGTTTTTTTTTCTTTTAATCTACAAAATGGCTATGAAAGGCCAAAAGCCAATTTAGGGCAACAAATTTAAAAGACATCACTTTTACACTCCCCCTCCAAACGCATAGCTTTTGTAAACGAGACAACACCTTGGTGCGTTAAAACGACACCACTTCTTTTTATTTTTTGCAAGCCCAATAGGTGTTTTATATGGTTAGGTCACTAGCTCAGCCATTAAATATTATCCATGTTACACTTTAACGGAAAACTATATACTTAACGTCCCAAGTTAGTTTATATCGTTAGAGGCCATCAACGGCAATAGACAAAGAGACTAAATTGGGAAAATATTATTATGTTAGGGATCAATTTGGGATGCAAGAAACATGGAGGGCAATTTTTTTTCCCAAAATCCATGTCATTGCTACTTTTCTTTTCATAATTTGTTTGCCAAATTATATTAATTTGTAATTCCCACCATCAATATTAAATATAATAATATTATATCTTTTTCTCACCAATTTTGCATCATTGTTGTTAATATTAGCTAATTCCTTTTTACAATTTTAGGAAAATAAGAAAGACTACTATTTTTCTATAAAGGTTGTAGGAGAGGCTCTACTATTTAAGTCCTCTTTTTCCACAATCTCTTTTGTTTACCCATCTTTTTTAGCTTCACTGTAAGATGAATATATAGCATATCCATGGAGTCTAATGTTGATAAAGGTATTTTTAAAATTATATATATATTTCATTGCAAAAATTTTTTCTTCCTCTTTTTCTTTATATGTTATATACTTTTCTTCAAAAAAAATTTTTTTGAATACTTTGGATAATTTTTTGTTTTGTGTTGTAAAAGCATCAAAGTTTCTTCAAATTTCAATTTTTCTCTTTATGGTGAAAATGCTTGAAGGGAATATAGTTCAATGGAACAATGTGACATCAATTCAAGGTTAGTTTAGTTCCTTTCTATACCAAATTTCATTTTCTTTTTTATTTTTTTATGGTGAATATGCTTAAGAGGGATCGATGCTAGTCAATGGAATAATGTGATATTTGTTTAGGGTTGGTTTAGTTGATTTCATATTGAATCCTACTTTATTTATTGATAAAAATTGAAGTACTTATTGATGTTATAAATATTTTAGATGTCTACCTAGAATATTATTTACCCTAGGACTCAGTCTTTCTCTTGTATTCATCTAATGTAATCATCCTTTCTAGGGTTTTATTTGTATTGGGGCTCTTCCCACCACTTGTATAAATACTTATTAGTGAATGAATAAAGTATGCCCATTTGAAGGCTTTACTTATACTCTTCTCTCAATTCTCTCTACTTTACTCTCTTATATATGTTGTTTCACAACACGTTATCAGCACGATTGCAAATGCAAAAGGAGAATGCATCAATATATATAATAGAGATTCAAGAGCCTTCTTCCTTTTCCACCACCAAACATTTACATGGTTATGCACCTTTGATAGATCAAACCATTCAACACCACGATCTCCATGTTCTGTCCTCTGTAAGTCTAGTATTATGTTAGATTTTCTTTTATTAAATAATGATTTAGTAAAGCCATTTACATGAAGGATTTATTCATTTCTTATGTCCAATAACTCCAAATTAATGGAGGATTCATATTGGACAAGACTTGTGAATGGTTTTACTCACACGTTTTTATCTTCTTTCTATAGTATAAGAATTTAGTAATATTTTTAGTGATTTCTTTTGTTCAATTTAAATAATGCTTTAAAGTGGCTTTGAATTGACTTTGAATAAATTAGACCCATATATAACTTTGAAGAACCATACTATGGAATTGTATATTCCTTATAATGAATAAAATTTATACCTTATCTTGAAGTATGAGGCAAAATTAATTTCTTTGTTTTGCCACATCCCGAAGTATGTGACAATTCAATTTCTTGATATGCCATATCCGGAAGCATGAGGCAATATGCTTTCTTTAATATGTCTCATCTAGAAGCATAAGGACAATTTATTTTCTAAGTTGTTTTGTGAAGCCTCATCCCAAAGTATGAGAAATTTAGTTTCTTTTATGTCTTTTCTTGAAGTATGAGACAATTTGTTTCATATGACATGTCTCACCCATAATTTTGAGACAATTTAATTTCATTGATATGTCTCATCTGTAAGTATGAGACAATTTCATCACTTTAATTGAATATGAAGTGGATCTTGAAGTTCTCCACATAAGTCATAAAGTGGATCCTGAAGCTATCCACCCTAAAATTATTCACATAGAAGTTGAATTGGATCATGAAGTTATCCATGTAAATTATAAGGTGGATCTCAGAGTTATCCACATAAGTTGTAAAGAAGATCCCAAAGTTATCCATTTAAAGTATAAAATGGATCTTGATGTTATCCACTTGCAAGTGTGTATAAAAAAAAATTATTGACTAAAAACTAAATAATGCTTAATTAAGCATGTAGGTGGATTTTTATGTCGATGCTCAAATCTATACTTTTGGGATCTTAATATTTACCTTTCAAGTTGACTTCTATGACACTACTTTTGTCACCACAACCATATTTTTGTGGGATTGAATCTCAGGTTAAATCCCAAATACATGGATTTTTTAGTTTGAGATTGCAATTCCCATTTCTCCACGTATATTGTTGCCTAAGCTTTAGTGAATAATTAATAAATTATATGATATAACTTTTGCTTCCTTCCGTATTGGTTAAATGACTATTATATATATGCATGTATATACCTTTTATATTTTAATAGTCATTAATTATGAATATTCGGTTAGATGCATATGAATATGATTATATTGCGGATGCCAAGGTTACATTATAGCTTATATAAGTATGTGTCTTTATTTTATTTTATTACTTCCATGGATGATTTGGAATGGCAATTTAATTGCTTCCTTTGACTCTTATTTGAGGGATTCAGTGTGGATAAAAATCATAACTTTCCTTCGTTGTGTAATAGAATATTGGTTTATCTTTTTTTTATTATGTTTGCTATCAAAGTAAACAGAAATTTGGTTCTAATGGAATTTTGGAAATAATGAATTTATGCAATATGAATCTTTTCAAACTTGTTGAGTCTATCTCAGTGACCAAAACTACATATTCTACCAAAGTTTGGTGGATGGTGGTGTGTATGTTGGTGGATGCATGCCCAATGTTGTTGCTTTCATGAATTAAAATCATTTTGAGTTTTAAAATTTAGTAAAGGCAGTTCAATTGGGTTATTTGCTTGTGCATTTGATATATGCTCAATGAATACAAGAAAGGTTTCTTTTTCTTTCTTGCATTTTGTGACTGATCAATTTTTGAAATAAGTAATTAAAATAGTATTATATGAAAGATTAAGTTTATCATTGGTATGGATTGGATTTATTTATTTAGTCTTGGTTGAAATGTCAATTCCCTCTTGTGTCTTATTATTCATGTTTTGAGTATGTGAAATTTGATTGCCTATGATACAAGTGGCCATTAATTTTGTTTCGTGCCATTGAAAAATCAAAGAAAATTTATCAATCAAGCTTCATAAAATTGGGATTTATTCTTGGGGCAATTTGTTTCTCAGATTGGGAAGAATTTATAGTGAGTTGGCTAAACAACAATGTACCTCCACTCCTCCACACTCCATGAAGGTTTTTCAATAACTCCAAGTATTGATTTCTAGGATCACCAATCAACCTTTACAATGATCTCTACTAGATCAACACTAGACCTAGTAAGCTTGACTTCCTACTCTCGAGCAGTCTAGTATCTATCCAAATCACTTTGATTACAAAGGTTACAAGATGGTGAGTGCAAGCTCAAATGGATTGGGTTGTTCTAAGTAACAAATAATCCCAATGATCCCACTTAGTTTCTAAGGAAGCTATAGTTCATTTTACTCATGTTAGATTAGTTTGCATTATCTTTATTTTAACTTGGTTCTTTATGCTACTCACTGCTCTTTTTGTTGTTAACTTTAATATATGGTTAATACGTTGTCTTATAAAATTATTTATATGATTACTTATGGATTAGCTAACATAGTAGCTATGGTTAATTGATAATTTGACACTCTAAAATGTGTTGCCAATATATGTTTATGTTACGATATGATTTTGAAATATTATAGTGCAATAAAAGAAAATAAGTCTTTTACTCGAAATCATAAGCCATTATCCCAAAATAGTAGCTAGGAAAATATAATATTGGTGATAATATATAAGTACCTCCAACTAGAAGTGGGAAAGCAATGAAGAAAAGTGGTAAAGGAATGTTCAAAAAACCACTATGATTTTGGTATGAAAAGGCCATTCAATTTGTACATCTAAACATCTTCTAAATGCTTTTCAAGCATCAACGAAAGAAAGAGATTAATTTTGAGACAATTTTGTTCAATGAGATGATGTTTTCAACTATAGCCATGTCATTATGACAATTAAATGTCCCAAATTTCTTCTCCTTGAAGGTGATGAGAGTATACATAGGATATTACTATTGTAGTTCATTTATTTAATTTAATTTTAATAAATTTAAGTATTTGCTCCCTTGTTTTAAGCTATATCAATTTCATATATTATATGATACTACATTATTTCTATTGTACAAAAATAATATCACTACTATATTTAGTAGTGGAAAGATAATTGAGGGCTCTTGAAGAGTTGGAAGAATAGAAATCATAATTAAAAGCTCATGAAGAGCTAGTAAATATTTACATTGAGAAATTATATGCATTTTTCTCCAATTTGTACTACATATATATATATACATATATATATATATATATATATATATATATATATATATATATATATATATATATATATATATATATATTAGTATGATTAAACCATATGTTGTTGTAAACCAGAAGTTTACAAGTCAAAATAAGTTTGTTGTTTGGCATGACTGGTTGAGTCATCTCAAGTCAACAATGATGTGAAAGTAAATGAAAATCATATAGACTTTCATTGAAGAGACAAAAGATTTTTCAATTCAAAAGCTTAGTTCCTCATATGTTATTTGTTCCCAAAGAAAATTTATTTGCACTAGCCTTCAAACTCCCCCACACTTAGCCTTTTGCTCGTCCCTGAGTAAAAGTAAAGAGAAATAAAATAAGCAAGGCAGCAAGGCATTCAAACATGACCTACTAACCATATTGGCCTCAGAATTATTCACATAGGATTCATTGGAAATCAATCATAATATCACAATGCAAGATTACTCATTACAAGATGGAATAGTCCCACACCCCAAGTAACTCTCAAAATAAACAATAGTTTAGGCTCAATTTCTCACTCAAGTGGATGTTGACAGTTACCATATAATTGGGTTATCAAAACATGGAAAGCCATAAGAAAGGTATAAGGTATAAAAGTAAGTGCACATGTACATAATAACTCGTCAAGTTTCCTAAAATTAAATGCAGTGAAGATGAATTCCCTCACAAGGATAAAAAAATCACTCATATCTCTCAAGTGGTTAGAGGGCTAATCATACACTCAAGTCAATGCAATTCAAGATTCCTCCATAGGCTTGCTCATATATCAAATCTCCACCACTAAATAATAAACCGCAAACATTAATCAAAGGGTCTTTTGAGGGTTGTAATGGGGCTTTAGGAAGGTGAAGGGAGGTCAATGGTAGTGAAATCAAGGGTTAAAATACACCAAGAAGAGATTATGTGAATTCAAAGCTACCCTTTAGCTCAGTCACTCTCCATTTACCAAGCCTCATACTTGCATATTTTTCTCCCTTCTTTCTCATTCTTTTGCTTTTCTTGCTGTTTTTCTTTTCTTTTCCTTTCTTTTTCTTTTTCTTTCTTCCATTCTTTTTCTCTTTTTCCAGAATTTTTTTTTCTGAACATTGCCCTTTTTCTTGAGGGATTTTCACATCTTTTTGAGGTTCTTTCTTGCCACTTCCCTAGTTACTAACTAGGCAACATTTCCATGCCTTAAATTCACACAATCCTTCAAGGTGTTAGGTTCAAAATATAGGTGAATCAAAGAATGGGTGTATGGCTTAAAATGTGGTTAAAAGATGGGAAAGCTAAGGCTCCTAGTGGTGATTATGCAAGTTGGGCTATTAAAGGCTAAAATGGCTGAACCTAAGTGCCCTAATCACCTTTGTGTCCATGGTTTCACTGTGGTCTCAACATGTATAACAGAGCAAGTTCTCAAAAAATAAAAAATTGCATGACACAGTCACAATCAAATTAAGAGTTTCAAATATGTAACTCTTATGGCTCAAAAGCTCACAATTGGCTAATATTCATCCTCATGCATTTTCATTCACTCTACTATCAAAGTAATTATGCACATAATGGGAATTAATAATAAATGTGGGTTCACACATAACAAGGTTGGCTTAGAATTCCCAGAGGCTTTCCAATGATCAATGGAATAAGATATGATGAATAATCATGCATTGTTTCCATATCAAATCAAGTTTCCTCATCCCATAATATCATCAGTTAAGCACAATTTTCATCATTAGCCATGACCTTCAGTCAAAATATCAACACACAATCACACAATCATGCAAACAAAATTACTATTAATCTATTCAAACACTCAAATGCTAGGCTACTTAATTTTTCAACTATACACGTGTGTCCCTCCCCCACACTTACAATTTGCAGTGTCCTCAATGCAAATAAAAGAGTAAAGGAAAGGTCAAACCTGATAGAAGTAGCCTACTCAGAGTCGTCCATGGAGGATGATGATTAATGTTCTGGGTCTTAGGCAGTAGTTGGTGGTGAAATGGGAGAAGTGTGAGTTATGAGGGAGATGAAGGGGTTCAAGGGCTGCTGGAATTTCATAGGCACACTGGAAGGGGCGTCGTGGTGCTGGAAATTTTTTTTGAAAATTTGAAATTTTTTTTTTCGGGTCACCTGCGCCGTGGCGCCCACTGGCAGAATCTAAATGGATTTTTGGGGCCATGGCACCCTGGGACTTGTATTCAGCTGTTTTGTGCTGAAATCTTCGAAATCTTGCTCCAAATTGTGCCCATAACCTGCATAGCTTCAAATAATTGTTTGAGTGACTTTGAGTAGCAAAAAATACTGACTTAAGGACAAAAAAAAAATGCAAAATTAATCACACAAAAAGAAAAGAAAAGAAAAAGGAAAAAAAACCGTTGGGTTACCTCCCAACAAGCGCTTAGTTTATAGTCCTCAACCCGACTATCTCAGGTTCATCATGACACATCTAGAGGACTGTAGGGAGAGATCATCAATTGTCTTACTCTCTTTCCTTTCTTGCTTGGGTAGCCAACCATCTTTAATATCTTCTCAAGGCCAGTTGGGAATCCAGAACAGCATCACTCTGGGCTTCCCTTGCCTTTCCTCTTTTTATTCTTGGCTTTCTTCTTCTTTACCTTTGGGGCTTTGTCAACTGGTTGCACAAGTTTTATAGCTTTGACTTCAACCTTCTCTTCTTGGAGCTTTTCATTTGTATTGCATGGCTCAAGGTCTTCAAAGAGTTTGAAAGTGGCATGGTCTTCATTGACCCTCAATCGGAGTTCTCCAGCAGCTAGATCTATTACAGCTCTACCAGTTGCCAAGAAGGATCTTCCCAGTATTAAGGGGATATCTGCATCCTCCCCCATATCAAGCACTACAAAATCCACTTGGAAGAAGAATTTGCCTACTTTGATTAGGACATTTTCCACCAAACCATATGGGCGTTTAAGGGATCTATCAGCAAACTGTAGAATCATCTTGGCGGGCTTTACTTCCCCAATGCCTAGTTCCTTGAACATAGAGAGAGGCATTAGATTTACACTAGCCCCTAGATCACACAGTGCCTTACCTACGTCCATGTTACCTATATTGCAGGGTACAGTGAATTTCCCTGGATCTTTCACCTTTACTGGTAATTTATTTTGGAGGATTACATTGCACTCTTCAGTGAGTGCAATTGTTTCATAGTCCTTTAGAATCTTGGCAAATTGTTTATCTAGCTCCTGCTTTCTGAACCTATTAGGGAATGGAAGAGGCGGCTTGTATGGTGGGGGATTATCTGGGAAAAGCTTGGATCTTGGCTTTTCCTTCTGCTGTTGTTCAGGCCTCTTTTCTACGATGACTTCAGGTACTTTCTTAGGTTCAGGTTCAGCCTGTTCGGTTCCTTCTTCAGGCATGGGCTCCTATTCTTTCTCCTGTTTAGCTGTAGAGGTTTCTTTCAAGTCAATCTCAGCTACCTTCCCACTTCTCAGAAAAATGGCATTGTCATGCTCTCTTGGATTTACTTCAGTGGTACTAAGTAGTGAGCTAGGTTGTCTTGTTGTCAGAAGTTGAGAAATCTGCCCCACCTGGTTCTCCAGTTATTTTTTGGAAGCATTGGTAGTGACCATGAATTGATTGGTTATCTCTGTGAGGTCTGCTTGTGATGTTACCAACTTGGCCATAGCTTCCTCTAGATTCATCTTTGGAGGTTGTTGCTGTTATTGTTGGAAAAGAGGCATTCCTTGACCTTGGTTCTTCTATGAAAAATTGGGTTAATTTCTCCACCCAGGATTATAGGTGTTGGAGTAGGGATTGTTATTCCCCACATAGTTCACCTCCTCGGCATCTCCTTGCATGCTCTCCATAGAATTTCCTTTGAGTAATGTTGTTTGGAAGGAAAGAAACTGGTCCAGTTTAGCTGATAATTTGGCTAATGCATTTGCATCCTTGATGCCAGCTACCTTCTTATCATTGTCTATCCTAGAGCTCCAATCAGAGGCATTTGTGGTGACCTCTTCAAGCAACTCATAGGCTTCAGCATAATCTTTGTTCAAGAAAGCTCCTTCAACTGCTGCATTAAAAACTATCTTTGTATTTGTGCTCAATCCACCATAAAATACTTGCATTACGAGCTAATTTTGCATGCCATGGTGTGGACACTTCCTCAATAACTCCTTGAATCTTTCCCAAGCATCATAGAGAGATTCTCTATCAAATTGTATGAAATTTACAATTTCAGTTCTCAGCGTAGTAGTCTTCGAAGGAGGGAAGTATTTAGTGAGAAATTTCTGGGCTAAGGAGCCCCATGTGTTAACTGAACCTGGTGGCAAAGAATTCAGCCACCTTCTTGCCTCATCTCTAAGTGAAAAAGAAAATAATCTGAGCTTGATTGCCTCCTCTGACACCCCATTGTATTTGAATGTGTCACATATCTCCAAGAAAGTTGAGAGGTGCGGATTTGGATCTTCATTATGTGCTCCTAAAAATTGATTATTTTGCACCATTTGGATCACAGCTGGTTTGATCTCAAAATTATTTGCTTCTACTGGTGGACTTCGAATGCTAGACATTGCATTTTGTATTTTCGGGATAGCAAAGGTTCTAAGAGGAATATGTCCTCCATTCAGCTGGTTGTTTGGGGCTACCATCTTCTTTAATTCTGGCTGCAAATTTCTGACTACCCTTTTCTCTTTTCGAATTCTCCTAATTATCTTTTCAATTTCTGGGTCCAAGGGGATTAAAGTTTGCTTCATGCACCAGAAAAATTTTCTTGAAAATCAAAGAAAGAAATTCAAAGTAAAAACAGAAAAATAAATAAAATTGTGCTTGAGTCAACACCTTGTTAGTTCCTCTAATATCAATGGCACAATCCCCGACAACGACGCCAAAAACTTGATGTGTTGTGTGGGTGTATAGAAAATAGGTGTAGAATGGATGGATTTGCATGTGAAATATGGATGGAATGAAGTGCAAGCGTACACTATCCATGCAACTAGCAAGTATTACAGGGGTTGTCGTACCCAAGGGATTGTTATTGAGTACTAGAGTACAATAACTCTAATATTGCTCAAGCGGTCGAATTATGATGACAGAAACAATTCAAAGTAACAGCATGAAAGTAATTAAGCAATTAAAGAAGAGTAGATAGCAGATTACGTAAAGAAAATAATGATTAAAAGCCTAGGGATTCAGATTTCACCACAATTCCTACGTATATACTTTCTTGATTCAGTTATGAAATTCCAGTTTTATCAATTGCTAGCCAGGATTCCTAATCACATCAATCAACCTTGGTATTAGGTCAGATTGAATCTAACTATAATTACCAACCCTGCTACTAGTTTGTGCGAGTTATAGCAACTATAATTGCATTAAGTTCTATGCACATCCCTTTAGGGAGATCTAGGGGAATGCCCTATTTCCCATGTTGCTACACAGGGTCCTTAGTATGGGTCTGTCCTCAGCTCCACTATGGATTTAACTTTCGTGGTCTAGATTAACTAATCTCCGGTCGGTCTCATAGAAAACCCACAGATTTCCCCCAACTAATTGGCTAGATCAGTTAAGAGTGAAGTGCAGAAAATTAAATCTCAATTGAATAAAACATAAAACTTTCATACTTCCTCAATTTAGTCTATACAAGAAATTGGGCTACATCCTAGCCCCTAGAAGGAAATTAGTTACACATAGTGTAACTTAAACACATAATGTAAAAGAAAGAAAACATGAACATAAAAGGGGAAGAAGAAAGTGTGACACTTTGCTCCTTGCCTAGTTGCCTATTTATAATATATATAATCCTAATTTTACTTTAACTAGGTGATGTGCGAATTAGGGTGTAGAAAATAGGTGTAGAATGGATGTGAAATAAAGGTGGAATGAAGTGCAAGCGAACATTATCAATGTAGTAAGCAAGTATTCTGGGGTTGTCGTACCCAAGGGATTGTGATTGATTACTAGAGTGCAGTAACTCCAATAATGCTCAAGCGATCAAATAAGAGTGATAAGAACAGTAGATCATAAGGTAAAATAACAGTAAAATAAAAGAGAATAGATGAATGATGCGTGATTGAAATATCAGATAAGTGAGGCCTAGGGAATTCAGATTTCACCACAAGTCCTTGACATTAACTTTCATGATTCAGTTATGACTTCTACGATTATTAATTGCTAGTCAGGATTCCCTAATCTAACCATCCTACCTTGGCGTGAGGTCAGAATAATCCTAATTACAATTACCAACCCTGCTACGGACCAGTGCGAGTTGTAATAACCATAATTGCATTAAGTTCTATGGACATCCCTTTCGGGTATTCTAGAGGATCTCCCTAGCTCCCTTGTAACTACATAGAATTCTAGGTATAGACCGCCACAGAACCCTATGGATTTAACCTCCATGGTCTAGGTTAACTAATCATCTTCCGAGTCATAGAGAACCCACGGATTTCTCCTTTCTAATTGGCCAGATCAATCAAGAGTAAGTGCAAAACATTAAACCTCAATTAAATAAAAGCTAGATCTGTCATAACATCATCAATCATGTCTATACAAGTACTTGGGCTACATCTTAGCCCCTAGATAGAAGATTAGTTACACATGATGATGAAAGAAAACATAATGATAAAATAAGAAGACATGGTGTTGGTGAAGATGAGTGACGCCTTGTGGAAGGATGCCTTGAAGCTTGCTTGCTTTGATGTGGATGCTGCGTGGATGGATGGATGATTTCCTCTCAATCCTCCTTCTTATTTATATAGCCTCCAATCCTAGTTAGACTAAACATAGGACTTTAAGTTGTATTATAATTCCTAATCCTAATGTAATCTTAATCATCCTTTAATTAGGATTTTAATTACATAATAATTACACAACTCTAATCCTACTTGATTAATAATTCTAGAGAGTCTTCTATGTCTTGGAGTCTCAATTCTTGTAGGAGAAGGATTCTTGAAAGTTCAGATGGTTTAGAACTCTTCAATTATTCTTTGGAAGGCCTTCGAGTCGCCACAGTGAAGGGTAGCCTCGCCACAGCAAGCTGATGCTTGAAATTAGATTTTGCTCTCTGGAAGACCTCACCACGGCGAGCTCAAGCTATATTGCTCTTGTTGCTCTCGGGTAAGGCTTGCCACGGCGAGCTCTGGCAGAATGCTGAGATCTATGTTTTGCTTCCAATTGAAGTCTAAACCTGAAACAAAAGGAATTCATATCAAATGCAACATGTTTTACCTTAATTAAGAATGTAAATGCAAGGGAATTGAATCATAAAAGTCTATTGATGTGAGAATTATGGTGTAGAAAATAGGTGTAGAATGGATGTGAAATAGAGATAGAATGAAGTGCAAGCGTACACTATCAATGTAGCCAGCAAGTATTCCGTGGCTGTCATACCCAAGAGATTGTGATTGATTACTAGAGTACTAGAACTCCAATAATGCTCAAGCGATTGACAGAGAGTGATAACAGTAAAATAATGTAAAGAAAAACAACATAACAGTAAGAGAAATAGATGATGAATAAGAGTAGATGAAATCAGAAATAAAGGTCTAGGGATTTAGATTTCACCACAAGTCCTTGGTATAGACTTTCATGATTCAGTTATGACTTCTACGAATATTAATTGCTAGCTAGGATTCCCTAATCTAATCATCCTACCTTGGCGTGTGGTCTAAGTGATCCTAATTACAATTACCAACCCTACTATGGGCCAGTGGGAGTTGTAATAACCATAATTGCATTAAGTTCCATGGACATCCCTTTCGAGTATTCTAGGGGATCTCCCTAGCTCCCCTGTAACTACATAGAATTCTAGGTATAGACAGCCTCAAAACCCTATGGATTTAACCCCCGTGGTCTAGGTTACTAATCATCTTCCAAGTCATAAAGAACCCACAGATTTCTCCAACTAATTGACCAGAAAAGTTAAGAGTGAAGTGAAGAAAATTAAACCTCAATTAAATAAAAGCTAGAATTGTCATAACATCATCAATCATGTCTATACAAGTACTTGGGCTACATCTTAGCCCCTAGAGAAGAATTTAGTTACACATAACGGTAAAAGAAAACATAATGCTAAAATAAAAGAACATGAAGATGGATGGGAGTGATGCCTTGCTTGCTTATTGCCTTATGGACTCTTGGATGCGTGGATGGATGGATGTTTGCTTCTCAGCCCTCCTTCCTATTTATAATCCCTCCATTCCTAGTTAAACTCATTCTAGGACTCTAAGTTTAATTACAATTCTTAGTTATAATGTAATCCTAATCATACTTTAATTAGGATTCTATTTAGAACAATCCTCTTCCTAGTCCTACTTGAATTATGACTCTTAGATAAATTACAACTTTAATTACAAAGTCATTCCTAATCATAGTCTAACTACGACACATCATTCTACTAGGATTTAACAACTTTAATCCCACTCAAACTAGGACTCTTGAGAATTTAATTCCTATGGTTGCATATCTCTTTTAGTTTCACTCCAACTAGGATTCCATGTAGTCCCATGCTTTCAAGACTTCAATTCCACTTGAATAATAATTCTGGAGAGTCTTCTATGTCTTGGAGTCTTAGTTCTTGTAGGAGAAGGATTCCCGAAAGCTTTATCGGTTCTGGAGACTTCAATTCCATTACATGGAATCCTAGTTGGAGTGAAACTAAAAGAGATATGCAACCATAGGAATTAAATTCTCAAGAGTCCTAGTTTGAGTGAGATTAAAGTTGTTAAATCCTAGTAAAATGATGTGTCGTAGTTAGACTATGATTAGGAATGACTTTGTAATTAAAGTTATAAGTTATCTAAAAAGTCATAATTCAAGTAGGACTAGGAAAAAGGATTGTTCTAAATAGAATCCTAATTAAAGTATCATTAGGATTACATTATAGCTAAGAATTATAACTCAACTTACAGTCCTAGAATGAGTCTAATTAGGAATGGCGGAATTATAAATAGGAAGGAGGGCTGAGAAGCAAATGACCATCTATCCATGCATCCAAGAGTCCACAAGGCAGCAAGCAAGCAAGGCGTCACTCCCATCCATCTTCATGTTCTTTTATTTCAACATTATGTTTTCTTTTACCGTTATGTGTAACTAAATTCTTCTCTAGGGGCTAAGATGTAGCCCAATTTCTTGTATAGACATGATTGATGATGTTATGACAGATCTATCATTTATTTAATTAAGGTTTAATTTTTTGCACTTCACTCTTAACTTTTCTGGCCAATTAGTTGGAGAAATCTATGGGTTCTCTGTGACTTGGAAGATGATTAGTTAACCTAGACCACGAGGGTTAAATCCATAGGGTTCTGTGGTGGTCTATACCCAGAATTCTATGTAGTTACAAGGGAGCTAGGGAGGATCCCCTAGAATACCCAAAAGGAATGTCCATAGAACTTAATGCAATTATGGTTATTACAACTCGCACTGGCCCATAGTAGGGTTGGTAATTGTAATTAGGATCACTCCGACCTCACGCCAAGGTAGGTTGATTAAATTAGGGAATCCTGGCTAGCAATTAATAATTGTGGAAAGTCATAACTGAATCATGAAAGTCTATATCAAGGACTTGTGGTGAAATCTGAATCCCTAGGCCTTTATTTCTTATTTCTTCTACTCTTATTCATCCTCTATTTCTCTTACTGTTATGTTGTTTGCTTTTATATTTTATTGCTGTTATCACTCTAATTCGATCGCTTGAGCATTATTGGAGTTTTAGTACTCTAGTAATCAATCACAATCCCTTGGGTACGACAACCCCCGAATACTTGCTGGCTACATTGATAGTGTACGCTTGCACTTCATTCCATCATTATTTCACATCCATTCTACACCCTAATCCGCACATCACTCACTTACTCTCCAACTTACCAAGCCTCATACTTGCATATTTTTCTCCCTTCTTTCTCATTCTTTTGCTTTTCTTGCTGTTTTTCTTTTCATTTCTTTTCTTTTTACTTTTCCAGAATTTTTCTAGATTGTTTTTTTTTTCTTTTCTAGATTTTTCCTTTTTCTTGGGAGGTTTTCACATCTTTTTGAGGCTCTTTCTTTCCACTTCCCTAGTTACTAACTTGGCAACAATTTCATGCCTTAGATTCACACAATTCATCAACGTGTTGGGTTCAAAATATAGGTAAATCAAAGGAAGGATATATGGCTTGAAATGTGGTTAAAAGAAAGGAAAGCTAAGGCTCAAAAAGGGTCAACTAATGATGATTATGCAAGGTGGGCTATAAAGGCTGAAATGGCTGAACCTAGGTACCCTCATCACCTTAATTTCATGATTTCACTGTGGTCTCAACATGTATAATAGAGCAAGATCTAGAAAAATCAAAAAAATTACATGACACTCTCAGAACAATTTTAAGAGCTTCAAATATGCAACTCTTATGGCTCAAAAGCTCACAATTGGCTATTATTCATCCTCATGTATTCTCATTCATTCCACTATCAAAGAAATTATGCACAAAATGGGAATTATCAATATGGAATCTCTCATAATCAAAGTTGGCTCAAATTCCCATAGGCTTTCCAATAATCAATGGAATAAGAGATAATGAATAATCATGCATTGTTTCCATATCAACTCAAGTTTCCTCATCCCATTATTTCATCAGTTAAGCATAATTTTCATCATTAGCCATGGTCTTCAGTCAAAACACACAATCACACAATCATGCAAAAAACAAAAATTTATGCAAAATAAAACAAATACTGCTACTACTCAAATACTCAAGTACTAGGCTACTTAATTATTCAACTAAACACATGTGTCCCTCCCCTAGACTTAAAATTTGCAATGTCCTCAATGCAAAATAAAAAAAATAAAGTAAAGGTCCAACCTGATAGAAGTAGCCTACTAGGAGTCGTCCATGGCAGGTGATGAATTATTATTTTTTTCTCGGTTCTTGGGCAGCATGAGGGGCTGTTGGAAGTTCATAGGCACTGGAAGGGGTGTTGGGGTATTGGAAAAAAAATTTCGAAAATTTGAAAAAAAAAAATTTTTCAGGTGGGTGAACAGTGCAGCTCGCCGTGGCGAGCTTTGGCATAATTGATTCTGGAAGAGCTCGCCATGGTGAGCAGAACTTCGATTTTTGCTCGTTTTTGTCCCGAATTTGATCCATTATGCTCCCATTTGATATCTAACACCTGCATAGCTTTAAATAATTGTTTGAGTGGCTTTAAGTAGTAGAAATTACTGATTAAAATAAAGAAACAAAGTGCAAAATTAAACACACAAAAAGAAGGAAAAGAGAAAGGAAGAAAAATCTTTGGGTTGCCTCCCAACAAGCACTTAGTTTAAAGTCTTTAGCCTGACTATCTCAGGTGCTTCATGGCACATCTAGACGGCTGTAGGGAGAAATCATAAGCTCTCCAACTCCCTTTCATTTCTTACTTGGGCAGCCAACCATCTTTAATATCTTTTTAGGGCAAGTTGGGAATCTAGAACAACACCATTCTGGAATTCCCTTGCCTTTCTTCTTTTTGTTCTTGGCTTTCTTCTTCTTGACATTTGGGGCTTAGGCAGCAGGCTATACTAGTTTCACAGCTTTGACTTCAACCTTCTTTTCTTGGGGCTTTTCATTTGTATTGCATAGCTCAAGGTCTTCAAAAAGTTTGAAAGTTGCATAGTCTTCATTGACCCTCAATCTGAGCTCTCTAGCAACTAGATCTATTATTGCTTTACTAGCTGCCAAGAAAGATCTTCCCAGTATTAAGGGGATATTTGCATCCTCCCCCATATCAAGTACCACAAAATCCACTAGGAAGAAGAATTTGCCTACTTTTATCAGAATGCTTTCCATCAAACCATATGGGTGTTTGAAGGATCTATCAGCAAACTCTAAAGTCATCTTGGTGGAATTTACTTTCCTAAAGCCCAATTTCTTGAACAAAGAGAGAGGCATTAGATTCACACAAGCCCCTAGATCACACAATGCCTTACCCACATTTGTATTACCTATTTTGCAGGGTATAGTGAATTTTCTGAGATTTTTTGCCTTTGTTAGTAGCTTCCCTTGGAGGATTGCACTGCATTCTTCAGTGAGTGCAACTGTTTCATGGTCTTCCAGAGATTTAGCAGTCTCTTGGTCCAGCTTTTGCTTTCTGAACCTATTAGAAAAAGGAAGAGGCGGCTTGTATGGTAGAGGATTGTCAGGAAAAAGCTTGGATCTCGGTTTCTCCTCCTGCTTCTGCAGTTCTGGCCTCTTCTCTAGGATATTTTCAGGTGCCTTCTCATGTTTAGGTTTAGGCTCTTTTGCTTTTCCTTCGGGCGTGGGCTCCTCTTCTTTCTCCACTTCAGCTGTGGAGGTCTCTTTCAAGTCAATCTCAGCTACCTTCCCACTTCTCAAAAAAATAGAATTGACATGCTCTCTTGGATTTGCTTCAGTGGTGCTAGGTAGTGTTCCAGGTTGTCTTGTTGTCAAATGTTGAGAGATCTACCCCACCTGGTTCTCTAGTTACTTTATGGAAGCATTGGTGGTGACCATGAATTGATTGGTTCTCTCAGTGAGGTCCGCTTGTGATGCTGCCAGCATGGCCATTGCTTCCTCCAAATTCATCCTTGGAGGTTGTTGTTGTTGAAAAGGCAGTACTCCTTGATCTGAATTCTTCCATGAAAAATTGGGGTGATTTCTCCACCCATTATTGTAGGTGCTGGAGTAGGAATTATGATTCCCCAGATAGTTCACCTCCTTAGCTTCTTCTTGCACGCCTCCCATGGAGTTTCCTTTGAGTAAAGCAGAAAGTACTTGATCCAATTTGGATGAAAGTTTTGCAATTGCATCAGTATCTTGAATACTAGCTACTTTCTTGTCATTATCCCTCCTAAAGCTCTAATCAGAGGCATTTGTGGTGACCTCTTCAAGCAACTCATAGGCTTCAGCATAATCCTTGTTTAGAAATGCTCCTCTAGCTGCTGCATCTACCACAGTCTTTGTGTTTGTGCTCAGTCTGCCATAAAATACCTGCATAACAAGCCAATCTTGCATGCCATAATGGACACTTCCTTAGTAGCTCCTTGAATCTTTCCCAAGCATCGTAGAGAGATTCTCTATCACATTGTGTGAAATTCACAATATTAGTTCTTAGCTTGGTAGTATTCGAAGGGGAAAATATTTAGTGAGAAATTTCTGTGCTAAGGCATCCCATGTGTCAATTGAACCAGTTGGCAAAGAATTCAGCCACCTTCTTGCTCCATCTCTGAGTGAAAAAGAAAATAGTCTGAGCTTTATTGCCTCTTCTGACACCCCGTTATATTTGAATGTGTCACAGATCTCCAGAAAAATAGAGAGGTGTATATTTGGATCTTCCTTAGGTGCTCCTGAAAATTGATTATTCTGGACTATCTGAATTAGAGCTGGTTTGATCTCAAAGTTGTTCGCCTCTACTGTTGGATTTCGAATGCTAGACATTGTGTTTTGAATTTTTGGGACAGCAGAGGTGCGAAGAGGGATGTGTCCCTCATTCGGTTGATTATTTGGTGCTGCCATCACTTCCAGTTCTGGCTGCAAGTTCCGAACTACTCTTTTTGCTCTCAGATTTCTTTTGATTGTCTTTTCCATCTCCGGATCAAGAGGGAGTAAATTTCTGGATCTTGTTCTTCTCATGCACCAGAAAAATTTTTGAAAAGAAGAAGAAAGAAATTCAAAGTATAACAGAAAAAAAAAAAGTGCTTGAGTCACTATCTTGTTAATTCCTCTAATATCAATGAAACAATCCCCGGCAACAGCGCCAAAAACTTGATGTGAGAATTATGGTGTAGAATGGATGTGAAATAGAGATGGAATGAAGTACAAGTGTACACTATTAATGTAGCCAGCAAGTATTCCGGGGTTGTCGTACCTAAGGGATTGTGATTGATTACTAGAGTACAAGAACTCCAATAATGCTCAAGCGATTGAAAGAGAGTGATAACAGTAAAATAATGTAAAGGAAAACAACATAACAATAAGAGAAATAGATGATGAATAAGAGTAGATGAAATCAGAAATAAAGGTCTAGGGATTCAGATTTCACCACAAGTCCTTGGTATAGACTTTCATGATTCAGTTATGACTTCTACGATTATTAATTGCTAGCCAGGATTCCCTAATCTAATCATCCTACCTTGGTGTGAGGTCGGAGTGATCCTAATTACAATTACCAACCCTGCTACGGGCCAGTGCGAGTTGTAATAACCATAATTGCATTAAGTTCCATGGACATCCCTTTCAGGTATTCTAGGGGATCTCTCTAGCTCCCTTGTAACTATATAGAATTCTGGGTATAGACAGCCTCAAAACCCTATGGATTTAACCCCCGTGGTCTAGGTTACTAATCATCTTCCAAGTCATAAAGAACCCACAGATTTCTCCAACTAATTGGCCAGAAAAGTTAAGAGTGAAGTGCAAAAAATTAAACCTTAATTAAATAAAAGCTAGAATTGTCATAACACCATCAATCATGTCTATACAAGTACTTGGGCTACATCTTATCCCCTAGAGAAGAATTTAGTTACACATAATGGTAAAAGAAAACATAATGTTGAAATAAAAGAACATGAAGATGGATGGGAGTGACGCCTTGCTTGCTTGCTGCCTTGTGGACTCTAGGATGCATGGATGGATGGATGTTTGGTTCTCAACCCTCCTTCCTATTTATAACCCCTCCATTCCTAGTTAGACTCATTCTAGGACTCTAAGTTTAATTACAATTCTTAGTTATAATGTAATCCTAATCATACTTTAATTAGGATTCTATTTAGAACAATCCTCTTCCTAGTCCTACTTGAATTATGACTCTTAGATAAATTACAACTTTAATTACAAAGTCATTCCTAATCATAGTCTAACTAGGATTTAACAACTTTAATCCCACTCAAACTAGAACTGTTGAGAATTTAATTCCTTTGGTTGCATATCTCTTTTAGTTCCACTCCAACTAGGATTCCATATAGTCCCATGCTTTCAAGACTTCAATTCGACTTGAATAATAATTCTGGAGAGTCTTCTATGTCTTAGAGTCTTAGTTCTTGTAGGAGAAGGATTCCTGGAAGCCTTATAGGTTCAGAACTCTTCAGATCAAGTGCAAAAATCATCCAACTCGCCACGGCGAAGGCCTCGACTCGCCACGGCGAGCTAAGGTAGCAAAGGTCATGTTGCTCTCGGGTTCACCTCGCCACGGCGACCTCTGGTAGAATTGCTATTTTTCCCTTTTATGCTTTTGGTTCCTTTTGGTGCTTGCTTCCTACAAAATAGTAAAATGACATTAAAAGCACCTTAATCAATATTAATTTGGGACTTAAATGCAAGGGAATTCATACTAAAATATCTATATAATTTACACTCATCATCTATACAAAATGTAATTATCAAACTCCCCCACACTTATCCTTTTGCTCGTCCTGAGTAAAACAAAATAAAAGCATAAATTAGGCAAACAAGGCTTTCACACATAACTAACTTAGTAACCATACTTGGCATTAGAATTATTCTTATGGGATGTTCTGGAATTCAATCATCATGTCATAATGCAATTTCATTCATATAACTATGAAATAATCCCAATGCCGCAAGGTAACTCTCAATAAGCAATGGTATAGGCTCAATTCTTACTCAATGAAATAATAGAAAGAAAGTTCCATGTAATAGGGTAAAATAGGGTGATCAAATCATGAAAAGCCTTGGTAATAGTATAATCAAATGAGCATATGCATAATAGCCACATAAACTCTAGGGAGTGAAAGTAGTGGGGGATGAATTCTCTCTCATGGGAATGAAATTCACTCATCTCACAAGTGTTTGGAGGGTTGGATTTTTCACTCAATTCAGGACAAACCAAGAAATTTCCATAAGCTTGCTCATTTATCAACTCTTTACCACATCAACAAATCACGACACTAATCATAGGGTCTTTAAAAGGGTTGTAACTTGGCTAGGTGAAGGTGATAAAGGCTTAGGACACACTAAGAAGAAATCATATGAATCCAGAGTTGCTTTTTATTTTACATACTCTCCAACCACTAGCTCAAATACTTCATCTTTTACTCCCTCTTTTCTTCTCTATTGTTTCTCCCTTTTCTTTTGCTTCTTGGTCTTTTGACCTTTTTCTTTTCTTTCTTTTTCTATCTTTTCCTTGCCCTTCTCATTCTAATTTTTTAGAGCATGTTTCTCATTTCTTCTTTTCTTGCTCACTGCTCCTTTTTCCTAGGGAGATAATCCTCATTATGAGGCTATTCTTTTCTCTCTTTTTCTCTCAACTAGGGCAAAGTATTTGCTTTCCCTGAATTCACACATTCCTTCAAGATATTGGTGTCCATTTGGTGGAGGACTTGAGGAATGGAAAGGAGATCGGGATAGGGTGAACGGAAGGAAAGGGAAAGGCTCAAAAGGGTCAACTAGGGGGTAGCTCAACTTTCATGGTTCTGATGTAGAGGATATAAAAATAGATCATCCTTAAACTGGATGCTCTATTTTTGCAAGTTATGTGGTGGTTTTTCATGGTTATCGAGTGATTACTAATCAGCTCTACCATGATCCACAGTACTATCAGAAACAGGCTTGAAGATTGGCTACAAAAGGGTTTGGGAAGGTACGGATGGGTTAACCTAAGTGCCCTAATCATCCTAGCATCTGAGATTTTGATGTGGTATGGACATGTATATCAGAGCAAGTTCTAGAAAAATCAAGGATGTCCTGTTCTCTCACAAACAACTAGCGAGCTTCATAGATGCAACTCGACGGCTCAAAAGCTCACTAGGTAGAAATTCATCCACTCACATTTTGATTTACACCAATATCTCAGTAAACTAATGCATATAATAGGAATAATAATGGAATGTGGGTTTGCGCATTTTGACAGAGTAGGCTCAAAATTCCCAGAGGCTTTTTAATCAGAAACTAAACAAATAAGATGAGCAATCATGCATTACTTTCATAGTAATTGAACATCGTCATCCCATATAATCAGAATAGCACCATTTTCATCATTAGCCATGGTTTTCAGTTCAGAACACACAATCATACATTCATGCAAAAACAAATCCTACTCCTCTCTATTACTCAAAAATTTAAAATTTCTACTCCTACTCTACTAGGCATAAGATTTTCCCTTCCCCCACACTTAGAAATATGCATTGTCCCCAATGCATCAAATAAGAATAAGTAAGGAAAGGGGCAACCTAGTAAGTGCGCCTAGTTGGTGTCCTCTAAGCTGTCCTCATCAGCTTCTCACTCTGGCAGTGGATGTGATGCATACGGTGGTGGTTGAGGGAGGATTGGGAAAGGTGGTAGTATAGTATGACCCACTGCACCAGCTTCCAAGTATAATTCAGCTATTTGGTGCCATTGGTTATGCACATTTTGCCATCGATAGCTGAAGTCAATGTATTCATTTAGCTTTGTGGCCAATGCGGGGTCCATGAAACCCAGTTGGTGGAAGGGTGGTTGCTGTTTAGGAGCTACTGGAGGAACTAGTGGTTGGATTGGTGGAGGTTGCGGCATTGGTTGGTGTTGAGCTGTAGCTGTTGCTCCTCGTAGGGATGGTGGCTTGAGTCTGTCAAAGAAAGTCTAGCTCAGCATCCTTCCAGGCTCAGTTAAGGGCCCATCGTTTCCCCATTCCACTCTAGCATACTTGCACCAGGTTGTGATTAGGTTAGGGAAGGGGATAGCCCTTTTTGTGGCTTGGAGTCCGGCACTGCTTAAGGCATCTCTAGTGGCTGCTCCGATGTTGAATTGCCATCGATTGTGGATTGCCCATAAAAATTCTGCCCTTGCCTTGGAGACATTTGAGGTGTGGGTTGAAGGAATATGCGGACAGAGATGAAATGTAGCCATGTTTTATATATCTTGTCCAGACCAGCTTTGGGGAAATAGTGGAATTCTCCTTCTCTGGCTACCCATTCAGTCCCTTCAATGCAGAGTCCTCTAGTGATGTCAGTGTAATCTCCAGAAAGACGGAAGTGACTGAAACCTTGTTCTCCCAATGGCCACCTAGGGATTTCATATAGGTCATTGAATAATCTCTCATTGGAGTGTACATGCATCCCTCTTACCCAGCTCTCATAAGGAGTCTTTAGCTCTAGCATGTTTGCGTAGAACTCATGTACAATGTTGATTGCAGCAGGCTCTGGTTGTTGGGCAAACTTCAACCATTGTCTCCATGCCATTTGGTTTGCAATTGGGGCAAAGCACAATAGCTGCAAGTCAATGCCAAATTCTAGAATTGGGGGCTTCGTGCAGAGTTCTTCATAATGGTCTTGAGCCTTCTTGCTTACGAAGCGGGTGGCATCATATGGAGGGGCTCTTGAGGATGATGAGGCATTCCTTTTTGCCACTTGCTTCTTTGGCATTTTCCTACAAAAATTCACACCAAAACACACCAAGCACAGCACCAATTCTTGACAGAAAATTTAACTCACTAATACACAATTAATCTCAAATTTAAGCATAAATCACCCAATTTCACAATTTCACCCAATTGGCCTAATATGCAATTTTCCACTAATCACAATTTTCTCATAGATTCTCATCACCAATCACTTATTCAACTATTAGATAATCAACTAGCATCAATAAACAGAACATGCAACCATTAATTCAAGAACATGCATGCATATTCACCAATTTCGGATATGGGGGTTTTGGGTATGAAGTTTGCAAATTTCTCCCAATTTAACCGATTAAAAGAGGTGGGTTAATGTCTACTTACCTGTATGATGTGAGATAAGATGATTCCATGCCTTTCCCGATCCAATTTCGGCCAAAATTGTCAGACGCAGTAGAGAGACAAAGCTTTCGGCTAGAGAGAAAAAGTAAAAAATCTCTACTTTAATCTTAACAAAGCTTGGGGAAAATGATGTTTTAGTGAAAGGGGAAGTGATTTAGGGTGATTGGGGAGTGTTTAACCGACAGATTTAGGTTGGAATGTGAAGAGTGTGAATAGGTAGGTGAGGGTGAGTGAATGGGCAAAGTGTGAGGAGTGGAGGCCGCGAATTCATTTTGAATTCTGGGATGTCTCGCCGCAGCGAGCTGGGCACCTCGCTATGGTGAGTGGCAAACTTGTAATTTCCAAATTTTCAAAAATTTTTTTTCCAAAAATTTGGTTCTGTGAACAGTGTTCCTCGTCGTGGCGAGCCTTGGCCGAATCCAATGTTGGAAGAGCTCGCCGTGGCGAGCTAGACTTGATTTTGACTTATTTTTCGTCCTGAATTCGATCAATTCTGCTCCAGTTTGATTTTTATCACATGCACGGCTTCAATAATTGAATTTAAATTTATTGAATAGAAGAAAAGTAAGAGAGAAATAAAAATTAAAAACACTAAAAATATGAAAGAAATAAAAACCGATGGGTTGCCTCCCATAAGCGCTTGGTTTACAATCCTCAGCCTAACTTTGTCTGATATCATGGAGGATCTTGAAGTCTGACAACATGCACTTGAATCTCTGGACTTGTGAAGTATGGTTTCAATCGATGTCCATTTACTTTGAAGTTGTGCTTGTTGCCTTTTAGTTCAATGGCTCCAAATGGGGGTCACATTAGTGACTGTATATGGTCCTGACCATCTTGATTTTAACTTACCTGGATGAAGTTTGAGTCTGGAGTTGAATAACAGCACTTGTTGTCCAGGATGAAAGTTCTTTCTTGTGATCTTTTTGTCATGCCAAGCTTTGGTTATTTCCTTATATATGCGGCTATTTTCGTATGCTTCCCTCCTGAATTCGTCTAGTGCATTGAGTTGCAATAGGCGGTTCTGTCCAGCTGCATGAGGGTCGAAATTCAATAGCTTTACAGCCCAATAAGCTTTATGTTCCAGCTCCACTAGCAAGTGACATTCCTTCCCGAAGATAATGTTGTATGGTGACATGCCTAGGGGAGTCTTAAATGTTGTTCTGTATGCCCAGAGTGTATCTGTTAGCTTCACGGACCAATCTCTTCTATTCTTGTGGATTGTTTTCTCTAGTATCCTCTTCAGCTCTTTGTTAGACACCTCCACTTGCCCACTGGTTTGTGGGTGATAAAGGGTGGCAATTTTATGCTTTGCTCCATATTTCTCCAAGAGAGTTATGAGTGGTTTGTTACAGAAGAAAGTGCAAAGCGGGCAAATATGTTGTTTCTGAGAAATTTCTGGACCACTTTGGAATCATTTGTTGGAGAGGCAACAACTTCTACCCATTTAGACACATAGTCCACTACAACTAAGATGTATGAATTGCCATATGATGATGGGAATGGTCCCATGAAGTCAATGCCCCAAACATCAAATAATTCAACTTCTAAAATTGAGTTTTGAGGCATCTCATGCTTCCTAGATAAATTCCTAGCTCTCTAACATTTATCACAACTCTTTACGAAAGATTGTGCATCTTTGAAGAGTGTGCGCTAGAAAAATCCACTTTGCAGCACTTTAGTTGCTGTTTTGTAAGCTGCAGAACGTCTGGCATAACTACTTGAATGGCAGCTCTCTAAAATGGAAGAATACTCTTCTTCTGGGACGCACCTTCTGATCATATGATTACTGCATCTGCGATAAAGCATAGGGTTATCTCAAAAATAATATTTTACCTCAGATAAAAATTTCTTCCTTTGTTGATATGTTGCTTCAGGTGGGAGTTCATGGTTTGCTAAGTAGTTGACATAATTAGCATACTATGGATCATCATTACTTCTTTTTCTCCATCCATTAATTGCTACCGTTTTTATGGAGAAGACTTGCTCATCAGGGAAGTGATCTGCTACTGGAATCTTATTCACTACATTGCTTTCTAGTCTTGATAGATGATCTGCTGTCAAGTTGTCTTTCCCCTTCTTATCTTTGATTTTCAAATCGAATTCTTGTAATAAAAGAATCCATCTAATTAATCTTGGCTTGGCATCTTTCTTGTTCAGCAGGTACTTCAATGCTGCATGGTCAGTGTATACTATGGTCTTGTTGCCAATGAGATAAGGTCTGAATTTGTCAAAGGTAAAGACTGCAGCTAACAATTCTTTTTCTGTTGTGGCATAGTTGACTTGAGCAGGGTCAAGAGTCTTTCTTGTGTATTAAATGGCTCAGAAAGTCTTGTCTCTTGTCTGTCCCAGGACAGCTCCTACTGCATAGTCACTTGCATCACACATTATCTCAAAAGGTTCACCCCATTTAGGCGTAATTATTATGGGAGCAGTGACAAGGGCCTTCTTTAATGTTTCGAATGCAAGTGTGCATTCCTTTGTGAAAGAAAATTCTACTTCCTTCAAGAGAAGATTGCATAATGGTTTTGTGATTTTTGAGAAATCCTTGATGAATCTTCTAGAATCCAGCATGCCCTAGAAAGCTCCTCACTCCTTTAACAGTAGAAGGAGGAGGAAGTCTCTCAATTAGCTCCACTTTGGCTTTGTCTACCTGTATGCCTTCTAAGGATATCCTGTGGCCTAAAACAATGCCTTCTGTCACCATGAAGTGGCATTTTTCCCAATTCAGCACCAAATTTGTTTATTGGCACCTTTTTAGTACTAATGACAAGTTGTGAAGGCAAGAATCAAATAAGTTCCCAAATACTGAGAAACCATCTATGAAAATTTCTATGAAATTCTCCACTATATCAGAAAATAATGCCATCATGAGCCTCTGAAATGTAGCAGGTGCATTACATAACCCAAATGGCATCCTCCTGAATGCGAAGGTACCATAAGGGCATGAAAATGTTGTCTTTTCTTGATCTTCAGGGGCTATAGCAATTTGATTATAGCCAGAATATCCATCTAGAAAACAATAGAAGGGATACCATGCTAGTCTGTCTAGCATCTGATCAATGAATGGCAATGGAAAGTGATATTTTCTTGTTACTTTATTCAACTTCCTGTAATCAATGCATACTCTCCATCCAGTCACTATTCTGGTGGGAATTAGTTCATTGTTGTCATTTTTCACCATAGTAATTCCTCCTTTCTTCAGTATTACTTGCACAGGACTCACCCAAGGGCTGTCAAAAATAGGGTAAATTATACCTGCATCTAGCCATTTTTGTACTTCTTTTCTGACTACTTATTTCATTTGCAGATTCAATCTTCTCTAGTACTCTACTAAAGGCTTGAAATTCTCCTCCATGTAGATCTTGTGCATGCATAGGGTGGGACTTATGCCTTTGATGTCAGCAATGGTCCATCCTATTGCATCTTTGTTTGCTCTGAGCACTCTTAGCAGCTTTTCTTCCTGTTCTTTAGTCAGGGAAGTAGAAAGAATCACCGGTAGGGTCTCTGAATCTCGCAAGTAGTTGTACTTTAAGTGATCAGGTAATGGCTTCAGCTCCATTTTAGGTGGCTGTTCCTTTGAGGTTTTGGTTATGTCCCCTTGCTCTCCTAGTGCTTCTGCAGGCTTCTTGATGAATACTAGTGAGGGTGGCTTCATGTTGTTGAATGCATTCTTCAATATCAGGGTCCTCTTCTGGAGTCATTCCAGCTAGGCATGCTTCAAGTGGTTCTGAAAATTTTGAATTTTCTTTCACTTCTTAGACACGTTGCTCTATGAGATCTACTCTAAAACATGCTTCTTCATTAGTTGGATGTTTTAATGCCTTGAGGATGTCAAACATTACTTCTTCTTCCTGCACTCTAAGGGTCAGATTCCCTTTTTGCACATCTATCAAGGCTCTCCCAGTTGCTAGGAATGGTCTTCCCAAGATGATAAGGATCTCCTGATCTTCTTCCATATCTAGTACTATGAAATCTGTAGTGAAGATGAATTTGTCAACTTTAACTAAAACATCCTCTACTATACCTCTTGGATATTTGATAAATCTGTCAGCTAGTTGTAGAGATACAGTAGTAGGCTTGCTTCTCCAATATTCAATTTTCTGTAAACCGAAAGTGGCATGAGATTTATGCTAGCTCCAAGATCACATAGTGCTTTGCTGAAATACTCCTGGCCTATCACGCATGGAATGGTGAAGCTTCCAGGGTCTTCAAGCTTCTGTGGTAGCTTCTTTTAGAGTATAGCACTGCACTCTTCAGTAAGTGCAATTGTCTCATAATCTTGTAGCTTTCTCTTGTTGGATAATATGTCTTTCATGAACTTCACATAGCTGGGCATTTGTTCCAAAGCTTCTGCAAAATGAATGTTAATATGTAATTTTTTAAATACCTCCAGAAACTTTGCAAATTGTTTTTTCAGCTTTTACTTTCTGAATCTATTTGGGAATGGGAGAGGTGGCTTGTATGGTGGAGGATTATCTGCAAAAGCTTGGATCTTGGCTTCTCCACTGCCTCCTGCGGTTTTAGCCTCTCCTCTGGTGTGTCTTTAGGTGCTTTTTCAACTTCAATTTCAGCTTCTTTTTCTCCTTCAGGCGTGGGTTCTTGGACAGCTTCTAGTGTCTTCCCACTTCTCAGAGTGATGGCTTTGACATCTCTTGGATTTGCTTCAGTTGTGCTTGGTAATGTACCAGGCTTCCTTGTGGTTAGAAGTTGAGAAATTTGGCCTACCTGGTTCTCCAATTGCTTGATGGAAGCATTTGTAGTCACCATGAATTGATTAGTCTTTTCAATAAGATCAGCTTAAGATGCTGCAAGTTTAGCCATGGCATCTTCTAAATTCATTCTTGGAGGTTGTTGGCGATTTTGTTGATATTGAGGTGCTGCTTGTCCTGAATTTTTCTATGAAAAATTAGGATGATTCCTCCAACCTGGGTTGTAGGTCTTGGAGTAGGGATTATTATTCCCCACATAATTCACCTCTTTGGCTTCTTCTTGCACAGCCTCCATAGAGTTTCCTTTGAGTAGAGCAGTGTGGAAAGAAAGTACTTGATCTAATTTGGATGCAAGTGTTGCAATTGCATCATTATCTTGAATTCCAGCTATCTTCTTCTCATTATCCCTCCTAGAGCTCCAATCAGAGGCATTTGTGGTGACCTCTTCAAGCAACTCATAGGCTTCAACATAATATTTGTTCAGAAAGGCTCCTCCAGCTACTATATCTACCACGGTCTTTGTGTTAGGGCTCAAACCTCCATAGAACACTTGCATGACTAGCCAGTCTTGCATTCCATGGTGTGGACACTTCCTTAGCAGCTCCTTGAATCTTTCCCAAGCATCATAAAGAGATTCTCTGTCAAATTGATTGAAGTTAATAATCTCAATTCTCAGCTTAGTAGTCTTCAAAGGAGGGAAATATTTAGTGAGAAAATTTCTGTGCTAAAGAGTCCCATGTGTCGACTGAACCGGGTGGCAAGGAGTTTAGCCACCTTTTTGCTCCATCTCTGAGAGAAAAAGAAAATAATCTCAGCTTCATTGCTTCTTCTGACACTCCATTGTATTTGAATGTGTCGTAGATTTCCAGAAAAGTAGAGAGATGCAGATTTGGATCTTCATTAGTTGCTCCTGAAAATTGATTATTTTGGACCATTTGAATTAGAGCTGGTTTGATCTCAACATTGTTCGCCTCTACTGCTGGATTTTGAATGCTTGACATTGCGTTTTGAATCTTTGGGACAACAAAGGTGCGAAGAGGGATGTGTCCCTCATTCAGTTAATTATTTGGTGCTGTCATCCTTTTCAGTTCTAGCTGCAAGTTCCGAACTACTCTTCTTGCTCTCAGATTTCTTTTGATTGTCTTTTCGATCTCCGGATCAAGAGGAAGTAAATTTCTAGATCTTGTTCTTCTCATGCACTAGAAAAATTCCTAAAAAAAGAGAAGAAAGAAATTCACAGTATAATAGAAAAAAAATAAAAGTGCTTGAGTTACTATCTTGTTAATTTCTTTAATATTAATGAAACAATCCCCGGCAACGATGCCAAAAACTTGATGTGCGAATTAGGGTGTAGAAAATAAGTGTAGAATGGATGTGAAATAAAGGTGGAATGAAGTGCAAGCGAACTCTATCAGTGTAGCCAGCAAGTATTACGGGGTTATCGTACCCAAGGGATTGTGATTGATTACTAGAGTGTATTAACTCCAATAATGCTCAAGCGATCGAATAAGAGTGATAAGAACAGTAGATCATAAGGTAAAACAGCAGTAAAATAAAAGAAAATAGATGAATGATGCATGATTGAAATATCAGATAAGTGAGGCCTAGGGAATTCAGATTTCACCACAAGTCCTTGACATAGACTTTCATGATTCAGTTATGACTTCTACAATTATTAATTGCTAGCCAGGATTGCCTAATCTAACCATCCTACCTTGGCGTCAGGTCGGAATAATCCTAATTACAGTTACCAACCCTGCTACGGACTAGTGCAAGTTGTAATAACCATAATTGCATTAAGTTCTATAGACATCCCTTTCGGGTATTCTAGAGGATCTCCCTAGCTCCCTTGTAACTACATAGAATTCTGGGTATAGACTGCCACAGAACCCTATGGATTTAACCTCCATGGTCTAGGTTAACTAATCATCTTCTGAGTCATAGAGAACCCACGGATTTCTCCTTTCTAATTGGCCAGATCAGTCAAGAGTAAGTGCAGAACATTAAACCTCAATTAAATAAAAGCTAGATCTGTCATAACATCATTAATCATGTCTATACAAGTACTTGGGCTACATCATAGCCCCCAAATAGAAGATTAGTTACACATGATGATGAAAGAAAACATAATGATAAAATAAGAAGACATGGTGTTGGTGAAGATGAGTGACGCCTTGTGGAAGGATGCCTTGAAGCTTGCTTGCTTTGATGTGGATGCTGCGTGGATGGATGGATGATTTCCTCTCAGTCCTCCTTCTTATTTATGTAGCCTCCAATCCTAGTTAGACTCAACCTAGGACTTTAAGTTGTATTATAATTCCTAATCCTAATGTAATCCTAATCATCCTTTAATTAGGATTTTAATTACATAATAATTACACAACTCTAATCCTACTAGATTAATAATTCTGGAGAGTCTTCTATGTCTTGGAGTCTCAATTCTTGTAGGAGAAGGATTCCTAGAAGTTCAGATGGTTTAGAACTCTTCAATTATTCTTTGGAAGGCCTTCGAGTCGCCATGGCAAGCTAATGCTTGAAATTGGATTTTTCTCTCTGGAAGACCTCGCCACGACGAGTTGAGGGTCTCGCCACAACGAGCTTAAGCTATATTGCTCTTGTTGCTCTCGAGTAAGGCTTGCCATGGCGAGTTCTGGAAAAATGCTGAGATCTCTGTTTTGCTTCCAATTGAAGTCTAAACCTGAAACAAAAGGAATTCATATCAAATGCAACATGTTTTACCTTAATTAAGAATGTAAATGCAAGGGAATTGAATCATAAAAGTCTATACAAAATGTAATTATCACTAGACATACAACATTCTAGTAGGATTTAAAGACTTCAATCCCTCTCAAACTAAGATAGTAAAGAGTCTAATTTGCTTTGGCAACTTTAGGTTCACTCCCACTAGGAATCTTGAGAATTTGATTCCTATAGCTACATATCTCTTCTAGTTTCTCAAACTAGGACTCTAAGTAGCCCCATGCTTCCAAGACTCCAATTTGACTCAAACAAAACCTCCATAGAGTCTTCTTGGCTTAAGACTTCCAATCCTTGCATGACATAGTTTTTGGGAAGTTCACTTGGCTCGAAAGTCTTAATTTCACTCAGGAACAGGTTCTGGGCGCCACGGCGTTGGATCGCAGCATGCTATCTAGAATAGGGCACCACGGCGCTAGACTTGGCTGAAATGTTGGATTTTCTTGCTTTAGCTCCTTTAGGTGCTTGGTTCCTGTATAATAGTAAAATGACATTAAAAGCACCTTAATCTATATTAATTTGGGACTTAAATGCAAGGGAAATGATATCAAAATATCTATATAAATTACACTTATCAACTAGCAAAAATGAGAGTGAACCCTTCATCTTTAGAATGCACACAAGGTGAAAATATTTGTGGGCCTGTAGGCCTACCATGTAGAACATTTAGATACTTCTTAATTTCATCAATGCATCGATTAAATGGTCACATATTTGTTTATTGTTAACTTAACCTGAAATTTATGAGATCACTTCTTCAATGATTGAATTAAGAGCGTAATGTCTTAGTTATATCTAATTGAGCACTTAGTTAATGCTAGTGAATTCACTCCTTAAAGTGACAATTAGAATACATAAAATGGACTTACAGGCGCTTAAAATTAATTACAAGATCATTACTTATGAAATCTAAACTTCCAAAATTTATTTGGGAACATGTGATTATTCATATTGTAGCATTGATTCGCATCATACCACCAAGTTATTTGAACCCCCTCTTATAATTGGTTTATAGTCAGGAGCCAAGTATATTCCACCTAAGAAATTTTAAATGTGCAATGAGTTGTTAAATGCTCCACCACAATACACCAAGATTGGATCTTAATGTAGGTTAAGAACATATGTTAGACACAGATCTCCATATATGAGTAAAATATATTGAGTCACCAAAAGGATATTTATTTGTGGCTTCATTTGCCAATTTCCTTTTTGATAAATCAATTGTTCCAACATTAGGGGGAGAGAATAAATAGTCAAAAAAGAAAAATATTTAGAATGAATTATCACCTTAATTCTCATGCAAAGAAAATATGGATCAAAAGTGCATATGGTTATTTATTTGTATAAACTGCCAAACGCATTACCTGACTAATAAGAGTAACTAAAATTATGTGTACCAATTGCTAATACTCCAATCAAAGTATACCTACACACACATGAATAGTGGCAAACACACTAGTTCTAAAGATAAAATCCTCGACAAGAAAAGGAACTAAGAATTAAAGATAGCCAAATCGTGGATAGGGTAACTCCAGAAGAGTTACTAGAGATAACTCTAGAAGAGTCCTCATACATAACCAATGTTTTAGTTTCAAAGGAAACTCAAAGTACCTAAAAGCCATGAAAATAAAGAGATCTTTATAGAATATGATGGAACCATAATGAAGTCAATGTTGACATTATTTTATATGATTTAGTGCACAATATGATAAACGATATTGAGGATCATTAGCCAAAGTTTGTAGACAAAGAAATGATTAGCCAAAATGAAAAGACGCAATTAAAGTTTGCTTAAAAAGCAAAAAGTTTTGGACATGCAATCTATACACCATAAGTGTAAAGCTAGTTATGGCCAAATTGGCTTTTGTGTGAATACAAAAAGAAAATGATAAATTAAAGCAATGCTCAAAGGTTTTTTCCAAATAACTAGCATTAATTTTGAGTAGATATACTCAATTGTGGTGGATGTAAGTACCTAATGGTACTTGATTAGTTTGGCAGTACATGAATGACATTGTTTGCATCTAAAAAATATTATTGTAGTCAACTCATTCAATAATGATACCCCTGAAGGATTTGATTTGCCCGAAGAAAATTAGTCAAGTGTCTGAGTCAATGTTTGTTGAAGGAAATATTTTGAAATGACTCATCTGTCCACATTTAGTAATATGTGTCGATGACTTATTATTTAAACTCTTGAAGAGCTTCCAAAGTTATAAAGAAAGAACTTGCATCAAAATGTTTATATATAGTAGAAGTGCTAAAGTGATTTTATATATGTATAAGTTACATCCATTGTACAGTCTAATGAATGTAAGTTCACTAGATGCGAACAAATATCTAGCAAATTTGTTATTGAGGCACTAACTTCTACAATATTTGAAAAGCTTTCTACAATATTAAAGTTCTTCAACACAAATATCCCAATTGATACGCGCAATACTCTTTTTCCCTTGACCATGTTTTTTCCTAGTAAAGTTTTAACGAGACAATATTTGATTGCATATCCAAAGAATAATGTGTTCTTTTTCCTTCACTAGGTTTTTTGTCTCATAGAGTTTTTCCTAGTAAGGTTTTATTGAGGCACATTCTTTGATAATAGACATCCAAGAGGGGAGTGTTATGAATATTTTGAATGTCCACCTAGAATATTATTTACCCTAGGACTCAGTCTTTCTTTTGTATTTTTCTAATGTAATTAATTAAATGATAATCTTCTTTTCTAGGGTTTTATTTGTATTGGGGCTCTTCCCACCACTTGTATAAATACTCGCTTAGTGGATGAATAAAATACACTCATTTGAAGGGTTTACTTATACTCTTCTCTGAATTCTCTCTACTCTACTCTCTGATATCTGTTGTTTCACAACAATTGATAACATTTTGAAATATTTAGTTCCATATCATATCCAAATCATAATTTATTATGCAAAATATTGATAAAACTAAAATATTAATTGCTTTCAATTATGTTAACTTCGAAAAAAATTTACCTTCAATGTTATCCAAAATTTATTGCCTTTAAGAGTAGGGCCATTGTAATTTCTGTACATAACATTCTTTTAGGGGGTGTTTGGTATATAGATCCATTTTTGAATCCTAGGATTCATGAATCATCGGAAACATAAATCTTAGGATTTATGAATCATAGGATTCTTAAAATGTTTTTGGTTAGATTTAAACAATTCTGAGAAATTTTTTTAAAATGTCTTTAGAATGTTGGGAAACTAGTATCCCACCCCCTTCTATAGGATTTTTTGTAATAAAATTTACATTAAAAAAGAATCTTGGGATTCTATTTTTAAAAAAAAATTAATACCAAACACAAGAAATTAAGAAATTTTAAGTTAAGATTCTCAAGATTCAAAAAAGAATCTTTCTACCAAGAGTGTGAATTGAGTCCCGAGTTCACTAAGGTGAGAGCATATCTCAAAATTTAGAGAATATTTATAGATGTATTTACAAATTACCTATATAAGGTCTTCGCATTAATAATAAAGACTCATCCAAGATTGTTTACCATTAAGCCATAAAGCTTAAGCTGCTAATTGATGTACAACTCTTGATACGTAACACATTGAATCAAACATGGCCTCTTCCCTATTGAAGCCAACTCACATACCCAACATGCAATTAGGGGTGAGCAAAATCTGAACCAAACCGTTCAAACCACCCAAACCAAAACCAATCTGCATGGCATTTGGTTTGGTTTGGATTGGATTGAAAATTTCTCAAACCACTTATTATGATTCGGTTTGCGGTTTGAATGATTTTTAATCTGTTAAAACCAAATCGAACTGCATATGTAATATATATGCATATATTTTAAATTTGTATACATGTTTTAATTATTTATTGTAATAAATATATTATTTATACAAACACTCACTTAAATGGCAACTAATATATAAAGATTACACATAATATAATTAAAAATATATATTATGACATGAGTATGATTTTTCTCTTGATTTTTTGTTAATTTATTATCAATAAGGTGAGTTTGATGATTACATTTTGAGTCTTCTAATCTTAGTGTTTAATGTAATGAAAGAGAGAGATGGTTTTCCCCCGAGTCCAAGTGCTATATATCTTTGTTAAAATCATCTTATCTTCAACTCTTTTTTTTTTTTTACAAAAAAAAAGAAGTTGACATATTTCAATCAAAGAAAAATATCTACATACATTTGAAGGCAATTCTATTTGAGGCACTGTCCAGCACCCCTCTTAAAGGGGATTAGAACTTGAATTCACCACGTTGTGAGAGAGTAGCCCCTTTTGCTAGACCCAACCCTTGTTGCTATTCCTTATAGTATATAAATGTTTATTCATCAATGGGAACTATTTTATAAATATTTGTATAATTTAATGATGAATTTTTAATAAAATTTAAACTACAAAGACTATTTTAAATTTTGTGTGAAACTATGAGAACCAATAATATAGAGTTAATTGATAAAGTTAAATAGCAAGGACGTAAACATTTGTAAATTATAAGGACTAATTTTTAACATTTTAAACTATAAAAATCTTTTTGAATTTTGGTTGAAATTATGAAGACTAAGAGTATAGTTAAACTTTTTTTTTTTTTTCTATTGAATGTGTGGCTTAAGAATAATTATCTAAAAGCAATTATGATAATTATCTAAAAAAAATTATAAAAGGAAAATTCTATATATGTATTGAGGTACACTTTTTTTTATACTTTGTATTTTGAAGTTATTTAGAAGAGTAAAATTATAAATATAAAAATTAAAAGAATGTAAAAATAAATTTGTACATATCAATATACATTCAATATATCTTATTTTAGAAATGTCGATTTGATTCCCACGTGGGTTTTATTTTTGAATATAATGATCAATAACAAACAGTATAGATCAACAATTTTATTAAGAGGTTGTTGATAAAAGACTGTGTTCGACAATGACTTTTAAGTATTAATTTTTTTTTATTAAGTTTGAAGTGTTAAAAGAACATATTTGATAATAATAATAAGTGTCATAGATAATTTTAATAAATTTAAAGTATTAATTTTGTACTTGATAATAATCATAAGTATTAAGAATTTAAAAAAAATCTCTAAATAATAATAACAATAATAATAAGGTGAATTTAAAGAGATTTTTCTCCAATCCGTGCAAAGCCATCGCCCCCCAAAACTCAAAAGGCTACTTTCTCGGACTCTGTCTCACTTTCCCAGAACACCGCCCTCCGCCCCCTTCTTACCTTCACCTTCAGGGAAGTTTTGCTTATTATTAATTATTAATATTATTAAAATATGAAAAATTAATTTAATTATATTAATAACTGATAATTATATTCCTACGCGCTTTCGTCTCTGTATTAATTTATACTCTGCTACCTTCTCGTCACCTTCCGCTACAATTTCTCTTTCACTAAACTCCTTATAAAAATATTTATATTACTTCTTCTCTAAGATTACTTCTATTTTTATCTCTTTATTTGTGAAGAAAAGTGACAATGGAAAAGCGATTCAACCTCATGGTGAAGTTCATGGAGATGCTGTCTGTTTTCTTTCAACATGAAACAAAGATTACCTATCATTATTAGACCCTCAACTAACAAATTTTAGGGAGATAGCAACTTAGCATTTCTATATTTCAATGTTGCTGCTTCATATGTTTTCTGATATTATGCCTAAATTGGAAACTATTCAATGCAGGAACTTGAAGGGCTTGTGCCTACAAGGAACTCTAGCACCTGAAATTGGAAAACTCACTAACATAAAATCCACGTAAGAATATGCCATGCATTTTCAATTACGATTAACATCACATGATTTCATCAAAGACTCTTGTGTTTAAAATCTGTGTATGCTCCCTCAGCATTCTACCCAATAATTCGTTTTCTGGTGAAATCCAAGGGAGAATCAGCAACTAGAGGAACTGGAAATTCTTGACCTTGGTTATAATAACTTTAGTGGATCATTTCTATCTGATATTACCAGCCATCCATCTCTCAGAGTCCTGTAAGTTGATCCGAGTTAAATATCATATCATTTTGGTCACTTGAAATTATTATCGCATTAGCTTCTTTACATTTTAATTTTATTAAATTGGTATTTCATACTTTAAAATTTTTATCAATTTTATCATTCAAACTTTAAATTTATCAATTTCGTTACTTAAACTTATTAATACCAATAATTATTTGAATTTAACAGTAATTTAAACCTCTGGAAAATATGTTATAGGGACTAATTTAGAAAGAATTTTGAAATGTGATATACTAATTTGATAAATTTGAAATATGACCAAAGAAGTAATTTGATAATAATTTTAAGTGTGAAGGATTAAAATGACATTTAACTCTATATAAATTACTTGGTTCTTCTCTTAAGTTCCTTCCAGCTTTTGTTAACTTAACATAATTTATGCACACTGCAGTTTACTGGACAACAATGATTATCTTGCCAACTTAAATCTAGAAGTAAATAAGCTCAAGACAATTTCTGAAGTTCATGCAAATGAAGAACAACTAAGTGGAGCCACCATTAGATTGAGTTTCCGATAAAAAAAAGTGAGGCCAGAGTCGGAGCTCCAGCACTGCCTTCAACTCTCAAGTCTAGCCCGGTATTGAGGAAGAGAGAGGACCTAAGAGAGAAAGTGAGAGTTGAGTTAGAGAGGGAGAATGTATACCTTAAACAAGATCATTTTGATTCTTTAGCTAGTTTGTATTGGCTTTTATAATGCTGAAAAGCCCTTCTAATAGAAAAAAAAATAAAAATTATGCAATTTTAAATTATTTGAATTGATTTTTATAAAAGAAGAAATCATATTATTTAAAAACATGTTAGGAATGGTTATAAATTTGATATATTTCTGAAAAAACAAAAGCAAAAACACGTCATTATTTATAAGAAAAATATTTAGAAATAAAAAATAATATTAATTAAAATTAAAAATTACTTTTAATTTTTCTTTTGCTCCTCAAGTTTTTTTTTTAAAAAAATATTTTTTAAAGCCAATTTATACGAGAGTTTACTAAGTATTATTAAGGCTTTATATGTGACATTTTTGTTTCAGGATAGGCGGCAACTTCTGAAGATGGCAAATGCTGGTAATACACCCAAAACTCAAGAAGACGATGACAATGAGAATGTTACACTATCACCATCATCTTTACCCTCTTCACTGCCGCCAGATTCTGGACATTTCTGGCCATCACCATTATCAATTTCTCCATCTGAACTTCCCTCAAATTCACCATTGCATCAACTCCATCACCATTACAGTCTCTAGAAGTTCCCCCTTCAGAATATCCCTTCATTATTTTTCAGACTCCTGAATCCTCACCGTCACCCGTAGAGGCATCAACTCCCTGCTTATACATCCCAGCAAATTCAACTACTGTGTCCACACCGCCACAGTCCAACTGGGTTTCAGCACCTTCCCTAGTTCATATTCAAGCCACGGGAATACCAAGAATTCCAATTCAAAGCAAAAGTTGGTAATAATCTGGTCTACAGTTGGGAGCTTCTCCCTTCTGATCTTGGCATCAGACATTGCTTTTGCTTTCTTAAAAAATTGCAAGGTTGTCACTGTGAAACCTTGGGCAACAGCGTTGAGTGGGCAGCTGCAGAAAGCTTTTGTATCAGGTAATTAAAATTTTCTGATCTCTTAACATTTTCAAGAGTAAAGCTTCAATTCTGGTCATTCCTTCTTCAAAAGTATTTATTTGTTTTTATTAGCTAGAACACTGCACAGTAATTGAGCGTATGTATGTAATTTAGGTGTACGAAATCTGAAAAGATCAGAAATTGTAGTAGCTTGTGAAGAATTCAGTAACATTATTGACTCTTGAAGATACAACTGTTTATAAGGGAACCCTCTCCAGTGGAGCTGAGATAGCTGTAGTAGTACCCACTGCAATGTCTCCCAAAAACTGGTCAAAATATATGGAATCCCAATTCAGAAAGAAGGTATGCAATGCAGGAACCGTATTAGATCCTGCACAGCATTTATCAATCATCCTGGTTCATAAATATTAATCTTCTATATCGTCATATTTCCAGATAGAGGCACTATCAAGAGTGAACCATAAGAACTTTTTGAATCTTATTGGCTTTTGCAAAGAAAAGAAGCCATTCACAAGAATGGTTTTTGAATATGCTCAAAATGGAACACTGTTTGAGCATCTACACAGTAAGTTCTTTTGTACTTCATGTATCATAACGTATGTGAAGTTATATGAATGCTGTGAATCAAAGGCCAGATCATGATACTTCAAGCTCCCCATTGCAAATTCTGAGCGACCTAATTACATGAGCAAGGGCTAAGAAGATCCAAGAAAATTTCAATGGGCTTGTTCAAGACATTTTAACCAAATCCAATTCCTTTCAACTTGAGGACAATACTAATCACGTCCATAATGTGATTTGGGCTGAAGATAGAGTTGTGGAAGGTGTTTTGGGCTAAAACACAACAAAATAAGAAGCTTAGGCCATAGACCATGCAAGGACACGTCTAATTTTGAGCTTATTAATGTTATTTTGAGCTTAAATAAGTATTTTGTAATTTTTATAATTTTATGCACGAATTTTAGTGTGTTAAGTCAAGTTGTCCTTTTATTTTCCTAAGAACATTAAGTATTGTTGAATTTCTAAAAGACTTGTATTTTCTAGGTTCATTAAGTATTGTTGAGTTTCTAAAATACTTGTATTTTCTAGGTTCATTAAGTCTTATTGAGTCTCTAAAAGCTTTGTAATTTTCCTAGGAGGTATAAGGCTTCACTTGGAAGCTCCCTATAATCTAAAATAGGGATCTTTGGAATTCGAAAATCAGCATGAATGAATTTGAATGTTTTTTTTTGGAAATCCCAGATTTGAGAGGAGTTTCTCTTTGGTTCTTCATTGAATTGTTCTGACTTATCAAGGCTTGATCAACCTTGTGGCGTCTTAAACACTTAAGGTCTTTGTTTCTTTGTACTCAAAGGTTCAAGTGGATCACCAAATCTGATTCTTAGTGTTCTCAGGGTGAGTATAATTCATTGTCCGTGGGTCCATAGGTCGTAGACCTCACTGGGTTCGCATCAAGGTATCACTATGTTTCTTGTTCCAAAGCTCACTTGGTTTTCTCTCAGCTACTAAATAGTTTTCTGCATAATGCAATGGCTACCGCAATTTTGTTTTGACAAATTGATTGTATATTTATGTCTTGCAGTTAAAGAATCCGAGCATCTTGACTGGGGAATGAGAATGAGAATAGCCATGGGAATTGCCTTTTGTCTAGAGCATATGCATCAGTTAACACCACCTATAGCCATCAGAAACCTGTTATCTTCCTCAGTGTACCTTACTGAAGATTGTGCAGCTAAAATATCATAGTTTCTGGAGTGAAATAGCTGTTGCAAAGAAGGATTACACAGCTACAAAACTCTCGGAAGAATCATCAACAAATATAAAGGGCAATGTTTACAGCTTTGATAGGCTGTTGTTTGAACTAATAACAGGGAGAATTCCCTATATTGTAGACAATGGCTTGCTTATCAAAGATTTGGGTATCGGAATATCTCAGGGTGCAACCCCTGAGAGATTTGGTGGATCCAACACTGAACTCTTTGCAACTGGAAGAGACTGAGAAATGGTCCCAAGTGATAAAAGAATGTATGCACCCAGACCCCAAAGAAAGACCAACTATGAGAGAGGTTACAGCTAAGTTGAAGGAGATCACTGGAATTGAGGCTGATGAAGCAACACCAAAACTATCCCCTCTTTGGTGGGCAGAGATTGAAGTTTTGTCCACAGATTCAAGTTGAGAGATCATGCTGATAATTTACTCTCAATTTGGAGTTTCACATAATTTTTTTTTTTTCCTTTCTAACTTCAAATTCTTCAATTGAAGCTAACAAAAGTAACATGGAGACTTTAATGCCTGTGTCTCATTGATTGTACAGCAATTATTTTTGTATATATTTTATACTTGGGGAGTACTGTCGTACCCTTTCCCAATAGGTTTTAAAAGAAAAAGAAAATGAAGAAACCGTAGATTTCCTTCTAGAACTTTCTAGTTATTTTACCTCAGTTTAAGGAAGACCAGGCTAGACAAGCTTGAAGGAGACATGAAGAGTAGCAGGGAAACTTCTGTGGAAATAGACATGTATTGTTACATTCTTAATACACTCAAACATTGGTGTTACATGCAGAAAGACTAAAACAGAACCTTCTTTGTTAGATAAGCTAATAAATAATGATCCTAGCTTCCTAGAACCAATGGAATATTTTGGTACACCATTGTGGGACAGTGAGATTCTGCCTTTTTCATCCTATGATTATTTTTTGATGAATGTTTCATAGTCTAGTTGAAAGTCTACTGTCCCTAAAGGAAATCTAAGAACGCAACCATTCACTCTTTCCTCCTTCTCTTCCTCTCTCCTTCACTCTGGCTAAAGCTGAGTGGAAGAGAAAAGGAAAAGTATATATATTTATATCAAATTCAGAATTTATATGAATCTCATGGTAACCTTGTCTCACAATATGAACTACAGTTGATGTTTTCAGCTCAGTCCTCCATTTATTTGATCATTGGAACATATAACTTAATCAGCTTAACTCTTTAAATCCGGCTTTCTCTTGAGCCATCAAAGAAGTGCTTATTGGCTTCCCTTTTTATTTCAACAATTCCATAATCCATGTTCTCCCCTTCTTTCTTAGCATTAACAAGGATAGATTTCAGCTGAATGTTTTGTGATTTCTGAGGGAGAATTTTGCTGCAATTTTCTACTCAAACCTCTCCACCTCTTTTATGTATTATGACACATGGAATTTGAGATTAAAAACTTAGTTTTTGTGCCCTTCGATACAGATCTTGTGTGTCTGTGTGGTTTGGATCTAAGCAAAGAGCTGCCTGGCAATCTCAGAGAGCAGAAGATAGGTCCCCCATTGATTCATAATATGCACCTTTCAAATGAAGCATTTGCAAGTCAGGCTTGAAATTTATGGCCTTAGTGACTTCTAGCATAGCTTCAGTTTCTTTTTGGTCATCCATCATGATGATCATAATTAACACCATACAAAGTACAGTCCAGAGTTTTCGAGTGATGTATTTCAAGATTCACCATAGAAGTATGTAACTTTTTCAAGTGCAGAACAAATCTAAGAAAAAGTAAGTACTTCAAAACCTATGAAAACAATAAAATTTGTTGGCATCACATTTACTAACCTATTCTTTTCACATGCTACATATATCATCCAATAATGAACTCTTCACCAGATACAAAATGACCTAAAACTTAAAAATGCATCAGAGTTTCAAAGATTTCAGCCACCAAAATGAGAACATCTGATTACTTTTACTGCAGATTCCCAGACATAAACCTTTAAATTTCTAACCAAACTAGGCTCGATGATGTCTCCATAACCAGTAAAACACCAAAACAATTTTTTTTTTTTCTTGTAAATTGCATAATTTTGTCTGCCTTATTAACCAAAACATTTAATCTAGAAAATAAGAACCTCATCTTACCTAACATGTAAAATTTCCCACAATCATTGAAGTACTGCAGGCAAAGGATTTGAAGATGCACAAATCAGAAAGCATTACATGTGATCTGTATTCTGTGTTTCCCATTAAAATCAAACAGCACAAGGAAATGAATGAAAGGTGGGAAAAGTACCTGTTGCCCTATATTTGTATGGATATGTCCTTAAAGGATCCAATTGTATTGTTATCTCATGGTCCCAGTATTCTCATCTTTTCTTACATGCTGAAGCATTGCTCTCAGCCTTCTCAATTAGCTTGGTCATCTCATCATGTGCTCTGCTTTATACTGATTCTTTTGATGATAAACTCTTGCTAGACCTTGATAAGCTCTTGTGTGTCAAATTGCAAGAGCATTCATGTAGCATTCTTCTGCTAGATCCAGGTTACCACAATCAATATAGATACTCCCTAAGTTGTTCGACGCCTGCAAAATATCAAGCAGACAATCAAATAAGTGCAAATCACAAAGAATTGATAACAAAGATATAAGTAGAGAGCACTAATTTGTTCTTTGCGGAAACCATCTGAAGGGCATTTAAGAGCTTCTTCCAGAAGTTGGATAACATAGGAAGAAGATTTAAGATCCAGATTTGCATCTGCATATACATATGCTTTCAGAAAAGGGCTTCAAATGATCTTTGAATTGCAATGAACATCTCAGCCTTCGACAGTGCTTCCTCTTCACAATAGCCAGTGTCATAGAGAATCCATCCTTCATAAATTTCTTGCAGAGAGCAAGAATTGTTTCTGGCTAACTGCAAGCTGGGCATTGCAGCCTTTTGGCAATTTAACCTAAGACATCCACAGACATGAGAAATTCTTTGTACCAATGCGTTAGGTAATTTGAAAGCATAATACAGTTCCATATAATGACTCTCGGAAGAGTAAAACATGCAACTACCAGCATGAGTGATATGGACAATACAGATTGGGATAAGCTTGTCAAACTCATGGCCTATGGATCCAAAATTATGAGCAATAAACTTCATAATGCTTGAAATTGAAGAATAGAAATGGTTACCTCAGAAGGAAAGATTGATGAAACTCTAGCAGGCCCCTTTTAGGTTCATTCTCCAGCATATAGCCAGAGAACCAATATCATCTACAGAAGACCATTATTTGTATAGTTGCATCCAGCATTATGCTTGACTCTTTTGCAGAACCTTATGGTTGAGTAGCTTAACCAAGTATTGCACTGAGATCCCCCCATGAAAGTGGGATCTAATTCAGTTGCAATGTCCAAAGCAAAAAGCCTTTTCTTTTCCATATTATACAGAGCATGCTCCTGATATATCCATCTAGTTGGTTTATATTCAAAGATAAGAGAATTTAATAACATATTGGCAGAATAAGGTTGACCGTGCTTGTGCTTGGCCCTGGCTACACCAGCCATAGAACAAACATGACCTGCCTCAGCTGCTGTCTCAAAACAACGTTGGGCATCTATATTTTCTTTCCTTTCAAGCAACACACAACCCAACTGATTAAGTCAATACCAACCACAACTGTAGCATACTTCAATGTCTAGGCATTGCTATTATCGAAGCAAAAATCAAATTCACAAATAAAATGTTTCTGAGTAGAATCAAAAGAGAAACATTTGTATCCATTATATAATCTTAAATATGGTTAAAGACCACAGAAACCACATTAAAGTGCAACCAGGCACAGAGAAAATCAGTCCTCCTGATATATACAAATATACTTCAACAAAAAAAAAAACGTGGGTGCTTCTGCTGAACTTATTAGAGCATTTTTACAACCCAAAGCTTATATTTCTTTATATACAGATATACAAGACAAGGTCCAATCAGATTTGCATCAGAGAGGCACTTGCAAAGCTTGAGGTAAGTATCTACATTCCCAAATTGTTGGATTCTTTTTCTCAAGCCTTGCAGCACAGCTGCCCTGTCCAAATACTCTGGAAAAAATCCCAATTCAAGCATTTTCATGACTGTCTCTGCTGCTTCATTGTAATGGCCACCTTTAATGTAGCCTCTTAGCAACCATGACAGACTTTTTTTCTTCTGCAATGAGCTTGCAACATCCATCCTCATCAGAAGCCTTGTAGTGGCGCTGGTCTCCTTCTGCGAAGCACAGATAGCAAGAACAATGTCATAAAGGTCCCTATCTGCCTCCTTACCTACAAGTTTCATCTCCAATAGCTGCCTCTCAGCTTCAATTCCACGGCCAGCACAAATATACATAGCAAGGAGCCTCTCATGAACTACTCCACGAAGTGATGGGCTACCATCTTCAATTACCCAATTCGACAAGCACACACCATCAGCTAGAAGATCAGATTTATACTTCTCAATAAGCTCAACATCTTCTGAATCAAGTTCTGCAATCATCCCAGCCCTTGCAAAACCTTTCAACTTTCGAAGAGCTTTAGCAAATTCATTCAGCTCCTTAACCACAGCAGTCATTGCAATAAGGTAACTATAGACCTCTGGCTTGAACCCTGATTCTCTAAGACGAACTACCAATCTGACTGCACCCTTATAGTCGCCCTCAGCCTGAAAAAAGAATGCTCGATCTGTCATTAAGTGTTTTGAACGATACATACTCAGTAGATGGTGTTTACAGTCTAGCTACAATAGAATCTACATCACTTAAACAATTTGCCAGTGTCAGCCACAAATCAATCTCACTGCACAAAGGGGAAAAAAGAAAATGTTCCAGTTACCTAACATTAATATAGTATCTTTATTAACATATCATGTAACTAAAAATAATAGACAAAGTTGATAAATGAACTACAGAAAAATTAGTCAAGAGCCATTAAAAAGTGGTAAAAGAGCAAGCTAAGGACGACTATAAAAAAACAAAGATGTAACAGCCCACAGAGAAGCAAAAATGTCAACAGTTCAACTCAAATTAGAGTAATATAACAAACCAGTACAATCCTAATGCCTCAACATGAATAGGGTGAATTCTACAGCTAAATTAACAATTATAAACTAAGCAAGGTGAAATCACTAAAATACAGCCCAAATTGATCAAGTCACTTTGGTGTTCTACGATTCTGAAATAATTAATGCTAGTCTCAAACGGAAACAGATAAATTTCCTCCAAATAAATCAAATTAGATATCTTTGCATATATGAAATACCAGTCAAAAAATAACAATGCTATAGCCGCAAATGCTTACCATCATCTTCCAAGCAAGATACCCTATTGGACCTCCTTTATGCCCTTCCTTATCGTCCTCTGTATATTCAATTCCACGTCTCAAGATCTCTTCCACAAACAAAATCCCTCTTTCTCTCTCACCCATTTCCCAGTACAATGAAATCACCTTCTCTATCATGCTAAAACTAGGCCTCAGACCAACACAATCCATATCTACAAGTAGGTCAACTACATCGCTCACATGATGCCCCTCTTGAATCAGCTTTTTAACCCAGCTGCACATAATCGCAACCATAAGCTCCATAGTCTCCTTATCGACCCGATTTTCCTTACGCAACCAGTCAAACACCTCAAGTGCACACCATGAGTCTCTTCCATCTTGAGAGAAGTAGACCAGTACAAGTTGCAATTCCCTCGCAGACAGACGGTCATTCATCTCCTCGAGAATGTCAGAGGGCTCCCTCGTCATCCGCTCCAATTCCTCTATGGCTTCCAAAAGTCCCTCACCCATTTCGTCTTCGTCATCGCTGGTCAAGAAATAGTCCAGTTCCAGCGATTTGCATAACCTGAACTCTCTGATTTTACTGAGTTTTGGAGCAGCAAAAGAGGGGTTTCGGTATTTGCAGATTCTAGCTGAAACCGCATGGCAACGTTTGAGCGAGATTCTCTTGTGGGTTGCAGAATAGAGAAAACAGTGCCTCTCTGTTGAGGACAAAGAGGAAAATACCAAACCCAATTCAGTCAACGGAGGAAATCCATGTGCAGAGGCCATTTTTGCACGTGAATTTGTGTTTAGCAGCTTCAGTTCACTGTTAAGCAGGTGTGCCCAGAAATGGGCATGCTATTTTTATGTAGAGGAATTATGAGAAAGAAGAAAAAATTGAAACTTTTCTGGAATTCAGTTAAAAAAGGCTAAAATTTAAGAAATTCAACTCAAATCGGTGGTATCGAGTGCTCCTCGAATGGAGACTCTCCGCATAAAAAATTCTCCGACAGTGAAAGCCGTTTATCCTATCGTTTCTCAGCATCCAAACAATCGGCTGTTTCAGAAGAATTTGAGGAAGAATGAAGATTTAAATGAAATCCATCCATCAAAAAGAAGAGAAAAAACAAAGGTGACTACTTTGGACGAACGAAAAGAACCATAGAATATTTAACCAGAAGGAAATAAAAAAAAAAAAAAGAAAATGGGTGCCATTTGTCTGTTTTGCCATTTGCGAGCACAATGGATACGTGTAATGGAGCGAGGAGGAAACACAAGAAACGAGGAAGAAGAAACATATGAATCATACATAATAAAAAAAATTATACAAAATTGTCTAAATCACATGGTCACAATTATGTTCAAATAAATAAATTTAAGGTCAGAATCACGCACCCAAATAGAAAATTCTCAGAAATTGCGGGAATAAATTATGTATTTTTCACCCTTTTCAACATATTATCATACATTTTAATGTTGAAATTTTATTTTATTAGTTATTTTCTTAATTTTTATTATCTTAGAATTAAAATAAAAATAGGTTGAATTTTTTTATTAAAATAAAATAAATATAAAGAAAAATAAAAAATGTGAAGTAATATGTGAAATTCATTTAAATAATTATTAAAATTTTCGTGGCTAGAGTGAATAAATTACTTTAAAATAATAAAATAAAAATAAATGATACGTCAACTTGTGCTCACAAAAGAAAATTAAAAAATAACTTTAGCAATCCTATCAAATTGCGCCATTAAAAATTGCCTAACGTAACCAGCATTGAATACAAGAAAGGACCATGTTAACCACTTTCGGTGGTCCCACTTTGCCGAACAAACGGCCCTCCATCAATTCAAGAGAAAATTTCAAGGTTTTATATTATGTGAATTTTTAGCTTTTTAAACAAAAAAAAAAAAATTAGTTCAAACCAAATGAAAAAGAATTGAGGAAAAAAAAACTATTTTAACTAATTCAAGTTGTGAAACAACATTTATAAGAGTAGCGTACAAAGAATTCCGAGAAGGGTATAAGTCAAGTGTAACACCTTATTTTAATTATTATATTTATGAAAAACACTTTTCTTTTAACTCTATTTCATAAGACAATCACTAATTAAAAATTTAAATCTCAATTAGACAGCTTCTAGATTTTGACAACTTATTATCCTGTTTTTGTAAAATATAAAAATGTGATGTATAAATGTCTAAAAATCATGATAAGCTCCAGAATATAAGTTTAATGTGTCTAGAACATGTAGTAAAAATTTCATACAAAATATCGTTGGTTTGGTGGGTTAATTAAGCAAAGATTATACGCTGTCCGGTTTAGCAGTGAAATCCTGAGGGGTAACTTTGAAGAATTTTCTGTATCAATTGGCTAAGCCAAAAATCTTGAAAATTTGCATGCATAAAATATAGTGTTTCGTGAGCATGGAAAAATAATTTTATGTAATTATCTCATAGTTTGAAAGTACTAATAATTCCTTATTTCAAGCTAGCCAGAAAATAGAATTCTAGCACAAGGTGCACTAACCCATATTTGTCGTCTTTATGAGTTACATGAGTACATGATATATATGGACTAAATATCTATTACAAAGTGATCTAGATATGATTCAAATTTCATCACATAAACCTCAAACATTTATTACATAAAGTCATCATTAATTAACATAGAAAATAGCCTGCAGCACAAGCTCGTCTTGATTTACCTCTTTTGAATTATCACCTGTATAAAATCACCACCACTAATAATATGAGAAACCAATAATTTCTCAATAGTTAGTCCATTCAAACAAGGTTAAAGGATGACATCAACTGAACAATAATTAGAAGAAATTGCAGAGAAAGAAGCATAACCAAGCTTAGGGATTCTTTTGGACAGTATACATAGGTTGGTGCCCCCTTTTAGCACCTTTGCTTGTTCATAGGGTGAAACATGTTTAGTGCTCCCTTTTGGCACTACTTACCCCTATGAGGCAGTCATACATTCCCTGTCTATAAATGCCACTTTTGGTACCATTTTGGCATACCCCTACCCCAAGGTCACACAACTTTCTCCACACTCTTCCCATAACATCTTGTGTATTAGTATACTTCCATCCAAGGCAAATATACGTGGCATTAAACCACCATAAAAACATCGATCCAGCATCCATTCAAATACATAAGATAACATTAAATTCGAATACACAAATGACAAGAAATAATAATAGCAAGAGTGCAAAATTTTCAGCGTACAAGAACACCATAACCTATGCTTGAATTAAACCAACTACCTTTCTCTCTTGTTTTCTCTCTTGTTTCTCTTCCTTTCTTCTTCACGCCTTCCTCCTTCTCCCTTTCCCTTTTTATTTTCTTTTCTCCCCCCTTGTAGCCTTGCCTTGCCGCCTCTCCTTGCTCTAGATTTCTCTCAATTTTTCTTCTTTATTGCATGCATAAATATCAATAAAAGTATGCATACAAGCCTTGACTAGTGTCACTATGTCATTGGTTAGCACTTTGACCAACTCAAAGCTAACTTTGGTGACTTGTGCAAGGTGAGTGGCGTGGAAGCTTAAGGAGAAAGGGGCTGCTGCCTTCTTGGTTCAATTTGGACTATCCTTCCAATTAAACTAGCCTAGTCTAGTTTCCCTCATTCCATTCCAACTAGTTATTTCCTACTTTTGGTTATTTCTGAATGTGCCACTAGTTATCAAATCTTCTTCAATTTGATCCTTATGAATGAAATAACATAATTCTAATTACACATGTTTATGCAAAGTATTAAATTTATACTTGTCACAAATAGGCACATATGCCTGCTCACATGAAGTTGTAAATATAATTAGTATAACCACATACAAGAGTCATTAGCTACCTCAACTCCTAGATTTTCTTTTCTTTTCTTGCCTAAGCTGTCTCCTTGACTCACCAATTCCCTTAACCGACCTTCCCTTCTTCAGCCGCACAAGCCTTCAGTTGAACTCCTTCATGTGCAAGCCCCACCAAAATATCATACAAAAATATCAACTTGCAATTATCATACTATGGGATTTTGTCAAGCTATGATTGGTGGGAGTGTCCCCTCTTTAATTGCACACTTTCTAGAGGTTAAAAGCATGCAAGAGGCGTGGGTCCTTGGGGAGGCTAGCTGCTGCCTTCCTTTGGTCCAATTGTGACCAACTTGGTTTAATGCTAACCACCTCCCTAACTAGTAGTTCACTAAGATGTCTATTTAATCCAATTGCATTACTTATACCACACCTCTAACTCTTTAATTCCTTGATTAATTATTTAAAGTTCATTCCTCTTAATTTACTTCATTTTTATGATAATAAGAATTACAATTACATAAGCACATACAATAGAAAGCAACCAAGAGTTCACCATTCATTTTCAATCATCTTTCATCAAGTAAGATAGAAATTAAATTCCATAGTCCTTTAACATTTTATAAAATCACATTACCATTTATATGTGGCTATCATGAATAAAATAAAAGAATGTTACACTAATTCCCATCCAACTAGTTTCCTTGCTATTGAACTAGGTAATATTACAACTAATCCAATTTGAACTAGATAACTATATAGCTTCTTATCTCTTTTGGTTTCCAACTAAATGACATCATTTAGTTCCTTTTATAATGCCTTCTATATATATATATATATATATATATATATATATATATATATATATATTTATTAGAATTGGGCTAATATACCACCATATAAATACATAACATCAATTCCCTAGCTATATGTGCATGTACACATAAATATCATCCTTATACATATCTTTAGTATTCTCATACTTCCCATTTACATTTAGCAAACATACCACTAATTAAATTATTCTAATGTTGATTTATATGCTTCTATTAGAAAATTTGGGATGTTACATCAAGTCTTTAAATGTACATACTTTATTCATCAATATTTATATAAATGATGGAAGAGTCCTAATACAAATAAAACCTTAGAAAAAATTATTATCATTTAATTAATTACATCATATAAACACAAGAAAAAGATTAAGTCTTAGGGTAAATATTATTCTAGGTAAACATCCAAAATATTCATAACACTCCCCCTTGGATATCCATTATCAAAGAGTGTTTCTCATTAAAACCTTATTAGAAAAACCCTGTAGGACAAAAAACCTAGTGAAGGAAAAAGAGTACAATGCATATTAATTGGGATATTTGTGTCAATAAACTCTAAATTGTAGAAAGCTTTTCAAATATTATAGAAGTTAGTGCCTCGATAACAAATTTGCTCGATTGTCACATTGATGAACTAATTAAATTATAATAACACTTGGTACTTTAGGACCAAATATTTCTTTATCATTCTCATAAATTCTAAAAGCATATTTGTTTGCATGTAGTGATCTTACATCCATTAGACTATACAATAGATGTAATTTATATATATATAAAATCACTTTAGCATTTCTATTTATAGTGGTTTGGCCAAACAACAGCTTATGTTCACTCCTCCACACTCCGCGAAGGTTTTTCACTAATTCCAAGTATTGGTTTTCAAGATCACCAACCAACCTTTACAATGATCTACACTAGATCCACACTAGACCCAGTAAACTTAAGTTTGATAACAAAGGTTACAACATGGTGAGCGCAAGCTTAAATGGATTGGGTTTTCTAAATAACAAATAATCCCAACGATCCCACTTAGTTTCTAAGGAAGCTATAGTTCATTTTACTTATGTTAGATTAGTTTTGCATTATCTTTATTTTAACTTAGTTCTCCATGCTACTCATTGCTCTTGTTTGTCATTAACTTTAATATATAGTTAATATGTTGTCTTATAAAACTATTTATATGATTACCTTATGGATTAGCTAACATAGTAGCTATGGTTAATTGGCAATTTGACACTCTAAAATGCATGTTCCCAATATATGTTTATGTAATGGTATGATTTTGAAGTATCATATGAACTATCATAGTGCAATAAAAGGAAAATAAGTCTTTTACTCAAAATCATAAGCCATCATCCAAAAATGATTTTTCTCTATTCCTTAAGTGAATGAAAAAGTTATCAAGAAATATGAGCACATACATGACCATGACTAGAAAAATATAATATTGGTTATAATACTATAAATACTTGCAACCAAAAGTGGGAGAGCAATGAAGAACAACGGTAAAGAGATATTCGAGAAACTACTATCCTTTTGGCATGAAAAGGCCATTCAGTTTGTACCTCTCATACATTTAAAAATCTTCTAAATGCTTTTCAAGCATTAATGAAAGAAAATGATTAATTGTTGAAACAATTTTGCTCAATAAGATGATGTTTTTGACTTTGCCCATGTCAATATAACAATTAAATGTGTCAAATTTATTTTCCTTAAAGGTGATGAGAGTATACATAGGAAATTACTATGGTAGTTATTCATTTAATTTACTTTTAACAAATTTGAGTTAATTGCTCTCTTGTTTAAGCTATATCAATTCCATATTATATGATATCACATTATTGTTATTGTACAAAGATAATGGTACAACTCATACAAAACCCAAACATGAGCCCTTTCTTTTTTCAAAAAAATAAAATAAAATTAGAATTCAAACCTTGCTCTGGATACCATGTAATGTATATTAATAATCTAAGTTGTATATTGAATTGATATGAATACAAACGTATAGATGCAAAGCTTAGTGAGGATATTTGGTGAATCTAATCCCTAAAACCACGGGAAAGGGTATATTGGTTTTCTAATCCTAAGGAATCCTAATTATGTACAATATTTACATTTCTATTAACAAAAGCTAGATTGTCTCCCTTTCCTTAGGAAATTCCAATGAAGAAGATGATAGAAAGAAGGAGGAAAATTATAAAACTATCTAAACATCACCTCCTATACATGAAGGACTTAAGATCATAGAAGATGGAGTTATTATTGTTTTTATGATCTTTTAAGTACTATTTCTAAGAAGGAGTAAAGGATTAAGAGTTTTAACTTATTGGAAGTTTCTCCAATGCATGGGTTAATCTTATTTTTCATATTTGATCCACCATGAGCATCATAGGGTACCAAATCAGGTTGAAGACTATAAATTAAGCGTTTTATGGGAGGTAACTCAAAATTTTTATCCCTTTCTTTTGTTATAATTTTTTTTGTTTATTTTAATTTAAATGTTCTTTTTAGAGTTAATAGAGTCTTTTTGAGAGCTTACTCAAGCATTATTTTGTTTTGTAGGTGAAAAAAAAAAATGTAAGTTTTGTTGGTCGTACACAATTTTGTCCCATTGCCAAGTCAAAAATTTGAACAATGTTGCACTTTAATTTAATGAGTATACTTGCATAGGTTAATGGTCTAATTTTGTTACTTTGTTTATGGTGATCATTGCTTACAATGTTGAATTTGGTTGCTGCTGAATGAGACCTTTATTGTGACCACTGCCAGTCCACCCACTATCAATTTATATGCACTCATGGGCTTTGTCTTACTTGGTTGAGTATAGGACATGTGACTATTTGAATTTTTGACATTCTTGATATCGTGGTGTTGACGCTATATTTTGTTTAAATTTTTATTTAATGTATTTAATTAATTATTTTTCTTATTTTGCTTCTTCATTTATATATATATATATATATATATATATATATATATATATATATATATATATATATATATATTTAAAAAAAAAAGAGAAGAGAAAGGAAAAAGTGAAAGAAAAAAGAAAAAAGAAGAAGATAAATTAATTACTTCCCTTGTGTTCTTGAAAAAAAACAGAAAGAAAAAAAAAAAAAAAGAAACGAGAAATGAGAGACTAAAAGAAAGGAAAAAGGGAGAGAAGAAATAGCAGCAATATATATATATAAAGTAAAAGTAAAGAATAATAAATGAATAAATAAATAAATAATAAACAAATTAAAAAAATAAAAAAGAAGGAAAAGGAAAAGGAAAAGAGACAATAAAGCCAACAACAGTAAAAAACATAATACAAGATAAAGGAGGCGGTGTAGAAAGGAAAATGGATTTTTTGCAGTCGACTGCACGGTGCAGTCGGCTGCAGACCGTCCGATCTACCTACTTCTGTGCAGTCAATTGTTGACTCTGCAATAGTAAACAGATTGGACAGTTTGAAATCGACTGCAGAGCCGACTGTAGAGAATCTGACTGCAGAAAATCCGGATCCTGTAGAAAGAATTGAGAAAAGAATAAAGAAAAGAAAAAGGACATAGTGATGAGAAAAGAAAAAAAAAAAAAGAAAACAGAAGAGAAAAGGAAAAAAAAAAAAAAAGGCCACGAAAAGAAAAAGAAGAAAAAAGAGGAGAAAAAGAAAAAAGAAGGATCGCAAAGTGGAAGGAAAAAGGCAGCGAAGGTAGGAGAGGTGCTTGTTGAGAGCAAGTGGAAGCGAGGCAGGATTCGCGAAGAAGAGACGGAAGAAAGTTAAGTGAAAGAGTGGGAGCTCGGGGTGAGAACGGAGAGAGATTTTGAGAGTGAAAATTGGAGAAGGCACTAAGGACGAAGCTTTCTGGGTTTGGGGGTGAAGAGGTGAGAAATAGAGAGTGGAACAACAAGAGCTGGGAGGCAATAGAGAGAAAATTGGAGAAGGTTCTAGGAATTTAGGGAAAAACTCTAGAGAACTTGAGGGCAAGTTAGAGGGGGAAGCATTGAGTAGCTTCTGATTAAGAGGTTTTCGGGGTCAATCTGCTTTGTTGAGGTACAATTCCTTTAGCTATCTTCTTTGAATCGAGCAATGATCACTTGATTTGCCTTGGATTCTCTTATCTTTTTGTTGGCATGTTATATGAATTTTCTGATCTTATTTTCTAGTTAAAGGGTTTGTTCATATGTAAATGTGTTAAAATTTTCTGAGTTTATTGATTTTTGATAGTCTTCAATTTCTTCTTAGTGATATACTTCTTACTTGATGAACCTGTTTGAGATTTTTGATATACTTTCCTATTTCATTCTTGGAATATACTGCATTGGAGTGATTAAGGTGACTTCCCTATCTTTTCATTTACATTCCATATGAATAACCTGCCATTCTACACTTCAAGCTTTTAATCAATTATTGGACCTCTCTGTTATTACTAGTTTGAAATTCATTCTATGCTTGGGTTTCTTTGCTAAAGTTTCTAGCAGCTAGTTGTGAGTTACTTCTTGAATTAGTGTTTTCTGTTTCAAAGCAATAATTAATCTGGTGGATTGATATTTTTAAAATCCATACGTGTTTGTTTTGGGTGAGGAAGTTATTGAGCAAATGATTTTTCTTGGGTTCTTAATGAGTTTTATTAGCTAGTTTTCCTGTTATAATGTTGATCAGATTCTAGGTTACTGAGTTGAGCTTCTGCTCTATTCTCGTTCATGGTTGGGTTGGGGAATAATGTACATAAATTGTTGAATCCCAGTTTTGTTTTACATTTTTGCTAATGGAATACCATTATTTCATGATGATATTGTTGTTTCCCTTGAATTCATGAATCTATTTCCTCACTTTCAAACATGATTGTGGTGGTGTGTCTGTGGTGGTTCTAAAGCTTGAAGTTAGTATTTTGGGCATATGCTGTTAGGGTGGATTGTGATTTTAATGTGAAGACTAAATTGAGAAATTGAATAATCTGGCATGGGTATAATAGTGGAAAAATTGTCTATTCTATTTTGCTGCTTTGGTAGAACATGATGATGTTGTGGCATGATTTATAAAGGTGTGATGATCTACAATCTTATTTGAAATGTATATTCTTGTGTGAGGAGTATTTCACCTCTAAGTTGAATTTCATCTTTAGGGTTCAATCATAGAATTGTGGTCTTGGTTATTTGTATGGAATGAATCTGGTTGAAATCATTTGCTACTCATAATAGTAATTTTTATTTCATGCCACTTTTTCCATGTAATTTTTGCTGTATCTTGCTCCCAAACTTTAAATTGTAATCAACATGCACACACTTTAGGATGCATTTGAAGTTTTAGGATCCCGAGGTCCCTCACTTATTATGGAAGGGTAGTTGGTCCGGTCTTTTATAAGATTGAGCTTACAATATCTGACCTAGGTGAGGATAAGCACCATCTGGAGGGACAATTTATCCGTCTTGAAGGATGGAAGGACCCTAGGTTCATCTAGAAAATTCATGTATACATGTTTATCTTTTTGCTATTGCTTTAAAAATTATAATATTTATTTTTATGATAAATAAGATACAATTTTGGATCATATCTTATTTTGAGCAACTAATTCGGGTAACTATTTTTTATGGATGTTGTGAGGTGCCTAACACCTTCCTCACGCATAACTGACTCCCAAACTCATCTATGGTTTCCATTTCAATGCCTTTCCAACAAAAAATAAATTTTAAAATAGATAGGGTTTCTAATTGTACCCTAGTTCTTAAACAGTTGGTGGCGACTCCAGAAACAAAAAAGTTTCCTTAAAATAAAGTTGTTTCATACTTTGCCGTAGCGTTTTTACCCTAAAGGGTATGTTATGACAATTTGGCAACTCTAATGGGGACAAGTTCGAGAGTAAAGCCCAATAAATTGGTTATGCAAAATCTAATATGACATATAAATTGTGTTTTATTAGTTGCTTGTTTAATTCTATTTATGATGTTTTGTTTCACGGTTGTATATATTTGTTGCATGTTTTTTTTTGCAGGTTGGGTTGAGTAATTTAGGAATAAGGTGTGTTTGCTCTTCCCACACACAAACACCAACACGTTCCCTGCACACACTTTTGGCTCTATACCGGGCCACCTTAAACCTAGGGTTAGTAGGAGGCCTAATGTTATTACCGATGGTTTATCCTTTGGTGGTGTACACGAAAGTCTTCGCTTGAACTATGGCGATCATTTTACTCATTTGGATTTGTGAAAGGTTTATCCATTTGCAGACCCAAATTTGTAAAATGTGAACTTTACCAATTTGGTGGGGTAGTTCAGGGACCTGATACTGTTAGGACATTAGACTTTTTTTTACCAAACCATGCACTTAGTGTGACTGTAATGCTGCCCAAATTAGGTTAAAACCCGACTTGTAAGCTAGAAAGCCTAACCCTTAAGGTGACCTGTGATATTAGGACAATGGGAGGAGCATCCCTATCATCATCTTTCATATCTTTATTTAAGAATGCTTTATTTTTATGTATCTCATTTTTTTTTTCAATTTTTGTTTTTTCTCATGAATCTCTTCAAATAATGGGTTATTAATATGGTTTGCACAAGCAATTTTCAAAATTCATTTCTTGTGGGCTTTTATGGGTGAAGTTCGAGTGCAACATTCAAGAGTTCCATCATCATTTCTCAAATTCTCTTGTAAAAAAAAAATAATTTATTATATTATTCTCAATTAGAGTTAGAACTTTATTTTTAATATCCTTTTTTTTTTACTTGTAAATAAATTTTGGTCTTATTATTTTATGCTTGACAATCTTATTTTCATTATTATTGCTTATTGTGTTTCAAATAATAATAATAAAAAAATCCCATGAATCAATTGGGATTATGACGATTCATTTGCTTTAAAAAAAAAAAGAGAAAAAGGAAAAGAAGGAAGGAAAAGAGAGTAGAGAGAAATGTTACTATATATTGTCTTGGCTTTCCATAATTAGCCCAAAAGAAAACCAAAAAGATATTTTTCCCAAAATAAGACAAACCGTGTTAATGATCCATTTTGCTTTTTAACTTACTTCTAATGATGTCTCATCTTAATGTACTTAAGGAACTGCTCTTTTAAAAGAAATAAAAAGGATCTGTTAACATGACTTTTGAGCAAGGATCTTCAAAATCTTTTGAGTGAGGCCCGATTGCTACAAGCAAACATTTGTCAATGACTAGCTACGGTCCTTCTGGAATGACATAAGCTTTTATGATCTTACTTTGCTTGTGGTAAAATGTATCTTGCGATCATTTTATATGGTTGCGAGGTTCATTTATTAGCATATTTTGTGAGAACATTATGTTTTTTATGAGAAATGTTAATGGGCCTGCGACACTGTTTTTGAAAAAATCAAAAGTATCTCTAACAAAGGCAACCAACTTCAAAAGTCATGTTAACAGTTCATCCAATAAAGAGGTTTTTCTTTCAAAAATATCCTTTCCGTCTTATTTATTGTTTTGATTGACAAATTTCAAGATAAGTCATAATAGCTCCTTTAAAGAAATCTCGATTCAATCAAGTACTTTCTGTAAAGAGATCTATTGGTCTTCGTATAAGAATGGTCGTCGTAATGGCAAAAAATCCTACTGCTGAACCCGAATGGGGAGAAGAGTTGAAAGAATTGAAATCTCAAATGAATGCAATGATGAAGATAATGACATAACATTTTAAAATGAAGGGACAAGAGAAAGGGACTAGTGCACTGAGGCCAGCCAACGTGCTCCTACCCACAGCGGGCCATTGTGTAAAGGGGACAAACACCATGACTGAACCAATGCACAGGATACCACTCAACATGATGCCCATGAGTTTTCAAACTACGCATGGCGCAATTTCTAGCATTTCGATACATGCGCCTGATCCCCCTACCGAGTCACTGCGCGTCACTATTCCACCTCCTCCGAACATGACTGCTAATGAAGTGGCTGCCTTCAATCCAAATGTTAATCGACAGGGTACCATGACACCTTTTTTGTATCAGTCAACTTTTGTTCCCAATCATGGTGAATTGTTCAATGCGGATGAAAGGCTTAGTGAAGAAATCAAAAAAGAGTGGGAAAAAGTTAAGATGATGGAAAAGAAATAGCTTATGATGGAAGAGCAGTTAAAGATTATTTAAGGCTTAGGGGCATACGGACCCACAGGGATTGAGGAGCTATCATTTGCCCCACAATTAGACATTCCCAAAGACTTCAAAGTGCCAAAGTTTGATAAGTATGATGGGACTACCAACCCTCAGATCCATCTCATGTCTTATTGCACTAAGATGGGAGTGTGGTCTAGGGATGGGAGGTTCTTCATGCACTTTTTCCCCGAAAGCCTGACTGGTCCAGTAGTAGATTGGTACTTGAGGTTAGAGCATTCTCAAATTCACTCTTGGGGTCAGTTGGCAACTTTGTTCTTAAGACAATATAGTTTTAATGAAAGCCTTACCCTCACGAGAGCACAATTAGAAGCAATGAGGAAGGGGGATGTGAGAGTTTCAGGGAATATGCACAAAGATGGAGAGACTTAGCTGCATGAATTCAACTGCCGTTGGGAAAATGAGAAATGATTGACTATTTCTTGAGAACACTCACAACTCCTTTTATTGAAATGATGGCTGCCGGTGTCTATAACTCCTTTTTTGAGTTAATCCTAGTTGCAGAAAGAATTGAGGTAGCATACAAAGCGGGGAAATTGGGCTTCCTGAAGGGTGAGAGTTTAGGAAGTGGGAAACAAAAGGCATTTGTACAGGCCAAGGGAAAAGAAGGAGAAGTTAGCTTCATTACTGTACTGAGGCCACAAGAGCAGTATTACCAAATGATAATTACATTTTATATAGATTATTTAGCCTCAATTCCCTTAACATTTCAAGTCCCATTTATGGTAAAAACACTTTGCTTTTGATTAGATTTCATTATGTTGCAGGTACACAAGCTGAGAGGAGCAAAATGGAGCAAAATGGCATTCTGCCATTGGGCGCCGTGTACCAGAGAAGAAAGCAACCCATTCTGCCAATGGGCGCCGTGGCGCCCAGACTCTGGGTCATGGCGCCCAAGACCTGTTTTAGAGCTGTTTTGTGACTTCTAAGCCCAGTGGACTTCTGAGAAGTTGTGCAATGCAAGGATTAGAAGTCTAAACCCGAGAAGACTCTCCGGAATAGAATTTCAAGAGGAATTAAAGTCTTGAAGTGTGAAGCCCAACTTAAGCCTTAGTTAGGATAGGATTAGGATTCACTTGTAATTAGTCTTTTATTATTAATTGGAATCCTAATAAGAGTCTAATTACGATTGAAGGCATTATAAATAGATTAAGAGGGCTGAGCACAAGAGGGGGGAACGAAGCAAGAGAGCAGCAACAACATACAAAGATCCAGAGCAAGGCGTCACTCCCTTTTATTTCTTCTACCCTTTTAATGTTTTTCTATTTTATCATTATGTGTTTACATAATATCATGTGCAACTAAACTTCCTTCTAGGGCTAAGATGTAGCCTAATCTGATTGTATAGACAACTTGAGGAAGTTATGACAGTTCATGTTTTATTCAATTGAGATTTACTTTTCTGCACTTTACTCTTGATTGATCTGGCCAATTAATTGGGCGAAATTAGTGGGTTAGCTATGATACCGACCGAAGATTAGTTAATCTAGACCAAGAGAATTAAATCTATGGTGGAGCTAAGGACAGACTAGTACCAAGGACCCTATGTAGTCACATGGGAATTAGGGCATTCCCCTAATCTCCCTAAAGGGATGTCCATAGATCTTAATGCAATTATAGTTATTACAACTCGCACAGACCAGTAGCAGGGTTGGTAATTATAATTAGATTTGATCTGACCTAATACCAAGGCTGATTAATTAAATTAGGGAATCCTAGCTAACAATTGATAATTCTATGACTGCATAATTGAATCAAGGAAGTCTATACATGAAGATTGTGGTGAAATCTGAATCCCTAGATCTCTTATCATAATTCTATTATGCTATATACTTCTCTGCTATTGTTTACTTAATTTCTGCATTCAATTACTTGCCTATCTCATCACCATTCGAAAGCTTGAACAATACTGGAGTTATATTACTTTAGTAATCAATATCAATCCCTTGGGTACGACAACCCCCGAAATACTTGCTCACTACATTGATAGTGTATACTTGCACTGTGTTCCACACATCACATATTGTTCTATCTATATATACATCCATTCATACACATATCCATATTAAATACATCCATCCGTGACACTCACTAAAGAGCAATCAAGTTTTTGGCGCCGTTGCCGAGAATTGTTTTATTGATATTAGAGGAATTAACAAAGTCTTGATTCAAGCAAAATTTTATTTTCTGTTTTACTTTGACCTTCTTTCCTCAATTTTTTTTAGAAAAATTTTCTAGTGCATGAGAAGAACAAGGGACCGAAATCTACTACCTCTTGATCCAGAAATCAAAAAAATCGTTAAAAGAAATCTGAGAGTAAGGATAGCAGTTCGAAACTTGCAGCTAGAACTGGAAAAGATGGTTGCACCAAATAATCAACCGAATAAAGGGCATATTCCACTTCGAACCTTTGCTGTCCCAAAAGTGCAGAATGCTATGTCAAGCATCCGGAGTCCAGCTGTTGAAGCAAATAATTTTGAGATCAAACCAGCTGTGATCCAGATGGTTCAGAATAATCAATTTTTAGGAGCACCTAATGAAGACCCAAATTTGCACGTCTCTACTTTTTCTGGAGATCTGTGATACTTTCAAATACAACAGGGTGTTAGAGGAGGCAATCAAACTCAGATTATTCTCTTTTTCACTCAGAGATGGAGCTAGAAGGTGGCTGAATTCCTTGCCACCAGGTTCATTGGATACATAGGACTCCTTAGCCTAGAAATTTCTTACTAAATATTTTCCTCCTTCAAAAACCACCAAGCTGAGAACTGAAATTATGAATTTCAATCAATTTAAGAGAAAATCTCTCTATGATGCTTGGGAAAGATTCAAGGAGCTGCTAAGGAAGTACCCACACCATGGAATGCAAGACTGGTTAGTCATGCAGGTATTCTATGCAGGATTAATCCTTAACACTAAAATAGTTGTAGATGTAGCTGCTGGAGGAGCCTTTCTGAACAAGGATTATGCTGAAGCCTATGAGTTACTTGAAGAGGTAACAACAAATGCCTCTGATTGGAGAAATAATCCGAAGAAAGTGGTTGGTATACAAGATTCAGATGCATTTGCGGCACTTGCAGCAAAACTGGACCAAGTACTTTCATTCCACACTGCGATGCTCAAAGGAAATCCTATGGAAGCTGTGTAAGAAGAAGCCGAAGAGGTGCACTATGTGGGGAACAACAATCCCTACTCAAAGACCTACAATCTTGGATGGAGGAATCATCCTAATTTTTCATGGAAGAACCCAGGACAGGCAGCACCTCCTTATCAACAACAACAACAGCAATGTCCAAGGATGAATCTAGAAGAAGCCATGGCAAAACTTGCGACATCCCAAGCTGAGTTGGCTGAGAAAACAAATCAATTTATGGTGACTAAAAATGCCTCAATCAAGCAATTGGAGAATCAAGTAGGCCAGATTTCTCAACTACTTACCACAAGGCAGCCTGGTGTATTACCAAGCACAACTGAAGCCAATCCAAGGGATGTAAAAGCTATAACTTTGAGAAGTGAAAAAACCATAGATGTTGTTCAAGATTCTACGCCACAAGGAGAAGAAAAGGAAGCTGAATCTGAAGCTGAACAAGCACCTAAAGTCGCTCCAGAGGAAAGGCAAGAACAAGAAAAGCCAATGGAGAAACCGAAGCACATGCCATGCGAAATTCCTTCTCCACACAAGTCGCCATTGCCGTTTCCACAAAGATTAAGGAAGCAGAAATTAGATAGACAATTTGCAAAATTTATGGAGGTATTTAAAAAATTACATATTAATATTCCTTTTGCAGAAGCCTTGGAGCAGATGCCAAGCTATGTGAAGTTCATGAAAGATATTCTGTCTGACAAAAGGAAACTACAAGATTATGAAACTATTGCACTTACTGAAGAGTGCAGTGTCATACTCCAGAAGAAGCTACCTCAGAAGCTTGAAGACCCTGGAAGCTTTACCATTCCATGTATTATAGGCCAGGAGTTTTTCAGCAAAGCATTATGTGATTTGGGAGCTAGCATAAATTTAATGCCACTCTCAGTATGCAAGAAGCTGAATATTGGAGAAGCCAAGCCCACTACTGTATCTCTGCAGCTGGCAGATAGATCCATCAAATATCCAGAGGTATAATAGAAGATGTTTTAGTTAAAGTTGACAAATTCATCTTCCTGCAAATTTCATAGTCTTAGATATGGAGGAAGATCAAGAAATCCCAATCATTTTGGGAAGGCTATTCCTAGCAACTGGAAGAGCCCTAATTGATGTACAGAAAGGGAATCTAACCCTGAGAGTACAAGAAGAAGAAGCAACCTTTGATATCCTTAAAACACTAAAGCATCTAGTTGATGAAGAGTCATGCTTTAGAGCAAACATCATTGACCAATGCATCAAGGAGGTGGCCAACTTTCAAAGTATTCTGAACCCCTTAAAGCATGCTTAGCTGGCATGACAGCAAAAGAAGATCCAGAGATTGAAGATTACATTCAACAACTGGAGGCTACTCCACCAATTTTTATCAAGAAACCTGCTAAAGAATTAGGAGAGCCTGAAGTCCCAACCGAATCTTCAATTAAGCAAGCACCCAAATTGGAGCTGAAACCATTACCAGAACGTTTGAAATACAGGTATTTGGGAGATGCAGAATCCCTACCAGTAATTCTTTCTGCTTCCCTAATGAAAGAGCAGGAAGAAAAGTTGCTGAGAGTGTTGAGAGCAACTAAGAAAGCAATAGGATGGACTATTGCTGACATAAAAGGCATAAGCCCCACCCTTTACATGCACAAAATCTACATGGAGGAGAATTTCAAGCCCTTAATCGAGCACCAGAGAAGGCTGAACCCAAAGATGAAAGAGGTAGTCAGAAAAGAAGTACAAAAATGGCTTGATGTAGGCATTATCTACCCTATTTCTGACAGCCCTTGGGTGAGCCCTGTTCAAGTAGTGCCAAAGAAGCGAGGCATCATTGTGGTAGGAAATGACAACAATGAGTTGATCCCTACCAGAACTGTGATTGGATGGAGAGTGTACATCGACTACAGGAAGCTGAACAAGGCAACCAGAAAAGATCACTTTCCACTACCATTCATTGATCAGATGCTAGTAGGTTAGCTGGATATCCTTTCTATTGTTTTCTGGATGGATATTCAGGCTATAACCAAATTGCCATAGCCTTTGAAGATCAAGAAAAAATAACTTTTACATGTCCTTATGGCACATTCGCCTTCAGAAGAATGCCATTTGGACTATATAATGCACCTGCTACTTTTCATAGGCTAATGACATCACTATTTTCGGATATGGTAGAAAAATTCATAGAGATTTTCATGGATGATTTCTCAGTTTTTGGGAATTCATTTGATTCATGCTTGAATAATCTATCATTGGTTCTCCAAAGATGCCAAGAAACAAACCTAATGCTGAATTGGGAGAAGTGCCATTTTATGGTACAGGAAGGAATCGTTCTTGGCCACAGAATATCACTAGAAGGAATTCAAGTTGACCGGGCCAAAGTAGAGCTAATTGAGAAACTTCCACCTCCTACTACTGTCAAGGGAATAAGGAGTCTCTTGGGACATGCTGGATTTTACAAAAGATTCATCAAGGACTTCTCGAAAATTTCCAAACCATTATGCAATCTTTTGTTAAAAGAAGCAACTTTTGAATTCACAAAAGAGTGCAAAACAGCATTTGAAACTTTAAAGGAAGCACTCATCTCTGCCCCTGTCATTGTCACGCCTAATTGGGAAGCGCCATTTGAAATTATGTGTGATGCAAGTGACTTTGCAATAGGGGCTGTTCTAGGGCAAACAAAAGAAATTTTTTTTAGAGCTATTTACTACACAAGCAATACTCTTGATGCTGCCCAAGTCAACTATGCAACAATAGAAAAAGAGCTACTAGCTGTGGTCTATGCCTTTGACAAATTCTGAACATATCTCATTGGCAACAAGACTATAGTTTATACTAACCATGCAGCTCTTAAATATTTGCTGAATAGAAAAGATGCCAAGCCAAGACTTATTAGATGGATTTTACTTTTGCAAGAATTTGAACTGGAGATGAAGGACAAGAAAGGAGCAGAAAATGTCATAGCAGACCACCTATCTAGGCTGGAATATCATGCTAATAATTTTGTTCCTATAGCTTATTCCTTCCCTGACGAACAAGTATTTTCCATCAGAAAATTTTTTAACAAAGAATGGAACACACAAAGAAGAGATGGGCCATGGTATGCTAACTATATCAACTACCTTACTTGTCATGAGATGCCACCGAGAGCAACCTATCAACAAAGAAAGAAATTTCTTTCTGAGGTAAAATTTTATTTTTGGATAACCCTACACTCTATCGCAGATGCAGTAATTACATGATTAGAAGGTATGTCCCAGAAGCAGAATTTCAAGCCATCCTTAAAAGCTGCCATTCTAGCAGCTATGCAAGGCACTATGCAACTCACAAGACAGCCAATAAAGTACTCCAATCTGGTTTTTATTGGCCAACACTCTTCAAAGATGCACAATCTTTTGTTGAGAGATGTGACAAATGCCAAAGAGCTGGAAACTTGTCCAAGAGACATGAGATGCCTCAAAACCCCATCCTAGAAGTTGAACTATTCGATGTGTGGGGCATTGATTTCATGGGACCATTCCCATCATCTTTCGGGAACCTGTACATTCTTGTTGCAGTAGATTATGTATCCAAATGGGTAGAAGCTATTTCATCCCCTACAAATGATTCCAAAGTGGTACAGAGATTTCTAAAAAAGAACATCTTTACCCGCTTTGGAGTATCGAGAACACTAATTAGCGATTGAGGGAAGCACTTCTGCAACCAACACCTCAAAGCTCTACTTGTCAAATATGGAGTAAGGCACAAAATTGCCACCCCCTATCACCCACAAACCAGTGGGCAAGTGGAGGTATCTAACAGGGAGCTGAAAAGGATATTGGAGAAAACAGTCCACACTAACAGGAAAGATTGGTCCCGTAAATTGGATGATGCACTCTGGGCATATAGAATAGCATTCAAGACACCCTTAGGCATGTCTCCTTATAACATAGTCTTTGGGAAGGAGTGCCACTTACCAGTCGAGCTAGAACACAAAGCATATTGGGCTGTCAAGCTACTGAATTTTGATCCAAAAGTAGCTGGGCAAAACAAAATATTTCAAGTCAATGCATTGGATTAATTTAGAAGAGAAGCCTATGAAAATGCCCGTATTTACAAGGAAAAATTCAAGCTATGGCATGACAGAAAAATAGCAAGAAAAGACCTATATCCTGGGCAGAGAGTGCTATTATTCAACTCAAGGTTGAAGCTTCATCCCGGGAAATTAAAATCAAGATGGTATGGTCCTTACACAATCACATCTATAAACCCATATGGAGCCATAACAATAACGAAGGATGGCCAAACTTTCAAAGTGAATGGGCACAGATTGAAGCCCTACTTGACAAGTGAAAACATGCCGGTGCATGTTGTCCTCCTTTGGGATAGCCCATAGAATCAGAGAAAGTCCGACTGAGGACTATAAACTAAGCACTTATGGCAGGCAACCCATTGGTTTTTATTTCTTTCCCTTTTTAATTTTTGTGTGTGTTTTATAGTTAATTCATTCAATTTCTCTACTACTCATGATCTTTCAATCAATTATTTGAAGCCATATAGGTATTGGACGTACCTGGGAACTAGAACAGAGCAATTCGAGCACAAAAGGACTCAAAAAGAAGCTCTGGGTGCTGCGGCGCCAACATTGGGCACCATGGTGCCCAATTCCAGAGAGTACACTGCCTATGGGCGCCACGACGCAACCCCTCAGAGCCATAGCACCAACACTGTAGCAATTGCCAATTTTTTTTTTTTTTTAAAAAAAAAATTATACTTACCTCTATGTCCCGGCGCTGTGGCGCCCACTACCAGAACCTTATAAGCCCAACCCGCCACTCTCACACTTTTCATATTTCAAACCTCTCAACTACCCATTCGAACACCCTTCGCATTCCCTCGGATTTTTGCCAATTAATCACTCCCAAAACACCTTTAAACCCTTTCCCATACACTTAGACTTCAATCCATCTGAACAAACTTCAGATTTGAGGAAGAAATTATCACTTTTTACCACTTTCTCTCACTAGAACATGGATCTTCTCACTCCTCCTTTCTTGAAGATTTTCGACAATTTTTGGCAAGGATTCATCCGCAATCACACCCTTGGACATCATAAACGTATTTTATCACTTGCCCACTCATTTTAATTGGTGGAAATTTGAGATATTTCATCCAATTTCTTCATTGGGTATTTTGGCCGAATTGGGGATTTTTCTAGGTGATTGGGCATGAAATTTGATTGCATGTGGATTATAAGTGGTGCTATTGATTACTAATTATCTCTAGTTCATATTGGCTACCCTAATTTGTGCATTGTGGGATTTCTGTTTATTTTGCTTACATTAGTGGAATAGGTGCTTTGTTGGGTATTTTCGTGTGAATTATTGCAGATATCATGCCTCTAAAACGTTTGGCCAAGCGGAAGGCATCCTCATCCTCTCAATTGCCAGAGTATGAAGCTACTCGCTTTGTTAGCAAGAAGGCAGAGGATAACATGGACGAACTGGATAACAAGCCCACAATACCTGAATTTGGCATTGATCTTTCGGAGCCCTGTTTTGCTCCAATTGCCAATGACATGGCATGGAGAGGTTGGATCAAGTTTGCTCAACAACCGGTGCCCGCACCACTGAACATTGTGAAGGAGTTCTATGCCAATCTGTTCGAATATCAGACTCCTTATGCAAGCTGGGTGCGAGGCCACAAAGTACGCTTTGATTGGTACACAATTCATGCGATTTTTGAGATACCAAATCTGCATGCCGGAGAGCTAGGACTAGGCCATTTTGCAGCTAATGGGGATTACAATGATATCACAAGGACACTATGCATTGAAGGCACACAGTGGGTCACTAGAGCTGGTGAATTTTACCACTTCCCCAAGACCAGGCTTGACAAGATCAACAAGACGTGGCTGCACTTCATTGCAAACCATTTGTTCCAATCCACACATACCTCAGAGGTCACCAAGCTACGAGCAAAGTTCCTCTGGGCTATTCACAACAGGTGGAGGTTCAATGTAGGCCATACCATAGCTGAACACTTGGAGACCATTCGACAAATGGTCAACAAGAAAGTGCTCCCATTCCCCCACCTAATAGCTACCCTATGCCGCAAAGCTGGAGTTGTGTGGAGCAACTCAGAACCTATGCTCGCGCCAGGCTGCATGTTAAATAAGACATTCTTTGCCCACCTGAAGCCACCTTACTTAAGAGGTGGCCCTGTAGCTACACCACAGCCGCCTGCCTCACCAGCTCCTCAAGCACCACCACCACCAAACCAGCAAGGGTTTATGGACCCTGCACTAGCTGCCAAGCTAAACACCTGGATAGATTTCAGCTATCAAAACACTAAAGCAACCACCAGATGGTATAAGATAGCTGAAGAATACCTAGAAGCGGGTGCAGTAGACCACACTGGCTTACCTCCTTTCCCACATCTCCCTCGTCCACCACATGCCGCTCCACCACCACCTGCTGAAGAAGAGAGCTCAGAGGAGGACTCTGAGGACACTGACTAGGTTATCCTTCTAGGTTGGCTCTTTCCTTACTCTGTTTTATTTGATGCATTGAGGACAATGCAATATTTAAGTGTAGGGGAGAGTCATATTTCATTATGCCTAGTAGTTAAAAATAAAATTTCTATTTGAGTAGTAGATTAGTTGTGTGTTGTAGTTTAGTTGTGTGTTTTTAGTTTACAATTTTGTTTCTAAATAAATGCATGATTGTTTGTGTGTTTTTTGACTGAAAGCCATGGCTCATGATGAAATTGGTATATCACTGATTTAATGGGATGAGGAATACTCAATTATTGTGGAAATAATGCATGATTATTCATTTCATCTATCCTATTTTATGATTGAAAAACTTATGGGAATTTTGAGCCTACCTTGTAAATGTCTGAACCCACATTGATTTGCTATTCCCTATATATGCATGAGTTTACTGAGATATTGGAGGAAACTAAAGTGTGAGTGGATGAATTATCCCCTGGTGAGCTTTTGAGCCTAAGAGCTATATCACTAGAGCTCAGCAATTGTTTGTGAGTGATCAGGACATCCTTGATTTTTCTAGAACTTGTTCTAATATGCATCTTGAGACCACATTTAAATCACAAACACTAGGATGATTAGGGCACCTAGGAATACACCTTCTACCTTACTCTCACCCTTTAGTAGCCAATCTATTCAAGCCTGTTTCTATGAGTAGTGTAGATGATGGTAAAGCTGATTAGTAATCACTCAATGACCATGAAAAATCACCACATAACATGCAAAAACAGAACATTCAGTATATGAATGACTCGTAATATCCCCTACATCAGAACCTTGAAAGCTTGGCTACCCCCCTAGTTGACCCTTTTAAGCCTTTCCCTTTCCTTCTTTCCACCCTATCACGATCTCCTTCCTATTCCTCAGTTCCTCCACCAAATGGACACTAATACTTTAAAGGAATGTGTGAGTTTAGGGAAAGCAAAAACTCTGCCCTAGTTGAGAGAAATAGAGGAGAAAAGAATAGCCTCATAATGAGGATTATCTCCCTAGAAAAAAGAGCAGTGAGCAAGAAAAGAAAAAATGAGACAAATGCACTGAAAAATTAGAATGAAAAGGGCAAGGAAAAGATAGAAAAGGAAAGAAAAGAAAAAGGTCAAAAGACTAAAAAGCCAAAGCAAAAGAGAAGACAGTAGAGAAGAAAAGAGGGAGTAAAAGATGAAGTATTTGAGCTAGTGGTGGGAGAATATGTGCAATAAAGAAAACTCTGAATTCACATGATTTCTTCTTAGTAAGTCCTAAGCCTTTATCACCTTCACCTAGCCCCATTACAACCCTTTGTAAGACCCTTTGCTTAGTGTTGTGATTTATTGAAGTGGTGAAGATTTGATAGATGAACAAGCCTATGGAAATTTCTTGGTTTTGTCCTGAAATGAGTGAAAATCTAACCCTCCAAACACTTGTGAGATGAGTGAATATCACTCCAATGAGAGAGAATTCATCCCTCACCACTTACACTCCCTAAAGTTTAAGTGGCTATTATGCATATATTTACTTTCTTGCATCATCATTATGACTTTTCATGATTTGACCACCCTATTTTACCCTATTACATGGAAACTTTCCTTTTACACTTTAATGAGTAAGAATTGAGCCTATATAATTTTGCATTGAGAGTTACCTTGGGAAATTTGGGGAATACTTCATTGCATAATTGAATGATTTGCATTATGAAATGATGATTGAATTCCAGAAATCCCATATGAATTGATTCTGAGGCCAAATATGGTTAGTAAGTCAGTTTTGTGCGAAAGCCTTGCTATCTTGCATGAATGCTTATGTTGATTTTACTTGGGACGAGGAAAAAGATAAGTGTGGGGGAGTTTGATAATTACATTTTATATAGATTATTTAGCCTCAATTCCCTTACATTTCAAGTCCCATTTATGGTAAAAACACTTTGCTTTTGATTAGATTTCATTATGTTGCAGGTACACAAGCTGAGAGGAGCAAAAAGGAGCAAAATGGCGTTCTAGCATTAGGCGCCGTGGCGCCATGCACTAGAGAAGAAAGCAACCCATTCTGCCAATGGGCGCCGTGGCACCCAGACTCTGCGTTGTGGCGCCCAGGACCTGTTTTAGAGCTGTTTTGTGACTTCTAAGCCTAGTGAACTTTTGAGAAGTTGTGCAACGCAAGGATTAGAAGTCCAAACCCTATAAGACTCTCCGGAATAGAATTTCAAGAGGAATTAAAGTCTTGAAGTGTGAAGCCCAACTTAAGCCTTAGTTAGGATAGGATTAGGATTCACTTGTAATTAGTCTTTTATTATTAATTGGAATCCTAATAAGAGTCTAATTAGGATTGGAGGCATTATAAATAGATTAAGAGGGCTAAGCACAAGAGGGGGGAACGAAGCAAGAGAGCAGCAACAACATACAAAGATCCAGGGCAAGGCGTCACTCCCTTTTATTTCTTCTACCCTTTTAATGTTTTTCTATTTTATCATTATGTGTTTACATAATATCATGTGCAACTAAACTTCCTTCTAGGGCTAAGATGTAACCCAATCTGATTGTATAGACAACTTGAGGAAGTTATGACAGTTCATGTTTTATTCAATTGAGATTTACTTTTATGCACTTTACTCTTGATTGATCTGGCCAATTAATTGGGGGAAATTAGTGGGTTAGCTATGATACCGACCGGAGATTAGTTAATCTAGACTAAGAGAATTAAATCTATGGTGGAGCTAAGGACAGACCAGTACCGAGGACCCTGTGTAGTCACATGGGAATTAGGGCATTCCCCTAATCTCCCTAAAGGGATGTCCATAGATCTTAATGCAATTATAATTATTACAACTCGCACAGACCAGTAGCAGGGTTAGTAATTATAATTAGATTTGATCTAACCTAATACCAAGGCTGATTAATTAAATTAGGGAATCTTGGCTAGCAATTGATAATTCTATGACTGCATAACTGAATAAAGGAAGTCTATACATGAAGATTGTGGTGAAATCTGAATCCCTAGATCTCCTATCATAATTCTATTATGCTATATACTTCTCTGCTATTGTTTACTTAATTTATGCATTCAATTACTTGCCTATCTCATCACCATTCGAAAGCTTGAACAATACTAGAGTTATATTACTCTAGTAATGAATATCAATCCCTTGGGTACGACAACCCCCGGAATACTTGCTCACTACACTGATAGTGTATACTTGCACTGTGTTCCACACATCACATATTATTCCATCTATATATACATCCATTCATATGCATATCCATATTAAATACATCCATCTGTGACACTCACTAAGGAGCAATCACCAAACTTATCCACAAGCACCGTATAGCACCCAAACACCTTCATACTTCTGCCAACCTAGACCTAACTCTATCCCATTCACCCAAAATTACCGAAATGCCAATCCTCCATTTGTTCCCGCATACCTAACCAACTCAACACCCTTTATCCCCACATATTCACCCACTTCTTTTCCATGACCCATGCCTAGGCCTCCATATCAAGACACCAAAAACCAACCATGACCATATAAAGACGAACCCTTCCCAAATATTCTAGGAACCAAGACAGAATTATTTAACAGCTAGTAGAAGCCAACCTCATGGTTCCTAAAATTATATAACCTTAACGACCCCCTTATCCTCACTAGTATAATTCTAGTCTCCTTATGTTTACCAAAATGGTACAATAGGACATTCCATTGAGACTTGCCCTGTATTTAAAAATGTTGTACTCCATTTAATTCATCAAGGGGCAATCATATTACAACAAGAAGACAGAGCTCCAAACATTGATACAAATCCCTTGCCAAATCACACAGAAGAACATAAGGTGAATGCAATGGGAGAAGGTGAGGAGCTTATGCCTATGGTGAATATGCCTGGAGAAGGTGCAGGAGGTAACCCGTGGATTTGCCTTGCATGGAGGATGAGAAACTAGACAACTGGAAGATGGAACCACTTCAGGACTTGATTTGTTTTGAGTAATACTAGTTTCTGTTGTCAATAATGATAAAAAGTTCATTTTAACTTTTACAATGCACTTTCCTTTCCTATTAATGAAGTAATATCTGGAGATGTTTTCAAAATTCGTGCTTTAATACTCATTTCCTATCTAATCTATAATTTGTTGACTTCTATTTGGTTTTTCTTCAATCCTCCAGGAGTTTTGATAATACAGATTTCTTGCCCATTGATAACTCTGTTAGCCCAATAATTGATTCTCATTATAATTTGGAAATGGATGAATATAACTCCGAAGAAGACATCGATACTTCTAATAAGTTTGCAAAAATGGTTGAATTACATGAAAAAATTGCTAGCCTGATGAGTGTAAATTATATAGATATTTTGGCATGAATTCCCTTGCATTTAAGTTCCAAATTAATATAGATTAAGGTGCTTTTAATGTCATTTTACTATTTTACAAGAACCAAGCACCAAAAGGAACCAAACGCAAAAAAAAATAAATTACGAAAATGCCACTCGCCGTGGTGAGCTATCCCCTCGCCGTGGCGAGCTCTACCAACAACTACCATAACAATTCTGCCTTAGCTCGCCGTGGTGAGCTACCCGATTCGCCGTGGCGAGCTAGAGATTTTATGATGAAGATCTGAAGAGTTCTGAACCACTTGGATTTCCAGAAATCATTTTTCTACAAGAATTAAGACTCCAAGACATAGAAGACTCTCCAGAATTATAAATTAAGTAGGATTGAAGTTGTGTAATTGCAATGTAATTAGAATCCTAATTAAAGTACGATTAGGATTACATTATAGCTAAGAATTATAACTCAACTTAGAGTTCTAGAATGAGTCTAATTAGGAATGGAGGAATTATAAATAGGAAGGAGGAATGAGAAGCAGAAACACCACGCATCCAAGAGTCCACAAGGCAGCAAGTAGCAAGGCGTCACTCTCTTTCATCTTCTATGTTCTTTTATTTCATCATTATGTTTTCTTCCATCATCATGTGTAATTAATTTCTTCTCTAGGGGCTAAGATGTAGCCCAAGTACTTGTATAGACATGATTGATGATGTTATGACAATTCCAGCTTTTATTTAATTGAGGTTTAATGTTCTGCACTTCACTCTTGACTGATTTGGCCAATTAGTTAGGGGAAACTTGTGGGTTTTCTATGAATCGGAAGATGATTAGTTAACTTAGACCATGAGGGTTAAATCCGTAGGGTTCTATGGCGGTCTATACCCAAAATCCTGTGTAGTCACAAGGGAGCTAGGGAGATCCCCTAGAATACCCGAAAGGGATGTCAATGAAACTTAATGCAATTATGGTTACTACAACTCGCACTGGCTCGTAGCAGGGTTGGTAATTGTAATTAAATTCAATCTGACCTCACGCCAAGGCTAGTTGATGAGAGTAGGGAATCTTGGCTAGCAATTAATGATTGTGGAAAATCATAACTGAATCATGAAATTCTATACCAAGGACTTGTGGTGAAATCTGAATCCCTAGACCTTTATCTCTTATTTCTTCTACTCATACCTTTACTCTATTCTCTTTATTGTTATGCTATTTTATTCTATAGTTTATTGTTGTTATCATTTTCTTTCGATCGCTTGAGTATTATTGGATTTAGTATACTCTAGTAATCAATCACAATCCCTAGGGTACGTCAACCCTAGAATACTTGCTGGCTACAATGATAGTGTACACTTGCACTTCATTCCATCCTTAATTCACATCTATTCTACACCTAATTCTACACCCATAATTCGCACATCATAGCCCACATAATGAAAATGTTCAAATTATAAAAATAGGGACAGAAGAAGAAAAGAAAGAATTGAAAATTATGGATAACCTTGAAAAAGAAGAAATGATTACCCTTTTTAAGGAGTACTTGGATGTGTTTGCTTGGCCTTATCGAGACATGTCGGGTTTGGATCCTAATAATGTGACTCATAAAATTCCTCTCTGCCCAGATAGTAAACCTGTTAAACAGAAACTAAGGCGAATAAGACTAGAATTATCAAATAAAATAAAAGAAGAAGTAATGAAGCAAATTGAGGCAGGATTTTTAGAAGTGTCAACATATCCTAAATGGGTGGTAAATATTGTTCCAATTCCAAAGAAGGATGGGAAAGTTAGAATGTGCATTGATTATCGAAATTTAATTAGAGCTAGTCCAAAAGATAACTTTCTGTTGCCACATATTGATGTGCTAGTCGACAATACTGCCAAGAATCATAGGTACTCCTTCATGGATGGATATTCAGGGTACAATCAGATTCCCATGGCTAAAGAAGACTGGGAGAAAACCACATTTATCACTCATTGGGTACTTACTGCTACAAAGTGATGCCATTTTGACTAAAAAATAATGGTGCGACATATCAAAGAGAAATGGTCACTTTATTCCATGATATGATACACAAGGAGATTGAAGTATATGTGGATGACATGGTGGCCAAGTCTAAAGAAGGGGAAAGCCATTTGGACATTTTGAAGAAACTGTTTGAACCGTTACGAAAGTATAAACTTTGGTTGAATCTTACTAAATGTACTTTTGGAGCCAAATCTGGAAAGTTGTTGGGGTTTATTGATAGTGAAAGGGGGATTGAGGTAGATCTTGATAAAATCAAAGCGATTAGAGAAATGCCACCGCCAAAGTCAAAAAAAAAAAAGTTCAAAGCTTTCTAGGAAGACTCAATTATATAGCTCGGATTATATCATCTCACCCATACTTGTGAGCTAATCTTTAAGCTATTGAGGAAGAATAATTTAGGAGTATGAAATGAACAATGTCAAGAAGCATTCAAGAAGATTAAAGACTATTTGCTTGATCCACCAATGTTAATGCCCCCAGTACCAGGAAGACCACTTATTCTTTACCTGATTGTGTTGAATGAATCAATGGGTAGTGTCTTGGGGCAACATGATGAAATGGTAGAAAGGAAAGGGCAATCTATTATTTAAGCAAAAAAGTCACAGATTATGAGTCAAGATATGCCATGACAGAGAAAACTTGTTGTGCTTTGGTATGGGTAGCTACAAGGCTGAGGCAGTATATGTTGTACCATACTACTTGGTTAATTTCTCGAATGGATCTAGTAAAGTTCATCTTTGGAAGACCATACCTTACCGGGAGATTGGAAAAGTGGCAAATAGTCCTATCTGAGTATGACGTCATTTACATGACTAAGAAGTCCATTAAAGGGAGTGCAATAGCTAATCATTTAGCAGATAACCCGATCGAAGATTATCAACCAATGAAATTAGAATTCCCTAATGAAGATATCCTCGTTGTTGATAAGGAAGAGGAGAAAGTGAAGCCACATAGCAAGAAGATGTACTTTGATGGAGCAGTGAATGTTCATGGGAGTGGAATAGGAGCTGTGGTTATTTCACCTGAAGGGGAAACAATTCCCAATAGCCATCAAGTTGGAGTTTGAATGCACCAATAATGTAGAGGAGTACGAAGCATGTGTTCAAGGTTTGAAAGCCGCCCTAGATCTAAAAGTTAAAAGTCTGGATGTGTTCGAAGATTCAGCGCTTATCATTTATCAGGTAAAAGGCAAATTGCAGACTAGAGATCCAAAATTAATACCATATCAAAGGTCCTTGACTGAGTTGATTGAAGAGTTTGATGATATAACATTTTCTCTTTTGACCCGCGGCAAGAACTAGTATGCGGATGCTCTTGCAACTCTAGCATTGATGATGAAACTCGATATCGGAGTTATAATACAACCCGCTTGATAAACACTTTTTAGTGTTTATCTGTATACTCTTATACTTACTTCTAGCATTTCCAACTTGCATTTAATTGTTCAATTAGCATTTATTTTTATCATTGAGGTCTAATTGGAATTTATTATATTTTATATTAATTTTCCCACTTTAAGGTCCAATTTTACTTATTAGGGATTTTTAATTTTAGGAATGGACCTCGGGAGGCCTCGACATTTATGTCCAAGCTTAGGATTGGAGTAATGATTTTCATTAATTCATGAAGCAAGGGCACAAGGATAATTTCTCAATTCAAAGAGGGCAAAATAGGCTTTTGACAATATAAGGAGTGGCATTTTTGTAATTATTGTAATTAGGGCTTCATTAATGGCAAACTTGTAATTATTGCCATAGGGGACATATGCAAATTCAGCCAGCCCCCTTCCCAGCCAAAATTCACTTTCTCCTTCAATTTTCCTTCACTTTTCTCCCTCTCCCATGGCTTCCTGCATGAAAATGGAAGGCTAGGCGCGTCTGTGGTCAATCTGGGATAGCTGGAAGACTGTCGGTTTGATTCTTGAGACCTGTATTGTGTTTATTTTGAATTTAATGATAGTCATATTTCTCTACTCTTCATTTCCTTCTCTGTGATTGTGTATGGTGATTATTATGCATGATTACTGGATGGGTTTGTGGGATTTCTAGGCCTAATCACCTTAGGGGTGATTTCCACGAAGTAGAACTTGATTTGGTAGGATAGAAATTCGGAATTTAAGTCTTGGATGTTCTAATCCTTTGCTGCGATGTTAGTTGAGGTTAGATTTGGATCCAATAACCATAATCTATGCGATTGTGTAGTAGGAATTACCGAGCTAGGTGCAGGGATATCGGCTTAGTAAGGGTTCAACCAAATTAATTAATTAGGTAGGTTAATCTTGAGATTTTGGAGTTAATCTAGTTAATTAGCATAACTAGAATTAAATTTATATTTAGGTCGAGGATAGAATCACCATTGTCTGATAGTTCCCCAGGTTGATTACATTTCCATCATCTATTCACTTCTATTTTATTATTTTTCGCATTTACTTACTGTTGAATTGCTGAAACCCTCCCTCTTTTCACCTAATTAACTGAAACCTGTACTAGTGGTTCTCTGAGAATACGACCTTGGTTTGAAACTCGAACTTGGTATTTTTAATTTGACCACAACCTATAGTAGCGACGCTATAGGGCATGTGTCACCGCTAAAGTCAAATTAGAAAAGGAACCAACGCATTGCTTGAATGTGGAAGGTGAACCTAATGGGCAACCATGATACTATGATATATTGTAGTACATTAAATTCAGAGAATACTCAATTGGGGCAACTAACAATAAAAAGAAAACCATTCGTCGTTGGGCCGCTGGATTTTTCTTAAGTGGCAAAGTGCTATACAAGAGAAGTTATGATGGAGCTTTACTGAGATGTGTGGATGCAGATGAAGCCAATCAAATTTTAAGTGCAATTCATGATGGGATTTGTGGTACTCATGCAAATGGTCACATGATGGCACGAAAAATCTTGAGAGCATGATATTAATGGATGACTATAGAAAAGGATTGCATTAGTTATGCCCGAAAGTGCCACAAATGCCAAGTTTATGTTGATCGCATTAATGCCCCACCATTTCCACTCCATAACATGACAACTCCTTGGTTATTCTCTATGTGGGAAATTGATGTCATTGGGCCAATTAACCCAAAAGCCTCTAATGGGCATCATTTCATTCTAGTAGCCATTGATTACTTTAGCAAATGGGTGGAAGCAACTTCATATGCAATGGTCACACAACATGTGGTAGCTAAATTTCTAAAATTTAACATTATTTGTCGGTATGGGCAACCAGAGAGAATTATCACAGATAATGGCCCAAATTTGAATGGTAGTGAAATACAGGGGTTATGTGAGCAGTTTAAGGTTAAGCACCATAATTCCTCCCCATATCAGCCATAAATGAATGGAGCAATAGAAGCAGCTAATAAGAACATCAAGAAAATCATTAAGAAAATGGTGATAACTTGCAAAGATTGGCACGAAAAACTCCCTTTTGCTTTGTATGCTTATCGCACCTCGGTGAGATCTTCGACTGGGGTAACCCCTTACTCCTTGGTGTACGGCATGGAAGCTGTTACTCCTATTGAGGTGGCAATCCCTTCACTTAGAGTGCTTATGGAAGCAGAATTAGAGGAATCATGGACCAAGGTGAGGTATGAAGAACTGCACATGATCTATGGGAAAAGACTAGCAGCTATTTGTCATGGACAATTATACCAAACACGAATGGCAAGACCTTTTAATAAGAAGGTACAGCCTCGACAATTTCAGCCAGGGGACTTGGTACTTCAAAATTTTTTACCTCACCAAGAAGATGATCGTGGGAAATGGGCTCCAAATTATCAAGGGCCATATGTTGTCAAACATCCTTTCTCTAGAGGTGCACTAGTTCTCATGGATATGGATGGACGAGAACTCCCAAATCCAGTGAATTTAGATGTTGTCAAGAAATATTACCCCTAATAATAAAAAAAAAAAATCGCTCGTTAGGTTGAAAACCCGAAAGGGCGACCTAGGCAAAATTTAGGACAAAAAAAAAAAAATAGCTAAATCGAAAACTTGAAAAGGTGACTTAGGCAAAAGTTAGGGTCACAAAAATTTTAAAAAAAATTTAAAAAAAGAAAAAAGAAAAATAAAGGGAGGCGGTGGAATACCTGTCAGCTCAAGGGAGGCTATAGAAGCTCACAAGTGAAATGGCGGGTACAATTGACATTGAAAGTGTTTCGGTTGTCTTTTCAAGTAACAAAGTTCAATTCAGAGCATAATGAGAATCACTTACCTGGGATACATCAGAGTTACAGATTCAGAAAATTTCCATACATGTTTTAAATTCTTGAATCTGCATTAGCTCCTGAAACGTTACTCTGAACTACGTGGACTTTGATTCCTATTTGAGGATACGTAGGCACCCATTTAATGGGGCAAGTCCAATCTTTTTATCCCTAAACTAGGGCAAAATGCCATTGTAAAAACTTGCACATTTCTCTTGCATATCTTTAGCTTTTGGAATAAAAGAAATTAATTATTTGAATTAATTTTCTTTCCATTATGTCTTCCTGTCTACCTTAAATAAATAGGGGTTAGTTATTCGAATTAGTCCCCTTTCGTTATATGCACATCTCCATACAAATTACTGAATTAATGATTAGAGTGTGATGCATATAAGTTTTAATTTGATGATAGATTCAACTGTCTCTTTTTGCACAAGTCTTGATTGTGGTTTCTGGATTTTCGGAATGCTAGTAATCATAGTCATGCAGGGGCAACGGAGGAAGATTGATGGTGATGCTTTAAATTGTTAGAAATTCATATGATCTAGATAGAATAAAAACACAAAAGGGAGTACAGGGCCAAGGAATGATGTTCGTCCCAGTCAGTTGAATTCATCAGAAAAGAATAACATCTGCGAGCAACTTATTGACAAGAAAAGCGCACTTGATTGAGTCGAGTACCACCTTCGGAGTTCATTATGACTTATCCTAATTCAAATAAGGTTTTTTTAGCTCCCTACATTTATTCATCAACCAAAAATACATTGTCCCTTTTTCTTTATATGTTCCCTATACGAGTATCTTAGCAAACAAACTTGCCTCACTCCTCTATAGGAGAACATTTAAAGAGGGGCAAGAGGGACATTTCATTTATGTCTAAATGTCCATCAAAGGAAATTTCTTAAGCTTTCCAAATCATTACTTTCAAAAAAGAGTTTCCAAAGCAACCCATAAGGTTTTATTGATTTTTCCACCATTCGTTTTCTCAAAATTAATTTTCAATCATCAAATTTTTTGGCCATTAATGTTTTCTCATACTTTCTTGCCATTAATCTTCAATGGAGAATTTTCAAAAAAAAAAGAAAAAGAAAAAGGGAGAGGATGGGTTTGATTAATATTAATTTTTACCATTAGATTTCCTGCCACTAATTTTCAACCATTTAATTTCTTTCAAGAAAATATTTTGGTTTGATTAATGTTGATTTTCAACCATCAAATTCTTGCTATCAATTTTCAACCATCAAATTTCTTTCAAAAGAGTATTTTTGGAATCAACTTAGTTTAATCACTTTTAAGCTTCATCCATTAATTTCTATTCTTTTAAATTTCTTGCCATTAATTTTTAGTTGTTAAAGTTTTCTTGCCACTAAATTCTTTGCCATTAATTTTCAGTCATTAAATTTCTTTGAAGAAAATATTTTGGTTGATTAATGGTGATTTCCAGCCATCAAATTTCTTGTTATCAATTTTTAACCATTAAATTCCTTTCAAAAGAATTTTTTTTTTTCTCGAATCAACTTAGTTTGATCACTTTTAAGCTTTATCCATTTATTTACATTCTTTTAAATTTCCTACCATCAATTTTCAGTCATTAAAACTTTTCTTTTTTTTTTTCTCCATTAATTTCCTTGTCATTAATTTTCAACTATTAAATTTTTTTTGGAAAATATTTTTGAACCAGGTTAATCTAGCCAATTTTAAGTTTTATCCATTGATTTCCATCTTCTAAATTTCTCACCATTAATTTACAACAATTAGAGTTATTATTATTAATGTTTTCTTGCCATTAAATTTTAGCTGTCAAATTTATTCCAAAAAATATTCGTGAACTAGCTTAGTTTGATCAATTTTAGGTTTCGTTCATTGTGTTTTCTATGCTATTAACGTTTTCTTGTTATTAATTTTTAACCATTAAATTTCTTAGAGTTAAAGTTTCTTTGCAACTAATTTTTAACCATTAAAATATTTTCAAAAATAATTCTTAAGCCAACTTAATTTGAACAATTACAAATCTCATCATTGACTTTTCCCATCGTTAATATTTTGGGTAACATGTGTTTTTTTTTTTTTTTCTTTCTTTGGCCAAAATAAGCATACTTTTCATCTTTACATGTTTCTTACACGAGGCACCTAATAAACATAGCTCATCCCATGTCCATGTAAGAAAAGCATGTAAAGAGGGGCAAACTGTAAACACTATATTTTGTCTAATTTTTTATTTTATTTTATTATTTTTATTTTATTTATTTAACTAATTATTTACCTTCTTTTTTTTTATTTTCACTTTTTTTTTTATTTTCTTATATATATATATATATATTTTAAAATAAAAAAGAGAAGAGAAAGGAAAAAGTGAAAAAAAAAAAGAAAAAAGAAGAAGAGAAATTAATTACTTCCCCTCTGTTCTTGAAAAAAAGCAAGAAAACAAAAAAAGAAAAAAAAGAAAAGAGAAAAGAGAGACTAAGAGAAAGGAAAAATGGAGAAAAGAAATAGCAGCAATATATATAGATATATACGTATGCATGTATGTATATAAAGTAAAAGTAAAGAATAATAAATGAATTAATGGATAAATAATAAGCAAATTAAAAAAAAGAAAAAGAAGGAAAAGGAAAAGAGACGGCAAAGACAACAATAGTAAAAAATATAACATAGGATAAAGGAGGCGGTGAAGAAAGAAGCGAGAAAAGAAGAAAAGGAAAAAAGGAAATAGCGATGAGAAAAGAAAAAAAAAAGAAAACAGAAGAGAAAAGGAAAAAAAAAAAAAAAAAGAAGGGAAAACAGGGGCGAAAAGAAAAAGAAGAAAAAAGAGGAGAAAAAGAAAAAAGAAGGATCGTGAAGTGGAAGGAAAAAGGTGGCGAAGGTAGGAGAGGTGGTTATTGAGAGCAAGTGGAAGCGAGGCGGGATTCGCGGAGAAGAGACGGAAGAAAGTTGAGTGAAAGAGTGGGAGCTCGGGGTGAGAACGGAGAGAGATTTTGAGAGTGAAAATTGGAGAAGGCACTAAGGATGAAGCTTTCTGGGTTTGGGGGTGAAGAGGTGAGAAATAGAGAGTGGAACAACAAGAGCTGGGAGGCAATAGAGAGAAAATTGGAGAAGGTTCTGGGAATTTAGGGACAAACTCTCGAGAACTTGAGGGCAAGTTAGAGGGGGAAGCATCGAGTAGCTTCTGATTAAGAGGTTATGTAACATCCCGAATTTTCTAAGAGAAGAACGTAAATCTATACTAGAATAATTAAACTAGTGATATATTTGCTAAATGCAATTGTGAAGTGTGAGAATGTTAAGGATATATATAAGGGTGATGATTATGTGTACATGCACATATAGCTAGGAAATGGATGTTATGTATTTATATGATTGAATTTTAGCCCAAGAAAATGTAACATCCTTCTATTACATTCATGATAGCCACAAATAAAGTATAATGTGATTTTATAACATGTTAAAGGACTATGGAATTTAATTTTTATCTTAATTAATGAAATATGATTGAAAGTGAATGGTGAACTCTTGGTTGCTTTCTATTGTATGTGCTTATGTAATTGTGATTCTCACTACCATAAAAATGAAGTGAACTAAGAGGAATGAACTTTGAATAATTAAGGAATTAAAGAGTTAGAAATGTGGTATAAATTAGTGCAATTAAATGGCATGGTTATCTAAATAAACTACTAGTTAGGGAAATGGTTAGAATGTGACCAAATTGGTCACAATTGGACCAAATGAAGGCAGCAGCTGGCCTCCCCCAAGTCCCACGCCACTTGCATGCATGTAGCCTCTAGAAACTTTGTAATTAGAGAGGGGACACTCCCACCAATCATAGGTTGACAAAATGCCATAGTATGATAATGGCATTCATGATATTTTGTGTGATATTTTGGTGATATTTTGAGAGGCAAATAATCAAGACAATGAAGGAGGGGACTTGCGCATGAAGGAGGAGAGCTGGAGCCTTGTGTAAGTGGGTTAGGGAATTGGTGAGTCAATGAGACAACCAATCCCAGCAGCACACTTGGCCATAGCAGCCATATTTGACCACACCCTTAATTACCTATAATATTAGTTAATTTAAGAAAATAATTATAAAAAATTAATTAGGCAAAAAGCAAATAAATGAAGGGGGAAGAAAGGAGAGTAAGTCGGCAGATGGAGCTGCAGCAAAGAAAGAAACAGATGAGCTGCAGAGGAAAGGAGGAGGAGGAGAAAAGAGAGAAGAGAAACAAAGCAAGGAGTTGAGGTAGCTAATGACTCCTTAACCTCTTCTTGCATGCCATGTAATTGCTTATGGATGTGAATGTTTGTGATATGCTATTATCTATCCTCTTTGCTGTGTTTAAGTGATATTCAAGAGGAATATCATGTTGTGATGCTTAGAGCTGCCAAGTAAGTGGTTCTAAGTGAGTATGTGTCATTATGTGCACCATGGTGTCTCCTTTGCATTCATATGCTGTTTATTGAGATTATTAATTATTTCCAACCTTGTATGTTTACTAATTGGCTCATTAGCTACTGAGACTTGAGGTCTCATATCCATTTTTGTGGAAATACCAATGATTTCCAGGTGGAGAAACACCAAGGGTGGCTGCCAAGCTTCACATATAGTGTGATTGTGATTTAAATTGTGTAATATTATGATTAATGTGTAATTATTTGTTGTAATTGAACAAATGATGTATGAGGATATATTATTATGTTCATGTATGAGAAATGGACTGAATAGAGGGAAGAGGTAAATTAATAGAATTTTACTCAAGCATGTACCCTAACCCAAAACTGGTTTTCTGGCAGCTAAAAGGATAAATCAAGTAAGATGCCTTAAACCCTAAGTTTTAACTTGAAAATTTTACAGCAAGTATTTGACAAGTTGAGTTTCATGCACACAAATTTTCGTGGCAATTGGAGCTCAACTCCATGCCCAAATAATTTTCCAAAATAGCTAAACAGTATTCTCGCAGTACACAGGGCAGTGTACAAACTTTACTTAATTGACCCATCAAACCAACGAGATTTTGTATGAAATTTTTTACCACATGTTCTAGACAGATTAAACTTGTAATCTGGAGCTTTTCATAATTTTCTGACATCTACATGTCACGTTTTCATATTTTACAAAAACAGGGCAACAAGCTGTCTAAAACAGTAAGCTGTCCAATTGAGACTTAAACCTTTATTTGGTAATGACCTTATTGAATTGAGTCAAATAAAAGTGTTTTCCATAAATATAAGAGTTAAAATAAGGCGTTACATTTTGGGGTCAATATGCTCTGTTGAGGTACAATTCCTTTAGCTGTCTTCTTTGAATCGAGCAATGATCACTTGATTCGCCTTGGATTCTCTTATCTTCTTGTTGGATGTTATATGAATTTTCTGATCTTATTTTCTGGTTAAAGGGTTTGTTCATATGTAAATGGGTTAAAATTTTCTGAGTTTATTGATTTTTGATAGTCTTCAATTTCTTCTTGGTGATATACTTCTTAATTGATGAACCTGTTTGAGATTTTTGATATACTTTCCTAGTTCATTCTTGGAGTATACTGCATTGGAGTGATTAAGGTGACTTCTCGGTTTTTTCATTTACATTCCATATGAATAACCTGCCATTCTGCACTTCAAGCTTTTAATCAATTATTTGACGTCTCTGTTATTACTGGTTTGAAATTCATTCTATGCCTGGGTTTCTTTGCATAAAGTTTCTAGCAGCTAGTTGTGAGTTACTTCTTGAATTGGTGTTTTCTGTTTCAAAGCAATAATTAATCCGGTGGATTGATATTTTTAAAATCCATACGTGTTTGTTATGGGTGAGGAAGTTATTGAGCAAATGATTTTTCTTGGGTTCTTAATGAGTTTTATTAGCTAGTTTTCCTGTTATAATGTTGATCAGATTCTGGGTTATTGAGTTGAGCTTCTGCTCTATTCTCGTTCATGGTTGGGTTGGGGAATAATGTACATAAATTGTTGAATCCCAGTTTTGTTTTACATTTTTGCTAATGGAATACCATTATTTCATGATGATATTGTTGTTTCCCTTGAATTCATGAATCAATTTCCTCACTTTCAAACATGATTGTGGTGGTGTGTCTGTGGTGGTTCTGAAGCTTGAAGTTAGTATTTTGGGCATATGCTGTTAGGGTGGATTGTGATTTTAATGTGAAGACTAAATTGAGAAAATTGAATAATTTGGCATGGGTATAACAGTAGAAAAATTGTCTGTTCTATTTTGCTGCTTTGGTAGAACATGATGATGTTGTGGCATGATTTATAAAGTTGTGATGATCTACAATCTTATTTGAAATGTCTATTCTAGTGTGAGGAGTATTTCACCTCTAAGTGGAATTTCATCTTTAGGGTTCAATCATAGGATTGTAGTCCTGGTTATTTGTATGGAATGAATCTGGTTGAAATCATTTGCTGCTTATAATAGTAATTTTTATTTCATGCCACTTTTCCTATGTAATTTTTGTTGTATCCCACTCCCAAACTTTAAATTGTAATTAACATGCTCACACTCATTTGAATTTTTAGGATCCCGAAGCCCCTCACTTATCATGAAAGGCTAGGTAGTCCGGTCTTTTATAAGACTGAGCTTACAATAATTGACCTAAGTGAGGATAAGCATCATATAGAGGGACAATTTATCTGTCTTGAAGGATGAAAGTACCCTAGGTTTATCTAGAAAATTCATACATACATGTTTATCTTTTTGCCATTGCTTTAAAGATTATAATATTTATTTTAACGATAAATAAGATACAGTTTTGGGTCATATCTTATTTTGTGCAACCAATTCGGGTAACTGTTTTTTATGGGTGCTGTGAGGTGCCTAACACCTTCCTCATGCATAATTGACTCCCGAACTCATCTCTGGTTCGCATTTCAATGCCTTTCCGACAAGAAATAAATTTTAAAATAAAATAGAGTTTTTAATTGTACCCTAATTCTTAAACAGTTGGTAAAAATTTTTCTTAAAATAAAGTTGTTCCATACTTTGTCGTAGCATTTTTACCCACAAAGGGTACGTTATGACAGTGGTGACCGGAAGTAATATGCTTTTCTTAATTGATATATGCTAGATAGTAATTTGGAATCCATGATGTGTGCATAGGGCACACGGTCATTGGTTTACTTCTAAGTTCACTTTCCCTTAAACCAAGAAGCTGAAAAACAAAAATTTGGTAAAGGGAGCTAAGTTGGTGTTGTGTGGATTAGGCGCACAAGTACTAATTTAAGCTTTCCTTCGCTTAGCCCAAAAAAAAAAAAAAAAAAAAAAAAAAAAACAGATAAGAAGAAAATAAGTTTCCCGGGGGGGGGGGGGGGGGGGAGGGGATTGAAAGAAAAGAGAGAGTTCTAGATGGACTAGTCTGAAGGTGGTTGTGTCTTAATATTAAATCATTTGATCTCACATTTACCTTGCATGTGCCTCAACTTAATATATCATTGGAGCTTTTATTAGTTTGCATAATCTGGGCTAATTGTCTTGTGATGGATATTACATGCGCTATAGTTTTCACACCCAAGGGTTATTTGGAAGCAATAAAGTGGAAAAGATCTCTTACATATTTTAGGAAAAGTAGAAATTAATACAAATTAATCATATTTTTGGGCATTGAGTTTTCCTGATGTAATTAGAATTCTTAGTTTACTTAACTTTACTATTTTAGGTAATTAGGATTTTAAGTTTTATTAGGTTTCTTATTCTTGGAAGATTTTTCCTTACTTATAAATACATCTTTTAGAATTAGGAGTCAAGAAGAGGAAAAGAGAAGAGGATGCACAAAGGCAATTTCATGGGTTTAATCTATTGTTCTTATTCTTTATTTTCTTTTCTATGCTTTAGCTTTCTTCTCTAGGGCTATGATGTAGCCAAGGCTTTACGTATTAGATGATTTAGTTTAAATTAATTCATGTTCTTTTCTTTTCAATGAAGTGTTTTTCTTCTATTCTTAATGTTTATGTTTGCCTAATCACCAAATAGAAGATTAGTGGATTTCTACAACTTGGGAAGGAAATAATAAATCTAAACCGTGGAGAATCACATCATAATGGAGCTTAGGATGGAGACATTCTAAGACCCTATGTAGTCATTAAAAGAAATTCATAGAATTTAAAACAATTATAATTATTACAATTCACATAAGGATTATGAATGGATTGGTAATCAAGATTAAGTTAATTTGACATCAAGAGGGACTTTTTAATAGATTAGGGATTACCTAGCTAACAATTGATGGAAGTGAAATTAAATTAATAAGAATTCATAGTCCAATACAAAAAGTTGAGGTGAAATCAGAACCCTATAGCTTTTATATATTAATTGTCTTTTATTTATGTTTTGGCTTCTTCTTTTTATTTTAGTTATTTGTTTTCAATTGTCCAAATAATATTTTAGGTTATAGTACTTTGGTAATTAGTAGCCTATTCCTGTAGGTATGATAACCCTAGAATGCTTTGTCAACTACATTGGACTACTAATTCTTCACCAAGGTGCTTTGTCTTCATTGTTTTGTGATCAAAAGTGATTTTTGCAGCAACATATTTGTTGGAGCAGCTCTCAAAGTTGTATGCAAAATTTAGTAACTCCAAGTATTGAGCAATCCAGATATTGAGCCTTCCTCTCAATTCTATTTGCTTGTAGTCATGTAGGTTTGATTAAAGAAGAAATAGATATATTTTATATCATCTTTAATATTTGGGAGTGATGAGAAAAAGAAGGTGGGATTGGATAGTTATGGCGAACACAAATGGAGGTGAGAAGGAGAAAGGTTGGGTTTTTGGGTTAAAGGGTATTTTAGAAAAGAAATTAAAAAAAAAAAATAGTCAACTGTTAGTTTTAACTAAATAATGGACAAAAGTCCTTTTTAGATATCATTTTCAAATTAGAGGTACCAAATGATTGTCAATTCTTTTACAAGTACTCAATTGATGTCAACCCCATATTACAAGTATCAAATTGGGGTTTTACTCTTTGTTTTAAATTGCCCAAACAATATTTTAGGTTATTGTACTTTGGTAATTAATAGCTAGTCCCTAAGGGAACGAAGGAAGATGACGGAGCCTTGACGTAACTAAGAAACTGTAATGCAGGAGAGGTGAAGGGCATATCAACCTCAGGGGTCCCATGTGAGCTAGGTGGAAGGGCAAGTTGTCGTCATCTATCTATGTGCTCGAGGGGCCTCTTGGTTGTCATCTTCTATTGCAAGGGCTAGCCCATAATTTCTCTGAGCGATATCCTCATCAACATCCTTGAGAGCCTGAAAAATCTACTCTATAGATGCCATGACAGTGTCAAAACTAAAGCGAGAATGACCCTCGGTTGCACAAGCAACATGCACAATGGATGCGTCCTTAACTTGCACAAACTTGGTGGTTAAAAGCAAATAAAAGTGGAAATACATATGATTCTAGTGAGCATACTATACTTATTGCTAGAGCAAGTGCCCTACCTATGGGTGTAATAAACTGCCTAGTTACACCCTTATAACACATGTACTCAAAGTCTGAACTTAGGTGCAACTTTGTTGATGGCTTACCCACAATGCAGTAGTGTTGCTTGCTATCCCACTGAGTAATATAGTGATGATGCTCAACATGCCACTAAGTGTTGTAACGTCTAACTAACTAGATTGGCATAGAGCCCTGCATGGGTGGTGCCACTGAACTATTTGAAAGTGTACGAGAGGCACCACTATGGCCTAGACATCACTCCAATTGAAGCAATAATGTAAGAGTGATGTAATCTCATTGGTATATGACATCCACACAATCTAAAACAAGACAATAAAGACCATAAGATAAGAAAAAGACACATGCTTAAATGCAAATGGTATAGAATGGACGAACTATAATACATAAATGAAAACATTATAAAAAATGGTACATGATGATGACGGAGCCGATCTGAGAAGTCCACCTACAAAGTGAAGCTTTAGTAGTTAGATTATTGGAGTTATCGTTAGATCTGAAAAATACTATGGGAAATAGATAATAAAATAGAATAATCATATCAAGTCTACAGGTAAGTGGGGCTTCACCCGACTCCGCCTTTGGTACATAAGGATCAACTAGCCTGGGAGTAATATGTGGAATCCTATCCCATACCTAGTTGTGACAACAAACAACAACCTCCAATCTCCTTGTAGGCACAATTTGTTGCCTTACATTGCTCTCTATAGGTAGGCCAAGCAAGCAAATCCCCAGCTATACTTTTCCAACCTCTGTGTAGTCTCTCAATAACAATAGATGGCTCTAGTGCACAAATGCTCTAGTGCACAAATGTTGGTACCTTGAGTAAAGTTAAACACCAATAGTATAATTGTTGAACATAGATTAAGTAAGTCAACTCTAAGGATACAATACACATGAGTACACATAACTACATTGAAAATTACATAATGTAGGTACTCTAAGTAAAGTTAAACAACGATAGTACAATTGTTCAACATAGATTACACAAGATAACCCCATTATACAATACACAAAATAGCAAAAATATTTATAATGAACCTAATGTGGCTTGATTACCAAATAGGGTTGGACCATGCCTTTGATTATGTCCCCCTTCCTTGTAGTGGGCACATTTATGTCTTGGGTTGACACCCTTAGGCCAATCCATCTCAATTCTGATACGAGTTGACTTAGGTTTCACCATTTTGCACAATCGTCTAAAATCGGAAACAACTGGAGGAACCAAGCATGTTGGGTCCCATGTAGACCAATCTCCTATTGGCCACCACTTAGAGGTGTAACAATTGAGAAAGTGGGTGAAGTCCATAAACTGGATCCATATAAAGGGTCTAGGAAACCCTGTGTGATGCACAAGCAACAATAACATGAACACAAGGACACCATAATGCTTGAAAGAGTCCATAATCACACATCCTTTCATCCAAAAATACTTTCACCACCCAACCAGCCTTCCTACTAATTGTGTCCTATCCTAAAACCACTTCAAAATGTGTACCTTGTCTATTGAATGAATGCCTGTAGTAAGAGCTTGCATGTTTTTGAACCTCATCAATTTCTTTTCTAAATTCAGATGTATATTTGTGCCCATTTTACAATTCGTCATGTACTTTTTGGGACTGTTCTACAAAGTATTGATCGGTAGTTTCCCAGTCCCCTTTAGTAGCCCAATAACACACTTTACTAGATTAGTTGTCATGTGATCATTTCTTCTTCTTTTAGTAAAAGCAAGTGTCCATTGCTACAAAGGGATTACAGCCATCCTTTGATGGATGTTAGAATTGACTTTACTTAAATGCTCCAATTTGTCCTTTGGTCTTCTTTGGCTCACGAGCTAAGCAAACAAAATACAATGTTAGAACCACTCAAAGAAATTGAAGTATAAACATAAGTGATATTTTGAGAGTGTAGCATAATGTTAGCCGAACCTAACTATAAACTATGATCAAAATAGGCATGTGCACCTATCGAGAATGTAGTATAACGGACGCAGATGCAGAATATCGTTTTCACAAGGATTGATGATTAGTTCAGCTCAATAACTATTAAATTAGCCACTATGAAATAAAATGGAATTTCTTTTGTGAAACTAATTATTAATTTAAAATTTATCAAATAATAACAAAATGTTAGGTGTTATCAACTAAAGGATATGAATAAAACAAATACAACAACCAAGATAATGAAATGTACCCTAACCATTGAATTCCCTATTAACTTCATTAGTCGTGAAATTCATGCCTAATTCGGTTTACTAGTCATTTGGGCCGCGGGTATTCTTATACTAAGCTAATAATCCTCTTGAGAATATTCACTCTAAACCATCGGTTGATTAATCAAAATCTCTTCCAAATCAAAGCCCTAGGTTGCATTAAAATTTGCTTTGTGAATTCCATTATTGAGTTTGACCCCAATATGGAGGATTTATGCTATCCGATCTCTAAGATTGCATGCAATTTTTTTAATTATGTCTAGGTCTAACTCATTAATTGGGTTTCTCAACCTCAATCAACAAAACCAAACATGAACTTTAATTTTGAAATATATCAATTCAAGAAAATAGAGATTTGCCTAATTAATCCATAAATAAACAGTAAACCAAATTAGGTTGATGAAAGATTGACTAGAAAATTCCATCAATAGGTTCATCCCAACTGGGTACAAGAGATTATGTGTAAACATAAAAAAAAAAAAAAGTGCGAAAAAGAAAAAGAGTACAGAGAAAAACAAACAAAAATTGAAGATTCTCTCAACTCTTGTAAGAATCAATTGAATTCACTTGGAATACACCCTAAAATGGTTGGTAGGTATTGGGTATGTTCGTAAACACAGTTGCTAGTCTCCAACTGATGTTATGGAACTTCTTTGGTCATAAATGAGCATGGAAACACTATTTATGGGTACTAAAATGCTAGTGAAAAAGTACACTATTTGGTGCACTACCTTACTTATGTGAGAAAGTACACCACCTCTAGGTACCAAGTACACGCCCCGGGGTGCAGACATCAAAATTGCCAAACAAAAAGATGCACCACCCTATACATTGGTTGTGTAAAGGGGTGTAGACATTATCACTGCCAAACAAAAAGATACACCACATTGTACATGGGGTGTGTACTTGGCTTCAAACTCGAAAAAGCTTGGGATACTTGCAATTGGCTAAGAAATTGCTCCAAATGCTTCCAATTATCAAGTTAAAACCTGAAATCAAAATATGAAGCATCTAAGTATCAAATTCAAATAAAATGATTATAAAATATAACATTATTCATCAAATTCATACACAAAGATAAGTGTAAAAGTGCACTTATCAACCCCTCAGACTTAAATTATGCTTGTCCTCAAGCAATGAATAGAACTAAGGAAACACTCTCGGATATGACACATTTTTGGGCAAAATTCACTAATCAAAAAGCTTGACCACATCATGCAAATCAATTTAATTGTCTTCTCAACTAGCAAAGCAATTTCATCTTCAACAAAAATTGAGAACAAAAGCCTCACATGGATATGACTCACTCATGCTCTAAAGTGTTTAGGCTTATAAATGTGCACTCAAATCACCACATCAAGAATGTACACTACTATAGGCTTGCAATCACTCTAATCTCCACTACTAATGTACCAAAGCTCTCCTAACTCCAAAAGTTAAGGAGATGCTTGGTTTTCCACTTCAAGGTTTGTATTGAGCCCAACAAATGAAACAAATGATACCAAAGACTTTTAGGTAAAACTACGGGAAAATCATGATAGGTAGGCTACTTAGGAAAAAGTAGCTTTAAAAAATTAAAATGAAACAAGGCCTTTATCACTTCAATGCATACAAATGACAACAAACTAGCCTCAAAGTTGAAAGCAAGTTCTAGAGTGATATCATCCAAGAGTGATCATTAATCCACACATGAAACAAAATGAGCAAAAATATATGATAATTGAAATGCTCTCATAGGCTTACAATCTCATAAGGTACATAACTTTGCAATTATTCTCAACATCTTGAATCAAAATCCATCACTTAGCTAGTAAATCGAACAAAATCAATCACTTTGCAACCAAGAAAACAACTTCAAAACAACCAAAATTGGGAAAAAAATAAAATTGGAGCATAATCCCCAAGTTCACTTTTTTACTCTATTCCAAGCAAATTTTCAATGTGAAAGTCCAATTCAAATTAACTCAAAAATATGAAACTCCCTCCCCCCACACTTAAAGTGGTACATTGTCCTCAATGTACAAAATGTAAATGGGGAGAGAAGATAAACATTAAAACTCAAAATGTAAATGGGGTAGATTGTGGCTTTGAAGGTTGGGATTGTTGTCGTTTGTAAGTCAACGGCCAAATATCCATTCCCCAAAGTATTTCCTTCTTGCAAGGAACCATCTTGCTAACGCTTGAGAGGGTGCTGAAGACACCATGTAAAGTCCTAGGCGCCTAGCTAATCTCGTGATATATGATGCAATAGCAATCTTCACAACTCGGTCATTCAGGGCTTAGTGTCTCATGAAAGTGGCAAGTGCATGACCCAAGTAGATAGGTACCTTCTCCATCATGCTGTAAAGGTAGAAGATATGAAGAACCCCAACCACTCCATGGCTATCACCCCTTCATGTTAGTGTGTGACTCAATAGTGAATGAATTAGCCTCTAAGAAATTTGGTAAAGTATAGAGGCCTTGGACTTGGTGTGGTCGTATTGACTATCCCTACTAATCTTTCTTCAAATCTCATACTTAGACATCCCAATAGGTAGACTAGTCAAAACTGCTGGTAGTCCTTAGTGACTACAACTTAGGAGAATAAAAACCCATCTCCAAAGAAAACGGTGATGCTCATCTAATGAGGGACTCTTGCCAATTGAAATTGAATAGTATCTTGCTAGTCCCAACTAATAGGGTACTTCTCCATTGGAATTTGAATTTACCAGGAAACAGCTTGAGGCAGGAGTTGAAAAGAAGCACTTGATCTCCCTCCTTAAAGCTCTTCTTGCGGATCTTGGCATTTTTATAATCAATTTGATGCCACTCATACAGGTTTTCTGAGGTTGCCAACATACCTCCTATTCCATGGCCACCAAACAAGAGACAAGTTATTGCTGCAGACACTTATGATGTTTCTTCCACTGCTCCTCCTAGATATTTCATGAAGTAGAAGCAGTGCTCAATTTGTTGCTTTGTGGTTCGTTGTTGAACCTTCCTATGTAACATCCCCTAATTGAATAATTATGCAAGTGTATTGTGTATTATTATCATTTATAAGCATGTACAAGGCATTCTCTAATTGAATTTTTTAAATTGAATTTCTTATATGTATGTGGTTATACTAATTACATTTACACTTTTATGTGAGTAAGCATATGTACATGTTTGTGGCAAATAGAAATTTGATATCTTGCATGAGCATGTGTAAATGGAATCATGTTATTTTATTCATGAGGACCTAATTTTAGATAACTAGTTGCACACTTGTAAATAATGAAAGTATGAAACAATTAGTTGAAATGGAATGAGAGAAACCAAACTAAGCTAGTTACATTAGAGGGATCTAGTCCTAATTAAACTAAGAGGGCAGCAGCCCCTTTCCCTTAGTCCCCACCCCACTCACTATGCAATAAGGCTCCAAAGACTTGCATTAAATTGGTCAAAGTGTCAACCAATAGGAGCATGACATTAGTAATAGCATAATTATATATCTTCATGATATTTGTGAAGGAAATAATAAAATTAAGAGGGATATAAATAAAATAAAATTTAGAGAAATCTAGAGGGGGAAAGAAAGTCCGCAACTTGGGCTGAAGGAGGGGAAAAAGAAAAATAAAAAGGGAGAAGAGAGGAGGGGAGGTCGGCAACCTTAAAGGAAAGAAATAGAAGAGCTACAGCAAAGGAAAGGAGGAAGAGAAAGAAGAAAGGAGAAGAGAAACAAAGCTAGGAGTGCTTGAGGTAGCTAATGACTCCCTTAATCTCTTCTTGCATGCTATATAATTGCCTATGGGTGTGAGCACTTGTGGTATGCTATTATCTGTATTCTTTGTTGTGTTTAAGTGATATTTAAGAGGAATATCATGTTGTGGTGCTTAGAGCTGCCAAGGAAGTGGTTCTAAGTGATTATGTGCTATTATGTGCATCATGGTATTTTCTTTGCATTCCTATGCCATTAAATGAGATTAATGACATGTAATAGTCATGTATATTTACTAATGGACTCATTAGCTACTGAGACTTGAAGTCTCATATCCCTTTTTGTGGGAATATCAATGATTTTCGGGTGGAGAAACACCAAGAGTGGCTGCGAAGTTTCAAATAGAGTGTGGTTGTGATTTAATTTGTAAATACATGATTAATGTGTAATTATTTGTTTAGTTAAATATTTGATGTATAAGAATGTATTTTTATGTTCATAAACGAGAAATTAACTGAATAGATGGAAGAGCTAAAATTGATAGAATTCTGCTCAAGTGTATACAATAACCCTAAAACCAGTTTTCTGGCAGTTAAGAGAATAGATCAAGTAAAAATGCCTTAAGCCCTGAGTTTTTATTTAAAAACTTTACAGCAAGTATTTGACATATTGAACTTCATTCATATCAATTTTCGTGGCAATTGGAGCACAACTCCATGGCTAAATAATTTTCCAAATTAGTTAAACAGTATTCTCACAGTACACATGGCAGTGTACAAACTTTGCTTAATTGACCCATCAAACCAATGAGATTTTGTATGAAATTTTTACCACATGTTCTAGACACATAAACTGGTAATCTGGAGCTTTTCATGATTTTCTGACATTTATATGTCATGTTTTCATATTTTACAAGAATAGGGCATCAAGGTGTCTAAACTAGTAAGCTGTCAAATTGAGACTTAAACTTATAATTGGTATTTGCCTTATTGAATTGAGTCAAATGAAAGGTGTTTTCACGAATATAAGAGTTAAAATAAGGAGTTACATCCTACAAGTCCATGATTGCTGTTTTGGATCATCACCTTCCTGTTTCTGTTGCTACATCACTATTTTTCAACTCTCAATGAGATTTCTTCCATTAGGGGGAATGATGTAAAATAAACATATTAAGGTTTTACGAGGAATTAGAGTTAGGTTCAATTAGTGTTACCTTAATTACCCTTTAATTATTCTTCTGAATGCTCATACATCTAGGAAACTTGGAAAACTGATGTGTGCTATCATATATTAGTCATCAAGAATGAACAACAATTATAATAATTCTTTTTTGTGTTAACATAATAGGCTTTTTTGAATGCAGGCTTCAAAAAGCTTATGGATAATGTCATTTAATAGGTTCACACACGTATTGACGGTGAAAAAAGAAAAAAAGGTGTTGTAATTTATTATAAAATATTGATAAATGTGTCATGGTAATTCTAAAATGCCATGCACATTGAGGCAAGTGGGCGAACTTGATAGTTTCAAACTTATTGGCTGAAAAAGATTAGAAATGCTCGGATTATATTGAAAGTTTGGAGGTGGAAGGGATTGTAAGAATTTTGTTGATTTTGCATCATTAATTAATGGAATATTAGTGCATAAACAAAAAAAACATATATTATTTAATGATTTTTTGATGATAAGAAATGATGGAAGAAATAGTACAACAACACATTCCGTGTCCACGCAATGATGTGGGAAAAAAATACTAGTATATACGTATATAGATCAAACATTAATTAATTGTGAAATCTTTTCGCCGTAGACTTCAATTAGGTTTTAATATAGATTACTAATAAAGAGTACCAAGCACCAACTCGAGCATCAAAGAATATACTACCTGCAATTAATCTTGCAGACATTTAAAAGTGCATCCCTTCCCTTCAAAGTTGGCATAGGTAGACAAACTTGCATTCAGTTAAGCTTTCTAGCATTATACTAGCCTATATTAAAACTTTAAGTTGACGGCTTAAATTTAGAAAATGTAGAATAGTTTTGAATTGCTGTGCACCTTTAATTATTAATGTCAATAAAAATAAAACCTCAAAGGAAATAATATGAAACTATATTCAGAATGATAAAAAGAATAAAACAAATGAAGCAGATATATGATTTGCTTCCATTATCATTATTCTTTGAAGAGTGCAAACTGCAAAGTTAATGTAATTAATGGCTATAATCCAGTTTTATTTTGCCTTATTTATAAAAAAATTGACCCTTTCACTAAGAACAATTCAAACAAAGCCATAATTTGAAACAGCGTAATTGCATGGATGGTATTTCAATTTTGCTACTGAAAATGATAACAAAATTGAGGACAGTGGTGATGGTGGAAAAATGGTGTGTTTGAAAGGCATTCACTTATGTCATTTGTTTTTACCTTGGTTTGGGTTTGTATAACCGGTTGGTTCCCCACCAGAATAATTTGGGTTGGAATTAAACATCAGCTGCTGATAATCTCTAGTAAGCATCCCAGCCAGTGCCTGAAATTCTTCTTGCTGCTTTCTATGAAGTTCCCTCAGTTTATGAACTTCTGCTTTGTTCTTCTCCAGTTCAGCTGTAAAGGAACACAAATTTAACTTCCATTTTAAACTTAATTATCTGATCAATACTAAACCCATGTTATGCACAATCTCTTATGCAAAAGTCTATCTAATTTAAAACTTCCAATTGTTAGTCAAAATTCATAATAATAATAATAGACAAAAAAGAGATGATCGATGACTTTATTCACCTTCTTTCAGTTTACTCTCTTTCTCACAATTAGCCATTTCTTGTTTCAAAGAGCTTTGCTCTTGTATCAAAAAGTTCTTCTGATTTGTATAGATTTCAATCTGAGGATGCAAACTGGTTATTTGATCCTGCGTACAAAAATATCAAAATATCTTAGATATGTAGGTAACTGCATTAGCTAGATACAACAGCATAAACCGTGACAAAAGAATATGCATACACACAGAGACATATATATATATTAATGACATGCGAAGATGGTAAGATCAGTTTCACCTGCAATTTTTTGGCTTTGCACTCTAAGTCTGTCATTAGCTTAATCCTCCTTAATCGACTTCTGTTTGCCGACTCTCTGTTTGATATTATCCTGTGGATCAAAGAAAGAGATCCAAAACCTCAATAAAAAAAAGTCACCAATATTATCTGTAACTTGGAAGATATAATCGAACATACTGTCTAAGCTTCTTTGGATCCATGTCAGGATTAAAATTACTATGCAAACCGGCAGAAGTTGCACCAGCAACATTGATGGGACTCTTCCGAGGTGGTTGAGGTATTGGGTTGTGAATCTGATGAGTAACATCTTGTACAGAAGGGATATGATCAATGGCAAACTGATGATATGAATTGGCTTCACTGCTGCTCGCCATGGCATTCTGAGTGCTACTATGGCTGAAATGGAAGGGTTCCTGCCATACTTGTGGCAATGAATCGACATCTAAAGATAGTTTCACTGGATTGAATAGCTGAAAAGAATTGGATTTACTGGGATTTGTTTCCGATGATTGCTCTCCAAAAGCACATCCAACCTTTGCCAATTTATTATTCTCCATTTAAGAGTTGTCTTTCTGCCCTATAAAAAAATAAATAAAAAGAAGAAGAATTTATAAAGAGGATTGTAAAGAGCACAACAAGCATAATCATATATGAAGAACTTGATAAAAGAGAATGGTTCTGTACTATCCTTACCTGTAAGAATTGGATATAAGTTGTGCTCTTCTAGATAGTTTCTATGCATATATATAGTGAGAGATACTCTGTGTAGCCTATTAGTTGGTTAACAATGTATCAATTTTGAAGGAAGCTTCGTACACTGTAACAGTCCCAGTAGCTGCTCTCTTACAAGTTCAAAGAAAGGAAAAATGTAAAACCCATCCCCCCGATATGGACACCACTTTGCAGTATAGTTGAATATATTAATGCTATTTATGAAACATTTAATTAGTTAATATTTCTAATTAATGATTAATTGTTCTTATCTCAGGAATTTAATTTATGAAACAATTAACACTAATTAAAAAAGAAAACGCATCTTTCTCTTATGCAACTATGGATACACGGAAAGATATTTGGACGCTTGTGATAATTAAAGAAGGTTAATCATTTCTAATACAACTCAACTGTTATCCAAAATTTCAAATTACACGGTTTTGTATTTTGATTCACCGCAATGTATTACAAGGATTAAATTATCTTTTATATGGTTTATATATTTCTGTCTTTTGTTTAATTTATTATCATTATTATTTTTTCAGTGTCTTTTGTTGGTTCAGTGTACTCTAGTTACAAAAGTCAGAATTTGACATTAATTATTGTATTTTTTCAGTGTGCTCATCTACTCTTTACTCCTTTTAATGAAAAAAAAGGAGGTACTAATAATATTCATTTAATATTATAGAATCTCAAATATATATATATATACATATATATATTTTACAAATAAGGGAAACCAATGCAAATAAAAAGTTTGATATGAAGATTCATTTAATATATCCTAGATTTCTCTTTTATCTCCAAATAATCTTCCAAAAGATACAATAAATATAAGATTAGTTATTAAATAGCTGATGAAATGGATCTGTAGAAGAAATTATTAAAAAAGAAAACTTTATTAGAGAATACTAACATTATTTTCGATACAAGGCTAAAATTCAAATATCTTAAAATATAATTAATTTATAAGTATTATCATAAGCTCTCATTAAAACTTATAATATGCAAACAACAAAAGTTAGTTTAATTAATAAAAACATAATCTATATCTAAAAAGAACTTAGGTTTTAGCCTTGTTGTCAACGTGAGAATTATGTTAATAGGCATTTGGTAAGAATAAATACTCTTTGAACTTTGAGACATTTTTTGCGTTGGTAAGTCTCCACGACTCAGCTCACTTAAACTTTATTTAACCAAAATATATATATATATATATATATATATATAAAATGTGACAAGCATTTGTGATAGTGTCCTCTCGTCTTGAACATTTACTTATCAAAAAATAAATAAATAGAAATACTAAAATTTCCTCTCATAACTGAAAAAAGCATATTCTAAGCAAACCTGTATTAAGGTTTATTGTGATGGCAAGGTCAAAACCCAAGACAAATATTGAGAATAAATTGCTTCTTTGGATGGCATAACTTTATACCAATGACAAAATAATTATGGTTCAATAATCGGCTAAGATTACATTTTTTTTTTTTTGGCCGCGGGGGGGGGGGGGGGGGGGGGAGGAAAGGGAAGGTACAATAACTGGAAAAGATTTAATTTTAAAGCTTCTAGCACCTTCTTTTATGTCACACAATAGTGGATATATTTTTTGAATTTAAATCGTCTATCATTATTCTTGAGTAAAAAAAAGTTCGTATACATGAACTATACAGAATATATAGGAACTGTCAAAACTTGACAAAATCCAATGTAGTAAGATTATATATATATATATCACTTTTAAAAAGATTTTACCAATACATATCAAATACAAAAATATTTACTAAGATGTTCCACATTTAAGAGAAGTCGTACCAGAGTTATACCACTTCAGTCTAAAGTGTAGTGATGTCAACTTGTGATACATGTGAGCTAGAATAGGCGTTATCGTCATGATATATGAGAAAATATTTTAGCTGCTCATGCTCACTATTTAAAATAGAAATATACTCAAATAATAATATTTATAAGATATATATATATATATATATATATATATATTATTTTTATTTTTTTATGTCTTATTTTTTTTTATAATTTTATCTTTATAAATAACTATAAAATATAAGACATATTAAAAATATACATTAACAATTATACATATAATATTTTTTATTCATAATGAACAAGATAATAATAATAATATCTAACAAAAAAACGAAGAGGATGATGATAATAATAATAAAAAAATGGTTGGGTGTATGATTATATTATAAAAAAATTAAATTAATAAAAAATATGATAAAAATAATTTTATTATTTTATATGATATATTATTTATTGTGATTATTTTAAATGTTATAAAATAATATTATTTAATAAATAATTTTATTAATTTTATATTAATTATAATAAATAAAATAATAAAAAATTAAAATAAAATAAAATATTTTATCTCAATACTGAACGGGTTATTTTTAGTCATGAAACTCCATATGAGTTTTATATAATATTATTTATATTATTTTTGTAAGTTTTATAATAATATATTTATTTTTTAATTTTATACAACTTAAATAACTTCTTTACTCTACTCATACTACTCTTAAAGTTTTTTAAATGAGTTTCACAAATTATATATTTTTTTCTTATAAACCTTTATCTTTCTTTCTAAAAAATATAAAAAAAAACCTTCTCAACAGTAACTATAACGATAATCAAATTTATAATCCCTCTTTTCTCCACATCATTATTCTTTAATCATGTAACTATAACGATAATCAAATTTATAATCTCTCTTTTCTCCACATCATTATTCTTTAATCATATATTTATAAAAATAACGATACACATATTTATACAACATACAAATAAAAAGGAGGCTCTAAGTATAACTTAGATATGCGTCTTATTTAAAGGTGGTCTACTTCCCCCATTTCACCTTTTGATTGGTTGAATGAAAAAAAATAAATAAATAAAAAAAGCTGCAAAGTCAGCAAAGGCATAGCAGTTCAGAAAGTCGTACTACTATAATCTGATTTTTGTAGCTTTTTGACAGCTCTACTTTTTCAAAATCCACGTGTCAATTTTAAAAAATTATTCTATCGTAATACAACACTTAAATTTGGTATATCTTGTTAAATTTTGTCAGGTACATGTGAGTAATTTTAAAAAAAATGGTATATATATATATATATATATGTAATTTTTTCTTAAGAATATTTTATATAATATGTGTTTTTTAATTTAATTCAATTTTTTTTCTTTATTATTTACATTGTACAAATAAAATGATATGTTAACAATTAGTCAAAATTGACTTTTTTTTATTAAACTGGATTTTTATTAAGTATATTTAAATTATTTAATGAAAAATTATTTTCATCTTCAATTTTTTTTTACTCTTAACCACTTTTAATTTTTTTGAAATAAATTTACTAAAATACCCCTTTTAAATTAAAAAAAAAAAAAAAAATCCCCACCTACTTAACTCACGTTGCCCCATCTCTCCCTCTGTGTTTGCTTTTGATTCTCACAATCTCTTGTATTGTAACTTAACGCCAATCTTTTCCTTTTCAATGGAATTTTTAGGAGATCAAATTTGGTTAAAACAAACACCCTCGTCATCTTGAACCTAAATCCCACCCCCGCAACTACTATTACCTTGAACTCAAAGGAAGGCTGTCAAATAATTTGGGACAATCATCGTGATATATGGATGTGCACACGGTATGGTATTTTCCTGGCACCAGTACACAGATGAACCAAGACCAAGGGTTAAGATGGAAATCGTCCAGGCAAAAGATGCAATTGTTGTCTTTTCTAAATCTAATGATTCACACACTTCCTTTCTTTCCTTCTTGGTTATGTGTGAGAGAGATTCTAAGCTAAAGAAAAAGTGCAAACCGCTGATCAATTGCAAACACAGAGAGCGGCGGCATGGTGTGTGCTGGGGTTGGGTTCAGTTATGATTTTTTTAGGGATATTTGGGTAAATTTAATAGGAAATATAGGTAAGAATAGAAAAATTAGTAGTACAAAAAGAAATACCCATATTCAATTAAAACACTCCAAAACAACATCACTCAAAACACACGTGGTACCCAATTTTTCACAGTACCATAGAAGCATTCTCATAACTGTATTACTCCCCAAGGGAACAGTTTAGCAACATTCAGTATTATGACAGAAGCACTCCAAAAACCTCTTAACAGTATTACAAAATGACATCGGCCATGAGATTCACCGGAAAACACCATTTCCAGCCACCATTTTTAACTATTATCATCTCTTTTACCCTAATCTGTGATAACCACGAGAGCAATTTTAGAGGATAGTCACAAGAGACCCCTAAAAGCATGATTTCTCCTCAAAAGTAGTGTCTTCCACCCCAATGCGTCACTATCAGCTTACTCAAAGTGCTCAGTTGATTACCCATGTAAAATCCAAAGACTCGTACCACTCCCTTAGGTAGCATCTGCATTGGTGTGTAGAATCACTCTTTGTACAGAAGCAAAAAAAAGGTCAAAACAATCAACTAATCTGGGTCATTTATCTCCTACCCAGCAAATGCGAAGCTGAGTCCTACTTAGCCTTACAATTTGATTTCTAGTACCCACAAGGATATATGTATACACAAATAGGTTGATTGGTCATTAGTATTTTTAAAGAATTGCTAAGCTAATTTAATCAAATAATTAATTGTCTGAGGGAATGTGGCGGAGTGAAACTTTTGACCATGTTTTGAGTTTGCCGTCATTTTTGACAAACTTCAAGAGTAGAATACAATATAATCTATAAATATGGATATACATATATAATGGAATACAACTAAAACTTGATCCAATTAAAACTACATTTGACACAAATAAATAAAAAGTTTGAAAAGGAAGAGCAAAATCCAAGAACACAAGTGTGTTAAAACTTGGTAAAAGGATCTTTCTCGCCCTTGTAGTAGTGGACACTAGATGGATATTACAAAAAAGAATCTAAAATGTATCTGACGCAATTGACATCTTGATATGTTGTCTATTATATTGTACTAGTTTTAAGCCCCACGCCGACGCGCAAGAACAGTACAGGTCATTATAAATTCATTTGATCATTTTCAAATGAATTGCCAAATCATATCAAATGGTGAGGAGAAAATCTACTTACAATTGCAGTCAACTAATATATTAATCCGATTATATTTATACTTGGTTTACTTTATGAAAGTGTACTGATTTATTTTATAATACTTTATTTCCTAATTCTCCCTCTTACTTCTTAAGCCTAGTAAGAATATATTAAGTAACTTTATTATTAATTTTTTTAAATTTTACCAAAATATATTAGATGATTTTCCTAATTCTCTTATTTCTTAATAATCATGCCCTTATTTCCTAAGCCATAAATTAATTAATTTTATTGATTTTTTTAATTTCTTTCTTATTTCTTAATTCTCATAGGAATATATTAATTTTATAATACTCCATGATAATGCAATTCCCCATCCAAATACAAATAGTAGGCAATGCAATGAACAGATCAACTGAAAAAGTATGCTGATGCATTTATCTTACGAAAAAAAAAAACTATAATAACGTGTAAACAATGCAAACAGAAAGTGCTTCAAAATTTTATAATAGCCCATGTCACAGAATATAACATTATAAAATCAAATTATAAGTCACGTTAAGAAAACTCAGATTATAAGTATTCTCGTATTTTGACAATTTCTTGTAATTATGTATTTTCATCATTGAGTATGAATTAAATTGTTACTCTTTTCCCCCAATTTTTTTTGTGCTATTTATTGTCACAAACATCTCCAAGGATGATAAAAGTAAAAACTCAATGTCACAACAGAATAAACTACCTATGATTCTAATTCCAATGAATATTTTGGTAATTAATTTATACTGATTTCAAAATTTTGAGTATATTTAAAAATTTTATTCAATACTTGCCAACATTTTTTCCTATTGGCCACACAACAGCATAACAACTATTTTCACGTACTTTTATGATAATGCAATTTCCCATCCTAATAAAAATTAAACATATATACTCCCACCTAATCATAAATATAGGACGTACTTAATTGATTTACGTATCTTAAAAAAGTTTTTTTTATGTTTAGTTTTTACAAAAAAAATCATGTATTTTTAATTTTATTCTCATTTATTATAATAATTAAATAATTTATTTTAATATCCCTCCACCAATCAAAAATAATGGAGGCATCGTATTGCACATTTTATACTCCACTATGTCTATTTCCCATATTCAGCAATTAATATAAAAAGATAAACAAGACAAATTTTTGCATCCCTCATATGTATCAAAATTTTCTTTTGGAAATTATCCTATATTTGAGATAGGAATGAATACAATTACCTCTGAAATTTATTATCTAGAGATTTTATTACCTAGTATTAGGCCCCACACAGATCTGTAGATGCTGAAATGTTAGCGATAAAACCCTATATTTCTACAAAGTCTATCCTAAAAGACATATAGTGTCCCTTTCTATGGTTTAGGTCAATTACTTTCCTTGCCAAGTCATAAAGATCAACAACTCCTTTTATCTATTAATTAGGTAAATAGAAATATGAAGAACTTAGGAAGAGCATTCAATTGAAAGAAAAAGAAACTATAGTAATTAATTAAATAAAAATCTGCTATGCCATTGTCATTGCTCTAAAAAATGAAAATTAAATTACAATGAAAATAGAAAACATCCTAACCAAACAAAATTCATGACATAATTCCATAAAGAAGAAAAAAACTCATTTGAAAATCTGGCTGATGTCAACACGACTGCCTTCACATGGTTCTTCTGACTCTAGCCTACATTATGTAAACAAACTTGGGTCACAAAGTCGGGCTCGAGCACTGTGGCTCTCCAAACCTAGAATCACGGTGCTAAATGCTTTGCAAAAATATGGCAAAAATCAATACGCGAGCAATGCAGCTCTCACGTCTAGCACCCCAATGCCTATCTTGCTGAAAAATCGCTTGAAATTGCATATTGAGCATCTACTGTCCCTTTGACAACAACACAGCTCTATAAATTCAAGAAAATTATCGCATTTCAGCTACAAGGCTCCAAAATCATCCGCAAGTAGCGTAGGCATGAATTCATTTAAATCAAATGTCATAATACATACAATACAAAAAAAGAAGAAGCTATGTTAGGGTATACATATATATATATATATATATATATATATATATATATATATATATATCACTAATCAACTATTACAGAAATCTTTCTTTTATAGGCGACACATGAAATACTTTGCATCAAAGACATGAGATGTAGTTTAGTGATAAGATTGATTAAATATAAAAAAGGTCAGGGATTTGGACTTTATAGTCATGTAACAAAAAAAAAAAATTGTTTATGGTACCTAAACAATCAAAGACTTTAAAACAATTTTTCATAAAAATATACTATGATTAAATTTGAGGTAGCTTTAAGCACAAACCAAATTTCTAAAATAAACTAAATTAAATTGAAAATAATTAAACTTTTATTCTGAATTTCTGGAGACAATGTTACGATAAAAGATATTAAATAGTAAAGTTATTTCTAAACCTAAAGGTTTTTGAATAAAAGGACGTACAAAACATTGCTTAATAATAAAAGAAATTTCCTAAAAAATAGGAAAACATAAGAAAAGTGTATAGAGTTAACCTTTTAACTATACCCAAAAAAAAAAAAAAAAATTCACAGTGGTTAAATCTTTTTTTTTTTTTTTTGACATTGCTTCCGAGCACTGTCTATTTGACCCTTATCATAAATCCTCTGCAGTAGCCCCAAAAATATGCAGAATAGACAAAAGTTCATCAAATTTTCTCTATATACAGAGAATAGGTACATCATAATTGAAGAAATAGACACGGAGATTTCAATTTCTTTTCTCCTGAAAGACCAAAAAATATTAAAATGTCGTATTTATTGTGAAATCATAAGTAGAAGGGAGAGTGATAAATCATTGATCTCGCACAAAAAAAAAAAAAAAAAGAAAAACTGCTGGAATGTTGTATTTGTTGTAAACTTTGAAGAGCTGGAGTTGTACAGCGATGGAGAGGGTTTCAAAGTTTCCAGCATATAGGTCGGTGGTGCTTCATTCTTTGCAAAATTAATAGTCATATGCCTAGATTGTGGCGTGGACTAATTTGATGACTAGATCATCCACATCTTCCATACTCGCAAAGTCAAGAGCCACCAGAATCTTGTTAGATTTTGCATCTTCCCAAGCTCTTTTTAATTCTCTGAGCACATTCTCACACCGATAGAGATAGCACACAAAGCGTCTTTCTTTATGATCAACAAATACACACAAACATAGGCTGTTTTGTTTGTAATGACCACATCCGAAGATATTTACCTTTACAGCCAACAAATAAACAATGGTTAAGCTCAAAAGGGAAAAAGAAAAAACAAATTAGAACTTTGAAGGAGAAGTACCTTGAATAGAACGTCATTGTCAAAGATGCAATGAGAAGCCAACATTGAAGGACAAGAGATGGAGTTTAAATAGTGGTTTTGAGTATATAACTCTCGGTGAAGATAGTATTGCTAGGGTTTGAAATTGACTTATAGAGAATGAGTTTCAAAAGTTATGAGACAGTGAAAGAGAAGTTTCGTTGCATAAAAACAGCAGTTTTAAACATAACTGTTGTCTATAACTAATATTGCATAGTAGTTCCACTTGCACCACTGTCTAAAATTCTCCGTGTTTTCTCATATACAACGGTTATCATTGAACCGATGTCCAAAATCTTCAGTTCTTTCTATAGACAATGGTTTTCTCTTAACTGCTTTCTAAAATTCATCATCTTTTTTACTAGACAGTGGTTACGTTCTTTTTGTGAAAAAAATGCACTGTTGTAAATCTTTTGGGGCATAGTGTTTGGAGAGTTTTTTTAGCTCAAGAATAAGGTCGTGGTGCTTTGAAAGAGCATCCCATGGTAATTTAATCATAATAGTCAAAATTTCAACAAAGTATAAAGTTATGATCAAAATTTCAAACCGTGCTCATTGGACTTATATATGAGTTTCTATCGATTCATTTCCATTTGCTTGTGAACTCACCAACTATATTGTCGACATTAAAATATTAGCTAAATTATTTTTACAAAACAAATATTACCACTAATTGCATAGTTCATCTACTTCACTGCATATACCAACCCTCATAATTGTAGAAAGATCCAAAACCCACACAATGAGATATTTTTCTTATTTTGAAATCTTTATCCCTAGATTATTCTTCATTGATTCAGAGTCTTCTTTGCAAATTTCATTCTTAAATTAGGAGACATTTCATTTTTCCTTGGTACCAATAAATTGTATATGTGATCATTAAATTAATAAATAAGATAAACTAATATTTTATATGATATATATAGGAAATATTAATTTACATATATTGAGCAGCGATATGAAATATTACAATTATTTTATTTGCAAAAGTATACGTTATGTGTAAAATAGGGATTTGGCTTCTCTACTGATCCTCCACTAATCAACAGATAATGGCTCAGATTAGCAAGTTGTAGAAAAAAGAGAAGAGATCTGAATGTATTCTCAATATATTATTTTTGAGAGCCTAAAAGACATATTTATACGGAGTCTAAGTTAGACTAGAAAACAAATACAGAAAGAGTTTGAGTTAGACTAGGAAACAAATAAATGAAACAACCTAGATTAGCGCTTATTTCTACAGTTAGTTGTAGTCATAGTAATCTTTATTAAACTTATCTCAATTTACACCGTTAACACTCCCCTTCAAGTTGGAGCATATATGTTAATCATGCTCAACTTGTTACATATGTAGTTAATGAGTACTCCATTTAGTGCCTTGGTGAAAATGTCTCCAAGTTGGTCCTCTATTCGGACATGTCTTGCAGTGCCGAACTTGTTGTCTATCTTATCTCAAACAAAGTAGTAGTCAATTTCAATGTGTTTTGTGCGTTCATGAAACATTGGATTACATGCAATATGTAGAGCCTTTTGATTGTCACACAATAGTTGAGCTGAGAGAGAGAGCTGATGCCCAACTTCCTTGAGTAGTTAGTATATCCACATAACCTCACACGCCGAGTAGGCCATAGTCCTATACTTTGATTCAGTTGTTGATCGAGAAACCACATTTTGTTTCTTACTATGCCAGGATACCAAATTCCCTCCCACAAACACACACAATAACCCGATGTAGATATTATGTAATCCTTACACCCTCATAATCTGTATCAGTAAAACATTCTATTTTAGCATGTCCATAATTCCCATAAAGGAGTCCACCCGGTGCTCCTTTCAAGTGGTAAAGAATTTGTTCCAAAGGTGCCTAGTGATTGACTATAGAGATGACATGAACTTGCTAGCGACACTAACTACAAAAGCTATATTAGGTTGAGTAATTGTTAAATAATTTAACTTCCTAACCAAATGTCTTATCTCTAGTTCTATAAATGGCGTACCATCATCTTTTCTAAGATGCAAGTTAGGAGGCATTGGAGTACTGCACAATTTTGCTCCTAACTTACCTATTTCCTTGAGGAGGTCAATAACATACTTCCTTTATCTTAGGAGAATACCTTTCTTACTTTGCAGGATCTCTACTCCCCAGAAATTATTTGAGTGACCCTAGATCCTTAATCTGAAAATGTGACTAGAGAAATTCTTTTAATTTTGAGATATCGGCACTATCGTCCCTAGTTATTACTATATCATCCACTTATTCCACAAGAAGAATAATACCTCCTTCAGGACGTTGGTAGAATACTGTATGATCAGACTTGCATTTCTCCATGCCGTATTGCAAGACTACCTGTGTAAATTTGCCAAACCAAGCCCGAGAACTCTATTTCAAACCATACAAAGACTTCTTAAGATGACATACTTTCCCACACTCTCCCTAAGCAACAAAACTCAGAGGTTGTTCCATGTATACCTCTTCTTGAAGAGAGCCATGTAGGAAGGCATTTTTAACATTCATTTGCTGCAAGGGCCAATCAAAGGTAGTTGCCAAAGAGACAAATAACCGATCCGAAGTCAATTTAGCAACAGGAGATAAGGTCTCTAAATAATTTGTACCATATGTCTGAGCATATCCCTTAGCCACGTGACGAGCCTTTAGGCGAGCCATAGAGTTGTTCGGATTGACCTTAATAGTAAAGACTCATTTGTACCTGATAGCTTTCTTGCTAGCAAAGAAGTCTACTAATGTCCAAGTGTCATTATGATCAAGGGTGTCCATCTCTTCGCGCCTGGCAGCGCACCAACTAGAATGGGTTAAAGGTTCTCAAATAGTGTTGGGAATAGTGATGGAATCTAGGTTGGCCAAATTAAAAATTCCAAGTTTGCATTTGTGACAACGTACCCTTTAGGGGTTAAAACGCTACTACAAAAAATGGAACGACATTTAATTTTTTAAAATTTTATTTTTGGAGTTGCCACCAATTATTTAAGAATTAGGATAAAATTGGAAAGGCGTCAAAATATGAACCAGAGATGAGTTCGGGAGTCGGTTATGCATGAGGAAGGTGTTAGGCACCCTACAACATCTGTCGAAAATGGTTACCTAAATTAGTTATGCAAAATGACGATATGACCCGAAATTGTATTTTATTTAGTGCTGAAATAACATTACAAATTTTGATGAAGTATCGAGAAAGTAAATATATATACATGAGTTCTCTAAATGAACCTAAAGTCCTTCCATCTTTCAAGACAGATAAACTGTCCCTCTAAATAGTGTTTATCCTCACATAAGTCAGATAATGCAAACTCATCTTATAAAAGACCGGATCACCTACCATTCCATGATCAGTGGGAGCCTCGGGACCCTAAAGATCCAAATGCACCCTAATGTGTATGAATGCTAATTACAATTTAAAATTTGGGAGCGGGATACAAGAAAATTACATGGGAAAAGTGGTATTAAATGAGAATTACAACTTAAAATGTGATTTTGAGAAAGACACAACATGAAGCAACAACCTTGAAATCACAAACCAAAATTTACCCATTGTGATTTTTAGTAGAACAGCAGATTAAATTGAGACAACCCAAGGTTACCAAAATTCCTACCCTTTAATGGATCAAGCAATCAAGCTTAAAGGCAAAGAAATCAACGGTTGGGCAATTCAAATCCTTTTCATACCCAAATCATGGACATATTCAGGCTACAAATTCTTGATAGCAGAAAATTAGTTTCTTGGATGAGTTAACACAAGTTCAAATGTATAAACAAAACCACAAGCAAAAAAAATCCAAAAGCATGTCAAGGATTCACTTGAATCTTTCATTAACCGCAACCTAGAACCATAACTAGGAACAAGATGAATAAAACATCAAGAGCAGCCACCAATATCAATTAAATCAGTTCATAAAGAAAGAGATGAAACCAACATCGGGACATTATTTCACTTTATGCCATCATGCCAAGATTCAATACATGAAGGAGAACTAATTCATCAAAAGAAAGCACAACTCATGATCAAGGGAAAACCATTGTGATTATCGTAAGGACTATTGACAGAAGTGCACTTCTATCAAATAAGGACAAAGAAGATTGGGTCCAGAGAAAAGTTCTAACACTTGCAAGACATATCCATAGATTAGCCATTGGTAAAAATCCATCAAAAGTTCAGCAAGTAAATCACCTATTCTAGAAACGGCTTCAACATCAATCAAGGGCTAACCATGGGTCACAAGGAGAAGGCAAATGATCACAATAATACAGAAATCTCACCTATAACCAGACTACAAAAACTTACAATTCAAAGACCAATGTACCAGATTTTTTAATCTTTCCAAACTGACCACTATCACATTTGCAAATTGCAGAATTTAATTAGCATCACAGACGTACTATCAATGGAGAAATGCAAGAAAAATCCAAACTCAACATAGAAGCACCTCCAAGAAAGTCCAACCCCTTATTTGCATGAAGTTTATTCAATGCCAAATTTGCAGCAATTTCCCAAGACAAACAGCAGTAAATGAATGGCAGAAAAACTTACAGAAATCTCACCTACAACTAGACTACAAAAACTTACAATTCCAAGACCAAAGTACCAGATTTTTATTCCTTCCAAACTTACCACTATCACATTTGCAAATGCAAGAATTTAATTAACATCATAGCCGTACTATCAATGAAGAAATACAAGAAAAATTCAAGACCCAAACTCAACATAGAAGCAGAATTTAAACCCCAGAAAATGGCAGCACTCAACCAAACATTTAAAATATGCAGGGCTCAATCCAAACCCAAAAGAAAAGGATTACACAAACATGACCCCCCACAAACGAAAATACTGACAGATTCAAACCCCTTGTTTGCATGAAGTTTATTCAATGCCAAATTTGCAGCAATTTCCCAAGACAAACAGCAGTAAATGAATGGCAGAAAAACTTACAGAAATCTCACCTACAACTAGACTACAAAAACTTACAATTCCAAGACCAAAGTACCAGATTTTTATTCCTTCCAAACTTACCACTATCACATTTGCAAATGGCAGAATTTAATTAACATCATAGCCATACTATCAATGAAGAAATACAAGAAAAATTCAAGACCCAAACTCAACATAGAAGCAGAATTTAAACCCCAGAAAATGGCAGCACTCAACCGAACATTTAAAATATGCAGGGCTCAATCCAAACCCAAAAGAAAAGGATTACACAAACATGACCCCCCACAAACGAAAATACTGACAGATCCAAACACAAGTTGTGCAGATAAAATCAATGTTCCGGCTGATCCATTTTCTCTCAATTCCAGCATATGCACTATCTTCAAGACGATAACAGAGATTAAGAAGAAAATATTAAATCAAAGACTAGACTATCATCACAATCCTCGTTCTAGACTCAAATGATAACATGTCTTAGTGCAAACCTTGCATTATTCTTGAAAATTCATGCTACCAATGAGTATCAATAACAAATGTAAACCCCATTGATCATTTATAAAAAGCCCATTCCCTTAAGACAAGATCAATTCAACAGCAACTCCTAGAAGCAAGTGTCCAGCTAAAGAATCAGGTTGAGCCAGGTAAACGTTTGTTGTTGAAATGCATTTCTTCATCAATTTACTCATTGTAAGACATATGAGCTACCCACCATGAAAAGTAATGGAAATGATGCACCTCAAAAATAAACACACCATGAAACCAGCTTTAACAAAAAAATTTCAAATTCTAATTCTAATTATTTTCAATCTTAATCTTTGCATTATATCAAAGTCAAAACCCACTCAGGTCATTTGCAACAAATTCAAGGAGTAAAAAAATGAAAATTCATACCGGAGTTTAAGCAAGCACAAACAGAGGTCGAATTCCTCGATCAACTTCCACAAACCCAGAGAATCTTCTCCTCTTCTTCTCTTCCTTTTTTACTGATTTCAACCTGTCCCTTGGCTCTTATCCCTCACTGTCTTCAATTCCTTTTCACGTTCGCTTTCTCTATTTCTCTCAATTCCTTTCGAACAAGATCCCACCCCTTTTTCCTCTAGCTCCCAGTTTTCTCCCTTTCTTTACCCTCTCGCTCTCTCTGCTCCTTTTTATCATCCTTTTTGCTTTCCTCTCATTCTTGTTTTTGGCTCCATTCGAAACCCCTCTGCACTACTCTGCTGGGAAATCCCTAACTATTTTTTTTTCTTATTTTTTTCAAAAAAGATATAAGAAAATAAAATAAAATAAAATGAAAAAAAAATAAAGGTAAAAATAAAATAAAAAAAAATAAAGACAAAAATGTATTAGGACAAAATATAGTGTTCATAGCGTTTTTAACTAGGGGTATATTCTCAGAGAACCACTAGTACAGGTTTTAGTCAAAATAAGCTAAGAAAATGGGGTTTTCAACAATTCAACGGTAAATAAATGCGATAAATAGTAAAATAAGAGTAAACAGATGATAGAAATGTAATAAACCTAAGGAACTATCAGGCAACGATGATTTTATCCTCAACCTAAAGATAAATTTAACTCTAGTTATGTCAATTAACTAGATTAACCCCGAAATCTCAAGACTAACCTACCTAATTAATTAATTTGGTTGAACTCTAACTAAGCCAGTATCTCTGCACATAGTTTGGCAATTCTTACTATGCAATCGCATAGATTATGCTCATTGGAACCAAATCTAACCCTAACTAACATAGCAGCAAAGGATTACAGCATCCAAGACCTAAATTCTAAATTTCTACTCAATTAAATCAAGTTCTACTCAGTGAAAATTACTCCTAGAGTGATTAGGCCTATAAATCCCACAGACCCATCTAGCAATCATGCATAAAAATCGTCATACACAATCATAAAGAAAGAAATAAGGAGCAGATAAGCATAACTATCATTAAATTTAAAATAAACACAATATAGGTCTTAAGAATTAAACTGAAAGTCTTCCAATTATCCTAGGTTGACTACAGACACGCCTAGCCTTCCATTTTCATGGAGGCAACCATAGGAGAAGGAGAAAAATGAAGAAAGTTAAGGAAGAAGATGAAGTGGTGGCTATTTCACCCTTTTTGAGTTGAGAAAATATCCTTTATGCCCTTACTTCATGAATTAATGAAAATTATTGCTTCAATCCTAAGCTTGGACAAAAATCCCAATAGGTTTTGAGGCCTTTCAGGTCCAGTCCTGAAATTAAAAATCCCTAACAAGTATTGGACCTTAAAGTGAAAAAATTAATATGAATTACAATAAATTTCAATCAAGCCTCAATGATAAAAATAGATGCTAATTAAACAATTAAATGCAAGTTTGAAATACTAAAAGTAAGTATAAGAGTATACATAAAAACAGTAAAAAGTGTTTATCAGAAGACGATAGAGCAGAAAGGCTAGCATAAGAAACAAATGAAGCAATAGGATAGGTATAAGAGCGTTTACCTATCGAAAGAGCAATGACCAAGTAAAGGGAGTCAAGTGGTTGGTCATGGATTAGATGACTCAAGTGCGGATCTTTTAGCAGCAAAGGTGATGGAGGGCTAGAATTTGTAGTCTCTAGACTAGGTTAGTGAGGCCGTTGATAGACAATGGTCGAAAGAGGCAACACTAGAGCTAGGTCAAGAACTGAAGCTAGAACTAAGGTAGGAATTAATGACTTTTAGGAGAAGGGTCAATTCTAGGTGGCAAATAAACTAGTAGGTCATCCTCACTAGATTCCCTTTGAGAAACAAGAAGAGAAAGCGGGAAGAAGGGGGTTTGTTCATGAAATGTGACATCTTGAGAAACAAGATATCAACGCAAAGTAGGGGAAAAATAGTGATACCCTTTCTCAAGGCGAGAATAGCCGAGAAAGACACATTTAAGGGATTTAAGATCCAACTTTGTCACTTGGGTCTGTGATCACGAACAAAATAAAAGCAACCAAATATACATGGCTTAATTGGAAACAAGGGTTTATTAGGGAATAAGACAAGAAAAAGGGATTTTACCATTGAGAATAGTTGAGGACATATGGTTAATTAGGAAACAAGTTGTGTAGACAGCATCAGCCCATAATGGTTTGGGAACCTTTGTCTGAAACAGAAGAACTTGGGAAACCTCGAGGAGATGCTGATTCTTGTGTTCAGCAATGCCATTCTAAGCTAGTGTGTTAAAGAATCCCATGCTGAAGCATGTAGGCCTGCAAAGAAGCAAACATATATTTTATGGAATTTACACAAAGTTTTAATAGAGGTATGAAATTGTGTTTTAATTTCAGCATGAAAAGCACAGAAATGAGAGAAAACTTTAGAACAATTTTTCATTAAATATAACCAAGTGACTCAAGAATAATCATCAACAAAAGTAACAAAGTATTTAAAACCAGTTTAAAAGATAACAGGACACGGACCCCAAACATCAGAATGGACAAGCATAAATGGAGACACAACCTGTTGATTGACACAAGGACTCAAAGACACACGATGATATTTGGCAAATTGACACAACTCACAATCTAAAGATGACACACTATGAAACTAAGGACACATGCCTTGAGACTCTAGAGAGAGGGACGGCCTAAACGACAATGCGCTTCGAACAGGGACAGGGAGCTAGAGCAAGCCAGGGACCAGAAGGTCAAAAATAGAGTCTAGCAAATTCAGGCCCTCTACTAAGGATCCGCTTCATCGAAAAATCTTGGAAAACACAAGAATGAAGGTAAAATGAGACACTACAATTCAAGGCTTGGGTGAGTTTACTAACACAAAGTAGGTTAAATGAGAACTTAAGGTAAACATAGTATAGATTGCAAAGAGAGAGAGGGTGTGAACTCAACAACGCCAGAGCTGAGAATGCAAGAAAGAGATCCATCGGTGATGGTAACATCGGAGGAAGGGGTAGTAGGGTGAATAGTAAAGAAAAGATGTGGAAGTGAGAAGACATTTAGTAGAGTTACCTGTCTTAGCAAAGGTAGTAGAGGATGTAGAAGGGTTGGTAGATTCGGTTAACCAAGCATACTCTTCGACTAAAATAGTAAAGTCAGAAGCAATATGAGCAACTGGTATCTTGTGGTACTTGGCTTACAATTTCAGACATTTGTACTTGATGTGTTTGATCTCATGACAATAGAAACATTTAGCCTCATCAACAGATTGCCCACAATGATCACCACAAGTCCCCCTCTCACTATGGGAGCCACCACAGGAGTGCCCACTAGTAACAAGTGCACTTTGAGGAGATGGGGATGGTTGAGAATCCTCAAAACCAAGCCAAAGAGCCCTAGCAAAGGTCTCATGTAGAGATGGAATAACTAATTCAGACAAAATTTATGAGTGAAGAAACTTGTGTTCAAGTTTTAGTTTGGTAAAAAAACTCATAATAGCAACCTATTCATTCTGAGTATGCATAACTTTCACATTAGAATAGCTAGTTGAGTTCCTCATAAAGTGTTTTGAACTCAGTAACATATGCATGCATAGATCGACCACGTTGCTCATATCGATGGAAGGACTTGCACACATTGTTGAGGTAAGAGATATTACTCCTCCTAGAATATAAGGAGTCAAGATAATCCATTTGTTCCTTAACAAAATAATAGTGGGAGACCAAGGGAAGTACCTCTATATCTATAGAGTTTCGAATTTGGATAAATAGTTGTGTGTCATCCTCTAGCCACTGTTCATGTGTGTAGTCAGTAGGTGGTTTAGAGGTGAGATAAACACTTTTCTAAATACTCCTCTAATATACTTGAATCATCTTCCCTCAATCAAAGTAGATTGAACCATTGAGCTTCAGATCAATAATCCAAGAAGTAAGTGGTAGCAAATCAATTGAAGGAGGCTTCTTGTCAGCCATAGCTGATCAACAAAGATGACAAAGGGCCCAAGTTAAGAAGATAATATGAACAAGCCCAACAAGACAAATACCAACAAAGAAGTAGCACCAAACATAGGCGGAATGATCAAGCCCAAACCAAATAGATTACAAACAACCCCAAATAAAGTACCAGAACCAAAATTAGAAAAAAAAAAACTAGCCAAGCAAAAAACTGAAAAGTACTAAAGTGGAGCAAAAATAGTAGACCAAGTTGATAGAAAATACCCCAAGAATGGTCGAGTAAGATGGTAGGAACCTTAGGATGTCGGCGACGAAAAGTGGCAATGGAGTGGGTGGTGGACACATCCGCACATGCCAGCGCATGGCACGAGGAGTGATAATTACATTTTATATAGACTTTTATGGTTCAATTCCCTTTCATTTATGTCCACAATTATGGTAAAACACATTGCTTGTGATGCCATTTCTGTTTGATGCAGGTTCAGGTTGAAGTTGGAAGCGAAAAGCCAAAATTTCCCATTCTACCAAGCTTCGCCATGGCGAAGTGAACCCGAGAGGAATGTTTGCATTCTGCCATGCTTCGCCGTGGCGAGCTGCAGGGTTGTTGGACCTGTTTTGAAGAGTTTTAACTCAACTTGACTTTCGGGAATCCTTCTTCTACAAGAATCAAGACTCCAAGACACCAAAGACTCTTCAGAATTAATGAGCAAGTAGGATTAAATTTGTATAATTGTTATGTAATTAAAATCCTAATTAAAGTATGATTAGGCTTACAGTAGAACTACGAATTGTAAATGCAACTTAGAATCCTAGGATGAGTCCAATTAGGATTGGAGACAATATAAATAGAAGAAGGGACTAAGAAGCGAGAAGACCACCACCAATCAATCTAACCACACATCATAGCAAGCCATCCAAGCATCCAAGGAAGCAAGCATGGCGTCACCCATCTTTACTACTTCCATGTTTTCTTACTTTACCATTATGCTTTCTTTCATCATCATGTGTAACTAAATTCTTCACTACTGGCTAAGATGTAGCCCAAGTACTTGTGTAGACATGATTGATGATGTTATGACAATTCTAGCTTTTATTTAATTGAGGTTTAATGTTCTGCACTTACTCTTGACTGATTTGGCCAATTAGAAAGGAGAAACTTATGGGTTTTCTATGACTCGGAAGATGATTAGTTAACCTAGACCACGGGGGTTAAATCCATAGGTTTTTGTGGCAGTCTATACCCAGAATTCTATGTAGTTATAAGGGAGCTAGGGAGATCCCCTAGAAAACCCGAAAGGGATGCCCATAGAACTTAATGTAATTATGGTTATTACAACTCACACTGGCCCGTAGCAGGGTTGGTAATTGTAATTAGAATCACTCCGACATCACGCCAAAGTAGGTTAATTAGATTAGGGAATCCTGGTTAGAAATTAATAATCGTAGAAGTCATAACTGAATCATGAATGTCTATATCAAGGACTTGTGGTGAAATTTGAATCCCTTGGCCTTACTTCCTTGAATTCTAACTCACACATCCTTCATCTAATTATCTTTATTTCTTTATACTTTCTTTTATTGATGTTTTATTGCTGTCATCACTCTCTTATGATTGCTTGAGCATTATTGGAGTTGGTATACTCTAGCAATCAATCACAATCCCTTTGGTACGACAACCCCAGAATACTTGCTAGCTACACTGATAGTGTTCGCTTGCACTTCATTCCATCACTATTTCACATCCATCTACACCTTTTATTCCACCCACAATTCGCACATCAAGTTTTTGGCACCATTGCTAGGGATTGTTTCATTGATATTAGAGGAATTAACAAGATAGTGACTCATGCACAATTTTATGTTTCTGTTTTACTTTGAATTGTTTCTTCTACTTTTCAGGAAAAATTTTTTGGTGCATGAGAAGAACAAGATCCCAAAATTTACTCCCTTTTGATCCAGAGATTGAAAAGATAATTAAAAGAAATCTGAGAGCAAAGAGAGTAGTTTGGAACTTGTACCCAGAACTGGAAAAGATGGCAGCACCAAACAATCAACCGAATGAGGGACACATCCCTCGTCGCACCTTTGTTGTCCCAAAAATTCAAAACGCAATGTCTAGTATTCGAAATCCAACAGTAGAGGCGAACAATTTTGAGATCAAACCAGCTCTGATTCAGATGGTCCAGAATAATCAATTTTCAGGAGCACCTAATGATTATCCAAATCTGCACCTCTCTACTTTTCTAGAGATATGTGACACATTCAAATATAATGGGTGTCAGAGGAGGTAATTAAGCTGAGATTATTTTCTTTTTCTCTCAACGATGAAGTAAGAATGTGGCTGAATTCCTTGCCACCCAGTTCAGTTGACACATGGGATGCCTTAGCATAGAAATTTCTCACTAAATATTTTCCTCCTTCAAAGACTACCAAGCTAAGAACTGAGATTGTCAACTTCAATCAATTTGACAGAGAATCTTTTTATGATGCTTGGGAAAGATTCAAGGAGCTGCTAAGGAAGTGTCCACACTATGGAATGCAAGACTGGCTAGTCATGCAAGTATTCTATGGAGGATTAGGCCCTAACACAAAGACCGTAGATGCAGTAGTTGGAGGAGCTTTTCTGAACAAAGATTATGCTAAAGCCTATGAGTTGCTTGAAGAGATCACCACAAATGCCTCTGATTGGAGCTCTAGGAGGGACAATGACAAGAACGTAGCTGGTATTCAAGATAATGATGCAATTGTAACACTTTCATCCAAATTGGATCAGGTACTTTCTCTCCACACTGCTCTACTCAAAGGAAATTCTATGGAGGCTGTGCAAGAAGAAGCCGAAGAGGTGAATTATGTGGGGAACAATAATCCCTACTCCAAGACCTACAACCCAAGCTAGAGGAATCATCCTAATTTCTCATGGAAGAATTCAGGACAAGCAGTACCTCCATATCAACAACATCATCAACAACCTCCAAGAATGAATCTAGAAGATGCCATGGCCAAACTTGTAGCAACTCAAGCTGATCTTACTGAAAAGACCAATCAATTCATGGTAACTACAAATGCTTCCATTAAGCAATTAGAGAACCAGGTAGGCCAAATTTCTCAACTTTTAATCACAAGGCAGTCTGGTGCATTACCAAGCATAACTGAAGCAAATCCAAGAGAGCCATCACTCTAAGAAGTGGGAAGACACTAGAAGCTGTCCAAGAACCCACGCCTGAAGGAGAAAAAGAAGCTGAAAAAATGCCTGAAGACACACCATAAGAGAGGCCAAAGCCGCAGGAGCTAGTGGAGAAGCCAAGATCAAAGCTGTTTCCTAACAATCCTCCACCATACAAGCCGCCTCTCCCGTTTCCAAATAAATTCAGAAAGCAGAAGCTGCAAAAACAATTTGCAAAGTTTCTTGAGGTATTTAAAAAATTGCATATTAAAATTCCTTTTACAGAAGCTTTGGAATAGATGCCCAGCTATGTGAAGTTCATGAAGGACATATTGTCCAAAAAGAAAAAGCTACAAGACTATGAGACAGTTGCACTTACTGAAGAGGCAATGCTATACTCCAAAAGAAGCTACCACAAAAGCTTGAAGACCCTGGAAGTTTCACCATTCCATGCGTGATAGGCCAGGAGTACATCAGCAAGGCACTATGTGATCTAAGAGCTAGCATAAATCTCATGCCACTTTTGGTTTACAGAAAGCTGAATATTCGAGAAGCCAAGCCCGCTACTGTATCTCTGCAACTAGATGACCGATCTATTAAGTATCCAAGAGGTATAGTAGAGGATGTTTTAGTTAAAGTTGACAAATTCATTTTCCCTATAGATTTTATAATACTAGATATGGAAGAAGATTAGCAGATCCCTATCATCCTAGGAAGATCATTCTTAGCAACTAGGAAAGCCTTGATAGATGTGCAAAAAGGGAATCTAACCCTTAGAGTGCAGGAAGAAGAAGTGACCTTTGACATCCTCAAGGCACTAAAGCATCCAGCTGATGAAGAATCATGCTTCAGAGTGGACCTCATAGAACAATGCGTCCAGGAGATGGAGAAAAATTCAAAATTTTCAGAACTTCTTGAAGTATGCCTAGCTGGATTGACTCCAGAAGAAGATCCTGATATTGAAGAATGCATTCAACAACTTGAGGCAACCCCACCAGTATTCATCAAGAAGCCTGCTGAAGCATTAGGAGTGCCAGGAGACATAACTGAATCCTCAAAGGAGCAAACACCTAAAATGGAGCTGAAGCCATTGCCTAAACATTTAAAGTACAGCTACTTGGGAGATTCAGAAACATTACCAGTAATTCTTTCTGCTTCCCTAACTAAAGAACAGGAAGAAAAGCTGGTTAGGGTGCTAAGAGCAAACAAGGATGCAATAGGGTGGACCATTGCTGACATCAAAGGCATAAGTCCTACTCTATACATGCACAAAATCTATATGGAGGAGAATTTCAAGCCTTCAGTAGAGCACCAGAGAAGACTGAATCCTCAAATGAAAGAAGTGGTTAGAAAAGAAGTATAAAAATGGCTAGATGCAGGTATAATCTACCTTATTTCTGATAACCCATGGGTGAGTCCTGTGCAGGTAGTGCCAAAGAAGGGAGGAATTACTATGGTAAAGAATGACAATAATGAATTAATTTCTACCAGAACCGTGACTGGATGGAGAGTGTGCATTGATTACAGGAAGCTGAATAAAGCAACTAGAAAAGATCACTTTCCATTACCATTCATTAATCAGATGCTGGATAGATTAGCAGTGTATCCTTTCTATTGTTTTTTGGATGGATACTCTGGCTATAATCAAATTGCCATAGCCCTTGAAGATCAAGAAAAGACAACATTTACATGCCCCTGTGGTACTTTCGCATTTAGGGCGATGCCATTTGGGTTATGTAATGCACCTGCCACATTTCAGAGGCTCATGATGGCATTATTTTCTGACATGATGGAGAATTTCATAGAAATTTTTATGGATGATTTCTCAGTATTCGGGAACTCATTTGACTTTTGCCTTCACAACCTATCATTAGTACTCAAAAGGTGCCAAGAAACAAATTTGGTGCTGATTGGGAAAAATGCCACTTTATGGTGATAAAAGGCATTGTTCTAGGCCACAGAATATCCCTAGAAGGTATACAGGTAGACAAAGCTAAAGTGAAGTTGATTGAGGGACTTCCCCCTCCTTCTACTGTCAAAGGAGTGAGGAGTTTTCTAGGGCATGTAGGATTCTAAAGGAGATTCATCAAGGATTTCTCAAAGATCACAAAGCCACTATGCAACCTTCTCCTAAAGAAAGCAGAATTTTCTTTCACAAAAGAATGCACAATTGCATTCAAAACCTTGAAGAAAGCTCTTGTCACTGCACCTATCATAATCACGCCAAAGTGGGGAGAGCCTTTTGAGATAATGTGTGATGCAAGTGACTATGCAGTGGGAGTTGTTCTAGTACAGACAAGAGACAAGACTTTTAGAGCCATCTACTACACATCAAGACTCTTGATCCTGCTCAAGTCAACTATGCCACAACAGAAAAAGAATTGTTAGCTGTGGTCTTTGCCTTTGACAAATTCAAACCATATCTTATTGGCAACAAGACCATAGTATACACTGCCCATGCAACATTAAAGTACTTGCTAAACAAGAAAGATGCCAAGCCAAGATTGATCAAATGGATTCTTTTATTACAAGAATTCGATTTGGAGATCGAGGACAAGAAGGGAAAGGACAACTTGATAGCAGATCATCTTTCAAGACTAGAAAGCAATGTTGTAAATAAAATTCCAATGGCAGATTCTTTCCCTGATGAACAAGTCTTCTCCATAAAGACGGTTGCAATTGAAGAATGGAGAAAAAGAAGAAACGATGATCCATGGTATGCTGATTATGTCAACTACCTAGCAAGCCACGAACTCCTACCTGAAGCAACCTATCAACAAAGAAAGAAATTTTTATCTGAGGTAAAATGTTATTTTTGGGATAACCTTGTGCTTTACCGCAGATGCAGTGATTATATGATCAGAACGTATGTCCCAAAAGAAGAATATTCTTCCATCCTAGAGAGCTATCATTCAAGTAGCTATGCAGGACATTATGCAGCTCACAAAACAGCAAATAGAGTGCTGCAAAGTGGATTCTATTGGCCTACACTCTTCAAAGATGCACAATCTTTTGTTAAGAGATGTGATAAATGTCAAAGAGTTGAGCATTTTTCCAGGAAGCATGAAATGCCTCAAAACCCAATATTAGAAGTTGAACTATTTGATGTTTAGGGCATTGACTTCATGGGACCATTCCCATCATCATATGGCAATCTATACATCTTAGTTGCAGTGGACTATGTGTCTAAATGGGTAGAAGCTGCAACCTCTCCAACAAATAATTCCAAAATAGTACAAAAATTTCTCAGAAACAACATATTTGCCCGCTTTGGAGTCCCAAGAACATTGATAAGTGATGGAGGTATTCACTTCTGCAACAAACCACTCAGGATTCTCTTGGAGAAATATGGAGTAAAGCATAAAATTGCAACCCCTTATCACCCACAAACCAATGGGCAGGTGGAGGTGTCTAACAGAGAACTGAAGAGGATATTAGAGAAAATAGTCCACAACAACAGAAAAGACTGGTCAGTAAAGCTTAATGATGCACTCTGGGCATACAAAATAGCATTCAAAACTCCCTTAGGCATGTCACCATACAACATTGTCCTCGAGAAAGAATGCCAGCTACCAGTAGAGATGGAACATAAAGCTTATTGGGTTGTAAAGCTACTAATTTGGACCCTCATGCAGCTGGGTAGAACCTTCTATTGCAACACAATGCACTAGACGAATTCAGGAGGGAAACATATGAAAACAACCGCATATATAAGGAAAGAACCAAGGCTTGGCACGATAAGAAAATTACAAGAAAGGAATTTTTTCCTAGACAACAAGTGCTACTATTCAACTCCAGACTCCGACTTCATCCAGGAAAACTAAAATCAAGATGGTCAGGACCCTACACAGTCACTAAGGTAACCCCATATGGAGCCATAGAACTAAAGGGCAACAAGCACAATTTTTCGGTGAATGGACATAGACTAAAACCATATCTCACTAGTCCAGAGGCGCCAGTGCATGTTGTCACCCTTCAAGATCCTCCATAAATACAGACAAAGTCAGGCTGAGGACTATAAACTAAACACTTATGGTAGGCAACCCATCAGTTTTTATTTCTTTAATGCTTTTAGTGTGTTTTAATTTTCATTTTTCTCTTACTATTTTACTATTCATAATGATCTAAATCCAATTTTAGAAGCTCTACAGGTGTGTGGAATCAATTTGGAGTGAGTTCAATCGAAAACGAAGTAAAAAGGGTGAAAATTAAGCTTTGATTTGCCATGGCGAAGTCTAGAATTGGCCACGGTGAAGTATTCCAGCATTGAATTCGGACTCAGCTCGCCACGTCGAGCTGCATTGTTCATCAAAAAAAATTCTATTTTTAAAAAATAAACAAATTTTAAAATGACAGCTGTGTACCTCGCCATGGTGAGGTGCCCATTTCGCCGTGGCGAAGGCTTCCCGAGTTGAAATTTCTGGGCGGCTATTCTTCTTCATGCTTTGCACATTCAAAACCTCTCAACTACCACTTCACACCCTTCATATTCCCTTCAATTTCAGCTGATTAAACACCCTAAATTCACTTCCATTCACTCAACCAATGACCCAACAACAAATTCCATCAACATGCATTAGGATTGAAAGGGAAAATCTTCACTTTGCTGCACTTTCTCTCTCTGGACGTGGAGGTTCTCTCTCTACTGTTCTTCAACTATTTCACTGAAATTGCAGTGGCAAAGGTATGGAATCACTTCCTATGGCATCACAAAGGTAAATATACACTAACCCACTAAGCTTAATCGGTCATTTTGTAAGAAATTTGCATCATTATACCTCAAGAACCCCATACCCGAAAATGGTTCCTATGCTAGCATTCTCGTGAATTCATGAGTGCATGTGTGATATTTTGATACTAGTGGAATCTAGAATAGCTAGTTAGGTGATTGGAAAAGTAAATTTTAAGTGTGTTGTGAAAATTGAGGATATGCATAATTTGCCCCTTGTGTGAAGCATACTTATTTGTGTATTGTGTTAAACTTGGTGCCCTATTGTGTGCTATTAAATTTATTTTCTGATGAGAATTAGTACTGTGCTTTGTGTGGTTTTGGTGTCATACTTTTGCAGCTATAATGCCGAATAAGACATTGGGTAAAAGGAAGGGGGCTTCATCCTCTTCACAAACCCCTCCATATGATGACACTCGGTTCGTAAGCAAGAAAGCACAAGACTACTACGCGGAGCTATGCACTAAGCCACCTATTATGGAATTTGGGATATACTTGCAGCTGTCCTGTTTTGTTCCCATTGCAACTGAAATGGCATGGCGGCAATGGATAAAGTTTGCATAACAACCTGAACTAGCAGCTCTCAATGTTGTGCTAGAATTTTATGCTAATATGTTGGAGCTCAAGACACCATATCAGAGTTGGGTCAGAGGCAGATATGTTACCTGCACTGAGGAGGAAATAAATGCCATTTATGAAATCCCCAGATGGCCAAAAGGAAGGCTTGGCCTTGCTGATTTTCAAGAGGAAGGTAACTATAATGACATCACTCGAAACTTATGCATCGAGGGCACTAATTGGGTTAAAAAAACAGAGAATTTCAGCACTTCCCCAAGGCAGGCTTGGATAAAATCCACAAGACTTAGGTGCATTTCATCTCGGTCCGTATCTTTCCCTCACAACATACCTCCGACATGTCAAAGCAAATGGCAGAGTTTCTATGGGCAATCCACAACAGATGCCAGTTCAACATCGGATTCGCCATCAGACGAGCCCTTGATAGCATTGGGATGAAGGAAAATAAAAGAGCAATCTTATTTCCCCATCTCATCACGACACTGTGCAAGCATGCTAGAGTGAAATGGGGCGATGATGAACCTTACTTGCACCTGGAAGGATGTTGAACCAAACATTCTTTGATCGTCTTAAACCACTATCCCACCGAGGTGCAGCAGCTGCAGCACAACATCCACCAATGCCACCTCCTCCACCGCTCTAACCACCTATTCCTCCAACAGCTCCTGGACAACAACCACCTTTCCACCAACTGGGTTTCATGGACCCTGCATTGGCAACAAAGCTTAATGACTTCGTTGACTTCAGCTACCGGCAGTACAATGTATCCAACCAGTGGTACCAGATAACTGAACAATACTTGGAAGCCAGTGCAGTGGGGCATACCGGACTACCACCATTCCCAATCTTCCCTCAACCACCACCTTATGACCACGTCCACCACCAGAAAGAGCAGCTTATGAGGAAAGCTTCGAGGACACCGACTAAGCACGCTTATCAAGTTGGCCCTTTCCTTACTTATTCTTATTTGATGCATTGAGGACAATGCATATTTCTAAGTGTGGGGAAAGGAAAATCTTATGCCTAGTAGAGTAGAAATTTTTTTAATTTTGAGTAGAAGATGAGTAGAATTTATATTGGTTGCATAAATGAGTGTTTTCTTTTAGTTTGTTACCCTTGTTTTTGCATGAATGTATGATTGTGTGTTCTGAATTGAAAATCGTGGCTAATGATGAAAACGATGCTATTCTGATTATATGGGATGAGGAATGTTCAATTATTGTGAAATTAATGCATGATTGTTCATTTTATCTGTTCATTTGATGATTGAAAAGCCTCTGGGAATTCTGAGCTAACACTATTAATGTGTAAACCCACATTCCATTGTTATTCCCATTATTTGCATCAGTTTACTGAGATATTGGAGTAAATCAAAATGTGAGTGGATGAATTTGATGTAAAAATAGCCACCAATGCTGTCAAGGGAGACGTTAATGCTGCCAAGGGAGACAATGCTGCCAAGAGAGCCGTTGTTGCCAAGAGAGACGTTGCTGCTAGTAACACTACCAATGGAAATGTTGCTACCAAGTGGAGTAGGGACCCACTTGTAGTGCCACTCGGTCCCATGACAAGAGCTAGGGCAAAGAGGTACAAGGAAGCATTGAATGGGCTGTTGCAAGAGGTCTTAGAACAAGGTAGTTCGTGGAGGCCCATGGAGCATGATCAACCTAGGCTTGTCAACATGCTTCAAGCCCAAGGCGAATTTGGGCTTAGCTAGAGTCCTTACTTGATTTGTGTTTCTTTACTTTTATTTAGAATCCTTCTTTTATTTAGAGTCCTAGTCCTTCTTTAATTTTGAGTCCTCTTTGAATTAAGCAAGCTTTCTTTCTTGTAATACCTTTAAATAGGCCTTTTAGAGTTCAATAAAATTCAAAATATGCATTCAAACAAATTGTGAGTTTTGCATCTTCTCTTTAGTTCTTTGAGAGCTAATCGACTTATCAATCAAGCATCCATCCTTGATTGTGGCGTCTTCACTATACCAAGGTTCACACCTCAATATAGGTTCTGGGTTGCGGTTTCCATACAAACCTGAAGTGAAACGATCCTTACACTAATTTCGTTATGGGTTTTGTCACAATGTTGGCGGGGTTCGTATCAGTTGGTATCAAAGCCTGGTTCTAGTCTCAGGTTTGCTTATCTTTAATTGCTTTTTCTTTGAGTTTATTTCAATTCTGAACTCCTTCTCCATTCAGAAATCTAATCAAAAAAAAAAAAAAAAGAGAACAACAAAAGAAAATATAGACAACAAAGGGGAGGACGTGAATTCTGTTCCCTATATTAAAAAAAAATGAAAAAAAAGAGATCTATATATATATGTTCCAGAATTCCGAATTGGAGGCTTGAATTTATATATTCCAGAATTCCGAATTGGTGTCTTGCATTTATAAAGTCCAGAATTTCGAATTGGTTAATTGCAAGATATCTTCTAGATTTGGTTACTTCAATTCTGCATTCTTGTTCCAGATTTCAGATTTAGTTAGTGCAAATTATCCTTCCAGATTTGATTACTTGAATTCTGCACCCTTTTCGAGAATTCAGAGTTGGTTTTTGGCAATTAATTGTCTATAATTCAGTTTCGGTTATTGCCAATTAATTGTTCTAGATTTGGCCACTTAATTCGTATACCTTTGCTCCCAGAAATTCAGATCTGGTTGGAGTTGTTTCGGTTGAGAAATTGTGCCCCAGAAAAATTCTGTTCTTGGTTGATTAGCTTAATAAGAACTCTTGAGAGGATTAAGAGTGGAAAAAGGCAAGAGCGATATACATTACGGAGAGCAAAAGCCAAATTACTCTCCTTGTAAACACGAGTGAAATTGAGTGACAATCTTTGAGAGGAAACACATGAGTTGTGTGAAGTGATGATTTTATTTTACTAACATCTCTTCTTGCAGTGAACATGTCTCATGAAAGTGCTTTGGCAGGTGCAAGGGTGTTGTAGATCCATAACTGATGATGGAGGCAATGACAAGAGAGGTGAGGAGAATGATGAGCGGAGCTGGAAGCCTTACATGACAGAATAGACAGCAGAGAAAATGCCCGAAGGGAGCCGCCTCGCGTGCCTAGAGGAGGACGAGCTCCACCAAGGGGAGTAAGAGCTGAACCCGAGGAGTATGAAGGGGAAGGCTTTGATGATGAAGATGATCCGGGTTCAACCATTGACCCTAGGAGGTATAGTGGATGGTTCAGAGGATTTACAGAACCCAGTCATGAAGATGCCCTACCCATTAGGCAGCTTGAGGGAGTTGGTGGTGAGAGTGAGAGGCAACCTAAACAATTCCAAACTAGATGCCATGTGAACGAAAAAGTATGTAGCATGATCATTGATGGTGAGAAGAATGCTAACTTTGCTAGTACTTTGATGGTTGGGAAGCTAAGTTTACCCACCTTAAAGCACCCTAAACCTTATAGGTTGAAGTGGCTGGAAGGCAGTGGAGACATATGGGTAACAAAGCAAGTGTTAGTTGCATTTTCCGTTGGCAACTATAAGGATGAAGTGCTTTGTGATGTGGCACCAATGTATGATTTTCACTTACTCTCGGGGCATCCTTGGGAGGTTGGAGAAAGGGTACTCTTGATAAAAAGAATAGATACATTCTTTCCATGAATAACCAAAAAATTAAGTTAATTTCTCTCAAACTAGAAGAGGCACTTGAAGATCAAAAGAGAATTCAAAGGCAAAATTTTGAAAGAATAGTGAATGAGAGTGCAAAAGAAAATGAGGCAACTTCTGAAAAAGAAAATAGTGATAAAAATGAAAGTGAGAGTCCAAAAGAAAAGAATAGAGTGATTGAGTGTGAGAGTGGTGAGAAAAGTGAGGAGAAAAAGAATGAGGAGGAAAAGGAAATAGAGAGAAAATTTGAGAGAAAAGAAACTATATGTGAGTATGAAAAAGAAGTGAGTGTAATTAAGAAAAATGAGAGTCAAGAATGTGGACAGAAATGCAAAAATGAGAGAGTGCTTGAGATAAAAGAAAAATTCTTGCATGATTGTACGAGAAAAAGTGAGGATAAGAGTGTGAGTTTTTCTCATGATTTCATGATTGCATCTCCTAAGTCTTGTTCTAGTGATGTTTTTTTCTTGCAGAATTTTCATAGAGATTTCTCAAAGGAATTGCCTAGTGGATCATCATGTGATATAAAGATGAAAACTCCAATGGATCCTAGAGGTAAATATAAATTGACTGAGAAATTTGAATACTTGTTTGAGCATGATCCTAATATTATCATTATGATTGATGTTTGTGGTGGACTAGCTCATAAAAATTTCTGCATAGGTGATTTTATTCTACTCTCTAGTAGTAGAGCAAAATCTTTAGGACTTGAGCATGTTAATGCATTATATGAGGATCATGTTAATTGTTCTAACAAGTTGAATGCAATTGGAACTGCTGAACATAAATATGTCAATAGGCATGTTAATTCCTTGATTTGGGAGCATGAAACTCATATGCACAAAGGTCACATATGTAAATCCTATTGTCATGATCATACTATCAAGAAAAAGAGTGATGAACTTTTCTTGTCGTGTTCTATTGATTCTTTGCTGCATTTTAAGGATAATATGGTTCTTGATTTTTCATGTCAAAGGAAAGTATCAATCCTTAATGCAAAGATGTTGGAATTTGACTACTATGCTTCTATGTCTTTCTTGCATGATTTTAAAAGTCGTTTCATTATTGATTCAATGTCACCAAGGATTGTACTTGTCTTTGCACTTGATTTGAATTCATTGGAATTTGATTTCATTAAAGCTTCAAGTACTACTAAGCTAAACTATTTTCATGTCTTCAATGGATGTGGAATTACATTAGACAAGCTTGATAGACGCAATGGTCTTTTCTTAAAAGGAAATCAGTTGTGTGTGATTCATAGTTTCTTTTGTGCATTTTTGTGTAATTTTGCTGTTGAATATTTTGGAGATGCTTTGGTCTATAATGGGAATTTCATTGAACATCTTGAGCATTTGCAAAATGTGTTAATTTATTTGAGAAAAAGAAATTTGAAGAAATGACATGAGAAGTGGCTTGAATTCATGGAGCCCTTGCTATATGTGATCAAATGCAAAAATGAAAAAGAACATGCAGGTGTTGAAAATCTTCTTTTAAGGTATATTCTTACTCCGAGTTTATGTGAAGTGTCATTGGGATGTAAGTCCAATAGAAAATTACATGTTGCTGATATTGATTTTCAGAAAAAAAAAAAAAAACCAATTATTGTTTTGCAATTGCTTTTATGCAAATCCATAAACATGTGAAATTATGGAGAAGTCAATTCTGTGAGGCCAAAATGATTAAACTGAATAATGTGCATGAGAGAGTTTTTAATGCTTTCAAGAAGCTTTCTAATGCATCATTGTTGTGTTTGCTATTGCATACAGAATTAGAGTGTGATAAATTTGTTCATTCTAAAACTTCATATTCTCTTTTTGCAAGTTTGTGTGGTGATACAAGTATTCATAAGAGTGCTCATGTTATGACACTATGAATCCTAATTTGGTTTATTTTCCTTCAATAAGGGGTACTTTTAATCCAATTTGGGATGAAGAGTTGTTAGAATATAAGCACTTTGAAGAGTCTTGTGTTCTTAGCAATCCTTGTGACATGTTTAGTACTTGCTTGGAAATTGAGTTTTCAAAGTTTTTTAAGCATTTTACTTCCTTATTTGAAGAAGACAACAAGTTTGTGTTTGAAAATTCTTTGTGTGATTGGGAAGAACATATCACAGGATTAGTAGATTTTATCATTCCTAGTGTGACATGGTTTGGTGATTCTATGGCACATGCAGTGAAATTTAAATGGCTCATAAATGGAAAAGTATTGGTGTTGATTACTAATATGTTGTTATTTCACTTTGGTTATAATTCATTAACCCACATAATCAATTACTATCACATGTTGATAAGTATACTAGCTTAACTGGGAAAGTGAAAGTTTTCTCTGTGGAAAAATTGCATGAAAAAGTTCAACACAATGTTGTCCAAAGGATAATATTTGACCCTGGAGGATTATTACACAAGAGAAAGAAGAAACAAATGTTTCCAACAAGATTTCAGATGAAAACAAGAGAAGAAGATTTGATCCAAGTTATTAAATATATCAATAATGAAGTTGATATATTAGAGCTTCAAGGTAAGTACAATTTGGGAAATGTAACTCTTGTTTCTAATATATTCCTTTTTTATGTATACCTTGCAGATTTGAGGACAAATCCTTTTCAAGAGGAGGGGAATGATGCAAAAATAGCCACCAATGCTTCCAAGAGAGATGTTGCTGCTAGTAATACTACTAATGGAAATGTTACTGCCAAGTGGAGTAGGGACCCACTTGTAGTGCCACTCGGTCCCATGACAAGAGCTAGGGCAAAGAGGTACAAGGAAGCATTGAATGGGCTGCTGCAAGAGGTCTTAGAACAAGCTAGTTCGAGGAGGCCCATGGAGCATGATCAACCTAGACTTGTCAATGTGCTTTAAGCCCAAGGCAAATTTGAGCTTAGCTAGAGTCCTTACTTGATTTGTGTTTCTTTACTTTTATTTAGAATCCTTCTTTTATTTAAAGTCCTAGTCCTTCTTTAATTTTGAGTCCTTTTTGAATTAAACAAGCTTTCTTTCTTGTAATGCCTTTAAATAGGCCTTTTAGAGTTCAATAAAATTCAGAATATGCATTTAAACAAATTGTGAGTTTTGCATCTTCTCTTTAGTTCTTTGAGAGCTAATCGACTTATAAATCAAGCATCCATCCTTGATTGTGGCGTCTTCACTATACCAAGGTTCACACCTCAATATAGGTTATGGGTTGCGGTTTCCATACAAACCTGAAGTAGAAATGATCCTTACACTAATTTTGTTATGGGTTTTGTCACAATGTTGGTGGGGTTCATATTAGAATTATCCTCAGGAGAGCTTTTGAGCCATAGAGCTATATTATTAGAGCTCGCCTTTTGTTTGTGAGTGAACAGGTGATAATCACATTTTACATAGACTTTTAGGATCCATTTCCCTTGCATTTATGTCCCCAATTACGGTAAAACATATTACTTTTGATGCAATTTCCTTTTGGTGCAGGTTCAGGTGGAAGTTGGAAGCGAAAAGGAACAATCTGCCAAGGCTGGCCATGGCGAGCTCTTCTAGCATGTAATTTGGCCAAAGCTCGCCATGACGAGCTGCTCGACTCGCCACGGAGAGCGTTAATGTTCACTTGACCTGAAGAAAATTTTTTTTTTTTTCAAATTTTCAAATTTTTTTTCCAATATCCCAACACCCCTTCCAGTGCCTATGAACTTCCAGCAGCCCCTCCTACTACCCAAGAACCAAGAAAAAAAAATAACTCATCACCTTCCGTGGACGACTCCGAGTAGACTACTTCTATCAGGTTGGACCTTTCCTTTACTTTTTTTATTTTGCATTGAGGACACTGCAAATTTTAAGTGTGGGGGAGGGACACATGTGTTTAGTTGAATAATTGAGTAGCCTAGTACTTGAGTATTTGAGTAGTAGTAGTATTTGTTTTATTTTGCATTGCATGAAAAATTTTGATTTTTGCTAAGGTCTTGTGTGATTGCATGATTGTGTGTTTTGACTAAAAACCATGGCTAAAGATGAAAATTTTGCTTAACTGAGAATATCATGGGATGAGGAAACTTGATTTGATATGTAAGCAATGCATGAGTATTCATTATTCTTATTCCATTAATTATTAGAAAGCCTATGGGAATTTTGAGCCAATTTTTGATTCTATGTGATCCCATATAGATAATTCCCATTTTGTGCATAATTACTTTGATAGTGAAATGAATGAGAATGCATGAGGATGAATAATAGCCAATTGTGAGCTTTTGAGCCATAAGAGTTGCATATTTGAAGCTCTTAAATTTAATTCTGAGTGTGTCATGCAATTTTTTTTGATTTTTCTAGATCTTGCTCTATTATACATGTTGAGACCACATTGAAACCATGACACTAAGGTGATTAGGGCACCTAGGTTTAGCCATTTTAGCCTTTATAGCCCACCTTGCATAATCACCACTAGTTGACCTTTTTGAGCCTTATCCTTTATTTCCTTCATGTAACCACATTTTAAGCCATATACCCATTCCTTTGATTTACCATATTTTTGAACCCAACACCTTGAAAGATTGTGTGAATTTAAGGCATGGAAGTATTGCCTAGTTAGTAACTAGGGAAGTGGCAAGAAAGAGCCTCAAAAGATATGAAAATCTCCCAAGAACAAGAAAAGAAAAATGCAAAGTGCAGAAAAAGAAAAGAAAAGAAGAATTTCTGGAAAAAGATGAAAGAAAAGAAATCTGGAAAAATTTCTGGAAAAAAGAAAAAAAAATGATGAAAAGAAAAGAAAAACAGCAAGAAAAGCACAAGAATGAGAAAGAAGGGAGAAGAAAAATATGCATGTATGAGGCTTGGTAAGTTGGAGAGTAAGTGAGCTAAAGGGTAGCCTTATATTCACGTAATCTCTTCTTGGTATATGTTACCCTTAAATTTCACCACCATCATTTACCCTTCACCTTCCTAAAGCACCATTACAACCTTCAAAAGACCCTTTGATTGGTGTTTGTGGTTTATTATTAATGGTGGAGATTTGATATATGAGCCAGCCTATGGAAAAATGTTGAATTGCATTGACTTGAGTGTATGTTTAACCCTCTAAACACTTGAGAGATATGAGTGAATCTTTACCTATGTGTGGGAATTCATCTTCTTTGCATTTAATTTCATAAAACTTGATGAGTTATTAGGTACATGTGTGTAGAGCTGTCGTAGACTCACAAATTAAATTAGTACTCCCTTCAAATTATAATATAATATAGGGCAAGTATGATCGATCCCACGAGGAAGACCTAATTCAATCTATTAGGATTGCCTTAAAAGAAAGTAATAAACTACCACTAATAAAAGAAATAACACACTACTAACTATAAGAATAACCTAATGGAAAATATAACTAACTAACCTAATATACCAATCACACAATTAAGGAAAAAGGGGGGGGGGAGTTTGGATATATAACTACAGAATTAAAAATTTTGGGCAGCAAGTAAACAAAATAGAGTAAAGAAAAATAAAGACAAGTAAAGGAAAGTGAATAGATTGAGTAATAGAATTAATAAGGCATGCTTAGCATCGACATATCCTCACCATGATAACACAAATTCGATCATTGACACATAGGTAAATTAATTTCGAATAGCTAGACTGTAGAACTTTGTACGACAAAATTCCCTATCCTCCCTTACCGTTTGTTTTGTAACTAGAACGTCTGAGCACAAAACCTACCAAGTCCAATAACCTCAATACACCAGTGCATGAGATTTAACCAAACTTGGAGCATTAAGTTCTATGGAAAACATCATCTAACTTGAACCATAAAGGTCCACCAGCGGCTTTATGTAATTCAGATATGAAATTATTCTAATTAATCTAATTCTAAGAGTAACTAGTTGTTACTTGTGCCGACTTATTAAGGTTCCAGACTTACTTAATTGGCTAATAATATGAATCATTCAAATAGGTTAGTTAGCTACTCTAAATAGATCCAAATAGATTCAATAACAATGCTGTCAAACAATTTCAGAATACTCAAATTAATTTATCTAACATTTAAATCATAATCTTGTCTCACAAATTTGGTATTATGGCTTAGATATGTCTAGCTAAGCATAAAAGAAATTAAGCTACCATACTAACAGATCCAGCAAAATTCTGGACTGAAAGCATGATCAACTTGCACAAAAATAAACCAAAGAAATACAAGATGAAAGCCTTGGCAATAGGGAACAGTGTTGTGTCTTCTCTGCCAGCAGTAGAAAGGTCTCAGTGATGGGCTGTTGTTGTTCTGCTAGTTGCAATTCTGCTGGGTGCCATGGTGTCCCTGAATTCTGCCTTCTTGAATTATATATAATGAGGGGATCGAGATCCTGATTTCCTATTCAGCCATGGACTCTTCCAGCCAAAGGAAAACAAAATTCTTTTCCAGCTCCAACTCTTCTTCTTAGCCACTTGATTTGTCCTACTTTGACAAGGAAATTAATTCTCTTGGTATTTGAGTTGGATTAGGACTCTCTTTTCATATTTTCAGCTCTCCTATTCCTTTAACATATCCTACATAAAAAAGAGAGAGTTAATATCCATCAAGAATTCAAATACTAATGAGAATACAAACTTCTACTAAAAATATGCAATTAGGTCCAATTTATATTTTCATCCATATGAACTCAAGAATTAGATAAGTAACCTAAATAAAATAAAATAGGCTAGAAACATGTCAATAATGCACGGAAATATGGGGCTGAATTATAATCAAAATAAGTCCTAACAAATTCCCCCACACTTAAACTCTTGATCGTCCTAGATCAAACTAAGAACAAAACAAAGAAAACTCTCCTTAAAATTGGTAGTCACCATGTCAAGCAAGTCATCACCTCACAAACATAAGTAGACATGTCATTAAGCAAAGACTCCTATCTCAGATTTCACAATTCATAATGTGAATGATCCTCACTGGATATATGTGTTTACGCTCAAGTTCTCTCAAGTGTTTAAGTTTAAAGTTTTTACTCTCAAGTTCATAATCATAGAGCAAGAGCTACAAAAATTTGATTTTCAGTCTTAATTCCACCTCTTAGAGCACATCGCATACTTGAATCAAAAGGACTTTTCCTTGGTTGCAGTGGGGCTTAGGTATGATAAAAAAGGATTAATGGAGATGGAAATCAAGGGTTAAACTACACCAAGAAGATATTATGTGAATTCAAAGCATACTTTTCAAGCTCACTTATTCTCCACTATCAAGCCTCATACTTGCATATTTTTTTCTTCTCCCTTCTTTTTCATTCTTTTGCTTTTCTTGCAAATTTTTTTTTTCTTTTCTTTTTCCAGAAATTTTTTTTCTTTCTAGAATTTTTTCTTTTATTTTTCTGGACTTTTTCTGCACTTTGCTTTGGGAGATTTTCACATATTTTGAGGCTCTTTCTTTCCACTTCCCTAGTTACTAACTAGGCAACAATTTGCTGTCTCAAATTCACATAGTCCTTCAAGGTGTTGGGTTCAAAATTTGGGATAAATCAAAGGAATGGTATATGGCTTATGATGTGCTTAAAAGAAAGGAAGGCTAAGGCTCAAAAGTGGTCAACTAGTGGAAATTATGCAAGGTGGGCTATGAAAGGCTAAATTGGTTAAACCTAAGTGCCCATATCACTTTCAAGCATGCAGATATAACTCTAAATATGTGGCAAGGCTTAGAGCAAATTTCAGAGGTCTATACCTTGGATTCAACAAAATACATACATGAAAAAATATCATTGAACTCTTAAGTTGGCACGAATGTCCCAACCTTTCACTTGGCTCAAATAGTTCACTTGGATCTCATGTTGAATCACATTATACAATGTATAGGTTTGAGATTTGGCTTTCGAGTTAGGATCCACTCAGTCATACTCACTTATGTCATGGGTTATTCTTGATTAATATGAGACTACACTTTCAAGAGATTTTCCTGTTTTCTCTTGAATGCAGAATTAAGAAGAAGATGCAAAAATTTTGATGTAGGAAGTATTTAGTGTCATGCAAACATGCAGAATTTTCCATTCCTCCCCCCACACTTAAATTTTGCATTGTCCCTAATGCAAGGAAAAATAAAACATACTAAAATGGAAAAGATGCACAAAAAAATAAGAAAACATGACAAAAATAAGAAATAAAGAAATAGACAGAATTAAAAATGCAAACTTCCTTGAAATTAACTTGGGTTATCTCTCAAGAAGCGCCTTTGCTTTATGTCAATGGCTCGACCTTCTTTATGCTTAGGGATCCTCCAACTGAATTTCCTCCACCTTGCAGACAGTACCTCCTTCATTGAAATGCTTTAACCTGTGTCTGTTTGCTTTAAAAATTTTGTTAGTGTCAAGGCTCCTAATTTCTATAGCCTTGTGAGGATGGACATGGGTGACAACAAAAGGTCCACGCCACCTTGACTTAAGTTTCTCAGGAAATAATTTTAATTTTGAATTACATAGCAGCACCTTTTCGCCTACATGAAACTCTTTCCTAGTTAACTTAGCATCATGGAATGCTTTTGATTTGGGCTTAGGGTTTGCATTAGGTTCTAGAGCTATCTTATCGGTGCATAATGTAGGATTTAAACATTTTATGTCAGACAATGTGCACCCAATAACTTCCTTATGTTCCCTAAGGACTCTAACCAATTTTTCCTCCTGTAGTTTGGTTAAGGAATTTGAAATTATCCTAAGAAATGTTTCTTGTTCCCCTAAATACACATACTTTAAATTTTCAGGCAAAGGTTTCAAATTTAGTATAGGAGGTGAAACATGTGATGAAACACTTTTAACATGCGGTGCAAGGATGGATAAATATGATTTCTCATGCACTTGATGTAAGGAATTCAATGCAAAAATTGTATCTATCAAAGCATCATGCAACATAAAATCATTTTCAACAAAATCCCTACTAAGCATACTCTTTTTCAATTCATCAGATTTTTCTAATTCATAAACTTCTTGGGAAATTTCATCAACCACATCCAATGCATATACGTAGTTAACATCAGCATGATATCTATTGGCATCAAATATATTAAATTTAATAACCTCACCATCAAATTCCATTGTTAAACTACCATTGTATACATCAATTTTAGTCCTTGAAGTTTTTAAGAATGGTCTCCCTAGAAGTAATGGAATGTCACCTGGCTTACCCTCATCTCCCATATCTAACACATAAAAATTAGCAGGGAATACTAATCCATTGATGATGTAGCCCAAGTATTTGTATAGACATGATTGATGATGTTATGATAATTCTAGCTTTTATTTAATTGAGGTTTAATTTTCTGCACTTCACTCTTGACTAATTTGGCCAATTAGTTGGGGGAAACTTGTGGGTTTTCTATGACTCGAAAGATGATTAGTTAACTTAGACCACGAGGGTTAAATCCATAGGGTTCTGTGGCAGTCTATACCCAAAATCCTATGTAGTTATAAAGGAGCTAGGGAGATCCCCTAGAATATCCGAAAGGGATGTCTATGGAACTTAATCAATTATGGTTATTACAACTCGCACTAGCCCATAGCAAGGTTGGTAATTGTAATTAGAATCAATCTGACCTCACGCCAAGGTTGGTTGATTGGATTAGGGAATCCTGGCTAGCAATTAATAATTGTGGAACATCATAACTGAATCATGAAAGTCTATTCCAAGGACTTGTGGTGAAATCTAAATCCCTAGACCTTTATTTCTTATTTCTTCTACCCATACTCCAACTCTAATTTCTTACTGTTATGCTGTGTTATTTTAGTTTATATTGCTATTATCATCCTCTTTTGACTGCTTGAGCAGTATTGGAGTTAATATACTCTAATAATCAATCACAATCCCTTGGGTACAACAACCCTAGAATACTTGCTGGCTACATTGATAATGTATGCTTGCACTTCATTCCATCTCTATTTCACATCCTATTTCACCTATTTTCTCCATCCACAATTCACACATCAACAGGGCATCCTTGATTTTTCTAGAACTTGCTCTGTTATGCATTTTGAGACCACATTAAAATCACAAACACTAGGATGATTAGGGCACTTAGGTTAACCCATCTGTACCTTCCCAAACCCTTTTGTAGCCAATCTGTTCAAGCCTATTTCTAATAGTACTGTGGATTAAATTAGAGCTGATAGTAATCACTTGATTGCCATGAAACCCCACCGCATAACCTACAAACACAAAACATCTAGTTTAGGGATGGTATGTGTTGATATCCTATACTTCAGAACCTTGAAGGTTGAGCTACCCCCTAGTTGACCCTTTTGAGCTTATTCTTTCCCTTGCTCTAACCCCATCATGATCTCTTTCCCATTCCTCAGTTCCTCCTCCAAATGGACACCAATACTTAGAAGGAATGTGTGAATTTAGGGAGAGTAAAAACTCTGCCTTAGTTGAGAGAAAAGAATAGCCTCAAAAGAAAAATGCTCTAAAAAATTAGAATAAGAAGGGCTAGGAAAAGATAGAAAATAAAAAGAAACGAAAAAGGTCAAAAGACTAAAAAGCCAAAGAAAAAGGGGAGACAATAGAGAAGAAAAGAGGAGGAAGTAAAAGATAAAGTATTTGAGCTAGTGGTTGGAGAGTATGTGAAATAAAGAGTAACTCTAGATTCACATGATTCCTTTTTAGTGTGTCCTAAGCCTTTATCACCTTCTTACAACCCTTTGAAAGACCCTTTGATTAGTGTTGTGATTTTTTGAAGTGGTGGAGATTTGATATATGAGCAAGCCTATGGAATTTTCTTGGTTTATCCTGAATTGAGTGAAAAATCCGACCCTCAAAACACTTGTGAGATGAGTGAATATCATTCCCATGAGAGAGAATTCATCCCTCACTACTTACACTCCCTAGAGTTTAAGTGGCTATTATGCATATATTCACTTGATTATATTATCATTATGGTTTTTCATGATTTTATCACCCTATTTTATCCTATTACATGGAACTTTCTTTCTGCTATTTCATTAAGTAAGAATTGAGCCTATACCATTGCTTATTGAGAGTTACCTTGGGACATTGGGATTATTTCATAATTGTATGAATGAGATTGCATTATGAAATGACGATTGAATTCCAGAACATCCCATGAGAATAATTCTGAGGCCAATTATGGTTAGTAAGTCAGTTATGTGTGAAACCCTTGCTGAATTACTTGTATGATTATTTTTTGTTTTACTCGGGACGAGTAAAAGGATAAGTGTGGGGGAGTTTGATAATTACATTTTATATAGACTTTTATGGTTCAATTCCCTTTCATTTATGTCCATAATTATGGTAAAACACATTGCTTGTGATGCCATTTCTGTTTGATGCAGGTTCAGGTTGAAGCTGGAAGCAAAAAGCCAACATTTCCCATTCCGCCAAGCTTCGCCTTGGCAAGCTCCTTGCTTCGCCGTGGTGAAGTGAACCCAAGAGGAATGTTTGCATTCTACCATGCTTCGCCGTGGCGAGCTGCAGGGCTGTTGGACCTGTTTTGAAGAGTTTTAACTCAACGTGACTTTCGGGAATCCTTCTCCTACAAGAATCAAGACTCCAAGACACCAAAGACTCTTCAGAATTAACTAGCAAGTAGGATTAAAGTTGTATAATTGTTATGTAATTAAAATCCTAATTAAAGTATGATTAGGATTACATTAGAACTAAGAATTGTAAATGCAACTTAGAATCCTAGGATGAGTCCAATTAGGATTGGAGACAATATAAATAGAAGAAGGGACTGAGAAGCGAGGAGACCACGACCAATCAATCCAACCACGCATCCAAGGAAGCAAGCAAGGCGTCACCCATCATTACTACTTCCATGTTTTCTTACTTTACCATTATGCTTTCTTTCATCATCATGTGTAACTAAATTCTTCACTAGGGGCTAAGATGTAGCCCAAGTACTTGTATAGACATGATTGATGATGTTATGACAATTCTAGCTTTTATTTGATTGAGGTTTAATGTTCTGCCGTTACTCTTGACTGATCTGGCTAATTAGAAAGGAGAAACTTATGGGTTTTCTATTACTCGGAAGATGATGAGTTAACCTAGACCACAGGGGTTAAATCCATAGGGTTATGTGGCGGTCTATACCTAGAATTCTATGTAGTTACAAGGGAGCTAGGGAGATCCCCTAGAATACCCGAAAGGGATGTCCATATAACTTAATGCAATTATGGTTATTACAATTCACACTGGCCCGTAGCAGGGTTGGTAATTGTAATTAGAATCACTTTGACCTCACGCCAAGGTAGGTTGATTAGATTAGGGAATCCTGGCTAGTAATTAATAATCGTAGAAGTCATAACTGAATCATGAATGTCTATGTCAAGGACTTGTGGTGAAATTTGAATCCCTAGGCCTTACTTCCTTGAATTCTAAGTCATGCATCCTTCATCTAATTGTCTTTATTTCTTTATACTTTCTTTTATTGTTGTCATCACTCTCTTATATCGCTTGAGCATTATTGGAGTTGGTATACTCTAGTAATCAATCACAATCCCTTGGGTACGACAACCCCAGAATACTTGCTGGCTATACTGATAGTGTTCCCTTGCACTTTATTCCATCATTATTTCACATCCATCTACACCTTTTATTCCACCCACAATTCGCACATCAAGGAGCAAAAGGAATGAGCGGCATGTGAGCTTGCACTCGTGGTCGAAAGCTGGTTGGAGATGATGGGCTAGTCGATCTTAGCCCTAGAAGCCACAAGAGAAGGTAGCGAGGCAAACCAAAACTCCCAAAGTAGTGTTTGAGAAACACACTCGAAACCCTCACCCTTTCAACCAAGCAATCAATGAAAAAAAAAAAGAAAGAAAACTCAAAGGAACCTTGCTCTAGATACCATGTAGAAAAAGAGAGATCTGAATGTATTATCAATATATTATTTCTGAGAGCCTAAGGCACATATTTATATGGAGAGAGTCTAAGTTAGACCATAAAGCAAATACAAAGAGAGTCTGAGTTGGAGTAGGAAACAAATACATGAAATAACCTAGATTAGTGCTTATCTCTGGAGTTAGCATCTGGAGGTACAATAAATACTACTTCCTCCAGGGTTTGTAGAAAGCAATGAGGCACCTCTTGGACACCTCCATGATTTGAAATTTCCATAGCAAATATCAACTTCTCCTAATCTCCACTTTCTATAGATTCCTCAGCAAGCATTGACATCTTGATGAAAGCTGTGAAAAACAATGAGAGGGAGAGAGAAATTAGACTAATTCTTTTGTATGTAAACATATCTCAAAGTGAAGACTTTACATAGATAGCAATGCTAGTGGCAGGGAAAACAATGAGTTTTTATGTGAGATACCAAGTTCTAGAGAAAATAATGTGAAAGCAAATATAAGCTTCTTCTCATTTGTTTGAGACTTTTGTTAGTACTCCCAGATTATTTTTATCATATAAGTGTGCTATTATTTTCTTTAATGATTCCTATTAATTGCCTTAAATTAATTTGAGAGAGTAATAGACATACTGAATGTATTCTTATCCTTGCCCAGTCATCTAGGGGACAGCTGGAGTGGTTGTACAATTGTGCTCTTATCCTATGTATGCATCTCACAGTGCAAGTGTTTGGTGAGAGCTTTTTCCTCTACATGTATAACACCAAATAATCTAGATCTTATCATATGAGTATGATTCCTTTCCTTTGGATTTGATCGAGAGAGTAATGAGCATTTCGTTATGTTCTTATTCTAGACTAGCCATTTAGGGCATAACTGAATCATTATTCTCTTATCCTATATTGTTAGAATTTTTTTTTTCTTTTCATGCTCCCAAATGTTTTATTTCATATGCTATTTTAGTGGGATGGATTAAGTTTGTGACATGTGGATAGGGTACACTATCACAGGTTCAACTCTTTGTACATATTCAGTGGTGAGAAAAAAAGAAGCCCTTCATGAGGTACAGATGTGGGACTAATACTATCCTTTTCATACTGTAAACAATATAGATCGTATCCTATCTTATGACTCTGTGTGCAGGTGTTTTTTATTTTCTTCTATTCCTTTTCTTTTCCAAAATTATATCCTTTGCATTTCAGAATATAATGAGAATATTAATAATAGTATTTCCATAGCCATTTCGGTCATAGATTGATTATTCAACTGCCTTCTTATTAAATGCCTTATAGTAACTATATTTGTTGAGAGTTTCTCCCCTTTTAGTACTCTGAGATCATATATATATATATATATATATATATATATATATTTGTTATGAGTGTTTATTATTTTCATTCCTTTTTGAAATCAAATTCTTTATCTTTGAGAGAAATTAATGGGCATATTAATTGTATTCTTATCCTTGCGTAGCCACTTAGGGGACAATTAAATGGGATATCCAGCTGGGTTCTTATGTATGCTTGTCAGAATGAGTGTCTGGTGAGAGTGGTTTTCTCTTTCTAAAATTCCAAATAACTATATTTTATCCCATATTATAAGTGAAATTTTTCTTATTTTTGAAACGGCATACTCTGCATTTGAGAGAGTAATGACTGAACATTGATTATGACCTTATTCTTGCCTAACCATTTAGGGCAAAGCTTAATTTTATATAGCTACATGCATACCCTATTTGTTAAGTAGGGCTATCTTCTGTTGTTTTTATTTTTATTTCTGTGGTAGAAACATTTTTTCATTTTTATATTCCTAAATAATGTTAATCTTATACTAACTTGAGTGATGTTATTCGTTAAATTATTTCCTTACACCTCTCATTACACTTCTCTCCTTGCAATTTTTTTAATTTTTTAAATATACACCCAAATATAGCTTCGAATGTCCGAAAGAGCTTGAGCAAGACTGGGTCCAAGAGATCTTGCAAAATAAACAGGTCGGGCCGGGTATAAAGCCTTTTGACACTCAAGTCAGATCTAAATTAAGCTAGTTTTTTTTTTTTTTTTGTTGAAATTAATGTGTCATAAATGCTTACCTCTTTCAGCTATGGAGTTGCTTTAATAAGTTCAAGAATAGGGTCTTTTTGTAATTTCTCCCAAATTGCCTATTGGGCTGGGCCTGAATATAAAGGCTGGCCCATTGGCTCTAGTCCATATCATTAGTCCCCTAGGTCAAAGACTCAGTGATGTTGAGTTTCCAAGCTAAGAAAAAAATTGAAGTATCGAGTCTGCTCAATTTATTGTCTTCACCTACAGTAACTAAACTGCCAGATTTTCATTTTTTCTTTTCTTCTGTTTTTTTTTGGCATGCTGAGGATGCTTATGTGCTTTTAAGGGTTGATCATTGTTCCTCTCCCTTTGTCATTATTATTATTTCGGTGTGCTCTTTTGTATTCCGAGCTGACCATTAGCTATTGACCATTCAATTGTTTTCTTGGTGGCTTACTTTAGTCCGTTGATCTTTGATGGGCAATGGCCTATAAATAGGAGCCATCCACCGTTTCACTTCTTACTTCCTTTGAAATCAAGATTACTTTAAGCTCTGCATTCTTTTCTTCCCAACTCTTTGTGTACTTTTCTTGAGTTGTCAACATTTCCTTTAGGTTGGTTATCTTTTCCTCCTTCTTTTGTTCTTGTTAAGTCTTTGTTGTACCCCCTTTTAGGTCGGAATCTAGTGTACTGTGAGAAGCATATTTTGTGAGACCAAAGGAAAAGGGAAAATGAAGCAGATGCTGAATGTCCCAAATAAGCAGATATCCTCTTTTATTGAGAATCTCCAAAAAGAGCCAAATGACAATACTATCAACAACTTGGACTTCAAGGGTTTGTCGGGTGATTCTTCCTACAAAAGGTCAAACGTCGGGACTTCATCTTTCAATGAGTCTTTTCCTGTCCTTTTCTCGAGAAGTTCCAGCGATAACTGTTGATACTTCTTCTAAAAATGCCCCTACAGGTAAAATGGTCAAGGTTAGCTTGCGCTTCCTCGGATGGCTCACAAGGTAGACAAGATAGACGTAACTTATTCCCTGGGGTTTTACAAACATAATGACTTATTGGTGGAAGAATCTTTTATCTAGTCTTGGTATCTCACACTCACAGCCAATATTCATTGTGATAATCAAGCTGCTTCACATATTGCCAAAAATCTTGTCTTTCACAAACATACCAAGCACATAGAAGTTGACTGTCACTTTGTTTGCAATGAGATTCTCGATGGCACCATCTGTCTCATGTATGTACTAACCAAGCTTCAACTTCTGAATATCCTCACCAAGGCCCTAGGACAAACACCGTTCACAACGTTATTGAGTAAGCTGGGCATTTGTCAACCCATGCTCCACCTTGAGGGGGGTAATGAGCAATATATTATAAATATAATTTTGCAATTAGTGCATGTAGCATGCAATAGTCACATAAAGGCTATAAGCTACGAAGAGATAATGTGGTTTTGTAAATATAGATAAGCATGTTAGCGGCATGTGTTATCATCTTGATAAGGATGTAAGTGGCGTACATATCATGATGAGAGTTTGAGTGCTAGTCCTAGTGTATTGATGTTTGTATATATATATATCCCTGTACACAGCTGCAAGGCAATCATCAAAGCTAATTCTATTTTTCTGATTCTTTAGACACAGACCTCCAATCTTTCCATGGGTCTAAATATTCTATCTGATTCCTTTTTCATTTCTTGTTCTATTCCCATCTCATTGGTGGAAAAAATTATTTTCAATAAAGTAATAATATTATGAATGATATGTTTTATCTGAAAGACCACTAGCAGGCAAAAAATGGTCTTTCGATATGTTTTATGGTAAAAGATCAAATCAATTAATTTTTTTTTTTTTTTTTACGGTCCCAAAGTCTTCTCAATCTTATCTATTCTTGGAATTGTGGCACTCATTTTTATCCTTTGTATTATTACAAAGTTTTTAGGTGACACATTTTCTTTTTACACCCTCAAAACAATCTAAATCTTATCCTATCTTATATTAGATGCTTTGTATTTCATATAAAAAACTGGCCTCCTCATCAAGGTGTGTTCATTTCGGGCATGAAATCAACCACGTTCTCTTTTGCACTTCCAAGATCTTTGAAATTATACTATATCTATATCTTATTTGATGTTTTTTGAAGTAAGCAATTGCCCTCTTATTATTGTAGAATATATCTATTTAAAGATAATCTGAATCTATTACTTTCTTATTCTTTAGTTTACTAACAAAGTTCTTATTGTTAGGAGATATCATTCATCCCTTCACACTACAAAAATGTTCTAATTCATATGTACATCTTGCTTTTGCATTCCAAAGAATGATCTGGGCCTGTGAGCATTTAAAAATAACCACAAGTTTAGTAGATTTCACATTAATATTTTGAAAATACTTAACTCTTCAGATTTTCTTTTTTCCATGCCAAAGTTAAAACTATCCATCCAATGTCCAATATAGAACTTAAAATTAATAATGAGCCAACAAAGATTCATCCAATTTGAAAAAACATGATCTATATCTCAAAAGAATGTGGGCTTGAGTCCTGCTATAGATGCGAGAATTTGTTAGTGAGTCATATATAAGAACGTTTGAAAGCACTCTTTAAGTCTTGAGTTAGGAAATTTTGGGTTGAGACTATGCTTCCTCTCACCCAAATGGTGGGTTTAGATGAAATCCATCAAGTGATTTTGAAGTTTTCACCTTGTATATGTACAAATGCATAATTGCTTATAAGATGTAAAAATTGAACGATTAATAAAAGGTAAAAAGAAAAAGAAACCATGCTAAAAATATATGCATTTTGCAGATCAGAGAATAATGGTGGAGCTTAGCTCATGTCATAGCGGGTCATGGCCTCCTCAGATAGTAGTGTGTGTGAACAAATGGCTCCCAAAAAAGATTCCATTAACCAATATACAAATACTCATTTATAAGTTGTTTTATAATAGTATAACTAAAATTAAATACTTCCACTAGGTCGCTCCCCTAAGTCGCAAAACTCTTTTAATATAATTGTCTGATAGCTAAATTAATAAATAACCTAATAATTTTGAAATAAATAGTCAATAACTTATTTAAAATTATTAAAATAAATAGTTAATTACTTACTTAAAAATTATATTATGATAACTGAAAAAATAACATTAACAGTAATAAATTGTAAAGTTACAAATATTATAGACAGAAAACCTTTTAAATACATAGTTATTGATTTTGCAATGTAATAAAGAGTGGAAAGAGATTTCATATAAATTGTACGTTACTAATATTATTATTATGTCAATAAAAGGAACTTTTTAATTACATAATTGCTAATTTTAATCAAATTATTGTTGATTTTGATTGTTGACGTGGCAACTAAAAATAACTTATGTTATGTATAGTTTCTAATATTATAACACATTAATAACGGGAGTCTTTTAATTATATAATTATTGATTTTCTGTTTTATAATGAGTGGAAATAGATTTAATGTAAATTTGTCTATTATTAATATTATAACACATTGTTATGTCAATAAAGAGAGCCTTTTAATTGCTTAATCGCTAATCTTAATTAGATTATTGCTGATTTTAATTGTTGATATGATACCCTAATTGAGCAGAATTAGGAATAGATTCTTTTGGAGAATTTGTGAGAGTACTTTTTCTTTTTCTTTTTTTTTTTACCATTATATAGATGAAAATATTTCTATAAAGGATGACATTATATAAAAGTATGATAGTTATCATATAACCTAACACCATCTAAATTCTTTGAGTTATAGTACTCAAGTGTTTGGAGAATATATTCTATTGCTATAGAGTTTAGGTAGTATCTAAAAAGCTTGGTATTTGGACTCTTCTACATAACAAATAAATGGTCAAAATCTTTAGCTCGATGAAAGAAGGCCATATTTGCAGTAACGATTCCATCCATTAGGCAATGGTAGCTTAGAGTAATATAGTGTATCTTCCAGTGAATAAAATTTAAAATAAAATAAAATGTTAAAAACTACTAAATTGAAGCTGTAGATTCTTTTTCTTAAAATGTGACTCCTATCCCTAATTTTGACAAACTACTTAACTAACATATTTGAATTTTTTTTTCTTTTTGTTTTACACCCAATAATTGTATTAATAACAGTAATATCTGTACATACTCGTGGACTTTAAATCTTGAGTTGATTAATTAAGAAGTTTGACTCCCTCCAAATATTTCGTCAAGCTTTGCCATTGTTGGAGAAGCGACATGGTTTCCTCCTTTAATTTTTTGTTTTAGTAATATTTCAACTAAAGGTTGCTTTAGAAAAAACAGGTAGATCCATTTTGATCTTTTTTTCACTAAGAGAGCATGTATGGTGTCTTTTTATTCATTTATTTATCGTTTAAACTAAAATATAATAACATAATTTAAGTGATAGTACAAAGTCTGAAAACTTTCTCCCCTTTACATCAGTAATAAAGCAAGATAAATTGAAGATCCATACAGAATCAAAGATACCTAGGTTTAAGAGAGCCACAAGTACAATGAGTTATGACTAGGTTTTCATCTAACCACACAAATGCCTGTGTCTTAACTCAGTCAAATTGTTGATGACAAAGGAGCATAAACATATCATCCATAATTTCAGCTTTGCTCACTCTGTTTTCCATCAAGGATTGGATGATAGAAATCTTGTTAACAGAAAATCCTATCCCAAGGTTTGAGAACAAGTCAAAATTTGGGTTTGTCAACGCTGGGCCAACCCTTGAAGTTGAACCTACACAGATAGTGACAAAATTTGGGTTTAAGAGATATGGTGATCTGGAGATACTTAAGTAAATCTGGTATCCCATATATCAAATTTGTTCCCATAGTGAACCATTGATCAGAAACATCAGAAAGAACCATAAGCTTTTCTATCTTGGCTTTCTCCATCCTCGATATTTTTCTTAGCCACTAAAACCTACATGACTACACTACTGACGAATGAGAGAACCTGTGTGTGAACTGTCAGTCTAGTCCATAAGAAAGGGTTTATATAAATGGTATATTCTATCTATAATACCCTTACCTGAGAACATATTAGGCCTTTAGCTGTGTTTCCACTGTATACAGTTGGATTTCTATTTTCTGTTTTTCAACAAAGTTGTCCCAAAGTTTTCCTTTTACTCTCCCAAAGTTTTCTAAATCTTATGCTATCTTACTCAAATGCTTTGTTTTTCATAGAACATTTTTGCTTCTTATATATTGTGTACATCTATTGAGGATACAGCTGGTTTTGTTTACATTTTATCCTTTATTTAACCACCAATGTGGTTGGGTCGCATTTGTACATTTTCCTTTTTCACTCCCAAAATCTTCCAATTCTTATCTACATCATGGTTTTACATTCCAATGAATTAATTTGGCCTATCTTCACATTTAAAAATAACCATAAGTCTGAAAGATTTTGCATCAAAATTAAGAAAAATATACCAGCTCAAAAGATCTTTTTTCTCGTTTCCCTAGTTAAACCATCCATTTATTATGGTGTAATTCATCCAATGTCTAATATAATATTGAGCCAGTTAGGACAACAAGGATGACAAAACTCTCCCTACAAAGTTTTAATGCAATTACATTCAATGGTATTAAGCTTGAGATCTCTAGTTAAGCTAAAACAACCCCTACATGCTGATCTATGTACTTTGTGATAGTTTAACCATCCATCTAATACATAATGAGAAACTAAACTGCTAGGATTATATTTGAATTGGGTTACAAATAATTGAATATGTATTTAATCTACTATATTTGAACTGAATATGGGATGGAAAACAAAAAGAAGAAGCTTTTGGGCACGGAGCAATTTGTGCTTGCATAGTAATATGCTATTTCAAAAGTGACTTAATTAATTTAGTTTGTATAGAAAATTAACTTTTAAATGTCTAATTATATAAGACAATTTTCTAAGGTATGAAACTATATTGAATGGCAATTAGAAAATAATAAATTACTGCCTCACATCCTAAGTGAGAATTAGTACTTTCATATCCAAAAATAGTTAATATACACTGAGAGTAAACCAAAATACTATAATGAACAAAATATGCCTTTAATTGATAGCAATAGTGTCTACTACAGTAAAGATCAAATCAATCGCTGTAGTGGTGTGATGACGGGAGAAAGGGGTTAGAACCCTCATTTGTCGATAAATATCGATAGTGAATCCATTTCAGTTCATGGAGAAAATATTTATCAAACTTTACAATTATATGTATTGACACTTATAGACTCAAATGTTATGCATATGTTTGATTATCCGTCTTAGCTATTAAACTCTGAAATGTTCTACAAATATATTCAGCTATTAGTCTGAAATTAGCCACATGATCTTTTGAAAATTTTCCTCACTACAATGTCATTAATAGGCAATCAAAAACTCATTGTTTTTGATTTGGATTTGTGATATAGATCGAACTAAAGATTCTAAGAAGAATATAAAGAGCTATTTGAATATTATTTGGTAGAATCATATAGACTTTTTAGACTCCACATACATGAGACTTTAGCATGTTTCCCATGAACGTTGGCATTCATTTGGAAAATTTTTCTTAACATGTAGATAGCATGCCTTCATTTGTGGAATACTTTTCTTAATATGTTTGTATGCTTGTCTGCCACGACATTGCTTTTGAATGTTGAGGCATTGCAATGTGGAGGTTTGTCTAGAGAAACTTCAGTTACTGCCCACCATGGCATAGCTTTCTAAATGTTGCAACATTTGTAGTGTTTTGCAGCTCTCAGTTCATCAGACAGTTTGGATGCCACGTCATCAGATTTGAATTTCAGCATTCAAAGGCTTTCATAAGAGGCCAAATTTGTTTGGCCTAATTAGGATTCCTAATCATCAAAGGTCAACTTGTCAGCTATAAATCCATCATTGAAGTTTATTTTGAACCTTTTGGTCTCAAGAAGCAAGAAGATTTGGGGAATTGGAGCTTCCCTTGAGTTTTTCCATCTTTTTCTTCGTATTCTATGTTCATTATTACCTTAATCATACTTTGTTTTAATCATGTTCTAGTTTCATTTTTAGGGCAACGGTATAATTAAGACTTAATATGGAAGATTTCTTTTCAAGTTAATCAAGTTTTAATTCCTATCAATTGGGCTGTGTCTCTATGATTTTTGCTCTCTTATTGATCTAGCCAATTAATGAAAGAATTTATAAATTTCTACAATTTGTGAAGGAATTATGCAACTTACACCAAGGGAGATAATTCCGTACTAGGGCTTAGGATTGGATTGTTCTAAGATGGCGAGTTGCCTTAATAAGGAATCCAAAGATCCTAATGCAATGTAGGTTACTACAATTCACATAGGATAAGATATTGTTAACTAAAGTTAAATTAAATTGATCACGATAGGCGTTGTGCTTTTTAATTAATTAAGAAGATTGAATATTCTAATACTAATAGTTGAGATGAAATTTGAACCTTGACTTCTTTTTTTTTTTTTTTTTGGTAAGTTGAATCTTGGCTTTTAGTCATTGAATGTAATCTTAATTGCATTTGCTTCAGTTTTTCTTTTCAATTGAGTTTCCTATCATTTATCTCTGATCGCCTAGATAATATTAAAGTTATTGTAATTTGATACTTCATTCATGGTTCATGTATGTACAACAACCTGGCATACATTAATGGTTGCACGCGATAATGTTCGCTATATTGTATTCAGTTATATATACTTTTTACAAATTAATTATTAATTATGAATGAAAGAGAAATACGAAGGGAACCCAAAACTCCATGAAAATACAAGAGATATTTCTAGACTTTTATGGGAAATAAAAAGCATAATCAAGCACATCTATAACTCCCAAATCAATTTTAATTTAGATCAGATATTTTCTCTTGTATAAGGAAATTGTTATGTGACACTCATTTTTCCTTTCACACTCCGAAAATCTTCTAATTCTTATCTACACATCTTCCTGTTGCATTCCAATGAATGATAATGGCCTATCTTAGCATTTAAAAATAACCATAAGTCTAGTAGATTTTACATCACATTCTGAAATTACACGAAGTCTTCAAATTTTACATCAATATCAAACGTAAAATTAATAATGAATAATGAATCGATAAAAACTACCAACATCGTAGCTGGCCATAAAGCAGCATCATGGATAGTAGTTTGATCCACTCAGTGGCTTTCTTATACGATTAGTAGATATTGATCTTTGTGGATTTACTTATACTAGGCACCAATTCAGAAGGATAAAGTAATCTTCAAACTTCAAATAAAAGCTGTCATATCAAATCTGCACCGTCCTTGCATGACAAATAATCAACAGATGGCAGAGAATGTTGCCACAAATAATAATGAGTTCAATATTCAATGCCATAAAATTCTTCTGGACACCAGCATGGTTATTGATCCATTATATCAGAGCAAGCCCTGCAAAATCAACGAAATACTGATACTAGAATATCATGTGTTCTAATAAGATGAAATCTTAATCTATCTGAATAGTTGCATAAAGATACAGATGTTTATTTTTGTATTAAATTAGAGGTCGATGTAGTGCGTAAGCATGAAGCAATTGAAGTTAGGGTATATAGAATGGCTGTGAGGCAGGGGCAGATGCACGTTTGCCATTGGGTGCAGTAAGTTTTTTTTTTTTTAAGTAATTATTATGTATAATATTTTAAATATATAATACACATTTATATTCCAATTCTTTTGGTTTATATATATTATTTTAAATACCTTTTATTTCACAATCTTGCAATTAGTTTAATAATTTACGTATGCAATTTCTTCTCAATTACTTAGTTGATATATTATTTAAAATATTTTAAAATATTAGTTTTATTTTAAGTATTATATTATTTTTTTATATTAGCAGTCAATAAATAATTAGCTTCAAAATTAGTTTATGAATCTATAATTAGTTTTAAATCAATTAAAATCTGTGATATTTTAATATAATTTATGAAGACTAAATTACATTTGCTTTAGAGCTAAGTTTGATTTATCACTGACTATTGCAATTAAGAGTTGAATGTAAAATTGCATGAAAGATAAATGGTTGAATGAGTTTTAGTTACTGCAACAATTTTTTTTATATAATATTGAAAATAAAAAGAAAATCATTCTATATTTTCAAAATACAAAACACATATATAGCAATTATAATGTATGAACATAGCCCTTGCAACTTAAAATTCTTGGATCCATCACTATATATATATTTCCGCAGGACCTCCCCTATAGTATCGTCACCGCAGCAGAGTTTAACCACCAAGTTCGGGATGGATTGGTGTGGTTCCTCTACGCCTAGGACACCAGAATATCGAACCATGAATGAAGAGAGGCATGAGAGAAATTATTGGACCTTTTGAATAACAGTCAAGAAGATCTTATGAAAATGGAACATTTTTGCATAGAAGATGTAAAACATATATTGGACATTTAGAAATAGAAAATGCATAAATTTGAAATCTATTGGAAAAAAGAGGAAAAATGTGGGTTTTGAATCTTTAGCACAAATCCCAAATATTCGAAATAGGTCCAAAATGGAATAGAATAAATGTATCTAGGGAGAATTTGAAATGACTAATCCCTAGATACGCACTCCACATGTCATGATATTTTATTTCACAATTGACTCAATTTTCAATTAAGAAAGACCTAAAGTTAGGGATTTCTTAAAAGATAATGTTGCTTTGATACCCAACCAAAGAGCCACTACGGTACCAATCAAAAATACAGTTGTCGCTACTGGACAACGAAATGGGTTTTGGAATTTATTAACATTCTCCAAGAAAGGTACTGTTAATAATCCCGCAGGTACCGAAACCATTAAAAGAACACCCAATAACTTATTGGGCACTGTACGAAGTATTTGAAATATAGGAAAGAAATACCATTCAGGCAATATTTCCAAAGGAGTTGCAAATAGATCGGTGGGTTCCCCAATCACTGATGGTTCTAGAACCGCTAGGCCTACGTTACACGCAATAGTACCTAAAATTACTACCGAAAAAATATATAAAAGATCATTGGGCCATGCGCGTTCTCCGTAATAATTATGACCCATTCCTTTAGCCAATTTAGCTCTTAATACGGGATCATTCAAGTTAGGTTTTTTTGTTATTGGGATAGGTGAATTCTTATAGATCCATCCTCCGATGGAACCGAACATGATAATTTTTCATCATCCAGCTCGAGCACGAATCAAATGAACCAAATGTATCCATATAAAAAATCTATATGTTCTCCACACATATATGAGCATGAGAAGATTTTCTATAAAAAAAAAGAAGATCAGATTCTCTTTTCCAGAGTTACAACTATCCACTGCAAGGAATTTAGTTCTTAAAATGATCAATACCCAAGTAGGCTTACAAAATCTATCATGATCAAGTGCTTTCTGGGTCATCTCAGACCTTGTGGTTGGCATTTATTTGCCCCCAAAAATCTCGAGATTTTTTACATACAAAGGATTTACTTGTTACTAATAGAATCTAGCCTCTGTTCTTCTTTAGATCTCCTTCTTTCACTACGATAGTATCATATCATATCATAAATCGAGTGAATGTAGAGGAAATGAATGTATTTCCATACTCCATACTATTAAGTTAAGTGAAATAGATAAGACATAATCTGCATTCTACCATATCACCTACTTCTACTGGATCTTACGGAGCCTGTTCATGCAGGACATGATTGAGTCTGATCATAGAAAAGATTCTCTTCAAACGAACCAGCCTATCCTCTGTAGGAAAAAAAAAATTCATTTTAGATTAATAAAATTCAAGAATCGGTCATGAATTAACAGTTAGTAGTTAATGGTTCCGATTTGTGATGAATTTTTACTTTTGTGACCCAAAGTTTGTTTTTTTCAATAGAAAAGGGGGAAGGATCTCTTTTAAGAATGGGATTAAGGAAAACAGAATTTAAAGATACAAACAAAAAAAAGAAGTTAAGTTTAGAAGCCCTTTTGGGGGGGAGATATATATATATATATATATATATATATATATATATATATATTACCCATCCTGTATATTGGCCCTTTCTTTTCAATGTCGTATTGGAATAGAAACTTATTATTAGTAGTAGTAGACGAGATTTTATATTTATATTATTAGTATATATTTATATTATTAGTAGTAGTAGATGAGATTTTACAAAAAAAGTTTTGCCGATTCATAGGAGAGAACAACTATTTCTTTTTTCCATGTGAATTTGACACAATAGGGGGGAAACCGTTATTTAAAATTTATTTATATTATATTAATATAAATTTATATTATATTAATATAATAAATAATAGTAAATAGAATTGAAAAAAGAGTTCCAGCACATATAGGGACATATATATATAGTGAAATGATACTCTGCGTTCTCACGAAAAGAATCATTTTTTTAAATACCGACTTGTTATTGTTATTAGGTTATTAGAATTGCCTAGTGATTGGATTTATATGCTTATTTTGATAGGAAATGAAATATTCAAATGATTTTTCATCGAATGACTATTCATATATTGTATTTTCATGTAAATAAAGGAGAAAAAAAAACTCTATGAAAAAAAATTCGACGTTGTCTAACAGGGAGTTAGAATACAAGTGCAAACTAAGTAAATCAGTGGATAGTTTTGGTCTTATTGAAAATTAAAATACCAGTGTAAGCGAAGATTCAATTATAACTGATATGAATAAATCAGTAAGCGAAGATTCGATTATAACTGATATGAATAAATCAATCCTAGTTCGGTTGATAGTGACAATTATAATTCCAGTGATGTTGATGTCGGGGACATTCGGAATTTCATATCTGATAAAACTTTTTTAGTTAGGGATAGTAATAGGGACAATTATTCCATATCTTTTGATAGTGAAAATCAAATTTTTGAGATTGAAAATGATCCTTATAATGTATCCAAAAGTGACGTGTTCCATTCTGATCATCACATGTCTAATGGTAAATATAGTTGGAATAATTACATTAATAGTTGCATTGAAAATTATATTCGTTCTAAAATCCATATTGATAGTGACATTTTAAGTGATAGTGACAAATCCGATGACAGTTACTTTTATAGTTACATTTGTGATGAAGTCAAAAATAGTAGTGAAAGTGAGAGCTCCAGTATAATAAATAGCACGAATGATAGTGATTTAACTATAAGTGATAGTGAAAAAGAAAGTTCTGATGATCTAAATGGAACTCAAAAGTACAAGCGTTTGTGGGTTCAATGCAAAGAGTGTTATGGATTAAATTATAAGAAATTTTTTAAATCTAAGAATGTATATTTGTGAAAACTGTGGATTTCATTTGAAAATGAGCAGTTCAGATAGAATTGAACTTTCAATTGATCAAGGTACTTGGAATCCTACTAATGAATACATGTTCTCTCTGGATCCCATTGAATTTGATTTGCCCATTGAATTGGATCTGCCCATTGATTTGGGTTTGGCCATTGAATTGGGGTTGCCCATTGAATTGGATTCGCAGGAGGAAGAGGAAGAGGACTCTTATAAAGATCGTATTGATTATTATCAAAGAAATACAGGATTAAATGAGGTTGTTTAAACAAGCACCGGTCAACTAAACGGTATTCCCGTAGCAATTGGTGTTATGGATTTTCAGTTTATGGGAGGTAGTATGGGATCTGTAGTAGGTGAGAAAATCACCCGTTTGATCGAATATGCTACCAATCAATTTTTACCTCTTATTATCGTGTGTGCTTCCGGAGGGGCACGTATGCAAGAAGGAAGTTTGAGCTTGATGCAAATGGCTAGAATATCTTTGGCTTTACATGATTATCAAATAAATAAAAAGTTATTCTATATATCGATCCTTACATCTCCTATTATTGATGGGGTGACAGCTAGCTTTGGTATGTTGGGGGATATTGTTATTGCCTAACCTGATGCCTACATTGCATTTGCGGGTAAAAGAGTAATTGAACAAACATTGAATACGACAGTACCTGAAGGTTCACAAGTGTCTGAATCTTTATTCGATAAGGGCTTATTCGATTTCATCCTACCACATAAATTTTTAAAGTTAACTCTAAGTGAATTACTTCAGCTCCATGGTTTTCGTCCATTAAATGACATAGATGAATCAAAGTCAAAATCCAAAGAGTGAATTTTTCACTGGTAACATAAGATTTAACATGTGCCTCCCACCCATTATTGAGCGAAATTTGACAATATTAAAGATCTCAATAAATTGTATTACCTAAGATGTGCCAATATATATATATATATATATATATATGTATGTATTCCCTATAAAATGTAAGAATTGAATGATATAAGAAATATATTCTTTGAAGCAACTGTTTCAATTATACCTTAACACATTTTTAAATAATTATATGTTCTTACAATAGGATTATGTTGTCTCATACATTTTTAACACATTCATGATTAAATTATGTTTGTTTTAGTTGTTAATGTTTTCAGATCATTTATTACATTTTAGCTCAACTATTTCAAATACTGATAATGGATAATAGACATTCTTTTAGCTTAAAATTCATTTGCGTGTTACAATAGCATTCATTTTGCGATATAAGAACATCACAGGTTTGTTAAAATAAAAATTAGATCTAAGGGAACCTAAAGAACTTTCCCATGATAGTTAAATCACATGTTCCAAAGGTTGAGATGAGAATTTGATACCATCATTTAAGAGATTGATAAGTTAATAAGTTAGGTGTCCTATTTGTGTCATTGATAATGATATGTATCCTCTCATTCGCTATTTGTATCAATTTGCCTTCCTGGCCATAAATCACAGTAATTTCCTGTAATAAAATGAGAAAAGTTTGAATAAATTGAGCAAATGTGAGAAAAATGCATATTTGCATTGTATGTTGGATACTCTTTCTTAATTTTGTTAGAATAGCCACTGTCACAATAGAAGTTACAAATTATGAATACAATTTTCTTTGCAACATCTTAATAAGTTTGTGCTGGCACAAAAGATTTAATCCTTCTTAGACATTCATAATATTTGAACAATCCGCATATGCTTGATCTAGACTTTCAAAGACTTTTAAAATGAAGAGATATCTCTCTCTTACAAATCACATTTTTTAAATTAAGACACTTAAATGGAAAGTCATGTAGTAAGTTATTATACAATTTTAAATA